>JAVFKF010000012.1:17500000-20000000 GCA_036926295.1 Pachydiplax longipennis
GGAGTTATAGTATACTGCTATAGTACACTATGAAAGGAAGCACTGTTTGCTGGCCACCAATAATACTTGTCAAGATGATTGACGTGAAAATTTATGCTTCCTATATATCGCAAAAATATGTGATGCAGGATAAATGATTACGAAGAATCAAATCAATAAACACAGAGGTGGGTGTATTCATTATTTTCTCATAAACTATAAGTTTTATAACTCCCATGATTATCAAGAAACATTTCCGATCAAAGTGAAGGATTCAAAAAGTGTTACTTTTAAATAAAATAAGTATACTCTTGAGAAATGTACTTTCAAAATATAATATATGGAAGAATGTTTTGTGGAAATTCATTTCTACTGCTAGGAGTGTCAAAACATTACTTTTTCACAAATTTATTTGCAGCCATCCTTTTTTGGCAAATGATTGAAAATCAGGAGATGACTGAAGATATGAGGATTTGCATGTAAAAAAGAATAGAAAAAATGACTTTCTTTACACATGTATCAACCTTGACTAACCTATCGTCGTTGTCAATTCTGCAGCCTTCATATGACTGGCCGCCGCTCTTTTTTCAGACCGGCTATGGAACCCAAAAAATATCACAATGAATCTATCGCACAACTATTCCTTCCGTTTCTTAAACTTTTGTATGCATCCTTGTTAGTACGTGAGCAATATTTACTTATCTTTTAACATGGAACCTGAAAACGTTCCTCTGGAACGCATCATATATTACACTTGAAAAATGAATGCATTTCCCTGGAAATCCATGGAACTTCTCAAGTCCTGGGTGGCAGACACACCATAGTTTAACTCATCCAAACAGTGTATACTTCTAAGAACATGAATTGAGGATTTTAAGTATTCAATCCAATTTATCTTAATTATGTGCATTCTTTTGAAAACCATGATTCTGGGATGAAGCTATATTTGTTTAGAAGAGATCAAATGATGAGCCAATATGGATATGTCAGGTAACAAGTGGAGCTTTTTCTGTACCTGCAGAGGACCTTTAGGTGTTTGAAGGATAAAAAAATGCAAGAAGCCTTTCTTCAGTTTTTATTAATAATTTTATTTTGCTGCGAGGGGGGCCAACTGGCCATTCTGCCTGGCATTTGCCCAATGCTGAGAGGGAAACCCCTCTTAAAACCTCTCAGAGGCAGCTTATATTCTTTCCATAAAAATATACATCTCAGAAATATCACAAGTCACAAGTGTTATACATAATTCCCTTCAGGATCTATTACAACTTAGATATGTTGGTATCTTCTTCTAAGTAATCAACCCTTGGCTTGGTTTGCAGCAGTCATCCATCTCTGTCTGTCCTCCACCAGCCTAATCAGCTCCAGGTAGCTGTTGCAGCTCATGTCCTTCATTACTTGGGTAATATAGCTCAACCTCGGCCTTCCTCTGCCGCTCTTCCCCTCCACAGTGCCCTCTCAGTGCACAGTGTTGGTATATGACAACAATAATACATTGACAATGGAAACATTCAACCACACACACATACACATTTTACCTAGGTTAGACCTACATGTCTATACTTCAGCATAGACATGGTGCTTAAGTGTTCCTGTGGAAGGAGTGGATGGATTTCCAAACATGCTGAAATATTTTCAAAGAAAAAAATGCTGAAAAATAAAATTTTCATGTAAGGTTAAATTAAATTCATCTCAGACACCATGACATAATGAATAATTGAATGCTGGAAAGGAAAAACACATGGCAACATTTACCAGGTGTTAAATAGTTAAGGTTAAAATAAATATAAGATCCTATGCAAAAAATCACTATTTCTACAATTTAACACCATAAATTGCGATGGATTAAGAATACTAAAGATACGCTACATAATATATAGCCGCTGTAGATGTCAACAAATGCATTAGGAAATATGTTCATGTGTACAGGTTGGAGAAATGTAGTTTGGCCAAACCACACTTGAAGCATGTTTCATGTAGGATAGTAGGGAGTGTATGTATATTGCTAGCAATATGTGTGTAGTATGGTAACAAATAGGAAATATCAGGATCGACAATCAACAGGGAAGGTGAAGACGTCCTCGGGAAAGGGAGTATGAAAAGAGGTAGTTAATAAAACAACACAGCAATGAAAGAGACAAGTGATACCATTAACAAATAACTATAACATTAAAAAAAAACACAATGTATCACAACTTAAACCTCATAAGCTAGAAATAACACATGGAAAGAAATAAATTAATATAATATTAAGGAGCAAATTATACCATATACTTTCCAAACACTTCCATGTCAGCTGTTGACGTAACTATCATGGAAAAGCATCTCTCACGGCATTCTCCTTCCACCATGTCCCTCCTCTTTCTTCCATGACATCAGCTTCTTGCTGACTAGCATCATCACCATTCAGTCCTCCACAATGCCAGGGATGTGCAGCCTAATAAACTCAAAAAGACGATATATGTTTCATTAGTAAATGTGCCATTGAATAATTGTCAGCCTGTGGAAAAAAGAAATATTAATGCATACATGATACATACTCTAGACTTCCAGCACATTTATTTAGGTGACTATGATGGTTAAATTTTCGATAACTTAATTAAAATGAGAAGAGACTAAGAGCATAACAGTTTCCTTGGCATATTTAAAGAGAATAAATACGAGAAAGACGTGCTATTTCCCCCCTTTAGTTCTCAATTACCTTTAATTAATCAAGTCATTACATGTCAAAGAACCGATCTCTCATCATATCAGACAGACTCTATTAAGCTCATTATAAAAATCTTACTAAAGGCATTTTGATAGGTACAAAAGAACGGTTGGAAAAACTAGAAGCTTGTGCATTTACAAAGAAAGAATTTCGTAAAATTTAACTGACCACAGATTAATCTAAAAATAAGGAATTACACAAGCGTTAAGTGAATAGCGTCCGTCGGCCGTTTTAAGATTAAAAATGATAGGAATGATTACTCAGGAATTGATGAATTAAGCCGGTAACTAGAATTAGAAGTATGTGTCAATGAAAAATCCCTCCTGCTCCCTCTTTCAGTCGCATTAATAAAAGGTAAATCATGGACTGGAACGCGTCATTCCTTATCGCTTTACTTCTAAGCTTTATGGCAATGAGTACAACAAGATTATGTAAGACAATATAATAAAATGACATTATCAAGGCCTAAGACGCGTTGCAATTATAATGAACAGCGAATGTCAGCTTTGTGCTCTACTCAAAATTCTAGGGCTAAAAAAGCGCCCAGAGCCGAAGGAAAGATAAGGACGTGATTACAAATGAAGTTAATATGCATGGAAATTGGATTGGATTTCCTTTACTACCTTCCACAGATTCACCCACCACCAAATATGTTAATTCCAAAATCGCTCACTACACATGGGCATCAGAAAACTAAGAACCAGCAAACGTGCTACCCTCAACCAATGTTAGTCATACCGAACACCAATCGATTAACTACTACTACTACTAATCTATTAACCATTCACTCGAGTGCACTCCACGCATACAGTCACACTCACACACAAGGCACACCGAAGGTAAAACTGGAGATCCAATCATTCCCATGCCGCACTTAGAGAACACGCTTGATCAAACAATCCGATCAGACTTAGAGATTCGATTTTATGGGATAAAGGAAGCACTTAAGTCAACCCGTTTCTTTTACTCGAATGAGATTACTACCATGAAAAGCAGCCGAAAGAAAGATAGCACAAACTTTATTTAAAGAATTGATATCCGGTAGAAGGGAGTGAGAATTCTAAAGGAGCTTAGTATAACGATCGACTAATGACATCAATAGTTTACTTAATAATTTCACTCAATTTCTAAAATAAAGACCGAAATTTATTACTATGATCGCAGAGAATTTTATCAACTCTTCTAATCGAAAAGAAAAATAAATTATTGCAAGCGGACTGAACGTTATGAATCTAGCATAGGATTGGAAAATTACGTAGGAGCAGGAAGCGATTGCTGAAAAGCTATTATTGTGATGACATATTCGCCCTTTCTCTAGCCATGGAATTATTGTCACGTGAGAATTATTCTTTTAATATGCAACATTAGGAAAAGCATAAACGTGTCCCGGAAAACAAAATTCTAGCTGGAAGTACTAGATTTTATAGATTAACTCAAAAGGTTTTAATGGCATAAAGATCAAAAGATAACCGGAATCGAATGGACTTACTTGAAGCGTCCCCATTTGACTGGTGGTCCTCCGCTTGCCGTATTTGAAGAAGGCGGACGGATTACCAATATAATTGGACGGAGTGCCAATTATTTTCGAGGATAACCGTTGCTTTTACATGGGTACATTCTGAAAGCCTTTTCATCACGATGATATCTTCCAAGTTGCATGTAACGAACTGGTTGCATCTGTGTCAATGCCAAATATTTCCACACGGAGACATAAATTAAAATTTACAAAATATCATTCATAGAATATATTCAGAATGAATGAAGATAATCACTGAGCTAAAATATCTAACATGCGTCGTCGAGTACCACTTACCGTTGAATCTCCAAGTTACGTACGTGTGCTCTACTGCACTTCTCAGATGTTTACTGTTAGCATGCTCTTTCAACACTGAGTGAGTTTAAAAGAAAAAGAGCGCCGTTGCGGCAGATGCGCCATCTGTCGCGCCAATTTCAACTTTCAGCCTATCAGATAACAGAATTTATCACAATTATAGACATTTACCCTTATGAGGGAAGTGTATTTTCTTAATTTATACTAAAAAATTCGGTACTGAACTTCGAGACGAAATTAAACGGCACGCAAATCAACTAACACCTCTTGGGATGGCCGTATGAAGACGTAGTTGTGAACGATGCCGCAAGACGGACGAACTCACTTGCTCATGCCTATAAACATGGAGTTCAGTACGTAGAGGGCCTTGCTGGAGGTGGACTTTGACGCGGATTCGGAGACCTCACCGGGGTATTTCAGCTCGATAGCTGCCCGGGCGATATGATTCCGGTCTTATATTACGGGCGATTTCAACTCCAATTCTTATGAAAATTGGAGTTGAAAATGATTTTATCAACACTGCAGCGAAGATCTTTTGCTTTAAAGCTATAAAAATGATGCTCAAAGCTGAAATGGAATGGAAGTGTGTATATTTCAGCCGTGAACATTTTTAAAACTGCCATCACTCCTTACGGAGAACTACCCTTTGAATTGAAGTTATCATGAGCCCATTTGATCTCTGCAGCGTGTGACAAAAGTGTATCCATTGTGATGACACCTCAGCAAACCAATTCAATCATTATGTGAATATTCAATGCTTCCTCCAAATAAATTTATCAGTATAAATTTACTTCTGTGGAAACAACAGTTTCCTGGTCTTTCCTTTCAGTCAACTCTTATGACGATCTGCCATGAATAAACTATGTGGCATTTTGAATAATTGAAAAGAGGGAAAAGTGAGAATGAATGCAGTACTTTGAATGAAATTAAAATTGGATGGTGTGTTGTTATTAGGCCATGACATTTTTTTTCTGAAAGTGCATGCGATGCAGAATTTCATGTCTTTATTTAAAATTCATCTTTTCAAGTCACTTACTCCATTGTCCTTTATCCTTAGGTAGTCAACTCATATGCATGTTTGTTTAAGCTGTTCACTGCTCTTCCCTCCATTTCTCCCTTACCATCTTCATTGACTAAATGTGCAGTAGAGTTATCCTTAGGACTAGGCCTCTTAGATATGAGCAAAGGCCTTGCTGGTTTGCAAGTGAAGGAGGGGATATCAGCTGTTTCTAGTCAATGAAATTTTCTAAGTACGTCGCGAGCATACCTTTGGATCTACCGAACATTTTTGGTTAAAAACCTTTCTTTATGCATCAAGATTGTTTATTAATATGTAAGGGAAAAGGCCGTTGTTCTCTCCAAACCAATACTGTTCTGTTTTCAGAAGTACCCTAACATCATTCAGCTGATACGCCACTTAATGAAAGACTAGTAATGATATTGAATGTAAAGGGCTACAAGATGTTTCACGAACAAAAACTGGCAATGTAAACCATAATGAGCACAAAAGAGGATTCAATGGTTTTTCCTTCCTGTTGTTTGTAGAGGAGAAACAGAACAGCTGGTTCAAGTTACATGACTTGGATACTTATTCTATGAAGAGTTTTTTAGAATTATAGAGAGCTACCCTTTGTATTGATGATTCTTTGATCTGTGCACCATGTTTCAATAGTGCATCCATGATGATGATACCTGAGCAAAGTACTTGAATCATTGTTAATTGTATCAGAAGATTAAATGCCTCCTCAAAATAAATATTTCAGTAGAAATAAACTTCTGTGGAACCAAAGTTTTCTGGTCTTTCTTTTGCATCAACGCCTATGATGAATTGCCAACTTGCGGTCAATAAATTATGTGCCATTTTGGGAATTGAGTAGTGGTAAGAGAGATAAGGAAGAATGAAAGCGGTACTTGAAAATGAATGCAAGAAATGGTATGAAAAGTAATGGGCTCAAGTACATGTCATTAACAAATGAATGCAATATGAACTATCATGTGCACCAAATATCTAATTGTTGTTCTTTGAAGAGGAGAAGCTTAGCAGCTGGAAAATCTGTAAATTATGACTTGGTGTCTCGAAATAACACCAAAATAATCAATATGTGAATGTAATTCCCTTAGTTACCTCCTTTTTTGAAGTCATTTTTAATTTTTCAACAATGGAATGAATTTCTTGCTTACTCTGTTTGTTTATCATTCAACTGAAATCTCTTTTAGAAGAGAACTTAACATTTTGATTCTTATCTCCAAAGATATAAATATAGCAACTGAAGTGCATGTTATTTTTCCATATAAATATCAGAAGTGAGATTCAACATGGCAGTCCTATTAATACAGAGGAAAATCTCACTCAATTCAATGGAAGAGTATTGAAATTTAAAATGAGAGCACATTATGAAGCCCTTGTAATTTGAGGCCAAATAATTAAGCGACCATTAGGAATATTCACAGAATTTATTTCCTATGAAACCTTTCTAAATGTTGTGGGAAGCTACTTTTAATTTAATTCTGTGATATAAACAGAGCCTCCAAACAAGGAAACTGATCTAATAAATGCCTTTCTCATAGGACCACTTTGAAATGCTGGCGACCACTTGATACCTTTAATGGGGTATGTGATTCCATCATAGGGTATGAAGAGAATATGCAGATGTACATTCTCAGAATTATCTCACAGAAAAGTTATTTTTGACTTCAATTCAATAGGGGAGTTATAGTATACTGCTATAGTACACTATGAAAGGAAGCACTTATAGATGGCCACCAATAATACTTGTCAAGATGATTGACGTGAAAATTTATGCTTCCTATATATCGCAAAAATATGTGATGCAGGATAAATGATTACGAAGAATCAAATCAATAAATACAGAGGTGGGTGTATTCATTATTTTCTCATAAACTATAAGTTTTATAACTCCCATTATTATCAAGAAACATTTCCGATCAAAGTGAAGGATTCAAAAAGTGTTACTTTTTAATAAAATAAGTATACTCTTGAGAAATGTACTTTCAAAATATAATATATGGAAGAATGTTTTGTGGAAATTCATTTCTGCTGCTAGGAGTGTCAAAACATTACTTTTTCACAAATTTATTTGCAGCCATCCTTTTTTGGCAAATGATTGAAAATCAGGAGATGACTGAAGTTATGAGGATTTGCATGTAAAAAAGAATAGGAAAAATGACTTTCTTTACAAATGGATCAACCTTGACTAACCTATCGTCGTTGTCAATTCTGCAGCCTTCATATGACTGGCCGCCGCTCTTTTTTCAGACCGGCTATGGAACCCAAAAAATATCACAATGAATCTATCGCACAACTATTCCTTCCGTTCCTTAAACTTTTGTATGCATCCTTGTTAGTACGTGAGCAATATTTACTTATCTTTTAACATGGAACCTGAAAACGTTCCTCTGGAACGCGTGATATATTACCCTTGAAAAATGAATTCATTTCCCTGGAAATCCATGGAACTTCTCAAGTCCTGGGTGGCAGACACACCATAGTTTAACTCATCCAAACAGTGTATACTTATAAGAACATGA
Source organism: Pachydiplax longipennis (assembly GCA_036926295.1). Lineage (NCBI taxonomy): Eukaryota > Metazoa > Arthropoda > Insecta > Odonata > Libellulidae > Pachydiplax > Pachydiplax longipennis. The sequence goes on from JAVFKF010000012.1 coordinate 17,508,067, forward strand.
ATTGAGGATTTTAAGTATTCAATCCAATTTATCTTAATTATGTGCATTCTTTTGAAAACCATGATTCTGGGATGAAGCTATATTTGTTTAGAAGAGATCAAATGATGAGCCAATATGGATATGTCAGGTAACAAGTGGAGCTTTTTCTGTACCTGCAGAGGACCTTTATGTGTTTGAAGGATAAAAAAATGCAAGAAGCCTTTCTTCAGTTTTTATTAATAATTTTATTTTGCTGCGAGGGGGGCCAACTGGCCATTCTGCCTGGCATTTGCCCAATGCTGAGAGGGAAACCCCTCTTAAAACCTCTCAGAGGCAGCTTATATTCTTTCCATAAAAATATACATCTCAGAAATATCACAAGTCACAAGTGTTATACATAATTCCCTTCAGGATCTATTACAACTTAGATATGTTGGTATCTTCTTCTAAGTAATCAACCCTTGGCTTGGTTTGCAGCAGTCATCCATCTCTGTCTGTCCTCCACCAGCCTCATCAGCTCCAGGTAGCTGTTGCAGCCCATGTCCTTCATTACTTGGGTAATATAGCTCAACCTCGGCCTTCCTCTGCCGCTCTTCCCCTCCACAGTGCCCTCTCAGTGCACAGTGTTGGTATATGACAACAATAATACATTGACAATGGAAACATTCAACCACACACACATACACATTTTACCTAGGTTAGACCTACATGTCTATACTTCAGCATAGACATGGTGCTTAAGTGTTCCTGTGGAAGGAGTGGATGGATTTCCAAACATGCTGAAATATTTTCAAAGAATTAAATGCTGAAAAATAAAATTTTCATGTAAGGTTAAATTAAATTCATCTCAGACACCATGACATAATGAATAATTGAATGCTGGAAAGGAAAAACACATGGCAACATTTACCAGGTGTTAAATAGTTAAGGTTAAAATAAATATGAGATCCTATGCAAAAAATCACTATTTCTACAATTTAACGCCATAAATTGCGATGGATTAAGAATACTAAAGATACGCTACATAATATATAGCCGCTGTAGATGTCAACAAATGCATTAGGAAATATGTTCATGTGTACAGAGTGGAGAAATGTAGTTTGGCCAAACCACACTTGAAGCATGTTTCATGTAGGATAGTAGGGAGTGTATGTATATTGCTAGCAATATGTGTGTAGTATGGTAACAAATAGGAAATATCAGGATTGACAATCAACAGGGAAGGTGAGGACGTCCTCGGGAAAGGGAGTATGAAAAGAGGTAGTTAATAAAACAACACAGCAATGAAAGAGACAAGTGATACCATTAACAAATAACTATAACATTAAAAAAAACACAATGTATCACAACTTAAACCTCATAAGCTAGAAATAACACATGGAAAGAAATAAATTAATATAATATTAAGGAGCAAATTATACCATATACTTTCCAAACACTTCCATGTCAGCTGTTGACGTAACTATCATGGAAAAGCATCTCTCACGGCATTCTCCTTCCACCATGTCCCTCCTCTTTCTTCCATGACATCAGCTTCTTGCTGACTAGCATCATCACCATTCAGTCCTCCACAATGCCAGGGATGTGCAGCCTAATAAACTCAAAAAGACGACATATGTTTCATTAGTAAATGTGCCATTGAATAATTGTCAGCCTGTGGAAAAAAGAAATATTAATGCATACATGATACATACTCTAGACTTCCAGCACATTTATTTAGGTGACTATGATGGTTAAATTTTCGATAACTTAATTAAAATGAGAAGAGACTAAGAGCATAACAGTTTCCTTGGCATATTTAAAGAGAATAAATACGAGAAAGACGTGCTATTTCCCCCCTTTAGTTCTCAATTACCTTTAATTAATCAAGTCATTACATGTCAAAGAACCGATCTCTCATCATATCAGACAGACTCTATTAAGCTCATTATAAAAATCTTACTAAAGGCATTTTGATAGGTACAAAAGAACGGTTGGAAAAACTAGAAGCTTGTGCATTTACAAAGAAAGAATTTCGTAAAATTTAACTGACCACAGATTAATCTAAAAATAAGGAATTACACAAGCGTTAAGTGAATAGCGTCCGTCGGCCGTTTTAAGATTAAAAATGATAGGAATGATTACTCAGGAATTGATGAATTAAGCCGGTAACTAGAATTAGAAGTATGTGTCAATGAAAAATCCCTCCTGCTCCCTCTTTCAGTCGCATTAATAAAAGGTAAATCATGGACTGGAACGCGTCATTCCTTATCGCTTTACTTCTAAGCTTTATGGCAATGAGTACAACAAGATTATGTAAGACAATATAATAAAATGACATTATCAAGGCCTAAGACGCGTTGCAATTATAATGAACAGCGAATGTCAGCTTTGTGCTCTACTCAAAATTCTAGGACTAAAAAAGCGCCCAGAGCCGAAGGAAAGATAAGGACGTGATTACAAATGAAGTTAATATGCATGGAAATTGGATTGGATTTCCTTTACTACCTTCCACAGATTCACCCACCACCAAATATGTTAATTCCAAAATCGCTCACTACACATGGGCATCAGAAAACTAAGAACCAGCAAACGTGCTACCCTCAACCAATGTTAGTCATACCGAACACCAATCGATTAACTACTACTACTACTAATCTATTAACCATTCACTCGAGTGCACTCCACGCATACAGTCACACACACACACAAGGCACACCGAAGGTAAAACTGGAGATCCAATCATTCCCATGCCGCACTTAGAGAACACGCTTGATCAAACAATCCGATCAGACTTAGAGATTCGATTTTATGGGATAAAGGAAGCACTTAAGTCAACCCGTTTCTTTTACTCGAATGAGATTACTACCACGAAAAGCAGCCGAAAGAAAGATAGCACAAACTTTATTTAAAGAATTGATATCCGGTAGAAGGGAGTGAGAATTCTAAAGGAGCTTAGTATAACGATCGACTAATGACATCAATAGTTTACTTAATAATTTCACTCAATTTCTAAAATAAAGACCGAAATTTATTACTATGATCGCAGAGAATTTTATCAACTCTTCTAATCGAAAAGAAAAATAAATTATTGCAAGCGGACTGAACGTTATGAATCTAGCATAGGATTGGAAAATTACGTAGGAGCAGGAAGCGATTGCTGAAAAGCTATTATTGTGATGACATATTCGCCCTTTCTCTAGCCATGGAATTATTGTCACGTGAGAATTATTCTTTTAATATGCAACATTAGGAAAAGCATAAACGTGTCCCGGAAAACAAAATTCTAGCTGGAAGTACTAGATTTTATAGATTAACTCAAAAGGTTTTAATGGCATAAAGATCAAAAGATAACCGGAATCGAATGGACTTACTTGAAGCGTCCCCATTTGACTGGTGGTCCTCCGCTTGCCGTATTTGAAGAAGGCGGACGGATTACCAATATAATTGGACGGAGTGCCAATTATTTTCGAGGATAACCGTTGCTTTTACATGGGTACATTCTGAAAGCCTTTTCATCACGATGATATCTTCCAAGTTGCATGTAACGAACTGGTTGCATCTGTGTCAATGCCAAATATTTCCACACGGAGACATAAATTAAAATTTACAAAATATCATTCATAGAATATATTCAGAATGAATGAAGATAACCACTGAGCTAAAATATCTAACATGCGTCGTCGAGTACCACTTACCGTTGAATCTCCAAGTTACGTACGTGTGCTCTACTGCACTTCTCAGATGTTTACTGTACGCATGCTCTTTCAACACTGAGTGAGTTTAAAAGAAAAAGAGCGCCGTTGCGGCAGATGCGCCATCTGTCGCGCCAATTTCAACTTTCAGCCTATCAGATAACAGAATTTATCACAATTATAGACATTTTCCCTTATGAGGGAAGTGTATTTTCTTAATTTATACTAAAAAATTCGGTACTGAACTTCGAGACGAAATTAAACGGCACGCAAATCAACTAACACCTCTTGGGATGGCCGTATGAAGACGTAGTTGTGAACGATGCCGCAAGACGGACGAACTCACTTGCTCATGCCTATAAACATGGAGTTCAGTACGTAGAGGGCCTTGCTGGAGGTGGACTTTGACGCGGATTCGGAGACCTCACCGGGGTATTTCAGCTCGATAGCTGCCCGGGCGATATGATTCCGGTCTTATATTACGGGCGATTTCAACTCCAATTCTTATGAGAATTGGAGTTGAGAATGATTTCATCAACACTGCAGCGAAGATCTTTTGCTTTAAAGCTATAAAAATGATGCTCAAAGCTGAAAAGGAATGGAAGTGTGTATATTTCAGCCGTGAACATTTTTAAAACTGCCATCACTCCTTACGGAGAACTACCCTTTGAATTGAAGTTTTCATGAGCCCATTTGATCTCTGCAGCGTGTGACAAAAGTGTATCCATTGTGATGACACCTCAGCAAACCAATTCAATCATTATGTGAATATTCAATGCTTCCTCCAAATAAATTTATCAGTATAAATTTACTTCTGTGGAAACAACAGTTTCCTGGTCTTTCCTTTCAGTCAACTCTTATGACGATCTGCCATGAATAAACTATGTGGCATTTTGAATAATTGAAAAGAGGGAAAAGTGAGAATGAATGCAGTACTTTGAATGAAATTAAAATTGGATGGTGTGTTGTTATTAGGCCATGACATTTTTTTTCTGAAAGTGCATGCGATGCAGAATTTCATGTCTTTATTTAAAATTCATCTTTTCAAGTCACTTACTCCATTGTCCTTTATCCTTAGGTAGTCAACTCATATGCATGTTTGTTTAAGCTGTTCACTGCTCTTCCCTCCATCTCTCCCTTACCATCTTCATTGACTAAATGTGCAGTAGAGTTATCCTTAGGACTAGGCCTCTTAGATATGAGCAAAGGCCTTGCTGGTTTGCAAGTGAAGGAGGGGATATCAGCTGTTTCTAGTCAATGAAATTTTCTAAGTACGTCGCGAGCATACCTTTGGATCTACCGAACATTTTTGGTTAAAAACCTTTCTTTATGCATCAAGATTGTTTATAAATATGTAGGCAAAAGGCCGTTGTTCTCTCCAAACCAATACTGTTCTGTTTTCAGAAGTACCCTAACATCATTCAGCTGATACGCCACTTAATAAAAGACTAGAAATGATATTGAATGTAAAGGGCTACAAGATGTTTCACGAACAAAAACTGGCAATGTAAACCATAATGAGCACAAAAGAGGATTCAATGGTTTTTCCTTCCTGTTGTTTGTAGAGGAGAAACAGAACAGCTGGTTCAAGTTACATGACTTGGATACTTATTCTATGAAGAGTTTTTTAGAATTATAGAGAGCTACCCTTTGTATTGATGATTCTTTGATCTGTGCACCATGTTTCAATAGTGCATCCATGATGATGATACCTGAGCAAAGTACTTGAATCATTGTTAATTGTATCAGAAGATTAAATGCCTCCTCAAAATAAATATTTCAGTAGAAATAAACTTCTGTGGAACCAAAGTTTTCTGGTCTTTCTTTTGCATCAACGCCTATGATGAATTGCCAACTTGCGGTCAATAAATTATGTGCCATTTTGGGAATTGAGTAGTGGTAAGAGAGATAAGGGAGAATGAAAGCGGTACTTGAAAATGAATGCAAGAAATGGTATGAAAAGTAATGGGCTCAAGTACATGTCATTAACAAATGAATGCAATATGAACTAACATGTGCACCAAATATCTAATTGTTGTTCTTTGAAGAGGAGAAGCTTAGCAGCTGGAAAAACTGTAAATTATGACTTGGTGTCTCGAAATAACACCAAAATAATCAATATGTGAACGTAATTCCCTTAGTTACCTACTTTTTTGAAGTCATTTTTAATTTTTCAACAATGGAATGAATTTCTTGCTTACTCTGTTTGTTTATCATTCAACTGAAATCTCTTTTAGAAGAGAACTTAACATTTTGATTCTTATCTCCAAAGATATAAATATAGCAACTGAAGTGCATGTTATTTTTCCATATAAATATCAGAAGTGAGATTCAACATGGCAGTCCTATTAATACAGAGGAAAATCTCACTCCATTCAATGGAAGAGTATTGAAATTTAAAATGAGAGCACATTATGAAGCCCTTGTAATTTGAGGCCAAATAATTAAGCGACCATTAGGAATATTCACAGAATTTATTTCCTATGAAACCTTTCTAAATGTTGTGGGAAGCTACTTTTAATTTAATTCTGTGATATAAACAGAGCCTGCAAACAAGGAAACTGATCTAATAAATGCCTTTCTCATAGGACCACTTTGAAATGCTGGCGACCACTTGATACCTTTAATGGGGTCTGTGATTCCATCATAGGGTATGAAGAGAGTATGCAGATGTACATTCTCAGAATTATCTCACAGAAAAGTTATTTTTGACTTCAATTCAATAGGGGAGTTATAGTATACTGCTATAGTACACTATGAAAGGAAGCACTTATAGATGGCCACCAATAATACTTGTCAAGATGATTGACGTGAAAATTTATGCTTCCTATATATCGCAAAAATATGTCATGCAGTATAAATGATTACCAAGAATCAAATCAATAAACAAAGAGGTGGGTGTATTCATTATTTTCTCATAAACTATAAGTTTTATAACTCCCATGATTATCAAGAAACATTTCCGATCAAAGTGAAGGATTCAAAAAGTGTTACTTTTTAATAAAATAAGTATACTCTTGAGAAATGTACTTTCAAAATATAATATATGGAAGAATGTTTTGTGGAAATTCATTTCTGCTGCTAGGAGTGTCAAAACATTACTTTTTCACAAATTTATTTGCAGCCATCCTTTTTTGGCAAATGATTGAAAATCAGGAGATGACTGAAGTTATGAGGATTTGTATGTAAAAAAGAATAGGAAAAATGACATTCTTTACAAATGGATCAACCTTGACTAACCTATCGTCGTTGTCAATTCTGCAGCCTTCATATGACTGGCCGCCGCTCTTTTTTCAGACCGGCTATGGAACCCAAAAAATATCACAATGAATCTATCGCACAACTATTCCTTCCATTTCTTAAACTTTTGTATGCATCCTTGTTAGTACGTGAGCAATATTTACTTATCTTTTAACATGGAACCTGAAAACGTTCCTCTGGAACGCGTGATATATTACCCTTGAAAAATGAATTCATTTCCCTGGAAATCCATGGAACTTCTCAAGTCCTGGGTGGCAGACACACCATAGTTTAACTCATCCAAACAGTGTATACTTATAAGAACATGAATTGAGGATTTTAGGTATTCAATCCAATTTATCTTAATTATGTGCATTCTTTTAAAAACCATGATTCTGGGATGAAGCTATATTTGTTTAGAAGAGATCAAATGATGAGCCAATATGGATATGTCAGGTAACAAAGTGGAGCTTTTTCTGTACCTGCAGAGGACCTTTAGGTGTTTGAAGGATAAAAAAATGCAAGAAGCCTTTCTTCAGTTTTTATTAATAATTTTATTTTGCTGCGAGGGGGGCCAACTGGCCATTCTGCCTGGCATTTGCCCAATGCTGAGAGGGAAACCCCTCTTAAAACCTCTCAGAGGCAGCTTATATTCTTTCCATAAAAATATACATCTCAGAAATATCACAAGTCACAAGTGTTATACATAATTCCCTTCAGGATCTATTACAACTTAGATATGTTGGTATCTTCTTCTAAGTAATCAACCCTTGGCTTGGTTTGCAGCAGTCATCCATCTCTGTCTGTCCTCCACCAGCCTCATCAGCTCCAGGTAGCTGTTGCAGCCCATGTCCTTCATTACTTGGGTAATATAGCTCAACCTCGGCCTTCCTCTGCCGCTCTTCCCCTCCACAGTGCCCTCTCAGTGCACAGTGTTGGTATATGACAACAATAATACATTGACAATGGAAACATTCAACCACACACACATACACATTTTACCTAGGTTAGACCTACATGTCTATACTTCAGCATAGACATGGTGCTTAAGTGTTCCTGTGGATGGAGTGTATGGATTTCCAAACATGCTGAAATATTTTCAAAGAATTAAATGCTGAAAAATAAAATTTTCATGTAAGGTTAAATTAAATTCATCTCAGACACCATGACATAATGAATAATTGAATGCTGGAAAGGAAAATCATATGGCAACATTTACCAGGTGTTAAATAGTTAAGGTTAAAATAAATATGAGATCCTATGCAAAAAATCACTATTTCTACAATTTAACGCCATAAATTGCGATGGATTAAGAATACTAAAGATACGCTACATAATATATAGCCGCTGTAGATGTCAACAAATGCATTAGGAAATATGTTCATGTGTACAGAGTGGAGAAATGTAGTTTGGCCAAACCACACTTGAAGCATGTTTCATGTAGGATAGTAGGGAGTGTATGTATATTGCTAGCAATATGTGTGTAGTATGGTAACAAATAGGAAATATCTGGATTGACAATCAACAGGGAAGGTGAGGACGTCCTCGGGAAAGGGAGTATGAAAAGAGGTAGTTAATAAAACAACACAGCAATGAAAGAGACAAGTGATACCATTAACAAATAACAATAACATTAAAAAAAACACAATGTATCACAACTTAAACCTCATAAGCTAGAAATAACACATGGAAAGAAATAAATTAATATAATATTAAGGAGCAAATTATACCATATACTTTCCAAACACTTCCATGTCAGCTGTTGACGTAACTATCATGGAAAAGCATCTCTCACGGCATTCTCCTTCCACCATGTCCCTCCTCTTTCTTCCATGACATCAGCTTCTTGCTGACTAGCATCATCACCATTCAGTCCTCCACAATGCCAGGGATGTGCAGCCTAATAAACTCAAAAAGACGACATATGTTTCATTAGTAAATGTGCCATTGAATAATTGTCAGCCTGTGGAAAAAAGAAATATTAATGCATACATGATACATACTCTAGACTTCCAGGACATTTATTTAGGTGACTATGATGGTTAAATTTTCGATAACTTAATTAAAATGAGAAGAGACTAAGAGCATAACAGTTTCCTTGGCATATTTAAAGAGAATAAATACGAGAAAGACGTGCTATTTCCCCCCTTTAGTTCTCAATTACCTTTAATTAATCAAGTCATTACATGTCAAAGAACCGATCTCTCATCATATCAGACAGACTCTATTAAGCTCATTATAAAAATCTTACTAAAGGCATTTTGATAGGTACAAAAGAACGGTTGGAAAAACTAGATGCTTGTGCATTTACAAAGAAAGAATTTCGTAAAATTTAACTGACCACAGATTAATCTAAAAATAAGGAATTACACAAGCGTTAAGTGAATAGCGTCCGTCGGCCGTTTTAAGATTAAAAATGATAGGAATGATTACTCAGGAATTGATGAATTAAGCCGGTAACTAGAATTAGAAGTATGTGTCAATGAAAAATCCCTCCTGCTCCCTCTTTCAGTCGCATTAATAAAAGGTAAATCATGGACTGGAACGCGTCATTCCTTATCGCTTTACTTCTAAGCTTTATGGCAATGAGTACAACAAGATTATGTAAGACAATATAATAAAATGACATTATCAAGGCCTAAGACGCGTTGCAATTATAATGAACAGCGAATGTCAGCTTTGTGCTCTACTCAAAATTCTATGGCTAAAAAAGCGCCCAGAGCCGAAGTAAAGATAAGGACGTGATTACAAATGAAGTTAATATGCATGGAAATTGGATTGGATTTCCTTTCCTACCTTCCACAGATTCACCCACCACCAAATATGTTAATTCCAAAATCGCTCACTACACATGGGCATCAGAAAACTAAGTACCAGCAAACGTGCTACCCTCAACCAATGTTAGTCATACCGAACACCAATCGATTAACTACTACTACTACTAATCTATTAACCATTCACTCGAGTGCACTCCACGCATACAGTCACACTCACACACAAGGCACACCGAAGGTAAAACTGGAGATCCAATCATTCCCATGCCGCACTTAGAGAACACGCTTGATCAAACAATCCGATCAGACTTAGAGATTCGATTTTATGGGATAAAGGAAGCACTTAAGTCAACCCGTTTCTTTTACTCGAATGAGATTACTACCATGAAAAGCAGCCGAAAGAAAGATAGCACAAACTTTATTTAAAGAATTGATATCCGGTAGAAGGGAGTGAGAATTCTAAAGGAGCTTAGTATAACGATCGACTAATGACATCAATAGTTTACTTAATAATTTCACTCAATTTCTAAAATAAAGACCGAAATTTATTACTATGATCGCAGAGAATTTTATCAACTCTTCTAATCGAAAAGAAAAATAAATTATTGCAAGCGGACTGAACGTTATGAATCTAGCATAGGATTGGAAAATTACGTAGGAGCAGGAAGCGATTGCTGAAAAGCTATTATTGTGATGACATATTCGCCCTTTCTCTAGCCATGGAATTATTGTCACGTGAGAATTATTCTTTTAATATGCAACATTAGGAAAAGCATAAACGTGTCCCGGAAAACAAAATTCTAGCTGGAAGTACTAGATTTTATAGATTAACTCAAAAGGTTTTAATGGCATAAAGATCAAAAGATAACCGGAATCGAATGGACTTACTTGAAGCGTACCCATTTGACTGGTGGTCCTCCGCTTGCCGTATTTGAAGAAGGCGGACGGATTACCAATATAATTGGACGGAGTGCCAATTATTTTCGAGGATAACCGTTGCTTTTACATGGGTACATTCTGAAAGCCTTTTCATCACGATGATATCTTCCAAGTTGCATGTAACGAACTGGTTGCATCTGTGTCAATGCCAAATATTTCCACACGGAGACATAAATTAAAATTTACAAAATATCATTCATAGAATATATTCAGAATGAATGAAGATAACCACTGAGCTAAAATATCTAACATGCGTCGTCGAGTACCACTTACCGTTGAATCTCCAAGTTACGTACGTGTGCTCTACTGCACTTCTCAGATGTTTACTGTTAGCATGCTCTTTCAACACTGAGTGAGTTTAAAAGAAAAAGACCGCCGTTGCGGCAGATGCGCCATCTGTCGCGCCAATTTCAACTTTCAGCCTATCAGATAACAGAATTTATCACAATTATAGACATTTTCCCTTATGAGGGAAGTGTATTTTCTTAATTTATACTAAAAAATTCGGTACTGAACTTCGAGACGAAATTAAACGGCACGCAAATCAACTAACACCTCTTGGGATGGCCGTATGAAGACGTAGTTGTGAACGATGCCGCAAGACGGACGAACTCACTTGCTCATGCCTATAAACATGGAGTTCAGTACGTAGAGGGCCTTGCTGGAGGTGGACTTTGACGCGGATTCGGAGACCTCACCGGGGTATTTCAGCTCGATAGCTGCCCGGGCGATATGATTCCGGTCTTATATTACGGGCGATTTCAACTCCAATTCTTATGAAAATTGGAGTTGAAAATGATTTTATCAACACTGCAGCGAAGATCTTTTGCTTTAAAGCTATAAAAATGATGCTCAAAGCTGAAATGGAATGGAAGTGTGTATATTTCAGCCGTGAACATTTTTAAAACTGCCATCACTCCTTACGGAGAACTACCCTTTGAATTGAAGTTATCATGAGCCCATTTGATCTCTGCAGCGTGTGACAAAAGTGTATCCATTGTGATGACACCTCAGCAAACCAATTCAATCATTATGTGAATATTCAATGCTTCCTCCAAATAAATTTATCAGTATAAATTTACTTCTGTGGAAACAACAGTTTCCTGGTCTTTCCTTTCAGTCAACTCTTATGACGATCTGCCATGAATAAACTATGTGGCATTTTGAATAATTGAAAAGAGGGAAAAGTGAGAATGAATGCAGTACTTTGAATGAAATTAAAATTGGATGGTGTGTTGTTATTAGGCCATGACATTTTTTTTCTGAAAGTGCATGCGATGCAGAATTTCATGTCTTTATTTAAAATTCATCTTTTCAAGTCACTTACTCCATTGTCCTTTATCCTTAGGTAGTCAACTCATATGCATGTTTGTTTAAGCTGTTCACTGCTCTTCCCTCCATCTCTCCCTTACCATCTTCATTGACTAAATGTGCAGTAGAGTTATCCTTAGGACTAGGCCTCTTAGATATGAGCAAAGGCCTTGCTGGTTTGCAAGTGAAGGAGGGGATATCAGCTGTTTCTAGTCAATGAAATTTTCTAAGTACGTCGCGAGCATACCTTTGGATCTACCGAACATTTTTGGTTAAAAACCTTTCTTTATGCATCAAGATTGTTTATAAATATGTAGGCAAAAGGCCGTTGTTCTCTCCAAACCAATACTGTTCTGTTTTCAGAAGTACCCTAACATCATTCAGCTGATACGCCACTTAATAAAAGACTAGAAATGATATTGAATGTAAAGGGCTACAAGATGTTTCACGAACAAAAACTGGCAATGTAAACCATAATGAGCACAAAAGAGGATTCAATGGTTTTTCCTTCCTGTTGTTTGTAGAGGAGAAACAGAACAGCTGGTTCAAGTTACATGACTTGGATACTTATTCTATGAAGAGTTTTTTAGAATTATAGAGAGCTACCCTTTGTATTGATGATTCTTTGATCTGTGCACCATGTTTCAATAGTGCATCCATGATGATGATACCTGAGCAAAGTACTTGAATCATTGTTAATTGTATCAGAAGATTAAATGCCTCCTCAAAATAAATATTTCAGTAGAAATAAACTTCTGTGGAACCAAAGTTTTCTGGTCTTTCTTTTGCATCAACGCCTATGATGAATTGCCAACTTGCGGTCAATAAATTATGTGCCATTTTGGGAATTGAGTAGTGGTAAGAGAGATAAGGGAGAATGAAAGCGGTACTTGAAAATGAATGCAAGAAATGGTATGAAAAGTAATGGGCTCAAGTACATGTCATTAACAAATGAATGCAATATGAACTAACATGTGCACCAAATATCTAATTGTTGTTCTTTGAAGAGGAGAAGCTTAGCAGCTGGAAAAACTGTAAATTATGACTTGGTGTCTCGAAATAACACCAAAATAATCAATATGTGAACGTAATTCCCTTAGTTACCTACTTTTTTGAAGTCATTTTTAATTTTTCAACAATGGAATGAATTTCTTGCTTACTCTGTTTGTTTATCATTCAACTGAAATCTCTTTTAGAAGAGAACTTAACATTTTGATTCTTATCTCCAAAGATATAAATATAGCAACTGAAGTGCATGTTATTTTTCCATATAAATATCAGAAGTGAGATTCAACATGGCAGTCCTATTAATACAGAGGAAAATCTCACTCCATTCAATGGAAGAGTATTGAAATTTAAAATGAGAGCACATTATGAAGCCCTTGTAATTTGAGGCCAAATAATTAAGCGACCATTAGGAATATTCACAGAATTTATTTCCTATGAAACCTTTCTAAATGTTGTGGGAAGCTACTTTTAATTTAATTCTGTGATATAAACAGAGCCTGCAAACAAGGAAACTGATCTAATAAATGCCTTTCTCATAGGACCACTTTGAAATGCTGGCGACCACTTGATACCTTTAATGGGGTCTGTGATTCCATCATAGGGTATGAAGAGAGTATGCAGATGTACATTCTCAGAATTATCTCACAGAAAAGTTATTTTTGACTTCAATTCAATAGGGGAGTTATAGTATACTGCTATAGTACACTATGAAAGGAAGCACTTATAGATGGCCACCAATAATACTTGTCAAGATGATTGACGTGAAAATTTATGCTTCCTATATATCGCAAAAATATGTCATGCAGTATAAATGATTACCAAGAATCAAATCAATAAACAAAGAGGTGGGTGTATTCATTATTTTCTCATAAACTATAAGTTTTATAACTCCCATGATTATCAAGAAACATTTCCGATCAAAGTGAAGGATTCAAAAAGTGTTACTTTTTAATAAAATAAGTATACTCTTGAGAAATGTACTTTCAAAATATAATATATGGAAGAATGTTTTGTGGAAATTCATTTCTGCTGCTAGGAGTGTCAAAACATTACTTTTTCACAAATTTATTTGCAGCCATCCTTTTTTGGCAAATGATTGAAAATCAGGAGATGACTGAAGTTATGAGGATTTGTATGTAAAAAAGAATAGGAAAAATGACATTCTTTACAAATGGATCAACCTTGACTAACCTATCGTCGTTGTCAATTCTGCAGCCTTCATATGACTGGCCGCCGCTCTTTTTTCAGACCGGCTATGGAACCCAAAAAATATCACAATGAATCTATCGCACAACTATTCCTTCCATTTCTTAAACTTTTGTATGCATCCTTGTTAGTACGTGAGCAATATTTACTTATCTTTTAACATGGAACCTGAAAACGTTCCTCTGGAACGCGTGATATATTACCCTTGAAAAATGAATTCATTTCCCTGGAAATCCATGGAACTTCTCAAGTCCTGGGTGGCAGACACACCATAGTTTAACTCATCCAAACAGTGTATACTTATAAGAACATGAATTGAGGATTTTAGGTATTCAATCCAATTTATCTTAATTATGTGCATTCTTTTAAAAACCATGATTCTGGGATGAAGCTATATTTGTTTAGAAGAGATCAAATGATGAGCCAATATGGATATGTCAGGTAACAAAGTGGAGCTTTTTCTGTACCTGCAGAGGACCTTTAGGTGTTTGAAGGATAAAAAAATGCAAGAAGCCTTTCTTCAGTTTTTATTAATAATTTTATTTTGCTGCGAGGGGGGCCAACTGGCCATTCTGCCTGGCATTTGCCCAATGCTGAGAGGGAAACCCCTCTTAAAACCTCTCAGAGGCAGCTTATATTCTTTCCATAAAAATATACATCTCAGAAATATCACAAGTCACAAGTGTTATACATAATTCCCTTCAGGATCTATTACAACTTAGATATGTTGGTATCTTCTTCTAAGTAATCAACCCTTGGCTTGGTTTGCAGCAGTCATCCATCTCTGTCTGTCCTCCACCAGCCTCATCAGCTCCAGGTAGCTGTTGCAGCCCATGTCCTTCATTACTTGGGTAATATAGCTCAACCTCGGCCTTCCTCTGCCGCTCTTCCCCTCCACAGTGCCCTCTCAGTGCACAGTGTTGGTATATGACAACAATAATACATTGACAATGGAAACATTCAACCACACACACATACACATTTTACCTAGGTTAGACCTACATGTCTATACTTCAGCATAGACATGGTGCTTAAGTGTTCCTGTGGATGGAGTGGATGGATTTCCAAACATGCTGAAATATTTTCAAAGAATTAAATGCTGAAAAATAAAATTTTCATGTAAGGTTAAATTAAATTCATCTCAGACACCATGACATAATGAATAATTGAATGCTGGAAAGGAAAAACACATGGCAACATTTACCAGGTGTTAAATAGTTAAGGTTAAAATAAATATGAGATCCTATGCAAAAAATCACTATTTCTACAATTTAACGCCATAAATTGCGATGGATTAAGAATACTAAAGATACGCTACATAATATATAGCCGCTGTAGATGTCAACAAATGCATTAGGAAATATGTTCATGTGTACAGAGTGGAGAAATGTAGTTTGGCCAAACCACACTTGAAGCATGTTTCATGTAGGATAGTAGGGAGTGTATGTATATTGCTAGCAATATGTGTGTAGTATGGTAACAAATAGGAAATATCAGGATTGACAATCAACAGGGAAGGTGAGGACGTCCTCGGGAAAGGGAGTATGAAAAGAGGTAGTTAATAAAACAACACAGCAATGAAAGAGACAAGTGATACCATTAACAAATAACAATAACATTAAAAAAAACACAATGTATCACAACTTAAACCTCATAAGCTAGAAATAACACATGGAAAGAAATAAATTAATATAATATTAAGGAGCAAATTATACCATATACTTTCCAAACACTTCCATGTCAGCTGTTGACGTAACTATCATGGAAAAGCATCTCTCACGGCATTCTCCTTCCACCATGTCCCTCCTCTTTCTTCCATGACATCAGCTTCTTGCTGACTAGCATCATCACCATTCAGTCCTCCACAATGCCAGGGATGTGCAGCCTAATAAACTCAAAAAGACGACATATGTTTCATTAGTAAATGTGCCATTGAATAATTGTCAGCCTGTGGAAAAAAGAAATATTAATGCATACATGATACATACTCTAGACTTCCAGCACATTTATTTAGGTGACTATGATGGTTAAATTTTCGATAACTTAATTAAAATGAGAAGAGACTAAGAGCATAACAGTTTCCTTGGCATATTTAAAGAGAATAAATACGAGAAAGACGTGCTATTTCCCCCCTTTAGTTCTCAATTACCTTTAATTAATCAAGTCATTACATGTCAAAGAACCGATCTCTCATCATATCAGACAGACTCTATTAAGCTCATTATAAAAATCTTACTAAAGGCATTTTGATAGGTACAAAAGAACGGTTGGAAAAACTAGAAGCTTGTGCATTTACAAAGAAAGAATTTCGTAAAATTTAACTGACCACAGATTAATCTAAAAATAAGGAATTACACAAGCGTTAAGTGAATAGCGTCCGTCGGCCGTTTTAAGATTAAAAATGATAGGAATGATTACTCAGGAATTGATGAATTAAGCCGGTAACTAGAATTAGAAGTATGTGTCAATGAAAAATCCCTCCTGCTCCCTCTTTCAGTCGCATTAATAAAAGGTAAATCATGGACTGGAACGCGTCATTCCTTATCGCTTTACTTCTAAGCTTTATGGCAATGAGTACAACAAGATTATGTAAGACAATATAATAAAATGACATTATCAAGGCCTAAGACGCGTTGCAATTATAATGAACAGCGAATGTCAGCTTTGTGCTCTACTCAAAATTCTAGGACTAAAAAAGCGCCCAGAGCCGAAGGAAAGATAAGGACGTGATTACAAATGAAGTTAATATGCATGGAAATTGGATTGGATTTCCTTTACTACCTTCCACAGATTCACCCACCACCAAATATGTTAATTCCAAAATCGCTCACTACACATGGGCATCAGAAAACTAAGAACCAGCAAACGTGCTACCCTCAACCAATGTTAGTCATACCGAACACCAATCGATTAACTACTACTACTACTAATCTATTAACCATTCACTCGAGTGCACTCCACGCATACAGTCACACACACACACAAGGCACACCGAAGGTAAAACTGGAGATCCAATCATTCCCATGCCGCACTTAGAGAACACGCTTGATCAAACAATCCGATCAGACTTAGAGATTCGATTTTATGGGATAAAGGAAGCACTTAAGTCAACCCGTTTCTTTTACTCGAATGAGATTACTACCACGAAAAGCAGCCGAAAGAAAGATAGCACAAACTTTATTTAAAGAATTGATATCCGGTAGAAGGGAGTGAGAATTCTAAAGGAGCTTAGTATAACGATCGACTAATGACATCAATAGTTTACTTAATAATTTCACTCAATTTCTAAAATAAAGACCGAAATTTATTACTATGATCGCAGAGAATTTTATCAACTCTTCTAATCGAAAAGAAAAATATTTTATTGCAAGCGGACTGAACGTTATGAATCTAGCATAGGATTGGAAAATTACGTAGGAGCAGGAAGCGATTGCTGAAAAGCTATTATTGTGATGACATATTCGCCCTTTCTCTAGCCATGGAATTATTGTCACGTGAGAATTATTCTTTTAATATGCAACATTAGGAAAAGCATAAACGTGTCCCGGAAAACAAAATTCTAGCTGGAAGTACTAGATTTCATAGATTAACTCAAAAGGTTTTAATGGCATAAAGATCAAAAGATAACCGGAATCGAATGGACTTACTTGAAGCGTCCCCATTTGACTGGTGGTCCTCCGCTTGCCGTATTTGAAGAAGGCGGACGGATTACCAATATAATTGGACGGAGTGCCAATTATTTTCGAGGATAACCGTTGCTTTTACATGGGTACATTCTGAAAGCCTTTTCATCACGATGATATCTTCCAAGTTGCATGTAACGAACTGGTTGCATCTGTGTCAATGCCAAATATTTCCACACGGAGACATAAATTAAAATTTACAAAATATCATTCATAGAATATATTCAGAATGAATGAAGATAACCACTGAGCTAAAATATCTAACATGCGTCGTCGAGTACCACTTACCGTTGAATCTCCAAGTTACGTACGTGTGCTCTACTGCACTTCTCAGATGTTTACTGTACGCATGCTCTTTCAACACTGAGTGAGTTTAAAAGAAAAAGAGCGCCGTTGCGGCAGATGCGCCATCTGTCGCGCCAATTTCAACTTTCAGCCTATCAGATAACAGAATTTATCACAATTATAGACATTTTCCCTTATGAGGGAAGTGTATTTTCTTAATTTATACTAAAAAATTCGGTACTGAACTTCGAGACGAAATTAAACGGCACGCAAATCAACTAACACCTCTTGGGATGGCCGTATGAAGACGTAGTTGTGAACGATGCCGCAAGACGGACGAACTCACTTGCTCATGCCTATAAACATGGAGTTTAAGTACGTAGAGGACTTTGCTGTAGGTGGACTTTGACGCGGATTCGGAGACCTCACCGGAGTATTTCAGCTCGATAGCTGCGCGGGCGATATGAATCCGGTCTTATATTACGGGCGATTTCAACTCCAATTCTTATGAGAATTGGAGTTGAGAATGATTTCATCAACACTGCAGCGAAGATCTTTTGCTTTAAAGCTATAAAAATGATGCTCAAAGCTGAAATGGAATGGAAGTGTGTATATTTCAGCCGTGAACATTTTTAAAACTGCCATCACTCCTTACGGAGAACTACCCTTTGAATTGAAGTTATCATGAGCCCATTTGATCTCTGCAGCGTGTGACAAAAGTGTATCCATTGTGATGACACCTCAGCAAACCAATTCAATCATTATGTGAATATTCAATGCTTCCTCCAAATAAATTTATCAGTATAAATTTACTTCTGTGGAAACAACAGTTTCCTGGTCTTTCCTTTCAGTCAACTCTTATGACGATCTGCCATGAATAAACTATGTGGCATTTTGAATAATTGAAAAGAGGGAAAAGTGAGAATGAATGCAGTACTTTGAATGAAATTAAAATTGGATGGTGTGTTGTTATTAGGCCATGACATTTTTTTTCTGAAAGTGCATGCGATGCAGAATTTCATGTCTTTATTTAAAATTCATCTTTTCAAGTCACTTACTCCATTGTCCTTTATCCTTAGGTAGTCAACTCATATGCATGTTTGTTTAAGCTGTTCACTGCTCTTCCCTCCATCTCTCCCTTACCATCTTCATTGACTAAATGTGCAGTAGAGTTATCCTTAGGACTAGGCCTCTTAGATATGAGCAAAGGCCTTGCTGGTTTGCAAGTGAAGGAGGGGATATCAGCTGTTTCTAGTCAATGAAATTTTCTAAGTACGTCGCGAGCATACCTTTGGATCTACCGAACATTTTTGGTTAAAAACCTTTCTTTATGCATCAAGATTGTTTATAAATATGTAGGCAAAAGGCCATTGTTCTCTCCAAACCAATACTGTTCTGTTTTCAGAAGTACCCTAACATCATTCAGCTGATACGCCACTTAATAAAAGACTAGAAATGATATTGAATGTAAAGGGCTACAAGATGTTTCACGAACAAAAACTGGCAATGTAAACCATAATGAGCACAAAAGAGGATTCAATGGTTTTTCCTTCCTGTTGTTTGTAGAGGAGAAACAGAACAGCTGGTTCAAGTTACATGACTTGGATACTTATTCTATGAAGAGTTTTTTAGAATTATAGAGAGCTACCCTTTGTATTGATGATTCTTTGATCTGTGCACCATGTTTCAATAGTGCATCCATGATGATGATACCTGAGCAAAGTACTTGAATCATTGTTAATTGTATCAGAAGATTAAATGCCTCCTCCAAATAAATATTTCAGTAGAAATAAACTTCTGTGGAACCAAAGTTTTCTGGTCTTTCTTTTGCATCAACGCCTATGATGAATTGCCAACTTGCGGTCAATAAATTATGTGCCATTTTGGGAATTGAGTAGTGGTAAGAGAGATAAGGGAGAATGAAAGCGGTACTTAAAATGAATGCAAGAAATGGTATGAAAAGTAATGGGCTCAAGTACATGTCATTAACAAATGAATGCAATATGAACTAACATGTGCACCAAATATCTAATTGTTGTTCTTTGAAGAGGAGAAGCTTAGCAGCTGGAAAAACTGTAAATTATGACTTGGTGTCTCGAAATAACACCAAAATAATCAATATGTGAACGTAATTCCCTTAGTTACCTACTTTTTTGAAGTCATTTTTAATTTTTCAACAATGGAATGAATTTCTTGCTTACTCTGTTTGTTTATCATTCAACTGAAATCTCTTTTAGAAGAGAACTTAACATTTTGATTCTTATCTCCAAAGATATAAATATAGCAACTGAAGTGCATGTTATTTTTCCATATAAATATCAGAAGTGAGATTCAACATGGCAGTCCTATTAATACAGAGGAAAATCTCACTCCATTCAATGGAAGAGTATTGAAATTTAAAATGAGAGCACATTATGAAGCCCTTGTAATTTGAGGTCAAATAATTAAGCGACCATTAGGAATATTCACAGAATTTATTTCCTATGAAACCTTTCTAAATGTTGTGGGAAGCTACTTTTAATTTAATTCTGTGATATAAACAGAGCCTGCAAACAAGGAAACTGATCTAATAAATGCCTTTCTCATAGGACCACTTTGAAATGCTGGCGACCACTTGATACCTTTAATGGGGTCTGTGATTCCATCATAGGGTATGAAGAGAGTATGCAGATGTACATTCTCAGAATTATCTCACAGAAAAGTTATTTTTGACTTCAATTCAATAGGGGAGTTATAGTATACTGCTATAGTACACTATGAAAGGAAGCACTTATAGATGGCCACCAATAATACTTGTCAAGATGATTGACGTGAAAATTTATGCTTCCTATATATCGCAAAAATATGTCATGCAGGATAAATGATTACGAAGAATCAAATCAATAAACAAAGAGGTGGGTGTATTCATTATTTTCTCATAAACTATAAGTTTTATAACTCCCATGATTATCAAGAAACATTTTCGATCAAAGTGAAGGATTCAAAAAGTGTTACTTTTTAATAAAATAAGTATACTCTTGAGAAATGTACTTTCAAAATATAATATATGGAAGAATGTTTTGTGGAAATTCATTTCTGCTGCTAGGAGTGTCAAAACATTACTTTTTCACAAATTTATTTGCAGCCATCCTTTTTTGGCAAATGATTGAAAATCAGGAGATGACTGAAGTTATGAGGATTTGCATGTAAAAAAGAATAGGAAAAATGACATTCTTTACAAATGGATCAACCTTGACTAACCTATCGTCGTTGTCAATTCTGCAGCCTTCATATGACTGGCCGCCGCTCTTTTTTCAGACCGGCTATGGAACCCAAAAAATATCACAATGAATCTATCGCACAACTATTCCTTCCATTTCTTAAACTTTTGTATGCATCCTTGTTAGTACGTGAGCAATATTTACTTATCTTTTAACATGGAACCTGAAAACGTTCCTCTGGAACGCGTGATATATTACCCTTGAAAAATGAATTCATTTCCCTGGAAATCCATGGAACTTCTCAAGTCCTGGGTGGCAGACACACCATAGTTTAACTCATCCAAACAGTGTATACTTATAAGAACATGAATTGAGGATTTTAAGTATTCAATCCAATTTATCTTAATTATGTGCATTCTTTTAAAAACCATGATTCTGGGATGAAGCTATATTTGTTTAGAAGAGATCAAATGATGAGCCAATATGGATATGTCAGGTAACAAAGTGGAGCTTTTTCTGTACCTGCAGAGGACCTTTAGGTGTTTGAAGGATAAAAAAATGCAAGAAGCCTTTCTTCAGTTTTTATTACTAATTTTATTTTGCTGCGAGGGGGGCCAACTGGCCATTCTGCCTGGCATTTGCCCAATGCTGAGAGGGTAACCCCTCTTAAAACCTCTCAGAGGCAGCTTATATTCTTTCCATAAAAATATACATCTCAGAAATATCACAAGTCACAAGTGTTATACATAATTCCCTTCAGGATCTATTACAACTTAGATATGTTGGTATCTTCTTCTAAGTAATCAACCCTTGGCTTGGTTTGCAGCAGTCATCCATCTCTGTCTGTCCTCAACCAGCCTCATCAGCTCCAGGTAGCTGTTGCAGCCCATGTCCTTCATTACTTGGGTAATATAGCTCAACCTCGGCCTTCCTCTGCCGCTCTTCCCCTCCACAGTGCCCTCTCAGTGCACAGTGTTGGTATATGACAACAATAATACATTGACAATGGAAACATTCAACCACACACACATACACATTTTACCTAGGTTAGACCTACATGTCTATACTTCAGCATAGACATGGTGCTTAAGTGTTCCTGTGGATGGAGTGGATGGATTTCCAAACATGCTGAAATATTTTCAAAGAATTAAATGCTGAAAAATAAAATTTTCATGTAAGGTTAAATTAAATTCATCTCAGACACCATGACATAATGAATAATTGAATGCTGGAAAGGAAAAACACATGGCAACATTTACCAGGTGTTAAATAGTTAAGGTTAAAATAAATATGAGATCCTATGCAAAAAATCACTATTTCTACAATTTAACGCCATAAATTGCGATGGATTAAGAATACTAAAGATACGCTACATAATATATAGCCGCTGTAGATGTCAACAAATGCATTAGGAAATATGTTCATGTGTACAGAGTGGAGAAATGTAGTTTGGCCAAACCACACTTGAAGCATGTTTCATGTAGGATAGTAGGGAGTGTATGTATATTGCTAGCAATATGTGTGTAGTATGGTAACAAATAGGAAATATCAGGATTGACAATCAACAGGGAAGGTGAGGACGTCCTCGGGAAAGGGAGTATGAAAAGAGGTAGTTAATAAAACAACACAGCAATGAAAGAGACAAGTGATACCATTAACAAATAACAATAACATTAAAAAAAACACAATGTATCACAACTTAAACCTCATAAGCTAGAAATAACACATGGAAAGAAATAAATTAATATAATATTAAGGAGCAAATTATACCATATACTTTCCAAACACTTCCATGTCAGCTGTTGACGTAACTATCATGGAAAAGCATCTCTCACGGCATTCTCCTTCCACCATGTCCCTCCTCTTTCTTCCATGACATCAGCTTCTTGCTGACTAGCATCATCACCATTCAGTCCTCCACAATGCCAGGGATGTGCAGCCTAATAAACTCAAAAAGACGACATATGTTTCATTAGTAAATGTGCCATTGAATAATTGTCAGCCTGTGGAAAAAAGAAATATTAATGCATACATGATACATACTCTAGACTTCCAGCACATTTATTTAGGTGACTATGATGGTTAAATTTTCGATAACTTAATTAAAATGAGAAGAGACTAAGAGCATAACAGTTTCCTTGGCATATTTAAAGAGAATAAATACGAGAAAGACGTGCTATTTCCCCCCTTTAGTTCTCAATTACCTTTAATTAATCAAGTCATTACATGTCAAAGAACCGATCTCTCATCATATCAGACAGACTCTATTAAGCTCATTATAAAAATCTTACTAAAGGCATTTTGATAGGTACAAAAGAACGGTTGGAAAAACTAGAAGCTTGTGCATTTACAAAGAAAGAATTTCGTAAAATTTAACTGACCACAGATTAATCTAAAAATAAGGAATTACACAAGCGTTAAGTGAATAGCGTCCGTCGGCCGTTTTAAGATTAAAAATGATAGGAATGATTACTCAGGAATTGATGAATTAAGCCGGTAACTAGAATTAGAAGTATGTGTCAATGAAAAATCCCTCCTGCTCCCTCTTTCAGTCGCATTAATAAAAGGTAAATCATGGACTGGAACGCGTCATTCCTTATCGCTTTACTTCTAAGCTTTATGGCAATGAGTACAACAAGATTATGTAAGACAATATAATAAAATGACATTATCAAGGCCTAAGACGCGTTGCAATTATAATGAACAGCGAATGTCAGCTTTGTGCTCTACTCAAAATTCTAGGACTAAAAAAGCGCCCAGAGCCGAAGGAAAGATAAGGACGTGATTACAAATGAAGTTAATATGCATGGAAATTGGATTGGATTTCCTTTACTACCTTCCACAGATTCACCCACCACCAAATATGTTAATTCCAAAATCGCTCACTACACATGGGCATCAGAAAACTAAGAACCAGCAAACGTGCTACCCTCAACCAATGTTAGTCATACCGAACACCAATCGATTAACTACTACTACTACTAATCTATTAACCATTCACTCGAGTGCACTCCACGCATACAGTCACACACACACACAAGGCACACCGAAGGTAAAACTGGAGATCCAATCATTCCCATGCCGCACTTAGAGAACACGCTTGATCAAACAATCCGATCAGACTTAGAGATTCGATTTTATGGGATAAAGGAAGCACTTAAGTCAACCCGTTTCTTTTACTCGAATGAGATTACTACCACGAAAAGCAGCCGAAAGAAAGATAGCACAAACTTTATTTAAAGAATTGATATCCGGTAGAAGGGAGTGAGAATTCTAAAGGAGCTTAGTATAACGATCGACTAATGACATCAATAGTTTACTTAATAATTTCACTCAATTTCTAAAATAAAGACCGAAATTTATTACTATGATCGCAGAGAATTTTATCAACTCTTCTAATCGAAAAGAAAAATATTTTATTGCAAGCGGACTGAACGTTATGAATCTAGCATAGGATTGGAAAATTACGTAGGAGCAGGAAGCGATTGCTGAAAAGCTATTATTGTGATGACATATTCGCCCTTTCTCTAGCCATGGAATTATTGTCACGTGAGAATTATTCTTTTAATATGCAACATTAGGAAAAGCATAAACGTGTCCCGGAAAACAAAATTCTAGCTGGAAGTACTAGATTTCATAGATTAACTCAAAAGGTTTTAATGGCATAAAGATCAAAAGATAACCGGAATCGAATGGACTTACTTGAAGCGTCCCCATTTGACTGGTGGTCCTCCGCTTGCCGTATTTGAAGAAGGCGGACGGATTACCAATATAATTGGACGGAGTGCCAATTATTTTCGAGGATAACCGTTGCTTTTACATGGGTACATTCTGAAAGCCTTTTCATCACGATGATATCTTCCAAGTTGCATGTAACGAACTGGTTGCATCTGTGTCAATGCCAAATATTTCCACACGGAGACATAAATTAAAATTTACAAAATATCATTCATAGAATATATTCAGAATGAATGAAGATAACCACTGAGCTAAAATATCTAACATGCGTCGTCGAGTACCACTTACCGTTGAATCTCCAAGTTACGTACGTGTGCTCTACTGCACTTCTCAGATGTTTACTGTACGCATGCTCTTTCAACACTGAGTGAGTTTAAAAGAAAAAGAGCGCCGTTGCGGCAGATGCGCCATCTGTCGCGCCAATTTCAACTTTCAGCCTATCAGATAACAGAATTTATCACAATTATAGACATTTTCCCTTATGAGGGAAGTGTATTTTCTTAATTTATACTAAAAAATTCGGTACTGAACTTCGAGACGAAATTAAACGGCACGCAAATCAACTAACACCTCTTGGGATGGCCGTATGAAGACGTAGTTGTGAACGATGCCGCAAGACGGACGAACTCACTTGCTCATGCCTATAAACATGGAGTTTAAGTACGTAGAGGACTTTGCTGTAGGTGGACTTTGACGCGGATTCGGAGACCTCACCGGAGTATTTCAGCTCGATAGCTGCGCGGGCGATATGAATCCGGTCTTATATTACGGGCGATTTCAACTCCAATTCTTATGAGAATTGGAGTTGAGAATGATTTCATCAACACTGCAGCGAAGATCTTTTGCTTTAAAGCTATAAAAATGATGCTCAAA
The DNA here is from genome assembly GCA_036926295.1 of Pachydiplax longipennis. NCBI lineage: Eukaryota > Metazoa > Arthropoda > Insecta > Odonata > Libellulidae > Pachydiplax > Pachydiplax longipennis. Next base: position 17,533,977 of record JAVFKF010000012.1, read on the forward strand.
GCTGAAATGGAATGGAAGTGTGTATATTTCAGCCGTGAACATTTTTAAAACTGCCATCACTCCTTACGGAGAACTACCCTTTGAATTGAAGTTATCATGAGCCCATTTGATCTCTGCAGCGTGTGACAAAAGTGTATCCATTGTGATGACACCTCAGCAAACCAATTCAATCATTATGTGAATATTCAATGCTTCCTCCAAATAAATTTATCAGTATAAATTTACTTCTGTGGAAACAACAGTTTCCTGGTCTTTCCTTTCAGTCAACTCTTATGACGATCTGCCATGAATAAACTATGTGGCATTTTGAATAATTGAAAAGAGGGAAAAGTGAGAATGAATGCAGTACTTTGAATGAAATTAAAATTGGATGGTGTGTTGTTATTAGGCCATGACATTTTTTTTCTGAAAGTGCATGCGATGCAGAATTTCATGTCTTTATTTAAAATTCATCTTTTCAAGTCACTTACTCCATTGTCCTTTATCCTTAGGTAGTCAACTCATATGCATGTTTGTTTAAGCTGTTCACTGCTCTTCCCTCCATCTCTCCCTTACCATCTTCATTGACTAAATGTGCAGTAGAGTTATCCTTAGGACTAGGCCTCTTAGATATGAGCAAAGGCCTTGCTGGTTTGCAAGTGAAGGAGGGGATATCAGCTGTTTCTAGTCAATGAAATTTTCTAAGTACGTCGCGAGCATACCTTTGGATCTACCGAACATTTTTGGTTAAAAACCTTTCTTTATGCATCAAGATTGTTTATAAATATGTAGGCAAAAGGCCATTGTTCTCTCCAAACCAATACTGTTCTGTTTTCAGAAGTACCCTAACATCATTCAGCTGATACGCCACTTAATAAAAGACTAGAAATGATATTGAATGTAAAGGGCTACAAGATGTTTCACGAACAAAAACTGGCAATGTAAACCATAATGAGCACAAAAGAGGATTCAATGGTTTTTCCTTCCTGTTGTTTGTAGAGGAGAAACAGAACAGCTGGTTCAAGTTACATGACTTGGATACTTATTCTATGAAGAGTTTTTTAGAATTATAGAGAGCTACCCTTTGTATTGATGATTCTTTGATCTGTGCACCATGTTTCAATAGTGCATCCATGATGATGATACCTGAGCAAAGTACTTGAATCATTGTTAATTGTATCAGAAGATTAAATGCCTCCTCCAAATAAATATTTCAGTAGAAATAAACTTCTGTGGAACCAAAGTTTTCTGGTCTTTCTTTTGCATCAACGCCTATGATGAATTGCCAACTTGCGGTCAATAAATTATGTGCCATTTTGGGAATTGAGTAGTGGTAAGAGAGATAAGGGAGAATGAAAGCGGTACTTAAAATGAATGCAAGAAATGGTATGAAAAGTAATGGGCTCAAGTACATGTCATTAACAAATGAATGCAATATGAACTAACATGTGCACCAAATATCTAATTGTTGTTCTTTGAAGAGGAGAAGCTTAGCAGCTGGAAAAACTGTAAATTATGACTTGGTGTCTCGAAATAACACCAAAATAATCAATATGTGAACGTAATTCCCTTAGTTACCTACTTTTTTGAAGTCATTTTTAATTTTTCAACAATGGAATGAATTTCTTGCTTACTCTGTTTGTTTATCATTCAACTGAAATCTCTTTTAGAAGAGAACTTAACATTTTGATTCTTATCTCCAAAGATATAAATATAGCAACTGAAGTGCATGTTATTTTTCCATATAAATATCAGAAGTGAGATTCAACATGGCAGTCCTATTAATACAGAGGAAAATCTCACTCCATTCAATGGAAGAGTATTGAAATTTAAAATGAGAGCACATTATGAAGCCCTTGTAATTTGAGGTCAAATAATTAAGCGACCATTAGGAATATTCACAGAATTTATTTCCTATGAAACCTTTCTAAATGTTGTGGGAAGCTACTTTTAATTTAATTCTGTGATATAAACAGAGCCTGCAAACAAGGAAACTGATCTAATAAATGCCTTTCTCATAGGACCACTTTGAAATGCTGGCGACCACTTGATACCTTTAATGGGGTCTGTGATTCCATCATAGGGTATGAAGAGAGTATGCAGATGTACATTCTCAGAATTATCTCACAGAAAAGTTATTTTTGACTTCAATTCAATAGGGGAGTTATAGTATACTGCTATAGTACACTATGAAAGGAAGCACTTATAGATGGCCACCAATAATACTTGTCAAGATGATTGACGTGAAAATTTATGCTTCCTATATATCGCAAAAATATGTCATGCAGGATAAATGATTACGAAGAATCAAATCAATAAACAAAGAGGTGGGTGTATTCATTATTTTCTCATAAACTATAAGTTTTATAACTCCCATGATTATCAAGAAACATTTTCGATCAAAGTGAAGGATTCAAAAAGTGTTACTTTTTAATAAAATAAGTATACTCTTGAGAAATGTACTTTCAAAATATAATATATGGAAGAATGTTTTGTGGAAATTCATTTCTGCTGCTAGGAGTGTCAAAACATTACTTTTTCACAAATTTATTTGCAGCCATCCTTTTTTGGCAAATGATTGAAAATCAGGAGATGACTGAAGTTATGAGGATTTGCATGTAAAAAAGAATAGGAAAAATGACATTCTTTACAAATGGATCAACCTTGACTAACCTATCGTCGTTGTCAATTCTGCAGCCTTCATATGACTGGCCGCCGCTCTTTTTTCAGACCGGCTATGGAACCCAAAAAATATCACAATGAATCTATCGCACAACTATTCCTTCCATTTCTTAAACTTTTGTATGCATCCTTGTTAGTACGTGAGCAATATTTACTTATCTTTTAACATGGAACCTGAAAACGTTCCTCTGGAACGCGTGATATATTACCCTTGAAAAATGAATTCATTTCCCTGGAAATCCATGGAACTTCTCAAGTCCTGGGTGGCAGACACACCATAGTTTAACTCATCCAAACAGTGTATACTTATAAGAACATGAATTGAGGATTTTAAGTATTCAATCCAATTTATCTTAATTATGTGCATTCTTTTAAAAACCATGATTCTGGGATGAAGCTATATTTGTTTAGAAGAGATCAAATGATGAGCCAATATGGATATGTCAGGTAACAAAGTGGAGCTTTTTCTGTACCTGCAGAGGACCTTTAGGTGTTTGAAGGATAAAAAAATGCAAGAAGCCTTTCTTCAGTTTTTATTACTAATTTTATTTTGCTGCGAGGGGGGCCAACTGGCCATTCTGCCTGGCATTTGCCCAATGCTGAGAGGGTAACCCCTCTTAAAACCTCTCAGAGGCAGCTTATATTCTTTCCATAAAAATATACATCTCAGAAATATCACAAGTCACAAGTGTTATACATAATTCCCTTCAGGATCTATTACAACTTAGATATGTTGGTATCTTCTTCTAAGTAATCAACCCTTGGCTTGGTTTGCAGCAGTCATCCATCTCTGTCTGTCCTCAACCAGCCTCATCAGCTCCAGGTAGCTGTTGCAGCCCATGTCCTTCATTACTTGGGTAATATAGCTCAACCTCGGCCTTCCTCTGCCGCTCTTCCCCTCCACAGTGCCCTCTCAGTGCACAGTGTTGGTATATGACAACAATAATACATTGACAATGGAAACATTCAACCACACACACATACACATTTTACCTAGGTTAGACCTACATGTCTATACTTCAGCATAGACATGGTGCTTAAGTGTTCCTGTGGATGGAGTGGATGGATTTCCAAACATGCTGAAATATTTTCAAAGAATTAAATGCTGAAAAATAAAATTTTCATGTAAGGTTAAATTAAATTCATCTCAGACACCATGACATAATGAATAATTGAATGCTGGAAAGGAAAAACACATGGCAACATTTACCAGGTGTTAAATAGTTAAGGTTAAAATAAATATGAGATCCTATGCAAAAAATCACTATTTCTACAATTTAACGCCATAAATTGCGATGGATTAAGAATACTAAAGATACGCTACATAATATATAGCCGCTGTAGATGTCAACAAATGCATTAGGAAATATGTTCATGTGTACAGAGTGGAGAAATGTAGTTTGGCCAAACCACACTTGAAGCATGTTTCATGTAGGATAGTAGGGAGTGTATGTATATTGCTAGCAATATGTGTGTAGTATGGTAACAAATAGGAAATATCAGGATTGACAATCAACAGGGAAGGTGAGGACGTCCTCGGGAAAGGGAGTATGAAAAGAGGTAGTTAATAAAACAACACAGCAATGAAAGAGACAAGTGATACCATTAACAAATAACTATAACATTAAAAAAAACACAATGTATCACAACTTAAACCTCATAAGCTAGAAATAACACATGGAAAGAAATAAATTAATATAATATTAAGGAGCAAATTATACCATATACTTTCCAAACACTTCCATGTCAGCTGTTGACGTAACTATCATGGAAAAGCATCTCTCACGGCATTCTCCTTCCACCATGTCCCTCCTCTTTCTTCCATGACATCAGCTTCTTGCTGACTAGCATCATCACCATTCAGTCCTCCACAATGCCAGGGATGTGCAGCCTAATAAACTCAAAAAGACGACATATGTTTCATTAGTAAATGTGCCATTGAATAATTGTCAGCCTATGGAAAAAAGAAATATTAATGCATACATGATACATACTCTAGACTTCCAGCACATTTATTTAGGTGACTATGATGGTTAAATTTTCGATAACTTAATTAAAATGAGAAGAGACTAAGAGCATAACAGTTTCCTTGGCATATTTAAAGAGAATAAATACGAGAAAGACGTGCTATTTCCCCCCTTTAGTTCTCAATTACCTTTAATTAATCAAGTCATTACATGTCAAAGAACCGATCTCTCATCATATCAGACAGACTCTATTAAGCTCATTATAAAAATCTTACTAAAGGCATTTTGATAGGTACAAAAGAACGGTTGGAAAAACTAGAAGCTTGTGCATTTACAAAGAAAGAATTTCGTAAAATTTAACTGACCACAGATTAATCTAAAAATAAGGAATTACACAAGCGTTAAGTGAATAGCGTCCGTCGGCCGTTTTAAGATTAAAAATGATAGGAATGATTACTCAGGAATTGATGAATTAAGCCGGTAACTAGAATTAGAAGTATGTGTCAATGAAAAATCCCTCCTGCTCCCTCTTTCAGTCGCATTAATAAAAGGTAAATCATGGACTGGAACGCGTCATTCCTTATCGCTTTACTTCTAAGCTTTATGGCAATGAGTACAACAAGATTATGTAAGACAATATAATAAAATGACATTATCAAGGCCTAAGACGCGTTGCAATTATAATGAACAGCGAATGTCAGCTTTGTGCTCTACTCAAAATTCTAGGGCTAAAAAAGCGCCCAGAGCCGAAGGAAAGATAAGGACGTGATTACAAATGAAGTTAATATGCATGGAAATTGGATTGGATTTCCTTTACTACCTTCCACAGATTCACCCACCACCAAATATGTTAATTCCAAAATCGCTCACTACACATGGGCATCAGAAAACTAAGAACCAGCAAACGTGCTACCCTCAACCAATGTTAGTCATACCGAACACCAATCGATTAACTACTACTACTACTAATCTATTAACCATTCACTCGAGTGCACTCCACGCATACAGTCACACTCACACACAAGGCACACCGAAGGTAAAACTGGAGATCCAATCATTCCCATGCCGCACTTAGAGAACACGCTTGATCAAACAATCCGATCAGACTTAGAGATTCGATTTTATGGGATAAAGGAAGCACTTAAGTCAACCCGTTTCTTTTACTCGAATGAGATTACTACCATGAAAAGCAGCCGAAAGAAAGATAGCACAAACTTTATTTAAAGAATTGATATCCGGTAGAAGGGAATGAGAATTCTAAAGGAGCTTAGTATAACGATCGACTAATGACATCAATAGTTTACTTAATAATTTCACTCAATTTCTAAAATAAAGACCGAAATTTATTACTATGATCGCAGAGAATTTTATCAACTCTTCTAATCGAAAAGAAAAATAAATTATTGCAAGCGGACTGGACGTTATGAATCTAGCATAGGATTGGAAAATTACGTAGGAGCAGGAAGCGATTGCTGAAAAGCTATTATTGTGATGACATATTCGCCCTTTCTCTAGCCATGGAATTATTGTCACGTGAGAATTATTCTTTTAATATGCAACATTAGGAAAAGCATAAACGTGTCCCGGAAAACAAAATTCTAGCTGGAAGTACTAGATTTCATAGATTAACTCAAAAGGTTTTAATGGCATAAAGATCAAAAGATAACCGGAATCGAATGGACTTACTTGAAGCGTCCCCATTTGACTGGTGGTCCTCCGCTTGCCGTATTTGAAGAAGGCGGACGGATTACCAATATAATTGGACGGAGTGCCAATTATTTTCGAGGATAACCGTTGCTTTTACATGGGTACATTCTGAAAGCCTTTTCATCACGATGATATCTTCCAAGTTGCATGTAACGAACTGGTTGCATCTGTGTCAATGCCAAATATTTCCACACGGAGACATAAATTAAAATTTACAAAATATCATTCATAGAATATATTCAGAATGAATGAAGATAACCACTGAGCTAAAATATCTAACATGCGTCGTCGAGTACCACTTACCGTTGAATCTCCAAGTTACGTACGTGTGCTCTACTGCACTTCTCAGATGTTTACTGTACGCATGCTCTTTCAACACTGAGTGAGTTTAAAAGAAAAAGAGCGCCGTTGCGGCAGATGCGCCATCTGTCGCGCCAATTTCAACTTTCAGCCTATCAGATAACAGAATTTATCACAATTATAGACATTTTCCCTTATGAGGGAAGTGTATTTTCTTAATTTATACTAAAAAATTCGGTACTGAACTTCGAGACGAAATTAAACGGCACGCAAATCAACTAACACCTCTTGGGATGGCCGTATGAAGACGTAGTTGTGAACGATGCCGCAAGACGGACGAACTCACTTGCTCATGCCTATAAACATGGAGTTTAAGTACGTAGAGGACTTTGCTGTAGGTGGACTTTGACGCGGATTCGGAGACCTCACCGGAGTATTTCAGCTCGATAGCTGCGCGGGCGATATGAATCCGGTCTTATATTACGGGCGATTTCAACTCCAATTCTTATGAGAATTGGAGTTGAGAATGATTTCATCAACACTGCAGCGAAGATCTTTTGCTTTAAAGCTATAAAAATGATGCTCAAAGCTGAAAAGGAATGGAAGTGTGTATATTTCAGCCGTGAACATTTTTAAAACTGCCATCACTCCTTACGGAGAACTACCCTTTGAATTGAAGTTATCATGAGCCCATTTGATCTCTGCAGCGTGTGACAAAAGTGTATCCATTGTGATGACACCTCAGCAAACCAATTCAATCATTATGTGAATATTCAATGCTTCCTCCAAATAAATTTATCAGTATAAATTTACTTCTGTGGAAACAACAGTTTCCTGGTCTTTCCTTTCAGTCAACTCTTATGACGATCTGCCATGAATAAACTATGTGGCATTTTGAATAATTGAAAAGAGGAAAAAGTGAGAATGAATGCAGTACTTTGAATGAAATTAAAATTGGATGGTGTGTTGTTATTAGGCCATGACATTTTTTTTCTGAAAGTGCATGCGATGCAGAATTTCATGTCTTTATTTAAAATTCATCTTTTCAAGTCACTTACTCCATTGTCCTTTATCCTTAGGTAGTCAACTCATATGCATATTTGTTTAAGCTGTTCACTGCTCTTCCCTCCATCTCTCCCTTACCATCTTCATTGACTAAATGTGCAGTAGAGTTATCCTTAGGACTAGGCCTCTTAGATATGAGCAAAGGCCTTGCTGGTTTGCAAGTGAAGGAGGGGATATCAGCTGTTTCTAGTCAATGAAATTTTCTAAGTACGTCACGAGCATACCTTTGGATCTACCGAACATTTTTGGTTAAAAACCTTTCTTTACGCATCAAGATTGTTTATTAATATGTAAGGGAAAAGGCCGTTGTTCTCTCCAAACCAATACTGTTCTGTTTTCAGAAGTACCCTAACATCATTCAGCTGATACGCCACTTAATAAAAGACTAGAAATGATATTGAATGTAAAGGGCTACAAGATGTTTCACGAACAAAAACTGGCAATGTAAACCATAATGAGCACAAAAGAGGATTCAATGGTTTTTCCTTCCTGTTGTTTGTAGAGGAGAAACAGAACAGCTGGTTCAAGTTACATGACTTGGATACTTATTCTATGAAGAGTTTTTTAGAATTATAGAGAGCTACCCTTTGTATTGATGATTCTTTGATCTGTGCACCATGTTTCAATAGTGCATCCATGATGATGATACCTGAGCAAAGTACTTGAATCATTGTTAATTGTATCAGAAGATTAAATGCCTCCTCAAAATAAATATTTCAGTAGAAATAAACTTCTGTGGAACCAAAGTTTTCTGGTCTTTCTTTTGCATCATTGCCTATGATGAATTGCCAACTTGCCGTCAATAAATTATGTGCCATTTTGGGAATTGAGTAGTGGTAAGAGAGATAAGGAAGAATGAAAGCGGTACATGAAAATGAATGCAAGAAATGGTATGAAAAGTAATGGGCTCAAGTACATGTCATTAACAAATGAATGCAATATGAACTAACATGTGCACCAAATATCTAATTGTTGTTCTTTGAAGAGGAGAAGCTTAGCAGCTGGAAAATCTGTAAATTATGACTTGGTGTCTCGAAATAACACCAAAATAATCAATATGTGAACGTAATTCCCTTAGTTACCTCCTTTTTTGAAGTCATTTTTAATTTTTCAACAATGGAATGAATTTCTTGCTTACTCTGTTTGTTTATCATTCAACTGAAATCTCTTTTAGAAGAGAACTTAACATTTTGATTCTTATCTCCAAAGATATAAATATAGCAACTGAAGTGCATGTTATTTTTCCATATAAATATCAGAAGTGAGATTCAACATGGCAGTCCTATTAATACAGAGGAAAATCTCACTCAATTCAATGGAAGAGTATTGAAATTTAAAATGAGAGCACATTATGAAGCCCTTGTAATTTGAGGCCAAATAATTAAGCGACCATTAGGAATATTCACAGAATTTATTTCCTATGAAACCTTTCTAAATGTTGTGGGAAGCTACTTTTAATTTAATTCTGTGATATAAACAGAGCCTGCAAACAAGGAAACTGATCTAATAAATGCCTTTCTCATAGGACCACTTTGAAATGCTGGCGACCACTTGATACCTTTAATGGGGTATGTGATTCCATCATATGGGTATGATGAGAGTATGCAGATGTACATTCTCAGAATTATCTCACAGAAAAGTTATTTTTTACTTTAATTCAATAGGGGGAGTTATAGTATACTGCTATAGTACACTATGAAAGGAAGCACTGTTTGGTGGCCACCAATAATACTTGTCAAGATGATTGACGTGAAAATTTATGCTTCCTATATATCGCAAAAATATGTGATGCAGGATAAATGATTACGAAGAATCAAATCAATAAATACAGAGGTGGGTGTATTCATTATTTTCTCATAAACTATAAGTTTTATAACTCCCATTATTATCAAGAAACATTTCTGATCAAAGTGAAGGATTCAAAAAGTGTTACTTTTTAATAAAATAAGTATACTCTTGAGAAATGTACTTTCAAAATATAATATATGGAAGAATGTTTTGTGGAAATTCATTTCTGCTGCTAGGAGTGTCAAAACATTACTTTTTCACAAATTTATTTGCAGCCATCCTTTTTTGGCAAATGATTGAAAATCAGGAGATGACTGAAGTTATGAGGATTTGCATGTAAAAAAGAATAGGAAAAATGACTTTCTTTACACATGGATCAACCTTGACTAACCTATCGTCGTTGTCAATTCTGCAGCCTTCATATGACTGGCCGCCGCTCTTTTTTCAGACCGGCTATGGAACCCAAAAAATATCACAATGAATCTATCGCACAACTATTCCTTCCGTTTCTTAAACTTTTGTATGCATCCTTGTTAGTACGTGAGCAATATTTACTTATCTTTTAACATGGAACCTGAAAACGTTCCTCTGGAACGCGTGATATATTACCCTTGAAAAATGAATGCATTTCCCTGGAAATCCATGGAACTTCTCAAGTCCTGGGTGGCAGACACACCATAGTTTAACTCATCCAAACAGTGTATACTTATAAGAACATGAATTGAGGATTTTAAGTATTCAATCCAATTTATCTTAATTATGTGCATTCTTTTGAAAACCATGATTCTGGGATGAAGCTATATTTGTTTAGAAGAGATCAAATGATGAGCCAATATGGATATGTCAGGTAACAAGTGGAGCTTTTTCTGTACCTGCAGAGGACCTTTAGGTGTTTGAAGGATAAAAAAATGCAAGAAGCCTTTCTTCAGTTTTTATTAATAATTTTATTTTGCTGCGAGGGGGGCCAACTGGCCATTCAAGCGGTACTTGAAAATTAATGCAAGAAATGGTATGAAAAGTAATGGGCTCAAGTATATGTCATTAACAAATGAATGCAATATGAACTAACAGTGCACCAAATATCTAATTGTTGTTCTTTGAAGAGGAGAAGCTTAGCAGCTGGAAAAACTGTAAATTAGGACTTGGTGTCTCGAAATAACACCAAAATAATCAATATGTGAACGTAATTCCCTTATTTACCTCCTTTTTTGAAGTCATTTTTAATTTTTCAACAATGGAATGAATTTCTTGCTTACTCTGTTTGTTTATCATTCAACTGAAATCTCTTTTAGAAGAGAACTTAACATTTTGATTCTTATCTCCAAAGATATAAATATAGCAACTGAAGTACATGTTATTTTTCCATATAAATATCAGAAGTGAGATTCAACATTGCAGTCCTATTAATATGTAGAATGATAATGTAAGATAAAAACTATGCAATAGGATAAGATGTCAGTGATCTATTTATGTCAGTCTTAGTTTTCACAATTCTTGAAAATAAGAAATACCTCTTAAATAATCTGAGCAAGGGCTGCCTTTGAGTCGATGTAAGATGTGAAGCCTACTGTTTTATTAAAGAAGCATAGAAAATTAGAACGGTTATCCTAACCACCAAAGTGTACAACAGCAGCTGAAATATGCTCCTATGCACATTTCTTCTATAGGCTTTGTATCCTACACATAAATTTGGCAATAAAAGTAGTATGAAAGGCTTGAGAAATTCTCAATCACGTGAATTTTTTTCAAGTCTCATACCTGAAAAAGAAGCAAAAAAGTTTATTACCCTTGTTCTTACCGAAAAAAAATTTTCATAAGATTTTTTTGCAGTTTTCCTCAATAATTCTGACAGGCTGTTCCTTCTAAAATACCATTAACAATACCCCTCTTTCCATCCCTTATTTGATATGCAGAAATACCAACTTCTATACTTATGATACCCTTCCCAAATAGCATGCCCCCATTCCACCCAGTCATAGTTTTCATAAATCCATATCACTTCCTTAGCCCAGGGGATTTTTTTTAAGAGAGTCTCCCTCATAAAGAGCCATGGGTAGTTGTCTTATTTTATCCAATACTGTAAAAACATGTAGCTTAAATGTTCTACAGCATGGATTTTGCAGCAAAAATATTCCACGAAAATGTCTGAATGAAAAGAGGTACTGAGACATTCCTTGCCCCTTAACATCTTCATTTACATTTTTGACCCTTTGGATATGGCAATGTTGCAAACATCTTCAAATAACATTATCTACATCCAAAGTGTTGATGTTAGGAAACACACAAGTTTTTAGTAGATGGGAAAGTTCATCAGCTATTAATCAAGATCATAATTTAACAGATAATTCTTTGAATTTTCAATTTTTTGTCAAATTTCATTGTCGCCATCTTACAGAAAGTACTTCTGTACATAGAAAATAAGAATGATAATTGAGTAACATAAAGTAACAATGGGCAGGTTTTGAGATATATATTATTAAATATTTGCTATTATCAGTCTCAGATATAATATAAATTGCTGGCATTTGATACAAAATAATTACCATAATCATAAACATAAATTGTAATATACAATAACTAAGCAATATAACAATCTATGAAATATCTGAGTTGCAAACAGATACATCTCTTATATCAAATACATTAATGAGTGAAAGAAATGAATACTTTAAGAAGTATAGGATCGTAACTGTAAAAGAGTTACTAACTCATCACTGAAAACCCATAATGAACTATTAATAGACACAAAATATATAGACATTTCATCAATCTCCTTCTAAAATTTCTTTTTAACTGACAATCAAATTTATATCAAGTAAAAACATTCTTGGATGAAGGTAATATCTTTCCACTGATGTTATACTTTACAGTCAAGTCATCACATCAAACAGTAACTCCTACTTCCCCAAGTATTTCTGAAAGACGTTCTAAATGTTGATTAGCCGTTCCAGTATCACCTCTGCTTTTATGCAATAGTTGAATAGCATTCATGTACTCAAGTTCGGAGAACTGAGGACCTTTATCCACCACACCATTCAAGATTTCCTGAAATGAAAGAAGTAATTAAAAATAATTCCCCTTAACCAAAATATGATCAAAGAAGGAACGATCAAGGAGTTTTATGGTAGATACAGAAAAGCCATACAGTATATATAATACTAAAAATCAAACAACTTAATTCTGAATGGCCAGCAATATATGATGATAATCCATAATTTTAGTCTATATATTTCTTCAACAAATGTTGGATCTCAATAAATAAATGCAACTCTCTATAAAAGAAAATTTTTTGTACAGCTTACTAGAAAGACTTTGTCAAATATTAAGATGACTCATCCCATTAACCAAGTAGATCCAATTCAAATAGAAGGTCAAGGGTTGAAAAATATAGGAAGAAAACAATATATTATTAATATTTTTGTACCTCAGGTGTTTGATAGAACAGCTCATAGTATCTTCTAGCATAATCAAGAGCTACTTCCCGAGCCATAGTGATGTTAGTTAGGGTTTGCTGAAGAGTGAATATGTTACGACACATCTTCCCAATGGCCATTTCATCAATATGCTCAGCATGCTGAGCAGCACCAATCAGGATCTTTGCAATGAGATGTCCAAGCCCTTCAAATACATACTGAAAGCAGAATACAAAGAAGAAGGCAAAATTAAAAAATAATAATTAAGAAGTCATAGATTCATGACATCTGAAAGAAGATATTTGCATAATTTATTAACTTACAATAACTGATTATATTCCTTTAAATGGAAAATTTATGTGTTAGTGATGTAAGGAAACTTGGCTCCACCTTCTGTATTCGGTCAAATTCAGGTACTCCACTTTGGTCTCAATCTTTGAGTTGCCAAATATTAGAATAACTATGTATCTTTATTGCCCAATGATTAAATGTTGTAATCAAGTTCATTCCTTCAGAGTTATCTTTATCATTAGCTGAGGAATTAACTGTCACATTTCCGCTTACACCCAGCCAGGGTTTTAGGTAACAATAAACGCCATTCAGTTTAAGAATATTAGTTTACATGAAATGAGACATGGCCACGTCCATAGTAACTGCTCATTATTAAAAGAGCCATTAAAGACAAAATAGTGACAAATAGATATAGAGGTAGATAACATTATTATAAGCAGTAACTATTTTAAAATTTGTGTAATAAGATGGAGTAAAAGAGATTTTAAAATTTGTTTTAGAATCACCTCAAATATGTAGATTAATTAAGGTTGCATGGCCTTGTGTGATTCCACTGCCTCGGACTGGCCTTTCCTTTATGTTTATGAACATTTACAGTGAAATTCAGCTAGTCTATCCAATTTAAAAAACGTTTCTTATTTCCTGAATACACAAATTTTACTATTTCTCCTGACTCAAATTTATCTTTCCATGGTCTGGGTATGAGTATATACACATAGAAAAAGTACTGGAACACTATTTCCACAACATTTTAGTACGTTTAATATGTCTTTGTCTTGGATTTTTACATTGTTAGGTCTTTGTTAAAAGATAGATCGCCAGAAAACATGTTTCATCCACATATAGTTGTCTGTTTTTGGAAATGCATTAAATAATTTCATGATTATCACAGAAACCCTATGGAAATTTTGCAGAAATATTACAGCATAGTAAAATCAATGTAAAGCCACCAAATAAAAGAGTGGTGGGGAGAGGGAATGAGTTTCATATATTTATGATCTTTAGAAGTGGGAATCATATAACATAGGTTGAACAATGATAAAAACTTGAATTTTTTCACATATTGAGATTCAGAAAGAAAGCACATCTTCTGTGAATAAATATGTATGTATTTATTCACAGAGAAGGTAGATATTCTATAGCTATTAACATATTCACAGTAATCAATGATCAGAAGTAATAAATTGGTATTATTATGAAATTACTAGTGTGCCTACCTTGGATTTTCTGGGTTTCAAGCTAGAACTCATAGCTTCATCTATGCTTACAAGAACCCTACTAAGTTGCAGAACTTTTGGGTCAGGCTCTTGGGAATCCATTCCTCCAAAAACAGATATATTGCTTCCACTGCTCCGTGGCAGAAGATAATGAAAACACTGAACACGCACCTAAAAGAGATAATGTTATATAATATTCTGCAATCATGAATAACAATCATTTATCACAAAGATACTTTTTCTTCATTTTTAAAATAAATAAACTGTTTAGCTGAAAATCAATAACTAGACAGGACCATAGACAATGAGACAATTCCCATGAAAGTATTTAATCCTCTCTTGCCATGCATTTAGGCTTAGAGGATTAGTTTGAGGATCAATAGAATTTAACAATCTAATTACATTAATTTATATACAATGACATCCAGAAAAATGAAATCAACATTTATGAGTTCTGTAAACTTTCCATAGTCTTTCTAAAGTTCTTCTTCTTTCTAATGTCAGTCAGTCAGTGGCAGCCGTAGGGTTAAGACGTGTTTGCAGGTAGAGTGACAGCTCCGTAGAGAAAGGAAAACAGCGGGATGGCTGGTGGCAAGTGTACCGAGTGCAACAAGAAGCTCAGTAGAGGGGCTCAATGCAACGAGTGTGAGAAGAAGAAACTGGTGGAAATGGAGGAGTTAGTCAAGAAACTAAGGATAGAACTGGCCGAGGCGAAGGAGAGGATAAGCTGCCTTGAAATGGAGAATAAGGAATTGAAGAAGGAAAGCTGTGAAGGTGAAGGATGGACCAAAGTGGAGAGGAAAAAGAAGAGAATTCAGGAAGATCCTGATGTACTGGTGATGGGAGATTCTTTAGTAAGATACAGCGGTGACGTTTGCCGAAAACAGGGAGCGATGGTGGAGTGCTATCCGGGTATAAGGGCAGACCAGTTAGAGCAGAAGATCGAGAAGAGGGGCAAGAACGAACGTGAAAAGGTAGTTTTGATTCATGTGGGTACCAATGATGTGAAGAAGGCGGAAAGTGAAGAACATGTAATTGGGTATGTGTGGGATTTGTGTGAAACAGCGAAGGAGAAGTTTGTGAAGGCAAAGATAGCAGTGAGTGGAATAATTAGAAGAAAAGATGTGCCGGATACAACGATAGACTATATCAACAATGGGATAGAATGGGCATGTAAGGCAAAGTGTTTGACATTTGTGGATCCTAACTGCTGGCTAAATGTAAACGATCTCGGTAGGGATGGTCTGCACTTAAACCGGAGGGGCAATTACAAGTTGGGCCAGTTATTCTGTAGGGTCATAAGTCATATAAAGGAAACACATCCAAAAAACTAAATAGCGGAAAAAATTGTGAAGATCTTTTGGGGGCTTGTGTGACTAAGGCAAAAAATGCTGTGAAAGTAAATGAAAATTCTGTGGTGGTATTTGAGAAAAAGGAAGGGTTTCTAAGACTCTTGCAGGTAAACTGTCGTAGCATTAAAAATAAAATTCATGAGTTTAGTACATTAATAGATTCATGTAAAGCGGACATAGTCATAGGTACGGAGTCCTGGCTTAATGAAGAAATTAACTCGCTAGAAATATTTCCAAATTCTTTCGAAGTATATAGAAGAGACAGAGAGGGAGAAGGTGGAGGTGTATTCATATGCGTTTCAAAAAATTACTCCAGTATTATGATCTCAAAAGATAGTGATTGTGAAATCCTTAGTGTTGAAGTTGAAGATAGAGTTACTCATCATAAAGTACAGGTAGTTGGGGCGTACCGACCCCCTGGGGGGGATCTAGGGGTATTAGAGAAGTTCGTTGAAATGACCTGCAACATTAGGGACATAAACAAATCCGTTATAATTGCAGGCGACTTAAACCTCCCGCAGGTAGACTGGTCAGGGAAGAATGGGTCAAGTGGGAGGGCTCAGGATCTGATAAATGTCATTGTAGGCGATGGTGGTTTTGAGCAGGTAGTAAACAAGCCAACCCGTAATTTGAATTTAAAAGATGTTTTTCTTGTGAAACCAATAGAACTGCTAAACATTTGCGAGGTAATACCGGGAATCAGTGATCATGAGGCGATATATTTAGAGGTCAATTGGAGCCAAAGAAATGTACTAAACACAAAAAATAAAAAGGTTTATAGCTACCATAAGGCGGATGCAAAAGGTTTCCGCAATTACCTTAGAGATGAATACAAAATGTGGATTAACGAAGGGGCTAATATAGAGGAGATTTGGTATAATTTCAAACGTATATTACAGGTCGGTATAGAAAAGTACGTACCCACTAAAAAATTGAAAGATAACGTGGATCCGGAATATTATAATACTGAAATTAGGTTGTTAAACGTAAATCAAGAGCATTGTACAAAAAAAGGAACTCTAACCCTCATAACCGAGTTAAATACAAGGAAGTTACTTCGTTGTTGAATACTAAAAAGAAGCAAGCTGAAAATAAGTTCTTAGAGAATTTGATTACGAAGGATAGGAGCAAAAACTTTTTTAAATACATAAAGCGTCGAAGGAAAAGGGAAAATGTGATAGATAAGATAGAAAGCACGAATGGCAAAATTTTAACTGATAGTACGCAAATAGCTAACGAATTTGGTTCTTATTTCTCGAGTACTTACAAAAACTCGGTCGAAAGCAATAATGAGGTAATAAATAGTATTGAGGGGGATTTTCCGGTGTTTAGCATAACTTCTAAAGACATATTAAAAGAAATATCCAAATTGAAAAATAATAAATCGCAGGGACCAGACGGAATACGCAGCGAAGCCATTAAATTAGGTGGGCATGAATTAGTACCTTATTTAAGAAGAATATTTAACGTAAGTATAAATAACGGTCAAATTCCAGCGGACTGGAAGACGACAACAATAGTTCCGATACATAAAAAGGGCAACAAACGATTGATTAAGAATTACCGACCAATTAGTTTGACAAGCGTGGTTTGTAAAATGTTTGAGAGAATGGTGGCAGTCTACCTAAAAGATTACTGGGAGAAAGAGAGATGGCTTAACGAATACCAGCATGGTTTTAGAAAGGGGTACTCGTGTGAATCACAGATGCTAGGCTTACAGCATGACTTAGTAAAGGCTCAGGACATTGGAGAACAGGTTGATGCAGTGGTGATAGATTTAGCGAAAGCATTTGACGTTGTTGACCATGATATTTTGCTGCAGAAAGTAAACAGGATGGGTTTAGATCCAAGAATACTAAGATGGTTGGAGTCTTTCATTAAAGGTAGGAAGCAAAGAATAAAAATTGGGGATAAGTTATCCGCGGAAATTGCAGTATCGTCAGGTGTTGCTCAAGGAAGTGTATTGGGGCCCTTATTATTTTTAATCTTTATTAATGATTTACCGGAGGGAATTAAGTCAAAACTACGTTTATTCGCAGACGATTGCATCATCTATAGGAACGTAAAAAGTGTAAATGATTGTAGGGATCTTCAAGGAGATTTAGTTACCTTGTACGAATGGGTATCGTCTAATAAATTGGAAATTAATGCGAGTAAATGCAAAGTTATAAGTTTTAATAGAAACAAAAACCAATATACCTATCGCCTAGGTGGGAAAGTTTTACCTAGTGAGGAGACAGTGAAATACTTAGGAGTAACGTTCAGCAGGGATTTAAAATGGAATGAGCATGTAGAGCGTACAATTTTGAAAGCTAATAAAACCCTAAATTTTATAATGCGTACCCTAAGGCGATCCAATAAGAAAGTTGAAGAGGCTGCATATAAATCTTATGTTAGGCCAATCTTAGAATACGGGGAATGCTTATGGGACCCACATGAAGTAGGTCTAAAGCGGAAAATAGAAAAGGTTCACAGAAAGGCAGCAAGATTCGTTTTAGGAAGGTACGAAAGACTCGATAGTGTCACGAAAATGATAAAAGAATTAGGTTGGGAAAGTTTAGAGGAGAGGAGAGCGAAGAAAAGGTTAGGACTATTTTTCAAGATATACACGGGGCTTGCGTCGTTTGAGGAATTAGCAGCAGAAATAAAGGGAGCAACATTTTTCGGTAGAAAAGACCATAGATATAAAGTTCAATAGTTAAAACAACGAACAAATACAAGTAAATTCTCATTTTTAAATAGAACTCTTGTAGAATGGAATAATTTGCCTGCAGGAGTCTTCGAGCCTTTTCCCAAAAATCATAAAATGTTTATAAGAAAGATTTAGTAGATAAAGGGAGATTGCTAGTAAGGATCTGCAGGTGGAGTAGGGGATTGCCTGGTAGGGTGATGTACAATGGGGACCTGTCCCCGGGACCGCTATGGTAGCCGTGAAGGCCTACCAGGAACCCTGAAAAAACCAGTTCGATTGAGGGTGAATGTTTGGAAGGGGCAGGGGTTAATTAATGTTGCTTGTTACTGAATGTCTATTGTTTCTGTGGGAGTGTGTGTGTTTTCAGAGAATTAGTGTTGCAGTAGTAGTAGAACATTTTTTTTGCAAGGGAAATAGCAATGGAGTTGGGAATTGTGTTATATTGGAGTTTTGTATCATGTAAAGTAGTTGTATGTAAGTGTTTAATCTTGTGAGGGTTTTATATAATTTGTTCTGGGTTGTTTAAATATGTTTGTGAAAGTTACCGTAGTTGATTGTAATGTTGCCACCAGACTAGCAGTCTATCTGCAACAATGTACATAATAATAATAATAATAAACATTTTATTTTCTCCTTCCATAAGATTTCATAATAATAATAATAATAAGTTAAGCAGAAGAGAGGCCAATCTGGCTTGGCCTCACCAGAAGAATGCAACAATAATAAATTACGAGTGATCTCATTTATCTAACCAATAACCCTTTCTTTGATCACTATAACTAGGTCATAATGCATAACATATTTTATTTTACTTTTTTTTAATGGTTAGCTTTGTTTGCCTACTCTCCCATGTGCAATCTTACTTTTTATTTTATGTGATATCTTCAAACTTAAGTTCCTCAATACCTTTTTGTTTTGTATAAATATCTTCTAAAAATATAATAATTTAACAATAACTTTTGCTGAAAAAAATGAATGATAAAAATACAAGTTGCAACTAGAAAAGAAAGTTATATATACAAAAGTAAATCTTATTGAAACACCCAGGATATCTGGGTAAATTATGTTTGTTTGTTTCTTATAAGAAGATGGTTTGTGCCTTTTCAAGTTGAATATCACTATGCATAATATAAACATACAAATTCATGTTTTAAAATGTACATATCATGAAGTTGAAGGAGTAATTATTTAAATGAAGTCTTATACAGATTAATCAAAGTAGTTAAATATGACTTACTAGAACAAATGGTAATTTCACTTAATTGGGAGAAAAATTTTTATGCTAATATGCCAAGTATGATATGACTAGGAAACAAACTGAACTCACTTCCAGATGAAGAACAAGAAGACAAGTGTCAGCCAAATCTTCAAAATCTCTTGCCTGTTGCTGCAATGAGCGGACTGTATTCTCTGGGATAGGAGGTAAGGATTCCAGTGTCTGAGACCCTGATGAAGGTGAAGATAATGTTTGCTGTGGTTTGCTTTGTCCTGGAAGCCCCGCAATAAATAAATATAGACACCCTGCAAACCATTCCTGTAATGGAAGTGTGTGAGATTTCAAATCTTTTAAAGAGTAGTACTTATTTGCCGAATGATTTTTAAGAATGATTTCTACAATGCATTATATATCGCCATTATTCTTACATGAGGGAATGACATTAGAGAGTAAATTAACAAATTTATATGAAAAATGTTAACACTAAAATGTAGTTATATTCAAAAGCTATAAAAACAAAACAAAAACTGACCATACTTTCCTGGAGCTGGGCTAGCATTCTCAGCTGACCTACATCAGAAATTATTTCATGAGCATTAATTCCACCTTCACCTAAGTTCCCAGCTAATATTTCTGCTTCCCGTGCATTGCGTTGGCGAACTTCCTCAGGACTCTCTTCTTCCTCACTTCGACTTGGATTAGCCATTCTTCCTGAGACACCATCCATTGCTCCTCTAGGTCCATTTTTCAGAACCTCTCCATTTGCAACTCCTTGCTGATGCAAGCCAAGCTTTGTCATTTGTTGCTTCTGGGCTTGAAGATCAGTCCAATTGGGCAATGATCTAAAAAGATATTTGAAACTGATAAAAACAGATACAGCAAAACCCACCTAAGACACTTTTCAGAGGACAAAGAAAAACCACTTCTTAAGAAGAACAGCCTTACATAATATTTTTGAAGAATGGTCTGCTTTTTGCCTACAGAGAGCATTTTAGTTACTCAACTTTTGTCATTTTCACTCTACAATGAAATAATTTTCCACATAGACAATTAGGGAAGAAAAAGGGAATTTTTTTAACACCAATGGTAAGAGGGCATCACAGAGCATGATCTCTCCAAAACTACACTCACAAAACACAGTGCTCCCTTTCTGGGTAATTTGATATGTTTACAACCTGAGATTGCAATGAAAGGAAACACAATAAAGCAAATTTTTAATCTAAAGTGCTGCCCTGAGAAGCCCTTAGAAATAATTCCGATGTTTATGCAATACCTTACCTTAACTGAATTTTAAATGCAGAGAAGGATTTGACTTATATGATCTCCCACATAAGAAATTAAAATGAATATAATTCAGTTATACATTAGATTAGGAAGCATGGTGAAAGACTATACAAAGTTCCACTTAAGATAAACTTACACACTATACTTAGAAGATACTCCATCTTTCGTGAAACTTTGAATAGCTTTCACCATGCTTCCAAGTAGATAATTTGAACTAGTCAAAACTTTGATCTTTGAACTAACAGATAGATTAATTCAAATAATTCCTTCCTACTAATAGTGATAAATAATTTGAACTCTTCATTACCATGCATGCTTATGAAGAGAAACTGGAGAATTGAGCAAAAATAGACATGATTCTTTCCTTTAGAAAATAGTATTTTTGAGTAGTTATGCTAAAATAATAGTATTTCACTAATAAAATCTAAGTGATTTCTAAATGGCAATGAAACTCCAAAATGTACCAAAAACAGTTAAAACTTTTTAAGGAGAGGAAAAAGCAAACAACTCAAAGAGTAGAAAATATGAAAACAGAGACAGTAATATTATGTACAAATGTTTGAAGCAATATTTAAAGATAGAAGAATCTTTCAAGGAAATCAGCACAGAATAGACAATGCAGTTATGTTTATTGCCAGACATGAAGAACTCATAAATGAGAAAAAGAGAAAAGACTCAAAACATACTTACAAATATTTACAACAGTTTATATACTTACACTAATGGATGGTTCTAGAAACTTGCTTACCATAATTAGACTTTATATGATAATAGTAGCAAAGGTGATTTTTTTTAGAAGAGTGACAAACAATGCCAGATAAGATTTAGAAAAGGGTAACAATCAAAGAAATCATCCAACAAGCCTTAACTCGTACATTTTTTCTATGGATAAAATGTAACATAATACTGACATCTCAATAAAATGAATCATAGAAGAATACATAAGAAAGTAATGGTACCAAAACCAGAAGGAAGTATAAACAGAAAACAAACTAAAGATGGACAGGATGAACTGAGAAATACACAAAGAGGGAGGACAGATAAGATTTAAAAAAGTTGAAAGACCAAAAGCAGGCAATAGGCTTGGTATATTACCAAAAGTATTTAACAGTTATTTTAAAGGGAAAGAAATGTCACAAATAGAGTGAATAAGGCAAAGTTATGAAGTAAAAATGATGTTGAAATTTTTAAAACCTTTTCGTCAATTCTGACAAGGTTAAAAAATTCTTTACTTACTTTAAGAAGCGATTTATATCTTCATCTTTCAGCCAGGCAGCACTGAACACACGTTTATCTTCTGAGTCAGGCTGAACTATACTTCTATATGCTGCATGACATATGTCCCTGTAGTTGCGCAAAATGCTACACATCATTCCCAAGAAGTGCTCTGAGTATGTTGGGAGTGAATGTGTCAAGTTTTGAAGGTCCCTGATGCACTTCTCAACAGTAACAGTGCTCTGCAAATGTAATATAATTATAAATAGCATTTAAAATAACACATCTTGTGTAAGAGAGCTTTCTGTTGATTGAAATAACAACAACATTATATAGTAATCAAAATTGAAAGTTGTATGGATGATTTAGCAGTCAATCATTTCAGTGACAAAAGTAAAAGAGAAAGTTTTCACAATACTATACAGAAACTTTGATACAATAAATCATAAAACAGAAACTTCTTTCATTAACACTAATGTTACAAGGAAGACAAAAATTATGTAAACCGCATGGATTGGGTCATTTTAAATCTATTTATATTTTTTATTCTATTATTTAATATTTTTATTTGTTTCCCAATTAATAACTTTTAATCGAAAAAGGATAAAATACCATATATACATTTAATAATTAGTTATAACTAAAAACAAATGGTCAACACACAATTTAAACTTCCATGATATTATACTTTTCTTTTAACTCATTATTTTGAAATTTGCTGTCATGAGCTAAGAAATAAAATATGTAAGAATACAAAAAACAAAGGATAGGATAATCAGAGTATAGCATTACCCTTAAATTTGACAAAATCAGAAGAGAGTCAAGATTGGATAAAAACTATCCATACTCTGCAATTTAAGCATTAAAAGCTACTAATTTATGTCATAATAAACTAATTTAATGTTGATTCTATAATTCAAACAGACTTTATGCATATATTGCATAAAATACACTAGAAGTCTGTTATAAAGAGAGCTGACAAAGGTTGGAAGAGTACTAGTCATGAAGCGTACTCATTACAGCTGGTTTCTAATACTAAATTTCCACCCTCTTAAATCCAAGAGCAGCTAGTGTGGCAGAATGGAACTGTAGGGTTTTTAGTTCTTATGAAAATGCTTCATAATGTGTAAAAATATAACTTCATTGATTCATAAACCATAACCAAAGTGCATCCTTTAATGTAAAATATGGAATTTGAATCAGCACTGCTTCTAACTCCTATGTTCCCACCCATCATGGATCAGACATCTCTCAAGTGGCTGCTCATGAGATGGGAATTCAATTAAAAATTCGGGGGCTGACTAAAGGGTCCATTACCAAAAAGAAATGAGACGAGGGGATAGGGTGTACCAAGGGACAAAGGGGAGAGTAGAAATCTCTAATCAAAGCTCGCTGAAGCATTTTTGCCAAGGAAATATCAGGTGAGCTATGGGAAAAAATGCATCAATTAGGTGACAATAATTTTTGCATTAAATTTTTTTCTGCTCTTTGAAGAGATAACTTCAGATTATTGTTTGCTTGTCCGACTTTGTCCCTCATGTCAATTGACAATTGTGAGAATATTCCTCCTTTGAGGCAAATATAGAGACATGTTACTTGTTACACTAGTTAAGTTACACTCGTTAGATAGTTCAAAAATAAGCACTTGGTATAACGCAGCTCTCATTATATGCCATACAAGTTATAAAGTACTTCCACTGTAATTTGATTTCCACATATTTCATAAAAGTCTATGGAAATACCATTATGAGGTAGAAATTATTATCTCTCACTCAGTATTTATACATTACAATCATTACTGTAAGTAGCAGGTAATCTTAGCTTTCTAATTGAAACACAAGTATGAAATGAATAATTACCAGACTAAAAAAATTGATCACATTAGAATATAAAGGCATAATTTAACCTTCCACAGTAAAGAACCTTTCTACATGGACTCTGAATATCTTAAAACATAATGACTGATTGAACTGAATCTTCCATACAAAATCAAGAAATTCACTTACTGGTAACTGTTTCTTTCTGTTAATGAACCTGTGCAATTCTGCAGTAGATGACAATGTAATTCATTTTATAGCCATTTATTTTAACTTAATCTAACATGCATGGATGGTCTGAAGTTTCCGACATTTCTCCATTTCACGACAAGTTTTCTAAAAATTTCTGAACATTTTCTGAAGATTTCTGAAAAATCTGGGGTCAGAAACTTTTCAGACCACCCTCGATTTTTAAGCTTATAGTATTATTATCTCCATTGAGTATTCCAATGTAAAATGATAGGTCCTACACTTACCTTGGAAATTTCTGGTGTTAAACTAAGAATTATTATCACTATCCTCATAACACTGTAGTTACACTAACTAAATTATACTCATAAAATACAATTATGAATGTAGTATTTCATTACCAGCCATCACCAAGGTTCTAATTCTGGAAAATATTCACTCAGAAAATGAAAAATCTTCAAATTTTCTTAGCTACCAATGCTGCAATTGTTTTCCTATAAGAGTCAGTTTCACCATAACGACTTTCTTCATGAAAAACAATATAATTAGTTCATACTCCAAGTTAATTATATTATTATTATTATAATTATTATTACAACTTACCATTAGCAAGGGGCGTGATACTCCAAGACTACGGGTCATTTCTGGACCAGTTGTAGCTCGCCATGCATCTGGAGCCTTGGTAGCAGCATCAACTGCAGCAGATACAGATTGATGATGCTGACCAAGAAATACTTCCTTCACATAGTCAGATAAAAATGTGTTCAGAGTGCATGGCCTGTGAAACAAATTAGAATTGAAAGAAAAAAAGGATCACTACAGAAACATGCTGAATGAAAACCTCAGACGGTATTAAGGTTCAATATAATGCTTTGTATTAATTCAACTTATTTGTTTCCTTACTCAACTAACATACAAGAAAGTGTTTCAATTATTAAATGCTAATTAACATTTCTATTACAAAGAAATACTGCTATTAGAATGCAATCCTCTTTTCACCAATATCCTTCTACAGTTCTAAATAAACTAAGTTTACATGCAATAACTTTTCCAAAACTGTAGAATGCATGAAATTCTTTGAAATTCAATTTTGAGAGAGAACTATATAAATTTACAATATTTAAATTGAAATAATACTAATGCAATTATAGATGTTTTTATACACATTGGTAGAAAATCATTCTTGCAGATTGAAAAAAGTATTATTATTCTTTATTGCCGACAAATCAAGATTTCATAACAATGTAAGCATTATGTTCTATATACCTATGCAATTGCATGAATTAAAATTAAATTTTATAAAAATATAAATGCTGAATTAAAAGTCACTAGCATAACAGTTTTTACTTAACTATACATGTAAATTATTAAATTATTAATTACTAAACCTTTCTTACCCTGATTTTCCAATTCCTTTCTCTATTTCTTCAATAAATTTCATTAGTGGAATGAATACAAGGGTTATATTTCTAGGATCTGGTTGACAAACAAGCAATTTCTTCTGTCTTGGAAGATTTGGGTCAGGGAATCCCTGAAGAAAACGAAGAATATCTTAGTAATTTTGGACAAAATATTTCGTAAATTTACACCCAGCAAGATTTCTGTATTGATATTTAAAACTGCTATTAGCTGAAAACATGATATGCCAAAAAATTATTTCTATACCTGTCGCTCTCCGGTCTCTCCTTTATCTTCTTTAAGATAGCTGTTCATACTCAATGCATGAGATGAATAGTCGAACTTAAACAGAGGTGCTTTCTTTTGCCTAAAACAGAATAACAACAAACATCAAGTTTGATAGATAACAAAACTTGTATAGATAGATAAACTTTTACTCAAATTGATATACCACATAGAGTATAATGGTAAATAAAACGAATTACAACATCTACAATCAGTGAATATATTCACACATAAATACACCATTTTCCACAAGTAAGAACTCCTGGATCAAGAATGACAGAAAAAACAGAAAAAGATATAAACCTGGTTCTTCAAAGCTAAAATGTTCATTTGTAACTCTATGTAACATTTCTTGCTTCATATGGTACAATTCTCAATTTACAGAACATTACATTTAGTTCAGACCTCAACTATGCAATAAAAGTTACTACTTATTATAATTGTTGCATATTTTATTATTATTTAAATATGCAACACTATTTTATCCACGTAATCCAAACCTCTTTTTGAATGCAACTTCAGTCTAGCCATTTGTATGTTACCAGGCTCGATTGTTTTCAATATTTTAATTACTGATGCTTGGACAGGATTATAGTACTTCAATTTATGAATGGAAATGCCCAACCATTTACTATTATTCCAAGATGAAAAGATCTAGAATGAATGAATGACTACTGTTTTCTTGACTATGACACTTACCTTTGTGGTTTCTTTCGAGCAAAGAATGAGGATATATCAGTGCTGGAATCAGAAAAAGATGCTGGTGGTTGATGCTGACCACCTGTTGAATGCTGGATATCTAAATAATCAGTCAAAAGAAGTTGAACCTGAAAAAGACACAATGGAATACTTCTATATCCTCTTAGCCAACATAATTATTTGACACCGACATTATTAAGAAATCAAAGTAATATTATTCTAAATAAGCCAGTAATTGGAATGTAAATACAAAGTCAAGATGAATAAATAATGCAAATTCATAGATTCTTATAACACTTACCACAGCCTGAATTTTGGACCAGACATCAACCATTTCATACAACTGAACATCGACATGATATTTTTCTGCAGTGCGTTTGAAACACTGAAGGATGAAAGAATGAGCAGCAGCAATGAGGCGGAACTGCTCAAACACTGTTTGAAGAAATTCCAAGAGGGGTTTTCCCTGAGGTACATTTTGATCCTGCTGGCTTGGCAATGATATAGATGGAGCTGTTGCACCAGTTGTGGATGTGACTGCAGAATTACCACCAAAGTCAGTAAGCACCTGCTGGGTTGTTTTCTTAACAATAGACAGCAGTTCATTCTGCATTTTTACCTTTATATCCTAGAAATGAAATCATATCATTCATAATAAACATCCATAATTTTTCTCCATGAAAAATGATACCCTGTTTAACGAACAAGGTTTACAATAGGTAAAAGTTAAATAATGTTGAATAGTGGAAGCCTTAACAAAGACCACTTCATTACATCATAACCCTAAAGTTAAATGGTTTAATACCAGGAGGAAGAAAGGATATGGCATAGTGAAATTTAGCATTAATTGTAAGTTAGATGAAAAACTAAAATAAACCATGCTCATATTTTAAAATGTAATTGACCTAACATTGGGAAATCTAAAAAATAAATGTCAAATCCACAAAGAATAATCAACATTTTTATAGCTAGAAAAAAGTTTAATTTGCATATACTAACAAAATTATAAAGGGTGATTTACAGAGCATGTGAAATTGAAAATAAAGCCATTGAAATATCTTATAAACTTAGTTGTCTAAGTTAAAATTTAATTAAATAGACCATGCATGATAGGCTTTGATAGGTATTTATTCCTTCATTATGATTTAATTTTAACTAAAATTATATATGATGAAAATTAAAATTTTCAGAAAATTAATTTGAAACCAGTAATGATATTATTTGACAGAAAATTATTCTTTAGAAAGTAAAAGCAATGTTTAATAATGCAAATTATTTCCTTAAAAGTTTATTTAAGGAAATAACATCAATGAATTTTACTGATGAATTTTCAAAGAGCAAAACTGGATTAGGTCTTAGTTAAACAAATATTCAATCAAAGAATCGAGTAACAAAGCATACCTCTACTGCATCTGGTAATTTTCCCAAATGAGCTAAGCATTCAACCAGTATAGCCATGAAATGCTCAGTTCTTCCTTCTGGGTCTTCTTCATCTATGTCTTCTTGAATATTATTCAGATCATCCACTGGTGGATTTATCATACCACCCCTACAAGGATGAAATATTATCAAAATGAATATCTATCAAACAGTTATTTATTTCTAAAAAATTAAAATCTCATCTATTACTAAAATATAATAGAAGTAAATAAAGTAATTTAAAATATTGCAAATTTATCTGATTTTGATTTGGAACAATGATTTGAATATATAATAATCAATGAAAAATCATTTAATGGAAGATATTTCCTTCTTATGTATATCAAACTTTGTTTGTTAATGGTAGAATAACAATGACCTTTATTTGTGGCAAATACCTTGATTCTCCATACTTTCCAGACACCAAAAACTACTTTTGCAAACTTCCATGCATCTTTTCAAAAATTTCCTCCTATATTATCCACTTTATTCTATCAGCTTTGTCTTGGTTTTACTCTTTAGACTACCAAAACTCTAATCTAGTTTGAATACATCATATTTCTAGAATCCATCACACATCCAAACTAAAACCAAACAAGCTTTCCATACTAATCAGACATTTTCTTTTGTGTCACATTCACTCATTACATAGCCATTGCTGACTCTACAATTCATGCTTGTGCTTATAACCTACCCAGCAATGATTTTGCAATTCATAATTTAATGATACATGATATCTTCCATCAACACACCCTAATTTCTATCTGTACCAGCACACAGTAATAATCACATTAATGCTTAAAAATACACCAAAATTCTGCTTTTCACCAAACCTGGAGTTTGGACCACCAGTTGCAGGAGAAAATGAAACATCTAGAAGAATTCTTCTGGCTTTTGGTTGCTGCTGCTCTCCATGCCTAGCCCTACCAGAACCAACTCTTTGAAGAGGAGTATATTGACCTCCAGTTCCGCTCTCCCTTCCAGACCCTTGCCTTCGAAGATTCAAAGCTTCCTGGCTTGTTTGGACATATAGATGTCGGGAAACTTCTCCCATCAACTTCTGATGCAATTGCTGTTATGAATAGAAATTATTAAACAACTATGATAAAATAAAATCATATAAGGAAATTCTTCAAATACATCATAAGGCTTATCTAGGAAGAAAAGTATAAAGAGGGTTTGAGGACCTCAAGAAAGCATCAATAGATTGATATATGTATATAATGCTAAAGGAAATGTTCAGTCGAATTCAAAGATGAAGGCAGCCTTCATACCCATTGTATTTATACAAGTATGAATAATAAGATTTAAGTTCCATAAGGTATACATGGAAGTTGGTAATGATATAAAATATTGTCAAAAGCCAATTGGGCAATGTGTTTGGTTTTGGCAACAGCAGTCCTAGGTGATTCTCAATGTCCATGTGTGATATGACCTCAGCAGTCAAAGCAATTTTAAAAATGACTACTATAACCAATATAAATTATTTTATTTTACTAGAAAAGTACATTTAACAGTGTTACTAGGGTATCAGTTTATTTATAAGTAGATTAATTTTACAGTTTATTTTTAGGTATGGTATTTTTTAAACATACAAAAATAATAGTCATCTTTATGTCCATGTTACAATTCTTGGGCAATCTCTTAAATCAAGCAATCAAATTCAAATGACATCAAAGCCTGGACAATAAGGATGAACCAAAATAAATCAACTGAAGCTAACAACTCACATTAAGATAATTCTAGCAAATACATTAAGTTCTAACTCTCAGATAGGGTATCCCATGTGTTGCACCAAACAGTATAATTTGGTGCATTCTGATACTTTTATGTCCTGGACATGTCTTTTCACCTATCCTTTTCTTTGCCAGATTCCAAATAAAAAAAGTAACAACAGGGTGAAATTACTAAAGCACAGCTTCACTAAAATAACACTGAATCTTACAGATATCACCAGAAATTTCATTTTAACTATTTGTCTCAATTTCAATTCAAATTCCACTTCAATTATTCTCTTCAAATACATAACTATTTCAGATCCATAGAATTTAAGAACAATTTCTAATGAGGGCTAATTGAGTTTCTTAGAATGCTATATTCTGGAAAAATTTTTCACTGATAATTCAAGAAAATTGTTAAAATATCTGCTGCTGACGATAGTCATGAAATAAGAGTAATCAAGTTCATAAGAACTAAATTAAGTGGAATAACATCAATTTAACATTTTGGTAACATATTTCAAAATATAAGATGGATATACTAAAAGATAAAAATATTAAAAAGCTTCAAATTCTGTAAGACGAAATTTTACTCAAAATAACACTTCATACATAAAAATAGGTATATCACAGTAAGTCAGCAAATGTAAGCATAACTGAAATTTCCTTATTCAAAACCACAAATAATACCGTTATGTGGAACAGTTAACAATATGCAAAGAAATTGAACCCAAAATCTAAGTACCAAAACCTGAGATACAATTCAAATAACATTACAAAAGGACAATCTCTATTGAGAACCATTCCAGAATAGAAAGAGAGCACAGCAATGATCTCCAAATTTATAACTTAAATAATCTAATTTAATTCTAAAAGTACTTGCTTTTCAAAATATTTTATTGTCTAGAAAAGATAGGCTTCAATGAAAGGTATCAAGAACAACTCTTTGCGCAAAGCAAATACGATAACTAATTAAAAACAAAAATATTGAAACGAAAATCTCGCAATTTTATTCGAGCAGAGAACCTACCTTCGTTAAGGTTTGATAATTTGTTTATTAAAATACTGGTATTTCAAAATATCCTTTTTAACAATTTCAAAGTATCAAATTTACCTCTTTTTTGGTATTCAGTTCAGCTCGGACATCTCTTAATGCCTCAACACCGTCAAGAGGACCCTCACCAAGAGATATTGCTGAAACTAAAAGCTGTGTCGCATGTAGATAATGTTTTTTGGCAATGTACTTATCAAGCTGATTAGGGACTCCTCTTAATTTATCTCTGAAAATATAAACATACCATAATTTACAATTTAAACATTGACGATCTAAAAGAACGATGTCTTACGGGTACAAATTTACTACTGAAGATTTAAAAACTGGGAAAATAAAGTAAGTTGTAAACGAACTTCCTACACACGTTCACCAGTTCATTCAGAAGTTCATATACTAGTATTTATATCTCTGAAAGTCAAATAAGTAATAACTAGGTATGTAACAAGTAGTTCTCACATTTCTTCCAAAAGATGCAAGACATGTTTGTGCTCCACACCTTCCAACCATAGCTTTTTCAGCTCATCGCGCCTGCATCTCAGCAGAGACTTACAAGCTAGTAGATTTTCCTTTACTGCTTGAACTCTTTCTCTTGATGTTGTTACTAAATTTGACAACTGCCCGAAGAGCTGAGAAATATAAACAATGTAAATACTATAGGGTACTTTATCAGGATGAAGTTAATGTCATTGTGGAAGAATTCTAACCTGCATAATTTGACTAAGATCTTCATCGTGAAGTGAAATCAATTCATCCAGTCTCTGGTCACTCTTTTTGTATTCTTTCTCTAATTTGGCTTTTTCCCTATCTCTCTGTTCGTTAGATTCACTGGCAGAGAGAGTTCTAATTACTGACATCAACAAACCACTCTGAAATAAAATATACTTTGAATTAGTTATCAGGCTACTTATGATAATGATTAACATGACGATATCTTAAAAAATTACCGTTTCTTTCGGATACTTCGCACTCCTCGGAGGTTTAGTGGGCGGACACGGTACCGCCATTCTTTCAATTCTCTTCCACTAAGACTTATCAACTAACCAACATTTTTAGCGGTATACTTTAACATGATTCATTTAGTAGATGGAACAGTCCTCAGGTATATTTTAAATTCATGTCAAAAGGACAACCCCTTCCTACACGATAATTGTTGCTGTGGCCCCTGTACTAATACTGCTACCACTGCTACATTCAGCTCGCGAAGACGAAACAAAATCCGTATAGATTGAGAGCGGGAGAATTGAATTTCAAAATTTTGACTACTTCATGCATTCATAACACATAAGTTTCTGCGCATGAAAAGTAGATAACCAAATTCTAAATTAACGTAATTTACTTTTAATGTATTTTAAATCGATATATTTTTCTGTTGTTCCTTAACAATCAGTAACTTAACAATAATAACTAAGGCAACTATAAATAATTTATTTAGAGTTTTCAAAATTCATGGCTAAGTCTCATTTTCAACTCCACATTTAGGTATTTTAATTAAATTCCTCCTTTGATAAATTTCAGTGACTCCAAATTTCAAAATGGTAAGAAATTATATTGTGAATCATATTGAATCATTGTATATGTATATGTTTTACATGCAATAAAAATTTTGTGAGATGAATTTGTCATAGCAAATGAATGCTTATAATATCGATAATTTTGTTGTTGTTATATTCTTTCATAAAATCTATGTAATGCTTAATTATTTGAAAATGAATCACTTCTTGCATTTCAGAGGGAATGTATATCTGTTCATGTTGGGCAGGCTGGAGTACAAATGGGAAATTCCTGCTGGGAATTATACTGCTTAGAACATGGAATTCTACCTGATGGAACAATTGCATCTGAAAAGATTTCAGGAAATAGTGATGATTGTTATAATACCTTTTTCTCAGTGACAAGCAGTGGTAAATGGATTCCCAGGACTATCATGGTAGATCTTGAACCAACAGTTGTAGGTAATAATGAAGTAATTTTGTCAAATCTGATAAGAAAAAATTTAATTCAAAACTATGTTGCTTCAACATGATTCTCTAGGCCTTTCTTTACAAAAAACCTTGTCCCATAAGCCTGAATGTACAGTACTATAAGAGATTAACTGAGATAGCAGTTTTCAAGCAGCAGAGCATATCTCTGCATTGGGAAATATGGAGGATATTTTATATTGATTAATGGATGTGAATAGTTTAGTAAATTTAGCAGCTTCAAGCAGCTGCTACAATAGTGTGTTAGTGTAGATCTAAGAAACTAGGATCATTAAATACTCATTAGAGGTGCAAGTGTGAATCTTGAAATTTAAAAAGAAGAGCATTCAAAGGTTTTAGGAATCTTGATTGAGTTGACTTAAGGTTGAATGAATTTAATTTAATATAGAGGAAAATAAAATAATAATTATTAGAGAAATTTAGAAAGTAAAGGGATTTATTGGAGGAAATAAAAAAGAGATTGACATGAAGTATGTTGGTCAGGTTAGGAGGTAAATTTCTTAAGTATCAGCAAAAAAATTCAGTTATACAAATAATCATATACGTTACAGTATAGGCTAAGTCTATTCACAGAATTAGATTATAATGATGTACAAAATAGTTTTCTATGTATTATAGCCGATTCAAATTAAATTTTTCAAATGCATAAGTAGATTAGAAAAATATCTAATTTAATAGCTTCGTTCAATAATTTTTGCACATATGATAATTGAAGAGATGTTTTTTGCATCAACTTACATGGTAGATATATTTTAATTCTATTTTCTTCCCTTAAAACATCAGATGAGGTTAGGAATGGCCGTTATAAACAATTGTACCATCCTGAGCAACTTATTACTGGTAAAGAGGATGCTGCAAATAACTATGCCAGAGGTCATTACACGATTGGTAGAGAGGTAATCGATACAGTTTTGGAACGAATAAGGAAGTTAACAGACCAATGCACTGGTCTACAAGGCTTCTTCATATTCCACTCATTTGGTGGTGGTACTGGTTCTGGATTCACAGCTCTTTTGATGGAGAGACTCACTGAAGACTATGGGAAAAAGAGCAAACTCGAATTTGCAATATATCCAGCACCTCAGGTATGCATTCTATTCTATCCAAAAATTTTGTTACTTGAAGTTAAGACAATAAGATATTATAATGTGGTTTGTGCTTATCCATGAAATTAAATGGAACATTCTACTAAATCTAAATAGATTCCCAAAGGTAGTTGGAAAAGATTTCATTTAGAATACTTTGAAGATATATGTGGCTTCTTAATTATGTTTCAGGTATCCACAGCTGTTGTTGAACCATACAATTCAATCTTAACTACACACAACACCATGGAACATTCTGACTGTGCCTTCATGGTTGATAACGAAGCAATCTATGATATATGTAGAAGGAAACTTGGAATCGAAAGACCTACATACACTCACCTCAATCGTCTCATCAGTCAAGTAGTCTCATCAATAACTGCTTCACTACGATTTGATGGGGCTCTCAACGTTGATCTTACAGAGTTTCAGACAAACCTTGTCCCATACCCACGCATTCATTTTCCCCTTGCAACCTACTCACCTGTTGTCTCAGCAGAAAAAGTACATCATTCAGCATTGTCTGTATCTGAAATAACTGCTGAATGTTTTGAAGCAACGAATCAGATGGTTAAATGTGATCCAAGAGCTGGAAAATACATGGCTTGTTGTCTTCTCTACAGAGGAGATGTTGTCCCTAAAGATGTGAATGC
Source organism: Pachydiplax longipennis (assembly GCA_036926295.1). NCBI lineage: Eukaryota > Metazoa > Arthropoda > Insecta > Odonata > Libellulidae > Pachydiplax > Pachydiplax longipennis. Next base: position 17,568,441 of record JAVFKF010000012.1, read on the forward strand.
AGCAATAGCAGCCATTAAAAACAAAAGTTGTATACGCTTTGTTGACTGGTGTCCTACAGGTTTTAAGGTAAAGTTGATTTTTTAAATTGTGTATTTCATGGTATTTTTAAGTGTGCTTTAACAGCAGCAATTCCACAAATATGAATACCCTTAAGAAATATTACTTTTATAATCTTAACTTTATTGATTCTAACTCTTTGGGTTATAGTATGAAAGGATACTCTAATTTTGGTAAAAATATGATAAAGTATACAAAATAAGTCTGAAATATTATTTTCACAGGAGTAATTACCAAACAGGTATCATTAATATAGCTAATATTATATCTTTATGGGAAAAATTTTCAAGTTAATACAAGATTTAAATTTTAGAGAGGGAAGAGGATATTCTGACTGCAGGTTTCTAGAATTTGCTCTGATTCCCTATACCAGGCATGGCCCCTGTTTCATAGCAAAAGTGTCACATTAAGTAATTATGCATATACCAACATACACACTCATTCTGGAGTGAAATACATAATAAGTTCAGTCCCATCAGTTCTGCATACCAAAAAATTCTCTTCTATGCCATAAATTACTATAACCTAAGCTTTTGAAGATTAATTCCAAAGATTTACTTCGGTGGATCCTAGAATCTGCTTCATTGATTTCCATAGATCAATATCTTTAAATTCCTTACAATTACATAATTCTTTGGTTTTTCTTTAATTTTTATATGAAAACATTTCAACAGAAATTTTTAGGGCATCATAATAATTGCAATATACCAAACAAACTACATCAATCAAGGCTTTCTTCAGTTACTGCTGTTACACCTTATCATCTATCATCAAAGGTTTTATAGAATATAATTAAAATGATTTTTATGGGTGTTAAATAACTACTGTTTATTCCTTATCTCAAAGACCATCGAGTAATAGCAATTCTTTTAATATTTGAAGGATATTTAGGGTTCTCTAACTCTTCATGTCTTGACATATTTGGTGAATTTTAGTGTTTTTTTAAGGCCTGATGATATATCATATAGGACTAAAACAGTTTTAGTGATGATAATGTTTTTATTTCCTAAATGAATGAAAATGTAGAGTAAAAGTTTGTTTTCCTTCTCCCAGAAACTATCAATTGTCTCTAGTTAAATAAGTTATGACTTTTAATAGATTGATTTGTCATTGACTGACTTCCATTTTCATAACATATTTCTAAAGAAAGCTCATACACATTTTAAAAGATATATTTTACTTCTTTTAATGTTTTTAAAAGTTTTGACTTTCCATAAGTAGCAAAAATACTAGTTATGCATATCAATCTGTTAAACTGAAATCCCATTATTCTGAATCAATAATTAAACATCGATTCCTTTCCTTCCTTCTAACAGGTTGGTATCAACTATCAGCCACCAACTATAGTTCCAGGAGGTGATTTAGCTAAGGTTCAAAGAGCTGTTTCCATGCTTAGTAACACCACAGCAATAGCTGAAGCATGGGGAAAACTCAACTTCAAGTTTGATCTGATGTATGCTAAGAGAGCCTTTGTTCATTGGTATGTAGGAGAAGGGATGGAGGAAGGGGAGTTCATGGAAGCAAGAGAAAATCTAGCAGCACTTGAAAGAGATTATGAAGAAGTTGCTACTGACTCCAAATATCTGTCTGAGAAAGAAGATATTGAAATAGAAGATTTACAAGAACTATAGAGCAAATGATAACAAATCCCTCCATTTGTTTCATACTTTTTATTTGCCAAAAATATCATTAACATAATGTATAACGTGATTTTTTTTAGCATCATATACACATACATTTGAGAAGGGAAATCTATGTTAAATTTTCCATGTTGGAAAAAAATGAGACTAAACCCTTGGTGAAAATTATTGTGAAATAAATGTCCATACATAATTAATTCAGCTGGCTATGGCGAAATCATTTCTTTCAGTGTTAATGCCCCAATATCCAGATATTTGGTACGTTGTTTCTTTCATGATGCAGAGTGATGGCTGCTCAAAATAGGAACAGAACAAACATCGCATATGCTAGAGAGTGAGTGTGTAAACAGGTTCAGAAATCAATTACTAATTGAAATGACTGCTACTCAATGTATTGTGAACCATATAAGAAAAAATAAAATGAAAACTATAAGCTGACTCGATTCGGAGGAATTTGCTACTGACGAATGTGTTTTGCATAACATTCATAACTGATAAATCTAACGGATGAAACATAGGTAATTGCTCTGTCAACTTATTAAACATTTTTTACGGGTGAAAACACTTCCGTTAACAAAAACGTGCTTTGAATGAACCCTCGAGTTTCACAGCATTAACTTTTTCAATTGTATGTGATGGCGCGATCGGTTCATTGAATTTCATATTTTCTACGTGTAAAACTATAATGCCCTTGAAAATTAAACTATTATTACGTCATAATGGAATAGGAAAAGAAGAGAGAAGGATCAGCGAATGTACTGAAACTATTTTGGTTTAAATATTGCCTTCGAAATATGAGCTTTGAAACTTATGATACTTTGCTAGTAAATGACGGAAACCTATAATAATAGAAAATATCAAGCATAGTAAGGTTAATTTTCTATAGAAAAATATATTAACTCTGTGATAGGTGAACAAAAGCTAGCACACATACAGAATTGAGGATAAAAGCAACCTTATTTGCCATTGAGCCGGCGAAAATGGCTAAAGATATATGGCAGATACATGATGTAATCACTGCGAAAACAGTGGCATGGAACTCAGAAGATTGTAGCATTTAATTTAAGCATTATAGCGACTTTATGAGCAGCAGTAATACAGGAAACACTGTTCAAGTTAAACTACCCAAACTTCAGAGAAGAATTCTAAAGTACGAACTAATCCACTCCAATTTATACCTTAAGTTTCCTCACCACCGTAAGCGCCCGGATAGCTCAGTCGGTAGAGCATTAGGCTTTTAACCTAAGGGTCCAGGGTTCGAGTCCCTGTTCGGGCGGTTTTTTTTCATCTCGTTATTTTGCTTATCGAAAGATAATTTTTTGCCTTAGCCTCAAAAGTTTCAAATCCTTCATTTATATACATTAGACGGTTAACATACTGAATTACCTTATATATTCTCAATAAACAGCTGGCGTATTTTCAACGGCATAATTCTAGAGAGACTATTAACAGAATTAATATATAACATTATTATAACTTTTAGTAAAGGAAGGGATAATTATTTTATTACTTTTACTATAGTCAATAATTATTTAAATAAAAAAATGCTGTTCTAAGGTAACTTTCGATGAATCTATAACTGAGTCATAAATAAAAGACCATCTGAATCTCGGGGCTCTTATAATCATATTCAAAGGCAATGTTAACCAATATTAAATTATCCAATTAAAGTTTATCAATATTAGTTTCGTACTAAATTACTATTATAATGCGACTGAAAGTTGACATTTATAGGACTTTTACGCTGACACGTATATTTGAGGGGTCATTTGCAGCAGTCAGACTGATTTTGCCTTCAAAAGAATGTTGACAAACTCCATTCTCTATCAAAACGGTGGATTCTATTTCCACGCAAGAAATAAATTCGCACGAAATATATCTGTTATTATTATTGCGAGTGATTTTAGAAAAAAAAATGTGTATAGCGTCGCAATTGAAACTTCGTTCATCATTTATCATTTTAGGAACATATCTTTGATTTATTTTCTTCGCTGTTTTCTTTTGTTCAAGAGGTAGCTTGTATTCTTATCAAGTTAATTCTCGATTACACTGCCTTGTCTCCCCTTTAGTTCCCCCACTATCCCTCATGAAACCGAATTGTGTTATTCTGTAGAAACTCTGCCAACTCTCAGTTTGCCATACAGTCGCGGATGAGGGCTTATACTCTGTAATAGTTTGTGGAGAAATTTTTATCGGTATCTCTTTCTCCATGTTTTATTTTTCTTTATTCTCTTTAATATACCTCGATCTCTCAAAATAATTCCAATAATAGTGGTATTATAGATACTGATATTTGATAAATTACACATTTATAAATTCAGAAATGTACTAGTATACCATGTGTGGCCCGCGAATTTTTTTTAATGACATGAAACAACTCAGTGTATGGGTTGAAGCTCGGACACACCTACCCTATGCTTTGCCTTTTTATTTCAGATTAGATTTGACCGGAGTATATTTGGAAAGTTCAGACCAATGTTGGTCTCCACCGTTGTTTTTGAAATAAATATTTAAATGGATGAAAGGGAAAGAGAAAAATTTTCGGAGATTTTACGATTGCAAGAGAAATTTTTTCGAGGGATGTGTCATTACAAAAGATTTAAATTGAAAAATCCACCCGACAAAATTAAAATTGTGAAACGGAGCACTAAATTGAATTCTCTGTTGGTGACATGTCATTTGGTATGTCTCTTTGGCATTTGGTAGCTCAGGCTTAATACGTTCATGAATTTGAAGTTATGAGTGATTCGCTGCGAATTTGCCTTCGAGATTTCGCCAACCAAGGATAGACAATATGGAGAGCTACGTATTTCCATAATATCTTTTCAATGCCCTTTTCAATACCACTTTCATAAAATTCTCTAATTTAATTCTCTATTAACCCTGCCAATTCGTTTTTATCTGCTAGATCTGCAGAAAAATTATTCGGCAATTATTGATTCTTTGGAAACTTTTCGTACCATATTAGGTATTTATGTCGTACAGCTCGGTTTTCGTGATGTTAATTGATAGAAAACCTGTCTTTTTGTCATTCATCTTGTTAGATCCTCAACCACTCTACCCTTAATTACTAAAAGCTTTGGAGAAGGAATTAGGCTTATTAGGATAGATGAGGGTGAGGTAATTTACTGTTGGAATCGCCACGGAGCCAGAAAGCTATGAGTGGAATACGTCCACGTAAATGCAGCACAATGACCCTATGGATAAGAGAATATTGACCTGGATATCCTTGCCACTACATATATCAATACAGAATCTATTTACTGCAGATGTTACGGCTATCAATTTAAAATTATAATCATAACAGTTTCATTACCAGCAAGTTAATGCAAATAACTTCAAGTACTAATTTCCATATAATTATAATAAGTACTGATTCAGTTATAAGTAATTAAATTATATGAGCAAACCGATGAGTTGTATATAAAACATTCGCCTCATTATGTAAGAAAACAACCTTTCAAAATAAGATAAAATCCCTAGCGATAGCAGGTTTAATTCCAGAAAAGGGTAGAAATATGAGACAATAAGCTGGAAAATTAAAGAAAGATATTTGTCATACTAGCATAATAGAATTTATAGCATGTCATAACAGAATTTTCGTTGCGTTTACAATTCTTTTTAGGAAATGTTTACGTGTTTTTATTACTATACATTATACTGTTTATCTTAGCTTTCGCATTATTAAGTCTGAGAGAGGTTTACTTTTCATACTACTTCGCAATCTATTTCAAAGATCGTAAGCTCTAACAACTAAAGAAATTAATGTCGTGAGATGCAGTACTTGAGTAATCTTATTTTCGTCACCCTCCGATTTCTATCATTGAAATTCGAGGAGTCAGGAAGTCTTTCCAATTCTCCGATAAAAATGTCATCCTCTCAATTACGGGCTTCAAAACCCTGTTTTCCAAACCAAGGCACGTTCTATACTCTCCTTCAAGATGATAGACCACCCACCTACATATTACTCCTTCTCATTTCCTACTTTTTTCTGTTCTTTGCTCTTCCTCTCCTCCTTTCTGATCTATTGGCTACTCTTAATTGTCTACGCTCTATTCCATTGTCGAGGTTAAAAGAAAGTCGTCCATTGGCAGCGTCTTCTATAAGATAGGAGGTTCTTCCATAGCGATACTGCATTATCACCTCTTCCTGTATAAAGCGTTCTTTTCTGGAGTAATCTAACGTCTCATTTCCTCTGAGATTCATCATTAGTTGTGTCAGTGACCTTTCAAGTTTTGTTCCAATGTGTCCGTTCCATTTCATTATAATTTTCCTATTTTTTGATTGATGAATGTTTTTCACTCAGTTTTGTCTCATTCATGAAAAGGATTTTCAATGAAATGGGACCGGCTCCTGCCAGACATCGTATGAGATTTTTACTGTTTACTCAAAATACAAAGGGAAATAAAACTCTTAAAATTTTATAGATGGAGACAACTCAACTCAAACTATTTTATATACCAAAACAACCAAATCCAACCCAACTCAGAATGACAGCCAATGACTGTCGGGTGCTGACCAACAATATCATGGATGTATCACTCATTGGAAGAGTACCGAAAAATATTTTGATGTAATTTTTCAAATATACATTAAAACCAGGTTAAGACGGTTTCGGGGAACCGAATGAAAACCTGTTATAAGCGGAATAGCGCAATAATAAGGATATTACAAACTTTTATTTCTTTTAAAGTAGAAAATGAAATGGGAGGGTATTTTTGTCTATGCCTTTAATCTTTAAATATGCCTTTTTGCCCTTAGAAGGAAAAGGAATCTTCTTAAGTTCGCTTTAATTACCACAGATGTAAATGTATTACTTAAACTATTGTTGAAGAATAAAGTAAACATTTTCAGTCCATCAATTGAGTCGGAGGATTGGCTATTAGTGGATTGCAATTCCTCTACGGATCGGGAAAAATTCATTAAAAGGCGGGTTTTTAGGGCAGAGCAGAGTCCGTAGCAGAGCGTCCTAAGTGATATTTTTACAGTGAGTTTATTGTGAAAGGAAGGGGGATTGAGAAAAACCCGTGTATAAAACTGGATAGCGTTTTAAGCGGAAGCTTTCTAAACAGGTTTCACTTTACATAAAATAAAGAGAGACAGTTGAGCTAATCTTGATAAATTAGCGCTAACCGTCCGTAATTTATATTTCTCTCAATATTGAGGTATGAACAATCACCGTTAACGAGGAATGTGTGCGCTTCTCCTTTAGAGTTGTGCAGTTGCATTGCGACGAAAAATGGCTTTTCCGCGATTTTAAAAGTCGCGCATTTTGCCCGATAACACCGCTGCAGGCGGAGGACTCCGAAGGAGGACACAATGAGGAACGTGCTCGTCGCTAATGGAGAATCGAGCTGTAAATACTGCAGTTGGAAACAGTGCGGGAAGTTGAAACTTCGGGAAAAGTATCCCAGGGGGAATAATTGCAAATGCATGCAGTATCGCCCATTCTCCCACGGGCTCGATTTTAATATTTTCTCGCTTTGTGCTCTCACTTCTTCCACCGCCGCCGTACGCAATGGTGACGGATGCAGGTTGTCACAGCGCTGGAATAACTGCCCCACTTCTCTCACTTTTATTTTCATCGGGAGAATCTGGACATGAAACTCTCTAGATTCATTGTGTAGACAAGTCTCCCTGTTTACATTCGTCGATGAAGCGTTTGATTCTACCTAGAAATGATGATTTAGGTCGTCATCTATTTTAAAAATGCCTCAAATTGGACGCGAAAAAGCGATGGAAGTTCGTCGAACCCCAATGAACTGGGGTAAGGGTAATTTCAGTGTTGGCATTTTCAGAGCTGATGATTACGTTAAGATGACACACATAATGAATAATAAGTGGTGATTGAAAATTTTATTTGACTTTAGGAAAGGAGAAGCGATAAAGATTCATCGACGAGATTTCTAAAGATCATAAACTTTGGAAATTTAAACAAAATAATTTCGAATATTGGAATTTAATGGCACTTTTAAGATTTTTTCCTGTCTTTTTTGAGAGCTTCAAATAGTTAATTAGAATTTACCCCACTCGCCTAAATTAAAACACGCTTTTCACGTCTGTCAGGAGACTGTAAAAAGTATCCGAGGAGAAAATTAAAGCATTGCATGACTCCCCGTTATTTCCTTCGAGATTTTTCCCGATATCAAAATAGCTTTCCTTCTCTGGAATCTATAAAAACCTTCTCCTGCCACATTTCCTTATTGGAATTAATTTTTTACAGTTAATGTCTACTTTACACCCATGTTTCTTCCATTATTTTTTCCAATTATCACTCCTCTCAACGTACTAATTTGAACTGTAATTACGTATTAATTGCTGATTAAGCTCTATTGCATGTCACGTGGATGTGAATATTGAATGCGAAACAAACTCAACTTCGCCGTACATGTCTCCTCGCACGCTATCCTGGAGGGCATTCGATGTTGTTAATTAAATTCGAAAAACTTTATTCATAACACGCGTAGCTGATAAGCTAATTTTTCGAGAACGCATTATGTATCAAAGGCAGGCGCTTAAATTATAAATTACCTAAACGTAGTGAGTTATAATCAAATTATCCAAAGTTACAGAATTTCCATATTTCCTCATTCCTCAACATACATTTAACGATTTTTCTACTTTAAGAGATTAATAAACTCAATTTTAAATTTAAAACAGAGCCATTTATATAAATTTTGTAAGTGTGTTACGTGAGCATTAAGACGGATAAGGAATTTTATTTTTTCATGGCATCCTTCATTACGCTATCTTGAATTCGAGGACAAAACGTGCGAGAAATGTCGAAGACATTAGGATTTGGACTCAGGCATTCCGCTTTTTAGGCTGGTATTTTAACGTCAAACCAATCTCAGTTCTTTTCGGAATTTTAGAAATAATTATTCCTAATCAATTCAGTGGAGCAAAATGTTTTCCATTGCAGTTCAATATCGTCCAGAAAAGCTTCGTGACTATATTTTGCTCCTTTTTTCGATTTTACTTTTGAAATTCATAATCTCTTTCTCACGATCTATACACATCTCCGCAATTCGTTTGAATGTCTAACTAATCGACCAGGAAGTAGAAAAAATCGGTGGGATAATCTGTGATATGAACGAATTAGAATGAAGCCTGCGGGAGATGGAATGAACGTATCCGCCTCTAAACTGTCCTCTAAGGTGAAAGATGCAACATAAATCTCCTCTGCTAATGGAATCTGGCTGAGAAAGAATAATGATTAATGGATTAAATGCGCTAATGGTTTCCCAACAAAAAAAGTCCAAGCCAGCAATAGAGGTTCTCTCACAATCTCCAAAGAAAGGTATACCTGCAATGAAGTTCATTTACTTTCTCGCATGAACCTAAATTTAAAATAAACTGAGAAGTAAGAATCGATATTAATGATCACTTGCTTTCGTATATATTTATTTATTACTTTAAGCTTCTCCTATTTTTTCTTTTGCATCAGAACTACCTCTCCGTTTCAGTAGGCTACATTTCTCACAGTGTGATAATGAACTGTTTTAATGCCATTTTCCCAAACTTTTCCTTTGCATATTCGTTTCTTTCTCCGGCAATAATATTCCCTCATATACATAGCCGAGACTCAAGAAAGTCTTCTGTACTGATTTCATTAGTGCTATAACGTTAATCCTAATCTTCACGAAAAATCCACTTTCCTCTACTAATCTGCATGATTGATCTCATTTTAATCCAAGATGATTCATCAGTCCAAAAAATCCCTCATTATTTTGTTTCGACCTCTAGGTTGATTTATGCCGTAAACGTTAAGATGGATTAGTGCTTGCGGCTGCACTGATTAATTTTGCTGGTTCGTAGAGCTGATGGCCTTTTAATACCCGTAGTATTATTATAAATTGGTAACTGATTGTCTAGGTGGCAAATACATTAATATTACAATAAGACTCGTAATATAATCAAATATCCAGTTAGAAAATCAACTTTGGTTATAATAATGAGTGTGAAAATGAGACAGGTGAGAGGATTCAGTTCCCTGTCGAGCTTTTACTATAAGTCAGAAAAAGAACCACTTAAAAAATCTCAGAATTTTCAAACTTTCAGGACATCCTTGATAATAAATGCAAAAAGTCTATTTACTAATTGTAAGCCTATAGACTATGACACTCTCACTTAAAAACGAAAAAATTGATGATAAAGTGTTTTTTCGTAAGTTAAAATTTATACCTTGTATTACGAAACATTTGAATGCACACGGTATTAATAATACGTGATATATTTTTGAAATTTCTGAATCATCGAAATTAATTTTGGTTACGAATTGCTCGGAAATATTTGCAAAAAATTTGATAACTTACCAGAAGATAGTACCAATTTTTAAATTAAACACAAAAACCTTTCGAGAAATACTAAATGCGAAATACCAAGTGTATTTCCGTGCATAAGAAGTCTCTATCAAATAAATGGGCAGAACTTGATTAAACTTTAGTTATCCTTAAAGATATCGTTATACCATCAGACCTTCACTTCTTATCTTAGTAAAGATAAGGAGTGAAAATGAAATTTAAAATATTATTATTGAAAGGAAAAAGATATGGGTAAATTTGCAAATAAGGACATGCAACCAGGAAAAAATCAAACGAAAAACGAACTTGAAAAAGCTGACGAGGCCGGGAATCGAACGCATTTAGCATTCAGCGAAAGCGATCTCCCGAATAGAGGAAAATCTCAAGTTCGATTCCCGGTCCCTTTAGACTTTTTCATGTCCGTATTTCCTTGGGAAGATTATTGTAAACTTCTCTGTTCGTCCAATCTTCATTATATCATTGTCCTTAAACAAGATTTCCGACATTTTACTTCAAAATCTCGTACTTTGCTTCTATTGTGTGGTTGCTTATTTAGACCCCAATCTTATCACAGAACACATATTCACTCGAACATATTGTACGATATGCCATCTGCAAGAGATGAGGCTGATGAGGCCATCACTTTAACTGTAAATGCAATTGGTGAATGTACTGAAATGCATTTAAAGTAAAATAGATATTTAATAAATGGAAATAAATATATTAACCAATTAAAGAATGTATCTATATAGAAGCAATACACATTCATACTTCGCGCTGAGAAATTCGTTTCCTAAGGTGGTCGCTAGGTGGCAAACGCGTTTCCCTTGGATGCGTCCATGTGTTTTCTTCACTGATTCTCAGAGGAAAATATGCTTACACTTCTTAGAGGAAAAAGATACATGATACATTATTGCCTCTTCTAATGTATGACACGATTCCCGATCTGTATATAGAGGTATTTATTTAAATTCCGATTCTAATGAGAAAAATATCACGATTGTTTTTGTGATCTCATACTGCTTTTACGAAATGTGATCTTGCATATCATGGTGCTCACACAACTCATGCCACACTCTCTCCTGTAAACTATAATCTCATGCAGTCGTAGATGAGAAATTATGAACAGTTGTCCACCATCAGTGAGCAGCGACGAAAATTCTCTATCTTGATCTCATTTCTTCATGTCAAAAATTTGAACAGAAGTGCAAAATATAGCGTAGCCCTTTTGTCCCTGATTGCATTCGAAGTTCCTTGATTCGCTGCTCGAACATCATTTATATTCGGTACCAGAGGAACGCAAACAATACGTTGGATCGAGGCTGATGGCCTATATACTGCATATCATATACGGTAAATTTTCAAGTATTTCGCGTAAGATTTTTTAACAGTGCTGCTATGAGCAATTTGAATAGCATTGCAGCTAAAATATAAAATCAACCAAGAAACTTTTATATGGAATTCCTTCCATGCTTATATCTTTTGCCTTAGTTCTATCCTCTTTTGAAATTTTTCGCGATCTTACAAATTTTGTCGGCGGCAATTAGTTACTGCTTAATTTTTCTCGGAGAGGTCTCTCTTGTTAAGCTTCTTATAGAGCAAATCCTGATTGCGTTCTTTTTCCCCATAGAAGAAGTATTTTTCTTATTCTTCGCAAGGGTCGGCCGGAGAGAATTTAGCATCCACCTTAATTAATTTCGCCCAGAAGGTTCCATCAGCTATCCTCTCATATTAAATTTCCCGTTGTGAATGCTACGGCATCGGAGCAAAATTAACAAACACTCATTTGCTGTCTTCGAGGTTAAGTCCTTCTCTGGCTACTTTCCAACTTTAATAATTCTCTTTTCTAGATATCACGCAGGAGCATTAAAGAGGCCTGGAGAATTTAATTATCTATTCCTTTCTATAAGAACATTAATTCTGTCTTCTTCAGCGAGAAGGATCTTAAGAGGGACGCAACAATTAAAAAAGGATTCGCCGAGTAATTGACAGAAGTTTCCTCGTTTGGAAAATTGCGAAGGTTCGTTTATTTTGCAGATTTTCTGCTCTGATGAAATTGGCTCCTCTTTTTTCGCGAATGTCTCTCCGTTCATCTGAATGAGCCTCTCTAAATGAATTATGCCTCTCGTAAAGTTTTTCTTCTGATACAGCTAAAAAAAATGCACGGAAAATTTTTCTTAGTTGAAATTTTTTTTCAGTGGAAACGGTTGAATTAAATTCTTAAAATCGATCATGAAATTAATTTCCAATATTGAACGAAGCAATTTAGCTGTGAGTAGTGGTGTATCGTTTTGAGACCGTATTATTTTGATCCTCACCTCTAATTATGCACAAATAAAAACTCAATACATTAAAAATATGCATGAATATTTTAAATTATTGTGTATAAAAAGTGAAACGGTATAGCATATACGCCTAAGCGCCACTGATTTCCAAACTGTAGATGCCTGGGAAAATACTAATTTTTTGATCCTATCGCCTAAATAAAACCGACTTTTCAAGCCTTTGCTTCTTGGTAAATTACTCGAAACTATCTTTTTGAGATTTTTACGTGAGTATTCGAAACAATCGATCATATGATCATTAATTAGGAAGAATTCTTTTCTTCAACAATCTGCCTTCAGTCTTTTCTATCCTCTTTTCCTTCATTGCTTTATCCATCGGAGTATGTGTCTGTTCTATCTTCTCGCATGTTGGAATTTTCCTCCCACTATGTGACTACACTTTGTTACTCAACTATGTGACCCTATATTTGATTAACTTCACTTTCGAATCAGAATTTTGATGCGATTCATAGTACTTCCTCAAATACTTAAATATTAGCTAAAACCTGGCCAAATAAGGCAGAGCTCAGTGAATATTTATCGAAAAACCTCAGCTAACTTTCGCTAAAACATTTTCTCTATAAGCCACCAATACTCGTAAATACTTCCAAACATACCATAGGTATGATAAATAGTCACTTAGATATCTTTAGTTGAGTGATTCCTAAAATTCTTGGGCATGTGTTCATGACCGAGTATTCTCCAATACATTCGCTAGTCAAGAGAGAAATGTACAGCCGATAATGTTCGTAAACAGTATCACTCCTCAGCTGAGGCATCTCTGCCTACACTTATAAACCATAGATTCTATAGGGAATAAGAATGGGGAGAATGTAATTCACCCAATCAATAATCTTCAACAAAAACTTTTCCTTCCTTTTATCATTGTTAGACTACTTGGCTTAACGTATATCTTTCCATAAAAGGGACCTTTATCTCTTAGAATTCTGAACAATTGCCGTCGTAGGAACAATCAGCATTACGTACAGGGTGGATGCTGTTTATTCATTTCCGGAATGGCTCGATGGTCCACGGATAGAAGAGATACGGTGAGATAAAGCCGTCCCTCTCCCTTGCACATGCATCCGGATCATAAAACATTCATAAGCATCCCATGTTTCCAATATCGACGTCGTGAACAAGGTGCGCATCGCGACATTCGGGATTTTTGCAGACGGGCGGTAGCCATGACTACGGCACATCCGTGGCTCTCACATAGAATTCATTGCGCGATCCCACAATGCAGCTTTTTCACCGGAATAACGAGGGATCTGCACGTAAAAACGATGACGGTGAACTGCTCATGCTATGGTCACGTAGGAGCCTTTTCTTTCTTAAATCCGTGAGCCCGTACATGTAGAAATCTAGCGATTCAATGCTCATAAAAATGACTGAATGCGGAACGAAGGATATAGTATCTAGAGAATTAAAACAATGCTCTTTATTTCTCCTTATATTAATGTAAAAATTTTATTTACCCAAGGTTGTGACCAGCCCTGTATAGGAAGGGGAAAAAATGTAGATAATGTGAAAAAGCAAAAAATCGACATTGATGTTCTCGTTAATAAAATTGTTGTCGCTTATTTTTTCAAGAGAGAAAAATCAACTTATTCGTCTACGGAACCATCCTACGTTTTCTAATGGGGATTGCATATAGTAATCGATTTATGAAGTGAATCAGTACATTTTATTGTCTAATTTCTAGGAATAAATGCGATTAACGTTAAGTTACCCTTAAAGTGTATGCAAACCCAATGCAGACATGGAATTTCAATTCAATTCATATATAAATATTATGCTAAATGTCACTCAGTCAGTTTGTCTGAAATGTTCCTTTGTATGAATGACTTTTGCGAAAGATGTGAGTGAAGATAGAGAAGTATGGATGAGTACTATGAATAGACGAAGGAAGTGATGTTGAAGAAGATGATGCGATGATTCAAATTAATCTATATTTCCTTCTTAAAAATGTTGTTTAATAAAACGGAACTTAAACCTTGATGAGAATAGCCATCGAAAAATCATCATGCTAAATTAGGGATTTATTCACATGCAATTTTTATGCAAAACTGTTACTTAATGAATTTGTGGCTGATGGGATATTAACAGGGACTTTCAAAGGGGTGAGTGATTCAAGATAATGAACTCCCTTTGAACATATCTTCAGTTGATTTTTGAAACGCCACTTTATCGTGATAAATACAGTAAATGTGTTCGTTGAAGAACTTCATAGCAGAACTTTGATTTGACCTACTGATCGCATCTTAGACGAAATACTTGAAGTACACAGTCATCAGAGGGGAGAACGATTGCACCTTCGCCATCTGCCCATGGTCATTACAGTGATAATGACAGATTGAAAGTCTTAGACGTCTTCTACCCAACTCAGAAACTGATTTGATATATATTACGATGATTTCGTCTTAGATATACAATAAGAGGAAACATTCTATTCGCCACCGATGAAAGGCACAAAATTGACATACCATAAAAATATCGAATTTTCTGAACAATAACGAGGTGCCGAAGTCCTTCAGAGGATAAGCAATAGAATTGGAGCATCCGCACTGGAACCCCCTTCACCTGTTCTTCCAGAAGGAGTCCACGTATTTACGCCCCTTCCTTTTTATTTGCTTCTTTCAAGAAGACAAACTCTTCGAAACTCGGAGTGAGTTTGAGGGCCAAATTGGTGAGGGACGTTCATTGCGGGATACACTGCGTCGAGGGAAAGTTTGTTACGTGAAGTTGCACTCTTAATTCGACCTTTTCTATTCCTCTTTTTAATGCGACGACCTCATCGACTCCGAGTAAACACTTTGCCTTTCCCGCTAGACGCTCTTCCCTTTTTGTCACTTTTTAATGGTCGGGGATTCTAGGATTCGTAGTCGTCCTCGGTTACGTGCGTCGGATGCTGAATGCTCTGCGGCACGTATACTTTTGGTCCATACGGCGGCGTGGAGACAAAAGTAAATTTTCACGTACCGAATCCGAGAGAAAGGGAGGGTTTTGCGCAATATTAAAAAATGCCGATATTTTTGGATGTTGTCCTCGTAGACTTTTTCTGCGGCACTTAACGTATCAGTTTTCGATGAAGAATCGTGAGACTTATCGGTGACTGTGATCATAGTAGTTCATTGTGTTGCAATGTATATGTGATAATCCGTATTAAGTCAAGTTGGAGGACTAATAAAATTAATAATATCTACAAATTTGAAAATTCAAATTCCGTTGTGTTGCTTAATGCACGATTTGCAGTATAGTACGATAGTAGAAAAAACAACTTCCGGAATCTAATTTTTATCAAAATACGCAATAGGTATGTACAATATTCATAAAAATAAATCAAACTCAACAATTTGCGATATATTTTTCTGCAAGAGCATTCCTCATTATCAAGTTCCTGTGAACTTATGACATCCGTGAAATGAGAAAAGCAGTTGAAATATTTCACAATTGTTTTCACGCGAAAGGTCTTAGCAGTAGAAGTAAAGATACGATAAGCAATTCCGCTTGAAGACTGTTTACCACATGCTGAAAATCCCTTAGTATGTGTTGATGAGAACGTGAAAGGATAGAATATAATGACCAAACGGTAATTATGGAAATGAAAATGATTCTGTATGTTGAATGAGAATTCACTGTGTTTGCTCTTCGAAGTATATAAGGGGAACTTTTTATAACATTGAAATGGCGTACTGATGCTATCTACTACAAAATATATTGATTCCTATTATCATGAACAAATTAATGAAAAAGCTAGCACATGAAAAGGAACAACTCAAAATGAGAAGATCAGATTAGAAAATAGAAGATAGTTTGATTGAAAGTAAAAATGAATTCCGGTACCGGGAATCGAACCCGGGCCTTCCGGGTGAGAGCCGGATATCCTAACCACTAGACAATACCGGACGTATGCAACTGAACAATAAAAACGTAAAATGTAATAAATTCTCTTACTCTCTTTATCTTTAGAATTTACTACAATGTAGTAAATTCTCTTCACTCATCAGCCTGATATTCTTGTTCTGCTATTAAAATTTTATTCCAGCGACCCTTGTAATTAATCCATTAGCCGAAAAAAACATTTACAGCCATACAACATTCATTAATAGTTTCGAACGTAATGCTTGATGTGATTCTTAATCTGAAAATTCGGCGAAATATTGGACCGGTTTCAGTTGAGCCATTTCACTCCGGGAATGAAAAAATTAGGCCACAGTGCGTGACTTAACATGAATGCGTAATCAGATTGAGTTCAATTAAAACATATACAAAATAAAAAGCTCCTGAGGTATAATGCTTCGGGGATTGCCTTAATGTTTAATTCTCCTCCTCCGACATATTCTCATGTCTACATTTTCATCCATAATTCTTTTCTCATTAGGTAACGACAGATTCATTTCACGATTAATGTGTTATTAAAGCAACGTTACTTGAGTAAAAAAGTACAAGAAGTCTTCGAAACGTAAATAAACGATTCTACATTTAGGACATCAGACCAGAATCAATCTGATGAAGAGAAAAGAATGTTTCGGCACCCTGTTCGAGCGAAATGCTTTGCAGAAGGTATATTATTGATAATATTATATAATATTTTTAAGTATGATGTACTAAAAGATTTATTTTTGGTTCCCAAAATTGGCAAAGTTTTCAGTATCCAACATTCAATATGTATGCAATTTAATGCTCGGTAGGTATTGTTTCTTGACCGGTTTGAGAGTTCGGCTCTCTTTTCCTTGAGGCCCTCCTTTTGACGGAGTCCTCCGCTTATGCCATTCGTGAATTCTTGTTTTGCTGAAAGGATTGTTTTTCAAAGACTTATCTCTTTTTAAAATCGCTCAAACTTCAGTTCTTAATGACCATTTGATTTCTTAATTAGCAAAATTCTTTCGCAATTTCGATCTTTAATTATTTAACCTTGACATTAGTTTTGACTTAAAAAATATTTTGTCTACCACCACTGCTATGGTTCTCTTTTCATTAGTTTTACTGCTTCCTAATTGTGAATTCGTCCCCGGTTTCAATGTACTCAAGTAATTCTACAGCCAATAAGGCCTGTAAACCCTCTTAACCCGATAAAATCCATCAAGAGGTCGATTAACATAACTAAGTGGCAATAAACGCTCTCGGATGCTCATTCTTTCCCTTCGAACCGGATTTTGCAATTCCTTCACCCCTTTCCAATCCCGAATCTTTGAGCGCCGCCCCAAAGACCTGTCTTCCGCTTCCAAAGGCGGCAGGTGAAGCATTTGATTTTCCTCCCACAAATTCCTCCCCCCCCGCGTAGTCGTTCTGCGGATTGCAATTCCGTTGAAGTGGAACGGCGCGTGTAAGCGGTACGAGAGCTTTTGTGCGAATGGCATTTCATCTCAGACTAATAACCGTTTCCAAGTTTTTTGTCCCATATCTTTCCTTCCCACCTCGTCCCTCCATTCGGGCATTGCGATTTCCGCCACCGAATGACTTACTTATGAAAAATACGTGCTTTTTTTCGCGACGTGTGTTTCTTTTCTCCGAGGTCATCGTACTCGGTCCCTGAGCTTAATTTCTTTCTCGTTTTAAACGAACCTGGTGGAAGTACGCAAGAGTGGAAGTCTGATTCCGTCGGGAGTTTGACAAGAGGCCTCGAGTTCCACAATGGTCGCCCTTTGGGAGTGCCATTTCTCTTCAGGAAAAGCTTCGGAGAATAAATTGCTCGCAAATAGGATGACATTCTCGCTGGCTCGCGGGTGAAAAAAGTTTTTGATTTGAATGTCATTTTCCTGTCCTGGTGCTTCCGTTCGAAAATCACGCCGGGCAACTGCATAAATTTATTCCCGTGATTCATACGGTTACTTTTCCGATTTCTCTAGAGAAAGATTATTCAGGTTCAATTTTGATCATTTGCCCTCTTCTCCAGCTAAAAAATTTGCGCTTAATTAATGTACATCTACTTGTGCACTCACCGTGCAAGCCGCTTCCCGGTCTGTGGGGTGGGGGATGCGTGCACCATGTTTCTCTAATTTGTTACTGTCGCGTACATCTGCGGGAAAATGAATTTTCGAAGAGTGGCTTTAATTTTTCTAGCCATGTATTACTGGCCTATGCTGTAGTGTAGGGGCATCTATTTAATTAGTATCCGAGATTGTATTATCTCTGAAGTTTAATGAAGAAAAATAACCCAAATAATAATCTTCTTTCAACTTCTTCAACTTCATATTACAAGGAGCATCTCGGTAAAGCATAAAGATTCGCCGAAGTAATTTTTCAACAGAAAGTACTGATTTAAGCTATACCATTGATTATTATCATTATGTAATAGAAAATAAAAGTTGACGCTAATTGTTGCTGTGCCATAAATACCAATAAATATCCTTTGTTCATTAAGTATTTATTGACCAAGCAAATAGTAAATAAAAGAATGAGTTTTAATCATTATAAGAATCGGAATCATATCAGAATCGGAAGTTTAGAGATGTATATGAAATTCTGTTGGAATCTTTAAAACTTTTAGTATCGTCCTATCACTGCGCTGGACCTTTACTAATTCACGAATAAAACACTTATTATGAATGAGTAAGACTTACAGTTCACTTCATTATAATTTAATATACGCATTACCATCAATATAATACACGCTGAATATTTAATTTTATTCAGCAAATTTAAATCAGGGAGGATTTTCCGAGTATAAAGGAGCTGAACACGGTCCTAAATTGCAAGGCGTTGCAAAATTCAGCTGAAATTCTGCTTTTTTTCCGTAACGCTCCTTCCACTCCTACAAGTGCATAGTAGTTTTCGAGAAGACGCATAAATATTTAGCTCAGAGATGCAATGAGATTGAAATGCAAGGCAAGGTCTAGCATCATTCGCTTGCTGTTGGATAGAATTTCCATTCCTAGAAAGTTAAAAATTGATGGAGTTACTTATTCATCCACTCATTTCCTTCCTGAGTCATCCTCTATGGAATATTTAACAGATGCAGATCTAGAACCTGAATTGCGCTGAACGAGTCGTTGCAACAGGGAATGCAATAGGATTATTGGTTCGATGTATTCTCCACAAAATAGATTCCATGGAAACATTCCGGTGTTTTAACCTTTTTAGATTGTCTTTCTGAATTTTTTCCTTTTCGGATGTCATGATTGTGATTTAACCATAGCTAATATATTTATAAACAGTTGGAGATATAAGCTTCTAATATTCGATTCGATTGAAAAGGATACTTGACAGTTCCGTCTTAATTCAACTTTTTATTAAGTAGCTGAAATTAAATGGAACAGGTCAGTCAATAGAGAAAAATGAAAAATGTAGAAATAAGAAAAACATAAACTTTTTATAAAATAGGAATCTTCTAATGCTGTATACATGAAGATGATTCGTCGGAGTCGAAACCGCTAGATGTAAAAAATGTTTATGGAAACTAAGAAGAATTTTTATTTGCATCTCCATTGCGTGGCACCAGATAAGGATAAGTTATATCAACAAAACGTAATGTCTTTTCGATTGAATTCGATACTTACGAATGTAGGCGTAGGCGTATAACCAAAACAAAATTATTATTTTTTCTTCGTTGTGAAAGAAAATGGCCATATTTACTTATAGATTTGAAACCTTCTCGAGGACTGCAAGGGCAAACTACCTCACTCCTCAATTACATCCCGTATCGCCTACTTACTCTGCAAGTCTTTTTCTTAATTCGTCTCGCTCAAATGAAAGGTCGCCAAGTTCGTTAAAATTCAAAACAATACTTTAAAAAGAGCACCTAAGAACTGGCTTGTTAGATTAAGATTGTGATAACGACAGGATTTTTGCATTCGTAGGGTTGAGATAGTGATTACCGGCGAAGTATTAAGATGAAGTACAGGATGGCACTCATAAAAATTTATGGAGGTTGTTGATGGAAAACTTGGCCATGATGGTATCGAGAGACTATTGGGGGAAATTCCATGTAGTTTATATTACCACAGTATCCTCCTTTGAGAGCTGATTCACTTAAACTAAGGAGATTTCATAATTGCTAATGCGTTATGTCCCTCTTCATAGTCCGTAAGCTGGTTTGAGCCTCATACCATTTCTATTGACTACAAGGAGTTTTGGAGAAGGGATGAGGTGACTAGGCAAAATGAGGAGTGAGGTAGTTCGCCCTTGTATCCCACACTGAGTCAGAATAAGTGGACAAACTCAATGTGTGTGCTGCATAATGATCCTGTGAATAGTACTAAGAACATGAATGACATTACTCAGAATAACTCATGACTCATTGTCAGTGGTTTGTAAATCATCACAGCCATTAACGGGGCTGATGGTGAGACAAAAGTAAATGAAAGATACAGTTTCTATTATCCTGTACCGAAAAATTAATGAAGAATATACGTTATTCATTCATTTAGATACAGTAGATGGAACGATGTATTATAACATAGTTAATCATAATTGATGGAGATAGGTTCGGACTGAGCGCCATGTGTCAGAAGGTGTGACCCAATGAATACAAAAATATTTGCAATATTATATACATATTTGATACATCTCTTCAGATTTTTATTCTTCCATTTCATTTTGCAAGATTTCCAATTAAGGGTGTACTGCTGTAGTGAAAATATTTTTCTCACAGTATATCGTAATATCTTTCACTTCAAAAGCAGTTCTTTTCATTCCTCATATCTCCCATTATTTTCTCTTAAAATTTTGGAAAGCTAATTGAATAATAAATGGATGAATATTTTTTACAGCATCCTTGGCAACGACAAGGCAACTTGAGGTGAGACTTCCTAATCTCAATTTCTCCCAGCAAGGACGTTCGATATTTTTAATACTGGGATTACTTAATTGTAATTATGCCCACTTATCTATTTTATTATACACAATTGCAAATAGAAAAGATAAAAAGGTCTGTGATTATTATATCTCATGAATGGAACCAGCATCTCAAAACATTTTAGAGAAGACCTCACCCATCATCTTCCCTACGACAGAATGCTTTTTCTGTACTATTTAATCTTCCTCATCGCAATCTGGCTCGGAATATAAAGACGTAGGCGGTTATTTTGTTCACTTTCTCCTTCATCCATCTTGCGAATCCAAAGAGGTCATCGACACAATTTATCCATCTGCGCCGTCGACAAAAGCAGTAAATCAGGCGAGATTCAATCCCCACCCTTCGTTCCACGTGCCCCATCAGCAGGACACCCTCATTTGAAAAATCTCCCCGGAAAATAAAAAGAGCCGGCCGAGCCCATCTCTCTCCCAAAAGCACTCGTCTTGTACAAGCCTCGTGCTGTGACTTGGGGTGGGTGGCCTCGGTCGGAAAAAAATAACAAAGGGCGAGGCACAATCCGTGTGCATCGGCATTCCTCAGGAGGCTCACAAAAACCTGCGAACCTGCCATCTGCCCGCCCGAGATGGGCAACTTCGCCCCCGCGCTGTGTCTCGGCAGCTGGCGTCGGGTCCTGGTGTTGCACCTGCCGCCCCATCCCATTGTGCCCTCAAACCAGAGGCGCATGCGCGCCAGAGGCCATGTAGAGCTATTTCCAAAACTCACGTCATGCGCGCGGCTTTTATTCCCTTCAACTACCGTTCAGAGTTCGCCCACCTTTTGCCATGAGCTTTTAATGTGACTCTACGATTTCTTTTGGTGTGAGAGACTTTAAGGGTGGTATGAGAGGGTTGGTTCTTGAGGTCGGTGGAATGATACAGGAACCAGATTTTTTCTTTACCTCAGCCGTCTTTCTTTTTTAATGCCTAATACAGTCCGTGTTTTTTTTGTTTTTACGTGACGCCGCAATGGCCTCAATAGGGTTGGAAAGATTTCTTTTTCTTTCCGTTAACCTTTCAAAAACTTTTTCTAGGACAGGATAATCCGATTTTTAAATACGTACTACAATAAAATGGTGTCGAATAAAGGATAATCGAAGATATAATTTCGCGGTGTTAGTGTCTGAAATATTCACAGTAGAACACGATTTATTTTCTAGCACATTTTTCGACATGTTTAAATAAAAATATTGAAATGAGCTACCTCATCTTAAGCAGAAATCATAGGATATTTATACCTATGATTGAGTGCAATTCTATATTTTTTGCCGATCCAGGAAAGAATGACGAACCAATATTTTTCAAAATTAATCGAACCAATCATTCAGAAATCAACGAATCATATATCATTTAAAAATAACCATTTCCAAATCATAATTAGGTATGCTTGTTACACTATTCCATCAGCGTCTTAAGTGATTCACATAATCGTTAGCAACCTTAGTGAATTAAAGAACGCCTAAGCATTCTTATCAATGCAAAAATTTCTACGAATTTCAAAAATCTACGAATGTGATCTATAAACATAAGCTTGTGAATAGCTGTAACTCAAAACAGAAAATGTTTTACTTCAAATAGTATCTCATAACTAGAATAATATCCGAAATCGAATCGAATCCCCTGCATTCTCTGCCCCTATGATTAATAGAACTTGGCGATTGACCTTATGCAATGTTTATCATTATAACCTTCTGAAGAGCATGGAAATAATTTTTTAAATATTAAAATTTCCAGGTAGAGTATAGATTTACTATCAAAAATTTTCGGGCTAACTTCATAATCGACCACACTTTCACTTTTTCTTAGTAAATCGATGGGCTCTGAGGACCGCTCTAATTATGACGTCAACTGGTACTCAAAGTCAACAAAGTTATTACTCCCAGAAAGGCAGCATTTTGATCATCTTTGGGACGTGAAATTTTCCCCAGCAAAGGTCAGTTTTTTCTACGAACATCCCCACCGAAACTTAGGGGGAAGCTAACCCTGACGCAGACCCCAAGTTTGAAACGGCGAGTTAAAACGGTTATGGCCCATGCATTCGAAGACACTGAGGGATAAACTTCTCCAGTGAAGATGAATCCTAGTTCGTTGGGAGAGCACAAGAGGACGTCGCCTTTGTCATAGGTCACGTTCGAAAGGGAATATAGATCGTTTCTCAATGGAAGAAGGAAGCATTCCAAAACTAAGAAAAACACATAGGAAAGCAGTCGGTTGGGGAACCGTTCCTAAAGTCTCCTATATGGGGAAACACTTAGAACTTCTTAGGAATCCCGTGTGACGGACTAGCTGTTGCTCGGACGTGAATGTCTTAATAAATCTGCCATTCAGGAAGGTAGGTTCGGGCTTCGAATTTAAATATAGGATCTTTTATTCAAATTTATCACTACCCCAACAGATTGGCGGGTCCAGAGAAAGGCGGTGGATATCATCACCTCCCTCTTGATGAATTTGCAGAACAACTAATCTCTGAAGTGCAGGACGAGGAACTTAAATTAAACATGAATGGTTACAAGTTATGAATGAAATACGTTTATGAATTACCATGAACTTATATTTTAATTCTTAATGCAGTATGACATTTTTACAATAATTGGAAAGAATTAACACACTGATTTAATTATTACTTTAAGATGATTCAAGAATCAAAGCCGAAACCAGTCGTCCATAAAATTTTGAAGGGAATACAATGTCCAGTTTTTATTTGTCTAAAATAGTCAAGTCAACTAACATCGATTACTTTCTAGACTCACCTCTGCCCCACCGAAGGTTTACTGCATAATGAGAAATATGTTGTATGCAGTGAATACTATGGACCCAATCATTTCTAATATCATCGAATTTAAGGATGATGTTCCGAATACCCTCAATCCCCTGTCATTTATTTTATTTTTAATTTCACATGATCCAGGTAATTTCTGACTGCAACCTGGCTAGTTGCCTATTTTCAGTCATAAAATACAAATGAATAATCGGATTCTTTATGACTATATTTATTTATAGACCCCCTCAATTCAACATTGGAATACTTCAGGAAGTGAACGACTAATGTAACTGCCGAAGGACTCTATATATGGAACTCCTTATACATGCCTCGTTTATTTAGGAACAGAAGCCTTCCATGGTGAATCCTTTAATCGCGGTCTTCAAATCCAATTGCTTCTGAGCTCACGCTTTAGGACTCCCTGGCTTGCACGTGATATCCAACCAGAAGAATCCCAAGATCCCGTTTCCTCATCCTTTTATTTCCGTGGTACTTTAAAATTCCGCACATTTTCTTCATGCCGTTTTTCACTAGGGGAATGATTTTCATCGCGCATGCATTCCTCGTGGATAAATGGTGTTTTGCGGGTGAAAAATGCCGCGATGTCACGCGAACGAAGCCCTTACCGCGGTTAACGCTGGCAGGAATCCTGTGAAGAATATAAGAGAAGCACCGGGCATAAAATCCGGGTGGATATTTACTAGGATTCACTTGGAAATGCGGTCGAAACTCCAGCAAATTTCACGGTCGTGTCTATGCTTTCGCGGTGCTGGCGATGTGCCAATGCTCCTTAACTCCACCTGTGTAAGCAGCCTGTTGCACATGTATGCCATCACATTAGAAACACTTCTACATTCCCTTTGGATGCTATATGCTTTGAGCTGCTCTATAATTCACATCGAGTGTTTTAAGACCGATTCGTTATATATTGATTCATCGCCTAAGCAGTAAATCTGTCGCTGCAGTTTTTGGATATCAGAGATATTTTTCGCTGTTTTCTGGACTTAATTCATGAATTTCTTTGAGGATATCCACTGATTTACCCCGTGGAAAGGCCCTACACAGCTTTTAAACTCCAAACAATCAAGTCGATAGAAAATCAAAAAAGCTCATTTCAAATTTTTATTTTTGGTAACAGTTTAAAATATTTTAACATCTAACGAAATGACGGTCAAATGTAATAGTTAGATTTCTTTTGACGGAAAAGGAGACAGCAATAGTGTGTATACATATAATATATATGTATTACTAATTATATTAGATTCAATCTATAGGTTTAATAAAACTACAGGCTTTCTCCAGAATTTTGGCTTAGCAATTATGTCAACAGTTTCGCCATAAATAGTGGTGTCTGCTTCATCTTTTAAGCGCTTACGAGTGCAATAAAACAAAAGATGGCCAAAGCAAAACAAGCTCGTGTATTTTTGCTTAATTTTACTAAATGTCCAATTATGACCGATTATAAAATTTATGTTTTAGTTATTTGAGGATTATTTTTTGCGAAAAGATTTCCTTATATTGATGGCATGAATCTTATCTTCTACAAATTTGGTGGCTATCTGAAGAGTGTATGTACAAGGATTTTTAATATTTCGAAGGTTAATTTCTTCCTAAATGCGATAAATAAAAACGCAGCACTCGCGCTTTTGGGGTAAGTATGAGTGGATGAAAGCACCCGCAAAGAGAAGTGTGAAAGATATAGTAAAGGCAAAAGGAAATAAGAGCGACATATTGAGAAAAAGAATATTGAAACATCATTTAAATGCGACAAATACATAGATAAAATGATCAATATGATAAAATCCAACGTAATTCAAATTACTCCAAGCTATCTAATTAACTTGATTTACGATGGATTCTAATAGAAATTATTCCACATCCATCATGTTCTATTGCGGGATAAATTTCTTTCTAATCAATGAAAAGATCCGCTCAATTTGATAGTCTTTCGATGAGAGCAAACACATGAAATGGCCATCCACCCTTTTCGAAATTAAGAAGCCCGGATTTCCTCACCGCGCTGTTAAATCAGCGAGATGAACGAGGCATTTCCTTTCGTATCTTTCGGAGTGTTTGGAACGTGCCACGGCACGCTATTTGCAATCTCCAAGCCGGTTCTCCTTTCCGACAAGAAAAAAGAATAAATAGTGAATCGGAGGAGGATAAATGAAGCATGAAAAAAGTCGGCGATTCTTTCTTGTTCTTCAGTCCAGTCTGGCGTCCCACTTTTTATTCGGGGCCCTGGGCACGTCGCGAGAGGTCGTTTTGCTCGTATCCTCCAATCATAGACTCCCAAAAGGGTTGAGAGCGGCCTTCGGGTCGCACCTGCCGCTGCTCTGGTGTGAGGGGATCCCGCTGGAACGTGTGGCGCCACGGGCGATGCCCCGTGTTTTTGTCTCTGTAGTTTTTTCGATGCTTCTTATTATTCGTGGGCCTCTGCCAACTCAGGATAGGAGACCATTGCCTTTGTAGAACTCGCGTGAAGGAGTGTCTAGTACTACATTTGCTCGTGTACCTCGTAGATTTTTAGATTTCCTTAGGAACTGTTGCTCTTGGCGCCCCGTAGTTTTACGATTCCATGGAAATGTTAGGGTGGTTTCGACGGAAAATAGGTGGATAGGAAGTATAGAAACCCCTCCGGTGAGATAGAAGCTGAAAATAAAGAAGCTCATCCACTACAGCTGAAAGTTTATGACGAGACGACAATCGAAAGAGAAAATGATATCATATATTGCTTCAATTGTGTCGTCGACCTAAGACAACATTAATGTATGCCAATCGATTACTTAAAGTTAACGCAATTGTTCACTTTTTTTCTTTAAGATATAGTGCGTCTTGGAAAGATATACGCTAACTCATGAGGACTCGAGATACTTTATCAGCCGGATCGAGATATTTTGATAAATGATTCCACTTATAGCATATGCAAAAACGAAATAGTATACGATGATTTTGCAAAGACTTTTAAGGATTTAAGGACTTTTAAGGATTTTTATAAAATTATTATTTCGATCAATAATGTTACAAATTTATACCGAGTCACTCATGTCAATCGAGTAAGGAAAACAAAATGACATCAAAAATTTGTAATTACATAATTTTAGAAATAAAACCATCCATCAGAGAGATCTGGAAAGTATGCCATGCATTTTTATTAGAACTATTATTAAGAAGATCGTATTCATAGTAGTTTACGAATGAAGAGAGCCTAGAGAGAGTTTCATTATTTGTGAATAAAATTATGTATTTTCAGCAAAGCTTATGAGAACACATTAAGCAAATATATGCCAGCATATAAAGAAATTATGTATTATGAGGATGCCTATATACACGCGAGCGAGCGACTGAGTGCTCTTTTTATGCTGTTAAAACTTGCACATTAGCAAGAGCGCGACAAAGCAGCCTTGTAAATGCACGTAATACTATGATATCGCTTGTTTCTCGCTCGTTTACGAGTATGTTGTTACCCTAGATCAAGTACTTAGTGTGCCATATAATATAATCCTCATGCACCTCATTTTACATTATGCAGACGCATTATTTCTCTCTTTACTGTGATGTTATCTGTCGTTTTTGAAGGGACCGAGGGAAAATGATGGCTGAAAACGACGAGAGCGGGAAATGAAATGATTATATTAATTAAAGAGAAACGTAACGAGATTTTATAAATAGCGTAACACTAAAAGTATCCTAAAAATTTGAAGACGAAAATAATAGAATTAAAGTTTTATTAAATTATGAACCTTGGAGATGGCTTATGAATTCTCCAAGAATTTATCCTTATAGATTATCCGTTTTCTTGAAGATGTCCGTTTCAAATTAAAAAGGGATTCTTCTATTTTTAACAGATTGCACTTTTCACTTTCTTCAGTGCCAAGGGAGTATAAAAAGGATTTTATTTTTTCTTGAGTTTTGGATAATCTTGTAAGTGAGATATATGAACGATCGATACAGGATTATTGCTCCTAATAAGCCATTGTAGGGAGCAGAGAAAATAACGATAGATCCGGGAAAATGACAAGTGCGCGGACGATTTATCGAGGTTTATCCATTATCTTTCTAGAATAGGATTTTAGATATTTTTATATATTGTGCCAATAATATAGGATAATAAGTATCGAAGTTTTCTATTTCACACGTATTATCCTGATATTTGTCTGTTTGAATTCCCAATTTAACTGATAAAATATGATCATGCGAAGTTCGAGTGAGTGAGACATGGAGGAAAAGAGGTTAGGAATCTATTTAGAGTTTTATTGAAGAGAAACGAAGAGGAAAAACCCACAATCAAAGCACGCAGTCGCATATTTTAGCAGAAATTCGAGATCCAGCTGAAGAATCCAGTAAATGTGCATACCTTATTCACGCAGAACACGCACCTCTATCATGCGTGATTTTCCCCAACACGTATGTACATACATAAATTCTCGGCGAAGCAAGCTCATTTCTCTCGGACAAGAATATTTAGCTCGGAATTTCCGGATGTACCCGAGAAGCATCGAAGGAAACACGCAGTCATTATTCTCTCAAAACAGGAGAATCTAAATCGGGCGGACGCGGAGAGGCGTTTCTTTATCCAAATGTTAATGACGCGTGAGGAGTGGGAGAATCAATCAAAGTGAAGATCCCTTTTTTAATCGGAAATTCCTCAGAAATGTCGATGCGCTAAAAGTGTGGTCTGGAATTGCTTCGATAATCTCGCAGCGTGGAATTTTGCACCTGTTTCGATCGCAGGATGCTCCTTCAGGTGGAGGATTGCTCCGGTTCACTGGAAAGGAAAGGAAATAGTTCACGAATGTTGTTATCCTCTATATTGAGTCTTCCAGTTCCGAGAAAGAACTGAAATCCGAAATCATGGGTACTTCGCCTGCGATTTTTTTTCTCGCTCTTGATACTTTAAAGGTGTTTTTTTAAAGAAAAAAGGAAAAGACCAAAGAGAATATCTTGCCTTGACAGCATGGACTGAAAGCAAAGGGCAAGATTAAAAATACCGAAATTCCAGAAAGCATAGCGCAACTAAGTGAACCGAAATGAAAAGTGTGGCCGCCAATATTTATTCATGGATAAGAAGAAGAAGAAAATTAAATATAAATAATAAAATTAGAATAATTGTTTTTATTCCTTACATATTATGAACTATCTTCCACTTGTTTGGCGTTGCTCTTCAAACTACTTATTAATACTAAAAAATCAGTAGCCGGTTAATTATCTTAACGTTAAACTGACAGCTTTTTCTAGTGTCATAAACATGCCATTAGTCATTGGATATCCACTCTAGATTTACATTAATTTATACTGGTACCCTGTGAGCCGCCGTATGGCAGGGTATGTGAGAAAATCGAAACACTTAATCAACATCTTTTTTATGAGCCTTATGCTTAAGGAGTAGAGAGACTGGTTACATCTATATATTCTACAACCACGCGATATGTTTATGACATCCAGGTTCAAAAAGCGCATACGCCAAGAAAGAGAACCACGATGTCGCGCATTTCATAGTATAAATCAATACTTAAAAATTTTTCGTAAGGCTTGCGCAAAATACTCGCCCGGACAGGGACTCGAACCCTGGACCCTTAGGTTAAAAGCCTAATGCTCTACCGACTGAGCTATCCGGGCTCATGGAGATATAAATCCCTTCTTTGACTCTTGTCACAATATCAGAATGGCCTATGTAACAGAAAGGACGCATGATATCGTTAATAGCTATTTAGCGATATTGCCAGAAATTCTAAATAGAGAATTCCAAAATATCCTTATTTCCTCCATCCCAAAATGCTTCCGGCTAATTCTTGCGTACCATCCTCCTACCACATTAAAATTTCTCTTTTTTATTGCTATTAAACTTCAATTTTTGTTCTGCCTATCGCTCGATATATTATGCTATACTTTAAACAATAAAAATCACTTAATGTAAAGAAAAAACGAGACCATGCAATAGATATTCTCTCCAGAAATTCTATGGATTCCTGAATAACTTTCCATCAACTCTTCAAAAGAAAAACGACATTCTTAGAATGCTTTCCGGGTGTTTTTCAACACAGTTTCGTTGTGATCAAGTCCATCAATGCTGTAGCAATGAGAAACATGGGGGCTTTTAAAACATTTTGCCCATTAAATCATTTCATCGATAAACATTCCACGGTAGGCCATCCGATTAAGGCGAGCCCAGCCAACCGTTTCGAGTAATTAAAGATCTTTAAAATCAGAACAATGCTAAAAGATTTTAGCGACTTTTATAGCGGTATGAATTCCGTGCGGGAATGTCGTGAGGAGCAACACCTGCCGAATTCCTATTAACTCCGAGATCTTCCCCTTGAAAGCTTTTCATGGTCGAGAAGGCAGATTTTTACGGCCTAACCTTGCCATTCGAGATTCTCAAAGATTTCTGTGGCAAAAATATAAGTTTGGGGCGGTCAGTTCTGCTGACTAATTTGGAAATGTCATTCAACTGGGGTACTCTTGAATCCCAGGAGGGCATACCTGAGCACTGACCTTTTCCTGCTGAGGTGGCGAAGCCGAGCCCATGATGATGTCATTCATTTGTTATTTTCATGAGATACAATTCCCTTACATTCTCACAGCGGCATGTTTCATTCCATATCAAGATCATATTTTTCTAGGTAATTTGGGGACACTTCCTTGATAATATTGCTTTCTGATTTTCTCGAGTAAATTCAAATTTTCTTGAGTAAAATTCTGGGTAAGCGGTGAGTGAATGGACATTTGGACGTTTAAACGCTCTTGACTAGAGCGGTTTAATTTTTTCCATATAATTTTGATTTAATTTACTTTTAATTTTATATCAACCGTCCATTTAATTACTTTTAATTTTCTATTTGTTTTTAATTTTATATTTGATTTTCATTTTCTATTAACTTTTAATTTAATTACCTTAAATTTTGTGTTATCTACTTAAATTTAATTCAAACATCTTAAGAACCTCTTATGGTGTGCGGCAGAGGGTGTAATACAGGCTGCTAACTTGATAATTTTAAAATTTGAATTATGATAGCAAAAAATTTGATCATTGAAGGGTTTCAAAATCATCGGTTATCCATGAAATTTCAATCGCAGCTAAGGTGTAAGTGGAGATAAATCCATGTTATAATAATTTTATTACATGAATATATACCACTGCGAAAATGGGCTATATTTTAGTATATCTTCGTCTTAGATAGTAATCTAGATAAATATCTTAGCGAAAACCCTTTGCCACCCAACAGATAGGTGACAGTGATGAACTCTTGTTTGGTATGACTTATGTTTGTGTTTCCCCTTAGATGGCGAGGAAGCAGTTTTTTACTGATGCAATCATTGATAAAAGTGAACTGTTACTCAATAATTTATTTATTTTAGTCATTATTTATTTTTAAAAGTTGACTGTATAAGAAGCTTCTATTCGCTCATGATATATTTATTTATCATATTGTGTTGAAAAACTATTCATTTAATAAAAACGCAATAATTCTATCGTTAGGTTTTTACAGACTGCGAGCAACATCATGCTCAGACATTGGTACCACTTGTAAGCTACAAGTCTGGTAATAAAAAAAAGAATGAGTGGGTAACAATTTGTCTCATAGGGGGGAACTGAAGCAGTTTTCCCTTTTCTCTTTCAACTCCGGAAAACCACTCCTGAAAACGCCGGTTGGACGCAAAAATTCCAGGATGGCAACCTCGCAAATCATCATTAGCGTACTGCTTATGTCTCGCAGCCGCTATTAATCAGAGTGGCGGAAACGGAGAAGGAAAACAAGGGTGAGATTACGAGAGAGGCATACGTAATGCTCGCAGATGAAAGAGAGAGTTTCTGCTCCTTCGAAGACAATTCCCAGATTTCGGACCGCAAGAAGAGGAACACAGGCCGTTACTAATTAGTCTCTCAAATTGGTTGCCCTTTCCTCGCACTTTCCCTCGACTTATAAAGCACAAGTTTCTCCCGTTTCACCTTCTTCACTCCACTCCATTATGAACACAAGGGCACAGCCAAAGTATTTCATCCTCGTCGACAGTTCACGTCCGATTGCGGTTCAGCGGTGTTAAGAACAGGGCCGGCCCAACAATACAAACTAACCAAGAATGCTTGGGTCAGAAAAATTTTGGGGGTTAAGAACGTGATTAGCAACTTCTACTGTTGTATCGGCAGTTAAAAATTCAGAGATTAAATCAATTTAAGAAGAATTAACGGATAAACTTTATATATATAACATTATAAAGCTTTGCGGAAAGGGGGTAAGGGTCTCCGTCCTTCATCTTTGATTCTTAGCAAACATTAGAAATGGTTATTTGGTTATGCGCAGATATGCAGCAGGAGGATTTTTTTCTCTTTTTTATTCTGCTTACAGTAGTAATGAATCCTCTGCAAATATGTTGCGTCAAGAGAAAATTTTATTATCTTATTTATGTCAATCAATACTGCATTATCAATCTCAAAAAATAAATACCGTCGCGGACGCTTGAAGTTTTCATCGTTTAGGACGCTAAAATAGCATGTGCTACTTTAGCTAAGGTCTCTCTACTATAAGATTTTCCTTAACATTGCAGTGTAGTAATTAATTTAAACCCTGTAAGCAAATAAATACCAAATTGATAGTGCTTGTTTAGCAAAGATGGCCAAATGTTTATGGGCACTATGGCAAGGTGAAACTCAGGCGACCACTTCCTATGTATAATTAAAAAAAAACTATGCCGGTATAATGTTATGTAATTTTTTTTCCGTAAAACGCTTCGTATTCACTTAAAATAATGTAATAGATGGACTGAGCGAGGTAATATCATCGCTAAAATTATACAACAATCGCTACAATATCACAAAAAATTAACAATGTGGATATAATGATAGAGTAGTATGAGATTGAGGTAAGACGAGGGAAATTGTTCGTAAAATGCTCTGAAAAACCCAAGGATAAGCGAATTCGGAATACGTCGACAAAACCGGGACAACCAAGATCTTCCACTTTTTCTGTCAGAATTGGAGAATAACATCTATTACGATAGGTCGATTCATTCAATCAGGATTCATGATTTTAAAACTTTTACTCACTAAAATTCTTGAATATCTCCGTTGAAATTAAGTAATTAATCAAAATTGATAGTGAAAATAGAATAGGTGCGTTGATCATCTTATACTCGAATGGATGTGTTATATATTATCCACTCCAATATTCAGGGAAACTTTGCGGCAAAAATGCAAAAATGCGAAATTTTTTTTCGATTTATTGCATTTTCCAATACCAATTGTCGCAATTGTGATTCCCGGCGTGTTCACGTACTATATGAGTCTCTGATATAAATAAAGTGTAAATAAATTAAAATTGAATAATGTGAAAGCAAATTTTACATTGAGGACGACAATTATTTAAGTATTATTCTTATATTATACTCCATCACAAAAACATTTTTCAATATTTTTAATAAAATATAAGGTACATTATATAAGGCATGAATATGAGTTATGACAGCATACACAGGATTAATCGGAAAAATTTTCTGTCATTTAGGACAGTAAGGGAAACTATTACATATCTAACTTAATCACTTTTTTCCTCCCCATTTCGATATTTTATCAAAGGCATTAACATCCATTGAAAATATAACGCACATAATTTACGATGAAAATGGGTTAAGTTTTTTATAAGGTGAATTTGTAAATCCTTGGTTTCGTTCTAAAGTTAGGCATACCTGTATTTACTTGTCAGGTTGTTCCCCTTAATCACTGCGTCCATCACTTCCCTCGTGAAGACCTTCCCTCCCTTCTGAAGATTCGATTACAGCCCATCCCAGACTTCTCGGTCCAATTCAGGATCGAAGTAGAGGATGCCGGCAGATGGAGTGTGGCGTGACTAGCGTGCAAAAGGAAAAGTTGCTTGGTGCGAATCTTAAAGAACTGGGCTAAGAAGAGATCGTTCCCATCCCTCTTCTGTTAGATTGCTGGCTTTTTTTGAGGTTTGACTTGGGTTATCGGAAGGAAGCTTGACTTCAGGAAGGGAAAGATAGCAGCACATCTGCTCTTGCGAATATTCAGAAAAGGGGTAAGGTGAGAGGTCAATGAGGGTCTTCCTCCTTCGAAGATTCTATTAACTTTCCGATTCGTTTGCGTATCTGATGATTCTCCTTTATGTGCTTAGGTGAAAAGTTCAAATTCAGAGGTTATCTCTAATAAGGAGGGGTTCTCAGGTGGAATCGAGGTTTTGAGACGAGACCTGTTTAACCTGTAATGGAGAACTGAATGTAATAATAACCGTCTGTCCTTTCTCATCACTGGTTTGCGAGATATCGTTGTTAAAATCAATCTTTAAAAGTGACATATTAGATACCTGCTGCTAAGTTTCTTTAGGTTACGCAGCGATCGAAGTTTATCAGCATTATTTTTCTCTTCGTTTAAGTTATTTTTAATGAATATATTTGCCTTTTGTAATTGCACCGCATACCAATGGCGGTTTCTCAGCTTACGCTGGAATGGAATTGCAGATCAATCGAAGCTTACAATCGAAGATGGCTAAATGAAATCAGTGCATTGAGGTATTATCAGTAGGTGTCATACACTCTGCCATACACCATTCGGCTGCTCGCGGGGTATTAATGTAAAGTAAGTCTATCATTATCTGGTGGGCCCATGAAGTATCTTATTCAACCAGTCTCTCTATTGAATTATAATCTACTTCTTTGGTCAATCGCTGAAAGTCCAAATGGCCGCGCGGTTAGTATTTAGACCACATAATCTGAATTTAATCCTCAATGGTTCAAATCTCGCCCAAAGAAAATTTTTTACGAAGTTAAAGCCAAAAAGGCGAAGAAATAATATTAACGCTTAAGTAAAATATGTACCTTATTCCCGAATCTAAGACGCCCCCTTATTCCGTTTTTAGAGATTTAAAAAATCGGAGAATTTATCTTTGCTTAATTGATCACAGCTACATAAAAGTGATGAATTCTCGAAATACCCCGTTATCCCACTGAATCCAGGAAGTAAAGTCGCAGGAAAAATTCACAGAAGAAAGGAAAAAGATTTATTATTTTTTTACGTAAGCTTACATTATATTAAACATATACGACTTCCAAATAGGGTTCGATTCAAGAACATACGGTGTTTGAGAAATATCGTGCTCAAGTATTATTCGAGACCAGTTCACTGTTCAGAGAACAGAAATTTTGAAATGGTCCTCTAAAACAAATATGGAGACGTATATTTTCAGTATAACCCTTCCCATCCATTAGCAAGTATCATCTTCATCAGATAGTGTCTATCTTTTTCTGGTGTTTGGAAACATCTGGTGGAAGAACTCGACCCCTGTCAAGGTGGTCATATTTAACCTCTTATACGGTTTTAAAGAGCCTTAAAAAGGGACATTACCACTCTGCCGTGGCACTTTTCAGGTGCATAAAAAGTGGCACCCGGATATGATTGACACCTGCCTTCTCTCCGTATGAGTGTCTCCACCAATTAAATGGCTTCAGGTTGCATCCTCTGAAGCTAACGAAAGCCTCCTGATCACTCTGCAGCTGTCTTAACTCATACGGAAAAAAGCCGAAGATGAAAGGACACTGCGGTATTCGGAGGTGTGCATCTTTATTGACGACTATACCATGTCAATACTGAGCTGATGTGAGTGAGTAGTCGAGCTGCCGCAAATACGCTTCATTTGGAGATGGATTTGAAGATCTTTATGAATTCGCTGGCGTTTATGCATATTACACTTATATAATATGCAGTAGAATAACTGGTTAACGTGGGATTTTTCCTTTTTCGTGTTGACGCGAAACAGAATTTGAAATTTTATGGAGGCTATAGTATTTAGCAAATAAAAAGATCTTTTTAAAGATTCTGGCAAGAGAATATATTTAGACTTCCCATTATTTTGTTTAACAGAAAAAAGAACACAGTTTTAAAACCGAGTAACTTTCTCTTATGTGATACTTCCGAATGAAATATTTTTCATTATTTTTATCTTATCGTACAGGATAGCTTTCATTTCCTCCTCAACAGTCATGTTTATTGTTCATGGCTGTGACAGTATAAAGGATGCTGAGCTCTGATTCATACTACATAACGGTATTCACTATATCTCTCTTGTATCTTACCGATAAGAAAAGCATTAATCACGGAGCCATTATATGGGCATTTTCCACTCATAGCATTTTGGTTTAGCGAGGAAAGACTACTAGTTGATATGAGGAGTGAGCTAACTAGTTAATATAAGGAATGTCTAATTCTCTCTAGCTGATGGTGAACGTGTGGTGAACGGTTCTCTTTTGTTTAAATCTATAATTTATTTGTCAACTTGCGCGACTCGCAAATATACTAAAATTCTTTGGTTTCAATAGGATGTATGATTTAATTGTAATCAAGTTCAGCATTTTTGAATTTCTCTTGCGTGTCAATAAAATGGTCGTTGTAATTAAAAATAAAACGCCATAAAACCAGTCAAATGTATGTAAATCAGATGCGATGATGTCCAGCTAAAAGTTTATCATCTAACGAAATTATTTTGGAAATAAACAAATGACAATCCATGCGAAAAACCAGCTCTCTCTCGCTGGATGGCTAATTTTATTTCAAAATTTTGAGGGGTTGTGTGGGCGATGCAATATCAAAATTCCGAAATTTTAAAATATGGCATTCAGTGGACCGTCCTATTCACGACGCCCTGTATTGAAATAGGACGCTCAAGCAATGTGTGTTGAATTGGATGAGTCATTACTTTTGGTAAATTTATACTGGCGGCTAAGCTATAAGGAGTAGCTGCCGTATCCCTTAATGTATGTACTAACACGTGTTTATTAATGGAAAAATTGAGAATTATAAGTGTTACTTAAATCTAAATCTTTGGCTTTTAAGATTTATAGAAAGGTCTTTCGAGAGTTTATGAAACGAGAGAGATAACGAAAGAAAAAAAAACTTGCTTTTAGGGGAAAGTAAAATCTTGTATGTTAACCTTGAATGTGTTGTTACGATAAACAATTATCTTTGCGTACTCATTTTTCATACTAAATTTTCAAAAGTATGCTCTAAAGTGGAAGATTATTGGATGACTGAGCATTGATAAAAGACAATCTTGATTATGGACAATTAGTTTCTCCAGACGATCTGACAATAATATATCCTTACTAAAGTTCTCTATTGTGAGGAAATCAAAGCCGTTGGAGAAGAAATAATTTGGGACGAGCAATAGGGAGCCTGGGTTTTAAAAAATGACAATTAAATTATCGGATGAGCTTCGTGAATCATTCGATTGCGTCAGAGGATTATTTAGTCGAATCAATTAGCAAATTGGATAAAATCATCACGGAATAATGGCCGATATGATCCGTGAACTCATCCGGCTGAATACTCGTGATTATTTTATTCATATTCCGCCGGAATACAAAGAACTCAATTAAAAAATTAATTAACTATCAGCTAATTTCTGATTCGAATTATTTGCATTATAATAATGCCTCTGGCATTGACACAAGGGCGTAATATAAGATGCGACGCTAAATCAGAGAGCCTCAAAGCATAAAAGTTCTTTCAACAATTGAAATCTAAACATCTATCAGGTTATTCTCTCCTTAAAAAACTAATACTGAATAAATATGTAAACTTGAAAGATGTAAAAAAAAGGTTTTGAAAAGAGGAAACAAAATCGATACTGTTTGATCTACAGCACATTTAATTTTATCAGTATTTAGTCGCCGATTCATTTAATTTAAATGAATTTTAAGTAAGTTGACCCTTTTTCAGGATTCTGCGTATTTATTTTTCAGGCACACCTCTAAATGGGGCAAGAAAAGAATTTGAATTTAAGAAATTTTTCTGTGTAGTTCATCCAAAATGGTAACTTGCTTATCATTCCCGAGACTCCTTTATATTTTGAAACGATTCCTAAAAAATGAACGAGTCCTTCTAAATAATTACCAAGGGAGCATTGTATGAAATATAATGTTAGTAATTCTCGATAACCTAAAAAAACAGCTGTAAATGACCCTTCCGGGAATAATTATCTTGTTACTGTCCACTTTTTGAAAAAAAAAGCACCGAGACCATCTTTCAGCTTCCGAACTCTTTCTTTTCCTTCTGTCATAGTTTTCTAATGAAAAAAGGACAGCTGTAATTCTGGAGTCTTTCCCTTTCCTTCACGCTTGACCTTTCTTTTTTCTTCTCACTTTCCATCTCTCCACAAACACCTGCTTCATTTCTCGCCCTCCCTTTAAGGACTTCGCAGATGCTTTTTTACGAAGGTGTTTATGTCTCGAGATTCCTCTCTTAGCCTTCCTCATATTCGAGATATAATTAGCAACAACATACCATGAATATCAACCATCATATTTTTGGACTTTCCTTTGTTTGGTTATCAGCTTCAGAAGAATTAGTGACATATAAGACTCATCCCCAAAGTTATATAACGTCTCAATTTATCATCTGCATTCTTTTACGAATGATTGAGAAAAATATCTGGCCCAGGATGAGCGAGGAGAATTCGTTTGCATACTAAAGCTGCTAATAGAAACATCGACCAAAGCTGTTACAAGAGAAATTTATTACTCCTGCTTCCATCCTTAAATTTTTGATGAAATTTTCGAAGCTTTTAGAAATTATAAAAGGTGACTTAATTTACGGTTCCTAGTACCGGAAACAGCAGTCCGAATATATAAACCCATGACGTATAATACTGAATTTATCTGTGCGCTGCGGCATAATTAAATATATTTCGTTTCTCTTTTAGCACAGGATAGAGGAAAGTTTATCTTTCACTTACTTCTGTCTCAGTCGTTCATGGCTCTAATTTAAATATGATATATGAAAACCACTGAGATATGGACGGTAATGAGTAAATGCATTAATTTTGTATATTCCTTATTGGTTCCTTAGGCGATATTCATGGTGTCTTTATAGTGCACTTAGCTTATTTCCTTTATGATACTCTCGCTCAGTGAGGGAAGGAAGGACAAAAAACCTCAATCCTCATCTTAATAAGTATGCCATACTTTCTCTTCAAAGTTCTAGTTAGCTAATGGTAGAGGGTATGATGTTCTTTTTTAACTTCGACTATATGCTTCCCAGACAGACATATATATTTAACATTAAGGGAGAGGAATCAACTGAAATCTCTCTCCAAACTTTTTCCGAAGAGAAGAAGAAAAACTTAGTAAGAACTATTTGTAAATAAATCTGTTTGCTGAGGAAATATTTACTCTATCCCAGATATCATAAGCTTTCTGATAAAAGAAACAAAGTTCTCGAAGGTAACAGGGGATGGATAGCGTAATAGGCAGGTCTCAATAGGTAGTAGTAGTTATGATTCTAAAAACTAGAGTCGATTTTAGGAAGGAGTTAAAGAAATACATTTAAAATTTGGTAAAAAAAGCCTGTTACCATTCTCAGTAAAAATCAAGAATCTTGTCATCATTTTCATGCTATGATGTTAGGGGGATGAATATTAGTGGAATATTGACATAATTTTATAGAATTTACACAAATCTATAACGAACCCTATTCTGAGTGGATCCGCTTTTTTTGTAATCACACAAGGGAAACAAATTAATTTCAAACAATAATCAATGATGAAATAGAATTCTTAAAAATTCAGTTAATTAACATTCTGTATTTATATATACACGTATATCGAATCATAAAATGTAATAATAGTGCATGAAAATTTACTAAGTTATACTTCACGATCTATTACTGTCCTGGAAACCACACATAGACCAGAAAGATTAATAAAACTACGATAAGAATTTTCGATTAAAATGAATTTGCCAAATCATTTTATTAAAATTATCAAAGTAATTGGATAAAAATAATACTCGTTGAGGTACGTAGTTATCTAGAATACGCAATTAAACTGAACTCGAGAAATATCGCCTCTGACGATTTTCGCAAGAGAAACTGTCCTTTCTTCAAAAAGTCTGGAAGGAAAGGTGTTTTTACTCAGTATTTTACTCGCGGGATATAGTTATTTTATTTCTAAATTTGTGGGATGATTGCAATCCCAAGAGAATTTTAAATTCATATTTGGTCAAATTCTTTTTTCGTTTTGCTTACTCCTCCAATTATTCGCAAATTATGGATTCTTCGATACCTTAAATAATTAAAAAACTTCATAGATTTATGCTTTGAAACATTTATTATTCCTTCCGCATCTCCACAAAAGCTAA
Organism: Pachydiplax longipennis; assembly: GCA_036926295.1. Lineage (NCBI taxonomy): Eukaryota > Metazoa > Arthropoda > Insecta > Odonata > Libellulidae > Pachydiplax > Pachydiplax longipennis. Next base: position 17,608,466 of record JAVFKF010000012.1, read on the forward strand.
ACAATTAAAAACTAAAGATTAGATAATGTAAAATCATTTGAATTCGAGGAGACATTTAGATGATAAAATAATTTAAAATAGCGTAAAAAATTATGAGCATAAACACAGAAACAGATTCACTGGCAAATATCACGTCGGAATCCCCGCGGCCAATGCCCGGATCCCAAGGCTGTTCGGTAGTTCTGAAGGTCATGGACTGCAAAACATTAGATTCGGATAGAAAGCTCCAACACCGCCGTCAAAGACATGCATGTTTGAGCCTACGGGGGCACCTCCCAGGAAACGAAGAACTTCTGGAAATTGATTGTCGTAGACGAATTAGCAATGCAATGAATGGCTGACAGAAAGGTGGAAAACGATGGAAATACCTTTCGTTTTGGAGTGCCTTTTCCGTTTCGATGACGACACCTTTGACCTATTTGGATTATCATAGAGTTCATGATCCAGCTTCCGGAAGGATGGAGAAGGGTCTGCGTCTAAGATCAAGATATCATTATGGCTTAGTTTTGTTATGCCATGACATCTCGAGACATACTTCAAGAAAAAATTTAAAAAAGCAGTTTATTAAATGAGAATTACAATCCTAAATTAGAAAAACTTGAAGTTTCAATTATTATTTTTATCTGGAAATATTATTTTATCATCATAATAAAAGACAGTACAATTCTAAATTTAATTTAAGGTACGACTGACTACAAGAGCAAGCTAACGTCCTCACATACTGCCTTAGAAAATGTAATAAGTGCTTTAGCATCATTTAGTCTTTCTATTAAGTCCCACCTTTGAATATCGATTTCTTCGGTTAATGATACTCATACAAATATCACTCAGATAATTGGTTTGTAGATATTTAGGGTTATACTCCTGCCTTTCAGTATATGAACCCATATCTAGTAGTTCAAATTTTTATGTTCGCCCATACTGTACGTGTAAAGAGGAAATTCGTATACAATACTACATGCACCCAACCTAACCAAGGAGAGGTTACCTAAGCGCGATTTTTGATTGCATTTCTAATTCTAGTGATCAACTATGATTTTAAACATTACAAAGATTCTAAATTTAATCAAGAGCTTGTAAATTCATAATAAATTATACTGACAAGACAGGACTTGTGAGACGAGATATAGGAGTCAGGAAAACTACAATTTTTAATCCAAATACTGACGTTTCTGAACGAATTCCTAGACTGAATACTGAATACATTCAGTTTGTTCGAACCTGAAGATGGTAGTATACCGAAACCGGTTGCTGAATTGTTCCTGAATAAAAACATTTTTGTGGAAAAGTAAAAATCTGTATTCAGTTAGTATGTATTTCCACCACATCTCGGCCGAAGCTATAGATTATATGAATTCCTAGATTAGTTAGTCGGAATGACTTTTACTTTAATTATTATAATTATTAAAATTTCCCTCTTATACAATATTCATCATATTTAAATGACCGTTCATATGTAGGAAAAATATGAGAAAGGGATAGTAAAATACTGAGGAAGAGCTTCGGTCGAATTTGTTAGATATTAATTTCGAACTATATAAAGAATATCAAACATAGCTGATGAGCGAACACGAAGATGGCTGAAAGTTATTCGCCAGGGTGGCCTTATTGATAATAATTGGCTCATAACCTCATTTCACAAATTCCTTATTTGTAGAGGCACACTAATCACATTCTGATAACATCGAGTTTATCTGAACGAGGTCTACTACTCACCTTGACATCTGATCGATGTGAATTTATAGATTCGGTCTCTCGAGGCATAAGGTAGATGTAGAGTGGCATTGAAGTGATCCCGCAATCTTTCCCATTCCCGTCTCCCACTTATACTTCTCATCCGTGACATCAAAACAGAATCCGATCGCACTAGACGGAGCCATCGCTTGTTCACTAAGCACACCTCGAAGAGCGAGGATGCGTCCACCATTCTATTGGATAAGAGAAAACAGAATAGAAACATACGAGTAGAACATACGATGGTATCTTGACATACCAACTTAATTCCTAACAAACCGTGGTTGAAATTACAAAACCCCGTTTCTCTTTATAACCTAACGAAAATTTCTTACTATAATTAGTTCAAGTTGCTTGCTAGCACAATTCCATTAAATGAAACTGAAAAAGGCACTGCATACGATGTGAAGGATAGAGGATTATTGAGAATAATCATCAAGAAACTTACATTTTTAAACGAACGACTTTAGGATAATATTTATCCTAATCATAAAAAGGATAAAAATACCAAAAAATAGTAAATTGATAATTGACTCAATCTTCCAAAGTCCATGGTGGGGCATCGCATTGAGGCAGGGGCATTTACCGTGGGTGACAAAAGGTCAGCGCATCGACACCGTAATTGGCTTTTCTAGAGCTCACTAATTGGGTCCTCACTAACTTAGCATCGTGGTTCCCACTGGGAATCGAACTCGGGACCGCTTTCATCGAAGGGAACGCGTTGTCCACTTGACTGGATCTGGAGATCTACCCAATCCTCAAAAGAGGACTATAATATGCGATTGCTGTCTCTGATTAGAAATTGAATCAGAAATTTTCTTAAGAAGTATAGAATAAGATTGCGTATTCCCATTTGGTCCATCTTATAGATATTAAAGAATTACTTATAAACCAATCACACAGACAAGTTTAGGTGTTAGGTAAACAATTACAATTAAGTCCAAAATTTACATAACTGTTATTTTCGGTGGAAATAAAATTGGATTTTGATTCTAACATCTAAGTCGAAGGCATTAAATATTGCAACCAGTCTGCGTCTGCAACAAATGGTACAATAATAACTTATTATTTACATATATAAATTTGTTTATTTACATATGTAAATATATTCCAGAGTATTAGTTATGACGTCCGCGGCAGAGGAAATCCGAACTATAATACTTGTTATATATTGGCAATCCTCACTTACTTCATAAATATTATTGTTTTTTGCTATGAATTCCAGAATTAAAAGCCATTTGTATCTTATAAATACGTTATATGAAGGACGATGACACTATGAGTAACATTTTGCGTAGCATTCAATAAGGAGCGTTCGAAATTCGTGCCCTGTGCCAAAAGACAAATGAAAATATTCCATCTATCAGAAAGTAACGGCAGGAATGTAGTAAATTGATTAAATTATCAAATCGGCTTATTTAAATTACTTTCCTTATTAATGAATAAGACTATTTCAGATACGTTAATCGAGGACCTAAAATACCGATTAAGATGACGCTTAATTTATACTTTCGCGGCCCAATCTATTTTTCAAGCACACATTCTTATCCCCAAGGTTGGAAACCACTTGACTGCAGCAATGATCTTAATATTTTTCGAGGCAAGTACGTTAGAAAACGTAAGGCAGTAGTAATAGATAAATAACTCGTAGCCAGACGGTTGAGACTCCTCGAGAGCATAGCCATGGTTTTTTGCACAATAGCATGAGGTGCGAGGAATACTTATTCAGGTATTAGTGAAGTGAATATGATGTTAGAGAATAGCATTCGAACGTCATTCCTCTTTAATTCTTTCCAGTGACGATGAAGGGAAATTGGAGAATAATACTTATCAGATATAATGAACTCTATTTATCAAAGAAACAAGTAAACCCAACTTGCAACGAGTTCTCTTTAGTTGGAAGAAATACCGAGGGCAAGTGTTTGTAAAATAAATTATTTAATTTTATACCCTTTGTTGCAAGGGGTGTGAAAACAACTTTTTTCTTCTTCATTAAGCGGAAAATTAGATTCTCTGAAATCAATTTTAACCTCGAAAGAAAAGGAAATAGATGAAGCAATCTTACCTCAATATATGAATACCCAATTCCAAAGGCAGATCACCCAGAAGATCCAAGGCAGGAGGATCTTCTTCGTCATCTCCGGAGATGCAAAAAAGTTGTTTGAAGCTGATTTTCATCTTGTAGTTTAGGCTTGAGGCAGGGCGATGCTTCCGAACTCTCGATGAATTTTCTCAATTGTGGAAGTCGTGGCTGATGTTTGGGGTATGCCTTCGCCAGCCGTAGCGATCGGAGGATAAACATCTACTGTCTTAAAGGTATAACTATGAGACGTGCGTTATCTATTGGAATTCAGAGGATTGGTTTAAGAACGCATGGCCCTTGACCGCCTCCTGTTGTGAGGCCACTGTTAGTACAGCCTATAGAAATGTCCTATCTTCCGAATATTATGTTATCCTTCTCGTCTGGTAGAAATGTTGTGAGTCATTTTGTGAGCCCCGCTTCGTTGGGTGAATATCCTCTGTTTTGAATTCAAAGGAAGGACCTTGCTCCTTGGGATAGAAATATCATTGCAGGTAGAGGTCTGTATATCTTACCGCTAACAAACCGTTATGGAAGGAATATATTGCGTCCTTAGTGAAAGAGATTTTAAAAAATTCTTTCATTTGCTTGAGATTCATTCCCGTTTATGATTGTGATTAAATTAATTTGATCTACTTATTTAACATATTGATGGTATATTTGGGTTCATTATTAAGATTAGTCAAATTTGGATTATCAAATGTCAGAATTAATATTAAATAAAACATTCCAAATAATCAACGACAAAGAACTTCAGGTAATAAACGAACTCCACTGTAAACAAGAATCAAATTATTTATTTATATAAAAGGAGACTCCACGTTAAAAATTATAACTGAAGATTAGGAATACATTTCATATCACCTGAAAACTTAGATGATCTTATCAGAAGTTCCTTGATAGAAGTGTATCCAGTGTGTTGACAGTTGACTGGAATCCAATGGCTTACTTCTCCCTGATCGACTTGAACTGAAATGGAAGTAAAGCGATATCTTAACTTAAAAGTCAATAAATGTAGGCCAAAGACATCGATAAGGTTAAAACTGATTGATGATGGCCGTAAAATATCACCTAAGAATAATTATTTCCTTAAACTACAAAATTACCCGATTAACATTTATCTTCTTAATTCTTAAGCCTTTATTATGTAAAATATTTTAAAATATTTCCTTATAAATTCAGCAATGAAGGGATGTAATTAATATTAATATCAAGATGGCAAATGGTGTACAAAATTCGGAGAGAGGAAAAAGATAGAAAGAAACATCAATTAGTTACGATTCCACAATTCAAAAAAGTAAATTAGATGGTAAGGTGCTATTACTATTTCTTTCTTTATTGCTTTGTGTTTGCCACTTTTGTTCATACAATGCTAATTGTTCTGACAATAGATCGTACACGTTAACCCGACAATTGCAGTCAATGTTCATAGCCCACAGAAAGAATTTAACCATCAATAATTTTTCTCACTCTAGCAAAATGTAACTAGATAATGTCAACGATGTTCGCGGTGGATAATAAGGAAAACTAAATAGAATCATAAGCATCTGCTCTTTCTCAGGACGAAATTCTATCATAAACTATCCGACATAAGAAAATCAAAACTTAATAAGCAATTTTTCAATCACTGAGTTTCCTTTATCCCAAGAGAGCTTAAGTTCCTTCTCGATAAAGAAATACAGGAGAATGATCTAAATGCTCTCCGCACTAATGACTAATTGCGAATAATCTAATGAAAATGCAGATGAAATAGGAAGAAAATAGAGGCACATTCTAGCTGAGAAGAAAGAGAAAATTAAGCAATTAACGCAAACGATACTTCCATTTTCCTCTTACTATCCGTTTCCTTTCTAAGGAATTGTGAAGTTACTACAATTTTATTTATGTTAGACCTGAGTTTTCAATAAATGTAAATTAGCTCAGGGTTTAAGATCTTGCGTACAAAGGTTACAAGAATCTACGTACCTTAATGAATTTTCATCTCCCAAATACAGGTAAGAATGATAAGCAACAGTCCGCTAATGTTTCACTATGAACAAAACAGTCGAAGGTTAACAACGGGGAAAGCAATACGGCCTTGGAGACACATCAGCTGATGACAATGAAGAACGAACTTCCAGAACACTGCTTAATAAGAACCACAGCCTGAAAAAAAGAGATATCAGTGGAATAATTATTTTGTAAATTATGAATATGAAATATTGTAACTAAATATATGAGGACTTTTAATGCCTTTTATAACGATTTGGTAATATTAAATACTGTATTATTATGACTTGGTTTTGGAGACGGGTTATAAGTTACACAAAAAATACATGTAATTCATAATAAAGCCATAAAGCATCAACTACATGTAATTCATCCGCGAAGCATTTTCCTTATTACAAACATAGGTTTCAATGCAGTATACATACCAGAACTTCGCAGAAACTCAGCACTTTGGTTGAGTCATCCGAATTCAGGCCGAAGTAAGCACTGCCATGAGAAGTCTCCTCCCTCCATTCAGTTTGGAAATGCAAAGAGGGCTAACGGAAACAAATGATGTATAGTCCAAACATGTGGAAGACTAAGTGATGATGCACTCCAAAGATAAGATATTTCGCGCGTCGTCTGTATTGCGTCATGTAAATCTTTTGCAACGAATTTAAAACTCGCCTTAAATCACTCTTAGAACTACTTAATGGAGCGAATAGATGTTCTCTGTAACTTATAAGCAGTAATTAAAAGTAAATGTTTGAGAGCAGCAGCAATGGGAAGAGGGTTTATAAAAAATTGAACATTTTTCCACAGTCCCTTCCTTCATAGGAGCTATGACCTGGAAGTTGCGAATAAGTTTGTTATAACAATCGCGCGTTATTAAATATCTATTGGTGTTTATAGGAGTGTAATACTTCTGCAAGAGATAATCATCGACTGCCTAATTTAGCTGTGAGTTGGAGGCGAACAATTATAATTAATTGCGACCAGAATATGACATTTATATTAATAGAGCCATAGCACGGTCTCTTACGGACAAATTCGCGTTGAGGAATATACTTAGCTTCTCTGGCATGAGAAATGTAAACCATTAGTAAGTTGATAATATGAAAAATTTTTTGAGTTCATATCACTTCTGCCTCAGTTTATTCTAGTTAAGTCTTAGACCAAATTTGGCCACAAAGACCATAAGAAGTTCATTAAGAAATACTGAGATGATAGAAATTAAGCAAAGTCGAAATCACTTAACACCGTGAAGAAATACTTATTGGATGAATAACAATACTGTAGATTGTGTAGATAATTGATTTATTCAAACTGAGAGCTAACTACAGAAATACGTTGTCATTCATAGCAATGTCAATATATAAAAAGCGATAATATCATGGGGTTAAATTAAGAAATCTCCAACTCTTCCAAAAAATGTTCCCACTACTAAAGCGTGCACGGCGGCGAAGCTGTAGCAGGATTGACTGGACGGACAGGATACAGATCCAACTGAGGATGAAGCTAAAAATAAATTGATATATTAATACATTGTTTACAATCTTCAATCTACTAACTTAACAAAATCCATAATACAGATGGATTCTGCATATCTTAATTTAAATTTCAACAGTAACTGTAAGGTCTCCAGTTCACACCCTAAATAAACGGCGTCGCCACCACTTACGGATTGATTTCTGTTTTATGAAGCACCACCCCGGAGAGGCTGCAGAAGAATCAAGCACACGAGGAGTTATATCGAAATAATTATATTTCTGATAACAGTGACACTGAGACTAAGACAAAGTTGGAGTTTACCAACACACAATATATGAGTAGAAAAGTAATTTGAACTACATAACTAAATGGGCTTTGCTTTCATGACAGCTCAAATGATCAGCCAACCAGCAATTTTTTTGGGCAATCGCATGGTTAAAGGGTTCGATAGGTGGATGAGGAACAAGCTCTGACAATATTGACATGGTAAGAATAATGTGCAAAGGCAAATATAAAAATGATATGACAGCAATAAATTGAGGATTTATATGAAAATTACATTGCTATCACTGATTGTGTAATTAAGCATTATCATGGATTTAACAAGTAATTGTCAATAATATTAATTCATATATTGATTACTCGTTTACTAAACTGAATATCAAAAACCAATATCTTTCGATCTTACATTTGGAAATAAATCAATGAGATTCATTTGAAAATGCAATGACTGAAGCAAAGTAATTTCAATCATGTTCATCTGCAAACTTACCTTCCGATATTTTGGACCCAACCTCCTTGAAACGAACGTCCTTATTTTCAAACAGTTTTGCAAACGCAGTTTCGCGATGGATTCGGCAGTTGAATTCAAGTGCTCTGATCCGCATCATTTTCTGTTTCTTTAGTTGGATAAGGACGCCTTTTCTCAAAACACAATCAGATCGTACTATCAAAAGCCTAATAAACACACGCAGTAGTAAGAATGTAAGATCAAGGTTTAGGTGAGAGACAGAATAAGTATGTAAATGACGGAAAGTTTTTGTTAATGAATTGTAAATTGCATGGAATGATATTTAACATACCACAAAATTTTAGTGGCCATTTCAGGAGGCAACTCTCCTATGATATCAACCAAGTAATCATCGCACGGGCCTCCTATGAAGAAATCAAGGACAGGAAGCTTTCCATCTTCAAAGGAAGAGAGACGCGGCAAAAAAGAATATTAGAGAATCAATGATGTATACTCACGGGCGAATTATATCAAAATAACGATGCAGACGGATGAACAATTACTTCCATACCCTCTGTTGTCCGTTAGGGTATTTAGCACCGCATGCGGTCTATTAGTGAAAGGTTGCTTTAATGGTGCGACGTGATTGGCGGAAACAACTTTCACCAAACGATTTCCATTCGTAACTAGGAAGATAAACAAAAACAAGTAAAATGTTTGAAACTTTAAACCATCATATGACGATCACAATAATATCGACAGCTAAGATCTTTGGAAAAATTACAACTATTTAATGCTACATTAAACATTAGAGACTCAATTAACCTTTACAAATCACAATTATTAGGATACTAAATATTAACTATAGCTTCAATGAGATTTTTCTGCTAAAGGAAATATAGCACAGTACTTGGTTAAGTTAATATAAAAATTCATACGTAAATAAGGCGATAAAGATTAAAACAGGTCATAAAAAGATGTTAAGCCGAAAAACTTGAAAAGGAAAAAATCACGAGATAAAAAAACGCAACCCAGATTAATGATGATCTTCAATTACTCTTGAATGTGAGGATCATTGTTTTATTGAGTCAGTGAAGATCAAAGAATAAGCATGTATTCTCTGAGTTATGAGTATGTATAGTGTGTAAAATTAAAATCGGTAGTACAAATGAAAATGTAGTGTTTGAGAAAAAATCCATCTGGTCAGAGCGTAGGGCAAAAGGAAGATGCTAATGATAATTGATAAAATATCGCCTTAATGAAATCTGTGCGATTCATTCTGATTGAGGACGTGACGGAAATAGTATGATGAATCAAAATACTTTTCTTAAAAAGAGATGTTTTCCTTGCATGCATGCAATCCGTGGTGTTATTTAGAGAGGTTAGATTAATGGAAAACCTAGTAGCATGAAGAATACCGTAATGATACTTGCTTACCTTATTTCGCAATAAGAAATATAGAGCACATTTTTCACTAAAACGGGTGATTGAATTTAAACGATGAACCACATGCTGACCAAATGCTTCATCTCAGTCTTGATTGTGTTTCACCAACTTGTTCTGTGAGGTTATAATTGTCTAAGCTTCGATTTCAAGACAGAAATGCTACATTAAGCCTTCGATGTATTCACAGTCCTCAAAACAAAGTAAAGGTCTTTCACAAAAACTCCATGAGCACCCAACACGTTCAAACACTATTCTTTCCCCAGTTAACTTCGCCTTCGCTATTCGTTTGTCGAACTTATCCAAGGGAAAATGAAAATCGCAGGAATAACGCCCTCTGCGGATAGCGGGGAGAATTCTATTAATTGATGCATCGAAATAGATAAATGTTGAAGCGTTGGACTTCGTCTCCTCCTTAAGAAATGAAGAGAAAATATAACTTTTACTTTGATTAGTTAAACCTAGTAGAGTATTAAATGCAAATTTCCAACGAAAACTTATTGACAAAGTCCTATAGTAGATATATGGTACTCGATCTATGTACCAAAGGTATAGATACTGGTAATTTGATCTACAGATTGTGATTTAAATTTTAATTTTATTGTATATATAGATAGCACGCTGAGATATGGCCTTCTTTTTGCACCTTTCAGCGAAAGTGTGAAGAAGATATAAATAGCAGCTATTGGCAGAAATTAATTGTAATCGTTAATTCGAAAAAAGCAATTTCACAAGTGTAATAGAGGTAATTGCTCAGTCAAAGTAACGTGAAGTTGAAGTTAGGCCAAATCATTGATGGATATAAAACCACTAACTGCATGAAAATTGAAATATGTGGATGAAATTAAATCATTGAACATATAGCTGTTTGAGTGAAGTGTGTAAAGAGTAAAAAGTTTTTCTAATCACGGCGTGATTACTTTGGCTATCGGACAACTTTGCATATACTGTGTTAATAAAATTCTACTCACAAGGTGATAAATTTTGAAATATACAGTACCGGATAGTAACATGAAGCAATTACTCTGCCGAAGTAAATAAAAATCCCAAATTTAAATTGAAACTGTTTATTCCCATTGATAGCTAAGTATAAAGCATACGTTGTCAATCATCGCATAGATACATTATAGTGTGAGAGAGTAAATACTACACATAATGAAACTCACGCTAATTTCCAATGCTGTACACACGATTTGGCCAAAATCACAACGAACACCACTTCCCTGCACGGCGGCGAGGCTGCATTTTTCAAATAATAACGCAGCGTACTCGCTCAGCCACAACAGCTGGTACACCTGAAAAACTGAAAAATTATAGGCAGGTATAGATAATTTGGTCTCGAAACTTCTCGAATCATAAATCATATAAAGTAGGTTTATCTCACTTACCTCAGGCAAGTTTCAAACTTATAAACCATCACTGTGTTAGGTTCATACCACGGTCATACTCTTAGTATTCTCTGCCGACGCCACTTCTGTAGCAATTTTCTTTTCTTCGATAACTTTGCAGGAGAACTTAAATTTACTCCAGGCCCAGGGGCGACACCAACTAGAGTAAGGAAATATTACCAGGTTAATATTTTTAGCAGATTTTTGGAGTCTGAAGCAATTGCTTATTTAAATATTGAAGAAATACATTAGTGATATGAAATGCGATTAAGTAAGTAACGAAAAATATGTAAAGTGATAGTAAGTTATTATACACCGACAGCGACATACCTGAATTTGCTTTGTGAGGATCCCAAAATATTCCAGTCTGTGGTACGACCAGGGAGACTGCGATTTTCTTAGCAGGAGGCTGGATCAAATCTGTAATGTTTGAATGTCGCTTTTATTAGTTTGTACATTTTATAAATAAACGATGTATTAGAATCAAAACAAAAATTCAATATAATATAGCAATAATTAAACAAGCGGCAAATTTACGAGTATACATTCATGCAATCTGTACATAATGAATCTTAAGTGCATCCATTTATTCCCTTGGCAAATTTTTTTTATAAATGACAAATTAATCATATATGGACCCGAAAGAATCATTGATGAATCAATTCAAATCTGAAGAATCTATATCACCAAATTATACTTAGTCAGTATTTAATCAGATCAATTATGTACTCAAGTAACTAAATTAAGAGACTATAATATTAACGCATATAAATTAAAATTTAGGGTAACAGCTATTTATGCACTCAAGATTTATGGGGAAATAATACTGATAAGAATAGCTTCAATATTTAATTTACGGACGCAGGTTGAACTCATATCAGTATATGAATTGGAATAAGATGATTATTTTTAAGAAAATTTTATTTGACTAGAATAATCAATATTTTATAGCTCTTGATTAAACTAGTACTTGATTGCACTGTAGTGACCTTAATAAACCAAAACCGCAACGAAAAATTACACGGGAAGCAATTGAATTGATAAGGGAAATGAATTCTTACCTGCAGGTATCTCAGGCATCTCCACTTTGAACCGCTCGTTCCTGTCCGCAAGTGGCTTCACGGAGGCTCCTCTGCGAAATATCCGGCAGTTGAATTTGAGGGCTCGAAACCCCATCTTCTTCTGCTTCTTTACTTCGTTTAGAACAGATCTTCTCAACACAATATCAGATCGCACCAATGCAAGCCACTTCTTGTTCACTAAAGCAGCCGATAGCAAGGAAGCTGGGTCAAGGTTCCTGAAAATAAGATGTATATTAAGTATTTTATACCAACGGATATCATTGATGATATTGGAACAGAATTAAATTTATTTACTTACCTTAAAATCATGGTGGCGATTTCAGGTGGAAGCTTTCCAATGATATCAATCGAGTAATCATCACATGGGCCTCCCATAAAGCAGAGCAGGGATAAGAAGCTGTCCATATTCAGGTAATCTGTGAGAGGCACAACTAGACACAAGAAGAAAGATAGCGAACAGTCGGATGGACAATCGCAGAATAAACGAGAACAACAGATGATTAAATCCTTATATACCCATTCTTGCTGCTAGGGTATTGGTTGGATCCAACGGACCCCTACGCTCCAGAGGTGAAAGGTCGGAAGACGTGATTGGTTGAACAACTTTCTCTTAATAGTATCCATCACTGAAATCGAAAGGTATGGTACAATACATTATTAAGGAATATAAACTTTCTTCAAACTGATTGAAACAGCATATACTACACTAACTAAAATTACATAAATAATAGTTACTACATTAAGTACAAAGTTTTGAGTTTAGATAATCAACTTATAATACACCGCATTTCTCCCAAAAGGTCATTAAAATACAACCAATATATATTAACTCGCTTTACCTAACCCTCCTATTGGTTTAACAATTTTTAATCAATTAAAAGTTGATTTTATACAATAAAATTACCCTCAAAACAACACGGCGTTCCCGCAATTCAATTTCCGAAACGATAGAAGGGATTGACCGCATACGTAACGCCCTCGTCCAACTTCGGCGATAATTACACTGTTCCCAATCCGGAAAAACCTGAAAGACGGAAATTGAATGATTAGAATCGAAGCCTTGATTATTACTTTTAACAACAGATTGGAATCTTTTTACTACGGATGATCGTTATTCCACTTATAAAGATGTCCGTCATTTCCATGTCGAATTCCCTTCATCATGAATTCAGCAAATTGAGGTAGAATCTACATAAAAAATAAAGAACTAATATTGCCTTTCATATACATATTCATGACATATCAATGGACCATACCTAAATGTAATTACTTTTAATGCTGGTCAGTGACCTGCTATTTGAGAATTCAGCCATACCGAATGTTTTTAAAAGCATATGGAATTGCTTCATTTTCTTATTATGCAGAAAATGGAAGCTCTCTCATATCTAAGTTTATTACATTCTCATCTATTGTTTATCTATCTATACCTCTATTTAATTTGGAAAAAAGCATACACTTTGGAAGATGAAATGAAGAAAAAAGACACACGGCGTCAGACTTCTGAACATATGTCTCTATTATATTCCAGAAACATCGGCGAATGAGGAAAAATCGTTGCATATCGACATACACAAAGCGTAAGATTCAGGTCGGTATCACTATTTCGAGCTATTTGCGCGTATAAGTAGATCACAATAATAAACTAAGATGAAATCTATGATATATACGAAAATAACAAACCTTACACTAGCATATTATACTGATATCCTCTTAACTTTCTATGAATGTAATGAATGTTGCAATGACAATGATTTCGAATCAATGTTATGTCTAATGAATGCATATCATTAAAATTAAGGTAAGAATCATGACGTGTCCTTGTACTTCAATTCCCCTAATCTTTCCTTTCTCATGGTTGTTATATGAACTGAAGCTTGTTCACTGGCAATCGAGACTAAAAGAAGGCCGTTCAAAGCTAGAAAAATATAGGCGAATTATTTTAAAACACTACTGATTCCAATCCACGAAGATTGTTGTGAAATTTGAATATATAGCGTTGGACGCGTCATAATTCCTTTGCATATAATGTTTCGATGTTTAATTAATCACAAATCGTGCACTTACCTAATGGAAGGCCAGTACCAATTCCTAAATTGTTTCTGTGTTACAGCCAAAATTTTTCTGTGTCAAGTCCACAGATGTTTTGATTTGTGTTTTCGATATTCATTTGTCGTAGCACCTGCTACGCCTAATTTGAAAAACAGTACAGACAAATTTTTTGTCATACAATGAACTTACTTATTTGAGTACTTACTTAAGTAACTGAATTTACTTTTTGAAAACCACACGACGCTATGAGTATTAGTCATTAGTATTAGTAGGAGTATTGACTATCTATATGTGATTACTGATTCTGAATTATTTTGTGTTATTTAGATAATTGACACATGCAAACTATCTGACAGCAAAATTAGAACTAGATTTCTTTATAAGAATGTACTATGATAAGCAGATCGGATAATATTCGGTATATTAGCCGGCATGTGAAATTTTCGATTTTATTATCTACTAATTACGAAATTTATCCCCTAGCTTAAACTGATATCTGACAAAGTTTGTATAAGGATATAATTCCTCACTCGTGCATACTTAATATTTTAATGTTTTGTGAAAAATATAGCTCTTGATATAGAATTTTCGCGTTCCACGCAACAGTATCTCATTATTAAGCGCAATTTTGTGTAATGAGTGCTGAATTAAAGTTCATAACTTCCCAACTAATTAATGATTTACTACAATCTCACAGACAAAATTTAAGACGATCTCTAAGTATGATATTAAGAGTTTTATTCTAATAAACACCTCCCTAATTGTTACATTAATGATCGTATACTCACCCCAAGGGTACTCGAAAACCCCGTGGGTTAGGTATCACGTTTGAAGAGCCTGCAATTCAATTAATCTATCTGAATAAAGAATCCACTGAGAAAAGTTTTTCTCAGAAAGTTGTGCCTTTTTATTTATTGCAATCCTGCATTTCCTTCTATAGATAAGGATTGAATTTAAATCAATATCTGTAATATTTATAATGAATATTTCTGGAATTCAGAATATGAAAATATTGTGGCAGCTCTAATGACATTCAAATCCTAGAGTAAATTTCTCTCGGTGACATGCACAAGTGTTTTGACAACTAAGTTAGTTAATGTAAAAACAGAGCTAAGAAAGTGAGGAAGTCCTTTACCGATTCTAAGCATATAAAGATAATAGACAACTATTCCAACATCACAAAATCCCAACAGTCTATTCCAATTTGGGTAGCAAGTCTGTTCAGAAAGATATCATTGCACAAGGCGGTGAAAGAATAAATGAATATAATTAATTACAGGTAAAAATCAATATAAACGAAGGTTTAATATGAATATAATATAAATTGTTATCCCAAGGAAGACTGTGTCTTCCTTAAGTTCTTTTTAAATCCCTGATTAATTTCTCGCTCAGAGTACCAGTGGTATCCGCACTTTTGTAAATAACACTGTATGACTTGAAATCTAGTTTATTTAGCCTAAGACGAGTAAAATTCATAAGGAAGCTATGGAAATGGTATACCACAGCAAAGGTTATGAGCTACGTGACCTATCCGAAATTACTTCCTACGTCAAGCACTTTATGTTATAATGTTGTATTTTATATAAACTAAACTAACTAAACCCTATGATTTTGGAGAGGGTCTTAATACAGAAATCATTATATAAATAAAAAAAGAAAAAGGAGGTGATTACTCCCTTCACTAGGGGGAGAGAGGGTGGAAAGAATGGAGATAACAATAAGGGGGCAATATAAAATAATTCATCATTTACAGCAGAGAATCATGTGGTAATAAATACGAAGCTAGCTGAAGTTATAATGTATATAAAAATTCTAGAGATCCTTGAGATAGTTACAAATTAATCATTCGTTTAATGATGGGATCTTCTATTTTGAAAACAATTATTGCAGTTTAAGTGGAAATTACCAACACTGCTTTAATTTTGAAGTTTGGTTTACACATTATGACCCTCCGTTTCTAAAATATAAAGTAGGGGAAACTTAAAGTAGAAGATACTGACTAATGCGCATTAGAATACCTCAATACCTCACAACAAATACTTTAAGCAAATGATATAGATCGTCATTTGGCTTCATCGATGTATGATTTATAAAATAATAAATAAAAGGGCAATGAGAAAGCAAGAATTTCATTGAACTATTTAATTCCACTGAAAGCTAAGTATACATTATACGTTGTCAGAATAAATACAGATCTTACATCTTGATAAGGATTTTGGGCACAGTATCTCTGGCGTAAATTCACATTATAAGTTGTAGAATTATTCTGGTTTACTCATGTCAAAGACCACTTCAGTGCACGGCGGCGGAGCGGACAGGTTCCTCCTTTGAATATCCTGGGATATTCCGCTTTGATGACAGCTGAAATAGAGCATATTTTTTAGATCAGTAACATAAAACCAATCAAGATCAAGGAAATAACATAAATGTAGATTAAGAAAATTTACTTACCTTCAATCACATGCTAAGCAACATTTGGTTCCTGGGCTCACCCATTCACATTCTCAGAAGTCGCCGTTGACTCCACTTCTGCATGAGTTTTCTTTTCTTGGAAGACATCTCACTAATTATTTCAGTTGATCCAGGTACTCGTTTACCACCTTTGGAATATGAAATAATATAATTAGTATGATAATGATGATAATAAATTCATAAAACTTAATTGCCGTAGAAAGCAAAAGATAGTTTCCGAATATATCACTTACCTGGTTTTGCCGCGATGTTACAAACATTTCTTTGCTCAGTCTGTCGTTCAATCACAGGAACCGAAAGTTTCTTAGGTGTGGGCGGAATATTCCCTGGAAAATGATATAGAATAAAGGATTTAATTATGAGAGAGATCTGAATTAAATTGGACAATGAAAAGAAAAAGCACTTTGAAGTAGTAGAAACGAATGAGGTAAGAAATTTATAATAATGTTTTCATTACTCACCTATGGATAGTTTCGGCATTTCCACTTTGAAGCGCTCATTCCTATCCTCGAATGGCTTTTCGGAAGATCCCCCGCGAAGAATCCGGCAGGTAAACCGGAGGGCTCTGCACCGCATCTTCTTCTGCTTCTTCAGCTGGCTAAGAACACGCTCTCTCAACACCCGATCGGATTGAACCAGGGCGAGCCATCTTCTGTTCACCAAAGCAGCCGATAAAAGGGAGGCTAGATCGAGATTCCTGGAAAAAGGGAAGATAAAATTAACAGGCTGTAAGAAACAAGATTGGAAGGAATGATATAGATTTAGATATATAATATAATAATAAAAATTAATAACTTACCTCAAGATCTTGGTGGCTATTTCAGGGGGTAACTTTCCAATGATGTCGACCAAGTAGTCGTCGCATGGACCTCCCATGAAGCAGAGCAAAGACAAGAAGCTCTCCATGACTATTGAAGCACACTGCGATAGAATACAGGATATCGATGAAGTTAGACGATCTGCGTACTGTATCAGAATGAGCGGACCGCAGAAGAAGAGCAGTTTATATACTCCGTCTTGTCCGTTAGTGTATTGCCCTCGCGGAAATCCCAAAGTGAAAGGTTAATTAGATCAAGCGACGCGGTTGGCGGAAAATTATGATTACTTTCACTCAGATGATTGTGTCGGTAAATGACAAAGATTTCTTGGTAAAATAAAAGTTTAAATATTAAATTTTAAATATAATTTGAATAGAACATCATATCATACAGTCTTCTTTATCACAGTTTTAACATTATTTTTAATATTGAATAAGGAGAATTTCGTACTAATTTCATTATGGCCGCGAAATGTTTGTTAACTCGTATGGGTTCATCAACTAATTAGCAATTACTAATACTAATTTCAATTCAAAAACTCATAATTTCACATCCGAACAAGAAAAGATTACCTTCAAAATGTTGTTACCTTTTCAGCATACTTCTTTCGAAAGAATGGCGATGATAACTGACGATCGAAATTGCAGTTCCATAATCTTTTCTCTGCAGAATGTCTTTCCGTCTTCCCTATAAATAATTTCAAGTGTGAAATAAAATATTCGACAAAGAGACGATGAATATAGATTTTAGCATAAAAAGTCTCACATCCCCTACCAAGGGATACATTTTTACTTTTTAAATTCTAACTAACCTTTCCCACTTTATTGGAACCGTTATATATCGTTTTATAATACCATTGCACTTCATGGAAGATATAACAGAACACTGATAATGATTAAAGCATATTTAATACGCATTACTGCAATAACATTTGGCCTCCTCTATTTCTAACCTCATACCTCTTTGGGATTATACACAAAAGAGCAGCATCGTCGGGAATCTCCGCCGAAGAGCCTGGTTACATTAAAGCCACTGGGGCAGACTAGTAAATATATAAAAGTGACACTTTCATATAACAGTGCTCAGTTCATACATCTCTATCACTTGCAAAGAAGGTGATGAAATCTCGGAAACATTGCATGTACATTCTCTTGCTCACGATGTCTTCGATTAAACTTCTATATTAACCTGTAAGTATGCTGACGCCACCCGAAGGGAATTTTCGTATCGTAAGTACACTCGTTAAAGCAAAATTTTCTTCTAATAGACTTCTTCCTCATGATGTTTTGATATGAAATTACGATCGTCACTGTTTTAACATCTGCTACGCGTTACATGGTAATAGTAGGGGGAACAGAGTTTCCATGCAAGGAGCTACCCGAATGTTTATTCATTTATTCATCTAATACATGATTGTGCGGATTTTAAAAGTTTTTAATCTGAGCATTAAATATCTCAATACATAATTATTTAGTTTTTATACCTTTCAAAACGAATCTTAAGAAATGGTGACATTCTACAACAAGATTCAGGTATCGGACATGGTGGCAGCGTGGTCAGCACGATGACTTAACAAGCATATTTTCTCGGGTTCGAGGCTCGGCTAGGTTTATGTTTCCAGTTACAGGAAGTGAGTTTTTAGGTTTAATTATTGAAATAGTTTTCATTGGCATCTTCTTTTTTTATGATGATATTATCATTTTATTATAATCAAGAACATAATAAGTCCGAATGAAGGTTTGTATCGGAAATTAATCATCGTCTAAACGCGAAAAAAAATTACTGCAAGTATGCTGAGATGAGTGTTCCTCACATCTAGGACGATAATAATCTCATAGAATCCAGTATTCTGTTTATCCTACTTATTTATGTGATAGCAGAATTCGAAAGTTTTTCCGGTGTCATACACATTAAACTCAAATTTTACTCTTTAAAACCTAATTACGAGTATAAGAGTGTTTAATGCATTTTAACCGGAACATTCATGTGTTTACTTTACCTTGAATTGAAAGAAACAGTACTCGTTTTATTAGCATATAATAATCTAGAATCTTAAAAATCTGCATGAGGTTGCTCTCCGATTTTAATTACCATGTTATCGATAAATAGAGGAATACTCCAATTGGAGAGATGGATATCCTTCACATGCATAAATCATAGAATCCAATTCAGTATTTCATTATTGTTTCTCCTTAATCTTTTATTTATTGCTAGTGGTAACTAATAATTATTCACGCGATAATTATGAAATATCATACTTGAAAATTTCTGGGTGGAGAATATTACTCTGAGTGGAGAATAATTTAACTAGACCAACACGTCGTCTACGGAAAATATATAAATATATAAGGGAATATTCCTGAAATGAATCTAAACAATGTACAGCTAATAAACATCTCAATATCCTCCTCGAGTATTTTCGCTGGTCTATACTCCTCGTTCTTCGCATTGCAGTTATCAAATATATTGTTATTATCGTACCAAAAGTCGGTACCGATGGTCCAGATTCGAAAGCGTGACAGCATTTAAATGCATTGTGACAGAAATAGAGTATTAAGTTTCGGTTATAATTATCATCTACGGAGGGTTTTAGAAACTACATTGTTTCTCTAGGTAGCAAAAGTCAGAGGACTTATGAATTTGGATTGAATTCCTCAATCCCAGATTTGCTATTTGTATGAAACTTATTTGCAGAGAAATCAACGACACTTATCAATTAAAATCCTTTATTTAAGGGCATATCAATAAAATACAGAAAAATGGACATCATGAATCGCAATCTCCTTATGGAGAAGATTAGAACAATATTCATTGATATAAAGGTAGTTTCGAAAACTGAGAAAAAAATAATATAGTATTAAATAATTTCATAATTTATTTAAGGAGTGCGTCGGACTAAGCAATTGCTCTTACCAAATAGCAATTATAATAAGCATCTATTATCATTAATATTCACCACTAAGTATTTCACAGACGTCTTCTTTGTATGTTCAGCTATAAAAATAAGTCCTTGTTTCCCATGCGATATAAATCGATTTGTTGTTACTATTAAGTAGAGAGTACATCACTTACCACAGGAGATGAGAATACTTGTGGTGTTTATTACTCGGAATGCCATACCGGATTCTGCCATTTACTTCTTATTCACTCATCTATGATATTCTTGGTTGATTCCTAACTTTAGAGTTAACAGTATAGCAATATCTTAGAATAATTCTTAGAAATGGTAAATGTAGCATGTTTAATCTTCATTATAATTATCCTTATGAAATGTACTAAAATTAATTACCTTCCCCCAAATCTTTCGTTGCCACCGAAACACAACTGAACTTACAATCTTCGCAGTACAGAAACGAAAGATATCCGACTCGTGTGGGTGGGGATGCGGCATCTGAAAGTATCAAAATTAGCAGGCGTAATACTATGTAAAAATACAATAAACAGCAAATAATAAAAAATTTCTTTGAACCATTTTAATCCCAGTGTAAGCTGTGTACATATCGTACGTTGTCATGAACATAAGATACACACAGTGCTTTAAAAGGTTTTTGAGCCAGTTACTCTGTCGCACGTTTAGAAGTAGCATCGTGCTGTCCAAACTCGTGTCGAAGATCACATCAGTGCACGGCGGCGAAGCTGGACCTTCCCCTATACCGAGGAGCACCCTATAAATGAAGCATATTATTAGACGATGATGCTTAAACCTTACCACTAATAATAGATTAAAATAAATGAATTTACTTACTTTCAGGTTTTTCTAAGCAACATCAGATAGTTGTACAGATCAAACAATCACATTCTCAGCAGCCGCCGTTGACTCCACCTCTGCATGAGTTTCCTCTTCTTGAAAGACATCTCACTTGGATTTTCAGGTTTTTCAGGCACTCGTTTACCTTTGGAAAGAAAAAAAATATCATTAGTAATACTGGACTTATATTAAACAAGTGATCAATTGCCATCGAAAGTATCTACAAGGGTACAGATCACAACTTATGACTAACCTGATGTTGCTATGTTGCTGATAACATTTCCTTGCTTAGCATTAGTCTGCCGTGCAATTGTCGGGACGGGCATTTCCTTAGCCGTGGGCTGAATGTTCCCTGAAAAGTAGATTATAATTTATTAAGATTAAAATTTTGAATTGAGATAGTTATTAGGTAACTGATCAATAATCATAATCAAACTGAATTATGCATACATATTACAGAATATATTTCATTACTCACCTGTGGATATTTTCGGCATTTCCACTTTGAAGCGCTCATTCCTATCCTCGAATGGCTTTGCGGAAGATCCCCCGCGAAGAATCCGGCAGGTGAACCGGAGGGCTCTGCACCGCATCTTCTTCTGCCTCTTCAGTTGGCTAAGAACACGCTCTCTCAAAACCCGATCGGATTGAACCAAGGCGAGCCATCTTCTGTTCACCAAAGCAGCCGATAAAAGGGAGGCTGGATCGAGATTCCTGGAAAAAGGGAAGATAAAGTTAATATGCTGTGAGAAAGAAGATTGGCAGGAATATAATAGATTTAGATACACAGTATAACAATATCAAGTATTAATATAATAATATAATGTAATAATATAATAATATAAATTAAGAACTTATCTCAAAATCTTGGTGGCGATTTCAGGAGGCAGCTTCCCAATGATGTCGACCAAGTAGTCGTCACATGGACCTCCCATGAAACAGAGCAAAGACAAGAAGCTCTCCATGACTATGTAGACTGGATGTACAACCTCGTAGCGATAGTAGCCTCAAAATGAGGAGATCTGGGGGGAGGAGCTGCTTTTATACGCCCTCTTGTCCGTTGGGAAATTGGTTCATTCGCAGCGGGATATCCCAAAGTGAAAGGTTGCTCAAATTAAGCGATGTGATTGGTGGATGATAACTACTTTCATTCAGATGATAGTTTTGATTAATAATAAAACTTCTTGATGAAATAAAAATTTAAATAAAAAATAATCGCTCTTAATTCCATATTGTAAAGTCCGTTATTTCAGATTGTCACATTATATCATTGATTTTTGATCTAGTTTCTTTTTCGCAGTGAAATTGTTGATATCCATAAGTTTAAATTTTCTATTCTTTATATTGCTATATATTAAGTCTGTAATTAATTGTTCAATAGAGAGGGTCGACGTTTCTTCACCACTGAAAGTAACAACACTTATCCTATGTATTGGAATGTTAAATAAATGGTATGATGCAAATTTCACTAGTCCAAGAACATTAATAATGAGTTGAAATGTATCTATTTTAAATAAAAACAAAAACTTTCTTTGGATGCATTAGATATTCCTCGTAGGACTGAATAGGAACTGAAAGGATTGGCAAGTAATTGTTTTAACTAGGATGCTTAATGCTGGCATGAAAAGGTTTTGACCCCCGAGTCGATACTAGAAATTTGATATCAGATGATCGATTTATATATTCTATATATCTATATTATGTACCGAGTATGAAAAACGAGAAAGACATAATCTAGATACATAGCCATTTCCGTTTACCAGCAAAAGAATACATGATCTGATCAATGCCTTTACCGTATAGACATGCTAAGGCAAAATAATCGCAAATAGTATCTAAAATTATGCCATCCATTCTATCAGAAAAATGTTACTTAAAAGTAAGCATCTGTAAACGCTATTCATCACTTCCAATTGCATAACAGAAAGATTACCTTCAGAATGTTGTGGTTACATCTCTATGACTTTCAACAAAGGCTGGTAAAACGACAAAAAATACTACTTGTAATTTTTCTCGTTCATTCTCTTCGATGAAATTTATGTATTCACTAAATTTAAACACTATCACTGCACGAAAGTTAATTTCGTAACCTACTTACATTTATTAAAGCCAAAATTTCTTCTCTGTGACTTCTGTCTCGTGATTTTTTATATGAATTAACGATCGTCATATGTTAGAGCATATGCGACGCGTTTCATGATAATACTAATACAAACAAAGTATGCTTATGCATTCCAAATAGTCACCCGAGACGATCTTTTCTAATATCATCTAATGCACGATATTGAAGTTTTAAGGTTTGGCTTCCTTAAAACGGAAATTTTAATATCAAATTCAATATTTCGGGGTGTTTCCGATTTATACGAATATATTTAAAAATAAAGTATATCATACTATCCCTCGGGGGACGTGATACAGAAAGTTGAGTCCAGATGAAACACTGCATCCAATCATATTTACCACATTGTGAATTAATTGCGAAATACGCCTGAAAGCTGATATGGAGTTCCCTCACATATGGGAGGATGACAAAAGAAATCAATAAAAATAATCCACTTTTATATTTTCTGATAATTTGGTTTTGTATTGGTCATAACTGTCAACTACTGGGGTGCCATCAAATCGTATTACATCAAGATTTTTAGTCTTTCCTAGTGATAAAAATATTAGCATTCGAGTATGTCTGATAGTAATTACTGTTACTTCTCCACATTAAAGATATCAAAGATATTACAATTACTTGTCCATATTTCGGAACCGATCATCGAGATTCTATGCTCGTCTTCGCGGAATGGGGTTCTGATAAAAACAAATAATTAGTATTTTCCTCAAAATGTTTCAAGAACAACGATTGAGGTGATCAACAGAGGACTCAAGAATTTTTGAATGAAATGTGCCATAAGCTGAGATAAGCCTTTGGTTTGGGTACTTCAAAAAAAAGAAAGACGATAGTAGCACAAATTCCAATCCTTTATTTACCATGCAAGTAAATGAAATAACAGGACTTGTGAAAATCATTAATTGTAAATACCTGTTAGAAACGCTTGTATTTTCAGGAACAATGGTTCTCATCTACAACCAACATTAAGAATAAGTCTATTAACCAAAAATGTGACATACTGCAAAAACAAATTTAAAAGAATGAGTTTTTAAATCTGCTATTACATATAATTATATATCTGTTATTATATACCATAAGTCGTTATGATTTATTTATTTGAGCACATGAATTAGTCTTTACAAACTTGAATAGAATGGAATTCCAAGTAGAGTATCTTAATTTTCCACTGGCTTGTAAATAAGAAAGATAACATATTATTAACCAAGGAAATGGATCTTCCATACTGACCATAAATGATGATACTCATGATAATAACCTAAATCTTCAATATTCAGGAGTCGAATACATACATTTACATTTATCTGAAAGAAGAAAGGATGCAATAATATGAAAAATAATAACAATAAAAATATTGATATAATGAAAATATTTTAATCCCAGTGTAAGCTGAGTACATATCATACGTTGTCATGAACATGCAATTCAATTAATCAATCAGATAAGGATTGTGGGCACAGCAACTCTGTCGTAAACAGTAATTACATGAGCTGGACACACTTTTGGAGAAGACCACATCGGTGCACGGCGGCGGAGCGGGACAACCTGCTAAGCTACCCTCCTGGGATATTCAGATAACAGCTGAAAATAGAAAATAGTATTAGACAATGATACTAAGTAAAGATATATGGAATAAACGCATGGCTATGCAAAGAAATACATCAATGAATTTCCTTACCTTTCAGCATCTTTTAACCGCAACAAGTAGTTGCGTAGTTCAACCAATCACATTCTTAACAACCGCCGTTGACTCCACCTCTGCATGAGTTTTCTTTTCTTGAAAGACATCTCACTTGGATTTTCAGGTTTTTCAGGCACTCGTTTACCTATAAAAAAATATATTAGTATGACAGGACTTAATTAAGTGATCAATTGCCATCTGCAAGGGGATAGTTCACAACGTATTACTAACCTGATGTTGCTGTGTTGCTGATAACATTCCCCTTCTCAGAATTAGTCTGCCGTGCAATCGTAGGAACGGATATTTTCTTTGCGGTGGGCTGAATGTTCCCTGAAAAGTAGATTATAATTTATTAAGATTAAAATTTTGAATAGAGATAGTTATTAGGCGACTGATCAATAATAATAATCAAACTTAATTATGCATACATATTACAAAATATATTTTATTACTTACCTGTGGATATTTTCGGCATTTCCACTTTGAAGCGCTCATTCCTATCCTCGAATGGCTTTGCGGAAGATCCCCCGCGAAGAATCCGGCAGGTGAACCGGAGGGCTCTGCACCGCATCTTCTTCTGGTTCTTTAGTTGGCTAAGAACACGCTCTCTCAACACCCGATCGGATTGAACCAAGGCGAGCCATCTTCTATTCACCAATGCAGCCGATAAAAGGGAGGCTGGATCGAGATTCTTGGAAAATGGGAAGATAAAATTAATATGCTGAAGGAAATAATATTGCAAGGAATGATATAGATTTAGAAATGGAAATTTAGAACTCACCTCAGAATCTTGGTGGCGATTTCAGGAGGCAGCTTCCCAATGATGTCGACCAAGTAGTCGTCGCATGGACCTCCCATGAAGCAGAGCAAAGACAAGAAGCTTTCCATGATCTCTGAACCACAGAGCTATAGAATACAAGATATCAATGAAGTGCGTCGTTCCGCGAACTGTATCAGAATGATTCGGCCGCGGAAGTAGAGCAGTTTATATACTCCGTCTTGTCGGTTAGGGTATTGCCCTTGCGGAAATCCCAAAGTGAAAGGTTAATTAGATCAAGCGACGGGATTGGTGGAACGTGAACTACTTTCAATTTGATGTTAGCATTTTCTATCCAGAATTGTTATTATTCTTTTCCTTATATCTTGCGAAATAAAGGATGAAAAACAAAACATTTACCTTAATTTCCATGTCACAACAATTTACTCTCATTTGAAATATGAGAAATGATTACAAGTTTCATATTCGGATAAGTCAATCTTTTTTCTAATGAGCAAAAAATAAAAAAGCTGCAAAAGAACAGCTTGTTAAATTTGCTGATCTCTGACGACATAACTGTAGATACTAAATAATCAAATAATATTACCATTGCATCCGATATGTTATGTTTCACTGAACAACTAATACATAATGGCTAGAACGTCTTCTGTATTGTAACTTGTATTCCAATGTATATGGAAAAGTTTCATTTCATATTTCAACTTAATGCTAAAAAAATCTAACTATTTACCTTGGAACTCCTACCTATACAATTCTTATTATCGACCGATGAAACTGACACATGTTCTTAATTCACGTTGCACACTTAAAATATATGTAAGAGCCGAAGATGACATGATATGATCCATACCCTTTTCGTATAAACAGTCCACATGATAGGACTAAAAGGAAAATATTTAGAAATAATTTAAAATGTCATAATAAATTCTCTTACGCCACAAAGTTTTCATCGCTCGAATAGGATTAGGAAAACGTCAGTTACATTGATCTTCCCAAACAAGAATTTCTCAAATGATAGCCGAAGTTAAATTATTATAAATTTATGTGTTGATTATTTAGAATCATCTTGGTGATATGGACTAAAAAACCCTTTTAGGAAGTGACGGAGCAACACTTGTTACGATTGAAAGATATTTATTTTGTAATGCTGTTATATCATTCTGCAAATGTTCTACCAACAAAAATATCATACCTTCAAATGTCTCCTTTACCTCCTCTTGAAGGTATATTAATCCTCTCAGTATCGTTAGGAATCTCATATCAGAAACTGGAACCTGTTTACACAGTAGGAACGAGGGCGGATTATCAACTACTATAAGAATAATAGTGTCATTAAAAAAAAAACATATTAAAGACTTCGGCAACACTTGCAGCGAAAGGAGATACAAACAAAAAAATAATGCTTGTACATTCTTTTACTCACAATCTCCTCATTAAAATTTATTCACTCTCCTAAATTTATCGCTAACACCACTCAAAAGTACGTCCGTATCATTAACACACACCTCAAAGCCAAACTGTCTTATAATGTTTTGACATGAATTACCGATCGTCACGTTTCGAAACATCTGCGACGCGTTACACCGTAATTGTTCGGCGAAATAAGCATATGTATACATGAAAATTGTTTTACCTGTGACGCTGTTCTCTATTATCATCTAATATTCGATTTGAAGTTCCACAAAAACCTAGTATTTGGAATCGTGGTATAAAATATCTCAAAACGCATTTCCTTTTTTCCATTTCAACATCTTCATGAATGGTTATTGTAGAAAACAATATAGCACATGTAAAATTGGCAATGTTGGCAGTGTGGTTATCGTGTTGGAGTTCTAAACCCATAGTCCTTGGTTCGAGTCCCGGCTAGTCGCATATTTTTGTTAAGTGAATAGTTGTATGTATTCCTGGGCATTATTTGTTTATATGGATATAATTAGGATCATCCTCTATTCACTAAAGCATTTATAGCTATTATTACTATGGAGAAGGGTAAATTTCCGGTACAGGTTGGTATTCGAAAATAATTATCATCTTAAGGATGAATAAAAAATTAGGTCCACTTAAGTGAGATGATTTTCTCTCAAATGTAGAATGCTAATCATATCTTAGTATTCAGCAAAATAATCTTATTTTAGCTTAAAATTTTCTTATATTCATACTAATTACTAGATCATAATTTTTCATTTTTCATGTATGAAATCAGATGTTTTTTTTGATATTATTAAGTTGTTATGATCTATTTATTTGAGTAGATAAATAACTCTTTAGACACATGAATAGGTTGGAATTCCAAGAAGAGTATCTTAACTTACCATTGGCTTGAAAATAGGAAAGATAACATATTTATAGCCAAGAAATTGGTTCTTCCATACTTAACAAGTCGCTCGTAATGTTACTATCATTATAATACAGGAGTACACTATAATACAGAAAACATATGGTTCCCTCTCAATATATCTATCAGAATTGCTGACTTCTGAAGAAAGCTATAGTACACAAAGCATTCTACTTGATAATCGGTGAAATTATTTTATGAAAAATTTATGACCCCTTTGTGACACATGGTAATATTCAAGTAGGAGTCGGAAACTTTGTGAATTCTCGAAATCACTGTAAAATTTGCTAAATAAATACGGTTCTAAATATCCGTTCAAGGTTCTCTAAGGAGAACAAGTAATGCAAATAACAATATTTAGTTATAGCTGCATTTACTTCTATTTATTTGAGAGAATAATACTTTAAATACTTATTAATTTATTTATAATTCTCAATTCATTTTTACCAAGAAAGGAATGGAGGCAACATTTCCCCACGTTACTGATATATTCATTGAGTTGTGCAGCTTAAGATGACTTCAAACGTTCTGGACCACATCTCCTTCGTTTGTCGAAGTGATCTGCCCGGAAATATCTTCTCTGAATGCACAATCTCTTGCTCCCTGAAGAAGCTGAAGAATACCTGAGTGACGTCGGATCAAAAATCCTAATGTAAAACAGATATATTAATTTAAGTTCATACTAAACCATAAGAAAGCTCTGTTCGATGTTCATGGAAACACATTGTCTTAGAAATAGTATATCACAATTTATAAGATAAGTTCCCGAAATTATAGAGGGTTTGTCCCCTCCTGTTTCACTTTATATAGAGCGAACGGAAAATTTTAAGTACTAAAACTTCTACTTAACAACTATAAATTGCAATCAATGACGCCCGGAAGTAATCTCGGACAAAAGAAGGGGAAATGAAGCTATGACTGGGTATTTAGCACTTACGATTCCCTACTTCTGGATGTATTCTTAAGACGATTATCCATTCCTACTACATACTTCCGCGGTAAATATTCCAAGTGACTACAGATACCATATTCAACTGTTTCTGCATCGTTCTCTATAGGAGATACTAGAAAACGTGAGCAAAGATAAATCAATAATTGATCAGTGAATCTATAGAGCAAAATCAGTCTTTGCTAGTTCATGTTTCCTAACTTTTTCTAAGATTTTCAATATGTTCACCTTAATAATTTTTAGTAAAAGTATTTATTTTTTTAGTATTTATTTTATTTGGGTATTAGATAACATAAGATAACATCATTCTTACATCCGATCTGCCGGGTTATACCTAAGAAGCTGTAGTGGTTCAGAATGTGATTGTTATAGATTTTGATGTGTTGGAGTGATGAGCCTTAATCCTTACTGTCGTGACCTACTTTTATGATATATTTTTAAATTATCTTATTGCAGAAACAAGGGATAATTGTTGATAGGTTGCGAGTAGTCAGTAGTCCAAACATCAACTCGGAATTTTAAAATCAAGTAAACTGAATAAGACAGAGAATTACTTAGATTATATATTCACTTTTAACGCTGAAAGTTCAATTTCGAAGCTAACATTACAATCAAAATCACTCAAGTAATTTATCAATTAAACAAAAAACTAACTAACCTATTAATCTGGTATTCCTAAGGCTTTATGGAATGAGAAAAAGAATATCTTGTTAAATTCTATTCCTTTATTCAGCTGTATACATACAACGGTTGTGAATTTCACACAATTTCACAAAGATTATTATTATAAAATATTTGAAATTTAATATAAATTGAATGCACTACTGGACGGCCAAGACTTCTCTGCAACGTGCATTTTGACGAAACAGTGAACAATATCCCAGTGAATATAACCGGACCAGCGGTGTATTCCGATCCGTGGTACTGGTCACACTCAGTCAGCAGCTGAAATATGGGATTCAATTAGTTCTAACCAAAATTAAGTTTACAAAGGAGAAAGGAATTGATGCTGGTTGGCTCTTTGTACTTAGCTGTAGATTCACATCTAAAATCGTAAAAGTATACATCATACTCTCATCAACTGTTTTTCAACTCCTTTTTCTAAATTATTTACTCCGTATGACGCATATGAATAATTGTAGTTAAAGAAGGACCAAATCATGACTGCGAAAGCCGCATCGATGAATATTTGGAGTATAAAATGAGAAATTATAGAGTAAGTATATCTTACTCTATGGTAATGTGAAACATAGTGATGCAATGCCAAAAATATCACTGTTGTTACTTAATGCATGTAATACTTATACCCCATGTAGAGTCCTTAAACTTTGTCACGTCACTTAAACTAAATGATAATATTCAGTAAAGATCAAATAATAAGCAAATTAACACCGACTCGAAATTTTATGGATAATATGAATAGAGAAAGCAATTATTGATAGAATTCTCACATTAAACACTTAACCAACGTAACTTCATAATTACCTTGTGAAATATCCTTAAAACAGAAAACGTTAATATAGCTCAACTTGTATAAATTGCATTTAAATAAGTCCAAAGCCGTCACCTTTGTATAATATATAATAGTAAATAAAAATTTTCCTTATTGATTGTGTCCTTTAAAATCTAGGGGAATATAATGCCTAGAATATATTCGACAGACATATGCCTCCACAGTTTGACCGTCATGTATTAACAGTGTAACCACATATGTTACTACTGTATAAATTACATATTTACTCAATCCATATCCTAATTCGAGACGGTGTGATAAATAATTAGAGTTAAAGATAATTTATGAGATTTAATATGAAATTTCTTCGTTTCAAAATCAATATAAACATGAAAATAACTCTTAAATTCTCCATTTTCATTGTAATTCTGGATTATCAGTAAACAAAAGCATATCAATAACAAACCTCGGCATTACAGCTCAGTGGTAGACATACATTGCATTTTGTAACAACTGTTGACGCAATAACCGCATCTGTTACCTTAATCAAATTGCTGGCGATATTAAGTTTGTGATAAATACATCCAAAGCAAAGAATATACTGTGAAACGCCTACATAACCCATGCGCTATTCCATAAGATGAAATGTAAATATAAATGAGCGGTGTAAATTCTATGATTGCTTCGTTTCTTTTTCCGTTAGTTTAATAATAAGACTTCTAGTCGATAGATTGTCTCTTCCAGCTTCCATTGTGATATTCGAAGAAAGGAAAAATAATTACCTCTCTCTTAAAAAAACTATAAAAAACAGACTTTAGCGAAAGATTCCAATCAATATTGATTGGGGAAGGTAATAGAAATTGAGATTAGTTTAGTCATAGTGTTTTAGGTATTTAATGTGTTGCTATCCACGAATAATAATTTGATATCCAAAAGCTAGGCATACAACCAATAGAGTGTTTTGATAATATATATTTCACGATGCTATAAATAAGGATTAGAATGCATTCTCCAATTAATCCAATAATTTAAAAAAGTGAAAGGAAACGAAATTCCTAAACGGTCACCGACAGCTCCCTTTCACTTAACGGCTCATGCAAATATTACCTTTAAGATGTAGATTGTAATTATTTAACTTAAGGATATTAAAATCAATAAAATTCTGAGATATCGTAATAACATTTTCCAAGAAGCAGAAATAGTGCCGAAGTATACAATGTGATGGATTCTTACTGTATAAAGTTGTTATAAATAACCTAATGGTGAGGGTAACGGTTACCGAAATGGAAATTAAATTTAATATATCTGGAATTTCCGTTAGTGATAGAAATAAATAATACTGTCCTTTTACTAAAAAAAGATAGAAACATTATCACGATAATAGCTTCAACCTCGATGCATGCCACTAAAAAGAGCAAAAAGTAGATACGCTTACCTGTATTCCTGATAACAGGAGGAATCTAGGGATTTAAAATACTGTTATTCTCTTCTCTGCATAGAGAAAACACTGCATAGTCATTTCCCCACTGCTTAGCTGAGCACCAACAGTACGCCATAGCATTCCTCGGCAGCTACATCTTCGTTTCCTGGGCTGATAATTCCAACTACATAATCCTCATCATAGAAAGTGTGTCAGAAAAACGATGTCTCTAATATCTATAAAATAAAGGTGACGAAGAAGAAATTTATGAGCCCGGTCATACATATATGCACTGTCATTCAAATATAACTGAGATTAAAGCAAAAGTTAACGACTTAGTTTCCTGACGTATAATGTGCAGAAATCCTCCTCACTTATGCAGCTGCATGATTAATAGGGTATCTGCCGAGGTTTCGATAGCAACTTTCTTGATCATCTTCAGTGAATCTGAGGAGAGAATTTCGTCACTCACCTCTGGCAAGTTTATGCTAAAACAAAAGCGAAACTATATTATCGTCAGTATACTTGTATTCAGTTGTCGCTACGATTTGGACAGATTACCGATCTTCATATTACTCGCGAAAATTTTGATTGTTTCCCGTCGGTAGAGTCAGACAAATGCAAAACCTTGGGCTTTTTTTACACTCGTTATATGGGAAACGTACGTAGAAAATTAGCGCATAAAATAAAAAAATCAAGGATATTTTGCCTCTTCAGTTAGTCTATCTTGTCTTTTAACTCTGCGTTTAGTTTTTTCATCTCTAGAAATTCTTTCGAGTGAATTAGAAACTGAATTAAATCTAAAATACATTAAAAATGGCATGACACTCCATAAGAGTTTTGAGGATTCTATAGAACTCTATTTAACTTTGGACTAATTAAAATGCGATAATCCACCACGGCGTTTTTGCATAGCAAAACAGTTGTTAATTCCTATTCCTAAATTTTTCTGAGAATATAATTGGAAAACAGATTATAAATTTCGATCAAGTCTTGACTAATAAATATAATACTATATTATTTCAGTACCCGTTAGTTATCATAACAAATAAAATAAAAGTAGTTGGGAAGAAAATTCTGATAAGTAACATTATATACCGTTCCCATACCTTGACTTGATATTTAAACAATAGTTTGTAATAGAGGAAATGGAAAATATGTCAATGAAGTAGATGAAATTTCATTCACTACGTTGGGAGTAAGGAATATGACTTTTAAAATTAATATCCATAATAGCTTCAATATATTTTCACACCGTTAACCTTGTAGTCGAAAGGTGGAAACCAAAGTAAGAAGTTTTATCAGCTAAATACCATTTTCCATGGAGCCAATCTCAGCAATTGTAGAAAAAGAGACATAAGTTGCACATTGATTTGGCGATATTCCAGATGATAGTTTCTTTCAGCAATATGATACGTTCCTTTAAATAGAAAAGATGTAAGGAAAGATAGCCTAGAGAAAACTGTAGAACTTAAAAATGAAATAATACTGCTTACCTTTAACATACAAGATTTAGGTTCCACTTAGGTATTGCTGACATTAAAATGTACACTATTCAGAACTGGAATATATCCATTTTTGTGGTACGGGATCTGAAAGAAGTAAGGATGCAATAATATGATATATAACAACAATAAAAAAATTGATTCCATGAAAATGTTTTAATCCCAGTGTAAGCTGAGTACATATCATACGTTGTCATGAACATGCAATGCAAGAAATAAATAAAATAAGGTTTGGGACCAGTAAATCTGTCGTGAACAGCAATCACATGTGCTGGAAACACTTTTGACGAAGACCACATCGGTGCACGGCGGCGGAGCGGGACAAAGGGCTAAGCTGCCATCATGAGAGATTCAGATAGCTGAAAATAGAAAATATTATTAGACAATGATGCTAAGCACATATAGCTATGATAGGAATTACATCAATCAATTTCCATACCTTTAAGCATCTTCTAACTGCAACATATAATTGCGTAGCACAACAAATCACATTCTTAACAACCGCCGTTGACTCCACCTCTGCATGAGTTTTCTTTTCTTGAAAGACATCTCACTTGGATTTTCAGGTTTTTCAGGCACTCGTTTACCTTTGGAAAGAAAAAAAATATCATTAGTAATACTGGACTTATATTAAACAAGTGATCAATTGCCATCAAAAGTTTCTACAAGGGGATAGTTCAAACTTTATAACTAACCTGATGTTGACGTGATGCAGATAACATTCCCTTTCTCAGCAGTAGTCTGCCGTGCAATCGTCGGAACGGGCATATCCTTAGCCGTGGGCTGAATGTTCTCTGAAAAGTAGATTATAATTTATTAAGATTAAAATTTTGATCCAAGATAGTTATTAAGAAAGCAGTCATCAAAAGTGGCTTCCTCTATTTACATAGGAATGAACAAGTTCACTGACTGTATCAAGTAATTTTTCTAAAATACTAACTGTGCTATAGTAATGAAAAGCAAAAGCAGGAGAGAATATGATGAAGTGATAGATAGTAGTATTAATAAGAAAACTGAATTATGCATACATAAAAGAGAATATATTTTATTACTTACCTGTGGATATTTTGGGCATTTCCACTTTAAAGCGCTCATTCCTATCCTCGAATGGCTTTGCGGAAGATCCCCCGCGAAGAATCCTGCAGGTGAAGCGGAGGGCTCTGCACCGCATCTTCTTCTGCTTCTTCAGTTGGCTAAGAACACGCTCTCTCAACACCCGATCGGATTGAACCAAGGCGAGCCATCTTCTGTTCACCAAAGCAGCCGATAAAAGGGAGGCTGGATCGAGATTCCTGGAAAATGGGAAGATAAAATTAACATGCTATAGGAAACAAGATTGGCAGGAATGATACAGATTTAGATATAGAATACAATAATATAATATTTTACAATAATATAATATTTTACAATAATATAATACAATATATTTAAAACTTACCTCAAGATCTTGGTGGAAATTTCAGGGGGTAGCTTCCCAATGATGTCGACCAAGTAGTCGTCGCATGGACCGCCCATGAAACAGAGCAAAGACAAGAAGCTTTCCATGACTATTCGAGAACACAAGATATCAATGAAGTGCGTCGTTCTGCGAACTGTATCAGAATGATCAGGTTGCGGAAGTAGAGCAGTTTATATATCTCGTCTTGTCGGTTAGGGTATTGCCCTTGCGGAATCCCAAAGTGAAAGGTTAATTAGATCAAGCGACGTGATTGGTGGAACGTGAACTACTTTCTACTAGATGTTAGCATTCAAGAATTGTTTTTATATTTTTATTATATCTTGCGATATTAAGGATGAACAACAAAACAGTTAATTTAATTTCCATGTCATAACAAACCTCATGACAAGTAGCAACTAGTACATAATAACTTGAACGTCTGCTGTTTTGTAACTTGTATTCTAATGTATATGAAAAAGATTCATTTAAAATTTCATCTTTATGCCAGAAAAATATAAAATATATTTACCTTAGAACTCCTACCTATACAATTCTTATTATCGACCGATCAGAATGTTACTCGATCTTAATTCACCTTGCACACTCAGGAAATATGTAAGACCCGAAGATGACATAATGATATGACCAATGCCCTTTTCGTATACACAGTCCACATGCTAAGGAATATATTTAGAAATAATTTAAAATATCATCAAAAATTCTTTTACGCCACAAATCAATCATCGCGCGAATAGTATTAGGAAATCGTCAATTAAATTGAGCATTCCTAACAAGAATTTCTCAAATGATAGGTGGCGTTAAGTGAATATCAATTCATGTGTCGATCCTTTACAATGAATTTGGTGATATGGACTGAAAATCACTTTTTGGAAGTGACGGAGCAACACTTGTTACGATTGAAGGATATTTATTTTGTAAAGCTGTTATATCATTCTGCAAGTGTTCTACCGAGAAAAATTTCATACCCTCACATGTCTCCTTTAGCTCTTCTTGATGTTATATCATTTCTCTCACTATTCTTAGGAATCTCAGATCAGGAACTGGAACTTGTTTTCACAGTAGGCACGAACATCAACCACCATAAGAATAATAGTAGCATTTAAAGTAAATATAGATCCAAAACATAGGCATCACTTGCAGCGAAAGCTAATAGAAGCAAAGAAATAATGCTTGTACATTATTTTACTCACAATCTCCTCATTAAAATATATACACTCTCCTAACTTTATCGCTAACACCACTCGAAAGTTATCTCCATGTCATACATAACACCTTAAAGGCGAGATGTTCTCCTAGTCGCATACTGTTTTGTAATGTTTTGACATGAATTTCCGATCGTCACGTTTTGAAACAACTGCGACTCGTTACACGTTAATCCTACGAGAGCAAAGCCATTGTATACTGGCATATTGTTCCATTGTTGTAACCTGAGACGTTGTTCTCCATTATTATTCATATTCGATTTTTTGTTCCAATAGACCAAGTATCTGGAAGCGTAGTATTAAATATCTCAAAAGGTCTTTAATTTTGTTTTTCACTTCAATACTTATCTTCGTGAACGGTTATTCTTGTAAAACAATGTTGCACATAAAAACATCACGATGTTAGTAGAGTGGTTATCGTGATAGAGTTCTGAAGCCATAGTCGCTGGTTCGAATCCCGGCTAGATACATTATTTTTGGTAAGTGAATGATTGTATGTATTCCTCGGCATTATTTTTCATATGGATATAATTAGGACTCTTTTCACTAAAGAATTTATAGATATTATTACTATGGAGAAGGGTAAAAGTCCGGTAAAGGTTGGTATTCGAAATTAATTATCATTATAAGGATGAATAAAAAATTAGGTCCACTTAGCTGAGATGAAATTTCCTCAAATGTAGAATGTTCATCATATCTAAGTATTCAGCAAAATAATCTTATTTTAGCTTAAAAATTTTCTCATATTGATAATAAGAACTACATCATAATTTTCATGCATTAAGTATTTAATCAAATGTTTGTTTTTAAACATTTATGGAGGATGTATTCCACGTAAAGAAAATCGAACTAGACTATGTTTGCAGAATGCCATTAGCGCGGTAACAATCATGAAGAATAAGATTCTTTTCATGATGAACAGTTTAGTGCACTGCTTCAGTATTTTTGGCAGCCGATACTGTTCTTTCTTCGATGAATGGAATGAAACTTCGTGTAAAATTATGCTACATACGTCGTTCACCATCATCGACTTTCGAAAGCCTATTCTCGTGGAAAGGTACAAAAGTATAAACAGTGAATTAGTATTTCCCGGAAAATGGTTCAAGAAAGACGATTCTTAGAAGACTCCTGTAAGATTCAGGCGATCACCAAATAAAAATTACATGAACTATGGTAAATACCCCGTTTTAATTCATACTTATCTTCTTCTTAGTAGTATCATAGTAATTTCTTCAAAGTATCCTTAATTAGAGAAGATTGGCATAATGATTAGAAAATAATTCCTATTTTCTGCAAAATGCTTCAACAACAACGATTAGAAGAGTCCTGACTGGTGATCGTCAGAGACAAAAGAATGCTTGAATGAAATGCCTTAAGCTCAGATGAGCTGATGGTGAGGGAATGTTCGAGGAAAAGAAACTATAGTTATAAATTACAATCCTTTATTTAAATGAAATTACATGAATTGTACCGTAAATGGTTAGTGACACATTTACTCCCAAAAGTATTGCTAGAATTTAAAAAAAGAGCATTTTGAAATACATTTATAACTTAGTTTATTCAATTATCGTTTTGTTCACAAATCACTTTTTACAAACAAACAATCTTTTAAAGTGTCGTTGATTTCTAAAGGGAATAAAAACAATCCTTTACCCAGCGGATGACGATGAGCACGTCTGAATCCACGTATTATTCACATAACTGGATAAAGCCATCCTCTCTTGTCTATAGACGATGACTTACATCCGGCGATACCATGCACGTATTAGTTATATCGTAAGCAGATGGAATTCGTTGTCCCAAAGCACTAGATAAAACCTTGCCTTGCAAATATTACTCATGCTCATTGTATATTTCGTTGCAATGGAGGAAATCACATTATCCTATATAACTTTATCTTCCTCAATTCATCCTTTAATTAAGGATATACCTTAATTTTCAAGGAAAACTTTAGAGGCATAAATATCTGACGCAAAATATTTATATATATATTGACTCAATATGAAGAATGGTCTAACATCATACATTAATTTACCTCCGATATATCTCTGGTGAATTGACTTCCTTTTTCAAGTGTGATTTCGATGATGATATTGTCGAGAGAATACCCTCTATGCAGGAAAGTATCCATCCTTGCCGGCGGGGCTGGATAGTTTACTGAATGACACTGGATCTGAAAAGTAGCAACGATACACTAATAATATAAATAATTAAAATGATATAGGAATTTAATTGAATCACAAAGTAAGCTGATTACACATCATACGTGGTCATGAATATCTAATACACTTCTTCCATCAGATAGCGAATTTTGGCACAGCAAATCTCTCGTGCATTGACATTATGCAGCGCAGTGCTTGCCAAAATCCTGTCGAAAACCACATCGGTGCACGGCGGCGGCTGGACCAACTCTATCTCTGTCTTTCCTGAGATAACTCCGGGCACTGAGGCATCTGAAAATAGAAGATATTACAGGATGAATATGATAACAACTAAAAAATTATTCTTGAAATTTAATACATTTGATTACTAATTTAATTAATTTACTAACCTGACGTATATAAGCATCCTATAGCTGTTTAGATCCTCCATTGGGGTCCATATAAGCCGACGTTGACTCCACTTCTGAACGAGCGTTCCCTTCTTGGAAGATCTCTCAGTTGGATTATCAGGAGCTACAGGTACTCTTTCACCACCTAGAGACATTGAAAAACTATCGTAAATATTACAGCAATGATATTTCAAAAGAGAATAACTGACGTAGAAATTATTCTAAAAGAGAACGGTTCCACATATCACTTACCTGATTTTTCTTTTGTTGCAAATATTTCATTGATAAGAAGCAATCTGACGTACAATCACAGGCACGGCCTGTTTCTTAGGCGTGGGCTGAATATTCCCTGAAAAGATAATTAGAATTAATTGGGAGTAGGAAATGTAAATAGTTTGAAGAACAGAAAATATATGGAATATAAGTATTAATTTTTCCTACGAGGTGAATGGGATTTACCTTGTTAGATTGCATTAAATACACTATTATTACTACTTAAAAGAAAAACTCCAATGGATTTCTTAGATTCGATATTACCGGATTATGTGAGGGTTATTTGAAGTAGTGATGAATAGAAGTTCATAATAATATAAATGATTTGAGAATACATATAGTAGAATGTATTTTCAGTACTTACCTGTGGACATTTTGGGCATTTCTAACCCGATGTACTTCATGGAAAAATTCTAAGTAACGCTAAAAGAAGCTTTATCCGAAGAATATATTTTTAAAATGGTAATTGGAGTTTCAAGTAAACAAAGTAATTCAAGAGTATGTAAAAAAGTAGGCAGGCTGTACAGCAGGCTGTAGGAAACAAGATAAGAATGAATGATATAGATTTGGAAATAGAAATTCAGCACTCACCTTAAAATCTTAGTTGCGATTTCAGTAGACAGCTTCCCAATGATGTCGACCAAGTAGTCGTCGCATGGACTTCCGATTAAACAGAGTAAAGAGAAAAAGCTCTCCATGACTAGAATTTGTACAGGAATAGGACCTCGTAGAGATAGTGGTCTCAAAATGTCTCGGGGGAAAAGCTGGTTTTATAGGCCTCTTTTCCGTTAGGAAATTGGTTCATTCCCAGCGGGATATCCCAAAGTGAAAGGTTGCTTAAATTGAGCGATGTAATTGGAGAATTGTAACTACATTCAGTGAGTGTTGGTCAATCACAAACACTACTAGGAGAAATATAAGTTTAGATATAAAATATTCGCTTTTAATTCCATAATGTGGAGAGCGTTAAATCAAGATAATATTTTTAACATAGAATATTTTATGATGTTTATGTTGTAGTATATTAAGTCAGTAATTACTAAATCATTATAAACGTAAAACATTTTCCTCTTACACATAGATACAACATTTTCTTTATATAGTATATTGAAATGACAATAAATTAAGATACAAATTTCACTTTTGTAAGAGTTACTCACTTATAAAATAAAAAGTTAAAATGTATATATTTAAATAAAAGCAGAAGTATCAGGCGCAGATCCTGGTAGGATTAAACACTAGTCAAAATATTTGCTATTAACTGTTCTAACTAGGAACTAACTATAAAGTTATGACTCTCGAGGCGATACTAGAAATTAGATAGCAGGCGATCGGTTTATCACATCTATATTTATTACTAAGCATGGCTAATGAGAAAGACTCATAATCTTAATGTACACTCACTTCCATTTATCAGCCAAATAATACATAGTGATAAGATCAATAAGGCCTTTCCCCATCGACACAAATACTAAGACTGCGAAAAAGTTATTGCCAAATTACCAAAATAGTATCTTTAATTCTATAAATTCGCTATTGGTTCAGAAAAATGTTACTAAAAAGTAAGCATCTGTAAATGCCATTCATCACTTCCAATTTGATAGCGGAAAGATTACCTTCAGAATGTTGAGGTTACATCTCGATCACTTTCAACAAAGGCTGATAGAACGACAAAAAATACTGCTTGTACATTCTCTCGTTCATTAACCTTTCGATAAAATTAAAATATTCACCAAATTTATACACTATCACTACTCAAAAGTTAATTTCGTAATTTACTTACATATATTAAAGGCAAAATTTCTTCTCTGCGACTTCTGTCTCGTGATTTCTTAATGTGAATTAACGATCGTCATATGTTAGAACATGCGCGACGCGTTTCATGATGATTCTAATATAAACCAAGGATTCTTATGTATGCCAAATATTTACCCAAGACGGTCTTTTCCAATACAATCTAATTCAGAATATTGAAGAGGTTAAGGTTTGGCTTCCTTGAAACGGAAAGATAAATATCAAATTCAATATTTTGGAGTGTTTTCGATTGAAACGAGTATATGTAATATATTAAGTATTATTTTAATTTAATTCTCTTAGTTAAATATATGTCATGAATCAAGAAAGTTGAGAGTGAATGAAAGACGGCTACCGTTTGCTACCGTAATTTACAGCCATAGAATATGCTTTCCGCAGGAAATTCATATCTTTTTCAAAACTTAATTGGAAAACAGATTATAAAGTAAAATTTCGATCAATTTTTAACTAACAAATACTTACTATAATACTACATTACTTCACTACCTGTTAAATATCTTAACAAAAAAATAAAAGTAGTTGAGAAAAAATTTCTGATGAAAAACATTATATACCGTCCGCATACCTTGACTTGGTGTTTACGAAATACTTTGTAAAAGAGGAAATGGAAAAAATTTCAATGTAACAGAAAAAACGTTATTTCTGCCTACCCTAACGTAGTTAGGAGTATGGGAATATTTACAAGCATCTGCCATTTGAATTAATATCTTACATAGTGTTTCAATTCTATTTACACGCTCTCAGCTTGTGAGTGCCATGGAAAAAAACAAAGTACTAAGTTAAGTTCAGCTAAATACCTTTTTCTGTGGAGTCTCAGCAATTGTAGAAAGAGTGATGGAAGATACCAAAATGTTCTTAGTGTGCACATTCTTTGGTGATATTCCAGATGTTTGTTTTTTCAGCAACATGGTACATTCCTTGAAATAGAGAGCACCGTTTTAATGCAATGA
Organism: Pachydiplax longipennis; assembly: GCA_036926295.1. NCBI lineage: Eukaryota > Metazoa > Arthropoda > Insecta > Odonata > Libellulidae > Pachydiplax > Pachydiplax longipennis. The sequence continues at coordinate 17,649,959 of JAVFKF010000012.1, forward strand.
AAGTAATATATCTTAGAGATAACTGTGGAACTTTAAAGAGAAATAAAAATACTTACCTTTAACATAAGATTAAGGTTACACTGAAATACTTCTGACTTTTATTCTTCACTATTCAGAACTAGAATATATGCATTTTTGTCGGAGGAAGTGCGTGATCTGAAAGAAGTAAGGATGCAATAATATGATATAAAACAAGAATAAAAATATTGATGTCATGAAATAGTTTTAATCCCAGAGTAAGCTGAGTACATATAATACGTTGTCATGAGCATGCAATTCTATTGATAAATCAGATAAGGACTTCGTGTACAGCAATTCTAACTTAAGTAGAAATTAAATGTGCTGGACACATTTTTGGAGAAGACCACATCAGTGCACGGCGGCGGAGCGAGACAACCTGCCAAGCTGCCCTTCTCAGGGGATATTCAGATTGGATAACAGCTGAAAATAGAAAATGATATTAGACAATGATGCTAAGCACATATAGCTATGCAAGGAATTACATAAATGAATTTCCATACCTTTAAGCATCTTTTAACTGCAACATATAATTGCGTAGCACAACCAATCACATTCTTAACAACCGCCGTTGACTCCACCTCTGCATGAGTTTTCTTTTCTTGAAAGACATCTCACTTGGATTTTCAGGCACTCGTTTACCTATAAAAAAATAAGATATCATAATTATGACAGGACTTATATTAAACAAGTGATCAATTGCCATCGAAAGTATCTAAAAGATCACAATTTATAACTAACCTGATGTTGCTGTGTTGCTGATAACATTCCCTTTCTCAGCAGTAGTCTGCCGTGCAATAATCGGAACGGGCATTTCCTTAGTCGTGGGCTGAATGGTCTCTGAAAAGTAATTATAATTTATTAATATTAAAATCTAGAGTAAGGGAAGTGAATTATCCATACATAATACAGAATATAATTTATTACTTACCTGTGGATATTTTGGGCATTTCCACTTTAAAGCGCTCATTCCTATCCTCGAATGGCTTTGCGGAAGATCCCCCGCGAAGAATCCGGCAGGTGAACCGGAGGGCTCTGCACCGCATCTTCTTCTGCTTCTTCAGTTGGCTAAGAACACGCTCTCTCAACACCCGTTCGGATTGAACCAAGGCGAGCCATCTTCTGTTCACTAAAGCAGCCGATAAAAGGGAGGCTGGATCGAGATTCCTGGAAAATGGGAAGATAAAATTAACATGCTATAGGAAAGAAGATTGGCAGGAATGATACAGATTTAGATATACAATATAATAATATAAATTTAAAACTTACCTCAAGATCTTGGTGGCGATTTCAGGAGGCAGCTTCCCAATGATGTCGACCAAGTAGTCGTCGCATGGACCTCCCATGAAGCAGAGCAAAGACAAGAAGCTTTCCATGACTATTCGAGCTCACTGCTATAGAACACAAAATATCAATGAAGTGCGATGGTGTGCTAACAGTATTAGAATGATCAGTTCGCGGAAGTAGAGCAGTTTATATACCGCGTCTTGTCCGTTAGGATATTGCGGAAAACCCAAAGTGAAAGGTCAAGCGACGTGATTGGTGAAACATTATTAGTACTTTCACTCTACTATTTTATTTTTAATAAGAAAGATACTTTATTGAAATAAAGGTATCAGCAATTGAATATTTATATATAAACATTTTTATGATATAAGTTGTTGAAACTGTATAATATCTTCTTTTACCATGTATGTACAACATAGCAAACCACATATCAAATGAATATTTTCAACTATAATGAGGTATTGGAACTAATTTCTTTTAGTCCAGAGAGGTTATTTAAAAATATATTACTTTTTTATATAATTAGTAAACAAGATATGAGTTGAAGTAATACTTTAACACTTACAGGTATATATTTTTGGACTGCACAATGGTAAAGAAATTGCATGGTAATTAAATCACTAATCTGAGTCCTCAATACCAATCTAAAGCTTAGTTAAAATTTAAATATTAATGTAAAGATAAAATCAAAATAATTGTATCATTACTAAAGAAATAACTGGTATTTCAAGTATTACTGAATTCAAAAAGGGAGAGATTGAATGTAAATATGTTAGCTAGGACTTTTACTATAGAGAAGTCAAACGTTTAATTCATCATTTCATTCATAAAGAGTCAATGAAGACTTAAAATAAAATAGCATACCATCGACATTAACACATACAAATTCAGTACTTACTATAAAATGATAAGACATCCATTTTTCGAAATATCGTGAAGTGGCATTCAGCAACCTATTAAGGCTAAAGTTACAAAATCTCTTTCTGTGTTCCCTGTGAAGTACTTCGAGTGTTATGAAAAAGGTTGTTAATAGATATGCGTTGATTATTGTTTCCTATAAACGAAGTAAAACCCGCTGCTACTGGGTAATTGACGTGTGTTATAATCATCTACTCTATAATAGAAATATCCCTTATTAAATATTATTATTAAATATTATTATACTATACTGGTCACGATTGTATTACGATATTACTTTAGCAGCGGTTTTACATTATATACCAAATGTTCCACCAACAAAGACATCTTACCTTGACATGACTCTTTATAATATTTTAAAGGGTTTTAACCTTTTTCACACTACTAGTATCGCTAAGAATCTCAGAACTGGTTACTTAATAGGCATGAGAGCGGACCGTCAACTATAAGTATATAAGTGAAATTCCATATCGAGCAGCTCAATTACACTACCACTTGCAATTAAGTATGATAGAACCTCAGAAATAATGCTTGAAAATTCTCTGGTTCATGATTTCTTCAATTAAATTTGTGTATTCACCGACTTTAAATGCTAACAGCACTAACAAACAAATACATTTCCGTATCGTATATACATGAAAGACATAATACTGCCTTGTGATGTATTGAAATGAATTTCAGATCGTCATGTGTTTAAACACCTGCGAAGCGTTACATTACAATTGTACGGCGAACAAAGCATTCGTTTCCATGCCAAATGGTTACGAGATGTTTTTCTCTATTATCATCTTATATTCGTTTCAGTTTTCCGAAGATCTAAGTATTTGAATTGGAGTATTAAGTATCTGAAAATGTGAGTGTTAACTGTTTCTTCAATTAACACGCATTAATCACTGCTCGTTGTAAAGCAATATCCTAAATAATCTGAAAACTCAAAAATCCGGACGAAGGTTGGCAATCGAAATGAATTATCATCTTAACGTTGTATAAAGAATTACGCTCGCTGAGTTGAGTTGAAGGTCCCCATTTAGGATAATAATATTATGGTAGAATCCAGCAAAATAATCCACTTTTACATTCCCTTAACCTTTCATTTGGTTGTGAGTTCCAATTTTTTTAAGTTTTCGTAAGATACGTGCATAAAATTCACGTATCTTAGTACTCTGCTAGGATATTTCTGTTAGCCGATAGAATCGGTATTTTCCGTTAAATATTTCATGAACGACGAATCAAGAAGGGTAATTGCATATTCAAGTGCAAATCTGAGGACTTAAAGTGGCTCAACCTACTTAAGCTCGAATAAGCCTTAGGTATGAGGGTTGGTTTAGGGAAAGGAAAAACGATGGCAATAATTTCCACCTCTTTATTTACACAGAATATAAATAAAATTACAGGAACAGCGGATATCTTAATGGTAAATGTAAATCATATTTATAATATAACAATAACTGAACAATATCACGTCATATGCATGATGGAGAAGGAAAATTTCGAATACCAAGGAAGCAATGCAATATTATTTCTCATTTTTTGCAAAGAAAAGAATAGCAATTTATGAATTTCAAAAGAATCATTATTTTCAATCGTTTATATATTATTTAAATATTGACTCTTCAGCAACTTAGAGAAAATAGCATTTCAATTTATGTACCTAAATTTTCCATTAGGCTAGAGAAAAAAATATATATTAAATAACAAGACCACATATTTTAAACAATCGATGACTTTCTGTAGTTGCTCCAATCCATTTGGTCACCCGAAATAACATATTGAATGAAGTGTATGAGATACACACATTTATCAATACCAGAGTTTATTTTCCAAGAGAGTAAGACAACTCGTTATTTTTTGTGATAATTATGAGACCGCTTTAATCCTCAATACCTCTAGTTGGTATTATTCACTGCACTGCGTATCGCCGATCATAATAGTATGTAGGTGATTGTACAAACTTCCGGTGATACTGAAAAATATATAAGAGATAATATTAGAAATGATTTCAAGCTTATAGAATCCTTTATACAAGAGCACTCAATAAATCCTGGCCGAAATCATTCCTTCTGATCATTTCTTAGTTGTCTTTAATTTGATAGAAATAATAAGAGAGAATTCCTTTTTCACTTAATAAATTTACTCTTTATGGAGTATAGCAGAGGCTGAATCATGATAACATTTCGACAGTGAATGAGAAAAGAAACAGCTTGGAAAGAAGTACTTAGTGCATCAGCTTCTAAATGATTATGTGGAAATACTGCTGATATAGCAATATCTCCTGTGATACGGACATTACGAGTATTTAGCGGGCGGTATCGATTGTAAATCTTGTTTGCAATACAATGAAAGCGAAATCGAAGTTTCATTTCATCGTTCTACTCCTTGTATCGGTTACTCTTTAAAATGATCTTTTAGAGACCTGAATATATAACCGTTAAGGAACATTTTTAATAGTAACATTCTTTACTGTTATTCTTAGTAAAGCAATGAGTCGATTATTTATCAAAAAAGTATAATATGAATGTAAATATTTCGCGTCGATCTAACTACGTTTGGATGAAAACTATTCGAATGCTTAGACATGAAGTAGCCGTGTTATTCCGAGCAATCGTAACTCTAAAAGGGAAGTAAAAATTTGACATTTTAAATTATCTATGAAGAGAAGATTAATATAAATGACAGTTAGACCGTAAAAGCTATTATCAGCTTAATGAAGCTGTTATTTCAGAGAGAATAATTCCTTAATTAAGTATAAAATAATTTGGAATTTCCAATTCATTTTTACCAAGAAAGCAACATTTCCCCTTATTGCTGATATATTCATTGAGTTGTGCAGCTTAAGATGACTTCAAACGTTCTGGACCACATCTCCTTCGTTTGTCTAAGTGGTCTACCCGGAGATATCTTATCTGATGGCACAATCTCTTGCTCCCTGAAGAAGACCGGAGTGATGTCGGGTCGATACTCCTAATGTAAGACAGATAAATCAATTTAAGTTCATAGTTAATCACAGGAAAGCTCTGGTGTATATCCATGAAAACACGTTGTCTCAGGAATAGTAAATCACAATTTAGATAAGTTATATTCCTGTTCCACATATTAACTCTACACAAAGCATAGTAGTTCCAGAATGAAAATAAAAAAATTGTAACGGTAATTAAAGCAACAACAGCTTAAAATGTAAAGATCTTAGTGCTTGAGCTTCTAGATATTGTTACTGAAACGCTGCTGGATGTTATGCAGTGGTCAGCATCCATTGAAAATCTTATTAGAGACATTTTATTATCACAACTAAATTGACGAGAAATAACTCACTACATAAGGACTTTCAAAGGAAGATAATGACGCGACGCAGGAAGCGGTAAGTCAAGTATATATTTATAAGTAAGTATGAAAGACAATTTACTCCGTGCATAACTTCATCCAACGTCCTAATAAATTTCATTTAATGATTCGTAAGATATGGTATGATTTACAAAAAATAAAGCATGATAAAATATATTGTCGATACGTTATAATGTTGAAACAAATCCCAATTTATCATGGGTAGGCTAAGCAATTTAATGTAGAGTTCTGCATAACAACAATAAAATTAGATTAATGACTCCTGTAAATAATCCCGGAGAACAAAAGGAGATAATACATGGAGGACTAAGTATTTTTCACTTACGATTGAATACCCCTCGGTATATTAAGCTGACGATTATCTATGCTGTGCAAAACCTCGACCAATTTCTTCTTTTTATCCAAGTACATTTGTTATTTACAACCGTTATCATACTTCAATTGTCTTAGCAGCGCTCCCTATAGTAAGAATATTTTCTAGTTTGGTTCCGCTGAACGTCCAAGTGTGTAAATTCCGTTAATTTTGGGCCACCTCATTTAAACTTCACGCAATGTATCTTTATTTGTACTCGATATGTGAAGTATAAAATTCCTTTGTGATAAAATGCCAATTCGGTACGTTTTTCTAAATCAAATTGTGACAACATATTTCCAATGAAAAAACTGAACCTATGAAAGATGAGCGATTAGGTTGGGTATCGTGTTTCTAAAATAAGTCAGCGTTTTTGTGTACACAGACAATACAGTTGCATCCTAATACTAGATTTACGCATTACTTGCTACGTTGTAAGAGCTATTTCGATTTCAAGTACAGAATAAATTTCACACTTATCATGTAATTAGCCATGTTGCGTAATAGCATGTACTTACTTACCTTCAATTAATTTCATTAGTTAAATTCAGAATAAACACACCTTTGTGCACATTGAAAAAGAATAATATCCTTGATATTGGTATTTCAAAGCTGGTATCCCAGACGAGAGTTCATCATTCACTGTTCTGACAGTAAGGTTTCTATAGACATGGTCCATTCCTTAAAATAGAAAGTACTTTTTACAGAAAGATAGAAATCATGTAAAATTCTAAAATAAAAAATGATCGAAAAAAAATTACCTATCATCAAAGATTTAAGTGATACAAAGACATTTTGGACTTCACTATAAATCTTACTCTTGTCTAGAAGTACGGCAACTGAAAGGAGTAATGATGCGATTACATAGTATACTTTACGTTCGATCCGTTATAATAGATGTTTTCAGAGCTTGTAAAGTTAATATGCTACTACTACTTAGTATTATAGTATGTTAAGTTAATAACTTTCTAATACACACAAAAAATATTTTACACATTTAAGAAAGGAGTTCACATGTAGTAAATGTACATACTTACCCCTAGTTAATGATGATTCCTTTTACCGAGGAATCAGCAACCGTAGACTGATGTTCGAATCTTCTAAGAGTGCATATTAAAATGATAACATCGAAGACGTTAGCATTCACTGTTTCACAAGACACATGGTTGTTTACTTAAATAAATAAATAGAGATTTCCGTTTTGATAAGGTGAGATAAAAGAAATCTATCAGAAATTTGAGAAGCACTAAAATCAATTAAAATCAATTACCTGCAAGGAATGACTTCGGCTCCAGTAAAATACATTTGACAAATATTCTGCACTATTCAGAACTGGAATGAAACTTGTAGGAGGAGGTACGCCATCTGAAAAAAGTAAGGATGCAATGATAATAACAAAAAAAGTATTCTATAGAAATATTTTAATCACATGCTAAGCTGAGTACACATTATACGTTGTCATGATCATGCAAAATAATCCATTCATCAGATAAGAATTTTGGGCACAGCAACTCCCGCATATATTGAGAATACATATAGCATTCTGCTGCCCAAACTCGTCTCGAAGACCACATCAGTGCACGGCGGCGGCGCTGGACCATCTCCTATACTGCCATCATCAGTGATTCAGATAGCTGAAAATAGAAAATATTATTAGAAATTGATGCTAAAAATGAAAAGAAACGTATATTAAATCAATGAAGCTTTGATAATAAATGAATAAAGTTCCTTACCTTTCAGCTTATCTTAACAGCAACGTATATTTCTTTTGCTCAACCAATCATATTCTCAGCAGACTCCGTTGACTCCACTTCTGCATGAGCTTTCCTTTCTTGGAAGACCTCTCCTTTGGATTATAAGGTGCCTCAGTTATTCGTTTACCTATGGAAAATAAGCAGAGTAACATAAGTATGACAAATATTAAAATACATGGGACTCATAGGCATTGAATGTAAAATCTATAATTCAATTGTTTCTATATTTGACACTTACCTGAATTAGCTATGTGGCTGAATACATTCGATTGATCAGCAGTTGTTTGTCGTGCAATCATAGGGACGGACGGTTTCGTAGAGGCGAGCCCAATATTCTCTGGAAAGATAATCATAATCAATTAAAATAAGATTGAGGAAAATGTAAAGTGAGTATTGAATAATGAGATTGCAGTTGTAGCCTTCGAGCAAAGTCTGAATTTAGTAGTTACATGCGATGGCTTAAACCGATGTACTTAATCGAGAAATTCTAAATAACGTTAAAAGATGATAAATCTAAAGAAGTTATTTTTAAAATGGTAACTGGGGTTTCAAGTAAGTAAAGTGATTCAATAGTATGAATATATAGAATTATGAATATAATAGAAATAATTTTTTAACTTACCTGTGGATACTTTCGGCATTTCCACTTTAAAGCGCTCATTCCTATCCTCGAATGGCTTTGCGGAAGATGCCCCGCGAAGAATCCGGCAGGTGAACCGGAGGGCTCTGCACCGCATCTTCTTCTGCTTCTTCAGTTGGCTATGAACACGCTCTCTCAACACCCGATCGGATTGAACCAAGGCGAGCCATCTTCTGTTCACCAAAGCAGACGATAAAAGGGAAGCTGGATCGAGATTCCTGGAAAAAGGGAGGATAAAATTAACATGCTGAAGGAAACAAGATTAGCGGGAATGACATAAGTTCAGAAATAAATATTTAGAACTCACCTCAGAATCTTGGTGGCGATTTCAGGGGGCAGCTTGCCAATAATGTCGACCAAGTAGTCGTCACATGGACCTCCCATGATGCAGAGCAAAGACAAGAAGCTTTCCATGACCACTGAACCACACGGCTATAGAATACAAGATATCAATGAAGTGAGTCTTTCAGCGAACTGTATCAGAATGATTCGGCCGCGGAAGTAGAGCAGTTTATATACCCCGTCTTGTCGGTTAGGGTATTGCCCTTGCGGATATCCCAAAGTGAAAGGTTAATTAGGTCAAGCGACGTGATTGGTGGAACGTGAACTACTTTCTATTAGATGTTAGCATTTTCTATCAAGAATTGTTTTTATTTTATTATTATATCTTGCGATATTAAGGGTGAACAACAAAACAGTTACTTTAATTTCCATGTCATAACAAACCTCATGACAAGTAACAACTAGTACATAGGAACTTGAACGTCTGCTGTTTTGTAACATGTATTCTTATGTATATGATAAAGATTCATTTCAAATTTCAACTTTATGCCAGAAAAATATAAAATATATTTACCTTAGAACTCCTACCTATACAATTCTTATTATCGACCGATCAGAATGTCACTCGATCTTAATTCACCTTGCACACTCAGGAAATATGTAAGACCCAAAGATGACATAATGATATGACCAATGCCCTTTTCGTATACACAGTCCACATGCTAAGGAATATATTTAGAAATAATTTAAAATATCATCAAAAATTCTTTTACGGCACAAATCAATCATCGCGCGAATAGTATTAGGAAATCGTCAATTAAATTGAGCATTCCTAACAAGAATTTCTCAAATGATAGGTGGCGTTAAGTGAATATCAATTCATTTGTTGATCCTTTACAATCAATTTGGTGATATGGACTAAAAATCACTTTTTGGAAGTGACGGAGCAACACTTGTTACAATTGAAGGATATTTATTTTGTAAAGCAAGTGCATATCATTCTGCAAGTGTTCTACCAACAAAAATTTCATACCTTTACATTTCTCCTTTAGCTCTTTTTGAAGTTATATTATTTCTCTCATTATCCTTAGGAATCTCAGATCAGAAACTGGAACCTGGTTACACAGCAGGCACGAGGGCGGAACATCATCTATCATAAGATTAAAATGTCATTAAAAAAAACATATCAAAGACATCGGCAACACTTGCAGCGAAAGCTGATAGAACCAAAGAAATAATGCTTGTACATTCTCTTACTCACAATGTCTTCATTGCAATTTATACACACTCCTATTTATCACTAACACCACGCTGAAGGTATCTCCGTATCATTCATACACACCTCTAAGCCATAATGTTATCTTACAAGCATACTGTCTTGTAATGTTTTGACATGAATTTCCGATCGTCACCTTTAGAAACATCTGCGACTCGTTACACGATAATTCTACGGTGTACAAAGCATGTGTATACATGAAAATTGATTATACCCAAGATATTTTTCTTTATTATCATGTAATATTCGATTTTGTGGTTCCAAAAAGACCTAGTATTTGGAGCCGTAGTAGTAAATATCTCAAAACTTCTTTTAATTTTGTCATTTCTACACGAATCTTCGTGAACGGTTATTTTTCTAAAACAATATTGTACCTTAGGTCGTGGCGATGTTGGCAGAGTGGTTATCGTGTTAGAGTTCTAACCCCATAGTCCCTGGTTCGAGTCCCGGCTAGATACGTATTTTTTTATATGACCGATTATATATATCGGTCAGAAATAATTTTTAAATGGATGAAATTGGGATATTTATGTTTCCATATTTATGTTTCGCACGGTAACGATCTTGAAGCTGAATGATATATTTTTTATGTTGAACGTTTTAGTGCACTGCTTCAGTATTTTTGATAGTCCATACTATTCTTCCTTCGATTAATGGAATGAAACTTCGTGTTGATTTATGCTACCGTCGATGACTATCATCGATATTCGAAAGCATATTCTCGTGGAAAAGCATAACGGTAAAAAGCAGTGAATTAGTATTTCACGCAAAATGCTTCAAGAACAACGAGTCTTAGAAGCGTCCTTACATGTTCAGGTGATCAACAAATAAAAATTACATGAAATGTGGTAAATACCCCGTTTTAATTCATACTTATCTTCTTCGAAGTATCCTTAATCAGAGAAGATTGGCATAATGATTAGAAAAGAATTCCTATTTTCCGCAAAATGCCTCAAGAACAACGATTATTAGGAGCGTCCTGACTTATTCAGGTGATCCACAGAGACAAAAGAATGCTTGAATGAAATGCCTTAAGCTCAGATAAGCTGATGGTGTGGGAATTTTCGAGGAAAAGAAACCATAGTTATAAATTACAATCCTTTATTTAAATGAAATTACATGTATTTTACCGTAAATGGTTAGTGACACATTTACTCCCAAAAGTATTGTTAGAATTTAAAAAAAGAGCATTTTCAAATACATCTTTCTTCCTTCTCTTGGAAGATCTCTCAGTTGGATTATCAGGAGCTACAGGTACTCTTTCACCACCTAGAGATATTGAAAAACTATCGTAAATATTACAGCAATGATATTTCAAAAGAGATTAACTGACGTAGAAATTATTCTAAAAGAGAACGGTTCCACATATCACTTACCTGATTTTTCTTTTGTTGCAAATATTCTATTGATAAGAAGCAATCTGACGTACAATCACAGGCACGGCCTGTTTCTTAGGCGTGGGCTGAATATTCCCTGAGAAGATAATTAGAATTAATTGGGAGTAGGAAATGTAAATAGTTTGAAGAACAGAAAATATATGGAATATAAGTATTAATTTTTCCTACCAGGTGAATAGGATTTACCTTGTTAGATTGCATTAAATACACTATTATTACTACTTAAAAGAAAAACTCCAATGGATTTCTTAGATTCGAAATTACCGGATTATGTGAGGGTTATTTGAAGTAGTGATGAATAGAAGTTCATAATAATATAAATGATTTGAGAATACATATAGTAGAATGTATTTTCAGTACTTACCTGTGGACATTTTGGGCATTTCTAACCCGATGTACTTCATGGAAAAATTCTAAGTAACGCTAAAAGAAGCTTTATCCGAAGAATATATTTTTAAAATGGTAATTGGAGTTTCAAGTAAACAAAGTAATTCAAGAGTATGTAAAAAAGTAGGCAGGCTGTACAGCAGGCTGTAGGAAACAAGATAAGAATGAATGATATAGATTTGGAAATAGAAATTCAGCACTCACCTTAAAATCTTAGTTGCGATTTCAGTAGACAGCTTCCCAATGATGTCGACCAAGTAGTCGTCGCATGGACTTCCGATTAAACAGAGTAAAGAGAAAAAGCTCTCCATGACTAGAATTTGTACAGGAATAGGACCTCGTAGAGATAGTGGTCTCAAAATGTCTCGGGGGAAAAGCTGGTTTTATAGGCCTCTTTTCCGTTAGGAAATTGGTTCATTCCCAGCGGGATATCCCAAAGTGAAAGGTTGCTTAAATTGAGCGATGTAATTGGAGAATTGTAACTACATTCAGTGAGTGTTGGTCAATCACAAACACTACTAGGAGAAATATAAGTTTAAATATAAAATATTCGCTTTTAATTCCATAATGTGGAGAGCGTTAAATCAAGATAACATTTTTAACATAGAATATTTTATGATGTTTATGTTGTAGTATATTAAGTCAGTAATTACTAAATCATTATAAACGTAAAACATTTTCCTCTTACACATAGATACAACATTTCCTTTACATAGTATATTGAAATGACAATAAATTAAGATACAAATTTCACTTTTGTAAGAGTTACTCACTTATAAAATAAAAAGGTTGTTAGATCGACAAAAACTACTGCTTGTACATTCTGTCGTTCATTAACCTTTCGATGAAATTAAAATATTCACCAAATTTATACACTATCACTACTCAAAAGTTATTTTCGTAATTTACTTACATATATTAAAGCCTAAATTTCTTCTCTGTGACTTATGCCTCGTGATTTATTAATGTGAATTAACGATCGTCATATGTTAGAACATGTGCGACGCGTTTCATGATGATGCAAATACAAACAAAGGATGCTTATTTATGCCAAATATTTACCCGAGACGGTCTTTTCCAATATAATCTAATTCAGGATACTGAAGAGGTTAAGTTTTGGCTTCCTTGAAATGGAAAATTAAATATCAAATTCAATATTTTGGAGTGTTTTCAATTGCAACGAGTATATTTGAAAATAAAGTATTATTTTAATTTAATTCTCTTAGTTAAATATACGTCATGAATCAAGAAAGATGAGACTGAGTGAAAGACGGCCGTTTGCTACCGTAATGTACAGCCATAGAATATGCTTTCCGCAGGCAAAACATATCTTTTTCAAAACTTAATTGGAAAACAGATTATACAGTAAAATTTCGATCAATTTTTGACTAACAAATATATACCATAATACTATATTATTCCACAACCAATAAAATATCATGACGAAAAAAGTAAAAATATTTGGGAAGCAATTTCTGATAAAAACATTATATACCGTTACCATATATTGTTTTGATATTTAAAAAATAGTTTCTAATAGAGAAACTGGAAAATAAGTCAAAAAGTAGATCAAATTTCTTCACTACGTTAGGAGTATGGGAGCATTTACAAGCATCTGACATTTGAAATTAATATCTTTCATGACGTTTCAATTATATTTACATGCTTGTGATTGCCATGGAAAAAAATAAAATACCTAGTCAACTTCAGCTATACTGTATATAACTGTAACTATGATACCTTTTCTTGTGGAGTAAATCTCAGCAATTGTAGTGTGCACATTGTTTGGTGATATTCCAGACTTTTCAGCAACATGGTACATTCCTTGAAATAAAGAGCACCATTTTTAAGTAATGAAAGAGAGATATCTTAGCGAAAACTGTGGAACTAAAAGTGAAATAAAACTGCTTACCTTTAGCTTACCTTTACATAAGGTTCCACTTAAATACTTCTGACATTTAATTTTTAACTATTCAGAATTCGAAGATATTCTTTTTTGTCGTAGGAAGTGCGGGATCTGAAAGAAGTAATCAATAATATGATAAATAACAACAATAAAAAGATTGATTCCATGAACATGTTTTAATCCCAGTGTAAGCTAAGTACATATCATACGTTGTCATGAACATGCAATGCAAGAAATAAATCAGATAAGGTTTGGGACCAGTAACTCTGTCGTGAACAGCAATCACTGACGAAGACCACATCGGTGCACGGCGGCGGAGCGGGACAAAGGGCTAAGCTGCCATCATGAGAGATTCAGATAGCTGAAAATAGAAAATATTATTAGACAATGATGCTAAGCACATATAGCTATGCAGGGAATTAAATCAATGATTACATACCTTTAAGCATCTCTTAACTGCAACATATAGTTGGATAGTTCAACCAATCACATTCTTAACAACCGCCGTTGACTCCACCTCTGCATGAGTTTTCTTTTCTTGAAAGACATCTCACTTGGATTTTCAGGTTTTTCGGGCTCTCGTTTACCTATAAAAAAATAAGATATCATCAGTATGACAGGACGTATATTAAACAAGTGATCAATTGCCATCGAAAGTATCTACAGGGGAAACTTCACAATTTATAACTAACCTGATGTTATAGTGTTGCTGATAACATTCCCCTTCTCTGAACTAGTCTGCCGTGCAATCGTAGGAACGGATATTTTCTTTGCGGTGGGCTGAATGTTCTCTGAAAAGCAGATTATAATTTATTAAGATTAAAATTTTGAATTCAGATAGTTATTATTATATATTAGAATACTGATCAATAATCATAATCAAACTGAATTATGCATACATATTACAGAATATATTCTATTACTTACCTATGGATAGTTTTGGCATTTCCACTTTGTAGCGCTCATTCCTATCCTCGAATGGCTTAGCAGAAGATCCCCCGCGAAGAATCCGGCAGGTGAACCGGAGGGCTCTACACCGCATCTTCTTCTGCTTCTTCAGTTGGCTAAGAACACGCTCTCTCAACACGCGATCGGATTGAACCAAGGCGAGCCATCTTCTGTTTACCAAAGCAGCCGATAAAAGGGAGGCTGGATCGAGTTTCCTGCAAAAGGGAAGATAAAATTAATATGCTGTGAGCAACAAGATTGGCAGGAATTATATAGATTTAGATATACAATATAATAATATAATAATAAAATGTAATAATAAAATAATAAAAATTTAGAACTTACCTCAAGATCTTGGTGGCGATTTCAGGGGGTAACTTTCCAATGATGTCGACCAAGTAGTCGTCGCATGGACCTCCCATGAAACAGAGCAAAGACAAGAAGCTTTCCATCACAATAGAAGCACACTGCTATAGAACAGAGGATATCAGTGAAGTGCGATGGTGCGCGAACAGTAATAGAATGATCAGATCGCGGAAGTAGAGCAGTTTATATACCGCGTCTTGTCCGTTAGGATATTGCCCTTGCGGAAAACCCAAAGTGAAAGGTCAAGCGACGTGATTGGTAAAACATTATTAGTACTTTCACTCTACTGATTTATATTTAATAATAAATCTATTTTGGTGAAATAAAGGTATCAACAATTGAATATTTAAATATAAGCATTTGTATGATATAAATTGTTGAAACTCTAATATTTTTTCTTTTACCATGTATGTACAACATAGCAAACCACATATCAAATGAATATTTTCAATTATAATGAGGTATTGGAACTAATTTATTTTTATATTATATATTTAGTTCAGAGAGGCTATTTAATATACGAGTAAAAGTTGCTTGCATACTGCAAGCTATCCGTTGAATACAGTATCATACCAAGTACTGCCTCAGTTCAAATTTAAAACTTCGCGCCAAAGACCGCCTGGCGACGAACTAAGAACCCGATCGTGAGAGAAGACAGCAAAATAATATTAGATAAGTGCCATCCTTACTTGTTCCAAAGTTTCGATTCAATATCTTATCGGGAAGGTCCCACGCCTCTGTCACCATTCCGGGTCTTATCTTTCCAGCTTATCGGGAGGCATTTAAAAAGATTTCCGCAATGCATTTCTTATGGAAGAATTTTGCATCCACCTGGCGTCGAACTCACTGTCATTTGGCTACATTTTTTCCATGAGAAGCATAGAAGACTACCTCAACTTCAACCTCCGAAATTTTGGCTACTCTATCTTAACGATAAGTGCCTCAAAATAATTTTCAAAAATCCGCGCAATGCATTCTTATGGGAAAATTGCGATTTTTGGGAATTTCTGGCATCAAACCCATGACACCTAGCGTCGATGTCTGCATTATTCTGGCATCTAGAGTGTGGGGCCAGTACGTCGAAAAAATCTGACGTCGACAGCGCTCGTGGAACATGTTCAGAATTCGTATCCCCTATAAATATATATATATATATATAGGTATATCCGGAGAGTTAGCTATATATAATAGATATTACTTTCTTAAATAATTGGTAAACAACATATGAGTTGAAGTAATACTTTAACACTTATAGTTATATATTTCTGGACTGCACAATGGTAAAGAAGTAGCATAGTAGTTAAATCACTAATCTGAGTCCTCAATAGCAATCTAAAGCTTAGTTAAAATGTAAATATTCAACTAAAGATAAAATCAAAATCATTATATCATTAGAAAAGAAATAATTGGTATCTCGTGTATTACTGAATTCAAAAAGGGAGAGATTGAATGTAAATATGTTATTTAGGACGTTTACTATAGAGAAGACAAACGTTTAATTCATTATTTCATTCATAAACAGTCAATGAAGACTTAAAATAAAAAGTATACATCAACTTTTACATATACAAATTCGGTACTTACTATTAAATGATGAGACATCCATTTCTCAAAATATCATGAAGTAGCATTCAGCGACCACCTATGCCTAAAGTTACAAAATCTCTTTCCGTGTTTCCTGTGAAGTACATACCTCCAGTGTAAGGAAAAAGGTTATCATTAGATATGCGTTGATCATTGTTTCCTTTATACTAAATGAAACCCGCCACAATGAATAATTGATCACTTCCTATTACAAATTATCCTTCGCGAACTTACTGGAGACGTGTGTTATAATCATCTACTCTAAAATAGAAAAATCCCTTATTAAATATTATTATACTATACTGGTCACGATTGTGATATGATATTACTTTAGCAGCTATTTTACATTATATACCAAATGTTCCACCAACAAAGACATCTTACCTTGACATGACTCTTTAAAATATTTTAAAGGGTTTTATCCTTTATCACACTATCGCTAAGAATCTCAGATCAAGAACCTGGTTACATAACAGGCACGAGGGCGGACCTTTAACAACTTTAAGTATATAAGTGAAATTCCATATCGAACAGCTCAGTTACATCTATACCACTTGCAATTAAGTATGATAGAACCTCAGAAATAATGCTTGAAAATTCTCTTGTTCTTGATTTCTTCAATTAAATTTGTGTACTCACCGAATTTAAACGCTAACAGCACTAACTACCAAATACATTTCTGTATCCTATATACATGAAACATATAATACTGCGTTGTGATGTATTGATATGAATTTCAGATCGTCATGTGTTTAAACACCTGCAAAGCGTTACATGACAATTGTACACCGAAAAAAGCATTCGTTTCCATGCCAAATGGTTACGAGATGTTTTTCTCTATTATCATCTTTTTGTCGTTTTTTAGTTTTCCAAAGTTCTAACTTTTTGAATTTGAATATTAAGTATCTGAAAATGTGAGTGTTAACAGTTTCTTCAATTAACAAGCATTAAATATTGCTCGTTGTAAAGCAATATTCTAAATAATCTGAAAACTCAAAAATTCGGATGAAGGTTGGCACTCGAAATTAATAATCATCTTAACGTTGTGTAAAGAATTACGCTCACTTAATTGAGTTGAAGGTCCCTCACATTTAGGATGATAATATTATGGTAGAATCCAGCAAAATAATCCACTTTTACATACCCTAAGCAATCATCTTATATTGGTTGTAAGTTCCAATTTTTTAAGTTTTCAAACCTTATGCATAAAAGGCATGTATCTTAGTACTCTGCTACGATATTTCTGTTAGCCGATAAAATCAGTATTTTCCGTAAAATGTTCCATAAACGACGATTCAAGAAGGGTAATTGCATATTCAGGAGCAAATCTGAGGACTTAATATGGCACAACCGCCTTAAGCTCAGATAAGCCGTTGGAATGGGTGTTGTTTTAGGGAAAGGAAAAACGATGGCAGTAAATTCCAATTCTTTATTTACACAGAACATAAATAAAATTACAGAAACAGCGGATATCTTAATGGTAAATACATGTTGTAAATCATATTTATAATATGACTGAACAATATCACGTCATATGCATGATGGAGACAAAGGAAAATTTCGAATAGCAAGGAAGCTATTCTAAGCTCCTCATATTTTGCAAAGAAAAGAATAAGTAATTTATGAATTTAAAAAGAATCAATATTTTCTTACTTTATTTAAAATCAGTAAAAATTAAGATATAATAATTTTTAATTTTATTTATGTTAGAAAGGTCTCTTCAGCAAGTCTTCAGCAACTTAGAGAATATAGCATTTCAATTTATGTATCTCATTTTTCCATTAGTCGAGAGAAAAAATATATATTAAACAAGACCACATATTTTAAACAAACGATGACTTGCTTTAGCAGCTCCCATCCATTTGCTCACCCGAAATAACAGAATGAAAGAAATGTATGGGATACATACATTTATCAATACCTCAGTTTATTTTCCGAGTGAGTAAGACAATTGGTTATTTTTCTAAAAATTATGAGACCGCTTTAATCCTCAATACCTCTAGTTGGTATTATTCACTGCACTGCGTATCTCCGATCATAATAGTATGTAGGTACAAACTTTCAGCGATACTGAAAAATATATAATAGATAATATTAGAAATAAATCCAAGCACATAGTATCCTTTATCCAAGAGCACTCGATAAATCCTGGCCGTAATCATTCCTTCTGATCATTTCTTAGTCGTCTTCAATTTGATAGAAATAATAAGTGAGAATTTATATAAACTTACTCTTCATGTAGCATATAAATATAAATTTACTTTATGGAGCATAGTAGAGGTTGAATGATGATAACATTTCGACAGTGAATGAGAAAAAATAACAGCTTGGAAAGAAGTACTTAGTGCATCAGCTTCTAAATGATTATGTTGAAATACTGCTGATATAACAAAAGCTCATGAGATACTGACATAACGATAATTAGAGGGGAGTATCGTTTGTTAATCTTGTTTACAGTAAAATGAAAGCAAAATCGAAGTTATATTTCATTTTTTGACTCCTTGTATCGGTTACTCTTTAAAATGATCTTTTAGAGACCAAAATATATTACCGTTAAGGAAAATTTTAAAAAGTAACATTCTTTGCTGTTATTTTTAACAAAGCAATGGGTCGATTATTTATCAAAAAAGCATAATATGAATGTAAGTAGTTCACGTCGTTCTAACTACGTTTGGATGGAAACTATTCGGTTGCTTAGACATGAAGTAGCTGTGTTATTCCGAACAATCGTAACTCTAAAAGGGAAGTAAATATTTGACATTTTAAACTCTGTATGTGAAGAAAAGATTAATATATATGACAGTTATACCGTAAAAGCTATTAAAAGCTTATTAAAGCTGTTATTTTAGAGAGAATAATTCCTTAATTAAGCATAAAATCATTTGGAATTTCCAATTCAATTTTACCAAGAAAGCATCAGAGGTAACATTTCCCCTTTCTTGCTCTCTCTTGCTAGGAAGGATGAGCGATTAGGTTGAGTATCGTGTTTCTAAAGAAAATTCAGCGTTTTTGTGTACACAGACAATACAGTTGCATCCTAATACTAGATTTACGCATTACTTGCTACGTTGTAAGAGCTATTTCGATATCAAGAACAGAATAAATTTCACACTTATCAACGTAATTAGTAATGTTGCGCAATAGCATGTACTTACTTACCTTTAATATATTTCATTAGTGAAATTCAGAACACACCTTGGTGCACATTGAAAAAGAATAATATCCTCGATACTGGTATTTCAAAGCTGGTATCCCAGACGAGAGTTCATCATTCACTGCTCCGACAGTAACGTTTCTATAGACATGGTCCATTCCTTAAACTATAAAGTACTTTTTACAGAAAGATAGAAATCATGTGAAATTCTAAAATAAAAAATGAACGAAAAACAATTACCTATCATCAAAGATTTAAGTGACACAACACTTTGCACTTCACTATAAATCTTACTCTTGTCTTAAGAAGTACGGCAACTGAAAGGAGTAATGATGCAATTACATAGTATACTTTACGTTTGATCCGTTATAATAGATGTTTTCTGAGCTTGTAAAGTTAATAAACTACTACTACTTAGTATTATAGTATGTTAAGTTAATAACTTTCTAATATATTTTTACACTTTTAAGAAAGGAGTTCACATGTAGTAAATGTACAAACATACCCGTAGTGTTGAGGAATCAGCAACCTTACCGAGGAATTAGCAACCGTAGACTGATACTCCATCTAAGAGTGCATATTAAAATGATAACATCGAAGACGTTAGCATTCACTGCTTCACAAGACACATGGTTGTTTCCTTAAATAAATAAATAGAGATTTCCGTTTTGGTGAGGAAAGAGAGAAAAAAGTAATCTATCAGAAATTTGAGAAGCACTAAAATCAATTAAAATCAATTACCTTCAAGGATTGACTTCGGCGCCAGAAAAATACATTTGACAAATATTCTGCACTATTCAGAACTGGAATGAAACTTGTAGGAAGAGGTATGGCATCTGAAAAAAGTAAGGATGCAATGATAATAACAAAAAATGCATTCTATAGAAATATTTTAATCACATGGTAAGCTGAGTACACATTATACGTTGTCGTGATCATGCAAAATAATTCATTCATCCGATAAGGATATTGAGCTCAGCAACTCCCGCATATATAGAATACATGTAGCATTGTGCTGACCAAACTCGTGTCTAAGACCACATCAGTGCACGGCGGCGGCGCTGGACCACCTCCTATACTGCCATCAACAGTGATTCAGATACCTGAAAAAGAAAATATTATTAGAAATTGACGCTAAAAATTAAAAGAAACGTATATTAAATCAATGAAGCTTTGATAATAAATGAATAAAGTTCCTTACCTTTCAGCTTATCTTAACAGCAACGTATATTTCTTTTGCTCAACCAATCATATTCTCAGCAGACTCCGTTGACTCCACTTCTGCATGAGCTTTCCTTTCTTGGAAGACCTCTCCTTTGGATTATAAGGTGCCTCAGTTATTCGTTTACCTATGGAAAATAAGCAGAGTAACATAAGTATGACAAATATTAAAATACATGGGACTCATAGGCATTGAATGTAAAATCTATAATTCAATTGTTTCTATATTTGACACTTACCTGAATTAGCTATGTGGCTGAATACATTCGATTGATCAGCAGTTATTTGTCGTGCAATCACAGGAACGGACAGTTTCGTAGAGGCGAGCCCAATATTCTCTGAAAAGATAATCATAATCAATTAAAATAAGAACAAGGAAAATTTACAGTGGGTATTGAATAATGAGATTGCAGTTGTAGCCTTCGAGCAAAGTCGGAATTTAATAGTTCCTTGCGATGGCTTAAACCGATGTACTTAATAGAGAAATTCTAAATAACGTTAAAGGATGCTTAATCTGAAGAAGTTATTTTTAAAATAGTAATTGGGGTTTCAAGTAAGTAAAGTGATTCAAGAGTATGCATACTAGAAATATTTTTTTACTTACCTGTGGATATTTTGGGCATTTCCACTTTGAAGCGCTCATTCCTATCCTCGAATGGCTTTGCGGATGATCCACCGCGAAGAATCCGGCAGGTGAACCGGAGGGCTCTACACCGCATCTTCTTCTGCTTCTTCAGTTGGCTAAGAACACGCTCTCTCAACACCCGATCGGATTGAACCAAGGCGAGCCATCTTCTGTTCACCATAGCAGCCGATAAAAGGGAGGCTGGATCGAGATTCCTGGAAAAAGGGAAGATAAAATTAACATGCTGAAGGAAACAAGATTGCAAGGAATGATATAGAATTAGATAGATATTATAAAAATATGATATAATAATATATAGTAATATAAATTAAGAACTTACCTCAAGATCTTGGTGGCGATTTCAGGAGGCAGCTTCCCAATGATGTCGACCAAGTAGTCGTCGCATGGACCTCCCATGAAACAGAGCAAAGACAAGAAGCTCTCCATTACTATGTGGAGTAGATGTACAATCTCGCAATAGCAGTTTCAAAATGAGGATATCTGGGGGGAGGAGCTGGTTTTATACGCCCTCTTGTCCGTTGGGAAATTGGTTCAGCGGGATATCCCAAAGTGAAAGGTTGCTCAAACGGAGCGATGTGATTGGTAGAAAATGATCTAGTTTCCCTCTTGGTTTGATTTGGCGAATAGCGTAGACTTTAGAAAATAAAATTTAATTATTATATCTGTAATTCTATATCACAAGAAAAATAACTCATTTTTAATATTCATCATCGTGTAAATATAATGACATAAATTCTATATTCACCACGTATACCTATTTTTCATTCAAATGAAGGGTTAGTTTTATGATAATTATCCTTTTAATTTTTATTATTTATCTCTTATTGATATATATTTAATATTGCACTTAGAATTATATATAAAGTTAATCAATACCCCCATCGATCAAGTCAATATTTCTAAAATGAGAACACCTAAAGTCATGAATCCACCATATCGGAGCCAAATTAGTTTTCCTTCAATATGTTGTAAAATATTCATTTTGATTTTTCTGAAAATATAATAACGTAATCGGCGGTCGAAAATGCATCCGCCTCTTACGCATAAAGTACTCTTATTAAAACCCTTAACCTTTTATCCCATAAAGAATCATAAGCATGAGAAAATAAGCATTAATGTAGAGGCACTAATTAGTTCTTCTAGTATATACAGTTGAAACCCTTCTCTAATTGATGTTTGCCTATGTTTTAATTAAAAATATCCATAGCAACTTTATGGGATGATTATCTACAATCAGGGGATGAAGGTCTACAATTATCTTAGAGTTATATTCATCGTATCTAAATTTGAAAGCTAAATATACCTTCATAGAAATTATAGAATTACACTGGTAATGAATCAAAGTTATTTATTTGAATCGCCGACACATCATTTAAAGAATATCCTACGTACTAAAATATCTTACCTTGACATGTTGCTTTAAAGTCTTCGTGAGGCTTATCTACTTTCTCACAATTTCGTTACGGAATTCTGCTCAAATACCACTTACATTGTTCACAGCAGGTACGATGACAGACTTTTAATATCTATAAAGATAAAATTGACATTATTTAGCGAAGTTCTCAATTACAATTGTATAACTTGCTAAGAAGGATGATTAAAAACAGAAATAATGCTTGCACTCACTCCATGTTATAATATATTCAATAAAATTTATGAATTTTACCAAATTAAAAAGCTATCAGTATCCAAAAGTTATTTCTGTATCGTACATACATCACCTGGTCAAGTTCTGTCTCGTGGTATAAGATCAATTTCCGATCTTCATATGTTGAAACACCTGCAACGCGTTATGAGATAATAGAAAAGAGAGCAGGGCTTGTTTATACGCAGTAAATTATGATGCAATATTCGATTGTCAATAGTCTGGGTATGATTCTTTGTATCAGAGTATTATTCCAAGTGTTACTAGTTGCTTCCGATCACAAGAAGGATAATAATGTATTCATGTATCCTAAATACAAATAGTAACACAGCTTGTAGTGTAAATGTATCCCGATATTCAAGGAAGTTAAAATTCCGTTTAGATTTGGTGACCGTTGTTATTCACCATTAGGTGATAAGGGCGAATAATAAATGGGTTGCTGAGATGGATGTCCCTCACACGCAGGACCATTATAATATTATTCAGAAAAGTACTCCACTATTATGTTGTCTTCAGGTCTCATACTATGTTAGTTAAAACTAAAAACGATTAAGATTCCATTTAGTATATATGGCATCAGCTTTACATTTTAGAATTTCTTGGGGAAAACTTTTACACGGAAAATGAAGTGACTCCATGAAGATTTGGTTTATGGAAATTCATTTCTATGGAAATAATGATATCATGAGTTTAAAGAAGATAATGCTTATGATAAATATCTCACTCCACTGCTCGAGTGTTTATAATTTTAATTTTATTAATGTATAAGTTAACATATTAATCTTTTGCCACAGAAAGAGGATAGCAATTAAAAAAGGCTTTACAATTTTCCATCGGCAAGAGATTAAGAAAGAGTTTACAGTTTAAATCAAGGTTCTGTTCAACCACTCACCTTAATAACGGAATGCATTACATCTATATTAATGGCTGAGTATATTTCAAAGTGAGTAGGAAATATATCTTTCACTGAGAATGTCTGAGGAGACTGCCTCTACCCTTTGCACCTCTAATTGATATTATTCACTGATTTCGCCGACTGTTAGAGTGAATGATAAATAGAACTATGCTCTTGTGACGCTTTGTAAATAGTATAAGAGATAATGCCAAGCAAATCTAATCGTTTGTATAAATGATCTTGAGGATACTCACCAGAATAATTATCACACAAATTTCCGCTCATTTCTTGCTCCGCTTAAATGAAGCAAAAGGGAATATCACAGAGTAACTTTACTTAATTTGGCCGAAATTCGTGGTGAAATGCTACAATAATTAGCCCTACACAATTAGATCTTCCATACAAAAAACGAAGTTCAAAGTAAATTTCATTTTACTACCAAGCAGGAGAATAAATTAGTGTATTTTATTCTGTCATATGGAGATGCTGCTAAGACATGCTGATGAATATAGAAAGCAATGACTAAGCAATGCATTCTCCTTAAATGTATGGTGAAATTATAATTTTAAAAATTGTATGAATGAATATTACCTTACAATATAAATGTAATGTTTACTGTCTCATTTTTTAAATATTATAGCAGTTCACGTTCACCAGACTGCTTTTAGCTAAAAACTATTTTAAACCTGAGACATAAAGTACACCTATTATTCTAAATAAACTTAATCCAAGGAAAGAAATAACTAATTGACTTAAAGTATATAAATAACTTTATTTATAGAGAAACGCTGACAAAAGGAACCATTTGTGTCACAAATTCGTTTATTTCAAAGAGAAAGGTTACAACTGAAGCTAGACTTTCCTTTTAGTCTCGTCAAGAGTGGAGTAGTGTACATTTACATTTAGTACTATTTTTGATAAATATTCTTATCGTTCCAGAACTACATTATGGCAATATGTGTTGACCTTAAACGTTCTGTTCCGCATTTCCTTCAATTATCACAGTGGTCACCGCGTCTGAATGATATCTCATGGCCAAATCTCACACTCCATGAAGTAGCTAACCGGAACGATGGATGCATCGATAGGCCTATTGGGAATTAGATCTATTATTAGCACTTGGGTTTTTCTGGTGGATCATGTGAAGATACTCTTCTCGGGTTCTCAAACCATCTGAAAGGTGGAAATCATCATACAATCATGTATCAAAAAAGAAGGAATTTACGTTAAGCATTCATGGATTTTTAATAAATTAGTTATTTAATCATAGAAAAATATTGATTTTATTTATCTCAGGGGAAGATTGGATACTCCTCATATCAACCAAATAATTTAATTATTATAAGGCAAACCATAAGTGAGTTTAGCCTCAGATAACTTGAATATATAACTGAAATAAATAAAAAGATTTTGATAGATAAACTACTTACTTAATGATTCAAATTTCATCTTGATGTAGGAAAATTTTTAAACGTACTTTGGCATAACGCTGTTGCTCTTCCTCGATTTAGAAATATATATGCTCAGACTGTACTAGACAATTCCTTATTCTTAAATAATTCATCCTACAAATATAAAACTTGGCGATAACATGATTAATACGTTCAATAGTGTAATGAAAATAGTAGTAGTAAATGATAATTAAACTAGTACTAGTAAATGGTAGATTAAAGTAGTAACAGTATATGCTAGCATTAAATTGCTGGGCAAATGACAGCCATATATTGCCTTATGTTTGGATGCTTTTTATAGTTAATGATACATTAACAATAGTAATAATTGATTGAAATCATAATATTAATTAATAGCAATAGTAACCATAGAAGCAGTTGCTTATAAATAGTCCGAACTTTCTAAAGAATGAAAGGAAACCAAATTGGGAAGTCCAACTGTGACCGACAGCTCCCTTTCACTTTAACGGCTTTTGTGATGGTCGCCTTAACAACGCTGATATATTTTCAATCACAATTAATTAAGTGAGTCAATATTTTTATATGGTTCTTCAAGGACCATAAAAATAAACAAAGAATAGAATTCGATGGATTGATTCTATTTAATTTTACTATCAATTATCTTACTGTGAGCGTTATGGGAATGAATGAGGTAACGAAGATATCTGTTGTTTCCATACGAAGTATGTTAAATAATATTTAAATAGTACAAAAATAAAATAAAAACATTATTATTGTAGGTTCAGAGTCGATTTAAACAAAAAAGAAAGGGAAAAAAGTAGCAATGCCTACCAGTATTGCTGAAGAGGAGTCTACGCAGGTAAATACATCAGAAATTAGCTTCCTTGCCTGCCTTTAAGACCGCATCTTCTTAATTGATTTCCTGCATCAAAATCCGACTTAGTATTCCTTGCCAACTATTCCTACATTCACTGCTCTGACAGCTCCAACGTGATATACATAGGAAGAAATATAAAATTGTTTAAATTCATGAGCCTTTATATGCACTCTCATTAAATACCTTAAAATAGAACCAAACAGAAAATACCTAATTTTGTGCTTTCCTCACATATGGTGGGCAGAAATCCCTTGCAATCCACAAATTTGCAGCCTAGTGATTATTACAGTTTTCTCAGAGGTTTATATTACAAAATCCACAGCTACCTTCAGGGTTTGGAGAGACAGAATCATATTCCTCACCGCTGATTATTACTAAAACAAAAGCAAAACTATTTTGACGGGAACATTTCTATACTCGGCTGGCTGTGGCTTGATATGTTGTGGAAATCCGATCTTCATATTTCTCGTGACAATCAGTAGGCTTTCCCATCAATAGACTCATAAAAATAAAACTTTTCCAAGTTGTCCCTGTTACTCAACCTAACTAACACAACCTAAATTATTTCCACTTCTGTCGTTTTACATTTGTTTTAACTATTTGCATTGAATAAGTTTAATCATATGAGTTAGAAAGTGAATGTTTACTAGAATGTGAATATTGTTGCTATTGTTCATCGAAGCTGCGAGGGAACGGCTATCTACAATCGTCGGTGTAGTCAGTTTATCGTATGGATGAGCTGAAATTTTTGCCAGTGAAACGGAAACGCTAAAATTTTAATCCATTTAATATAATTAGTGATGTAATCCGAGCACACGTTCATTGATTGCAACCCACCGTTACTGCCCCGAAATTTGATCCTTATCTCACCTGATTTAATGATTCTGGTATTAAATTGAAGGAACAGTTATATGTTACTAGTTTACAGTGTCGCTAAGAATACAACAATAAAAACTTCTCATCTTAGCAACGCGGATGTAATAACCAACCTCCACAATCATGAAGATGTATCAATGAACAACATCTACGATATACCTTCTTATTTCAAATTTCGCGACGCTACTCGGAAGTTTGGTAGGTATATAATTGCAAAACCATATGAAATTATCCAACGCAAGACTTATTCATCTGAAACCAAAACGCGAATACCCAAAGGGACTTAAAATGCATTCTCATCGGTTGTTACTTATTAGAGAGCTTAAAATAGACAGAGAATGCATCTGAAACAGGTAAATAGGATAAACTAATATAAAGTATCTTTTTTATCTAATAAAAGTTAATGTAAATAAAGGAATGAAAATCGGAGGAGTAAATAGTGGCCTTCAACCTTAGGTTAAAGTTGAATAAGAAAAAAAGATTGCTTTCATATTTTTATTTCCAAAGAGAGCTGAGTACATACAGTACGTTGTCAACAGTATTGGTAGCTGTTCAACATGAATCACGTGTTAACTAATTCCAAACATTCGTATCTGGAACCTTGTTAGGTAGAGCGTGTTCTGCAGACTATCCTTGCGGTCCTTGGCAAGGAATGGAAACTGTACCTCGCTCGGATATATATCACATAAATCTGCCATATCCAACGGCATCGGTGATTTGGAAGTACTGTTAGAAGTCCAACATCAGTGACATACTAGCTAGTGCCAAATATCCAAATCCGAGGTCTCGTCATCTGCGAGGACAGGCTGGGTCCGTGAGATCCACGGAACGGAGGGGAAACTGAATATACACCACATATATCAGCCATATCCCACGGGAACGTTGCTCTGGAGGGATTGCTTCTTCCCTGAGAAAATACAACAGGTTAGATGTTATATCAATGTAGATTTGAACAATATCAGTGTTAAATATTCCTCACTATTAACAATAGTCCCGCATATATAATTGGAAATAACACAATGGCACTTATAAGTGGTTAACTAAAGTTAAGAGCGAAAGAAATTAGCAAATTACATTGGGGTCACTATATTTAAGCATTAATGCGATGAAGAATAGAACAGAAATATATAATATGGACATTATAGCCATGAATGCCCCGATATTCTTTAATTTCCCACTAATGCTGAAATTTTTATTTCATGTAGGTGTCTCTTGCCAATTAACATGTTCATCAAGAGACGTTTTGAAATATAACTTCACCTTCAATTAGCTTTAGTACAATACAAGTATCTATACCCCTGGGGCGAAGGTATGGCTTTACTTACCTTCAAATTATTTCAGGTAAATCAGATTCTTTTTTCAGAAGAATCACACCCTCAGCAATCGTTGACGAAGAGACTTAGTCTTCTTCTTAGCGATGCTCTTCATAGATGTTCTGGACGATAACTTGTCATTCACCATTCCATCAGATACATGATGAATTCCTTAAAATAGAAAGAACAATTTTAGAGAAAAGGACCTCAATTATCTTGGTAATATCTGTCGAACTAAAAACATTATGCAAATATTACTTACCTTTGGCAGATGACCCTCTAGTGACATGTGGATTGTAATCCATCCTTGTCGGCATGGCATCTGAAAATAAGCAGATAATACATTTAGAGAAGGTGTCAGAAGAAGTAAAGATGTACATTTAAAACAAGAGCTACAACTATCTTAAAAAGTAAACAATACAACGCCAAACGTAAAGTTTATCTTAATCTCTATATCTATCGAATATTCATCTTATCAAATCATTGTAGGAACTTATGAAAACTAAAATTGGATAATTAAATTCATTTCTCAAGCAAACAGAAAGAGGCATCCACTACTTAGCTAGAATAATTGCTTTTTACTCATAGGGAAGATATACAGCGACGGCTAGTTATTCTAAAAATTCATTTCAATAATGAAAATGAGTGAATTTATCAAGTGTAACACGAGATCGTTAACAGTGAGGGTTTGTAGTTTACCTGCTGGTATGACTGCCATTTCCACCTTGAAACGCTCGTTTCTCTCTTGTAAAGGCTTTGCGGCTCTGCTTCCTCGTAGAATACAACAGTTAAACATAAGAAATCTGGACCGCATCTTCTTCTGTTTTTTCAGCTGTGAAAGAATCCCTTTTCTCAGCACTGGATCAGATTTAACCAAAGCAAGCCATCTCTTGTTCACCAGTGCGGCAGAAAGCAATGTTGCGGAATCCAAGTTCCTAAATAAATAAAGAAACACGTTCAATTAATTATCAGCATTTAAAAATTGTAATATCATTGTACAAAGTTTGACTCGATGAAATTTGGATGGGATAAATTTCCTTATGCAAATGAGTACTTACCTCAAAATTTTTGTTGCAATTTCAGGAGGAAGATTTCCAATGATATCAAGGTAATCATCGTCGCAGGGGCCGCCCATAAAGCAGAGAAGAGCCAGAAAGCTATCCATCCTTCAAGCTGTAGATAAAGGCGTGGTACAAGCTGTCGCTTAAGAAAGAATGGCCTGGAGAGTTGCTATACTTAGCGATACAAACAATTTCACGGTTGTCAAAAGACTAAACAGAGAATCGCTGATGTTCACTATATATACCCTCGGTGTCCTGGTACTTTCACTTTAAGGAGTGAAAGGTCATATGAGTCCTTCATGATAGGTGGTCTATGATCCTTTCACTTCCATCCCTTCCAGCCAATGAGGGTGTCGCTGTATATTTATTTGTTTGAACTGTAAAAAATAAACAAATTTATGAAAATCAACGTTGATTATGTTTCGAAAATGGCTTTCGGAGATGTTGCTCGTAAAGGTGTGCGCCTTAGAAATTTCCGAAGGAACCATGTCCATACCTTGATCATGTTTAATTATAATTAAATAAAGCTTCCCTATTTGATATATAAACAATGTAGAAATATTTCAAAGTCTTTCCCAGCTTACTATATACAGAAGCCTATGAAGAAAATTCATCGATTATTTACAGTTTACCTTAAAAGTGATTTGTATGATGTTGAACTGATATATTTGTTATAATATAACTTGTTTTGAATTCAATATAATGTTAGTTGATGCAAGAGATACCAAATTGATACAGCATGCAATAAAATAATCTTCAGACTTACGCTAAATCAAGCTCAAATAATGACTCACTGCTTCGGAATTATTCAAGCTTTTTCATCATTAGAGCATAAAGGAGCTGATTCGCCGTTATATTATCACAAGATATATAGAAGATCACTCAAGTAAACTAAAAAAATAAGCCAGTCTTCGGAAAAGCTAATTAATGGTTGATATTAGCGGCTGAATACAACTCTGTTCAATCACACCAAGTCCTGTCGGCAAGCTCTGTCATCTTTGAAATATAAAAATAATTAACTTAAAATTATAGAGGATACAGTTATTTTACATTTACCTTTCTTCTGAATTCTTGTTTTCTAAGGCAATAAGCTAGGCACAAGATCTTCATCTCCATCGTCGTTTACGATTGACGAGAGCTAACAAGCAAAAATCCGCAGTGTTTAACTTAGTAAATAAAGTTTCCGATATTTTTCCCTTTAAGCACAGGATATTTTACGTCAGTTTCGACAACCATTGCACACATTTCGTCGAGTGTATTGAGTATTTGGAAGCACAGGATAAAGAGCAACACTAAAGACCATTCCTAATGAGAAATTGCATACTTTCGTTTGGCATTTTTCAAACAACTGACGACGGCACTTGAAAAGCTCCATCTGTCACATTATATTCAAAATTATTATAGAAAATAGTAAAATATGCTTTATTGCTTGTTGACGATAAATTACTCAGAAAATATAATTTTAGAAGCTAATTTTCACATTTTAATGAAAATGAATAACCAACGATATTTGGGTAAATGTTAAAAATTAATCCGCTTTTATTTGATTTGATATCACTTCTGCTCTTAATTTAAAGATTATCAATAAATATAAGAACTTTAACAAAAATGAACCATTGAATTTGAATTTTGAAATGTAGAAAACATATAATTCCCTTTACTGCCATGCGAATCTCATGGTGAAAGATAATTTCAGTAAACTTAAAAATTGAGGAATTAGAAACGCTTGGAATGATCTATGGAAATATAATATTAATGGTTCAAGCAAATCGCTCCAATACAGTCATTAGGTTAATACAGTAATTAATAACGGTTCTCTGTGTATGGACCATAATCTATGCAACCTAAAAGTAATACTTTCAATCTTATAGAATTTTGGAATGTCATATTTTTTAAGAATTCTTATACTAACAAATAGTATAAAGGAAAATTAATTCCTTGTCTATGCCTATTTTCCATCAAGACTTTGATGAAGATATAGGAGTAGGTCCTCTCTAATGTGTAAGGATGCTTCTCATAAATGTGACACTCATTGTGATTAGAAAATCAATTGAAATGGAGTGGATACAGGGTGCTGTATTAAGGGAAAATAATTAAATTAACTATTTGAGATAGCTTATACTGAATAAACAAAATGTATGTGAAGGAAATTAATGATTGAACCACACACTTAAACAGAAGTCATTTGAGTTTTTCATGTAATTTTTTTATATGAATTATATATATTTTTATGTAATTTTTGATGGATTTATCACATTAATATTTGGTGATCAATGAAAGAAATCCATTATAATAACATTATGCTTGTTGAAAATCTTAAAATGCATTACTAAAGAAATGAGTCATTGAAGACCTTATTGCAACTAATAAAACGGAACTGGTGTAACATTATACATTATATCAATACCATTAATTGAGTAAGATGACGAAAAATAACTCATCTGTTAACCAGATTTAATTCTTTAAATTTATTCTTAATATGTTATTAATATTGAAACTTCTCCGGAGCGAAAACGGAATGAATAATACATACACAGAACAACGCTTATAGTCATACCTAAACATCTAAAGCAGAATCTCTAAATGGCATGGGATATAATAATAATTACCTCTTTAGAGTAGCTAATCAATCTTATTTTCATATTACAGCGTTCTTTGCCCGATATTTGATACAGGATTTCACCACTCCTTTCCCTTTGCATGTCCGAGTAGCTTTTTGTTCTATGATTAACGTAAGTTCCGTTAAGAATACCTGCAGGTAGTTCATAGGAAAAAGATTCCTTAATCCTGGGATAAAACACATTCAGGGCTCAGGAGTCTTTCCGTAAAGGATGCGTAGAATTCATTAACATTAAAATGATCAGAGACGTCGATGCATCTTAATCACAACAACAACTACGAATGTTTATAGAATAATAAAGCGGTGTTCAGTATTAATTACCATTACTAATGTTTAGTTAGAAAAGTCTATTAGTTCTACTTCTATCAGTACTACTAATCTTTGCCCACTGCTATTTTGAATTATAAATAAAAGGACTTCATCGCAATAGGCATTATGTTATTACAAAGAATCATCAAGAATCGTTTTTCAAAGAAATTATTTGTATATGAGGAATAACTTTGAAAAAGATTAAAATTGCACGATCTTAACTATTAATATGAATTCCAATTTGGAAGATTAGTGCAAGAAATACAGTTATTATTTCATATAATTTATGATGATGTTTATCATTTGCAACGATGTAAAGAATCTCTAAGTTACAGAAAAAATTAAGTATATTTCCTGTTATAGTTGTAAAAGAATTAAGATGGAATGCTCGCATTAACATTCAGGAGAAACGAGATAAGAACAAATACTTTGAAAATGAGATCCTTTTTCAAAAACACTGGATTGTGGAGTAATCAGTTAATGTATTTAAAGCACTTAACGATGTCCCGAACTGTGAAATAAATATTCTGGGATACACACTTTTTTTCCCACAATAGTAATTAGGAGAGGAATTTGTTCTGGAGATAAGATACACGCATGTACTTTATTCTTACCGTTTTACATACACTCCCTTATTCAATTGCTTTTCAAGTACTTCTTCATTACTCAGTCGGTCATAGAAAGTTACCTCCATCCTTCTTAAGAAGCAACAAATCCTATTACCTGTGTCTTTGCTCACTTTAAACATTTCATGTAATATATAAAGATTTTAACTAAAGAGTAAAGTTAAGTCTAGTGGATGAGATGTTTCATAATTCTCGCTGATATTTTGGTTACAAGCTTATGAAGGAATATCAAGCCAATTGTAATGTAATATATTTAATCTATTTATAATGACGCAGCAATCAGAATTATGCGTTACAGAGCTGCCTCCCTATTGTTAATATTCCTATATAACATTAGGAGAAAGATAACTACAGTGATTTTAAAAACAATTTATTCCCGAAAAGTTAAATACAATACAATATGTTGTACAGTACACTAATACAAAATGTATCAAAAGTATACTAGGTGCATAATAGCTCGACGTAGCGGCTCTGTACGTCGAATCATTTCGAGGAAGGTAGCTCTTCCGATAACTAGAACCTCTTTGCCTGAAAATAAAAATGGATATCAGAAGGACATAAAAACAAGGGTAGATATAAGGTAGGGTGTACTAAGAAATCATAAAAGAACATCACGAACTGAGACACCTTACATCCTCAACTGTCTTTTGCGGGTCAACCTTTGGAGTAGAGTCCTCTCTGGAGCAGGTCCCGCTGAAGATTCAGCATCATCGCTGGATGAATTGTGAACAGAAGTAACTGAAAACAAAAGAACAAAATTATTAGACATTCAGTTAAGTAAAGACCGCACCTCTTAAGTACCCAAGGGCTAAGGAGACGCAAAACTTATTATCAAAGATCACTACTCCTAACAAACTGAAGTAGTGAAGATCTCAAGTATACTTTCACAATATTAAAAGAAATTAAACCGTAAATATCTCAGAACAATATCTCTTTCTAAGCTGTAACATCTTACATCTAAATAGTAGTAATGCAAATATATTGCGAGCGATATTATATGACTTTCATAATTCTTCGAATCGAAGATTTACCTTCTCTTTTAGATACCAAAGCTCCATCATTCAAGCCCCGGCCCCCCCTGATGAACCGGGGTAGTGTTAACCTCCGGGATTTCGGTGGAGGTGGTTCTGCAAAAAATGTAGAATTATCAATTACAATGACTAAATAGATCCTCATCCTCGCATGGATATCAAGCATCTTTGGAAGACACAATATAGCAATATCATGAGACGAATCTATAAATTATTTTAGTATAGAAGAATTTAATAAAATATATAATATTTATATCCCGCAAAGATATCGTAATTGTGATGATGCATAATCAATTGGGGCACATACGATGGAAGATCTTTAGCTAAACATGAGTGGAATAAACGTGCATTATGTACAACTCACAATATTATCATGTGTGATAGAACAAAATCCTGAAAAATTTACTAAATAATTATTATAGACAGTGGAACTATTATTGAAAAATACGGCCTCCATCAGTTATGTATTATTAAGTATAAAAAAACACCGAATGATAGGAGCAATAACAATATTCTGTAGAAGTTGAGTAAATTCTTTATACTATGTTATAAACGGTAGATAAGATCACCACTAAAGTTTCCAAATACTGAATGTCATACCTTTTCTAATGCAAATATAACCTTAAATTTAAACAACATGTAAGTTTGAATTTTGCAATTTAATACTCATACTCTCAAAACTATCAAAAGTATAACTTAAACTTAGATAATACTAAGTTCACGCAATTGCATATTAACTTAACGGCGATGCGATCAACATCAATAACGAGTTGTTTCAGATTAAATTGCAGCGAAGTGGAACGTCGGCAATGCACTATATAATAACGAAAAAAGTTAACTCCAAAACAGAAAATGATGTCTTCAATCCTAATGCATATTACGCACTATTGAAAGAAAATAAATATCTATTACATGTGAATGTTCAAGAAGTCTATCCTGATCTCTATCTCTGCTTCATTCTGAGTAACTGATATAAACGGAATTACCTGAAGTAATTTCCTGCATCTCCACTTTGAACCTCTCATTCGTATCATCGAAGGGCTTCGCCGTACTACCTTTTCGCAGAATATGGCATCTGAACCTCAGTGCTCTGGAACGTATCTTTCTCAGCTTCTTCAGCTGGGAGAAAACGCCCTTCCTCAGCACACGGTCGGATTTAACCAAAGCAAGCCATCTTCTGCTCACCAAGGCAGCCGAAAGCAGAGAGGCTGGATCCAAGTTCCTAGTCAAAGAAGAAACGAAGTTAGTATTTAGTTCTGAAAGTGGATTGATTTGAATAACATTACTTGAATATCGAACCACGTATTAAATATAACAGAACGTTTTATACCAAAGAACTTACCTCAAAATATTAGTGGCGATCTCAGGTGGAAGTTTACCAATGATATCCAAATAGTCATCGTCGCAAGCGCTTCCCATAAAGCATAACAGCGACAAGAAGCTGTCCATGGCTGCAGCGAGACTAAGGTACCGAAGAAGACAGCAAATCGATCGGACTAAGTAACATATAGAAGTATTAGTGCTATGTCTTCCAGAGGAGTCAACTCATAAAGATTCTCTTCTGAGGAGCAAGTCGATAATGAATGGGATTTTTCCACTAGGTTGTCCAGCAGTTAGGAAGTGAAAGGTGATTTGCGTCAACGAATCCGATTGGTGGAACGCTTCCCTTCACTTAACGATCATTGTCCATCGCTTACATTTCAAGTCATCCAAAATTTTACGGTATAATGTGTTGATTTAAATAAACAACCGAAAAATACAGCATATATTCAAATATTAACAGAAAGTTGTTTTGTTATTATTATGATAAAGATAACGGCTTGTTGTTTAAAACTATAAATATATTGTGAAATTTTATCTTATTTAAGTGGTATTTGATAGAAAAAATAAATTCCAAATTTACCGATTAACAAAATATTATATTATTATTTGAATACTATAATTTATTCATTTATAATACTCTAATCTTCATTTATGCTCTAATCCATTCCTCATAATCCTGGTGAAGAACATAATTGTAGCCTAAAGACTCTACACAGATCCTCAATTCAACAATATTCATACTTATAAGTTGAATATGAACGGAATATTTCAACGGAAGAAATATTCTCAGAGAGAATAAGCCAACCATTTTCAAAATTGCAAAAGCAGGCACTTTTTAGATGTCAAAGTTTCAAAAACTATCCAAGGATTAGTTTGATTGTAACTTTTCCATACTGATTTAATCAATACCAATTCTCAGAATAATTTAAAAACAAATTTCTTTCCGGATTTTATCGGGTGCAAATACAGCAGAATCGATCACAACCCAAGACATAGACCTGGCTCAATTTACCCTGCATAGAATATTCCATTACTACTCATCAAACTACTTCAAAAAAGACATTTTAACAACTATATTGAAACATGATGATGATGAATTTCTATTAGAGATAAGTGACAAGTGAGGCATTCCCTTGCATATACGTAACTTGCTATATAGATATGTATACTCATTTGCTGTGAGCAGACATCTTTGTAAATGCCTTAGCATAATACTAAATAATAAAGATAATTTCCGAATACAGAAAGAAGCATTATACAAACAAGTTAAGAAACTACAAAGAACACCTGAGAAAACCCAAACCGTCGAGGGACAATTAGGCGACCGCACTGCGGGGATCCCAAGGGCAACTTTCGAATTACCGTTTCTTTCCACAGTGAAAGAGAACTGAATCACATGGGTCAGAATATTACTCATTAGCGTAAGAATATCTTTTGTCCTACCAAGTTAAAGATTCTAGAAAAACAAGAAGAGAGCGACTCAAGATAGAATTATGGCGTTTTAACTCACCTCGGTCCTTAAGAAATAACTCCCTACTATGGTAAGAAAATGGATCCCTCGTGCTTGCAAATTCAATTCACTTCAGCCATTAAAAAGGTCGATGAAAATTGTATTTGGTGAATTAAAACACTTTACCCTGCTCACAAATTCAATCGTTTTGGTAAAAGAATACACTTGTATGAAAATGAAAGGCACTGGCACTTACTATCTCAGAGCGCGAAAAGAGAGCTACGACCTCCACGTTTTCGTTTAGGATAGCTGACGAATAATGGGTAATTCCTCGGAAATGACTGTCGCATCGCACTGCCTTTCAGACAATTGCTATGCGTATAAAAACTCACTAAAAATACTTTTTAAAGGATTTATTTAACAAATAATACAAAGATCATACAAATAGTAAAATTAGCAATCAAAACAGCTTCACAGCGTGGTGCTGGAAGCGAATAATTTAAGTCCATTCACTGTTAATCACTGAGTCATATTTTTGGAGTTTGGAAGCATTGCCGGGCGCCCTCAACCAGCGTCGAGATTCTGTAAGAAAAGAAGCGAATTGATATTAATTCAAAGGTAAGCTACATTAATCAACATCTAAAAAGATATCCATTTGAGTTTGAAAAGACTATTTTGAAAATATACGTATATTTTGTTGCGTTGCATGGACATCTGCAGTTTCTAAGATGAACTCTTTTGGAAACTTATATAGTTAAGTTATGGCTTCGTAGAAAAAAACTTATGAAGAAATGAATGAATCGTAGTAGGTGTAATAAACTGCTAAGTTCGTCATTTAATTACATTGTAATTCCTGTCCCTCAGGTTATATCAAGACTGAAGTAGTAATAAAAACAAGACTGAAAGAATTAATAACTGCAGATGAAATCTGTAAAAACAACCACCCGAACAGGGACTCGAACCCTGGACCCTTAGGTTAAAAGGCTAATGCTCTACCGACTGAGCTATCCGGGCTCCATGGAACTAGCCTCAATAACACTGGGACAAATCCTCAATAATTAACCACAACATACCATGTATTAAAATATATATCGAAAGCTATTACAAGCAGCGACCCAGAATATACATACCAAAGCAGAATCTCGTCGTCGTACGCAAGTCGCCTAATTCATCCTCTGACCGTCCGTATCACGTTGCAGTAAAATACCGTCGATGCGGGTAAATACATCCCCACCATTAAATGGTGAGTGCATCGCCTCTCCCAACTTCTCTCCTTTACATCTTCGATAACAGAAATTTCAACCTCTGGGTTGCCGTCCACGTCTGTAACGAAACAGCTCAATGTAAATCTGGGGCTTACAAAGACAATTTATTAATAACGAAAGACCATTTAAAACTTTGCTCACCTCTGCCATCCTTAGTGGTCCTTCTCGACGATGCGCGAACATCCATGCTTGGGACGTAATCTGTCGGATAGATCGGTCTCCTTGACGCCAGGTATAATAATTCTGTAAGAAATAGTTCATATCAGCACTCAATGTTAACATCTTGTATACCTCTTGCAATAACGCAACAACAATGTTTGCCACGGACGAATTCCACAGTCAGTAGATAATATCACTCCTTACCCAAATCATTAGCACTGCTTAACATAATTTTTTTGAAGAAGGCTTAGAGTAATACCATAAAAAATAATTAGTAGATGCATTCAGGAGTAATTTCCATAGAAAACTACCGGAAAATCTGGTGGGATATATTACGTATCTTTCATCCTATTCTTAAAAGATAAATTATAGCAAAGCACACCTACTGTAAATATTCGGAGCACTATGCGCTCAGCGGTAACAGTCTGAAGGTATACGATTAATAATATATTCCAATATATATTCAAGGTAGATACGACAAGAGGAAATGGTGGAGCAGAAGACTTGCATTACAAGTAATCCATCTAACTTCATTTAACTGGATCAAAATGTATAAAAATTGTACCTTTCGCAGACCAAAGTGCAAAAAGCGAAATTATCAATAAAATAATGAATATATTTTCGTCATTTACTTATTTGGAAATTAAGTGTGAATAAAAGAGAAAATCTCAATATTTGTACTGTAATACTTGCCGAATATGGTACATTTCAGTTTTAAGAATTATAATCTCCATGAAAATCACCGCGTAACTATAACTGCAATATTTCTTAGAATAAAATTACATACCCGGCACAGTCATTTCCAAATGTATCCTTCCGTCGTCAAATACCGAATGTGCACCCCGCAAAATTCGACATGGGCACCTTCCCATGGTATTTCCGCTACTATTCTGTTCACAGAGATAGTTGTAAACTCGAGACTTCAATAAAGAATCTGACAAGAGGAGACTGAGCCAATTTTTGCTCACTCGGGCAGCCGATAGTAATGAAGATGGGTCCAACTTCCTGTTGATTAAAATTAGAGTTACAACATCATTCATGCATAAATCGATGAAATCTTCAGCAAAAAATAGAAAGCTCAAACTCCGTTGAGAACTTTTACTTACCTTAGAATCTCCAAGCCTATTTCTGCCGGTAAAAATGATACCATATCTAATCTTTCGGTGTCGTCTACAGCATTAAAACAGCAGAAGAGTTTGCGGATCGAATCCATGATGCTGATCAGGGCTCGAATAAGACGTATGTGACGGATGGAATCGGCTAAGCAGTCCTAACCACTTGTTAACCAACAAGGATGCAATCTGTACTGACGGGAGTTTAAGTCTTAACCCTATCATCCCAGAAAAGTGAAAGGATTCAGCGCTAAAAGATGATTGGCGTAGGAGGGTCTACCAATCCCTAACTTGTTCCCTAACTCCCCTACCATGCTACCATGGCATTTACCCCTCCCGAAGTGCAGAGAAAGGCATTCATATTGAAAATAAATTTTAAGCTCTGAGAGGAATTTGCGAACCATACTTTTCTTTTTACGTTTTTAATAACATTCAGTCATATTAATTGCATATAATAGTTATTTTTTAACCTTATGAATATTATAATAAAATTTACAAAGAGTATAGTGTTTTCCATTTGGTATTATTAAACTAAATATTCTATCTTTTCTGAGCATCATCCAGAAAGATACGAACGCATGAAAAGCAGATCTCCATTGAATCTAACCCCAAGTTCTGAATTGCACGTTAAAAGCTTT
Organism: Pachydiplax longipennis; assembly: GCA_036926295.1. NCBI lineage: Eukaryota > Metazoa > Arthropoda > Insecta > Odonata > Libellulidae > Pachydiplax > Pachydiplax longipennis. Next base: position 17,690,046 of record JAVFKF010000012.1, read on the forward strand.
TATATCAGGATATTGATTGTTTTTATCTAGGATAAAGTGAAAAAAATCTTCGTATTAAGGATTCTGTTAAGATTTTGGGAAATAATTTCTCTTGACATACCTTAAGGGATATGTAAATAATTCAATTTCAAAGGGAATCAATGAAAATATAAAGGAAACTACCTGAAGCAAAAGAAGTGTGCTAGGGCTTAAGAGTGTATTTTATAGAAGCGCCTATCACATTGATTTCTATAGAAAGAGTATGGCTTGAAGTCAAACTTTATAGGGATATATCATGCAAGAACTGAAACTGCCATCCCTGTAGATGCAATGGATCATTGAAATGATAAATGAATAGAAAGATGAATGATCTGAATGGTTGTAAATTTAGTACACACATCATAACTGTGCCTTCCACCAAAAAGGTGAATTGCACAGCGATATCTATTAGTATTTAGATAAATACTTTTATGTAGTTTAATAATCTCTGGCAACATTCGCTCAGTAAGGATATAATTTATGAGGAGTTAGTTTCAACTTCGGTATTCTTTTCAACAACGGTATGATTATAAAAGGAATCGTGCATACATCGAGAAAGTCTTTATTAATGTCAGTTGATAGTTTAGTACAGTTTCCTTAATTTTGCACCTAATCTACTGAAATGTTGATCTCCGATAAAAAGGTAGCTCCTAGTGATTAAGCTATAGGTTCAAAAATTAGACATATGGCATCAATAGCTCAAGCTATTTTGAAAGATTTTGACTTTTATCTTATTATGAAAGCTATAAATCTTAACAGGCACATATTTTCTCAAGGATCTTGTATTTTTATTTATTCACGACTTCCAATTACATAAAAATATATGTATTCTTACAATAACGTTTTGTATTTATTTATTTATGTTAGTCGTACTTATCATTTAAGGAAACAAAAATATATAGTATCTATATTAAAAAATATTCTATTAATATATTAGTCATTAACAAATTAGCAAATTTAAAACATACTCCTAATGACAGTAAAAAGGAGTCATATATCAGAAAAAAATTTACCGCGAATACATATACACATATTTATAAAACGAATCTTTGCAGCTTGTTGCCGCTTCTCGCATTCCGTATTCCAGCGTTTCTTATCCTCCGGAAACATCAGATATGTGGTAAGTATTAAGAAAAGATGCAAAGAGCCCTAGCTGATACAGTCCGACCAGAGTATTGGGTGTCTACTATGCAATTCCTCCATTTGCATCCTCGGTGGTCGAAGCGGTTCCACGTACGGGTGAACTTTCGCACTGCCGCTCATCAGTCTTCTTCTTATCTTCAACATATTGGATTCTGCACCCCTTTTGCTCCGAAGCCTTCGGACGACGCGGGATCTTAATATAGAATCGGAACGTACTAAAGTCAGCCAACTCTTGCACACACAACAGGCCGAAATCAGCGACTCTGAGTCCAAGAGACTGTAAACACAACAAGACCTTGAGAATGACAGATGAGGAATCCACAATTCATATCATGCGCTTAATTGGTAGGGTAGATAATTACCGTAATATAGCGATGGATAACTCGGGGGGAAGACATCCGAGGATATCCAAGGCGGATGTATCCTTACCGTGGCTTCTTCTGAAGATGTTCCACAGCATGGCCGTTGCCAATGATGGACTCTTTATCTTTCTTCTTATTAAATACGTCTTCCTCGCTTCGTGGAAAGCTGCGCTCTGAATGCGGGCATCACTATGTGAAATTCGTTTTCTTTTCTGCGTTCCGAACTTGGCAACAACGTCCGAAGCGAAAATAGACAAATGTATTGCGTAGGCACGCGGGGTTAATGGATGATGCCGAAGAATAACTTTATTCCAAACCTATGCGTTTCGAAAGTAAATATGCATTGAAGGTATTTATGGTCCTAAATGTGAGTTGTTTGCATTGAGAAGATTTGTAAAATAATATAGTCAACGGTTGTAGCAAAATAATTCAGTAGTGGATAGATGATAAATTTAATTATTTATTATAAAATTAAAAAATAACCACGTACAAGGAATTAATGCAATGGATGAAAATTATACGCAAAACTAAAGAAACTTGCTAAATCATCGCAGGTAGGTAAGGTAAGTAAGGTCTTAGTGCAGGTGAGCTTGCAGAACTCTATAAATAAGATACAATCAAATCCTAATGTTCATAATGCAGTCATTAATAACCGTGTTCATGAGAGTTTCGTGTTAACTGACCTCATATTAAGTGGGAGAAACCTGTATATCTGATAGAACATTTTTATCCTTCATTCATCTACTGCCTAAGTCAGGCTTCGGTATTTTGTGCATTTATTTCAGATTTTGAAACTCCTCGAAAGTCAGTTTCAGATATGATATCCTTTTCGGATAATTTGTACATTTTACTAATGAGGAATCGCATTTATGTTAATTGAAAGATTCAATTTATTCATAAAATAGTTGCATTTTATTCTAGCTACAGTTCTTTTTCCTCTTCCCAGTGATCTTCTTCATAATTGAGGATAAAACAATGGTGCACATCTAAAATAGATTCAAGATATGCTCATAGTAGCATAATTCTGTAAATAATCTGAACATTCATTCAAAATGGGATTACTGTGCTTAACACATTGAAGCGCAATCGGCTGAATATTTTATGTAAAATAGAAATAGATCAGTAAATGGAATGCTTGATTTTCATCTTAGCAATGAGTAAATTTTTCCTTCTTCCCCCCTTCCTTCACTAGTTGCTGCTTTCCCTTGCCGTCCCCCTCCTTTAGTTTAAGAATTTCCCCTGCCAAACCCTTTCCACGAATCATACTCTTTCTCTTGTACTGACCCTTTTGCTTATTGTCCCACCCTCTATCTCTCCATCCCTCCACCTTTACTTCCATACCTTGCTTATGACTCATTCTTTACAAGATAATGACACTTAAATGGTTGAGACGTACTCTTAGTCGTTCTGTAGCATTTTGCATAGGTTGCTTCTCTAATATATTAGCAACTAGTTTCCCTGGTTTCCAGTAGCATCCTCTTTATTCTCATCTTCATGGAACACCACCATGGCACACTACAATATTTTGAGTTTATTACAAGAGTCAACTTTTATCCTAGGTTAAAATGTTTTAGTTCCCACGTAGCTTCCCCAATTTCATCATATTTTTCATCGTCATTCATTCAAGTCATTATTTCACAACGCAGCAGTAAAACATTTATGATATATTTTAAAAATTTAAATTTTGGGAGAAATATATTTGGGAATAAAATTACAGCGATCTTGGCGTGATTCGAACACGCAACCTTTCGATCTGGTATCAGACACGCTTTCGTTGAGCCTCAGTGTCGCCAACATACGGTAGTTTATGTACGATTTGGCGATTTTGCTTTTTATAGAATCCCTCTGTTGGAATTCGCTTCATGTGAGAAGATATGATAACCGACGGAAGCTTTTCTAAAAGTTCATCGGTTCAGAACTTTTAGATGAAGAGAGTGAAATTGAAGTTCCAGTAAAAACCGAACGCGATCTCTGAGAATCATCGGCCAAACGATACATAGAAAAAAACGCAAGGATGGATAGCCATTTTTAATCGTTCTTTCCCGATGCTATCAGTGAATATGATAGGGTAGAGTAAGTGTTGATGATAGTGTCACACTTTCTGCCATACGCCATTGGCGGCTCAGGGGGTAAAATATAAAATCTGAATCTTCCTAAACCGTCCTCACCTCTATGCATCAACCCCTCTATCTTCCCCGCCTCTATCCTCCGTTATCCTTTAACTACGTAACTTGTCCCGAAATCAAATATTTTCTTCCCTAAATATCTCTTCTCTTCTCCGCCGAGGGAAAATCCTCGATCTAAAATTCCTTCATCCCAACTTCAACCCAATCTCCCGAAATTCTATCCTCCTCTTAACTCATCACATCCTCTTTCAACTACCTGGTCCCCCCTTAAGATCTACTTTATAAAGATCTATTTACTATACTTCCGCTCGCCTAACACATTTAAAATTTCTTCCTCACAAACACCTTCTGACGATATTTATTCCTATAAATCAATATTCATTTCTATCATAAATAAAATCCATAGTTCGGTTCTTTAAATTTCCTTAAAGTTTTCTAAATAGATGTATGAATGTATTTCTTTGCTATATTTAATATTGTAATTTATTTTCTCCTGTTTAATATAGCATCCGATGTAATTGTAATGTAATTGCCAACCATCATTATTGTTGGATTAGATTAGATATTATTATTATTGCTGGATTAGATAAATGAATAAATTAAAAATCTATTACATTCTACTGGACGCATTATTGAAAGGAATTATATTTGCAGTTTACACAAACTAAACACTCCGAGAGCTGCTGTATGGCGTATGACATGTGATGACACTGCACTCTTTAATTAATAATCAGATTTGTGTACCTTATACTATATGGAAAACATTAGTGAATTCAAGGGAATTGCGAAGGTTGTGATCCGCTTCCTAATGAATTTGTAGTACAATCTGTACTAGCCATTTGCAGAGGATCTGACAAATTGCTTGAATTAACATCTCGTTGTGGACATGCTCAATGTACATTTACTACATTTATCACTAAGAAATGACATTTCAAAAGTTAATTATGGATTAATTCATAGGAAATTGTCTTAAATTGCCGTACCCTTGCACCTATCGACTCTTGGCAGGTTTTCAGATTCGCCCTTTGTGGAATAAAGAAAGATTATAGCTCTCTGTTCTCTCTAGAATCTCGAAAAATCTTTTTGACACTTATTATTTTTGTTTATTTTGGTGTCCTTGCTTACTACACTTTAAAAAGTTTAGTTATAAAGTTCTGACCTTCATAACCAGTCAAGAGACTTCTGTGGCTCAGCTGGATATTTTTTTAAATCCATCAGAATTTTACAGTATTTATTATTTTTTATCTGTACACTTTAAGTAGGTTTGAATCATTGAAATGTTGTACTAGTGCTTCTAGTAATAAATAATGATTATTAACTTTCTTGTGTAAAGTCTTACCTCCCCTCTCGAGGGATATAATTAATACCAACATCATCAGAGCTATATTTCTTGATTTATCGAGAATTCCGGAATTTTAATTTCTTCACCAGTTGAGTATCGCATTTTATGGAAGAAATGACGCAATAACTGACGACCTAAATAAAGGATCCTGCCTGCAGCTATAAATGTCGCTAGACTATCTCTGTTGTGTGGTAAAAGGAAAGACACTAAGGCACAGAAAATGAAGGCGAAGTCGGAAGCTTAGCAGATGAGTTACGGGACGCAATGTATTGGCAAAGCGACGAAAGAGGGTAACAAAGTAGGATGGGTGGCATAAATCGTGCGGAATCAGATTGTGGTGAGAAATTGGATTGAAGGCGTGGATTTAAAGTGAGCTTTTCCATCTCTAAATATGTAAGGGGGCCCCCGGGGTGGAAAAATAACCTCGTCCTTCCACTGTGATTTATGAGATTTTTCCGATCTCAAAGACATCAATCTCTTTTAAGGAAGGAATGCGCGGGTGTGGTGGCAGGAATGGATTGAGGATGTGGGAATGGATGTCAATGGTTGATGAAGAGAACAGATGGAAAGAAATGAGCGAACCTAAAGGTGCAACATGTAAAAGCAGCAGCTTGTTATCAAAGGGTGTATTTATTAATACATGAATCCCAAATATTATAAACTGCGCTGTTAAGTTTTTAAAAGGGAGGCAACAATTGCATAGCTTGAGAACTTAGCCATACATTATAATTTACTACGGGATAACTTTTAAAAATAAAGGCAAGTTCTGTATCTGAGCTTTTAACCTAAGGGTCCAGGGTTCAAGTCCCTAACAGGGCGTATTATCTTTAAGACATAATGAACAGAAAGTTTGAGAAAATAAACTATGTGTACTACGTGTTTGGAGGACTTAGTATTTTATATCCTTTGCTATTTCTCTTTATCTTTACTTTTATTTTATAACCCAACTATATTATTCAGTAAGGAACTAGGTCTTAGTCTTAAGAATTTCTCCTAATTTTGGGGAAGCAATATGTCCCTTTAATTTCCATGACTATATTGTGTATAACCGGAATAAAGTTGAAAGGAGAGCCTGCTTCTGCCTCTCCTTGAGTGTTACGAACTACTTTCACGGTTATCGCCTTTTTTGCAATTAAGATAATGAGCGGATGATATAATTTCTCACCCTAAATAGCCCAAGATCTTAATTTAGGTCCTTGTTTTGGAATAATCCTTACCAAGAAAAACGGCGCAGCCTTCTATTCTGGTAGTGTAACATGGGGATAGAAATTGTCTTATTACTTTAATTTGTTTCCGGAATTGATGGAAAGTGCGGAAAAGTATAAATGCTTTCCAGGATGAAGGATCTTATAAAGAACTATTGGGATCAACAATTTTTCTTGGTAAGGATTATGGTCCAAAACGAGGAGCTAAAATAAGATTTTGGATGAAACTGAATAATCTATTAGGGATTTAAGATTATGAAGTAAAGATAAAGAAATAAATTTTATAAAATCACCTCCAAACCCTACCTTAAGTCCTCCAAACAAGTAGTTTTCTTAATCTATTCTCTAATACTTTCTGATCGTTATTTCTTAAAAATAATGCGCCCGGACAGGGACTTGAACCCTGGACCCTTAGGTTAAAAGCCTAATGCTCTACCAACTGAGCTATCCGGGCTCTCATAATAACATTTCATACTATGTTTTATGCATGGCAAAGTTTCCAAACTATGCAATAAATCAAGTATATGTTGATATATGCAGGCATAAGTATAATACTAAAAGTAATACTTATGTAAAATCATTATATACTGCAATATAAGGTTAATTCTTAAATTTAGAAATAAATGTAAAAATAAATATATCTAATTTCAAATAAGAACACAATTCATGCGTCAATAATTATCGACTCTCTGAAAATTTTCGTGTCTACTGCTTAGACTTCGAGGAAAGAATTCAATTAGTCCACTTCGTCCCTTAACTACCGTCCTAAGGTGTCTCTCCTAGAAGTTTCAAATCGGGTATCTTCTACCCTAACACCAAGAAATCCTCCATGGTGACTACTGTCAACGCCGCCCTTCCAGTCGACCCCACAAGTCATTCACGGACGTCCATTGCAGAGCCCGGCTTAACGAATCGGTTTTCTTGCGCTCGTCATCTACACCGCGTGACGAAAAACGCATCGAATCAGACAGGCTTTGTGGACAGACATACTACTTCTCCATTTCGCCGCATCCCAGCGTGGGACGTGCGGTGTCTCAAGAAACGTCTGTTTGACTTCGCCTTCAATTCGGTTGGCCAACCACGCGTTTTTGGTAAAAGGCTACTGCGGTCTCTAAAGTCTCGTGCAGAAGCAGCAGTCAAGCCAGAAAATGCCACCCACCGCTCCGTCTCACGTGGCCGGCGGAGCGGAGTGACCGCGGAGGGAGCCAAAGAGTGGTGCGGTACCACACCTCTGTATCCCATGCAGAGAAAGCTTACTGTGCGGGAAACCATGAGTGCGATTAAACCCTCACATTTAGGGTAGGGATTTTGGAGGGTAATGAGGGTTTTATTCTAGTGGGAGAAGAACTATAGGTACTCGATGGTGGTTGAAATGAAGATTGAAAAACTCTCGTGGATAGAAATATTTGATCAGGCACCTCAAATCCAAGATTGGAGGGATTGAAGGGTTGAATGCACTTCGTATTTTTTCTATTAATAAACTAATACCCCTAATTTGATATTTAATTTACCTATAGATTTGCACAGTAGTATTACTTAATTTCAGAATATAGGGTATGTAAGGAAAAAGAACCGGATTTGCTCTATCTAGCGTTCTAAGGAGGAAATCGCAAGGACGGATAGTTATTTTTAGTCGTTCTTCCTACAGGCTATTAGAGAAGTTGATGGGGTCAACAAGAAAATGATGATGGTATCATTGCACTCCATGCCATACGCCATTGGCGTCTTGCAGGGTTACAAATCTAAAATAATAAATCTAAAAATCCATCTTACGTATCTTACGTCATGTAAGCTAGTGGTACACCAATCGATTTATACAGGTATCCTGATATGCGAGCAGCTTATTAAAAATAAATTTAGTAATTTTCAGCTATAGATATTTTAACGCGTTTATTTTCGCTTTAAAGGAAGAATTTTAAGAAAAAAAAGTCGACGCAATTAAATCTTTATATATATACTTTGGTAAAAGAATATATATGGAGATCGACCGCGGTTTGTGATCTATAGGGGTATGAGGGGGAAGGGAAGAGCGCTCTTGGAAGTGAAACAAGAGGGGTAAAGGGAGTAGAAGGCTAAGCGTATGGCGAACCCCCATCTCCTCTAGGAGGCTCAGGCGGCGGCAGAGAAATTCCTTCTTGGAAAGAATTTGCTCGTATGACCGATCTCCGGGAGGTGCAGAGCAACCTCGAGATGCAAATGGCCCCTCCTGATGAGGATATCCCGCTGGTGTTCGGCTGTTGAGACTCCTTCCACTCCAATTCCACGTACCCCACCTTACAATCCGTAAACCCCATTGGTTTCTTCTTTGGAATTAACAAGATTTTTCTGAGGTTAAAGAGCGAGTAAAAGACCATGTCTCTCGGGAGAGAGTTTTCTATCAGGTATAATAACTTTTCTAGGAAGGGTTCTTTCAGATAGCTCTTTCTCTCCCGGGGAGAGGCGCAGAGGTGATTATCCTGGAAGCCAATCCTAATATTCGGATCCTTTACCTGTTCTCAATGGTCATCTCTTTTATTACGGGTAACTTTTTGTCTATTAATTGATAAATTATTGACTATGAAGAGGACTCATAACAACCTATGAACCTTCACAAAAGCAGAAGATATACCGACATCATAAAAGGTCAGGTTTTAGTAAAACGTTGCCCGAATGAAACAATTTATTTTATAGTCTATACATGAATGGATCGGCTAGTATGGAGGATAGGTGCCGATAGTGTGACCGTCCTTTTGTTCATAAAAATGCTAATTAATGAAAATAATTTTGGTGTAAACAAATAAAAATCAAATTAAGAATGGATTTGGGTGTTCTTACGACTGGTGTTGGAAAGACCATTCATCTTAGTCGACAGTAGAGATAGATATTAAGATCTTGTTAACATCAAAGCTAACTAAAATGGAATGACTAGGGAAACGTTTATTTTGTGTATGAATATCAAAAACGATCGTATCTCTTACAATATTTATCATCTAAACACAGGAGGGTTAAATTCCTACGTGGAGGAAAGGTTGTTCAAGATATTGAAACACTCTCTAAAAATATTCAAGTAGTAATTATTCAATTTAATCAAACCATAAGCATTATTCTATCAAGACTCCGTGGCGCAACGGTAGCGCGTCTGACTCCAGATCAGAAGGTTGCGTGTTCAAATCACGTCGGGGTCATTAATTTTTTAAGGAAAAACTGCATAAATTTACAATGAGAAATTTTGATCGTCTCCCATAAAATGAATGTAATTAAGGGAATTAAGGCAGTATGTTTCATAATCGGGGATTGTTCTAACTCTCTCTCGCGGAATTATTCAAATTATAGAATGCGGTATTCTTGGCAGTAGTTGTTATGCAAGAATCCGGTATCCGTTGGCTTTTGCACTAATTAATTAGCTTCGGAGTGTTCATCTCCACTTTTTGTAAATATATGTTGAACTTAATGAAATTAATCAACTTCTTATCAATTACAAAGATGGGTTTACGCAGTGCAGGCTTTATCTTTCTTCTTCGTTCTGAAGTAATATTAAATATCAGATATAATGGTTTATTCCTCCATTTTGTTAATATTGAGTTACATCATATCAAGTATTTCCAGGTGGACGCCACATCTATTATTGCTAGGTACCATGAATTTATTGTTATTGTAGCATAATATTTAGGTAAAATAATATTTTCGCTTATTTTTATAAGCTGCTTTACCATTATTTTTACTCAAAGTAGCTATAACAACCATATTCATTGTTTTATTTCTGCTGTATTTATTCCTGAGATAAACTGATTCGACAATAATAATTTTAAACATTTTTTGGAAAATTTTTATTTCTATATAGAATACATTCTGGAAAACTGTTGAAATGGTATCGGTGATATCCATTTAGCCCTCTATGCTGGTTTTAATAGGGATGAAACAAGGATCGAATCTCTAAGCATGTTAGGAATGAAAGCGAATACGGAAAATCCCTGCGAAAGTGGGAGAACAGATGCCAATGGAAGCCTTTAATACCGGGTTCCCTTCGGTTTCCAAACAAATCCAATTTGAATTCGTATTAGCAGTTAGGCTGCTATCTAATCGATGACTGATTCTTTCTGAAATACGAGCCAAAATCGAATCTCGTCGAGAAATGTTGAAGGTATTCAAGAGTTTCTTATTTAGTATATTTGCAAGGGAATCACAAAATATTCCTTCAGCTTGAGGAACACCGCTTAAAAACCTGTAAGTCATCTCAAGATATACGGTGGTGTGAGAACTTCAGATTTACTGCATTAAATGAAAGTCCACGCATATTATAAAATCGGAAAGAAATGGATCAATTGTAAATATCTATCCTGGCTATGGTCTATGGATATTTCTTACACTTCTGGCTGCGGAAATTGCGTTCGCTCAAGCAGGGCTGATAATATTTCATTACACGTATGTTCTTTTATAAAAGCCAAGAGTAGCATTTTCAAAGGTGAGGTCAGGGTTGATGAACCATCTGCCACGACACTGTCGACTTGTACAAATAGAAGTAGCAAGAACTTATTCACAGAAATCGTTAAAGATTCACCTCTCCCTGTCCTACCCATTTACATCCAACATTCTTATTCTTAACTACATACAATTCCAGAAACTTTAGAGATGCTTTTCTTTCCTCGAAATCAGATAAAAACGCTTCTACCTCCCTTTCCATTGAAAAAAACTTAAAAGATTTTAAGCTTATCTCTTCCTACCTCTTACTCCTATGCACATCACATCACATTAGTCGGAAGCGGTAACCCCCTGCTGGTCACCTCTTTCAACTCGGAGCTATTCAGCCTTCTCATCCTCCCATTACACCCTCCTGACCTCTTCCTGTCACTGCCTGCTAAAAATCTCTAAAGGAAACCAGTTCTCTTTAAATGTGAGACATACTGCTTTAGTTTTCATGCTAATATGCAAATCTCCAAGGTTATGAGTATGTGCTTCCTTTGATATATATCTATCTACGAATTATAATTATTACAAATTTCCAAAAGCTGGTAAACTTATCTCCTTGCAAAAACGAACAAAATTTTTGATATCTGCCGGTAGGATTCTTTAGTATAATAAATCTATTTTGTTCTACAATTCTTTCGAATTTACCGTGTTTTGATTGGGTTGAAACCGATTCAGATTATGCAGGAAATCTTATGTATATCATTTTAAAGACTTGCTATTTCGAACGATAAGCAACATGCCCAACTGTAACCGGGTTTCATCATAAGGTAACGCGTCTTAGTCAAGGCATATACTATTTTTAACCTGACTTAAGTAACGACTAAGGTGATGCACGGGTTACACGTTTAGCAACACGGCAGACTGCGACAAAGTGCACAATTCACGGACAATTGCTCGCATTGATGGTTTTGTTTACTCTTCTGACTGGAAAGGCTTCTTTTCTATAGCGATAAAGCATCCTCCGACGCTTCGGCGCTTTTCCAAAAGGGGGCGGAATGAGAGAACAAGAGGTACGCACCGCACGTGTGTGACAAAGCGTGACACTCAACGGCCGCTGCGGTCGAACGTTTAAATTCGCGGAGGCGTGACGTTCCCCTCAAGCGCCTATGGAAAGGTGCCGCACGCAATAGGTGTTGGAATGAAAATCGAACGCACCACACCTGCACCATCGAAATTGTGGGAAGTCCTCGCATTGGAGAAATGATGTTGGTCCTGAGAGAAGACCCAAAAATCTATGATACGTAACGGAGGGTTGGAGTGGTCTGAATTTATAACAGAACAAGACGTAATGACAGTACGTAGACGAAACAAAAACATTCGGTAGTGAGGCAAATGATATCATAAAAAAGACTGACCGAAACCTAAATAATTCCACCTAATATAAATACAATTGCTGAAGCGGAACAATTTGTGGAATCTGAAATGAAATTCTCTACTTCCACTTTATCAACGAACCATCGTATCCGAGAGAATCAATTCATGAAACGAAGCTTTATATTCCATTACTCAGTGTTGGCGAGCTGAGCCTCGCATATCCGCAAATTTCCGAAACTCCTCAACCCATTTAGAACCAATTTTTTATAAAATATTTATTCGGTTGCGATTAATCAGGAAAATGGATGCCTTAGGATTATTTATTATGCAGTCACATAATAAAGAGATAAGTAAAAGATAAAAGGAAGTAGCTTTCTCTCATGTGATGAAAATGATGATGATTAATTATATAGATAATATAGAAATTAAGAAAGTATTTTAACTAATGTTTACTTCATTGTATTTTTTTGTGCTAACTCTAAACGCAAAATCTCCTAACTGAATTTTAATATTTCTCAAGTGTAACAGAATTTTAGTTAGAGGAACATAAAGTCCGCATATTCCGCAATTAATTTCACAGTTTCATAGAATTTTTATTCTATAATATAATTTTTACTCGATATCTAAGAGAAACTCTATACTTAAAGGGTTTAATTAATAATACCAATCAAACTTTTGGGCATGCATTAAATAAAAGAAACAATCTATCCTTGCGTTCATGATGAATAGTGGTTTACTGAAATTAAAGAAACATGTAAAAGATAAAAATTAATTATTTGTCGGGTTTCTGTAGTCACGGCTACTCTGCGGAATTCGAGAAGCCAATGCAACCAAACTACCTACTTAATAATATAGAAACACTGTTTTATACCTAACGTATTAGCAACACCACCATTCAGACGGAACCCATAAACTATTTTACGACCGGAAATTTTCAGACTACTTCGTGTTTTCCTAGAAGCCGACGTGCCTCTAGAAACCGTATGCGAAGGTACGCACGCGACTCTTAAGAAAATAAACACACTTCTCACGTAGTGATAAAACGCAGCTGTGCTTGTTTAAAAAGGAAATCATCGTAATCAAGGCTATAGTATTCCTCAACGTGAAAATATCTTATGTAAGCGCGAAATGGAGGTGATACTTTGACTTTTTTCCTATTTTCATATCGAATTCATACATCTTCGAAACTATTATGAACATATTTTAATTTTGTAATTGAATACACATGGAAGGCGTAGATGTTATCCCAACGGGAAAAAATTATAGACAAAAGAATGTAATCAATTTTGTCTTTGCTTTGTATAACCGACCTAAATTATTATCTACGTTAAATTTATTGTCATAATTGATATAGTACATTAGACTACCAATACAGTTAATACTGATCAACATTCCGTTTTTAATTCGATTATGAATGAAAAGAAGGCAGTGAGCTACAAAACTAAGTGTTTGAGTGATTACTAAGGCAATTTAATGATATTAAGGATCGCAGAGACAATTTGAAAAAGTCAATTGAAGCTTTAATACTATTTTTATAGTAGAATCCTGTCTATTATTTTCACTTTTTTCACATCTTTGGATCTATCGTTTGTTTCATTTAGTCACAACTTCAGTTCATGAGAAACAATCTTGAATAATTTCGCATTCATGGATCATCGAACTGTCGTTTCCAAGCATCTATCGCTCAAATTTCTAAAACCTAACATTTTCTGAAGCATCTTATGCTTTGGAAAACACTCCTCTTTTGACGCCAATTGAGGAAATACATTGAGAAAATCAAAAAAAGCAAATTGCTAAGTATAGTAGAATCCATATTTGATCCAGGAAAGAATTCAAAGAGAATCATAACAAAACAGCTTACAATCACAAGTTTCCTCATCATTAAATAAATCACTATTATGGCAAATATGCTAATAAATGTAATATTTTGATTACTTTTTTGAATTATATCTTACGATTTGGTATTGTGCAATTAGAAAGTTCTCATTATGTTTTCGTTTTGATAATAGATAAGTTGAATCCTTATTTCGCGCTTTTCCGCATCCATGTTTTTTCCACCACGGTCTCTTAAAAAACGGTATTTCGAGGTATCACTGTGTATGTTACTAATTTCAGATATTTCTGGAAGTACTTAAAAACAGTAAACTTTCTCTTTCACTCAGCTTCCACTAACGGAACTAATTAGTATGAGGATACGTAAAAAGTGCTAGTTTGGAAAGTAAAATGCATTTCCTCATGAAAGTTGAAGTGGGGCGAGAACTTGCTTAAAAAGTTAACATTTTCGGGAGAATCTTAGTTCAACTGAGAGAAAGAATTAGAATCAGTAGACAACTGCTTCATTTACTAAGCATTGCTTCGAAAAAATTAACGCCCGGACAGGGACTTGAACCCTGGACCCTTAGGTTAAAAGCCTAATGCTCTACCAACTGAGCTATCCGGGCTCTGACATATTAAGGTAGAATTATAAAATTTATTAATCAGTAAGAACTCAAAAATATTAAAGTCTAGGTTTGAATATGCATCGCATCAACTACAAAGTCACAAATTTCCGCGAGTAAATGAATAAATATTTACATCTTCCAATGTAAAATTATATTTTACTCATAAGCGAAATAATACCCCTATCGAACCACAATACAATTAAATATTTTATAACATAATTATCATATCCTTTTACTTATTCTACCATTTGTTCATCTAACCTGTAACGTCCATCCACTTCCATTATTTTTACTCCAACATGGGAATACCACACGTCGATAAATTGCAACTGCATTTGGTATTTAGCAAAAATATTCTTTGAACTGACTCACTCGTGCTTGTTCACAAATTTCGATCCATGAAGTTATCATTTAAGTACTAAGTAATTCAATGCAGTGATAGCCTAACAGTCGCATCTGTATCGTGGCTGAGTTATCAATACATTCACTGCTCAACGCAGTACCACCAATCGGAAGAATCCGAAATTTTCCTCCTCTTATCCAAAATGAATGCGCTTGGCTCCCCATCAGTAATTCCATCAGTACTTCCCGTAATAGGTCTCTACCTCAAAAAGCCATCAGTGCGATGTGAATTACGTTTCGTTTTCCCATCCTATCGCTGCGATTTGGAGGCGTCTCTCACGATATGTATGCAAGCGTTGCATAGGCATGCCGTCATGTGTATTAACGTGTCGCGTATTCCTGACCCCACAAATGCCCAAGTGCGGCAGAGGCAAATGGATGCATTAGTTCGCCATTGAAGGGGTTGTATCGTGACCTATCGATCGATGGGCCTAGACTGGAAAGGTTGAGCAGGTGGTCTTATAGAGGGCACTGACTGGTATAAACGGTTTAAAGCGGAGGGTTGACGCTGTGCTATCTATCAAATTTACGAGAGATTTATCGTACCGAACATACGTTAGCTATGAATTAGTATTTTAGCCTTCATAATCGCGGAAACTTAGTAACTCCATACTTTAATATTATATAAATGCCATTTTTACTTTATTTTTTTAGGGTAAGAATTTGATTCCTCATTTTTGACACGGATGTTCAAATTCTGCTGATTTTCTATTTCCCTTATTTTGGTCTTAATCAAGGCATCGAAAAATAGTATTATTTTCTCCGGTTCAACAAAAAGTAAAAATATCGGTTCAGTTCCTCTTTCGCTCCAACTGCCAACTCTTAACCGGTTCGAACCATTTTTCGATCCGATTTCATGTTATTATATATACAGTAAGATAGAGACTAAAGTGAATAAATGAAATTTTCCTCTATTCTGTGCCAAAAAGACAAACGGAAAATATTTTATACATCAAGATACATCTGCAGGAACTTATAGATTTAGGAAGCTTGAAATTTCTTAGAAATATAAGACTTTTTTTACGAAAACAATGAAATAAAGTTCCACGAAAAAAAGCTTTATAAAACCACACAATTTTCCAAAAACGAATCACTAACCAGATAAAATATTTTATTCGATCATTCAAAATAATTTCGAAATGCGAAATGTCTGTGAAAATCTCCATAAATAATTTTCAATGTAATTATCCGTATCAGTAAGAATGTAAGATCCATCTGGCATTAAATTAAGATTTGTTTTGTAATTAAATAAGAAAAACATCTTCTAGTACCAAAAATGAGGAAAAGAGGCATGCCAAGTATTTCTTCAGTTTCATAAGGAACGCTTGAAAATCAAGAGAGTTTATTGAGGAAACGGGGATAACGTAAAACCAAAAAAGCTTTTCGAGAAAAAGCGCTCCGTATATCACGTGTGCGTTTTTCTCCCGGGAGAATATCCTCAATATTTACCCCTTAAATGACATTATACCTCCGTTGTAACAGTCTTTTCCATCCGCTGGAAGTAAACAATGCTTTTCATCGTGGGACGTGTAAGGTCAGGAAGGCAATCTAACAACGCAGTAGTGGAGTAGTAAATTATTAAGAGTCGGCAGAATCTTTGAAGGGTAAATGTTTGAGGAGCGAATCGTGGCTGAAATAGAAATGAGAAGAGGAATGGAACAACAGGAGAAGGCGTAGAAAGATGTGATTGAGTAGGATTTAACGCTATAAATCTGAGTCATCTAGTTATTAAATACCATACTCGTTTTCCTTACATTGAATATTTCAGGAAGGATTTATGAAGATAACATTAAAGATGTCGAGCGTATTCTACGGGCTGTCCGTGTTCTACAGTAAAATAGATTAACTATATAAAAGGATACTAATATTTCTACGATTTGGTACTCAATGAAATGTCACATCTCCGCAAACGAATAAAATTCTGGAAATAATTATCTCTGCTAGCCTAGAGTCAAGCATTTAATATGCATCTTAGTTTTGCATGCAGAAGATGATTTCAAGAACATTAATGAGTGTTTCTCCCTCACTCCATCATCCAAGATCAAATTCTTCCACAATCTTTTTCTCCTATATATTTCTCACGTTAGACTTCCTTGTCAAGGGACATTTCCGACTCCTTATTCTAAAGGATAATTCCCATGCGTAGATCCTTGTAGATCTACGATTAGGAGATATTCTTGGGAAGATGAAGCATTTTCGAGAGAAAATTGATTACATGGGTGTCTCGCCAACGAGTAAAAACAAAAAACTAGTAAAGCGAATGATTGATCAAAAATTGCTGCAGGAAATTCAGGTATAAGGTAGAAGGTTCCTAAATTTGAATTAAAGTTTAAGATTGAAATATCGAAAGCAAAATGCAACGCCCGGACAGGGACTCGAACCCTGGACCCTTAGGTTAAAAGCCTAATGCTCTACCGACTGAGCTATCCGGGCTCGTGAGAAAAGGAATGTTGTAATATGATGCTATTTTTAAACAAGTATCATTACAGCTTTCCTTTCGAGAATAATAAAGTATGTCCTAATTAGAAAATGAATTTTGCCTGTAGAAGTTAGATTGATACCAGTCTATATATGCACTTTTTCCGAATTAACTTAATCACCAATAAAAGAAAAAGAGCCAGCAATCAACGCTTTAGCATTTATTTTCGATGTGAAGATGTCTTAGATGTTAAATGGACTGAATTAGTTACAAATAGGAAAAGTAATTAAATTGATAATAATGATATATTCATATAATTGATATATTCAATCCTTTAACCATACTGTCATCTAAGAAGAATAAACATTATGCAAACTGTGACAATACCAAAGTAGTAATTTTTTCAATGTCATTTAACTTTAGCTATGGTTATACCATGACTCCGTGGCGCAACGGTAGCGCGTCTGACTCCAGATCAGAAGGTTGCGTGTTCAAATCACGTCGGGGTCATATTTTTATGTACGAAGCATCTTTTAAGGACTCCATACAGTAATTATAAATAAATCTAGCGAAATTGAGAAACTTTCTCTTTAAATTTTAGTCACATCAGTAATGTTTAATTTAATTTAATTTAATAGACCCTTTATTAGGCGAGGTTAGGCCCGAGTGGGCCTCTCTTCCACCTAACCTCGTATGAAGTTACATCGCTATAAAGATTCAAAATTATAATAAGAGAATAAAAAAAAGAGAAAAGAGAAAAAAAACAAAAAGAAAGATTTGATTTGCGGGAAAAAAAAAAACCTCTATAACTGAAGGTTGATAGAGAAAAAACCCACAGTGCGGGAAAACACCCACACAAGAAGGGGGGCGAAAAAACCCGCGAAAACACAGTGAAAACACATAATAAATAAAAGAAATTTCCATAATTCACAAATCAAAGTAAAGCGAAAAATACATAAGCAAAAATACAAAAAATAAAATAAAAAAAAGTAGTAATAAAAATATAATGAAAATGGAGTAATGACATAATTATAACATAATAATGAGCAGCCGATGCCATATGCCTGTCCCCTTCTCAGCTGACATGCTCCGCATCAACATCAGTCGAGGTTGAGCACCGTCTGAAATAAAGTGAGAAGAGAAAGAGCAGAAGGCACAGACTACCTGAGCATCATTGCTTGAGAATGTTGGAGTGGGAAGCTGATCTAAAAATGAACAAGCTTGAAGTGAGAGTAATCAAAATCGACTTGAAGATAGGTCAGAATGTATCAATATAGAAATGAAGTTCCATTACTTTCTCGACATTTGATGGTCATAAAGTTCTTCATAGACCATTCTTTTGAAGGAAGAAAGTGGTAGGGAATTCATTTTGGTACTAGATAATTGATTCCAATATTTTGCACCTAGTACCATGAAAGATCTGGAGCATAATTCAGTTCTGTGTTTGGGGATTAATAGCTTTCCAGATGGGCGAGTTCCTTGTGTATGATTATGGTTTAAAAATTGGAAATATGAGAATAAATAATTCGGGCAACATTGATTAAGAGCTTTGTGTACAAGACTGAGGGTATGAAGTTTGCGCCTTCCATCAAGCCGAAGCCATTTTAGTTCCATTAGAAGTGGGGAAACATGATCAGACCTTTTGGCATTGAAGATAAATTTAACAGACTGATTGAAGGCACGGTCTAATTTAGAATAATGTTATTGTATATCAAAAATTTTGGATCAGCAAACCTTGCGACTGAATGGATTGGATCTATCTTGTACAAAAAGACAATGAAAAGTACTCCAAATATCAAAATAAGGAACATGGTATGAAAAATATGCCTATGCTCGATGCATAACCTGGATGAGGTCGGATGACGAGGTAACTTCACTCACTTCCTTTTCATCGCACCCTCCTAATCCTATAATAGCTTTACCACAGACTCTTATAAGATGTGTTCTCCATTAATATCAGCTTGAAATGACTCTTTTTGCATAAATATACTTTCCTTAGACCAAAAACATCTCCGTAATATAGATCATTAGACAATGCGATCATTTACTTCCCGAATGAGAAAACAAAACGGATGGATCAACCTCGCGTTTCTCCAAGATTAACCATCATCTTCCCGTATCCATCTCTAAATAAACTGAAATTCATGAGCATCCATTTTTCATTAATGAATTCCCTCCTTTAGCTACCCGGAATCTTCTTAGCTATCGAATTTTATGGCATTTTTTAAAGACGCCGCCTAGGGGCTGCTTTTGTTCACAGGCGACAAGAGAGTTGCCGTGTTTCGGGGAATTTCCATTATCGCAGCCAAGTGAGACTCGGTGGATGAAGATTAATGGCATTTCTCAAGGGGGAAGGGGTAAATGGTATATAATGGATTGTATAAGCACTTTGCGTATGAGACGTTGGAAAGATCAATTCATGACTCCTGTTTTCAGTTTGCAAAGACCCCCATTGTTTCATCCAAGTTCGACGACCGGCTTTGTTTCAAGAAGGCAATGCTAGATGGTTGACGTCGTCTTGCCATTACCTCTCTTACGAC
Source organism: Pachydiplax longipennis (assembly GCA_036926295.1). Classification (NCBI taxonomy): domain Eukaryota; kingdom Metazoa; phylum Arthropoda; class Insecta; order Odonata; family Libellulidae; genus Pachydiplax; species Pachydiplax longipennis. The sequence goes on from JAVFKF010000012.1 coordinate 17,709,804, forward strand.
CGCTTACTAAGGAGCTAAGTACACGAATATTACTGCCATAATCATAAATATAGGATTGAATACTGGCCTTGTAAGTGGAGGTCTTAGTCGCTCTTTCTTATGGCTGGAGAACAATCGCAATTTATTGAAGACGTTTTGAAAAGCGTTCAGTCAACTTAGTCAAAAGTAATCTTCTTCTTCTTTGTGACAAATTATATATCCTAATGCATTTCTGCAGAATTTTGATAAATTTCCGCAATATAACCTCAATGGGCTTTAAGTCAGAAGAACCAATCTGACTTGAGATCAATTAAATGGCGCATATAAAAGGATTATTTATAAGAGGACATTATTTATTTTGGAATAGGGTGCCAGTATGTGCACTTATCAAGAATGAACCTTGCTTTGGGTAAAATGTCTTTATATTGTAAATTGTCTCCGATAAATGTACAAAAAACTGACTATTAGCTCATAGCTACAAATTTCCGACGCCGAACGAATGCAAGAAAATAATTATTCGGTAAATATTACTCACACTTTCAAAAATTTAAGTTCGGCTTATTATTCTCCTCCTTGGGCTCACTGGAACCTCAGATTATAGAAACTCTCCGGCGTATTGGAATATCGGTTTGTGTATTTAGTCACTCCGAGGGAACGTAGCATGATAAATATGCAGAGTAATTTGCAAATGCCGACGAGGGAAATACCAGCATTCATGGAACGCTCTCGTAAATGTTTAAAAAACCTTTGCATCGGAAAAGCTTAAAAGAAGTAATCCCACAGAAATTCGGAAAATCCTCCGCTAATTGATGGCGTTTAGCTATCCCAAGTACGCGGCGGAAATTCGTGTAACAGCGCAAAATTCCTCATCCAATCAACGTTCTTCATTCTCAATTTCATTCTCTCTCCCTCATTGCCCACCTCTCTATTCATACCACTTCTCTCCGCTTCATTCTTCTTTCCCTTCTGAATTATTCTATGCCGTATTCCTTTGTGCCCTCTCAATTCCTTTTCTCCTCTCTTCTCCGCATCATTTCCTTTCGTCTTCTACCTAATTAACTTCTTTTCTCTCTCCTTAATTTTTACCTCGTTTTAAACATTTAAACGGTTCTCTTGTGTCGTTCCGTATCTCCTGCCTCGCCGTGCAGTTGGGTTCAAAATTAATTTCCTATTGATGTTATAAATTAGGCCACATATAGGCCAATAGTATTTACTTACGGCAAGTCAGTGCATGTTCCGCGGGACCCAAGAGAAAACCTAAGACAATATAGCTTAGAAAGCTTTGTATTCGTCAATTAGAAAAGATACAACCAAAGTCAATACATATACGTTTTGTAAGGAGTTGCTAAGATTAATCGATGAGAGTCATTCAATAACAAAGGCTTTGGGACGAAAGATGGGAATTTTTAGAAAAAATAAGACCAATGCTTAGTTTACTTAATAAATATAGAACGAGTACGTTCTGAGAAGATGCAGTCGATATTATGCGCCTTCCTTGTTACATAGGCTATTCTAATACTGCGGTAAAGTTTAGAGATATTGATGTTAGAACAAGTCAATTAAAGAATTCATTTTTCCCTGAACTATTCGCGAAAATAATGGATTAGAGAAGTTAACTGCATGCACCTCCTGCCACCCAGCAAAATGTGGGTTGCAGGGTACATATGTGGGTGTTGAAACAGTCGAACAAATATCTCTTGGGTGAGAATTTTTAGGCGTTATTTCCTTTGGGAGATACACCGGATATCATTTGACGAAGCCAGAGCATGATTCGGTTGTTGTTCTCTCCAGGCGTTACTCTTTGGTCTTCCGTTGGCCTCTTTCTATTGCGACGGAAGCTTTGGAGTATTAGAAATAGCAAACATGCGAGAGAAAGGTCGCAGAGACTCCACTGAAATCTTTGCTCAGGTGAGGCTCTCAATTAAGGACAAACAATAAAGCGGCCGTAAATCTCGAAGAGCTTTTCTTTTGTCGCTTCCCGTATCACTGACGGATTTTGCATTCGTCGAGCCTTGTTTCTCCATTCCTCTCCCAGTTCGTTTGGAATAGAGGAGATATATTGCGGTTGATTCCGTTCAAAGGGAGTGAAAGATTTCAAATATTTGCATATTCGCGAATATCATACACCAAAAAGACACTGCTGAATTTATTAAGAGAACGATACTTCGTTCTCTTAATAAATTCAGCAGTGGTCGTTTTTTTGTTCATCTATGTATCTGTATTTAATTTACCCATTTATAATCCTTGAAAGATTCAGTGAATATTTTGCATTTATCCCAAATTAAACAAATTATCAGAAAAGTAACAGCTTTATAAGTATACAGTAAGTATACTTCTCTATTACAGTCGTTTATGCCTCTTATAGTTCGGTAGAAAAATCCTCCATACCCATAAATTATCGGCGAATACAATTCTTCATCACGATACTCACTATCATGCATGCAATTTTTACGTCATTAATTTATAAAATCCGTTCATACTCATGAAATTAGTACCGAATATCAATCCACAAACTATACCACCCTTATAATACTGTATATATATGTAATCATATTTTATTTATTTATACTGCATATATGTAATCATATTTCCTGTGAAAAAATAATATCTATTTCCTAGTAATTTTTGGAGTCTAATATGATTTACAATGTTCCATGTTATGACCGTACTTTGAATTTTATAATCAATCATTAAAAATAATAATTAAAATTATATTCATTAAATCAGAGTCGTGCCGAGCTATTTTGTCGCCCGAGGCGAGATGTCATTCGCCGTCTTTCATCATATTCCAACGTCAATATGCTTTATTTCAATCGAAAGAATTAGAAAAATTAAGAGATGAATTTGCGTCTCCTCACCCAAATTTATTATTTTCCTAAATAAAACATCCAATCAATATAATGAAGACTTTAGCATACAAAATAGGCGCTCCCTGCTAAAGGCACCTGAGGCGATTGCCTCTCCCATTAGCACAGCCCTGTGTATAGAGTATTGACAAAAACAACATGATTTTTCATTGACGGCTTGCGAAAAGGGAACATTATCCTCCGAATGTCAATTGGAAGCTCTTCCATATAACTTAGCTTCTCTTTCGAGTAAACTCTTTCTCCTCTGGATTTAAGTCATCTTTTGAAACGAACGAAAGCTAAGTCCGTGATAAATGAGATGCTGGAATATCTTATTTTATTTTCAGAGCTTTTCCGTCTCTCAACAATTCATAAAAATAATTTCCTTTGAGAGAATAGTTTGACATTCCGTTCAAAAGCTGATTCCAAGCAGACAAATGGAACCTCTTTCATATATCTATTGATATCATATCTCTGACACTGGTATCGCTCGATTTGATGCTATTCTCCGATAGAACCGGTAGGAAGGTTGTTGATCCATCATTCGTTAAGCTTACTCCGTCGTTTAGTGGCTCTCTATTACCGTTTCCCATTTTCTCCTTTTTATTAAAACTTCTCATCAATCTCAATTTCTTTTATTTAAGCTAAAATTTTTCCACATATTCTGTAAAAATGAAAGATGCATGTGACTGAATTCTGATAGGTTCTCATTCAAGTAAACTCGCACAACTTTTCATTTCAACTACAAAAATTTTGCTATGTTTTCTACGTATGCATTTTGAATTTTATTTTTTCTATCTTACTCTAATTTTCTATACTTTTTCTATTCAAACCTTCGTATAATAAGGTTTTTCTCACAATCTACTCCTTTTTTATTGATTAATCTTCCTGAATATATTAACAAGAAATGAGATAAGGCAGAAGAGAGGCCCACATGAGCCTATCCTTGCCGTTAGGGATGAAGATTCTAATCAATCAATATAAGAAATAACGTTGAAATTAAGCATCAAAATCGACTCAACTCTTTAGGATTTACATTTATATAGGATTAAATAAAGCTTATCTGAGCGCTATATTCCTGCTAGTTTTCCCAAAAAACAAATAGATGTATAAATGAAATTTTATACAACATGAAAGGAAGAGTATTTAAGCATAATGCTTTCGAATAATGCGAAGAAAAAACAATGATGACTATGAATTGTTGCAGGAAACCATTATTTTTGTGCTTTAAAATTAGAAATATCTGCAAAAAATTCTATTAAAATGAGATGGAGTTAGGTTAACCTCATTCATGGTTACGCCGAGCAATAAATTATGATTTTCCTGGTACATATCGCCTTGATTCGAGCCCGTGGTCACTTTCCAAGTAGTAAAGAAGAAAGTATGGCTTATGCTGTAATCCACAGTATTTATTACATTAGGAGCATGGACAAGAATTATATAATCTTCTTTCTTTTTGAGGCCGTATTTCATTCACATGTTCTTAGAATTATATCGCGTAAATATATGACGATGGAGTACCCTTTCTTGAAGGCAGGTGTCGCTACTGAGGTGTATAGCGAGGTGCTCTTTCAAACGAAGCTATACAAAATTTCTATTGATTTGTTGTTGTGTTGATTTCACTCTATTAAACGGGTTTTATGATTTCCAACAAAATAAAAAAGGGATATTGATTCGTATTTTCTGCAAGTTTGAATAAATGACAGGCAAATAGGAAAAAATCATATCGTACTAAAAGGAAAGTTCATGGAGAATTTTGAAAAATGAGAAAAAATTGCGTAATTATTCCTAAGATGAATACTTATTGCTCCCGCTTTGTACTTGAGTTGTTCTAGATCTACCGACTGCTTCTACATTGACAGCCTTTATTTTTAATGTCACACTCAAATTTCGTTCCTATTGTATTTAAGTACTTATTTCAATCTAATCTGGAATGTGAATAGTTTCTTCCATAAAAGTTCCCGTAATTTTCTTCTCCTACCAAGGATCATATTTTCCTCCTGAGAGAGAATTCTATTTTTATCTTCATTCCGGAGCATAACTCATTTAGCTGCCCCTGGCCACTCATGTTCCAATATCAGGAAAGATCGCGAAAGCCGTTGTTGGCCTAGATTTTTCTCCCGCAATTACTGTTTTCTCGGTGCGACGAGAGGGGGCAGGCAGGGGCTCTTTGGAATAAACCGTAATGGTTCCCGCGATAATATATTTCGTTGTCCGCGTTAATAGCTCTAGAATATCGGAGGCGTGGAAAAGGAGTTTCTTCTGGGTAATGCGAGGGAGAAAATAGAATGAAATTCGCGAGACCTTTTAATCTTTTAAAAGCCTTAAAAGTCCGTCGAACTCCGCCGCTTCTTCTTAAAATATCGATCGCTAAAAAGCAACGGCGCGTCGAGAAATCGCTTTGAACTGTACGTCAATCCGAAGAACGCATTGCGATATCGGTCGGTGCGACTCTTCCACGAAGATAAAAAGAACGTTTCATTTGTCAAGAGATGAGAATGAAAAATAGCTTCGGTTAGACTACTTGCACGTATATTTTCACACCAGGTATACTTGAAATCGAATGTGTAAGGCTGATCGGTTACAATTAATTTTAGGCATATTAATTTGACTGTCAAAATAGTCATGAATTCCCGGGATAGTTAGACTGTTGTTAGTTGGAGGTTTAGACTGTTTTGATAGCCGTGACCAAATTAGCCGGCCGCTTTGGAGGTATGGTTATCGTGCTAGCGCAATTAGTAAACCGTGTAAGCAGAAGTGACAAAAGTATAACAAAAGAAACAAGGTTAGAATAGCTGACCCATCAGTGGGGTGGGTGTTAGAGAAGATAAACTGACCAACCGCAAGAGCGGTGGTGGGTGGTAGCCATCTTACGTTAATCATCGACGTCGCAGGACCTGAAAACGCTATCTTCCGGAAAAAAATTTATGTTGGACAAAATTTGAAACACTGAGAAAAAACTGGAAATTCTGGAAACTGGACCAGACGCTAACCACTCGGCCATTCTGGAAAGAATAGCACAAAGGCTAGGTAATTAGGCTACTGCATGCGCCCGCTAGATAATTACAGATTAAATGACAGATGCCGTTTAAGATTGATACGCCGTGAGATGCAGTGTAGCGTATGACAGGGGGTGTGAACACTGACAGATAAGACCTTAAGCACCGATTTTATTTAGCTATCTTCGGTTGTGAAAGTTGATTGATCTGCGATTGCATTCCAGCTAAGCTGATAAAACTCCTATTGTTATGACGGTGACTTATGTCAAAAATGGATATTTTTATGTTCCATTCTAACGCTAAACAAGTCACGTCTCCAAATCGTGATTCCACCTGCGAATCTCTCCTTAGGAGATGTTATGTATAATGGAGTTTCGATATGTATGAAAAACACGCACTTAGAGCGCTGAAAATTTGCAATTTTATCAACACTTCTCCGTGAACAGAGTAAGGTTTGTCTTTTGACTCATTCTCGAAGAATTACTCACGACTTTTGTTATACCTTCAATCCACAGAGTACCGAGTAAATGCGGATTTACTTATGTGTTGGAACCCCAAAACACTCCAACACTTCTGTCAAATATGCTATTTATGGAATGGATTCTATGAAGTTAAAGTAATGTGTGTTCGAAGTTCCCCCGCCTAGGTATCCAATCCAGGCGAACACCTTCCTTGTAATGCGGAGTTTTCCGACCAACGACGCAACATGAGCAGCATGCGTCTGTTTGTAATGCCATTCCGTGTGGCTAAACTACTTATTCTTGTCCTTCATCTTTCTTTTCTAATGCTTAATAGACAAAACGGAAGAACTCAAGAAGGCTGAATGGCCTTAGCTTAAATATACAGAATATATTTGTTAGTAAAATATTTTATTAGTTGCATATTGAAATGACGTTAATTAATTCATCAGTTAAAGAAAAATATATGTCCACGTGTCTTCCCGTGACCACCCGATTAAATCTTGGTTAAGTTAGGCAGCTAAGATATAGAAACGAAATAAATATGAGAGAGCATAAATTTCCATAGACACCGATATCATGGGTTCGAATACATCCCGTTTTACCTCTGGAATTCCCGATGTAAAACACTGAAGACCGCTGGTCCACAGAACGCCACCGTTTTCAATTCATTTCCAGAACCTCTACTGAATATATTTTCTCTCCTAAACGTATGCGTCCTTTCCTTCTTCCACTCAACCCTTCCTTTCCCTTTTCCTGCCTTTTGAGCATCCCTCATGTACATTCATCCAAACATCTCTCTTCCTCAACATTTTCCGCCTCTTGAATCCCTCCGTTATTTTTTTCCGCGGTGAGAGATGGGACTGCTCCCCTTTTATGCCGTTCATTTGTCAAATCGTCGACTATCTCCGTCACATCACTCTCCTTCCCTCGATATTTCCCCCTTTCTCTCTCTCCACTGAAAAAACCCTTCCGACCAATACGCGAAAGATACCGATGAGTGTCGTCTCTCCCGTGGGCCAGCGATTCTCGTAGAAATGAATGGATTGCGAGAAAGGGATCATAAGAGGGCGTGAGACCACGACAGAATGTATACATATCTCACTCTAGACGTGAATGCGTAGAATAGGAAGGTTGTAGTTAATGCTGACCCTATTGAAGGGGATTCCTTCCTACAGTCTCCGAGAATCTGCTGCGTTTTCTCGTAACCCAAGAAATTTTTTTCGGAAAATCGACTTTTATCCGCAGAGAAACAGAGAGCGGTCTCAGGATAGGGAATAACTTAGTTAATAATTAAATCAGAGAATTGGTTTGTTGTAGATCTCTAAGCTATCCCTTACCTCTCTTCATACCCTCATGGTTCCCAAATCTTTCATTGTAAGCGTTTTCCCGCACTGTGAGAGTAATTGAGGAGTTTTTCTCTATGACCCAAATCTTTCTGTTCAAATATAGCTATTATTTCGTTCGTATTCATTAGTTTGCATTTATTAGTTTATGTAGAACTTAGTCTACTATATTAGTTTGTATCCATTAGTTGGTGTGCAGCAACTTTGTAATATTTGTTTTATGTTTGGGTATTGACTTATTCTTCTAGAAGTAAATCAATTTTAATTAGTTTTTAAATATATGTATATTCTTGTGAAACAGAGGAAAATTTGGTCTTACTTCGCCGAAAGAACGCAATAATAATAATATGAACTCTCATCATTATATATGCCACGTAACTCCACCTAGATCTACTACGATGATTCTTTCCTTCTACCACTCCTATCAATACTGTTTCCGGGAACCTGAATGTTTTCTCTTTCTTCTTTTTTACATTAATGTTTCTCCAAGGCTTCTTATTTATTTGCCCTTTGAAGGACTGCTTTAGTTTCTTGATGTGTTCGTTTGATTTTCATAGTTCTTCAATCGTATCACATCTCTACTGCTTCGATTTCCTGCTGTGGTTGCAACCCATATTTCACAGCCGCAAGAAAGAAAAAATATTGCTACTCTCCAGAAATTTCCAAAGAGAAAGAAGAAGAGGTGAAAAATATCGACGAAAATATTGACGTACGTCGAAAAATTCGAACCCGTGCTTATACTTGTGTTTCAATTCGTTCGCCTAAACGCAATGGTGGACCCAGAAACTTTCCAAGGAGGGGGTGGTACTTGCCGCACGATTTAAGACAATTTATTTAGGAACTCATCTACAATCAACTATTTACAATTCATTTTGTCGTGACAAATGTAGTAGTTGTATAGGGATCAGGGAAGAACTTCAAAATCATATTGCAATTTAAGCTCCTTATCTGAACCAAGGAATATCCAGTACTGCAAAGTTATCCTTGATCCGTCGATGCTTAAATGTAAGGGATATTTTAAATTTTCATGACAATTAAAGATAAGTCTGATTGTCCCGATTGAGACAGAGATGCTCAGAAAATTGGAGGAAAACTTTAAGTGTATTTCTTACCAATCGTATTGTTTATGTTTTGAGATCCTTAAATGTATCTGTCAGTATTTCTGATCTAAGAATGTATAGGTATCCTGCAGGATATCCAGTACTGAAAGAGGAATTCTATAATAAAACAATCTTCATAACTTGTTCCTACTTATATTCGTCATGGGCGTGATTATTTAACGATGTTTAAAAAATAAACCTATCGTATATATGATAATTCGCAACATTTTCAAATTGATAGATAATTAAAGGTAAGCGAAAGTTCAGGTTTTCATTTACAGGCAACTCTTATTACCGATACTTTTTACATTGATGACCATTTTCATATGATATTGAATGTGAATTTGAAACTATAGGGATAATAACCCGGAAGTTTAGCGGTCTCATTTTTTATTCTTGCATGCTCTTAATGTCATCTATGGGCTAATCTAAGGTATTTTTCCCATACGGCCTTTATAGAAAAGGGCATTGTTAACATTTGATAAGGGAGTAATCCCTGTAATGAAAACCTTTCTTTGAAGGGAAAACTTCCCTTTACCAGAGAGAAATAGGGTGGAGGTTATCTATTTTGAGGGTGAAATCAGTATTATTAAGGTTACTGTATCGGTCCAGCCAATGGGTCGATATATCGATTTCAGCGATATCTAACCGGAGAGTCAAAGTCAAAGCAGCATCTGCATAGCATTCTGAGGAGTCTCAAAGATCTTAGATGCCTTAGCAACAGAAAGAAATAGCGTATATCCAAAGAAAAAAGCTTCCGATAAACTTTAGTTGATTTTGAAAAAGATTTTATGGTTGAAATCGTAAATTGGGCGGTCTGATTTGAAGAGAGAAAATTTTAAAAGTAAAGTGCGCAAAAGTTCTAAACGGAAGAGAGTATCTTATTAAAATCATTTAAACAAAACAATCAACTCAAAAGTATAAGAAGATGATTCGATTGAAGAATAATATATTTTATCAGTACTGATTTTGATGTTTTCTATCAGCACTGATAGAGAACATCAGAAATAAAATGCGCAGAACAAATCCTCATTACCATTCTTTAACCTCCCAATGTATGCATGTTATCTACTATAAAATGTCTCATCTGCTGGCATTTGCTTTACTTTTAAACAGAAAACCCTTTCAAACCCTTCCTGTCAATCAATAACTATTCAGACGAGCATGCCGTTTTTTTCCATCCTGTCAAATCACCAGATATGAAATCAAATCTAGGAAACCACTCATTCTGCCTCTTCCACCTGATCTCTTCCAAAACGAAGTCTATAAAATGGACCCTAAAAAATTAAAATTTTTACCCAATTTTCACATCGCAAAAATTATGGTAAAAGTGACGTCCGACTATAAAACGTTTAGTGGAACATCTATTTTAGTTAATTAAATTCTTGAATAAGCCATAAATGCCATCCTCTCTCTCTGTAGAGAAATTGCGAAGGAAGATGTTTGGAAAGAGGGAACGCTTGGATAAACTGAAGAAGAGAAGTTATAGCAATGTTGAAGTCGCTTAAGTTGAATAAGAGAAGCTCCCAGGTGAGGAAATCATCAGTTCGTACCTCAGGCTCAATATTGGATTCATAGAATAAGTAATGAAACAGCTGGTGATGAACAGACGCAAGAAATATTGATCATAAGGTAACGGACTAAAACAAGGCTTAAGGGTTTAGGATAATTCTATTTTCATCTCATTAATCCTAACCAGCATTACACAGCGATATATAAAGCTATGTAGTAGGCAAGGATTCTACTTTCCTTTAATAAATCATCTTCTGTCGTATTACCATGAAAATTTGTCATTTTGTTTTTAGTAGGCAATACCGTTGCATAAGTTATTAAAGTTGTTGCAATCTTAAGAAAAATTTATGACGAGTGTCCAAAACACTTTTTGTATGGAGCTCCAAAATTTATTTAAAGTTAAAAATAAAGTGAACGGTGCTAAATTACATCTCGCCTCAATTGTAACAATTGTTTAATACAATGTGCATGTGGTAATTTTTTATTGCCAACAGAAATCTCCACCGATCCAGTCTGGCCCACAATATACCCAGAAAACTTATTATTTTTTACGCGGAAGACAAGCAAACCAGCAAACTCGTGCTTTTTTATCTACGAAATGAAATTTTATATTGCGCACATCATAGGCTTTGTCCGAACCTATATATTCCTCATTTTGAAACATACTTGTGATGGAAGAAATGCATCGATCTCCGGCAACCTTTTAAGGAATGCATACATCGGGAAGACGTCACTCGGAAGCCAAACGTGGCACGAATGTAGGGCGTAGGAAGGGAGGAAAAGGAACAGATGCAGAAAAGGCTCTCGGATCGATTTTCTTCCCTTTCGTCCTTTCTCGTCCTTCGCGGTTGATTTTTTTCCCGAAGGGGTGGCCGAGGGGTGGTTTTGACGGAACAGACAATGGGGAAAAGTATCGGGCGTGGTTCCTTCGGGATGTGTTTCCCGTCCGAGGGCGCCGAATGCGGGAGTGGAAAGGAACTGATTGGGATGGATGGTGACACGGATTGAAGAAAGGGAGATGGATCGCTACAGATTGCTTGCCCATGAGGCCTAGTGAATGCATAGTATCGGTGAAATTAAAGAAAAAATCCGCTTCTGTACCATCATTGGTCAACTTCGGCTTCAATCGACCCTCATGAAGAAAATTGATTAAACTTTTTTCCTCTCACAATCCCTCTACTTTTAAGTCGCGTGAATATATCTTAAAGCTGAACTTCGAAACTTATAAAAATATTTTTTGGATGATTAGTCAGCTAGAATCTACACTGGCCGAAATTTCTTTTCTGAACCGGAGTACAAATCCGAGGTCGGGTTCGTAAGTGAATGAATCTAAGCCGGCATCGCATTGCGTTGCATTTAAGACTCGAAGCTCGAACCTTGTCTAACCTTTTTCCTATTCGGTCCATATTTGGACCTAATTAGTCTACTTTAGATTGCAATGAAATTTGTACTCCATTATTGTAGGGCAAATCAAATAGTGACCTCTTTTCTGATATTTAAAGAATCCGGATTTCCCTGTAAGTTGTTTATATCAGTTTTTCAAGAGTTGACCATTGCCGTTCACTATAAATACTGGGGGTTTGATTAAAGAGTTTAATTAACCGTTAAAGAATTTCAATGACATCGTAATTTAACGAATCATAGTAAAATGTTGAAGAGAAATGTCCAATGCAGAGTAAATCAGAGTACAAGATGTAAATAGATGTCAATTTTCCAAGATCAAGTTGTATTAAGGGCAGACAAAACCATCGAAATGATGACTTTTCTTCAGGTATTAAAGATAATTTATTAGAAATATATGAATTTTTGTTCAAAGAATCAGTTGTTACGTAATCAAATTTGTTTTGTTATCTAGCTTCCTTGCGAATCCAGAATAGTACATATTAATTAATACTAGTTAAAGAGGAAAAATTTTGAGATGAGAATATACAGAATTCAGATAAGAATAACAGAGAGAACCTCAATTACATCGATTCTCAGAACGTTCCTTAAGGAACGAATAAGGAATACTGGGTATACATAATAATATCACCATATTAAAGCCTCCTCGATCCAACTTTAATGAAAACGTTCTTCTCACATCCCTGAGGATTTTCACGCAATACGAACATTACACGTTAGGTTTTTAAGAATCTATTAAGGAAGGCTTGTGTATTTTAAGGATAGGTCTGGATTTCCTCCAGGAAAGGAGAGCGCGCTAGAAATTTATTTGCGGGGAAAAATTACATTTTTTCCTCGCCGTGAGATCGAAGTCCTACAACGGCGCTCCACAGCGTTTTTCACTCGCTCCCCGCGAACTTTTTTTCATTTGTAAAAAAGAGCATAAAAAGGTAGGAGAACAAACGGCTCTCTCGATATGGATTCCCGTCTATCGGAGAAAATATAAACAGCCTTTGTTTCGATGGAGAGAGTGATCGAAGACTTCGTCGGGGGAGTCTCGATTGTATTTGGTTGTTTATTTTTATCCGCGTAATTTTGCGGAACACACAAAAGGTGAATGACACACAAAATGGCCGTCTTTGCGAATAAAAGAGGCTGCGAATGCTCGAGAAGATGAAACGATTCGCTGAATCGAGTAAATAATGGAAACATTTCCTCCCTTTTTTTTAATGCGACCTTTTGTTCTTCGCTCAGAGGACGTTGTACCAATTTAGTCTATAAATATGCGAGAATAGTCGGATGAAATTGAAATCGGAACAATTTGAGACTCAACATTGTGAGAAAAATGGAAAATTAAAAAGTAACTAAAATAACACACCAATAAGAATAATTACAATATAAAATTAAATAATAGAACAAAATTAAATTAAGCAAATCTTAACTTAATGTTATATAACAGAAAGTAATGTAAGAATTTATAAAGACTTTAATAATAAATTTCATATACTTTTATATTTACTTTATCTTCAATGAATTTGGTGATGGAACTCCGTTATTAATGACTTTCTCTAATGATTTTATAAATAAAGTAATCAATAATCATGAGTTGTTGCATTTTTTGTTACTTGCTGATTAGTTTAACGCTATGAATATATAATTTTATGTTAATAGTCAATTTACCTAAAATTATAAATATCTTAAAAATCATGTGACTAGAATATTTTTATTCACTAATTTTTTATTGTCTTTCTTCCCCATCATCTGGGATACAGACCTAATCTAATGGTCATAGTTAATCTAATGGACATAGTTTATTGTTCCGGTAATTTGTTCGTTCTTTGGTATGTCGAAGTTGTAAAAAGTTAAGAAGCTCTGTGGTAGAGAATAATATTATCCTACTAACATTGTCCACAGGAAATGGACTTAAAACAAAGAAGAGCTCACAAAATACACGGAGCCATTCGGTTATTTCAGTGAGCTGTAGTTTACAAGTACGCTCCCCTTCAAAAATTTTCGGAAACAGCAAAAGGGAATAGATATCAACCTCTTTACAACTTCGTATTGTCAAGAAAAACTCTGAGCCCATAGTTCACAGTATTACTTCTGTACTACTACTCCTACATCATCATTCGGCACCAATAACCAATTATATTGCATCGAAACAGCACCGTTATAGGAGAATCACACCTCCGTGAAATCCAAGTAGGATTCATCGGGGCATCACAGACATACAATTGGGAAGAAGATAGCGAAGCCTCTTCAGGACATATCTCCACCAATTAACACACGTCCCATCCTAACGATCAATTCCAGAATGAGACATCCAAATTCCTTTTATTTCGACATTCACTCAAGAGGGGAGATAATTGACTCACGGATCACGTCCCGCGGAAATAGTATAAAAGAAGGAAGCGATCGTCGCTGCCGATTCAGCAGCTGCGAAGACAAATGAAAATCGAAATAAAAGAGTAGAGAGTCGAAATCGAGAGGTCCCAGAAAAAAGGAAAAAAGCTACCTTTCCACGGAGCAGCGCCGCACGATCGGCAGAGATTACTGGACCAATTAAGGTTTGGAAAGAGAATGGAACGAATGCAAGAAAGAGGACAATGAGGGAAAAATTAGGCCGGCCTTTTTTTCGCGAGCTCTCGCATCCTTCTTTGGGAAACAATGGAGCATCGCGAGGCGTTTTTCAGGAAGAATGGCGAGAGGAGGGATTTTTGCATCTGCCCTTTTTTCAAAAAAATAGTATACGGGGGTTCGGCGGACGTCCTTGATCCAGTTCCTGCTCAGAATGACTCGTACTACTGCTACTACTGCGCGTATCGCTCAATCGCATCGCTTTTGTTTCTCCGTTTTGTGCCGTGCATTGCCCCCGGCGTGTGCACATTTCGATTTACCACCGTCTGCTTCCGACCGCCGAATTTCTCACGCCTCCTAGGAAAAGGATGTGAAAATCCCAGAGAAATGGCGGTATGATTTGCGGCGTTTTTACATTGAGCTATATTTTATTTTCCAGAGATGCCGCTTCTCCCAAAATTCAGGTTTCCTAGATTTCGGCTTTTATGGAGAATCACTATTATATAGTATTGAAAGAATAAGTGGCAACACTATTGCTTTCACACTCCTTTAAGGCAATTTCAAAATTACAACCATGAATATATTATTTTATAGGTACACTAGATTTTATTTGATTTTATTGATTTTGTTTGCCGTAAATTACGTTTTATAACGCAATTAAGTTATCAAATACGTTCGTTTTTACAGATACTGATAAAAGAGTTAATTATTTTCTTAGCAACGAAGAAGAGATTAAATATACACAAATGTTAACAGTCGATACTGGTCAATTCACAATGATACCATAAAAGTGTATTATGTATAAATTAATAAAAATACAATCATGGTCTTGAGGTAAAATGATCCGGAACTAAATTTACTGTTATTGGAAAAGCTCAAAATCTTAATACGGAAATGTGCATTAGGTGAAGCTTTCGTACCCTCTGTCCTTTAGATTTTCTATTCGTCGTTCCTAAACTTTGACCTTTTTTCAACACTAACACAGGTTTAAAACAAAATTTTCAGCACTGATACAGTTTTAAAAATATATACATTTTGACCGACTTGGTTAATGAAATTTCCTTCCTTTAAATTAAAATCTAAGGCCATGAAAACTGGATCAGTCTTACATAGATGATTTGAGAGCTACATTAATTGATCCATTGAACCAAATTCTAATTTTAAGGTCGTTCCGCATCGAGCGGTTAAAATTGGAATTCAAGAGGTAATATGTGGGAATTAAAATCCCCACGGTAAAAAGGGAAGAACGAAAGCCATTTCTATCCTCACACCTTACATGTTTAACAACTCGCACAGCCATGTAACATTCGAAACACCTATTTCGGAAACGGTCAGTTTTTAAATTTCCATTCTGTTTCGTGACTGCTAATATAAAATTCCCCAATTGTTTTTCCGGTTCATAATTTCCCAACGCGCCACTCTCATTAGCCGCCGCTCTTTGGGCGTTGGTTTGAATTGCTCTGAAATCATCGACGAGAGTAATGTTGAATTGGAGGTTCCTGTGGGAACAATAAACGAGTAGGATGAAAGCATAATTTCAACATTCTCTTTGATTGGTTACTACAAATTACAAGTCGTAGTTTACGTTACAATCCCACGGTTCAAACCTTGTTTCTCGATAAATTTGGATAGTAAATTGTGAATAAATAGAATTCATTAAAATGTCACAATATTTCCCAAATTGAACCATGGTTATAAACACATAATTTTAAAATTTGAATCATGATCTTTTATTTTAATAATATTTTAGAATCCCATTACCTTAAAAAAACTATAAATAGTTTTAGTCGTTTCGAGCATTAAGATATAAGAATAATAACAATTGAAATCGTGAAGGAAATGAGTGAACCTTCGAACTTTAGATGTTCTCTAACGTTAGTACCTACGTGACTAAAGCTAGATGAAGTAGAAATGACCCATTAGGGAAATCCTTTGGCAATTCATTTCGAAATGAAGTGTTAAAAATTCCTGCAAGCATGGATGAATAAAACGGTCACAGTAATAGGCGAGAGGAGCTTATCTTTTCCTTCCCATCATTTCTTAAATCTTACCGTTGATTTCTCTTAGCAGAAGATTGAATCCAATCTGAAGCGGGTAAAAGGAAGGATAAATTTTATATCGGGAGACTTCCTTAATTGAAGTGGAATTGCAATAAAAATAGTGAGGTCAGCCGTAAAATGAAGCAATTTGATGGGGTATAGAGGGCGAAGAATTCGGAGGGAATAGGGATTCCATTGAAGGAACAACGGATAAATCCCATTTCTAGAAGGTACTCAATTAGCTCCGTCTTCCACAGAGTTAATTCGATCTCTTATGATTACTATCGAAACGCACGTTCATTTGGGATCAACTTATTTGCTGAGCTAAACTATTTTCTACCTTTAGAGATGGAATTATTAACGATAACATCATAGTTAATTTGGTGAATTAAAGAGGTTAAAGAGTCAGCGATTCGTTTGATAGTAAATTCCACATTAAATTACATTTCCTAATTTTTAGAATCGATGAGACGTAGTTTAGTATATTAATTAAACTGAAATCGATTTTATAAGCATACGGAATCGGATGAATTCGACAATTTAATTATGACTCTTTCTTGACTATATGAACATAAGAAATTTTTTCGGTGATTGAGTGATTTATGTACCGTGACTTAAGAAATTGTAGTAATCGTCATTTATATGAAAAACAGTCTAGTTACAAGTAGATATAACTTGTTAATAAGCATCTGAAATTACTTGAATCTTTCTTAGATATAGATTGATACATATATTGGCATTAATTCGAGTAATCTTCAGAGAATCAGACGCTACATGATATACTACACATTTTTAGCTAGATAATTAATAAAAAGAATATATTTATATATGTATACTAGCATTTTTATTTTTATTGATATTTTCGCTCTCTCAAATTATGAGAGGATGAGAATCACTATTTGTAAGAAAATAAAAGGGATGGAGTAACAACACATAACAACACGTTCCTTATTTTATATAAGCCTAAATGATAAATATTTCCTGCGTCTGTTCATCACCAGCTGTTTCATTACTTATTCTATGAATCCAATATTGAGCCTGACGTACGAACTGATGATTTCCTCACCTGGGAGCTTCTCTTATTCAACTTAAGCGATTTCAATATTGGTATAATCTTCTCTTCATCAGTTTATCCAAGCGTTTCCTCTTCACAAACATCTTCCTTCGCAATTTCCCAGTTTTCCATCTTCTGCGCCAAACTGTTTTCGACCCATCTTCTTCCTCGCATCTTCGTTCCAATTTCACTTCCGTTTACATTCTCAGAGCAAACACGGAAAGAACGCTCGACTGGATACGTTTATGGGATTATATTATAATCTAGTGAGAGTGATAGAAGTTGGCATTGCCTACCTTTTCCCTTGCTCTCCATTTCGCCAGGAAATAAATCGTATCTCATAGTAGTACTCGACAACATCCGTTTGGATCGGTTATTCCTCGGGGTGTAGCTATTAATTTACCTTTTCTCAGAGATAATTTTTAGGATGTCTCTTTAGGATAGGATCAATAACGTATTCTGAGAGATAATCGTCTAGTTTATCCAAAAGATTACGTGGTTAATCTTATTTTTTTTATATTTTTAGATTTCTCGCGATGATTACGTACCAGAAGGCTAAAGGACGAATTATTTTAGATTTTGAGACTGATGTTGATTATGGGTTTTCTCCTGCTGAAGTTATATAAATTAACTAACTTAATATAGCAGATGCAAAATTGTAAACATCAATTCCAAAGGAAATCAGAAAGACTTCCAAATTGTTTTATTTTGAGTGGATCTATACATAAATAAAGTTTACCATCTTTTTATATTGATTAAATGTGTTTAATTAAAATTTCATCGTATTTTATCATTAGATAGTATAATATTCTAACTTTACTGTTTTTATTGTAATGTCGCCGGCAAGAATTTCTTTATGCACGTTTATTTTCTACTTCATTTCTTTATTTCTAAATCAATAGTGGACTGGTTGGCATGCTACTGCACTTCAACCTCAAGGTCCCGGGTTAGATTCCCTGCTAACCGGATTTTTCTGGTTATGGAACGATTCTGTGACTAGTTTCTTCGATAATGATTAGGATTATCGGTTGTGATCGATTTTTTCTGATCTGACGGAAGGAATTGAATCTGGCCGTAAAAATCAAGTGCAGAAACCCAAATTCATCAGCATCGCGACCGATCATCAGAAACCATCAGCCGACCCTGCACGTGATGGGAATGAGGCTAAGAAGTAAATTTAAAATAATTTTATGTTTGCTCATCGTTTTTCGTCTTGCATTTTTACCGTTTTCAACGTTTTTTTACAACCATATAATTTTTTCGCTACTGTTGTTCTTTTTCCTGTTTTGTTAAAGTTTATTCCCATGCCATTCCCTTTTCTTATTATTCATATTTGTAAAATATTAACACGGCTTTGGATGCAAAATAAAATCGATATACTCCATCTTCACTTCTGAGTCTGTCTGCTGTACCAATCTTTCAATGAAAGCGCTTAGTAATTTTCGACATGATGTGCATGAAACAGAGGCCCACCATGACTCAACCAGTATATAGTAATGAAGGGCCCACGTATTTACCTTTTTAAACTTACATTTTTTATCCATTTATCACCATCTTCAACCATTTCCCTATCTTTACATCTGAATTATCCAGCTGCCTCGTCCGAATCTAGAAAAATGGCTCCGGATTATTTGATTTGTAGCTGGCATAAGCACGTTGGTGCTATAATGAGATACCTCTTCGAGAGAGACAACCAAGCGGCATATCTTTTTATTTTTCGCGTTCCGTGATTCAACTGTTAATTTAACGAGCTCATGCAAGAACGGGGGTGTGAGGTTGCGTGCAAGATGGCGATCGTGTTTGGAGAAGAACTGGATGGAATATGAATCGGTGTAGATTTATAACCCGCAGTTCATTAAATAGCGGAGATTGTAAGCTTAACGTGTCATTTCTCTCCCACGCGATGCCGGTTTCTTTTAACCCATTGCTTTAATCATTTCATTCAATGAAATGAAATTCCGATCTTTATAGCGGAGATCGAATCCGCCGATTAAAATGTTTAATTTTCTGGTCTTCTGTTTTTTTGAACTACGAACTGTTGAAATATTTGTCAATCAAAGTGTGATGTGTTCTTTTATTCACATATACATCATAAATACTAAGCCGTCTTTAGGGTGAAACGGACTAGAACTTAATCTAGGACCCTATGGGAAATTGAAGTTCTTCTCGCTTAGATTTCTTTTAAAGGCTGTGATTATCCTCGACTATTACCGTTTGCTTTGGTATCACAATACTCAACCCAAAAGCATCCGCAAATTTAACTTTCGGCCGTCATGCATGTCTGAAGTTGATCTGTTTTAGATTCGGATCGTTTGCGGGAAGAGGCTTAATAACCACTACTTAGTTTCATTACCAGTCCGAATGTAAACCGCAGTAATGAAATTCTGTTTCAATGGACACTGAGTTCGCATTGAAACAAATATCTCTCAAATGTGGAGAACAACAAGCAAAATCTGTAATGGTACTGCTAGGAAGTAATTACGAAACGAAACGTTTGGGTATGTTTGTGAAGTGCATAGAGGGCTTTATGTGACTCGTTATTCATAATAATCCTGGAACAAGTTTAGTACCGCTTGAGCATAAATGGAAGTAGATAAAGCTTCTTAGCCGAAGTGTATTTAACAGTTGTACTAGGTTATAATTTAAATCAATATCGTGAATTGTGTGGATTCGAAAACGCTCAAATATTCACGTGAATTGCTAAAAAAAAACCTGATTCCAACTCTCATTCATTTTATAAGGGTAATTCCAACAATGGTGTGCTTTGAATTTGAAAAATGAGATCTATGACAAACATACACAGTAAAATGAAAAGCTGTAGAAAATAAATCGGAAAATTTTTCACTTCATAACGGTACAGAAAACTTTTAATAACTCTGCAATTTATTACACTTTAAGAACACACCACACGACTAGTTTCGATCCTTAAGCATCATCTTCAAGAGAATAAGCGTCAGGAAACAAAGGATTTAATTGAAATGGAGAAAGAGTAGAGGAAAACAATAGGGTCAGGTCAAGGATGAAATGATAAGATTCACAGATGGCCATCCTTTCCTGAAACCAGCCCTCTTTTCCGATTTATTTTCTCATCTCATAGAATACTACGAATTTACTCGCAAAGCTGCGGCATTTGTATAAATTGAAAGCTTATGCCTAGAAGTGCTCAGTATGTTTCACTTTAGAAAATAAATTGTGATACGTTATCACCTTGGGATATACAGCCACCCGTACCTCTTACTTCCAGCATTTCTTAAAGGTAGACTAGCGTGGACAGGAAAATAACATATGCTCAGGGGTTTTTCATTAATTCGACTTGGAGAGGGGGGAGTACCCTAAGCCAGCTATTGTAAATCAGGTGCCCGACAAAAATTTATTGCAAACATTCGAAAACTGTAAATGAGACATTTATTTATCAAAACGAGCAGCAGATTTTCGTCTATTTAGTTGTTATAACTACGACGCAGTTTCATTACATTATAGATGTTATAAGAGCATTTTTGAGAAAAAGATCACAAGTCTTTCCACGGTAGATGATAT
This sequence comes from Pachydiplax longipennis, assembly GCA_036926295.1. Lineage (NCBI taxonomy): Eukaryota > Metazoa > Arthropoda > Insecta > Odonata > Libellulidae > Pachydiplax > Pachydiplax longipennis. The sequence goes on from JAVFKF010000012.1 coordinate 17,730,631, forward strand.
CTTTAAAGTAGGTAAATCATTTTAGTGCTCCACAGTCACTCCAAGTTTGAGCTATATTACCTCAACCTATGTTGGTAGATGATATCTTTAAAGTAGGTAAATCATTTTAGTGCTCCATATTCACTCAAAGTTTGAGCTATATAACCCCAGCCTATGTTGGATATAAGAGAGGGAGGAAATAGAGTTGGGAACCGCTTCTATAGTAAAACAGTCAGCAACAGCAAATAAATAGATCATTATATCATAAGATAGTATTGACGAAAAGGTCGGTCGGCTTTAAGAGTCTGACATTCCATAATTCTATGTCATCCATCTACTTTAAATGGTAGCTATCCATTCCTTTAACCATCTGCTCATTTCAAAGCAGAGAGAGAGGAACTAAAAGGAAAAGAGCGAATTTATAGTGTGTTCGGGCAATTTGGTGTTAGACGACTTTGGAGAACAACGTCCACGAATATCTGGTCAGACTCGAGTGTGTGCCGAGCAAATATCTCTTCTCAATTTGGAGGCTTTTAGCTGAATTGGACGTTATTGACCATTCGTTTGTCACAGTTGTAACTCCAATTTGGGATCGGAAACTATGTGTATGAAGGGTGGAATAAATGAGGTATCCTTTAATTAGTCTGTGCGTAGTATACCGAAAATTCAAAAATAGGACCTATCGAGTCAGTCAACCGAAACGAGTACTTCTAGAGATTTTCGAGCAGTACCATCATTTAAGTTATTGATCCAGAGTTGCGAACAAGACTGATACAAAAGTTTTGGTCCATTTGATTTCGAAATAGAGAAGTTTGACTATGCACACATCCAGAGCTGATGGGTGAGGCAACCGCCTCAGGTGCCTCTCGCAGGGTTGAATGCTAAGTCTTCACTATATTGATATTAGGAGTTTTTTTTACAATGATTTTCGCTAACGAGGCGCTTATTACTCTTAATTTTCCTAATTATTTCGACTGAAATAAATCAAAATGACTTTGGAATAAAACGAAAAGCGGAGGATTATATCTTGCCTTATGCGATAAAATGGCTCTTCACGACTCTGCACATATATTTGCTTTATTCAGCTGTTTTAACATCATAGCATTTGCAAGTGTGATAGATTTGCGAATTACCTTCCAGATACTTCATCCGGAAAGAACCAACCAGATGAAAATGTAAATCAGAATAAATTCAACCCAGACCCTCAATGCAAAATTAATTAACACTTTTTTCACATTCGGGAGCGATCCTTCATTAAAAATCATTGTGACACGAAACGACAGCACCGAGTTGAACTTCACCGCGGAATCCAAATAAAATTTCCCCTAAAAACGCTCCGTACATTAAGCATATTCAAAATGGGTGCTGCCTCCCCACCCCACCGTTACATTTTCCCACTTTTTAAAAAATCCATTCCCGTCCTCCCCATCTTTAATCGTGTATCCCTCCGCCACCCACGCCTCCATCTCTCACGGAAAAGGGGCAAATTAGCATTCCATCCGTCTCGCCGTGGGAAAGTATCAGTATTCCGTCCATGGGAGCAGGAGCTTCCGGGCGGCTGCTGGTCGGCGAGGGGGAGGTTTTTTGGAAGCGAATGTCTCTTCACAGGTAGGCGAGTCCTTGGAGCACCGCGTGCTAACCCATTATAGGTGCGGATTTCCTGCCTCGATGTTGACGACTCTATTGATTCATCGCTAGTTACTGTGAGAGAACACATGTTGCGGCAAGATAGCCGTAGTCAAGGGCGTTTAGACAGCCCACCAAACTCACGCCCCCGAGGGTCCCCGATTTGATCACACTAGAGTAAAGATGCCCGACCAATGCAGAATCCGCCAAAAGTGACGAATTACGTGATTTTCAGTGGAACAATGCATCCTGAGAAGATTCCTTCGCAATTTATATGCATACAAAAACTTGCGCACATAACATAACCTACTAAAGAAACCTAGAGAGGACATATTTTATATTTTTTATTGCGCATATCAAAGAGAAATGAAATAATTTATTCATCAACTTGAAAGTTTGGCTACCCATTTTCATGGACCGTATACTTAGGGTATCTTTAAACGTTCTAATTTCTTTCATATTTCCTCTCCATTAAATTCCTAGCGATCTACAGCGCATCATTATTTTTCTTTCCCATCGATTTTTCCCCTCAACCAGGGTCGCCCCTGCAATACTAACATATTAAGCATAATTTCGGATGCCAGCATTGAGTGGGCAAATATTTTCATTCGCAAGTCAAAATCTTATTCTGTCATATTAAGAAAACAGTAATTATATAATATTAAAGTAATATATGGGACTTCATGATATAATTTTCAAAGAAAACGGTCTAAAACGATGTGGGTTGGGGATAGAAAAACTCCTCTTTCACCTTGGAATCCTCGCAAACATTTTATCCGTTGCCAAAGTGTACCTAATATTAGCATTAACAAGGATTTCCCTCTTTTCCAAAAAGAAAAATTCATTATCTCAATTTTATCAAACTATATTGTGCTGTCACTCTTTAGAATAGCATCGCGAAAAATACTCGTTCGGGGCGCCAAATGCAAATGGGGCTGTGACTGGCCCCAATTGCATATCCGAGCCGAATTAGAATCTTATTGCATAATTGAAGTAACGCATTGCCCTGTCCCATTATCATTTCATTCATACGTTTAGTGCATACTTTTTTGACAGTTTAATCTTCAATATATTTCCATAATAACTTCCAGCAGAGAGGAAATTAATAATTTGTTTTACTTATTAATTTCATGATGAGGTAATATATTAGTGTAAAAAGAATGAAGAATGAAGAGTAGTGTAGAGTATGTCAATGGAATTTTACAACTGCATAAACCTCGACAAGTAGATCTTTCGGCTAGTCCGAATTATTAGATATCCGACTTCCTCAAGGTCAATAGAATTCGATTTTTCGTTCAGATTCGAAGTGGAATTAAGGGTCTCTCGATTCACTCCCACAAGTTCTTTATCTAATCCCTTCCTCCGAGAAATCTTGATCAATGGACATGGTACGAGTATGACGTCATAGGTTTCCCTCAGGTCGACTTTTATCGAAGTATTTTAATACAATACATTAGAATAAAATTTGATGATTAATGTTCTTGAATGTCAATAAGTAAGAACAGTTGTGCATACGATATACGTTCAAGGATGGCTGTCAGAAGATAAGAACACAACAACCGTAGTACCGAATATCGTTCTCACGAACAAACTAAAGTAACTTCGTACTAAAATAATTCCCCTGCATTTTTGGCATGAAGTGATATAAATAATTGATTACTAATTCGCTCCTTTGGATTGAATTCACTGCTATTTTCCAGGAAGCTATGTATTATATATGTATATAACTTCACCAAATTATACCAAAAATTTGCAATCTCCAAATCAACCGCCGTAAATTTCTGAATCCTCTCTGTAGCTTCATTAATTAAAATTGAGTTTGATTCCATCTTCAAAGTTCGAATCAAAATATTTCACACTCATTCATTTGTCATTTTAACACTCTCAAATTATGATCGAAATTTACATTTCAATTTGATGATTATTACATATGTATATTTAATATACATGTATTATTAATGATTCCAAAAGATATTCATAATTTAAAAGGAGATTTCAGCATTAGTACTTCAACATAGGGAATTATGTTTATGACTCAGTTATTTTGACTTTCACTTTACTAATTAATGGTATTAATGAGGTTTATCCCATTTATCAAGAAGTGTTATTTCGTTACTAGGTTCCAGAAATTGCAATGTGGGTGGCGCAGGGTAGAATTAGTGAAAGAAGCTCTGTGTTCGATACCCGGTGGAGGTTCATACATACGAAAATACTATACATGAGTTATCAAAGCCCTTTTAACAATATTACTACTCTTTCGGCTCTGGGTTGATTTTCAAAAGTGAATCCAATTGTCATATTGTTTTAGGTTCTGGTAAAGTTGTTAACTTTTCCAATATTACATATAGATATTACCTTCGATAAAAATATCCAAATAAAATGACAATCGCGACTCAGAGTTATCGACGTATTTACGTTAAAAGAAGGAATGTGGGGAAAGATTTACAGGATTTATTGCCTCGTCAGTCACAACCGTTCTTTGGGAAAAAGAATGATGGAAGATTTGAGGGAAAAGGATAAAAGGTAGAGGAAAGGAAGTATAGTGAAGGAAAAGAGAGAAGAGGAGACAAATAGCGGAAGGGAAAGGATGTTGGGTGAAAGAAGAAATCCAAAAGGGAGAGGAAAGCGACAAAGCGTAGCGAAGGTAAAGTGACAGAGACAAAGTGAACACAAAGGAAGAGGAAACAGTTTGAAGTGAAGGGAGCACGACAAAGAGATGGGGAATCGAAAAGAATCTAAAGCAGCAGTTTTCAACATGTGTTACGAGTCTAAGTTTGGGAGGGAAACATCGGAGATTCGAAAGAAATCGATGGGCTTGAAAAGGTGGTATCCAATTGGAGGCAGATGGAATAGACTAATTTAATATCGATGCAGGATCGAATCAGATTCCTTCGAAGCCTCCATTTGCTGGAGTGAAACGGGAATGGTAACAATTTTTGTCTTCACGATGTATACATTGGGGAAAGAAATAAAAACAATCCTTTTTACCTTGAGTATGCATGATGTGTATTGGAAATTGCCGGCAAGTGTTCATTTCGAAAATTAGAAAAGATAGTAGGAAAGGTAATACGTTTGGTCACTAATTGCTATAACAGATCGGTGAGCATTACTCAGATGCTTCAGGACGGGAATTTTTAGAAAATAGAACACTTTGACTAAGCTTTTATTTAGTTAATAAAATCAGATAAAGTAGTTATTTGAGGATGTAGCCGATATTTTGCGTCCTCCCTATTATATATTTTGTTTTAACGCCCCATTGTGTTATACTCTGAGGCAGATGCTTTGTTTAATGTCTGATGCACCCATGAATTTTGCACAATTTAACAGTTTGGATAATCTACCATTTACTTCAGCTTATTTTTCTTACTTGTGATACATTTCGATAGAGCGAGAGAAATATTATAGTTGATCTTATTAGATAATTACTAATACTAACTGTACTAATTAAAATGCATACAATTTGCTACTTAAATATCATCTAATATATTTTTATATATGCTAACTTAATGTAGACTTATAGAACAACGCCAATAGTGAAAAACTGTATTGATTAATACTATGACCTTTCTAATTTGTAATGTTTTGCCTATGGGGGATTTATAGAGAAGTTTTCCTTTCATTTTTGGGCGAACATTAAGCAATGTCAAAAGTTATTTAATTATGCTCGACCTCCCTTGAACGTTGCCCCCGGCCAAGAGTCCAATCACAAAGGAAAAATAAATAAATTAAATTTACGAGAATCGGTCGATATAATGAAACGGCAGGAGAATTTCATTAGAGAAGACAATACCCAGCCAAGGAGAGAAGTTAACGTCAAGAACTGAAGGAGGAGAACCTATAAATGTATTCAATATATACGTACAATTTATATATATATAATGTATAAATTCAAAATGTTCTGGCTGTACCTTGTTAAAAGCCATCTGAATGAAAATGAAGAAACTGTTTTCTTTTCCATAGGATGTTTATTGGCAACTAGTTTCTCTACCGTGGGAGTGTAATCATGTCTTCATTTTCACTCATATACAATGTATACATACAAAATTAGGATAATGTCACTTCTGACCTGAAGAAGCAAGCAGCATCGCTGGCAGAACGTCATCATTCGTGTTGACAACCGCTGCGTATTCCCCAAAATCTTAGTACAATTTCTAATCCCAAAGATTCAAGGTGAAATGACCGTGGTGTCTAGAACCGTATCCGATCGCTACAGATTCGAAAATAGAAAAATCGAAGCGGCCTATGGATCGAACATCCGAAACCCATCAGACCGCAGAATTTTATAGCCGCCAAAATAATGGCTCATATCAAGATGCTTAGGCTATTCTTTTTCCTTCGTTTACTTCTGCGGCTCAAGCTTTCACCGATTCAGCAGTCACGTAAGCCTTACGTTCCAATCTCCCTTGCTTTTTCTCAATCTCTTCCATCGGATACACACTCATTTTCTCCCTGCTTCGTTTTTTCGCAAACGCGCATTTCACGCTCGTCGATTCACTTTCGCTCGCAGCTCTTCTTTTTTTATCTAATCGATCCGGATTTCTCTATATTCCGCCCCCTCGACATTCTCCTTCCATTTATATCTTTTTTGTTTCCGCATCAGCTCGAGCATGAAGTTCGAGACGACGTTTATGTACGGGAATATCCCGTGCACTTTGCTCGGCCGAGTGGACGGCGATTGACAGACCCGAGGTGGCTGTTGAGGCGGAAATAACTATCGGATGAGAGGTTGGCAGGTGTCCCGTACACTCCTTTCTTTCCTCCACTTTCTATTTCTCGGTTCCTAATAAATCGCTTTCTCTAAGACCGATAAGGAGAGCATCTTCTACGCTCGTAGACATCTCCAAGTTTTTTAGGCTTTTTCTTTGGCTACGATGAAGGATACTGTCGGCAGGTGCCTACAGGATGAGCCGTCTTCAGACGCTGAGCAAGTGGGCCTCTGGGAAATAGATTCAGAGATGCCACATAGGGTACAGCGCAATTTTTATCAAAAATAAGTTGAATGAGTCAATAAGACAATGAAATATTATATATTATCCGTAGAGGTATACTATACCGATGATAGAAACAAGGGCAAATGAAATTTGAAGAGAACAAATAATGAAGATATCATACTTCTACTTTCCTGTAGATAAAGTACGATTATTTGTTTTTAGGATGGAATTCCACATCATCAAGGTTGTAATGGTTAAACTTAAATTTAAAGAGAGTTAAGCCGAGACGAAACCGGGAATTTTCACAAATGTTTGATGACGGGCTAATGATTTGAGAAGTTAAGAAGTTGATACTTATCCTTTTAGGAAACTCTCTTTTCGATAGGCCCACGCCCTCTCCTCCATTAATAGAAAATCTTCCTGAAATAGGATTTTCGATTAACTTCTTAATTTCGATTAATTTCTTCTCTTAAAGAAAAATTTTCTAGGGGGCTTTCAAAATAAGAAATCTTTCTGAGAGGACCACAATGTATGTAACATGTTAGGCGAGCTAGATAAAGTGAAGCATGTAAATATTTTTCTTCGAATTCTTTATATCACATTTAGACTTCAAAATAAGACTATTTCTGTGAAATAATATGAATAATAAATACAACAAATGCGCTCAAAAGTAAGTAAATAGGCACTAATAGGAAATTAGAAAGGCTTTATTGTGTCGGTGCCCGGAGTATAATACCCAGTTTGCTCGCGGGGCCGCATAAAATCTTTTCGCGGGTCGCAGCTGGTCGTAGTTTGGGAACCTCCGTCTTAAAGAAATCGAAAATTCAAAGAGGGACGCAGACGTTCAGTACAGCCGAAAAATGTCAACCTGAAATACTCTTAAGATTCGAACGCGGTAATTATATTCTCAGTTCAGTCATCCCTCTTCTAATTCCTCACATATGGCTAGCCTACTCCTTAGGCAGTTAGGAAAATATACAGACGATTCCAAAGGAAATATGTTTACCACAGAGCAAATGGTAAGCGAGATTAATGAGAGCATGAGGCATTAGAACTTGAGATGGGAACATAATGAGAGAGCGAAGCTCATATTAGGATAGGACACTAATGACTTGAAAGAAATGAAGAGAGCGCTATTTACGTCCAGCAGTATATTACTGTAAAGACCCCAATTCTAAAAAATTAATGGAATATGTGATGGTAGTCTCAAGTTTTACTGGAGACACTCATTCTTAAAGCGTCCGTATATTATGTACTTGATGAGATGAGAGACATCAGTCCCAGAATATAGTATTATGTCTGTTAGGGTTCTATCAACACTCCATATATATCTGAGACCCTTCTGCTATTCATCAGATACTAATGTGCTATAGAAACCCTGGCAAGGATTCTAAAAGTAAAACTTTTCTTTTCTAATTTCTGTCTTTCATTTTGTATTCAGCTATATTTTTTGTAATTTTTTATTTTGTATTTATGAAAATTTTGTAAATTTTTGTAATACTTATAAATTTGTAATTTGAAAATCCCATATATAACCCATGGATTAATGGATGATGGGACTACTTAGTCCGAATTTCGCCCATAAAAGACGTCATTAAGTTAAATTAATTTAAATTAAATTAAAAAGTTCTTGATCCACAAGGGTTACTCAAATTGGATTATTATTTAAATCAAGACGAATTTAACCCTTCATTTACTTAATTCTTCCTTTAGTATGACTGATTTTAGGGGACATCCTTGGCCCATATTTTGTCTTTACCAGTCCCATAAATATAAATTATGTCAAATTATCATCACATTAACTCGTAAGACATTGCATTAGAAATTAATTGCATATACGTACATGCCCCTTACTCGTAGTAAACATTAAAATTTTATCTAAAATTCTTAAAAACCATATTGTTTCTTCCTCGTATCGTCTTCAACCCTCTACGGAATTTATTTTGTTTGGGAAGGCAAGAGTAGAAAGAAGGGCATTTTTTGTTAGTGAAAAGTTAATTTCATAAATTATGTACACAAGCGTTAGTAATATACCTAACCGCCTAAAAGTCTGGGGACCTCACGTAAAACATTTCTTAGATAAGCAACCCAGTTCCTTAAAGACTGATGAGATAGAGTATGAAAAACTCTGTTCCGGGATAAAGTATCCTTACACTCCTCTAGAGACACAGGATTTAAAAAAATGCATTTTCTAGGAGACGCAACGCTCCGTTTTAATATAACTCCTTAAGATTTTTTTCCACCCTCTTCAGCAGACATTTCGGTTCCGTGCCTTAGTTACAAATCACCCCTTTGCTATCATCAGCACCCCTTTCGTGGGAACCGAGACCTACTTGAGAAAGACTATCTTATCCTAGACATAATATACCCGAACCTATAGCAACCTCCGAAGGCGTACCCACTATCGAAAAAACGCAAGAGTTCCTCCACGGTCTCTTCACTAGGTCATTTATACCCTTCCGCGTTTGATGATCCTCGACTTCCGCTACGTGCCTCGAAGAGAATAAACATTCCTTCGCGCTCATAAAGCACCTCACTGTTACCCCGCCATGTTTAAACCGTTCTAAATGGCCGCCGGTCCGGAACATGCTTCGGTTTGGGAGATTTACGATTTTTCTAGGAGCCCGTATGGTTTTTGTATGTCTGCTTCGTTATGGAGTGGCTGCTGAAAACGTGTCGGTGGAACAGTCTGGGAAGAACGTGACTGCAGCGATCGAGCGCGCTTCCCGTTTGTGTTTTGTTTCTCGTCCTTATATGCGCCCCGGACTTTTATCGCCCTGCGGAATGTGTTGGGGTAACAGAGCACGGACCATACCAATGGATGTTGGGAAGGCGTCGGATTTTAATAGAATTTCGAGACTGTTTGCTCATTGGACGCGGTGGATGATTTCGGGGTTATTTTTCCGTTTCGGCCCATCTGTCTTGGATTGTTAGGGAGGTCCAGTGCCTGGGTATTCGCCCATAAACTTCAGTATGATGGCCCCTACGCGAGGGCTTCTCAATGGCTGTTAACTTCGGTCTCTCTTTTCCTCTTTTCAACCTTTCCAGTTCATCGTTCTCTCCATTCTAGGAGGGGTTTATAAGATGACTCTTTATTGAGCCTTCCACTTCGTGGCATTAACAGCACTTCTCTTTTCACCTAATAGATCCATAGAGTGAACGAATATCAAATTAAATTTTTAATCCCTTTTTGAGGAATAGTTAAAAAGATGGTGCTATACTACGTATGCCACGCACACATAGGGTGCGTTTTTGACAATGAGTATCTGTTATGCTTTACTTAAGAAGACTGCTAAACTTCTTGATGATAAAAAATGTGCTCAAGGGATATACTTTACTTCAATCACCAAGATTTGCATTTCCTCTTAATTCATTCTTCGTTGCAGATTTAAAGAATTTAATATTGAAAGATTTAAGAAATACTTTCTGGACGCCATTTGCAAATTATGGTAATAATTATCTTTTAAAGTTATCAGTTGATATTCCGAAGCGTTGTTTGGTTTTGAATTTATGTTTCAAATAATTGCTGTATCGTTGACTCTTCCCTAATTTCGTTTACCACAACACGCTTGTATATTAATTCGAAATTAATGCCTCGCCCAACTGCTCGTTCAGTGTTTTCAGTCTAAATTCAAATTCAAGATAAAGAAATAAGCGAGTGAGCGCAGAATAAAAGAATTAAGCTCACATTCAACTCTCATTAATTAACTATACGAATAATAAATCGCTTATCTAAAAGAATTTTAGATGTATATGCTACTCTCTAGAGTAAACTAGGCGTAGACTAAAGTCTGGGAGTAAATATTCACTTAGTAAAATACCCCACAGAAATATTCGAGAGTAGCATATCTATCTAATAATCTTTTAGATATGTACTTTATAATTTAAATAGTTAATTCACGAGAATTAGATATGAGCTCAATTCTTTTATTCTACGCTTACTCGTTTATTTATTTATCCTGAATTTGAATTAGACTGAAGATAAATTTATGGGGGTGTTTTATTTACTAGGTTAATATTTATAAGATTTCTTCCATGTATTTCATTCGAGAGTCACTGACCTCAGATAAATAAATACACATCGCTAATTATTATATAAGCTTACTCTCCGAGGAATACGATTGAAATTTTAATTAAATTTGCATGATTTCTCATGATAAACTTCTGTTTATAATTCGAATGTATATCAAGAACTAAAAGAAGCACTTAATTTAAAAGAAACATTTCAAAAATACAAGTTTCATTCCCGCTATGCCGCTACTGTGATTAATTATTAATCAAAATGTATTTCGCTCATTTTTAACTCATCGCTATCTGCAGGAAATTTTGATATCTTTATGATATTTCAACTACTTACGATTTAACAAAACATGATTTCTTCGTTGATCCTCTTTTAGTGTTTATTGTACAACGGATATTATCAACCAACATAGGCGCATAGTCGGCTTACTCTACATTTTCGTAAACAGCGACAGAGTGTAGATATTGCCAACTTCAAGTAAAGTCGGTGTATGTATGTATGTACAATAAGTCTATTATTACTTGACATTTGACCCAAACATCGGAAAAAGGTAACTTACTCCAAGTCTCCAAGTTGTATTCCTTATTATACTCTACCAGGTTTAACTATAAAAGTTAACTAAAATGTAGGAAAAAGAACTTTTACTTAAACACGCATTCCTGCAATTTTCCTCGCACATTTCCTCCTACGCTTACTTTCTCCATCCTTTCGCCGACACTCCATCAGGAGAATCACGCAGCAAAAAAGATTAAATTTCCGGCCAAATCGCGAAAATCCTTGGCGCCGATTTCTCTCTCAATCCCATCGCGACCATTTTGCGAGGATAACAAACCTGGGATCCACGCCCAGGTTATTACAAACGCGTCAGGAGCACATTCTTCCTTCCGATGAGGGGAAGTTTTTGAAAAGGCCCCACGCACAGTTTGCTCTCCGACGCTATCCATCTCCACCCCTCCAAAACACCCACAACACTCCGTCATCAACATCTTTTCCAATTCCCACGCTCTTCCCATCTCTCTCTCCCCTATTCACCCTTCTATTCACCTATCCTTCTTCCTATTCTGTTCTTCTCCTCACGAATACATTTATAAGGATATCTATTAACTGATGTTTATTTAAGCGCTCTAATATGTAATTTTTAATATATATAGGTGGTTCAAAAAACTCACCACGAAAATGTCGCACAGAATCGAAAAAAGCTGGCCAAAAATAGTGGTTTATTGAGTTAGGAATTTGAAACTTCGCATGGCTATTCTTGAATACATTCTGCACTCGACTATGCAAGTCATCTACGTATGTTTCTGTGCAATTAAATTATGTAGGGGGACAATGTTGACCAAATTTCGCGGAAAACGTCGGCCCTCGATTTTTTGCGAAATTCTTCGACTTCAAGCTGGTGCTGAACCAATATGAAGAACTCGATTGGAAAAACTTTAATGCCACGAAATAAACCTATCCTTGATCTCTCATACTGGCTGATTTTAATGGTCGCAGTTGAATATTAGCATACGTTATATAACAACATGATAGAGGAAATCATGATATACTACTATTTCTTCAGCGATTTAGAGAACAAAGAAAGATCAGCACAATATCCGCCTCCCACCCTTAAAAGGTAAACGTCACACTCTACCTGTCCAGTCTTTATAAACGAACTCGCTGTAAGGCACAAGTAGCCTGTATTACGAGTAGCTTACGGCTGTAATTAGGAAGTTAATCTAATTGGTTAGTCATAACATTGTTTTGTCGGGGAACTTCGGACGAATTAGACTGATTGAAATATATAACCGGAGAATGTGAAGTACGAACTGCTGCTGTTCCCCTTAGACTCTGCCTTAAGTAATCTTCTTCAGCAATCTCAACATTCGATCCACCATATCCTTCAACCGACGCATGCTTCTCTCCATCAGAGAGTGCTCGCAATGTATTGAGGAAGAAATCGTCAGTTCTGCAGTTAAATATATACCCGCTTTCCAGGATATCATTCAAAATTCTGGCTTAAATATATACCCGCTTTCCAGGATATCATTCAAAATTCTGGCTGCATTCGGGCAGCATAACCTGCCAAACATTCAGAAGGAACAACTATTTCCTTTCTTTTCTCTGATTTCACTCTCTTTTCTTTCGCTCTTGTGCCAGATCCTCCGCTGATCCTAACGCGACAACTAAAATCCGCGATTCAAAATTAGCGTTTCCTCTGTACGGAACTAAGTTACCGCGCATAGGATTGTTGCACATAGACGGTTTTCGCCTAGTCCTTATAAAAATGGAAAGATTACTCCATGGCTCCTTCAGAAACTTTCGCCAAAATCAAACGGCCGATGTCGGCTGGGTTAGCGGCACCTCGCGCGCGCTCGAGCAAACTGGTTCTAGTTTTGATTCTACTGCCAAATAGTAGGGATATTGAGAGAAAGTACCAAAGAGTGTGCAGGGAAGTGGCGGGTGACTTGACGTTTACCTTTTCAAATGGAATCTGGTAAATGTGACATTCGAGATCGAATAAGATTGGAAATTCATAATTGAGGAAATTTAAGTGCATTATAAAGGTTTCGAGAGAAAAACTGTTTTTGGTAAAATAATTATCGTAAGATATAAGACTTGAACAAGACTTGTCCAATTTGTTTGTGTGCCGGTTAATATGTAAACTGCATATATACTTTTAATTTTTCTCTATCTTGGTAGTTACACGCATGATGGATAATAATGTAGACCTCTGAATACCTGACGGATGGACCTGACGGACTCAGCTATTGCAGGAAGGAGGATTTCGATTAAAACTGAAGTTAAACCACTGTGACCACAGGAAGAGCAGAATTACTAATTTTTAGTATTAATTAACTAAAACATAAAGGTTTCATCATTATGGTAAGGTATTTCTTTCTATTTTCTCTCGTTTCACAGTTGCACTCCCCCTTCTCTGTTTTGCCACATTTCGCTACTCATCTCACAGCCGACTTGCTGATGCTACAAGCGCAACTGGCAGACGTAAAAATATAAATAAATATCGATCGATTATATAGATACTGCGACGTATCTGTAATTTTGATGTGCTAATTGGTATTACTGTCACACTTATAATGGTTCTTCACCTGTTTCGATTCCGCTTCAATCGGATATATTTCATTTTAACAGCCGAATTTTAGAACTTTGTCAACTACTAGTATATATTTGAACTTGAACTACTTAAACAATAATTTACACAAAAATGTTGGAAAACTCCTTAGATAATATATATCCTGTTCGCACCTTACCAAAGTGGTACTTTATCGCAATGTCCCAGCTATTTGAGCGCGAGGTGTCGCTAACCCAGTCGGCATCGGCCGTTTGATTTTGACATAAGTTTCTGAAGGAGCCATGGAGTAATCTTTCCATTTTTATAAGGATTAGGCGAAAGTCGTCTATTTGCAACAATCCTATGCGCGGAAATTTAGTTCCGTACAGAGGAAACGCTAATTTTGAATCGCAGATTTTAGTTGTAGCGTTAAAATCAGCGGACGATCTGGCACAAGACTGAAAGAAAAGAGAGTGAAATCAGAGAAAAGGAAGGGAATATTTGTTCCTTTTGGTACGTTTGGCAGGTCCTGCTGCCCGAATTCAGCCAGAATTTTGAATGATATCCTGGAAAACGGGTATATATTTAACTGCAAAACTGACGATATCTTCGTCACTATTTTGCGAGCACTCTCTGATGGAGAGAAGCATGCGTTGGTTGAAGAATTAGGTGGATCGAATGTTGAGATTGCTAAAGAAGATTACTTAAGGTAGAGTCAAAGGGGAACAGCAGCAGTTCGTACTTCACATTCTCCGGTTATATGTTTCAATCATTCAATCGTCCGAAGTTCCCCGATAAAACAATGTTATGACGAACCGATTAGATTAACTTCCTAATTACAGCCGTATGCTACTCGTAATACAGGCTACTTGTGCCTTACAGCGAGATGGTTTATAAAGACTGGACAGGTAGGGTGTGACGTTTACCCTTTAAGGGTGGGAGGCGGATATTGTGCTGATCTTCCTTTGTTCTCCAAATCGCTGAAGAAAACTTAAGTAGTATATCATGATTGGGAATTAAGACGCCCTTTTAAAAAGAAGTATTTCAATAGCTATGCTTTTATCCTCAGGGGGATAATGAATAATGAAAAGTGAATAATTTGTATGAAGAAGAAAAAAGAATGGTGAGTAATGGGTGATTAGAACATTTCGAAAAGTTTTCCGACGCTCTTCTTCATTTCGGAGCTCCATTATCTTTTCTCTCAGCGAATAATCTAACGAATTTTTGTGAATTATTATAATTTTAGAAATATTGCCACAGGTGATAAGGATAACGATTAATTTGGCACAGATTGCATCGTGGCTTATAAACTCAAGGGGTAAAAGAAATAAAGAATAATGACATGAGTGCGACTCTCAAAAGCTGTTAATTTATGTTTACAAAAATACCCCGTCGAAAAATTATAGAGCCCCTGTTCGGCGTGTGCCAGGGGGTGTAAACACTGAAAGATTGAATTCAATATGTTCTGGCGTAAATTTGTGGGAAGCTATAATAAATTATACAACTTTGTAATTTTCCACGGATCCGTGGAACAAATCTACTAGTGTATACTGAAAGATTGGGCTACTCTTTCAGTTTGTTAGTATCACGTATCGCTCGCTATAGAATGGCATTGATTGGGCGTGATAGTAATATGCAAGTATTATATTTACATGGAAAACTATGTATTGTATTGAGTTACAACCCGATGTATGAATTTCTGCAGAATATTTTCAGACAAGAGTAAAAAATGATCAAAGAGTCATTTCAATCGTTTAAAGGGGAAATTCTAAAGTTATAAAATATACAAGTGAATTTACAAGTATATTTCTGCTTCTAAATACTAAGAATAAAATTGGATTAATTTTTTTTGCACAAGATGCAACTTGCGAGAAAGATATGCTAGTGATAAGAGGGTGGCAGGATCGCCCGAGAACATGAGAAATGATGTTTGTTTATGACACTATGATTAGCCTGAGATTTAAATCGACGAACTTTCATAAGAAAACGCTTTTTATTATTCAATCACAATAACTCATTATGATAAAGAGCAATTAGCCGCCCACTCTCTAGAGAATGCCGAAAGCAATCAGTCGGTTTTACCACCTCCGAAACTGCTCGCTGTTTATTCTCCAGAAACAGGAGAATGCTCTCGTGCTCTGTGAACCTTTCTAACACAATTACACCCCATAATTTTCAATCGGTTTAAATGCGGCGAACGTGACGCCGTGAGAGGTATCCGTATTTGTAGAAGATTATTATTGAAACACCGCCCTCATATCATACGTGCCGAATGCATCGCTCAGCTCTCCACTGCAAATATAAATTCCTCGCCATCACGAGCGATTTAATTTACTCTCCAAAGCAGGTGATTGCCATAAGAATTTCACTGCAAGCACTGGCCGAAGTTCTCTCTCCACACCAAATCAGCCTATGTAGCAAGCATTGGGGTGGGGATGACATCTCGAAATCCAAAGCGTATGTATGCACCTCTAATACTCGTACTTCGGTAGTCCTTAACACAGGAGGAACGAATGAGTTGAAAATTCTCTCGATTACCTTTGATTAACTTTGCATTAATCGCTAAGACATCAAAATAATAGCTATACTATCAGCGCACAAGAGTAACTTTCTCTTTTATTTCCTTCGCTGAAGGAAAGCCATACATCGCCACTTCAACCAATTTAATCTTGAATACAGTAAGCCGAATTTTTTTATGCTTAATGTTTTTCTGACCAATAATTCTACGGTTTTCTAGAAAAGGGAAACAGAAACACCACTAAAATAATATATGATAAAAATACTTAATTTTAGTCTTTTAAAAGTCAAATAATCATAGCTTTAATTTACATTGGCATAACACCTTGAATTTACTAAAATAAACAACAATAACAGATTTAGGCAATAATAACGTAAATCATGAACTGATTATGGTAACAACCTGGAAAATAACGGGCATGGATCATCCTATCACATTTAGATAAAATAGTAATTATAAAATATTTCCATGACATACTGACTCGCTATTAAATTGGTGTATCATACCAGCCAAACATCGAGTCAATTTCAATGCGTTTCACATTAAAATTCACGCAAATTTAAGATAATGGCGGTATTTAATGAAACGATATTGCTTTATCTTGAACAAAATATTGCATAGTATCTAATTTTTTGTGCTGTATTATAATGATGCGTCCCAATGAAGATCTTCGTGAGCATTTAGATTTTCGATTCCATATTTTTATTATAACAATTTCTTCTCCACAAGATTTCTGCCACCTAAAATATGCAAAATCTGATAGATAAAATACGCTTATGTCTTTCATTTCTATTTAGTGTATTTATTCTCTTTCTTCCATGGTCGTCCATAATTGTATACCTTATTTCTTTGTATCTGCTTTCTTTTCTTGGTCCGTATGTTACATGCTGTTTTCTTTGAAGCTTTTTCCTGGAGGTCTGAGGGATGATTTATCCTAAATTATGTCCTCTGCAATTTCCATCTCTCTCATATTCTTCCTTATATCCTTCTATGCCTTTGCTGTCTTTCTTATTCTCATACGCGTGATTGAGAAATCTTTATGAGTATACAGCTATCCGTGTTCATTCAAGAACCAAAGAAACTAGTTTCAATAAGCTACTCCATACCTTTGCTATTATTTACAGCATATTGAGCAATTAAAAGAGTTCGATCTAATTAATTTCTTTATGATTATTTACCCCTAGGACTTTGTTATTTATTATTTATGATCAGGTCTAAAAATTAAAGTATAGAAAAATTTTATACTTGCACATAAGTATACCAAGGAGGATAATAAATCGAGAAGCGACGATGCTAGGAATAAATTAAACAAAGAGTAGTTTGGTTGGAAGAACGCATCTCTTTATGAGTACTACCACTTTGTCTCATGCTAGTTACAACTAAGTCAACACGTCTTTAGATGCTGCTATTTGATTTCAGCCGAATCATGAGTTCTGCTGTGTATCCAGAGTTGTCTACTTTAGTTTATTTTTCAGTTAACGTTTTCTATGGATGCTACTAGATAAAACTTTCCCTACGCAATTTCGGAGCGCACCCATCGAATGTCCAATAGACTCCACTTCTCCCCTGACCACCCGGGCAGTCTGTGCAAAGGGAGCTCTTCCAATGTCGAGGAATGTTAACTGCGAGTGTATAATAGCCATGGGCGAATTGGAAACGGGAAACAGACCGGAAAGAGGTTCCCTTCTGACTCATTTGCTAACACCCTGACTGCCAACCTATTTCCCTAGGCACCAATAAAGGCCCACAGACATCGCAACGGAGTTTCCCGCCGTTCCAGCTGTGATTAAAAGCTCACGTTCAAAGAGGACTCAAAAACGAACCAAACAACAATACCAATAATCCCTTAAACTTTGTATCTTGATCCGTTTAAACAAAAAATGCACCTACGCTCGTTCCCATCCAACCGTGGAGACATGTAGGACACGTTCTCGATATTTCTAGCAGCTTTAGCCCATTTATTTATTAAAATCAGTAAAAAAACTCTGTGAGTAAACTGTCATTTTTCCGTATCACTTTTCCTATACCTTATATCCCAAGCATGACAATGAGAAAAAAGTATTTAAGTTATTTCCATCGTAAATTTACGTTGAAGGAAAAGTAAGGAACTTACTGTCTTAAGACCACATGAGGCTTTCAGTTCAGAATTGCATCTTTTCCCGAAAAAAGTACGCGTTTTTAAGCAACCTCAGAGATAAAACTCCTTTCCCTCCGAAAATGTCTATATTGAACTATGTATTTGAAATTGAGGGATTCGCAGCTCAAATGAAGCTTAATGATTTCTTCCTCTTCTAAATATAAAACCCCATGTAAAAAAGGCCCCCGACCCCCAAAGGGTTCCTATAGGATATTTTAAGATACAGGCAATAGAGTCATTAAGAAATTCCGTCCCCTTAAAAATAATAGATTGGGAATTATTAATTGTAAAAGGTGAAAAAATTTTTGTAGCTAAAATAAATAGAATTTGCGAATGAACTCTTTAAAGAGACCAGAGGTAATTAGACGGCAAGATTTATAGGGAGAAAAATTACCGTCTGTTCCTCTACACCAGGAGTTTCCAACCTGGGGTATTCATACCCCTAAGAGTACATAAAAAGAAGTCTAGGGGGTAAAGCGAATAATAGGTGAGTAAGGATGACATGCTATGAAAGCTTTCTAACCTTAATTGTTTTAGTAAATATTCTGTGCTACTTGTTATCAATATCGAGGTTGACTTTAAAATTTCGGTTTTTCAATTTACGTTTAGTACTTGGAGGTACTACTTTAAAGCCAATGATGTTGAGGAAACCAAATGACTGCTTTTAAAGTTTCTATTTAGAATTTTCTCTCAAGGCGCTAATTCAATAAAATGGCTGTAATGATATTTTATTAAGATACTTGACAATGAAAATCTACTACTACGAAAGGATTCTTCATTTCATCGAAAATTTTACGTGAATTTATTATCACGGATAATTGTCGCCGATTTAATACTTAAAAAACGATTTAAAAAGTAATCAAATTTTAAGCTGTATAAATAATAAATCATTCCCTCAGACCCAGACATCGTTAAGAACCTTGAATCATTTATAACTCGAGGAAACAGCGATCTACCATTAACGGTTCATATGTAACAACTCTCCGATAGGTAGTACAAACGGAATAGCATCTACTACTCGTCGCTGTACGGTTCCCAAATGGACATGTGTATCTATCATGTGATCCGTGTCCCATTCACCCACTTCAGCTTCCTTCCAATGTGGTCCCTCTTCTTCGTGTCATCAACTCGTACTTTTGTTTCTCTCATTGAGCCGTCGCAGCATCTGTCTCCACGGGATGTGTTGTCTGTCCTAGACCGTCTCACAAGCGGACAAGTGCGTTTCGCCCAGCCGCACCACGACATGCCGATGATCACCCGCCGTGTGTACTGCTTGTCACCGAGGTGATGGTGGGACAGCAGTAATCGTCGGACTCAGTTGCGGAAACACAGAAATGATAAAACCAGCACGAATTCGTCGGCTTAGTTTTCGCACTACAAACGGAAAATCAATAGAGGTTTACCCAAGTTTTTACTCCGACAATCCGCATTAGCTCTCGGAATGTTTTCACGGGACGCAAAAATGTTCGTACATCATTGTGATTTGAAATCACTAATATATTTTTTAATTATTTTTATTATTCTGATACAATCATGCATAAATTGGGTAGAATATCCTAATCATTAGTTGTTGTTATTCCAGTTTAGTTGTCAATAAGCTTGGGGGAAACGTTGAAGCTTGCATGGATGTGGCTGGGAATGCAGTAGAAACACAAGTGAAAAATGTGACTGGAACTCAAGCTCCTTAGTTATGAATGACTACCATGGAAAACTGTATGAAAATCTCAGGAATCAGCGAACTAACAATTAATGAAATTAGCAATCAACAAAATTACATATAATGACAAACAGTATAACAATAAGTATAATATATAGTCTGCGGGAGGTTTTTGGAGGGTTTTTCCTCCCGCCTAAGGGCGAATGCCAGACAGTCATGTAATTGTAATTCCTTTCTTCCCCTCCACCGTTGCCACCTGGTCCAAAGACCAAATTGCAGCGTTTTTTACAATAAATAAATAAATAAATAACGGCCGCATGAGGCCAGCGAGCCGCAGATCGGACATGTCTATTCTAGACGAATTCTATTGCCTAAACGTCTTTTACTACTCCACTGATTGCAAAGGATATAGTAAGATATACTATGGATGTACCCTTTATTTTTATCATTTTATCTTTATAAAATTTAAACTTTTGATACCAGGAATCGAACTCACATCTTCCGGCTTAATGCCGTATATCCCAACCAATGCCACTATGATTAATGAACATGTGTATATAGTTATTTAACTGCAAGCAGTGAATTACTTTCTATCTTGTATAGCTTGTATTGAATAGCAGCATACATACAAAGAATTTCGAAAGAAATTCCGGAGGAATTACAAAGAGTTAATTTCCTTCACGAGGTGATTTATTTTCTTATTACGTACTTCGGAAGAGGTCGTTTGCTGTGGGAACGGCTCTCAATCTTCTTCAAACGCCAAATGCCTTACACTTTCTCAAAGAGATTTCGACTCTTAACCCTTTCACCTTCCCATCTGACATCCCTTTCCTAACTAACACAGCCACACCATTCTTCCAGCCACCGCTTCCGGCCGCAGTTCCATCAATGACTTCTAATATATCGAGGGGCATCGGTACCTTTGTAGGACCAAACCATTCACACACTTAAAATACCTCATCCTATTCTTTATGCGCGTCGTCCCTTTTCTATCATCCGTTTCGTTTAGGTCTGCTAGTGTCTACTTCGTCCAATATTCTTTTCCTTCTTATCGAAATTCGGTGTACTTTCATCGTGCACGTGCAATGTGTACTTTCGATGCACATTTTCTGAATGATGAAATTTCTGATGAAATTTTATTTCAAAATGTAAGAATTATTAATTCTATCCTTTTCATATAATTAGTACAACACGCATTTCTGCAAAAAAACAAAATCAGAAAGGACGATAAAGTAGGTACCTAAGTAAGGTACCCAAGAGGGAAAGTTCGGGGTTTCTTCAAGTTATTTTTGCATGCAGCCAAAAGATTACAATTACAGAAAAATTTACAGAACGTAATCTTCCTGAAACATTCAATAAAAAGGGAAAACAAGTATGTGTGTATTTAGATAACAATAACTATGTTCTCATTTGAAAAGAGCAATTATTATCAAGGGTTGGAATTAAGATGGGGTGTAATTTCGCCCCATAATCAAATCTCTCAATTTCATTTAAACATTCACAATTAATTACCTGATTGAAGGTAACTAATTGTGCCAGGTGATAAAAGTGATCACTACGGCCCTATTAAAAGGTATTGAAGCAATGATAATTTTCCCTAAAACTACATGATTTTTCTGGTCTCTCTTCTTTACGTCTTCTAATCTTCTTCCTGTTATATTCTATCGTACAATATTTATTTAGTTTCATTATATCTTACCTTTACAAGAGTTGTGATTTCTCTTCCTCTCTCTTTCCCTTTGTTTTACGTCTTTATCATCCTACTTCCATCCTTTACCTTCCTACCTTCACCCTCAACTTATCTTTTCATTGTTTTCCCTCATTCCTTTGTCTTTGCTTTTCCCCTACACACCTACCTCTTTGCTAATTTTCTTCTCCTTTCCTTCATCTTACGTCAGCTCTTTATTTATCTCATTTGCTTTTCTTAATCCCTACCCTTCCCACCCCAAATATTGGACTTTTACCACATGGTTCATTATGCATTTCCATGTCAACTTTGGTCTTCGTTTACTCTTTCGGGAGTTATCTTTCTGCTCAGCACATGAAGCGGTTTATTCAAGGGCGCAAACCTTTGCTGGTGGAAACATTATCATGGGCAAACTTGAGGGTTGTTTTCATTTTTGGAGCATCGCCAACATTTTGAGCGATTAAAGCCTTTGCACGGTACGTAGGGGAAACATCCCTGCTCAGGAACATGTTAACTTGTTTTCCTGTTCTCTTGAACAACTTCTACGGCCTACCTTATCTGAAGGAACTGCAACATAACCTGTATCGAATATCGGTTTTTTTACTACCCGACCCTGAAATTGTTTAATTTGCTCAAGCCTTGAGTACACAGCACAGTACCTGCAGTTATATAAAATGAAAGACGATCCTATGTTCCTTTTGGTTCTTCGATATATTTTGGCTATCGTAGATTAGGAGCTAAATTTAAGTAAATGATTCAATTTTTATTTCAAATCGTATATCACACTTGGACGCTTTGGCATAGAAATTAGCTTATTACCTTACCATACTGAATTTATATATCCAAAGGGAGAATTTATCTCTGTATGTATAGGCCTAAACCTAATAACTTAAAGTTATATTTTTTTTAATGGTCGATCGTTATCATCCCCAATCATTTCTTCCTCCTCTTTAACTCTTCTCTTCCGTTTCTCGTCCTTCCCCGAGATCCTCTCGATTTCCTTTCTCCCACGTTAGCGGTCTTATCTACACCTCTTCCACATTCTATCCCTCTTTTTTTCCCCATTCTCTCACGGCAATTTCACGCACCCGCAGTTCCTCCAAATCGTCCTATTCCTGCGCAACCTTTCAGCCACTTACACGCGCTTATCTCCCTTCCTTTCTCTATTTCGCACTACTCCTACACCTTCACTTTCACTCTTAACCCTTTCAAAAAGTGACTCGCATCTTCATTTACGCATTCGCTTTCTCTCAGCTTATCGCATTACTCGTTCCGCATCTCTCAGAGATCTTCACTATATCAAGCCCATCCTGTGGTGCGGCCCACCATTTTCACGCCCTCAAAGCTTCCAATTTTCAACTTCAACGTGTTAGACTTCTACAATTTTTCATCTCAGATTCAAGAGTCTGCCAAGTTCTTTGTGCAGTATGTAAAATTCCGAACAAATGAAAGGAGTCGATCGGGAAAATTAATCGGAGCTACTTTAGTACGACTCTTGCTACCTTAGCTTGTTTATTGGAATATTTTCATCTGTCTTTTGCTTTATGATAGGGAAAAAATTGTTCCGGAAAACTAAGTTTTCGTGTCCAATTAGAGGGAGGGGGTTACATAAGATATACTAACCACAAAAGCGGAGGTGGGTGGCAGCCATCTTCGACGTCACAGATCACAAAATTTTCCGGAAAAAAATTACTTCGAACAGGATTTGAAGCACGGAGGGTAAAAGTACGGATAAAATTTAGATATTACGTAAACTGAACCAGACAATCAAACCACTCGGCCATTCTGATGTTTAAATATAAATAAAAGAAATAGGTTATAATTTTACAAAGATGCTGGTTATGCAGGCTACTGTATGCAACCGTCAGATAATGACAGATACTTTAACATTTACATTATTAACCCGCGAGCCACTGTATGGCGTATGGCAGGGGATGTGAACACCGAGAGATAATACCTTAATGCACCAATGCTATCTTTCATCTTTGGTTAATCTGCGATTGCATTCCAGCGTAAGCTGTCAAATTTCCCATGGTATAAACAAATATAAAAAATATTCTCGAAGAATCAGCTAGCTATTAAAAATGTATATTCTATAACTATTTACATGGAAGGGCCAACACTGGAGACATCAAGACACCTGGGGTCTGTCCTGACATTACGTACTATATAAGACATAAACAGATGTTTCATTAGAGGGAGTTTCATTAAAGTAGAGAATCGCCGGTTGTATTTTTCAGTCCGAATAAATATCAGAAAAATTAGAAGACCTTTCTTGCTTCATCAGATTATGAAAGTGCACCAACTCATTAGAATACAGGAACACATTTCTCTCACTCAGAACTTCTGAGAGCCCAGAAAAATTTAAGCACCAAATGTGACAAGTTTGTCCGTAATACAAAGAGTAGTGCCCCAAGAACTCAACCCATAAATGTAAAATTCTTTTCCGTAATACACTTTTACGATCGAAATTTCTCGAATTTCTTTTCTTAATTCTCGTATCTGGGGCGCCGAGAATGAGATAAGGTGGCGCGAAATGGAGCGCAAATATGGTACTGAATCCAGGATATTGACTGCTTTTAAAGTCGAAGGAATGCAGAGAAATGTAATGGGCCTTTTGAGAAGTTACATTTGCTAGCAGATTTCATCCTTTTGCCAAATTCCAGCATGTGCAGAGAAATATATTTCTCTTCTAAAAAATGTTAGGAGTGGCACTAAACTATTTGATAAAGAATATTACGGAAACATGTTTTGCCTTAGACGGTCTAAAAAAGGAGCGGAACAGAATTGGTTCTTTGTTGTAGCATTCAATTCTTTGATGTAGATTTTCAATTTACTTTTGCGATTGCAAGGTAAGGAAAAGGCTTTAATGTCATCGTAACGCCAGGTGAGTACATTCTGTAAGAAAACTAAACTGCAAAAGGGGAAACTTTTCAGATGAATGCTTATTGAAAATTTTCCACTACTGAGACATAGTATATACATTATGCGACGTATATGTAGACATACTTATACTTGCCGATTGAATATTTCCAGGAATGTTGATTACAATGTTGCCTAAAGTACAGCTATCATATAAACAATGTGGACGTCACAGCACAAGTGCAGTTAGAGTACATCGTCAGTATGGAAGATATTCAAAAGAATTATTATTTGATTCTTTTTTCAACTAGCACTCCTCTACGTCGTTCTCCGAGGGCTCAAAATTTTCTTTAGTATGAAAACAATGATTCGGGTAAATTATTCGTTCAACACTTACATCTACGCAAATTATTTCGCGACGTAATGTTGACATGAGGTTTTATTTAAGTTTATGTAAAAAGGCTTGAATCGCTACAATTTTCCGCGGCGTAAAACATTTTGTCTTTCCAGCGCGAGTATTTCAAACCAAATCCGTTGGAAAAGTCACGAACTAGTTTCCGCGAATGTACTTTTATGGCGTCGATGATATTACAGAAGCCATTAAAGAACACGGCCGTGCATTTCGAATTCAGGAAAGAAAGAAAATGATTGCCGAATCTTTTCCTCGGATATTTTTTCCGCAAATTCCTCATTTCCGCGCAAAGTCATGCCCTCCTTTCGATTCGTTGGGGGATTTCATCGGAAATCTCCACGGCGCGAATGAGAGAAGGGTAATTGAATTGGAAAGGGATTTCCCCACATTCATCTTTCGCCTCAGGATTGCTAAACGTGATCCTAGGTCAGCAATCAGGGTATCAATGTAATCGTTTCTTTGCTTTGGGTTCTCTTCTGAGGCCCTGAGATTAAGTTGAACAATCTATTCAGATTATCCGCCATAATGCGAAGATTACCCCTGGATAAGTGGCTGTTCGAGGAGAGATTAATCTGTTAACTTCGCGATGAATCAGTGCCCTCCGTTCTTTGGAGATGGTCTCTTCTATCCGGTTCTCTCATCCGGTTCATGATGTAAATCAATATCATATCATGATGGGAATAAATATCATATCACTGATATATCCTCTATTATTCGTGATAAGCCTTCTTCAGATCAGTAAAATTGAATAGGTGCAAGAGAGGCAAATAGCTAAATGGGCATTTTAAGGAAAGTCAGCGATGAAATTCCCAATACAGCTCGTTAACCTAAAAGAAAAATTCTACTTAGGATTTATGAGCATTAACTTCTTTATCTTTCGTATAATTATTCTCTTGAATTATTTAAATGGAGGCAATCAAGTGATTCATCAAAACTGATGCTTTCATTTTCGGCATTATTTTCTCTTAGGGGTCCAAAGGTAGTATAAGCCTTTCGATAAATAAGGCTTCCCATTCGTGGTGTAATGAATCCATGAAGTCATACGACCGTAAATTTGAAGTTTTCGCATGATGCCCGTCACTGCGACAGTATTAAAATCTTGTTCACAACAATGCGGGTGTTATTATCACGAAATGTTTGTTAATTTTATCATAGATAATTTTAAGTGCTGCCTAAATATATCGTTGTAACCCTCTCTTCATTGATCAAAAATCACAACACTTCAGTAGAAGTATCTGCTGATCAGTAGATTAATATAGTGTATATGTATTAATTATAATGTACTAAATGATTATTCTTTGTTACATGCCCAATTAATCACAATCATCACCCAGTACGTTGAAGAATTTTGCGAAAGTAAAAACAAAACCCCTAAATATTTCCTCCCCAAGTGGGCGACAACATTTTTTTGATCCATTCCACGATCTTCCATAATTTTCTAATATTTTAGGTATCTTCAGCGCCCCGCATAACTATTCCAATTGTCCTTTTCATACAGATCGTTAATCGGTGGTCTATCTCTCAGACACGGAAGATATCGAGTTCTTTATCCACCGCTGAATACATTCATCACCATTTGAAAAGAAATAGGGCGATCTCTCGCCCATCTCCGAAAACATTTCTTTTCCTTCTTTCATGGAATCTCACCGTGTTATTCTCTGCTTTCTCCGCTTCTTTTTTCCCAACAATTCTTCCATTTCGCCCGGCGTGGTTTTCTCCTTCGAAAGAGGCCCGAGGCAGTTAGCGAAGGACGCGTTAAAAGAAGGCACAAAACAATTAATCCCTCTGATGATGCTCATCCACTTTCACAAAAGATTCTGGAGCTCATCTTCAAGAGCGTATTTTTTTAATGAGAGACCCTTTAAATGTTTATTTCGCACAAATTTTGTTGCTCTCGGAGCTTTTTTATCACTTTGTTCGAGGATGCTACGGCTAGTTAGACATGAGCGTTTTTTCTACACATGGACCTTTCTCGCTTTTACTATCATATCTTGATAAACGGATTATTAGCTATTGTATTATGATACAGAATAGAGGAAATATACATTTCTTTCTCTTTACGTAAATGGCTGTTTTAACATGAGCTACTGAGGTAAGATTAACGCTGAATAATGACATTAACTTTGGTATCTCCTCATTGAATGACACAGAAAATTTTTTGTAAAGGTCATTGTGCTGTATTTACGCGGAATTCTCCATCTCTTATCTGGCTCGGAGAAAAAATAAGAGAAAATTGCCTCACTCCTCATCTCGCCAAGTCGCCTCATGAGTGAGGTAAATTTCTTTTGCGTTCTTTTTTGAGCTAGAATGCTATATGCAGAAAAATCTGCATTCGTGAAGCACAGTCCCTAAGATTAGCCTATTAGACCCTATTCCTGGAATTTAATGAATGACCAAGATGACTGAATTAATGAAGACCGAGTCGTTATTTGGCATCACTCATGCATCATTAGTTTCATAATATATCAAAGACAAACAAAAGTATTTTAAATATATCATTCCTCTATTCTGTACGCTCTCGCATATAAGGACAAAAAATACGCAAGGATTCTGTCAACTTTAGTGAGTGAGGTAGCTCTTCTCAGTATTTTTAAGTGCTCTTTACGCTTTCGGACCCACAAAATAAATTGTATCGCTATTAATATAGATTTTAGCCCGGAAGATCCCGTATTATATTCCTTTCGTTAGCCGAGGTTACGCTGCGATAGGCCTGTTGTCATAGAGAGAGAATACTTGGAAAGGATCCATCTTCCTATCTCATTTCGCTGGAACAAACCTTCACTCTGCTCATTCGACATCATCTTTTTTATCTCCTTTCACTTGTATCCCTCACCATGGCAACGAGCGCATCAGCGATCGCATCCGTTACTACTAGAAAAAAATCTGCGAGCATACCGCTTCAATATCTTCAATTTTCTTGTCCCTGTGAGACGAGATACCGTAAAGTAACCGAATGGAGGAAATTACAGTCCGCAGCGCATCTTTGGACATGCAGAGATAATTAATTTTTCGAGTCGTAGAAGTAGCCGGAAGTGAAACATCTACCTTTCACTCGAGAAAAATGAATGAGACAGGAATAGAAAACGTAGAAAATAGACAGTTGAATTTAAAGGGCAACTAGGACCTACTTTAGACATGACAAATTGAGAAATGACACGTCTGTCAAGTGGTGACTTTGACGATCTACCTATAATATAGCCTCAAAAAAAAGAATTAAATAAATATACTAAAATTGTAAGAAATTACCAATGTGATGAAAATGGGAAAGAACAAATAATGTAGGAATGAATTATTACTACAAAGTGTCGTGGAAACGAGTTATAACTTTTTTATGATTTTCTGCCCTGCAGAGTTCCGCCATCAATGAATACCACAGCGGAATATTATTATCGGTACAGCTCTTTCCAGAAGCACAAAATCCTGATCCTGGTACTAATATCAGCCTCAATTTGCAACTGCTAAATTAATAAACAACCTCCAATGAATTTATTGCGTCGATTGTTAGATGTTAATAGTGCTAATTTGCAGTAGTCCTTGAATTACAGACAGAAGTAACTTCCATTAATATAATAAGAGCATCAATATAACTCAGTCATTATTATCTATTAGAATCACAATCTCTGCGACAGACGAGACGAAGAATATTATGTCGATTCATTTGCGTTGATCTGTATAATTACATTAATATAAAGAAAACATCTCTGGGAAATCTTCTGGGGAAAAGCAGTATAAAAAAACAAAAGATAGAGAATCGAGCGAATCCCGAGGAAACGTTTAATTTTCTCTTTAATAATCCAAATAAATTATCTTATAACATCTTTGAAATCCTCTGTTTTATATAAAGCATCATATTTTATTTTTCTGAATGTCCTAAATGTATCTTATATATCTCAAAAGTTGAAAAAAATGTTGATGTTTTAATTTATGTGTAGGAGGAGATAAAGAAATTTGAGATAATTGCCTTCATTTATGTTTCAATATAGAATAAGGATGAAAAACAATAGCTTGCTGGAGTACTGGAGGAACTACTAACAGGATGAAAACTCTTTATAAACTTCCAAAGTAAAATTATTATTAATTAGTTTCGGTAGCATCATTAAGCCCATATGTCCAAGAAGAAAATAAACTTGTAATATACTTCCAGGATATGGCAATTTTCCACAAAGTTGAGAATGTTCTTACTAGTTTTAAAAATAATATGAAATAACAAATTTGACCCAAGGAGCTGAGAGTTAGTTAATTAGTAATGCAATTACGTCTTTACAGAACCATGGAACATTGTGATATTATTAATTTCATACAAGAGACTCAGATTAAGGTTTGTAATATATATAGAAAGCAGGAAAAATGTAGTTTAATGAATATCACTTTTTAGGAGTGAAAGCAGATGGAGAAAAAAAAAGTCTGACATGAATATATGTCCTCTCTACTCTATGTTTTACAGATAAACATCTCAATATACGACAGTATGATTATGGAATTGCTCACTCTACGTTAAAACTAATTTCGGGTAAAAATATTGCCAGAGGATATTGTTATCATTATTCAAAATAACTCTATTCAACTAATCTATCTATCAAATAACGCTATTTATCGTATTAAGAGAGATAAATGTTTGATTTGGTCCGTTGACTACACATAATAACTACACTAATAAAATAAGATAAATCCAATGGATGGCAAAATATTGATTAGTGATATACATTATTGTGTTTAATTTCATGACATTCTCAAATAAGTGGCAAATATATACTAATGCTCCGTTTAATAAGCTCTCTGGAGCTTTTATTTAAAATAATAGGGACTGTTCGCGTAATATTCGACACTTTTGAAAATCAAGAAATTGATTCTGAGTTTCTAACACGAACGTTGAGCTTATTTTTGACAATTTACTCATTTTTATATCATTCATCCTATTTAATAAAAATGCTTAAATTAGATGTAAATTAAGAAAAATCAAATTGTCTTATTGACATAATTAATTATGTAGTTCATGCATGTGACGAAATTGTAATACATTTCATCGCTATATATAGGGGATACGAATTCTGACCATGTTCCACCAGCGCCATCGACGTCAGATTTTTTCGACGCACTGGCCCTACGCTCTAGACGCCAGAATAATTTAGAAATCGACGCTAGCTATCATGGGTTCGATACCAGAAAGTCCCAAAAATCACAATTTTCCCATAAGAATGCATTGCGCGGATTTTTGAAAATTATTTTGAGGCACTTATCGGTAAGATAGAATAATCAATATCTCGGAGATTGAAGTTGAGGTAGTGTTCTATAATACGAATGGAAGAAATGTTACGAAATGACCGTGAGTTCGACGCCAGGTGGGTGCAAAATTCTTCCATAAGAAATGCATTGGTGAAATTTAGGACGATTTTTTTAAATGCCTTCCCTATAAGCAGGAAAGATATAACCCGGAATGATGACAGACGCGTTTAAAAACATTCTTTCTTGAATTTCACCGTCCGTCTAGTGGTCCTTGGTTCGATGCAAGAGCGTCATTCTGATTCTACGATGCATTTCAAACGGGAATAACGGAATCTTAATTTAGGACCTTCCCGATAAGATACTGAATTGAAACTTTGAAAAACGTCAGGGTGGCACTTCTCTAACATTCGTATGGCCTTGTCTCTCACGAACGGGTCCTGTGTTCGACGCCAGGCGGTCATTTACGCAAATTTTTTAAAATTGTTTTGAGGCCTTTCTCTATGCAGGAGACTATTCAAAATCACAGCGTTTGCGTTTGAAGTACTTTTCTATAGAACCAGTGGAAGAAAGGTTACCTTTGACCGTCAGTTCGATGCCAGATGGATGAAAATTTCTCACGTAAGAAATGCATTGCGGAAATTTTTAAGAATTTTGCTGGATAAGCTTCGAAGATGACACCCGTAAGGGAAACTTATTGTAAATTTTTACCAATTAGCTTGCAGTATGCAAGCAACTTTTACTCGTAAGATATATAGAGAAAAAGAAGATATAAAATATTTATTAGATAATGTAAAGAAATATCCTTCATTATACTCGCAGCTAGGAAATATTTGTCTGTCAAAACAGTGCTTTCTGTTCATTTGTGATTATTATACCCACTGAAATATTCATTTCGATTTTAATTTTGCGTATATTTTGGAATATTATCCTTCTATTTGTCAAAGATAGTGTGCTGCACTTAGATTATACCAAATAATCGGTCGCTGATTAAGTAACATACTTGCCCATTGGTCCGTCTCGATGATATTAACCAATTATTTCAATGGACTTATAATCGCTCGCCCATTCGCTTTGTGTCAGTGAGTCACGTACACATAATGAAGCAGCACGTTATAACCCTTCAAGTTTCACAATTGACCTGTAAATTATGATTCAGTAACGTTTCCTTAAGTTAGATTTTTGGCTGAATATATCCTAATAGCACGCGGAAGTGATTGTAATAGTGTTTTAATATTTGCGGAGAACATACAATAGATCTTATATATGTAAAATTATCATTCGGTAACCTTACGTTGAAGTGGGTAAAAGGTCAGAAAAAATAAATTTTAATGCATCCTCGAATAATCATTGCATCAACGCTTCACTAATTTTTGAATAAATTGTCTTTCTTCAGGAATTAAATTCGAGATTCTAGAGCGATGATGATATAAGGATGGTGACTTAAGTATTAACTTTACATTACCCTCAATCATCTCTCAAAAAATTGGTGACTACTTGACATTCTAATTTCTGAAATAGAAAGATAAATTTACTCACATGCTAAAAGCTGAATCTTATGTAGCAATACTCTCATGTCCACTTCCAGTCTCAGAAAAGCTCAGGCACTCTTTTGTGGTTCTCTTCCAGATGCGCTATAGAACAATCACTTTCTCTTCTATAGCATTATCTGCAATTTTATTTAATGGGCAGAACTGCTGTCGTTGCTTTATCAAACTAGCACAAGCGACGTACACACGAACAATTCACAGGCAATGACCACACAACCAAATACACTGAGCACACGAGAAAGAGATACATAAACACATATAGTAAATGGGATAATTACTAATTGGGAGCTATATCGCGCGGTACGTTATCGGGAATTTTCGTATTATTGCATATAAAGACCACTTGAACTTATATAAGACGGCAAGCCGTAATTGGAATGTTTTAAACCATGACGCGACAGCAATTATTTGAATGCTTTGATATCCAGCTGCTGCCTTCCGCACTCGAGCAAGTAAAAGGTGCAACTGATTAAAACTGTTTCCTCATGAGTTGACTTCGACCAATCAGGAGCCTCCTTAATCATGTGATGGTCAAGCTTGAGGTGCTAAATTACTTTAGTCCGGAGAAGGAGCTCAGAGACTCCAATGTAAGCGATATCCTCCAGTTGCAGACCAGCTCGCTCGAGGTGTGAAACTTCAGCCAAAATGAATATAAGGGAAATTCATTCTTTTCCGCATTTCAGGGCAGTTTGAATAGAGCCAATACATGGATAAAGAACATACAAAGAGCCGATAATTTATACCATTAAGTGACTATTATCTCATACAGTACTAATGATTTCTTCAATATTCCAATCTCAAACGTATGCACATCGCCAATATCACTGCTTCTTGCTTTTTACCCGGATTTCCAATAAAACTATCGCAGAAGAGGTTTGGCGGTTACTAATAACATGGATAAACTAAGGGGCGCACTTAATAGGGCGGACAGGCTTTCTTTCCCCCCAGATTCCACCTTTATTTCTGTAAGAATCAGTCTCGTGGGTTTTATAAATACATTTATAAAATTTACATTAAGAATATCTTCTATTAATTAATACCCTTTGAACAATGAGAACCACAGGGGAGTAGCAGGCTAAAAGTGCTTCGACAGCTGAAGTTACTTCGCACAAGGGCTCCCGCCGGGAATCGAACCCTGGACCGCTTTCGCGAAAGCCGATTGCTCTGCCCATATGGCCATTCGGAAGGGCCGGCAAGTACATAAGTGTACATAACCACAGATTTTCTATGAATTTATAAAGGATTTTTAGAGCAAATTTGACATGTCGTTTCCGTAGTGTAGTGGTTATCACGTGCGCCTCACACGCGCAAGGTCCCCGGTTCGATCCCGGGCGGAAACAAATTTTTTAACAGGTGCATGACCACTATAATCTGAAAGAGATCATATCATTCTGTTTTTCTCAATTTTCGCCAAATTTCCTAACCGAAGGTTAACAGATAAGAGCGTCTACTTCGACTCATTCAACTATTTTATATGATAAGATGACGGTTTTTACCTCACTCTGCGATCATCCTCAAAATTTAATAGTCCGATGAGAATGAAGAATGATGTTGGTTTCCTGAGCTATCCTATCCCTCGAATCGCTTAATTTTCTTATAATTCTGCATAATTGTCAGAAAACTACATCGCTTAATTCTAGCACTAAGGGTAGGTCTTCCTCTAAACTTACTTCCCTCCAAAATTCATATCCATTTTATCTTCGAAAAATTAAATTCATCATTTTTAAGGATTATATATTCTCATTTTCATAAATTTTTCCATTTCCATAAAGTTTCATTTTATTTGCTTTGAGGGACCCTAGTTACACATTCAGTCAGTCTAACCTGGCTATCGAAGGGTTAAAATGTAAAGGAATTAGGGGATTTTTCGTTTACCTTAGAGTGCGTACTTTAGCTATACGTCTTACTTTATATATATTTCTTCCTCTGATTTCTCCCCTCATCCAACTTCTCGTCTTGTCTCTGCATTTAAGAAAAACCTTTTTTTGCTGGAGAAATACAACGCTTCTTTTCAATCTACTTGCTGGATTTCCAAAACACCTCGTCTCTTACTGTGAATTTTATTAAACCTTAAATTTATGAATTAACAAAAAATTAAAAAGCCTTCTATTCATAGAGGATTTTTATTTTTTCGTAATCGATAGGAATTGATCGTACTTCTTGGAACATCATTCATAGTTAAAACAAAAATTTTGTGATTTCAGAAAATATCTCATTTCGACGATGCGGACGTCGTCATTCTATCCAAAAATTTTTTTGAACTTATAGTTGTATTAGGAGTTTGAATTATGCAAAAACTAAATCAGTGATTTTCTTCCTGTGAAAAGAGATCGCCACAAAACGTTTGTTAAACATAGGGACCATTTGTACTCAGAGGGTTACTTTCTGACCGTACAGCCCTAAGGGCGGTTAGAAGCTAGATAATCTGCAGAAAGGTTCGAAGATGGAGTGTGGCGACTAAGTAGGATTATGAGTGGGGTATTATGCTAGATGGTTCATATATTTCTACCAAGTTGGGTCGCACTGTTTCCACTACCTTCTGGAGCCTTTTCCAACCGCCTCTGGTTTTGCCCAGGATGAACTCAATCGAAGCAAATTTTTCGAACGGAAAACGTTCTAGGAACAGAGCCTCACCAAAAGGACTAGAATCCTTCAAACCGTCCCTCTCTTACCTTTAAGCCAAAGGACCAGAAAAGCATACCTTTCGACTCGCCGAAAAAGCCACCGCTCTCACTGAATGAAACCCGCTTTGCAGGTGGCGGCGCCTACCGGAGGGCGGGAAAGACTTCCCTTTGCGTGAACGTATGTATACCTCCCTCCCCATCCACTCTCCCCTACACCACTCCCCTACTCTGCGCAGCGCGTGGTCTTCCGAACAGAGGTTCAGACGGAGCGTGGATCGGAGGGAGAAAAGCGGACTTGGTGCGGTTGTGTCGTTTGGGGCAGCGATTGGAAGGCCCATCAGAGAATACCGTCTTCCCGCCCGGCGTGATTTTCGCTCCTCCGCCAAAAGGGAATTGTGTGGTTCGGAAGTGAGACATTTTAGTGGAGAGTAACCTGTTCGGAGGAATTTTACGAGAGATCAAACCAGCTGTCAGAGGATTGTTTTCGTCTACGACAGCGACTCTTTTGGTTGACATTTAGACTCTGTTTACACTTTTGTCAATTTGTAGTTGTGGAAAGCCGTACTTTATCCTATCTAAGTGTTGATAAACTTTTCTCGCAGTTTAAAACTTTGGTGACAGTTTATGCAAGGATTTTTCTATTAATAAATAAAGTGTGTGTTCAGTGAATTATTCCGCTTTGACGTTACCGCAGTGCATGTACCAGGGTGTTTTTCATATTAATCTCCAACATATTATATACCTTATTGTGAATTAGTGTAGAGCAGCCGTGATTTTTCCTCCTACTTTTCCGTGCTTCGACTGCATAATCCGCCCACGCTCAGGCGCTATCTTCTCCTAGGATCCAGGGGTTTCATTCATGTAACCTCCTCAAAACTTTGAATACCTTTATTATTTTTTCCCACAGTGTATTTTTATCTATACCACGTATCTGTTTTATTCCTTTCCTCAATTAGTGAACGTTTTCCCTCTGTTTCTGTTACCTCCCTCTGCCCACGCCCCTGAAGTCATTCTAAGTTTTCCAGGAACTAAGTTAACTTTATCGAAGTGAACATTTTTATCTAACAGAGTTAATCTTCCGACGCGTGTGAATTTAGTGAATAGTGAATTAATCGTGTTTGAAGCTAATGTGAAGGATATCTAGTCTCTTCCATAGGAGTTTCTGTAGTGTGTGTCTCAGTGTGTTATTAAGGTGTTTGTGCTTTTTTATTGTGTCTATCCTTTGTCGGCGTGTATCTTTCGCATTAGAAGATTAGTCTTCATTGGGAGTGAAAAAAACGACGAGACGACCTTGTCTGCTTTTTCGACTGCGAAAGGTAAGAGAGGATCTTTTTGATGTCTAATTTAATTTCCTTTTGATTCAAGGGCGGCAATGCTTTTACTTCCCTTCGTTTAGCGAGACAGAGAGCAGTTTGCGATGTTTAATGTTCCCATCGCGTTCTGCTCTCGCATTTTCATTGCTCCCGAATTAGAAATTCGCACGGGATGTTTCTGTTGTGATGGTTTGTTGGGCGGATTCCTTGCTCTAAGGTTCGCGGAAGTATCTCGAGAACGTGAATATATTTATAGAAGGAGCGCCGCCGTTGTTTCGGAACGTTCAAAGAATCGATTTTTCGCTATTGTATAGTTCGGAAAGGCTTTTACGGATATGGTCTCATGGGAATATGGCTAAGAACGAACGAGTTCGTACAACTTCATTTGGAACACCGTAATATTTCTTTTTTTGTTTCTGTGTGCGCTTAGTATTTATCGTAGAAAATGCATAGAATACTTTGATATTTCTTTAGAAAAAGTTGAATGTCTTAATAAAAAAGTCGAGAAATCTGTGTTAAAGTAGTGAACTTGATCTACCATTTTTATTGAATTAGTATAATGTGTCGAAAGCTTAAAAATATAGAACGTATTTAAATTAGAATTTTTGCATAAATATCTCTCCGTCATCAAAGAGTTATCTCCTTAAATAGGAAAATTTTCAAAGAGATTTCTAATTTATTTAATGGTAATTGCTTAAATTAACTTTAATAACCTTTGCAGAACAGCTTTAATTACGTTAAAGATTGATTTTTTTATCTCGTTCAAAAGAGAGATTAACGGATGTAAATGGATTCGATTATTGCGGTGATGCGAGTGACATCCGTCCAAGTCTGGGATCCTCCGCGTATTAAAGTAAATATGCTGAATTCCTTCGTGGAAAGTTTAATTTCTTCATTACTTCTATAAAAAAGAGTTTTAAGAGTTTCCATCCTGAAATTTCTGTAGGAAACTAGTCACAATTTCCATTCAACTCGATTCATCTCTGTATTTAATTTCGGAATACATATTACGTGTTTGGTGACTTTAAAAGGCCTTGTAGCTATTCTATTCGTTCTCTTTTGCAACTTTTAACTTTTAGTTGGAGTTGCCATTTTCTATATGAGCTCTTCTATATTTTCGAAATCTGCCATTCTATAAAGTTGAAATCTTTGGTGATGTCTTTTTCAGACTCTAGAAAAGTATTTTAGTAGAATATCGTTATCTTGTTTAAACTTCAATGGGAGCGTTTTACAAGTCTAAGGAAAGATTTTTTTTTAAGTCCTGAGGAAGTTGAGCTTACTTCCTACGTATATGATGACTAACTCATTTACCGTCTATAAAATAGATTTATCTGGCCAACGGATATTATTCGCTGCATCTGTTTGATAATTTCAGATGTTATTTAAACATCCATGGAATAGACTACTAATCGAGTAAAATTATTATTTCATTTAAAATTATTTTTATGAAAGATTTATCACAAAAATATTTTAATTGTTTATATGTTGATGAATTGTATGCAAAAGTTCTGAAGAGTTGTTCCTTAACATTAATCGTTAAAATGTATTTCGGTAGATTTTTTTATTCAGAGCTCAATAATGTCTTGATGATTTGAAGTTTTTTGTGTATTACCCCGCAACCATTTGAAAGCCGTCACTAATTCCAGTCAAGCAGTCATCCGTTTCGCTCGAAAACATATCATCATGAAAGAAATACCATAATTAAATGAAGATCGTCGAGGCTCTGGAATCCCACTTTTTTCCAAATTCCTCAGACCCAATTAAGATTCCTTAGCAATACTTGTCAAAGTATTGCAGTTTGAAGGCAATCATCTCATCTCGTACCTTGCGAGCCTAACTTTTTCCAATTTCGATACAATCGCTTAGCCCTGGTTATAAATCTCGTAGATGGCTTATCTCAGTTGGCCGTAGACAAATTAACCCGACGCCTCCCAATAATTTGGCGCCCAATTTATTTCCTGAACGGAAGAAGATAACGCTACTGTTTGAGTTTAGAGGGGTTTGATTCAGTATGTCCCTAGCCTATAGTCTGTTCAGAACGATATTCAATACATCCGATCTAAATCGTGATCAAGGACGACGTTTTCTCTACAAGGAGCGTATAGCTCGTTGTAGCTAATCTACTGGATAAATAGTGGTTGTTTCCTTTTCGAGATTCTCTAAAGTAATTTCTTTTGATAATGAAATTAAGCTTGTCGTACAGCAGGTTTAATCTGCTATTTATGGAAGTCGACGAAAAGTTAATTTCTCTATTATGACCTTCCACGAAGTAATACCTTCTCATATTGAGTTCATTTCTTTTGGATCAGTGTTTCCGAACCTTTTTAGATTGGTAGGCCCTTATATATATTTTAATAATGTTATCGGTATAATTTATTTATCTAAATCCCATGTTTGGTTACCGATTTCCTGTCCTTCTGGGGTACTTGGGATCTTTCGTTGAGATACGTTGATTTTGTTTAATTTCGCTAAATAACTCAGGAAAGATAGGTGGAAAGGATTAATTAATTTATTTTCCTTTTGTACAACTGGAATCTTAAAAAGTATACTATAAAAGGAAAAATATTTATTCGGTAAAAATATATGAATATTAATTGTTAAATACTGTTGCTATCGATGTAGTTTATAGTAAATATACACTAAAAGATATATCCTTGTAATAATTCAATTCCCCCTTTTAACCTATTAACCAGAACACCAGAGCTTGGTTGTGAAGTAGTTCATTAATCAGGTGAATTCGATAGTTTTACATTGATGATGTTTACATGTTTTCCTTGTGTTGTATAAAAAAACTTATCATGCTTAGAAACTTTTTATAAGAAGAATCAATGCTTAGTTTCAACGATTCGCAGGAACATTAAAACCAGAAAGCTTTACGAATACTTGCCATACTGATCCGTTTTAAATTTTAACCACTAACTAAAGATGCCTTTACAAGTTTATAGATTCTTCTTTTTTCATACGATATAAGAAAGAAAACGACGCCGAGGATAAATGCTTCCTTACATCACTATTAATCTTGTTATCGGAGTTAAAAGGCTTTTGTAATTTATCTCCCTGACATCTGCGGCGCTGAAATTATTTCAAGAGTATTTTTCTCCGGTGATTTATCCCGCAAATTGTCCCTCGCGGAGGCCATTTTCTCGCACCCAGCACTTAGTGTGCATAATTACATTCACCGAAGATAGCGCATATTTATGACAACTCGTCAGAGTTTTTAGTGTGGCACTTATGCACCGGTGGGAGCGACTTATTCCGGTGTCCGTGTTTCGGATTTATTGCTTCCGAGTCGTAAGGAACAACGAGGCCAGCTGTCACACGGGCATGCATTATAAAAAAGGGACCGCTTTTTTCTCCTTTTTCCAAATCTCGCACTCCGTGATTCTAGACGTCCGCGTATTTCGAGAATCCGACTTGGTTTTTAAAGCTAATCTGGTGGTGGAAATTTCGAGATTTCATTTCAACCGTGGGTTTCTTTTTTGCATGCGAGTGTTTCTGGGACTTCTCAAATTTATTAACTGACTTTCTAGATTAATAATAAAGAAAATTCACATAAAGAGGAAGGTCTTCGATTTTTGGTTTTGACCAGATAATTTGAGCTATATTACCTCCCTGGAGTGGTATAATTTGAGAAATTGATGCTGTTCATTTAGGGAGCTTCATTTAATTTTGCAAAACCTTCGTTCCTAATTTCCCCAGGAATTGTACATTGTACATTGTACTTGAATCTATGCACCTCAGTAGTCGGCTATAATAGCACCTATCTTTGGAATTCTTTTCTTTTTTACTAAAATATATTCCGTATTCTGCATAGTGAAAAATTTCAATATGATTTTATAGATGATAATTATCATTTCCCGTGAGAATCATGATTCAGCAGCAATGAAGATTATTTGTTGAATTTTTTATAATGAATATTAGAAATAAGCTTTGATTTATTAGATGAAGCAACATAATATGATGATTGCATCTTCTAGTTAAATTAATTATTGAAGATATAAAAATCCTAATGTTCACCCTCCGAGTTGTAGGCAGCATGGGAATGTGAACTGTCCTGCAATATCTTCAAAATCGGTGATTTACTTTTAGTAATACTCTAATATTCTGAATATAATCATATTAGTGATGTTTAGACAGTTCAGCCTATATCTAAGTAAACCTTAACCTTTAGCTGAATAAAACCGAAGAGATTTTTAGTCTAGATTTCAGGTTGATTACATGGTGGGTAACTTTATTTACTGCTCATAACTAACATCTGCGATACACATCGAGAAAGAGCAATATGTTTCGGCTCCCATACGAGGTACTCGTGTACCAAACAGATTCAGCATTCTCCGTTCAAAGCAGTTCCCTTCTTCGTATGACTTCCCTCGCAACGGAAGAGAAAAACTTGGACGTTCACCACGTGCTATTCCCAGTCTGTCTCCCTATCTCCTGATTTTTCTTCAGCGTTATCTTCCTCACGAAGGTTACGGCCCTTGAGGGCCCACCTCTCAGCTTAGCCCTCCACCTGCCTCCCGGAGAGGGTGAGGTTACCTGCAGATGGCTTCGGAGGGAAAGAGAGAGTCGGTAATAAGGTTACAGCCTCCTCCGCTCGGGAGAGATTTTTTTATCCTCCATGGTAGGGAACAGTGTCGTGTTAAATGGTAATCACGGGGTCGTGTTTGTAAGCAGACGAAGCGTTCTGTTTTCACTCGGATGAAGGAATTATCGGATTCGAGGCTCGTTTGGTCGTGGAAAGCTCTTCGTTCCGTAAAGGAGATATTGGCGAGGGAAAGATCGATTGTAAAAGGGTTTTTTCGATAGATCGCACTTCGTTAGACGTAACGTATCCGAGAGTGATTGCCTTAATTGTCGTCTTTTCAAAGGGTGTTTGCTGTTAGTTTCCTCTGGAATGTTTCGCGTTTTTGTTCTTTCTGTTTTGTAATTGTCTGATCGTTAGTTTTCCCGAATCTGTGTGTGAAATGAACTTTGCGTTATTACACGTTTCCTAAATAATCACGCTATATTCCTTGCGGGGTAAGATGACCTCTTCTGATCAATATTGTACTCTTCTATCCTTGGATGAAAATTTCGTTTTAGAAACATCCCTAAACCCTCCCATCTCTATCCTTCAGCTTATTTTTTATGTTCCTTTTGAATCTTCGCTGTTTGTTTTTCGAATTTTTTAATTTTTATTTTTAATATTTTAATTTCAGGTTTTGATTTTTTAAATATTTACTGTTTCATTGGCATTTTTCTCCATGTATGTTTTCCGACACCTTTCTTTTCTCTTCCACCCTAAGGTTGAAAATTACGGAGTGGAATAATTTATCCGAAGTTTTCGAATCTTTTTTCACTTTCTGTTCGGTAAAATTAAAAAGATTTTGTAAACTGTCAGATAAATATAATAAATTATCAGAAGTATGATAATTCATGTTGTAACTTGTAACTGTTGTAATAATTTATAAATGATTGTGTAATTATATTTATTTTTATTACCATGTAAAATATTTGAATTTGTAAACATTGCAATAGAATTCTATTACGTACTGCGGGTGGATTTAGAGGAGTTTCCCTCCCAACTCGGGTGAATAGCAGAGGGGATTTTTATTTCTTTTTTCCCCTCATTAAGTATACCACCTGGACTGTTGCCTATTTTTAGTCTTTAAATACGTTTAGATGGATTAATATAAACATGAGATTAGGACGATAAAGAGGCGCGCATCGGGT
The DNA here is from genome assembly GCA_036926295.1 of Pachydiplax longipennis. Lineage (NCBI taxonomy): Eukaryota > Metazoa > Arthropoda > Insecta > Odonata > Libellulidae > Pachydiplax > Pachydiplax longipennis. Next base: position 17,771,932 of record JAVFKF010000012.1, read on the forward strand.
TCAATGAGCCAGTAAGGAAACTAAATGTTTAGTTCTATAATTATTTAGGAATTGAGTAATTGTTGACTTCTGAGTTAATTGATTGGAATTCAAAATTTTGCAAAATTAATCTTTTTCTACCAATTGATTTAGTGGAAATGTAGTCAGCGACATTGTTGAATGAAACTTGGTTCTATTATAGTCAAGTTTGTTATATTTTTGCTGACAAATCGAAAGATACTTTCATATATTGATAGGGACTTCCAAAAACACAGCTTTCTCGATAAATTCGCACCGACTTTTCGTCTATTCATGCTTTTTCGTTGTTTTCAAAGTCGAGGATTCATTTTTGAAGTTTTTCGAAGTTTCCATCAGTTACGCATTACCTCTGTGGATGATTAATCTTGGTCAGCCATGACGGGCCAAAATTCACCTTAATGTAGGGAAGCATCGTCATTGGTTTTTGATCGATCGGAAAGAAAAGTCGAGGTTGAGTAAAGATTTTGACGGGATGCCGTTGGCCTGGTATCGTCCGCTGGAAATCTTATTCCATTTTTGAAAATTGCTTCGTAATTTTGGGCGGAAGTAGGGTTCCTATCATTTTCCATTTACCCGACCACCTATCTCCGGCCGACCTTAGCCGGAAGTACGATGGAAATTAGCAATTCAAATTTTGGAGGCGATTCAAACCAAGTTTAAAGTTCATCGCGTGTGGCATAAGCATTGGATAAGCGACGGGAGAGAGTTAGCATAATTCGAGTTTGAGTGCCATGACATTTCTTTCTTTTCCGTTACAAGGTTTAGATATTGTATGTTCCTTGTTGTTTAACATTACTATCTTGATGTGAATGCCCGATTAGTTATTTCTGTCTCTCTGTAAATCATTTGTGTTAGAAGCTATGCAAATTAGTCGTTTTAAGTCTGATTCATTCTTTTTACATTATTATACCTCTTTTCATATTCTTTACTTTATTTACTAATGATATAAATTAAAGGAGTTTAAGGTAATATCTCGTTGTATTTATTTAGGCTTGGTGGCTATCTTTCAATGACTTTTACTTCTCGTTATTTCCTTTACGCATTCCTATAAATTTCCCGTTATGGCCCAAAGAGGTTACTCGAATTTAGTAGTTTAGTCGGAAAACAATATTTCAGTTTCATATTCTAATTTTAAAATGTATGTTTGCCCTCATTGTTCGTAACATTCTTTTCCATTCCTCCAGAATTCTATGTATTTGAGTCCATTTCTAGCTTCAGACAAATCCATTTATCTTTTCGTGTATTCCCTACTACTCTTTCACCTTCGAACAGCTATTTCCTCTATCAGAAACTCATTCAGAATATTCAAGAGAGTTTTTCTCGGTCTTTCCCTCCCTTAAGTGATATTCAAATTCTCATCCTACACTATCAGTACACGAATTTCCTTAATTTGATTGCAAATTGCTCATTGTTACCTTTCAATTGGATATAGAGTTCTTTCATGCAGTCGGGTAGGGTCTATGTACTTTAATATTCTGGTTTTGCGGAGGAATTCTTAATATCTTCCTCTAGATCGCTTGAGAGGTTCGTAGACTCGCTAATCTTCCCGACGCAGAAGATGGAGGGAATTCGATAGGATCGGGACATGATGAGACAGGCAAAGAAGGGGTGGCTGATCGACCTTGGGATGGCAATCTTTAAGCGATACTGCCTTTTTAAGGGCACGAGATATTTCGCGCCACTCGAATACTCCTTTTGCGGCTGTATATGGATGCCTTTCGACCGCAGCTTCATGATCGCCAAGGACGCGTCACTTTAATCCTCACTTTCCCACTTCCTCTTTGAGAAATAAATCATACGATTCTAGATCTAAGTTGTCTCCTGTCATTAAGGGTGAAGAGATAGGTCGTATTACGAAAAAAGATGGAAAAATCCTATCTGATTGAATAGCTCAGAGGGCACGATATAGCGGTAACCATCAGTCGATCATTTCCTTTAATTTATCGTTGCTTAAGAGAGCGGAAAATTGATATATTTTTTAGGAGAATTTTTAATGGCAGCCGGTTTCGGCGAGTAATCGCCGTCCTCAGGCGAATTAGGCCAGCCTATCTATCAGACGCTATGTAGAAAAAGTTTACCGAATATATGCCCTCCTTTTGGAGTTATGCACCATCGCGTATATATATAATTAGTTATGAGATGTCTAATTCTTCCTTTTTTCCATTTAAGAAACTGCTTGGTAAGGATATAAGTGTTTTCTTATCATTTTTTCGTTATAATGAAAAAATATGAGTAAATTTAAGTAGTTAAACGTATAGAAGCTATTCGATTAAGTGAATTTAATGAATTTCCCAAGGAATCATTCTTGAGAAATAGAAGGAATAAAACTTTCTATCAATAATAAAACTTTCTCGTATGAAGTACTTAGTGTAGTGTATTCTTAAGGGTACAGCAATAACCAACTCAGATTGTGATATCCGAATCCTTCATTCGCTTTCTTTCTTAGAAAAATTTTGCAGGGTTCCAAAATCGATGAATATCATTCAAGCGATGAAATTGGATATCCCCGAGCAGCAGAATGAACTTGGTTCAGAAGACCACAATCGATTTCATCACTAAGTCCTCCTCTCTTTAATCTCCTCTGATTTGACCCGCTGAATCAAAATTCATTTCGTGTGCCAGATGACATCTCATTTTCCTGAACAGCTTCTCAGAAAGGCAGGCGCCGAAAATCAAGATGTTTCTTTTCTCATCGCGTCTCCGAAGCTATTGGTGGCGAATGGATAATTATTCTCATCTTTTTGCCCATTATGAGTTTATGGCTACATCTTCCGGTCGTCGTTCATGACTATTTTCCTTATCAGTGATTTCTTATGTATGGGAATTTTCTTATCACGCCTTCAGGAATTCTCTATCTCGATAACGCGTTGCTTATTTTAATGAAATTAAGTTTCAGATTCCTTTGTATAGTTGAATGAACTATGATTCTAAGTTATGCCATATAGTGAAACTTACTCCATGGTCATACCTTTCGTTTCATTTCTCGTGCTAAATATAAAACATCTATTTTTCAATCGAGGAAAGCTAAAAATTTTTCTTTTCTACTCGTTGATTACCCATGCTCCTACTTTTGAATGAAATAATCATTATGCATTGTCAATAAAATATATATGAATGTTTTATTCAAACCTTCCTATACGAATGTTTACTTTTATTATATTCGATGTAACCGATTTTATTTTTGATGTAATATAAAGTAAATATGTAATATAATATAAATATGTAATCACTTGAGTCATTAAAAGATTCGATTCCAAGTTGTTGTAGTTTATTCCAGTAGTAGTAGAAATTATATAATAAAAATAATAAATTCTCCGGTGGCACAATATGGAGAAATGGGCATTTGCCGCTCTTAAAATTTTTACACCAAGGTTTTACAGGGTGGTCTGAAAAGTTTCCGACCCCAGATTTTTCAGAAATCTTCAGAAAATTTTCAGAAAACATGTCGAGAAATGGCGAAATGTCGGAGACCACCTATGTGCATATCTGCAAATAATCTAGCGCTACGTAGAAATATTCGAAGGAGAGATTGTAGAAATCTGTGAGGGGGAGATTGTGAAATCGAAAACATCTACATGAAAGACAGTCAGTAAAAGATGCTTCTGTGTGTCATACTTTAAATCATACATCATTGTTCTCATCAATTTATTGTCCCGTTCAGTTTTTGACTTCAGTTTTCGCTGCTCGCTATTAGTGTTGAATGAGAGTTTGAGATTATATCGATAATACTAGAAGGAATGCACGCGAATTACTCTGTAGTGTGAAGTAATCATTTCTCTATTGGTGAAAGGATATTCTTGTCTTTCTGTTACCCATAAGAGCGATGCTTCGTGATTGCCTATATTTGTTGTACATTTTCTGCTTTTTCTATATACATACAAAGTATTTTAAATATACTTTCGCTTATTTCTTCGTGTGTTGCGTATCTAAAGTATAGATGGATATAATTGAAGGGGGCGGAGAGGCAACTGCCTCCCTCCTTAATGACTGAGTAGTACTAGCAGTTTGTTATGACAAGGTTTTTTCTTATGATTTTTCCTAGGAACTCACATTTACGTGAGAATTCACCTTCCTAGTTTTGGCCTTGATCTGATGCTGGTGCCTTACACAACTTGGTCATATTTGCGTACATAGATTTTACCAAATAAAATGAAGAAGATTTCAGTTATACTTTAGAATAGTGCGTGCGTGCATCCAAAGGAAGTCTACTTTTAGATCTGCAAATGGCTGAGTTGGCCACACAAAATAACAAACACCCACGAAAAGCTTTCCGCAGACGAATTTTAAGTCCCCGAATTGTTTAACCCCCCTTTCAGAGTCCACTGCCTGGTCCCTTCTGTCGGTCTCTATTTTCCTTCGCTTTACATTCCATCCTCATATCCAACCGGCCAACCGTCTTCTTCCCCCACTTTCCAACCCTTTCCTTTATTCGGCCGGCAAAAGGTGTATGCGTAGGCGGCGAGGCCAGAATGAGCGAGCAGGTGGGTTCTGAGGGAAAGCAGTGGAGTGAGCAAAGGCGTCCTTTGGGAAAGGGTTGAATGGTGACACATCCCCCTGGCGCGGAATTTTTCGCGACGTTTTTTTCGCCGTGGCGGGAAAAGAACGAGGGATGTGCAATGGTCGGGAGGGGGTCGAAGCCGGGAGTGATATATCGCAATGGCATTCTTCTTCTCCTCCCAAAAGTGTTTCATTCGAAGGTTTTGCGGTGCGTGTCTAGCTGAGAAGCTTTCCGTGTCTCGGGTCTTGAAAGATGGGAACTTTAACGGGTGTATTTTTTACGTCGGTGCATTCGCAGCTGCTCCGCCCAGGAGTGACCTATTTGCAGGGATGTGAGTTGAGTTAATTTACGTGCCGGGGTGTGTTATCGCCTTTATTTTTCTCGTCTGAAGGGATTTCTCGTGAGTTCGCTGGAAGGATTGAAATAGGGGCTGCTTTCCCGTTTCTGGTTGATAAATGCAAGGGTTTTATTTGCAATGAAGGCATTCAATGCTCATTAGCGTCGATTTTGGCCAATCTAGAAGCAGAACTTTACTTGTCACTCGCCACAACTGAAAGTTTTGGATGTGACAGCTAGTATATTACAATTAGTAGGAGCCACTAGAGCAAACATCTTTGGTGACCGTACCTTCTTGTTTCTTTGTAGTTCTCCTAAAAAATGGAAGGAAAGGTGTACTTTTACTAAACCTTTCTTACTGTACTTACCAAAACGCCATGCTGTAAGCTTGAGGGCGTTTAAAATACATGGTGTACTTTTAGAATCTTTGAAATGGGGTGGGGGTATAGCCCGTCAACTCTCGCCCTGGGTGCGCGCCTTCTTTTGCTGCAAAAATAGAATTAGATAGAATTTTTCAAGATTATATAGATAGAATTTCTCAAGAAATTAATATGTAATTTTAAATTAATTTTAATTATAGATAGAATTTCTCAAGAGAGGAATAATTTGAATAAAAACAGAGATTCATCTCGGGCTGTGTTTTAGGAGTACAGCCTTTATCAGTTTTTAAAAATGATTGAAGTTACTACATTTCTGAAACCTTCAGGAAGCATCCAATCTTTCCCGTGTCAAACATATTTTTTTCTGATTAATATGGGTTTTCGTCCAAATTATCATCTTTGGTCTAGACGGCGAACACGAAGATGCCATCAGTACTACATTGGAAAGCTTTGTTCGGCTCAAGGGGCACTGTTTATCACAAAGAAGTCTATTTGTTTTAATAGAGTGGGCTTTCTATGGTTCCTCTTATGCTTAATGCGTCCTGTTCTTCTTCGAATATGACGAAGTGCGTCCTTGGATGCATTATCATCAGACATCCCGTATGCATTGGAGGGAAACTTTTCCTTTCATTCTGATAACACCATCCGCTCGTGCTTAGCCTCTTTGGACGACCTCATTCGATAAAACACTTGGAATATATATCACCCTCGTTTCACCGCTTTGGTATTTTCTGATTTGGTTGATCAACAAATGAAACGGATGTGAAGGTCAAAACAGTAAAGCAACTATTTCTGTTTATCTATGAATACTGACCTCAATTTTTCCACACCTATCACCGTTGCGTTGAATACTAACTTACTAAATATTCCCTTGGATGGATCCTTTCTGTAATTTCTCAGATTCTTGTTATAAAACTAATTTGTTGTAAGAAGGATCGGAATAATTGCTCGTTAAGGTTTTTCAAATTGTTCTGTTTTTACTCTAAAAATGTTCTTCGGTCTTTAATTAATAAAGGTAGTATTCGTTATCCAATGTTGATTGAGATTTTGAGATTATAACCATTACCTGAGAAGGAAACTACACCAGATGTAGTGTAAAGTATTGAAGACCTAACTTCTCAAAATATGCGAGATGCATTCACCTTTCTATTTAAATATCCCTTACTCCAATGTATTTCTTATTTTCCTTATAGCTACGTTTAATCTGCCGAAATACATTTCCTTTAATTGGTAAAGTTCTATAGCAGCAGCTCACGTTTTCTTTACTCTAAACTTTTTCCATTAAAAAGTTGGCCTAAAATAAAAGAATTTATAGTACAGTGTAGTATAGTGTACATTGTAAAATTGTAATTAATCTCTTAATTCATAGAGAGCTCACGGAGGATTCGTTAGGGTGAGAGCTCCCAAATGACCAAGCACTCACAATCATAAGCTGAGGGACTAATGCACCTTGCGCTCAGCTTAGCAACGTTCAAAAGTTTGGCTATTCAGTCACGTAGAACTTGGTACCAGGGTGAACAGAGGATGGGAACCAGCCGATGGTCTCCTGCGCTACGTTTGGTCTTCCAGCGCGTACACCAGACTCTACATTTGTCATCAATGCGGCGGACGAGGAAAAAATGTGTATGCGGGAGTCCCCTCTCAAATATCGTGCACCTGGTCCTCACGTTCATTACCGATTCACGCATACGTGACACGGTTAGGCAGTCCACCTAGCATTCCCTTCGCTCCCCATATTCCTGAATCTAGTCCTTTGAGACACGCAATCGCACGTCCATCGGGATATGTTCAAGACATAGCACGTTTCGGAGGCGTGTACGTTAAGCTCGAATTGAGCACGGCCTCGCTCAAGATCTCAAGGACCCGCACCAAATACGTGCAAACGTATCTGTACGTACGTTCAACGACCTGAATTTATATTCGGGGTTTGAGGGAGCTAAAGTATTCCGCTTTGTGAATCCTGGTTCACATTGGTGCTAAAAAAATACTACGATAGGTCTACATTAATGTCCTGCCAGCCGTCTTTTGGCGTGCAGCAGGGTGATATATTCCTACATATTCCATTTCGAATGTTGTAATACCGAGAAACATCTTCAATTTAATGTCAAATGCGAAATATCGTCTTGTTCTGATCTTTGGTATTGCCCAAAAATATCTTAAGATTATATGCTTTTTCTAAAATGCTTGAAAATAAAACTCGAAATTAGTTTGATTTGTTAGATAATTGGATAGTTAGTTTGTTGAATTGTGAAAAGATTCAGAATCTACAAAAAATTTGATAAGTTTGCTGGGGTTTTAATTCTATTTATGTATTCTTTTTCGTGAATTGAAACTTATTTTATTCTTTTAATTACGAAGAATTATGCTTTTAATGTTTCACATGTGGTATGACTTATGGTCTTATTTCTAGTGACGTTCTGAAACTGTGTGATCATGTCACATAGCATTCAACTATTGGAATTTCCAATGAGCCATGAGTTATTTATCACATTACTATCACGTTTTATTTCGGATGTTCTCGAGTCAAGAACACGTGAATAATTGACGCAACACTTCTGTGACTTACATACAATTCATGAATCATCTCAGAAAAAGGTTTTATTCTATTCAGAGATTGGTTTTTTGTAGATTTCCTAGCCACCCTGTTGCGTTCCAATCGCCTTATTCTTTAGGTCTTTAGGTCTTTATTCAATTTATTTCTTAGCAAAGTAAGGTGTAACTTGTAACTTGAAGGTAGTAAGATATTTGACAGCTAATTTAAGTACATAACGTTGCACTTAATAATTAAGCTGTACTTTTGCTTTCACAGAGAAGGAATGTTTTGGAATAAATTTAATTCGCTCTGAATCACTCCTTTTTACAAAAATAAAATATGAGCAGCTAAATCTGACCTACGCGCATTCGGATTCTATATGCCTCAGTTAGGCACGATTTATATTTGGATTTTCCACAATAAACTGAATAAAATACCAGCCTCGCTCCGAATGGAGACTTCAAATGAATGAAAACCATGAATTATACGAGAAGACGCAACGAATGTGAGGAAGTGGTTTCATCGCATTTAAACCTGGGGGATAACATCTGTTTCCAGCGGTAATATAGGGTTGTTATTTAAATTTCATCGACTCTTTTATGTCCCCTGAAATATTTAAGGCAGCAGGAATTCGGTGGATAGTCGCCACTAAGAGAGCGTCCCCCTAAGTCTGAAATGGCTTTGCGGGTCTTCTGGTGAAAGGGATGTTTTATGAAGTGGTGAATACTGGACAGAAATAAACGCCCTTAGATCCCCACTTTATTTTCGCCATTATAACGGATATCGCAATATTTTTATGTAGCCCTTATTCGTTAGGAAAATACAACTTCTAATTGGGTGCAGTCTGTCATTATTTAACCACCAATTTTCTTTAATTTCAGTTCTCGAATTAAATTAAGCATTTTAATAAATAATAGGCTATCTTTACTTCGTGGAACCTAGCTGTATCATTTATCCTGAATTTCACAGAGTATATCGTATTCTGCAAAATATGCACGAAATCTCAAAATGTTCAGAAAAATCTTTAAGCTTTCTTTTAAGTTTATTTGTACAATATATTTAAGTACATTTAGTATCTATCAGCGATAAATTATTTAATTGATAAACTCATTGAAATCTTTTTCCTATTTTTCATTTTAAATTAATTAAATTAAATTTAAATGAATTCAAAATTAAATGAATTTGAATGAACTTAAACGAAGCCTCTTTTAAAAAAACCTAACCCCTGTTTCAGTTAAATTTATCTTATCATTATGTGCTGAAATATTTAAGTAGTCGTATCTGAATTACATGTATATGAATTTAATAAGATGAAAAATGACAAGTATCCCAAAGAATTGATGGGATGAGACAAAAAGATAATTATATAATATATATACTTGTATGCCTTAATAGATTAAAAGAGACTTCAGTTCACTGGTTGTAAGTTCCAGAAATTAAAATTGATAATAAATCTTCAATAATACGTACTCATAATAATTGTCCTGAAAATAGTTATGCTCACATTTTTTTTCGGAAAGTATGGTACATATGAGCAGTAAGCGAACATGAGGGGTAATTTTTCAACCTTCAAAACAGAGAGAAAAATGATGCCAATGTCTGAGAAAAACGTCTTATTCTTCGTCTTAGCATCCCCACGGTATGAAGCAGGTGAGATATGGGATACAATTACCCTTCTTCTTTTCTTGGATGCATTGTGCGTTTTACGGATCGCACAATACATTTCAGAGGGGCGACAGCTGTGCTCTTTTTCTCTCATTTCCACCAGAGTCATCTTTCCTGTCCATTCGCAATCCATTGTGTTCCCTCGAGGTGTTGCTCAGCCAGCCCAATGGCTTCGAGCATTTTTGAATGCTAATATGCGCTCGTCGGAGTATCCCATTGTGCGAATGCGTATGGAAATGACTGCCTCTCCAATCCTTTTTCTACCCGCCTCAAGTGCCTCATAATGGGCTACTGTTTTAGGTTCACCGAAACAGAGACTGCTCAAGGGAATGTGTGCTTTATTCCGAAACTTGCTTCGTTCTCGCGGACGTTGGCGGGTTGACGTCATTCGACGTGGATGATTTCGATTATTGATTTCCTTTTCGGGTAAATTAGTAAAATGATTAATCCATTATTCGAGCCCAGCAGCCAGTTGGTTGCGCGGATTATTATGGTTGGCGGTGTAGGGCGATTCGCTCCACCTATTTGCTATTCAGTCGGCAATCGCGGATATATTTTTGGAAGCTAATTAATGCAAGGTTTGTCTCTCCCGTGATGAATTTTGCATAGGTGGCGGCAGCTATTCTAATCTTCAAGGTTGATGAATGCCTTTTAAATTGCTTCTCTTTGTGTGAATCACGGGTTATGAAGACATTGTTATGTTGATGCTGTAGCTTCTCCGTTTCCTCTCTGAACGCTTCATTCTTTTGGAACGAAATCAAATTTGTGGAAAAAGTACCAATCTCAGTTTACTTTTTGTTGCGTTACTTAAAATAAGGAAAGTATCGTTTGTTTAATTGATTCTCAACGTAGTTTTATGCACAGAATGTCATCATTGTTTATGAAGACGTGAAAATGCTGGAAAGATCGGAGAAACTGAAATTCAATCGGATTTTGAATTAGTACTAGGACTCAGAGTGGATTCGGTTTGAGAAAGATTAATAGTTTTCGAATGGACTAAATGGCTGCATTTAATACAGCATAAAAGTCAAAACGTTTATTTTGGAAGTTTTATCCGGCAGTGATGCCCAGCTCTCATTGCTCTTTTACTCGTCCCTAAAATTGTCTAATTATTTACTTCCCTGATATTGGAGAAATTTATTATGGATAAAGCGTTAAATATGGCATTTTCTGAATATTTTTATCGCCTCTTGAAAATTCTAGCAATCGCAGTGAAGCTCCAGAGGTATTTCTTAAACCCCCGCATAGACGGGACTCAGTCCTTTTCCCAGATATTCATCTCCATTGAGACGGGAGGAAGGTGTCTTTCATTCCCGAGCGACATTCATTAAAGCGGATTGTCTTTCTGATTCCGTTCTTGTTGTAATATCCTCATCGAGTCGCAGGTGCGTCTCCCTTTTGTTTCCCTCCTCTCATTTAAGAAGATATTGTCCTCGATCATCACGCCTGACTGCCTTGTTTAATACCCGCATGGGACCGTCATTAGGCCGGCAGATTCGTTCGGCGGATCGATAATCGTTCGACCGATAGTTCGACTAATCTTGCTCCATTTGACGGAGAGACTTGCCGTATACATTTGATCATTCGATCGCAAAATGGCTTCCTAGGAGGACAAGTGGTCAGGAATTCGGAGCCATTACGGTGCAGTGGTGCGTGGTGGCGGTGCGACGTCGAAAGTCCATTTTGAGATTATATCGGAGGGCGAGTTTAAGCCGAGTCCGCATGGTGGCGCCCGCATTGCCCCGTATTTAATCCACACTCCCATGGCGTGTGCCCTGGTGATACGATTTCCCACTTTTTATTTCCTCGTTGACTTTTATTATCCCCTTCATTTGCTTCGTGCAGTTCAATGTTTGCTGCATGCTTGTTTCCCTCTCGAACTTTGACTCGAGTCTTTACGAGGACTATAAGGTCGTATATATTTTCCTTCTTGATTATTATTGTATTTCCAAGGCGTGACTTGCCCTCTTTTAACTAATGAGATGATGTATGCGATGGTGATGGTTTGAACCTCCGGGTGGTAAATCATACTTCTCGATATTTTTTATTTTGGGCTGTGACAGAAAGGTGGACGCAGGATTTAATTCGGATTCAGGCCAAGATTTACGAGTGGTCTGATTATTCAGATAATCTCGATGACAATGAGCCATTTTATAACTAGCTGAATTGGGTCTATTTATCTCATGCTCCAAACTCTCTCTATGATAATTTTCTATGTCTAGGAAACATATTACCACGGAGTGATTCAGGGATTTTTTATGTATCTATATAATCAAAAATATAAGTTGTTGGATCGAATATTTCCTTATCTTCCTGGAAGGGGGGAATTTTCGTAGAATTTGTTCTCGTATTTTATATTTATAAAAATAGCGTTATGAACTTTTCATATAAAATATTTACTCTTTTTCTGATATTAATATTTTTCAACAATGTCTGGTAAAATTCCGCAGTGAGGTCCTATTCTAAAGTTAAGAAATTGGAATTATTTCTTATTCCTAGTATTAAATCAGCCATTTCTTATATCCTACGTTAAAAGTTTCTATGGCAATCTAGTAAAAAGCATCGAATTAATGTTTATTTATTCGTAGGCAACCTTTAGTATTTGAATTCTTGATGCTTTCTGTCCATATTTTAGCAATATATATACTTTTATTTAGTGATAGCTATTCCCGTTTAGTTAGTTGACGAGATATAATTTATGTTTTACTTCCTTATTTAAGTAAATAGACTAATCATTAAATTTATTTTTCTCCACTTTGCAGATGCTCTTTTATCATTACATTAAATATTTTTTCATATCCGTCATGAAAGTAATAAATTAACATCAGATGAAGTGACTGCAATTACATTGGGGCACTTGATATTTTCCTGTCAAGTTTGAACCTTTTGTTTCCCTTTCATCTCATCCTCTTTCTTAACTGCTGTTCAAAAAAATGAAATGAGATATTTTCCCATTAGCATTGTCTGTTCCACGCGTGAAGCAGAAACTGACCCTTTCTTTCGAAACTCCAATTATGTCTCCCTCTGCCATCAAACGCCGGCGCTAATCTCCTTTCTTTCTCGGAAGTGCGGATGATGATTTCTTTTCGTAGATCTTCATCCACCCGATCTTCGTCAGCGACTTTTTTTTAAGTAATCACCCGAATGAGTATCCTTTGACCGTAAACCCTTTCCGTCCCAAGCATTTCCTTTTTGCCTTTCCGGTGGCCTTTCGTTTTGGGGCAATTCGTATAGAAACGGCATCCAATTGACTGCTTCTCCTTTGGAAAGATTAATCACTTCCTCTATAGATGATTTAACATATTGGGCGTTAAATACTAATTGTGAGTTCTCATAGACATTTTATTGCCAATGCAGGGGGTACGAAATATCATAATCAGAAGTATGATGTCTGTTTAATACATTCACAATAGATATGTTTGCAGTATATTTGTTGAAATGCATTAAGAGGTATCACGAGTTATTTACCCCTGCAGCTCAGCGCGTTGAATATTAAGGTAATAAATTACAAAAATAACAGGCTGCATTATGCGCTAAATGAATTTTATTTTTGAGTTCTTATTCTTTGCGAGAATCATTGAATCATTTATCCTGGAAATACTTCAGAAAAAATTGAAATTTATTTCCAGATGTTTGAATAAGTTTCATGAAAAATTGCCAGTAATATATCGATATCTACAAATGAGGTTTTGAGACTAGTAATAACTTTTCCTTGGAGAATATATCTTTTAACTTTCTGAATGCTGATAGCATTCCCTATTCGGCGTGAGTTTTCTTCGCAGCACCCCGAAGAAGATATCCAATTGAAGTCTTTCTGCATCTCATTCTTACTTGGGCCATGACTGATGCCGGGCCGTTTATCAACGCCTTGATTTCATTCGATCCTCATAACTGAACAGGTATTTCCCTCGATGTGCGGATGCAAGCGTAATCAAGGGATGTTTTCAGGGTCCTAAAGAGGTGCCTATTGAGGGTGGAGGAGGAAATTGAAGGCGGGGGCGAGGCCAGGTGGCTCACAAGGGGAGAATTGGAATTGATGAGCATGCTGAGTCTTGCGTCGTAAATTACCAGAAGGTCAGAGCGGAGGTAGGGCTGGTACGGGCTCTCTCCGGAGATTAAGTTTTCGGTAGCGCATATACACGGGGCGGGTTTATGGGCCGCTTTATTATTACAGATCGCGTGCTAGAGAAAAAGGTGACTAGTCATATATGGCTTGAGAGGGTCCACTGGGAGAAATGGACTGGTAGGTCACACGTCACTAAGCTGGAATGATATGAGTCACTCTACGAATGTGACTCGCTTTTTCCAATTAAAAGAGAAAATATTAGGTCCCGAAAAGTTTCGTGTGTATTAATAAACTTGAGGAATGTTCGGAGTTGAGAATGTAATGAGAAGATTTATAGGGGCTGTTTCCCTGTTTCATGAGTGTTCTGATAAGCAATCTTGTACGATATTCGACGCTGAGGTCGGTTGGAGCCTCTAACTCTCCACTGTTTGCTAAAGAAAGATCCGGGTAGGGGGTGAAGCTTACTGGGCAAGATGAGGAGTGAGGGACTTAGTTTTTGCGTTCTTCACTGAGATATGGTGCTATGAGTAGAATGTATAAGTAACTATTTTTACAGTATTCAATTAAGGGAGTGAAAAATGAATGCCAAAAATCGAAAATCGTCGAAACATTGTAGATATTGACCATTATTGCTTGTTAGTATAAGTAAGTGATACTTCCTTTTCTGTGTTTTTATGAGTTTATCGTTTAGATATCATTCTGTATAATTAAAATTTTATTTCATTCCTCGTGTAATATGGCTTATTGTTAGCTAAATATCCATGTACATAGATTTAGTCATAAAAGAAATCGATGGAAGGAATTTTTTACCCAGATATTTTCATCATTTCATTGTTATAATTTTGATAAATATATACACTTTAAAGGTATCCGGCGTATTAAATCTATGAAATGACATGATTATATTAAAACTATAATTATATGTAACAAAATAATTTTCCTAATTATGATTAGGAAAATCCGTCTTTGTTCGTGCAAGATTGAGATTGGATGTCTCTGTACTATGCGATCTTTTCTAAAGAAATAGGAAGCTATTTAAAAAAAGAGAAAAAGAAAAAACTCTTCTGCGTGTTTATAAGAAGCTTATCCGCACTTAGGAGAAAATCCTCAGAAAAATACAAAATAACTATGTTTTAAATTAAAATGGCTACATGGCCCCTCAGTCATTTATGCTATATAGCGTATTAATTTTTAGCTCTGTAACGAGTATGAGATCGACAAAAGTTTCACTTTCAGAGTCCAATCGGACCTATGGATGCAAATCACTCTTGGGATTTTTAGCCCTTTTTTGCTCTTAGCGGAAAAAGTTTCGACCCCTTCCTTTTCAAGCAATTAATATCCCTCGAAATTGATCTTCTCCCGCGAAACTTTTCGCGTAATCTCCTGGAACAATATTAGTACAGAGCTGTTTTTACACGCCGTATCTTCCACGTCCGTGTAATCCTAAGACAAACCGCTTCCCCTTCTTCATTCCCGCCAAGTCGGTAAAACGGGAAAAAAGCAAACTTTCGCCTTCCCTCGTAAAAAATCTCCGCTGGAGGGGAAAAAATAGCCGAGATCGGAGAATCCATTATGCGAGGATTAAGCGGGAGGGATGTTGGACTAGCGAAAGGGTTTTGTGGAAGGATAAAGTTCTACACAAAAGTGTTTGCTCTATCTCCCTGCAGATAGGTGCTGTTTTCGCCAAAGACCTGCTCTATCGTCTTTGTCATCTCACTCTCGGGGTCAATGCCCTCACTACGTCTCTCTTTCTGTTTGCTCTTCATATTCTTTCTCTTTCTCTCACTTCTATATCCCTCATTCGCTCTAAGATATGCGCCTGCCTTTCTCCTCTTCATAGAGCCGAAGCATTTGTCATACTTTAAAAAAACATTACAGAAAATATATCTTACGATTCCGAGTATTCTGTTAATGAATTTAAAGATCCCTCCGGAGTAACAAAGTATTCTACTGCAAACGACTGCGATTATTATTCTTTAATTACTTTCGCCTTTGGTACCGGATTTGAGACCTTACTTGTTGTTTTTTTCCTATTTAGGGTAGGGTTATTTGCGTCTGTCCATTGTTACTGTTTACGTCCCTGTATGCAATTTTCTAATCAACAGATGTGTTAGAGAATTAAATGTTAAAAATATCCAATTACCTAGACAGCAAATATTAGTGATTTGGTTTTAGAGTCATATTTTGCATTTAGCTTACACAAATCGCCTATAAATATGGATGTACGTATATGTATCATTGAATTAAATGAAGGAAATATTTAAAATCATTGAGTAATTTGGATTTTTTTCAGTGAGCAGTCAAATTTCACCGAATATTGTTTTAGTAATCGTGCTTCTGGCCGGATCTAATCTATATTTTAAACCAGTATGCGACTCTTTATTTCTGCTATTAGTGAATTACGGTGATATCTTCAATAAATCTGTTGTTTTAAAATTGTAAGCCAATTACCGAAGTGAGCGCTACTGAAAATTTTTGAGGTAATCCGAAATAAATCGGATTATAAGTTGAGCGGATGTCTCCTCTTGTCTTCGTTTCCCCGGGAATATTTTGAAAACAACATCTCTTTCATTAAATTTCCCTTCGCCTTTCTCTCTAAATATCCGTTTCCCTCCATCCTTTCTATTCATATAATTTCGCTCACCTTTCTTCAAACCCCTCAACTGTATACTTTCTCATTTTCATCCTTTTTGTTCGCCATCTCGAGCAAACGCACTTGAAGAATGCCTGAAAGGGGAAAGGGCGTATTAATTTATATAAGAGTAAATCTAGAAGGAGAGAATGAAGCCAATTGCTTGTAAAGACGCGGACGTGGCGGAGAAAGGGGGCATTTGGAAGATTGAATTCATCGGAATAACCGGAAAGATTCCCTGGCTGAATGCCTTCGGTACAGCCGCTGCGGTAACGCAGGAATTCATCGCAGTCATTCAATCCTCTTAAGATACTTCATTTAAGACTCCAAGAGTCCTCAGCCTCGCATGTACCCACTCGACCTTTCATAGATATCACCGAGCAAAAAGATGTGGAGAAGCGGAGGGGTTGGAATATTCTCCATCGACCCTACCTTGCGGCTTGACGTCTGCGTGGGGAAAGTGGACTCGGCATCAGAGGGGTTGGGTTTTGGAGGCGAAAAGGGCAGACATGTGGGCACAGGGTTGGCGTAAGTTTGTTCCCCGTGAGAACATTTAGGTTCCTTTGAAGTTAACTAAAATCTTCCTTAAAAATCCTTCGCCTTAGAGGAAAGGGTGGAACTACTAGACCCCCAGCCATGGCCACCACTAGACCTGGACATGTGAGTTTTCTCCCCCTCAAATAACTCGTGTGTATGTGTGTTTATGTTTTAGCTTGTGTGTGGGTAGCGTAATAGGGTGAGGGACCCATGAAAAGGATTTTTTTTCTCTTCGTCTGGGAAAGGGGTAAAAGGGGGTTTTTGGTTTTGAAGGCTCGATAGGGATGAAATTGGGGTAAAAAAATAAAGGGAAGAGTGGCCTGGAGAGTTGAAAGGGGAGGATTTTTTGCGGAGGTTACTAGGGGTGGCTTATGAAGTAGAATGCATGTTTTTGTTCGGTGGGATTGAAAGGTTTTTATGTGAGCGTATCTCGCCGCTTTTCGATTCGTCTTTTCTTTTTTTTTCTCTTTCCATTTCTATCCCATATCTCGCTGGATCTTCGTATTTATACCTCCCTCTGATGGACCTCTTCCAATTCATCTGTTTGCGTTTCTTTCTCTGCTTTCCCCTTATAATCTCTATTCGATCCTTTTGTTATTTTTCAATCCGAAGAGTTTTACCCGATGGATATCTTTCTATAACTGTATTCGATGTAGCTATTTGGGAGTTTTGATCTTCCCATCCGATCGTCATTATGTTTTCATCTCTCTTCTTTTGAAAGTGCTCTTTCCATTTCCTTTATTTTCTACATTTTTCGCTATCGGAATACTCTGAGAGCATATCGTTATGTAAAACTCCATTTCTGAGAACGATTTTTTGATACAGTGCTTTCAATTTTAAGTTTATATATAAGTTATAATAGGATTATATATAAGTTACCCTTGTGAAAGATATCTTCTGTTAGAATTAGTTCTCAAATATTATTCAATACATAAGTATGGGGATGATAAAATATTCCAATTTATTGTTGATACATGCATACATCAGTATCACCTCTCGTTATTTTTGCGGTTTTAAAGTAGTAACGACGAATGTTTTTATTAATAAAACAAGCAATTTATAATAGAATGATTTATATAAATCTTGAAGCTGTATTGGAATATTTTAAGACTCGCAATTTCCGTTTTCTCTTTCATCATGAGCTATTTGGTAAAAATTGTTTTCTCGCAAACATGATAGTAGTTGTGCTATTAATATTCTTAAGGATTATTCCTCAAACTATTATATATTCTTACAAGGGAACAAAAGAAATGTAAACAATATATAATTACATCATTTACTCTAGATAGTTACTTACTCTACATTGTTACTATGCGCGATATTCACCATTATTCGTTTTACCATTTTTTAGATGCATAATTCCGCTGTAGAGTAAAACTTTTTCTCTTTTCTCATCCTTTACCATTGGTTTTCTATGTCTGAATTTTTCTCTCTTCAGTGATTCGAACAATTTTTCTTCGATTTTAATCCCAGCTTATCCAAGTGTTCATCATCCCCTTTACGTGCTCTCAAATCTCTAGTAACATAACCCACAGATCGTCTCTATTGTTGAATCACCTGTGGGAATATTCTCTCTCGGTGGCGTCCGAATTCCTTTTCTTTGGCAGGGATTTTGGACCAAAGCCGATCTCCGCTGTTTTTGTCCCTCTCAAACAGCGTTTATGTTTTGCTGACCGTGAAATCACCAGTTCCCTCTCTCCCCATACTTTCTTTATTGCTTGGTAATTAACCGCGCAGGAAACTCTCCCGTCGCGGACCATTCTCTCTCTCGGGTCCATAATAGGAATCGATTCCCCGTGGGATTTTATCAGCTGACCTTTTTTTAAAAAAACTTAGTAGCGAAGGGAATTTACCGTCCCAAAAGCCAACTCGCTTCGAAAGGTAAATAAACGGCAGTCGGTACCCTGCGCCGGGTTGATGAATGACGGACGGATAATCTCTTAAGCGGACAATTAAGCTCGATTTTGGAGGAAAAGGAGGGAATGTCCATTTATCCGTCGCGTACGTCACTCATCTTTATCGACGGAGTAATTTTCGGTCGAGCGGTCGTCCAACATGCCGTAATTGGCGCTTGCGATACGCGGAGATCGAACGGGCAGGTCGCGTGAATTATTCTCGCCGGACGTAAACCTCTCGGAGAGGAATAACGTATCGGACGCGCAGCTAACTAAGTTTTCAGCCTATGCTTCCTCGATGATTGTCAGCTCACGGATGTGATGAACGTCTCTTCACCTCATATATTTTCTGGGGTATTTTTATGTGCGTATACTGGAATATTTTCATGCGAATAAAATGTGGGAATGAAAAAAATACCGATATATATTGGCTATTGTAAAATCCCTCGAGTGGGTTTCACTTGAGTTAAGATAAGTTAATTACCAACGGAAGCTTTTAAAAAATAATCAGTACGGAATTCGCTGGCGAATAAGGTAAATTACATAACTTACTCCTTTCTTCTCCTTAAATTATAGAAATCTTAATTACTACTGTTATTACTATAATTTATGGTGTATAACAATAGATTTTTTATAATTATTGTGGTTTATATTGCGATTTGCGAATAAAAATGAAACAGTTGACGATGAACTACGAAAATTTGGCCACCACTGGTGCGTAAGCTTAAATGCATACATGAAAATTTTAATTTTATATTTAAACAACCAATACACGAGAACTTATAATAGATAAACACACGAGATAATTTGTATAATTTATGATAGAATGTTTCATTTCGTAAAAATGAATCACCTTCCATGAGTCCATATATTTCATCGCCAAATAAAGGCGGTTGTTGTCGTCCATGTTGCTAAGCGATAGCGTTGTATGAGACTGCAACAATCCTGTGGAGGAAATAAGTCTACCGTTATCTTAAACCACTGAAACTAGTTATTTTATGTATCTCAAAGGTTAATTTGCTTTCTTAACGAATAAATTGTCTGTTTTTTGTGATTGCCCTTTTATCTATAATTAGCGCCTTAGTCTTTTCATCTTTTGCCAAAAGGCCCTCTCACCCTCCCTGTGCCGCTGATAACGGCTAACGTGTGGTCCGATAGAACACCTTTGTGAATATTCGGCTGAAGATGGTCGTTAAGGTCAAGTTTAGTTGCCCAGTCCAGTAGCGATAATGTCGTACGTGCGTAAACTCCGAGACCTTATGAACGTTCTATGTTGTTGTGTTCCAATATCTTGTTCTCTTTATCTCCTTTCATGGTTAAAGCTTGAGTTCAGGTTCTCTTGGGACGTAAACAAGAAAGGAATTAGCGCTATAGTGCTCCTCGAGCTTTATCCCGTACCTGATTAAAACATTAACTCAACGTTCGCGAAACAATAAACCATATTAAGGACGGCTTTAGCGAGAGTTGAAATTGATGAAAGAGAATAAATTTAGTTAGAAAGAGAGTAATTCTTGTTTTATCAATAACCTGAAATGAAAACATAACATTGAAGATAAAGCTCGTATATAAGAAAACCGGTATACAGTGGTATATTGGTTGGGAAGTACTGGTGAGATAGAATGTCTGTTGGAAGATTTCCTTTACCATTACCGGTTTCGTGTGTAATAAAAAGAAGAATTTTTTTTCGGTTTTTAGGAATTATCCAAACACTTAGTATTTCTTTCTAGTTTATACATACATTTGTATACTAAAAAGAAAATCATGAAATCAAATTTGCTGAAATGCACATCAAGTGTCAATATTTCATTTTCAACAGAGTTCTGCCTCTATTATTTCCATGGTGTTTTGAGTTCGTTTCATAAAGAATTCTTGTCCTTTTGGTTGGAGTGTTTCCTTTTGACAGCTGCATTTACACATGGTAGTTTTGATCTCAATCATTGCTTTCAAATTCGTTTGTAGTTAGTAAATTTCTATAATGGGTGTGATCATTTACTGTAAAATATTGACCATAAGATGTTAAAAAACACGATTGACTATACGAGACATTGAAAAAGCTAACGAGGAAATTGGGTACTTCCATGGTCGATATGTTTTTAATTTAATGCTATCTTCCAGCGCTATCTTTACTTGAAAGAGAGGAAAATAGAGGTATAGCGGAACGGTGGAGTTCACGAATCTTCTTTAGCCCCTCTCTATTCGTATCTCTTGTGTACCTCGCGCTTCTATTTCCGTCCTCCGTGGCAAGGATCCAATGGAAGGAGATAGTTGAATGCTGAGGGTTTTTTATTCCCGTTCAGTTTCTGGAGGCATTGATGAAAAAAATTAAGGCATATCACGGCCACTTTCTGCTTTAAAGAATCGCTGTTCAATAGATTGCCGCCGATGCTGTGTTTGTTTCGTTCTCTTGCCAGACGTGATCAATGAGCGAAGCTTTGCCAAGATCAAAATACCATCTTTACAGAATTACTTGGTTCCCTGTTTCCTTTCTTTCATCTGTTCAACCATCCGTTCTTTTTTCAATCTTCGAGGAGATGTTCAGTGGGATTCAGCATTTTTATGTTTCTTTTGCTAATCATTTACTCTGAGATGGATTTGATGTAAAATAGATCAAAGTTGGTATTTTTGACACATTCTTATTAGGATATTAATGGTCATATTTCGAATCGGTAGCATACAAATTTCAGTTATTATAAAAAACTATTGGGAATTCTTTCTTCCGACATTATTACGATTTTGGAGTTTCATTAAGTGCATTAGGTTAGTATTCAGATAACCCTCTATTTTAAAGGTGTTCTACCCATGGTCCTTATGCTGATTTTTTTCGACCATCTAATCTGAAATTAATCATTTCATTTAGTATCGCACAATTTTCTACTCTTTATCTGCATTTTGAATAGACAGCTGCGGCCGCGAAATCACTGCAGTAGCTAATCCGATCTTCTAGAAATAAAAGCAGAAATAAAAACTATTGTATTTTGCTCGAAATAATAACCAGTGTCACGCAAACTAACGAAATTGAAAAATAACTAAGAAAATTAATTTATGAGAATGAAATATCGTTTCACTGCCACGCAGACAAGCAAAACAAGATGACTCTATGGCTGGAATAAGCCAAAGAATTTGCCAGAAAAGAATGGAAGACATATAATGAAATAGACGAAAATTCAACTTTGATATCGTACAGAATACATTTCCAAGTGGATGGATTTATCTTTCTCAGTCGTGCAGGTGACTGCTGAACAGTAGTCTTCATAAGCCTTCTTCCGTAGCTCTTACCCGTTCCACTGAAGAAACTCATCCTTCCCGAGGGAATTAAAATGTCTCCGCACAATATCCTTTTCCTCAGCTCTGCCTACTTATATTTTTCTCATTCGTGCATCGCGATCCTAATGCAAATCGAGTTATTCCACGGATCGTCTGGGCAAAAATCATTCGCGGCGTCACGCGACTTCACGTGACTTTATTTAACTGTCTCTCGGTGGCGGTCGGGAATATTGCGGTCGGAAAAGTCTTCCTACGTGACATTCCTTGGATCGTGACCTTACACTCTCCCTCTTATACAATCCATTGGTTCGATTTCGCTCCATGCCCTTTAACAGTATGACACTTGGAAGCAGCGCAGTAAAACTTTACCACGCAAGAAATATCGTAAAAATTCAGCCTCTACTTTCTCGTTTTTTTACGGTTATTAGTCTTTTCGGTGGTGGAAGTGTATCCAGTCCTTCGTTGTCTCTCAGCTACGACTTTGGATTTGCGCCAGTCTTTTCTTTAGGCGCTTCAGGTTTTCTGCTTTATGAAGTGTTTCTGTTGCTGCATTTTAGGTATAATTTCGGTAATTACTACTTACACCGTGCTATTAGAGAACGTGTTCTGGGGAAAAGGTTTAATGAACTCAGTCATGCACTGTCAGCTACAGATACGAGGCTTTCATGAGGCAATATTGCTTTATATTGCTATCTTAATTGTTGCTTCCATGTTTCCATTTCGACAACCAAGGCAATTTTAATTGCAGCGTAAATCTAACGTTGTCTGCAAAATCATCTATTACTCGATATTTTTCTCTCTAATCCAACATTTAGAATTGTTATCCAAATATATTACTAAATTTACTAAATGTTCATTCTTATAATTTTTTAACTCTGAGGGATATGGCCTAGGCAGGCAGCATTCACAAGGGTACGTGGTCAGCGCATCGACATCCACACCGCCGTATTTGGCTTTAAGTGAGTCTGCTTGGACCCACGTATTAATTCAGGTAGCTTCCCAATTTTTCACGATTCTACATCATGGAATCCACCAGGAGGAATCGAAACCGGAACCGCTTTCGCCGCATAGTCAAAGCATAACTCAATATTCGTGAGCCCCTCATTCTTATTTACATAAGTCTTTATTGTAATAATTAATTTCTCCCGATTTTATCGTTCATCCATTAATTATTTCTGTCTTTTGAGACCGGTTTTTCACTTTCTCCCTCTCTGAAGCCGACTCTGAAATCAGAACATATTACAATAATGTCGAAGAAAATCTCAATGAGTTTCAAATAAATCTAATTTTATCAAATTTGCACGAATTTTCTGTCTTTGACGAAGGAATCCGACGATGAGAAATTACGAAATCCTTACATATTACCACAAAATAATGATCCTAGAGTTGTTCAAGTTCTAGGAGTTACACCGAATTTTCAGAGGATATTCCGGCATCGATGCTTATAAATTAAATGGTACTTAAATGTGGATTAAAAGTTAGATGCTATATTTTAAATTAAATTAAATTTAAAATCTGATAATTCATACGTCGACACACTACCACATGGTTGTTAAGCTATATGCAGTGTAACATTGATTAAAAATAATAATCATCAAACAAGAAATTTTATTTACCTAGAACAATTTAGTTTGACCAATAATTGTTACTTTGCTTCCATGTGGAATTCAGGGCGTAATATTTTAAACAGCGAAACATTAGGCGTATTTCTGTCGAAGGAGTGAAGACACCAAATTCAGTATAAGGGAAAAGAATTTCTTGTAGACCGCATATGATATCTTGATTTCGGCCGCAGACCGCATGCGACATGAATACCGTTATTTCTTATTACAAGTTTAATGGATTGTTACGCAATCCTTTCCGGAAAATGCTGTGACCAGACAATGATGCTATTTTTCATTGTCTCGCCGAGTTTGATAAAAGCAATCGGAAGGAAATAATTATTCTATATTTGGACAACCGAGTCACATAAATATTGTTATTTACGGTTTTTATTCTTTTCATCAGATTCAGATTCATCCTAAGTCTGTTCAAATCATTCTTGCTAATTCAAAATCGAAACTTGTAATATTTGTGAGGAAATGCTATTCATAGAATGAAATGGCTTTCCACGAAGTACGGACAAAAACGATTGATTACATTCGAGCTATTCATAAGCTAACGTTAGGGGCGAATCCGTCTTTGTGGTCATATTAAACCCTCTTACCCAAATATTGAATCACCTTTCGTGAACTGGAGGGATTACTTTCTTCTCTTGCGCCCAATTGCAATTCTGCTCCATACGTTGAGATACGAATAGAAAACATTTCTTCGCTCAGTTTATTTCCCATGGATATTCTCCTCCCAAAAAACTTCAGCTGATTTTAAGAGAAAGAGAGGTAAACAAGGGATCCGACATCCTTTCAAAGAATTCTTTGTACCAAAATAACCAAATATTTGGCCGAGCCTTTTCCAGCCTTTGGCCGTGACGTAACGTGTCGCGGTGCGCTGATTTCGTTTGCCAAGTTCTCATCCCATCTCTCCGCTGTTTGCCGTCATCTTAGTCTCTCTTCGTCTCTTAAAATCAGCTTTTCGGTTCACTGACCATAATCTTTTCATCTCTGAAGATTACTCAATTACTTTTTCAATTTCTTCCGAGACTATCCGTCTATCTTGTACTTCCACCTTGAAATTGGTCTTAAGTGTTTTTCCGAATTTTGAATTTAGATGTCGAGTCTTTGAGTCATCCTCCCACCTGCAAAGTTCTTTTTTTGTTTGCTCCTGCCATTTTTTGAAAAGAATTTTCTTCGTTGATTATCATTTGGTATCTTTTAATTATTTTTGCCCCTTTCTAGCAGGGAACAGCATCGGAAGCGAACCGATGTCCGAAATAAATAAATCGTTATTTTTTTCTCGAATGAAAACCGACCCGAAGCCGAAAAATTTAAAATCCTTGAAGCTGAACTGAAACCGGAACCCGTTCCACTTTTTGTTTCGCAATCGAATGAAATTTAACTGGAGTTATATGCTATCCTTCCGTAAGGTGACTCATAATTTGCAAAGTAACTACTACTTTAATAACTTTCCCCATAATTTGGTATTTCTTGAATTTCTCGAGATTTATTCTAATATTTAAATTAATTTAATGTTATTAAATAGTGTGATATTATGATAGCCCTTCAGATAACACATAATTGTAACTGAATAAATTATTATGAACTCTGAGTGTACTGGCCGAACTTCGTGAAACACTTTCTATTACCAACTGAAAACAATACTTTTTATTTCCTATTTATTTATTCTAAGTATTTTGTTAGTACAAAAATTTGAATAATGTTCAATATTGTTCTAGTTAGAATAAATTATTCGACATATTTTCATGCTTTTGAGAGTAACCCTCATAACCATTAGCATAAAGAAGTAAAACACACTTCATGAATTCCACATTCTTTCGTGAACCTCGATTCAGCTATCCCAAATGGAAGTTATCGAAGTTCGATCAATCGATTGGCAACTTGTTCAAAGCATTCGATATATCTTAGTTTATATATATTATATTATATTTGTCCATATCTGTTCGCTGGTAATCTTAGCAGCGATACCTCCAAACAAAATCTTCTACTTATCCTGGAAGGAGCTAATGCAGTAGGAATTTCATATGCGTTCGACCTTTTGCAGATTTTACGAATCCTTTTTAAGGAAGAATTATAGAAAATTTTATCTTGCGCTGAATTCCTCTTTGGTACGCGGAATGCGAAAAAGTGATGTGATCTTTGATAGTTAAACCTTATTACATAGAACTTTTCTAAGCACCCAGCAGAAGCGGAAGCAGAGAGAAACGTTAATCCTTTGCTCGATGCTGAGTATGTACTTCTAAAACATCGCGAGACGCGCGAAGCAGCTGAGCCGCGGGAGATTTTCATTGTGAATGCATTTTATCCTTTATAAATCTTAAGGACAGAATATTTTTTTGCCGAAATCAAGCGGCGTTAGGATAATATTTCAAAGCTACCCGCGTAATGAAATTTTTAAATTGAAGTGCTCTACGGGAGTCGCGTGAAGCACATAAGACTGAAATCATCTTTTTCTTTCCAAGGATTATCTCTCAATTTATTTTTTCTTATGTATACCTTGTGATAATGAGAAATACACATTATTTCCATCCGTTTTAACGGCGGATTAAGCGTGAATAATTGTACTGAGCCTTATAATTGATCGCATGCATAGTTTAATCTCATCTTAGTCTTCTTTCTTTAACGCTGTTACTCAACTCTCTCTCGAAAGCATGTATTTTAGAGAAGGCAGTTAATCTTTCAAGGAAACTCTTTCCTTGTTCTTGAGGCTCGAGCTCTTTTGCTTACAAAATCATCTAAATTTGTTACGCCGCTATTTAAAACTTATCGGTAGTTTTCGATTTGAAGAAGTTCCAGTAACAACTGTTAAGCAAATATCCTCACAAGGTGAATTCCTTGTTAATTTCCGTCAAATCCTGAAAATGATTATACGTAATAATCAATGAGTGTTTTACCTAAAGCATGTTCTCCTCTTTTGAGCTACATGTTACTGTTCGAATAAATTTCTTACGAAAATGTAGAAACTACGTAATCATACTTAATTTTCTGCGTGACGTTTATTTTTTTAATTGTTAATGATGTCCATTCAAGAAGAAGTTTTAATGATAATCGCGACACCTTAAAAGACCAATCTGACAATTATCCTTTAATACTGGCACAGTATTATGCCCTAACCAGAATTCTAATGCGGGACCTCAGTGTCGCCAGGTTAGCACACTAATATTACAGCTGAAAGCTAGGCCAATAAACGGTTATTGTTAAATTAAAGTAGTTACTCTACAGGCATATGACGATTGCGAAAATTATACTCTGCCTAGCGAAGGAAAGTAAAATGGTTCTATTCTGGTCGAAGATGTAAATCAGAAAACGAAAACTCCGTTGATAAAAGCCTTAATTTAACGGAGTTCTCCAAATTTCAATCAACGACCTTGATTTCTATCCTTAATGGAAAACCCCTCCTTTTATGGATTGATTCATGAGACTGATGGACTGTTGATTCGTGAATGCAGGTTAGCAACACCCGCTGTGGGAAAAGGGCTGCAAGTTCGTTTGCGTGATTAAACTCGCTCAGCTCTACACTAACATACTTTTAATTGAAGAAATTCACCCAAGTAACTTAGCAAAGGGTGTTTCTCTCATACTCCGAGTGGACAAGCAGTTCGCTTACCCTTGGTGACAGTGTACTCGACTTGCTTCCGTCGCTGACACCAAACAGGTCTCTCGTCGCAAACTTTTCGATGAGTTCTGGTGTTTTTGCACGTCTGTTTTACGCAGTTTCCGCACCGCATCTTCGTGACCACAATCTTCATTTACGCAGGAAAAACGGATGTATTTTTAGCCCAGCTTGTTTTGTGCCCCTTCCTTGTTACTTCTTCCAAGCTTCTGTCCCGCATCATTTATCACCTCTTGGCTTTTCCTGCTTTTTCATCCCTTACGCCTTTCTGGTCTTCCAGAAGGTCGCCGCTTCAAATAATTCTGTTTATCCTTTTGGAAATCCTTGAAGGAAGGATGAGGCATCTGGCGAAGATGATACACTCTCATCCTTGCGTATACATCTTTGTTCTTTGGTCCTTTAACTTCCCTGCACATCATCTCTTTTAGGGAGTTTACATGTATACATCTGTTCAATTTTTATGGATTTTTCCAAATTTTGAGAAAATTCCATTAATTCTTGGTTAGCTTTCTGATGAGTCTCATTTATGCCATTAGGCCACTAGTCCGTGCACTACTTTTGTAGAATTTTAATATTCGACATTAATCTAAATTTAATTGAATACGGACACCATGTAATACAAAACTAAATAAGAAGTAAAATTCAGTTCGATTTTTCTTGGTATTTTTCGCTTCAATTTTTCTCTAACATATTTTTTTTGGAAAAATTCATTTCAATAATCTGATGACTTTATCGTAAAAAGTTACGGAGAAGTTTCATTGGTTTGGCTTCATTCGTTACAGATGAATGTATCTGTGAATTTTTCATTCATTCGCTCTAAATAATGTCCATCTACATTTCAGTATCCCCTCAAAAGAGTAAATTATCTACTTCGTAATAACGAGGCAATGAATAGTTGGGAATGATTGCCTCCCTCTTTCTGCGGCGCGTATATATCCGCCATAAAACACTTTCGAGAGTTGTTTATTAATTAAATCTAGAGAAACTACCTCAAATTTATGGCTCGAGGAAGCTATAACATTTTCTCGGCCGAAAGTAGTTGTTGGAATTTTATGCTGAGGAAGTTGAGGAAAAATGTAAACTTCTTCGCTGAGTGAGTGTTCCCGCCCGGTTGATTTTTTCCTCTGAATTCTTCCTCTTTTTCTTTGGCATCAACAAGTTCCTTGGCAAGTCTGAAAACGTAAACGTTAGGTAGCCAACGGGTTAGGATTTTCTACTTAAAACACTACAGCCTCAGGAATTATCAAAGCTCAAGAAAACACTGCCGGGGCTATTTCATGCAGTATCTTATAAGATGTGGTTTTTATTCATTCGGAAAATGATTTTTTCGAAAAGATGCTGCTGTTGTACTTAAGTAATAGTTTTAAAGAGTGCAATTAGCTAGATAGCGACCTTGGATATGACGGACTTACTTTTCCGGACGGACGGAAAGTAAACATTACGAATTAGTCCGCAGGTTTTCGAAATTACTTTGTATTTCGTATCCTTCTTCGATCTCTCGAATCAATAATCATGTGTAAATATCTTGATTTAATCTACTTCATTCGGCGCTCTCGGAGTAATGTTTTCTATAAATGTATTGTAGGCGTATTTCTATTGAAGTAAAAGACTTGAATGAAACGATTCCATTCGCGCATATTCTGTGACCTCTACCTTGACGATTTCGAGGATATTTCTGTGCTGTTTTCAAGGACCACATGCGGACTTCTACGCATGCCAACAAGATTTGCTCGAAATCCCCTTCCGCTAAGGATAAGCGACGTCCAGGTGCAAATCTGTGCTTCTTTCCTCGCCAAGGCGAGAGAAGTCAACGATTATCTGCATTTCGAACAGAGCGTCACGCATCGGTAATTCTGGTTTCAAACGACGGCAATTGAAATCTTTTTTTACGCTCCGTGCGACCCTTCTATTCTTAAAACTGGCCTATCCATTCAAGTATAGTCTGCTATCTTCCATTTTGTTGACTTCTCTATAGGCTTCTCCGACCCTCCACTTAGCGCTCGAACGTTACCAACTGTTTTTTATGCAAAGGCATGCATTTCTAAATTGGTAGTGTTATGAAGAATGTTTCTGCGTTCTGTGTTCCCCTTATGAAAATGATGCTCGATGTATAACAGTAAAGGAGATTGTAAATGTTAAATAGTTTTCATAGAATATTTTCGTTTTATAACGAACAGTTAACAATGTTGAAGATTGAATATTTATCTTCATCAGGAAAGAAAATGCACAATGTGAATAATTTTTCATTTCACTTTGTTGTCTTCATAAAGGTATAATTTAACTGAGTTAGTCATTTTCATAGAAATAACTTGTCAAATAAATAACTTCTCAATTTGAAGAATAAAACTAGTAAAATTTTCGAGTGGAATTTTACTTTCACGAATCTGGTAACATTTGTTTTCGAGCAACAGAATCATTTTATTTTTCATCTCTTTTAGTGAGGACGATTATTTTTCTTTGAAGTTTTAAGCTATTATATTTATTCTCTAATTTGAATTTCCATGAAATTTATTAATGCGTTATCCTACTCTTGCTGTAGGGAAATAGTACAGTTGGTGGTGGTGATCAATTCTTGATCGTTCTTAAAAAAATAATTAACAAGCTCTTCCATACTGGTATAACCACTGGATCCCGGATGTTGCCATACATAATCGTGATGCGAGAAAAGAATTATGGACAGTTAACATACGCTGCATTATTTTCGCACGATTCTCCATTTCTGCCACGATCTCCGATCATCAAATCCCTGCTGATTTCGTATCCCGAGGCAGTCGTGTCTTCCGCTGCAAGTCTGGACCAGTCCCCCGTCCGCATTTCACCTACGACCTCCCATTTAACTCTTCCCCACTCTCAAATCACCGTATCTTTCCACCACAAAGCGCGTCCTCCCCTCCCACTAATCTTTCCCGACTAAACGGGGGCGTAGCACGCCATTATCCGTTCCCTGGCGTAAGTTTTTTCCGCTGCGTCTGTCATCCATTCATGCGAACCTCTGTTTGTTCTCTCTCTTTTTAGCAGCTGTCCTCCTCCGGACCTGTTTTATTTTTTTTTCGAACTCTTCTGCCATGGAAAAAGAGTCCGCGCGCCCTTTACAGCAGCTAATGCGTGCCCCATTCCGATCCGATGCATCTTTTTACGCTCTGCAAAAATCTGACTAGAAAGAGGAGTTTTTCCGGACCGAATTGATGTCGGTCATTCTAGGAGGCTTTTTAATCGAGGATCGGAGCTGGTAATGCTCTCCTCTTCTCTATCAAATGGGTTGGAAAGAATCGAGCAAAGTGGGGTAATTTTCCGCGGGTCTTTTTTTCCTCTCTCGAATCTTTTGTTTCGCGCAGACGGGTCCTCTAAGGACCGAGGCCGCTTACTCTGCAGGGAGGGGAAAAGGGTCGGGAGTTTATCACGCGCTTTCTCGCGATTTTTTCTTCTGAATTTTGGATAGCGGCCGGTGATGACTGGTTTTTCCGTATCAATCATAAAGTACAAAAGCAATCATGAAGTACAAAATTATCTTTTAAGCTTTTTTTCGGTGTTTTTAATTTTTCGGGTGATTAGCTGATTTTTAAATAGTTTAGATTCTTATCAATTATTACTTCTATTTTATTATTATTGGATTCTTTCTCGATTCAGTTCGATTTAGTTTGTATAGTATGTAGGTATAGTATATTACAGGGTGGAATGTTGATCATGATAGTCTTTCTAAACCATAATTCCGGTTTCGAGTCCCTGCAATAAGAGGATAGCTGTTTTTTGTCCTCTTTTCTGTTCCTTGTTGCTTTTGCTGTGGTGGTAGTTGCTGTAATTGTCCAAGTTAGGATATTTCTGAGGGCAATATGAGAAAATAAAAATGTAAATTTGAAACAGAAAGGAAAAAAACACAAATGTGAAGCCCACAATTTCATTTTATAAAGTTTATCATGTATTTTATGAATCATTTTATTATAAGAGCGTACTTTCAATTGTAAAGTTCGAAATGTATGTACCAATAAAAATCATAACCGCGGATTCACGAACAGCATAATCATGATTAGCCACCCTAACTACTATAGTGGAATTTGAATATCTACGTGAAAATTGAAAGAAAGAATTTTGGAACAGTAAGCGGAAAATTTACTGCTAGGCAGGAAAAATATGTATAGCTTAAGCTTGTATCTCGGCGAAATATCGCTCGGATATCCGGATATCAAAATTTAATGATGCGGACGGACTAATGATGTCCCGAGAGATCTGACGGGTCGGGCGATTTTGCGATTTTTCCTTCCCAATCCCGACGTAATACGCGTACTTTTTGAAGCTACAAATTTCGGGTCGTTTTGAAAGATGTGGCGTCCTTTGTTTCATTCACTTTTTCTGCGGTTGGAGATGGGTTTTAATGGAGAGGAAGTGAAAGGCGTGCAGAACAAATCGAGAGCGATTCCGTTTCTTCCTGGGTGTTTTACATCGGTTTCTCTCGTAATATTTATTGCGATTCTGAATTGAAAAATTATTATTTTAGTAGCAGTGAAGAAATAGAAAGATACTGATTCCCGTGAAAGAGGAATAGCGATTTTCAGCAAATATTTTTCCGAATTTCTGTGTTGTGGGTTTACTTTATTTAATTGTTCATGGAAAATTAAATGAACCTACATTAACATTATTATTGCTTGCTATACGGAAATACTTATTTGGAAAAGCAATATTTTCACCTCTGTTTGGTAATGCATTCTGTTTATTCTTTGTGATGATATTTATATTTCTCTATGTATTCTTACACTGTTATCTTATTATTTGCTTGTTTTGTTTTTAATTATAATGCTAATTCAGTATTTTTCTTACCGCTTATCTTTCTTTGGCTAATAATTTATCTCTTTCTCTTACTACTTTTCACAGTAAACAAAATTTATTTAGAAATTTAAAATAATTTATTAAATTAATTTTCACTCTAATTTCTGTGTGTTTGTTTCTTTCGGAAACAGTAATAATAATTACGATTTTATACCGCGAATTCTGGTCTTGAAAGACCCCTCTCACAGTTAACGTTTTTTGAACACAAACAACCATGTTCTAACCAGGATTTGGTTGAGCGTCGAGCTCTCTAATCTCTCTGCCATTGAGGCCGGCAATAATCGATTCCGATAATGGGATCATGCGATTTTGTCTAAGATTTTTGGAAATCTAAGATTTTTGGAAAGACGAGAGAGAAAGAGTTTTAAACAAATATGCTCTCCTCGACATATTCTAGGAAATCATTTAGAATGCTCACAAGTTAGCGAAAGACGCATTGCATCAAATATATGCGAATATTTTGTCAACAAACAGTTATAAAATAATGTTTTATATATAATAATTCGATATTTCTACCTCTCAATCATACCTCGAAACATGCTGAAATTTCCACTTCATCGAACGAATCGAAAAGTCCCGAAAAGCTGCACGCAATCCTCATTTGCTGTTGGAGTGGACCTTTGAATTTAGTCAAGTATCGAACCTTTCCCATCCCTTTGGAGGTCAAAGCACTTTTCGGCGTGGTTTTCAAGTACGTTTAACCAACGCATTTTTCATCCGTGTGGCAGTCCACCAGGGAGTACGTCCGCCAAAACGCGCGTTGTAACGTGGAGAATGCGAAG
Organism: Pachydiplax longipennis; assembly: GCA_036926295.1. Classification (NCBI taxonomy): domain Eukaryota; kingdom Metazoa; phylum Arthropoda; class Insecta; order Odonata; family Libellulidae; genus Pachydiplax; species Pachydiplax longipennis. The sequence continues at coordinate 17,804,585 of JAVFKF010000012.1, forward strand.
GGGTGGGCCCTTTGTACCTGCCGACGTCCTCCCCTTCCTTCAGCCTCCAATTCATTTACTCCACCCCCGCTTTCTCTTCCGCCCCTTTCCACGCTTCTCCTATAATCCATTCCGAGCCTCGGAACGTAAATCATACCCCGAGCACTCTTTCCCACGTTTCAATACGTAATTCTATGATGCTCACGAATGGTCAATAGACGGCGGCAATTTTAAATTTGAAGAGGGCGCTGTGGTTGTGTTATTCCCTTCTGCGGATAACTGGCTTCGGTTACGGTTGAGTATTTCGCTAGGGGTAGGATGGAGATAGAAATCTTTTTTTCATCATGTTGTTGTTCTGTGAAATGGAGATTACCGGATTTCTACTTTGATCGAGGAAATGATATCTGTTTTAATTATTTTTTTATTTCGTTGGTCGGGTGATTTTCTTTTAAGGACAATAATAAATTAATACTTATTTGTACATGAAATTCCTTGCGCAATTCAGAAGTAAATTCATAAGGGGAATATTTTAACACGAATCACTCGAGACGATTGATCCAATTTTCATAATTTATTAGTACATTTGATAATTCTTTTTAAGAAGTAATTTAAGCCTTAAAGATCCATGGAACTTGGTTTGCTTAATTTTTTACTCTGTTCACTATTATATTTTGGAATGAAAGCTACCAGAATTTTTTGTATTCATTTTATGGGAATATTCTGCCTCACACTTAGCCAGTTTTACCCCTTAGTTAACACGGTCATGCGTGATACTTTAAATTTTTTCATTAGGTGGTATCTTCTAGTAGCATCTATATAACCTCCCTGGTTTTATTCGCTAGGATTTCGTAGATATAGGAAACTATTAACATAGACAATCGTTCATTTACGTAATGAAGGTTGTGGATTTTATTCCTTCTCTAGCTTGAGTGTAAAGAAATTCTGTCAACAGTTATTGCAAAGATTAGTACAGAGAAGGAGGTTATTATAGTGGCGTTTAAGGTTTTAGCCTGGAGACTTCTCTGTAATAGAATCCCATGTATTAATTTTAGTCCATGAAATAGATGAAACAATTGCTCTTACAATAAAATATTTTTAATAGAAATAACGTCTTTACTCGAGTGATTTGAAAGCTACTTTGTAATTTAAAAATTTACGTTGGTCCACAACAAATTGCTGTCGTTTTTCTCTTTAACACGTTTAATCAAACGCCATAGCACTATCCGTTTTAGATTGCTTTTAAGTGTGACTCTCAGTTGACCCACGCCGGGTTGAACGTTTTAAGCGAAAATTAGCGTGAATAGCAATTTCAAAGGTGCCACACATGGAACTTTTTCCGTTAAATTTCCGTCTCTCACTTTGTCTCTCGCTTTTTAAATGAAAACTTCCTCTCAACAACAATATAGCACCTGAGGGAGGCTTACGCGTTTTTGGTAACTTCTTCTCTGGAGGACGCGTTGAACAAGGGGAATGGAGTGCCTCCCCCATACCCTTCAGATTTCGCCTTTGTTAAGCCGCCTCTTTGAGAGCGGATCGTTATCACCTGCTTTTAATGTTTCCCCCTCGACGCACTCCCTCGGCATCCATCTCCGAATGCCGGTAATTGTGTCACTCGAGGATGATTTTTTATAGCTTGAGAGGAAGACAATTGAAGGAGTTACAGCGTAAATCGTGGTGATACTTCCGTTGACGCTCTTCATTGGGATGCAGAAATGACGAATTTACCATATTTTCACCTCATATAGGGTTATATCTGGGTTATGTTTAACGTCGCTGTACCGATTACGACTTTCCTCTTTTGGGATTTCTTATTGAGTAATTTCTTTATCTTTCCCCTCTCCTACGTTTCATAACTAGTACTATTCCCAGGAAAAAAGCCTCACAATATTTTATCCTTCTTGATTTTGTAGCCTTTTACCGATTTTATTGAATTTTCCAACATTTATATCGCGTCTTGCATTTCTCTATTTAGTTTTGATTTCGTTTGTTTCAAAATTATTTCAAATTTCATTTCAAGTCTCTCTGACCATTGCATTTTTACCGTTAACCGTCTTTAAATCCATAAAACCTCCAAACTGCTATCTAGTTAGTTTAAATACCTTAATGTTGGTTAATATCACCATATTATCGAATTTACTAAGTTTAAACAGTACAGTGTAATATGCATCAGGTATAACCCCAAGGATGAAAGTAGCAATCAAAGAATTTGATGGTTATACTGTCAGTATCGTCGTAAATACTGAGTCCGAATTAGGAAGTCGGTAGAAGAAGGAAATTAAAGATGATGTTATATCCCAGAATTGTCGCTGTTGAATTTCAAGTTGGGTTCAGTTGGATCTTATAAATATATTATTATGCATTCTGATAAATATTTTATAGCGAATATATGCTGAGTCCTAGAATGAAATTATACGGTGAATCGGTTGGTTGAACTTAAAATCTTACATTATGAATTGCTTTAGACACTCATAAAAACTACAATAGATGAAAAGTTTTAGTGAGACAAATCTGCTGGAAAAGTTTTGTAATTTTTGGGTTTAGAAAGTCAACTCAACGTTGCATTCCTCCAAGTTCTCCATCAACGTTGTACTTAAACTTTTCCGATATTTTTTTAATACTTTTCTTTGCCTTGACAGTTTTTATCCTTTGGTATAGAATAGCTATCTTCTATGCGGAATCGAAATTTAGTTTATATTTCAGTATATTAAGTCTATATGTCCTGTGGTATTATAACGATGGTAAAAGTAATCGATAATCGTCGTTTAATTTCAGGCATTAACTTAAACAGGTGTGTAAATTTAATTATATAATCCACCGTCGTGAAATTTATAATTTGATATACTCAAATTAAAATGTTTTAAGCCTTATGAGATCAGTCGGGGGACTGGAACTTCATTTGCTTCTCGGAGCAAAGTTTTCGAGCCATTGATCTACAAAATATGGCTCGCGGATTTTCGGGATATTAACACTGCAGGCTGTGGGAAAAGTTGGGGATATAGAAAAAGTTTGCGCGCTACTGCCTAGTATTATCTTTCTTCCGCTATTCCCATATCCCTCTCTCTCTTTTGAATTCTCTGCGTTCTCTCCTTCGTTCTCCCTTTTCTCTTCCCTGCCTCATTCATCCCTCTTCTCACATTGTAAATTAAGCATTTTGTGCTTTTCCCCATTCTTTCGCTACGGTCGCTGTTAATCCTTCCGCTTCCTCGAACCCGGCACCCCACCTCACCCTGCCTTTCGCTGACTCCGCACGGTCGAAAAATGCGTGTGTACGGCTGGACGAGTAGAGTTGTTCAGCCTAAAGAGGAGCTAAAATCATTAGGAAGTCGGGATATTGGGTTATTTTGGATCATTTTGAGTACTCCATTATAAAACATCTCATTACAGAGAATATTTATGCTACTGGATTTACTTTTTTATGCTGAATTTCTGGATTGTTTATTTATTGTAATGTAGACTCTATTAATTTATCACGCCGATTTTGTAGGATAATAAATAATATAATAAATAACATCGCGGTAGAATTACACGTAAAATAATAGAGAATCAACGTCAAGAAACTAGCAAAAATTAAATTTTCTAGAATACGTCGTCCACACGAAATTATCTCACGATTGAGTTCCGAATTTGAATAATTTCTCATCTTGTGACGATTAATTGGGTATTAACTTAATTGATTCCATATGTTTGCGCATTCAAGACTACGATATTTAATACTTTTGGCATTTCAATGTTAGTGTTGCAAGAGTGATTCAACAGCTGAGCTCATTTCACATAAATGGGAATCCAACGGGAATCGAACTCGGGACTTCGCTCAACACAGACGAACGCGCTACCCGCTAGGCTTTCCGGGTGCCCATTGACTTTAAGACAGAGTTAGATGACAATAGGTCCATAATAATGGTATTCCTTCGCATACCAGCGGAAAATTGAAATGTTAACTACTCTAATGCTTCTTTTGTGTCCCATCCCTGACTCAATAGGCGGTAGTATATATTCTTTTCATACTTTTATCATCGTCTCGAAATTGATAAAACTTAGTTGAAACTTCGTTAAGCTAATTCTGAAGCAATGAGGCCTGAATATAAAAGTAATAGTATTAAAAAATGCTCATAAGTCTGAAGATTTCTCCAAAGTATTAATTAATAGAAGAAAAATTTATATTATATTTTCTCTTCAGAAACTTAAATTTATATGAAAATAATTTTGTGAATTTCCTTGGAGAAAATCCAACATATTCGGTGAAACATTTAATCTGTTTTGATAACATAAGCTAACGGAGGTCTTGGTTCAAATGCCAAAATATAGAGTTAATTTCATAGGAAGAAAATCACTTTAGGAAATGAATCGCAATTTGTTTTTTCAGCCGTTTTTCCATTATAAATTTCCATGCATAAATTTACCAATGATACCGATTTCACATGCTTGCGTATTTCATACGAACCAAACACCGTAAGGCATGACACTGAACATTGGCTCGTAAAATTCTTTCATTCATCAATCTATGGTAACTGCTGGAAAAAAAGCAGCGGAAAATCGCTTTCGGTCTGCGAGGATCACATTTTTTTCAGTGCGGATTCAATCCCATCAAAGTGCAGAGGATTGTCAACTATTCTGGAAAATCCTTGTCGAAATTTCCGTATAATCAATTACCTCGTAGTTTTTCGGATCGCTCTCGGGGAGATAGGTTTTCGGGTATGTGAACGTTTGGTCGAAAAAAACGCAGAAGCCGAATATACTGCGCTCTTTTGAGCGTTGAACGAGAATCGGGGAATCCGCAAAAAAATTCTCAAAAATTTCCCGTCCAGTTTTTCGGGGTAGAAGCCCTACCGTCTGGACCTAAAGGCAGACGGGTTGTCGGTTCAATTTCCGCTCAGGACGGATCAATTTATCCGGCGAAATTTTATTTCCCCATCGTTTGTCATCGCCTACTCGTTTCTGCCCCGCCCCTTATAATAAAAATGGAGAAACAAGAGGGCTTAATCATCTCGATGGACTCGCTCCGAATGGTAATAAAAACTCGCGGAATTACCCCATTCAAATTCAGCGTCACGTGATCGAGAGCTAAATGTCTTACGAAGCCTAATTATGTTTCCAGTCTGACGGATTTTATCGGAGGGTCATGCCCCTATTCCTACTTGCGTTATCCGATCATGGTATGTTCATCTTCATCTTTTAAAGTCATTAATTACTACTTTAAGAGACCGAGCAACCTATGGAGTGAGTATACGACTCTAAGCATGCTGTGAAAGAGAAATGATGTACATCTAATTATATACTCAAACAAAAAAAATATTACCTAATGAATAGATGTAACAATCTTGGAGGTGACGCTCATGCGTTAGGAAATATATTCCTAGATAAAGAAAAATTAAGTTTTTCATTATATGAAATAATGCATTAAGTTGTGTTATTAATTACAAAAGATTTCGATATTTTGTGTTCAACAAATACGTAATAGAATAGCGTCGTTTATTGCATTTACTGTAGGTTTCCTACTTATACCGGAAACACTTCCTATGTGGTTTTTCGATGATTATTCATTAAATACAAATTTCTGAAGTTTTATTAATGATTATTTTATTTAATGTATTTTTTATCGTATCTATGTGATTTTTATGTTTTACATTACTTATTATTCACTCAAATATTCGATTAGAGTATGTGTCAAATATCAATAAATACAGTCAATCATAACGAGTACTTTCTTATACTAACACGGCTTGAACTTTTCATCCTGTGCAAATAATTCTGGTGTTATTTAAAATCATTCCTCCCCCATCACCTTTTTTCTTGATCGTTTGTTCCATAATTTCTTTTTCCTTTATTCTGTTTGAAGTCGAATCTAATTTCGGCTCACATAATTCGCTCAAGAATATGTTATATGGTTCATCAAATAGCCAAGCTTCAGTTGGTATGTTATTATTTCACGCTTTCAAAGTTCTCCCTGAGATAATCATTTACGTAACTCACTCAGACTGCGGAAACACCTACCCCTGTATCTCTTTTTCTCGTTCCTTTATTTTCCTTTCTCGAGCCAATGTAATTTGCCAAGTCGCTATCATTGTCTTTCGTCTCAGAGTTCTTCTTTTTCTTTGCCTGAGTCGGCTTCTTTTGCGATGAGATTTCTTTCTGCGAATAGTGTAATCTGTGATACGTTGCGTTTTCCCTCTGTTCTTCTTTTTTCTCTTCTCGGAGAAAATTCCATCAAGTTCACGCATGTGTTCTTTCTTTGTGTCTTCGTCTGCCCTCCATTTTTGCGGTTTTCTTCTCTATCTGCTGCGGTTTGCAAATTTTAATTAGAATATCGAAGCAGTTCGAGTGAGATGAAAGAAAGTTTTTTTCGCTTTTGATTCCCTTGGTGATCTTTAATGAAAACCTCAGAGCTAGTGGATAGAGTTCGCTCGTAATGTAATCAATTCAAGAAATAATTGTATCAGAATTGGTCTGAGGGTGCTTATTCGACAAAAATATTTTAATAAATTGAGAAATTCATGAAATAATCATATTCAGGAAATTCGATGGCAGGACTTTCTTTGTCGTTACTATTTAAAAATTTAATCGAATTTATTCTATGCTAAAAATCTCATCTGCTGCGACATGCTTCATTTCTCATACTGTTTATTGATAATATTTGATGATGCGTCTCTGTTTGGTTTTTCTTTCAGATTCCAATTTATTTGAGGTCAATATTTTCTGTTATACAGCTTTGATTTCATTATATAGAGAAATGAGATTTGTTATTCAAAGGGCTCATCGATGCCGAATGTTATTCGGAGATGAAAGGATTAAAAATTTTCCTAGTTTAGAATGGTATACCTATTTCTGTGGGCTCTGATTTCATTACACTCATTTTATAAGCCTCGCTGCTCGTTTTCTGCGCAGTATGTTTCCACCTCATTAGTCTCTTATGTATTGCATTTTCGAGACCGAGATACCTTTGAATCTGTAACGAAAGCTTAAGTTATTTATCATTACTCTTTTTCACGGTATTTCATGTAATGAAGGGTTTTGTGAATATTTTTTCGGTGAATTCTTTCTAATTGTTTGCGACCAGTCTCTTTTTCTCTAAGCCGGGTGTCTGGGCGACTGCCTAATCGATTCTTGTGCAGTATTTGTTGAGGAATTTAAATTCATTCATGTCTAGTTTTCAAATATTCCATCGATATCTTGCACCTTACTGCTAGCACAACGGGATTATGCAGTTATTTTTGCCATTTAACGAATTAAAATTCTTGACTCGTGATGTATATTATTTTGTGTTTACATTTACACGATTACCCTGAAATTGCCTTGGAGTATGACTGGGCTTGTGCTGACACCATTATTCCTATCCGTTAGCTCTATCTCTAATCTGTTACTTTCTCTACTTTCTGCAAAAAAAACTACTAGAAGTAAAAGTATTTTTTTATCATCGAGAAAAAATCCACCAGGGTATTATGGTTTCTACAATTATTTATCAACCACGGACAACCTGACGATGACGTTTGGATATTCAAACCGGTAGTCCGTAGTTAATAAGTAATTGTGGAATCCATAATAATACGTTGGAATTGTTATCACAATGAGTGATATATCCAGTTTTCACGAAGTGCAGGCTGACGTACTACAGTCGACTAAATCTCTAGCAAAACAAGGTATGGATAATCTACAAAACAATTCATACATCTCGTTTTATTTAAGCTTTAAAATGAATCACCACCAAATCTCACCTGTTAATATTCATTTTATTAGTAATAATCATTTTTGGCAGTAATTTCGTTGTAACGCTTAGCTTATCCATCTCGGAGTACACTTTTCCATCGCTAATCGGAATAATGTCATATACTTACGAACTCAAAACGTAAGTAATTCCATGTTCTAAGCGCCTATAGTTTTCTTTCCTCTAAGATACGAAAAACTATGGTTGCCACCCATTTGCATCTATTTTGCTGATCGCCGAAGGGACGGTATCCGCAGTTTGAAGAAAGATACACCGACAGCAGGACTCCTTACTTGGTCTCATGTGAACTGTTCTTTAACTCTTATACTCTAAGATAGTTTTCCCTTAATATCTCACCAGCCTTTGATTCTCGTGAATCTGCGGAAACTACAAATTATAAAGGAAAACTAGCGTATCCTTCAGGTATCTTTCTCCCCTTCCTCGGGTCCCATCCAGTGGATCTCTTATCCGACCTACTTCATCCTTATCCTTTTGTTCTCAACCTTCGCGACTTCCTTTTTATTTCCTCTTTTTAACTCTCTTTCATCTCTTTCTCGAGCTTCCTTTGTTTTCCCCATCTTTTAAGCGGTGTTGTTTTATCCCCTTATTTTTCGCACTTTGCCTCATAATCTTCTTTTCTTTCCTCTCTTGATTAATGTACTTTATTAAGCTTGTCATTTATCGCTTTCCTCCCCTTTTGATGCTCGCCACCCCCTCGTTCCTTCATTCTCCATCGAATTTCCCATCCCTTCGGCCAAGTTCTGATATTATTCCGTTAACTTCTTCATTCATCTTTCTCATCTCCGCCCTTTACTGGGGTCGCTATCTTTATTGTGGTCATATTCTCTTAGATCCAAAGTTTCTGAGGGCGGAAGGAGTTCAAGCCCTTTTAAATCGATTTAAGTATTTAAAATTCGTATTTTTATTCTTTTCGTTTAATAGAGCTGGACTCATATTTTTACGAAAATAATTGCGATAAGGCCAGTATGAATATAAGGAGAGTATCATTAAAGGACATGCAGTAAAGAATAAAATTTCAGTAAACCATAAAAAATAAACTAGCTGCGATATATGTATATAATTAAGGAAACTAGCTGTTTTTTCAACTTTTTACAGAAGTTTTTTCTTTGGTTCATACTTTGCTATTAGTGTTCTTTAAGGTAATAAGAATTCGTGATTCAATTCATCAACGTAAAAAATATCGCAGAGGGACAAATGTAGACAATAGATATGAATATCCATCGAAGAAACCGTTGAAACAAGTACGTTCTATAATGATATGTAATTTGCATTTTACTAGTAAAACTTCCCTCTGTGCGTTGAATTGGATCAGATTGTAGACGTTTATTTATCTTTACTCTGCAAATCGACTATTGCCGGAAGCTATGAATAGCACGAATTTCCGCCTGTTTTAATTTTATTGCTCATCATTATACTTTACACATCATCAAAAGTCTCATAATAGCCTAACCCTGCTAATAAAATGATATCAAAGCAGAAGTGTGGGAGAATATCCTATAGGTTCAAATCGAATTTTCCTGTAGAATTTGTTGTAAATTAATGCAATATTGTTTTATTTAAATGTCATTAACGATGAATAATAAATCATTGGATGATCTCAACCTGTCGTTTAAAAATTATCGTTTTTTAAAATATTCATCGTTTTTGTTTTTTCAGCTCTTCCCTTTCATAGCCCTTCCCTATTCCCTTTCCTCTCATTTCTGCGGCGAGAGCTTTCTCACTTTGGAGAGGCTTTAAAAGCGCGTGGGTGCGAATCGAAGTTTGCCTAAGCAGAAGTCGTTATGGGTGGGTTGTTTTCCGTGGTTTTAAGCCAAGCAAGGAATAGCATGGGGGGAATCTTCTAGGTTAATTAACTTCACGTGCCAATTCCACTTAACGAATCTTCGCTTTTAAAACCCATTTTTATTTCCCTTTTTCACGATGAGTTTACTCTTATTCCTTCTTCTCTTGTTTTTCCTTATAATTGGAGGAAAGGAAAGGTGTCTGTAGAAAACGTAAACGATTGCTATTGTTAGAAATATTGGTTTGAAATTCTTTCAGTCCTTAAAAAGAGTGGAACATTCACAAAATTTTACCTACGTTGAGCCATTATAAACATTTTAATAAATTACTTAATAAAGTCTGTTTGGCTTCCTTTAGCGACGCATATTTATCAACCGTCCATAAAAAGCCTAGGGCTTAGGAACTCTTAATTATATCTTCATATTTTATTGTTCGGTTGTTAAGCTTGGTTACAATGTGGCTAAAAAGTTGCTATGATTTCCAGCATAATTTGGAAATTTTTTTTTGTTTTCCAAATTTTCTTTATTCGTAACTCTTCCTAGAAAGGTAAAATAAGTAGTGATTTGTTATCTAGGTTTATCAATTTGTGAATCTTGACACCAAACGCATATTGACACATTTTGAAGAAGAAATTTCAATGATTAGAAGATATATTAGAGTAAATTTTATTTTCATTGTTTGGAAATTGTTTTTAATCGTCGGTTAGCATCATCAACTTTGGGTTGCTTAGAAATGAAAGAAAATTTAGCTTTATAGCATAGGGTAAATAGTTATCAGGTTAGAATATTACTTGTAAAACCTGTTCAAGTTCTATTAATTATCATTTTCCATGAAACTATTTTATCAAACGGCTAATTTACATGACGTCAGTAAAAATATAATGATTTCAAAAAATACGCGGTTACTGGAAGAGAATGTCCTTTAAATTCAAAGCATCGCAATATTTATTCTTTGCTTGTTTGTTTCCTACGACTTTCCTGAATGGTCTTGTCTCTTATCGTAAATCTGGATTGTAAATTAATGATGCAGTAGCTGGTATTTTGTTGATGTTGGATTGATTTCACCTCTAAAATCTATAAATGTACCAAATAATAAAAATAGAAACGTCATTCTATCTGACTCTTTAATCTACCTGATTTTAGAATGATTCTCCGAAGGTAGTCTACATTAAAAAGATAAATCGACGGTCGGTTTTATTTTAGAGGAAATGGTTGCTGTTGCATGGTAATGATGAATTTTGTTTTTCATCTCGAAGTATCTCCTTTTATATTTCATATTTCTATTTATACTTCCATTTACCTGGAGATTTCACAAAGAGTAACATTGGCAAAGGTCTTTCGAATTTATCTCATTATCCTACCTTCCTTATCCTCTCAACCATTTCATCTTTCTCTCATTTCACCGTTTCCTTCGCCAGTGCCACGCCCACTAATTTTCTCTTCATATCCGTAAACTAATCCTTTTATATTTCCTCTCCCTCTTTTACAGCGAGGCTGTTTCTTTTTACACCCCCGTCCTTTACGTTCCTATCCCTCTCTTCTCCTCCTACGTGCGCTTAATTTTCTTCTGCCTTTCCCAATTTCCTCGTCCTCTCTCTTCTTTTTTCCGCTCTCTGCGGTCTTCTCCACGTCGTCAGCTCGGGATTAATCTTTCAGTTCTGCCTATTAACCGCGTTCGAAACCCTTTTTAGCGACGGCTTAAAGCCGTGATCGCATTCTTGTTCACTTCTCTTCACTCCCACTTATCCACGAAATCCCGCGCTCTGTTTACGGGGACGCAGTTCTCCCTATTAGCAGAGAATCCGCTCAATGGTGAGCTTTCATCGAATCAGTTTTATTGGTGATACTACTAGGTGTCCTCAATGTTCCCGTAATTTACCCTTTCATACTATCTTGCTGCACAGAACGAATTCATTCCCAGCGCCACTTCTTCAAGGATTTTGGAGTGGTCCTAGAAGGGATTACCTGAATCTGACGCAGTGAAATTTTCAAGAGGAGGATTAAGGTTGGCTCGAAGAATTTAAGAACCGCAATCATAATTTATTTATTCAATCTGAACTTCGCATACAACAATCACATTCAATACACTGTGAAGTATGAACGAACCATCACATCCATGCTCTAAAAAGAAAAAAAAAACGATCAGCTGGGACTCGAACCCGGGGACCTGTTGTTAGTTTGCTTTCATGTTAATCATTCGTGGAGAAAAGGTTTGTGAATCAACTTCGATTTTCTAAAATCATAGTATGCATCTAGCTTCTCAGCCATTTCCTCTCTGGCGAAAAGCCTCGAAATGAAATTGCAGGAAATTAACTTCGGTAAATGATTCTTCGTATGTTTGAATAGACTTAAAGTATTTTCCGAAATTGGTCACCTGGTACACAGTCAAATTTCCGTTGAGTGTTTCAATTATCTAACTACTACTACTGTAATTTGAATACTTGCCTTGGCTTTTGTGTCGGATTTTATTTATATTTATGATATAAAAAGAGGTTTAATCGCTCATAAAATGTAGTATAATAGAATGATTTTTCTCTGAAATGATATAATTGGGCTTCCTCACCGTTACCCCTAGGACGGTAGGGTCATTTTTTCTAGTGAAGTTTTTCAGATGATAACTCGTTATTTCACGATACTTTCCTCTTCTGAGGCAGATTCACTTTTCCACAGTCGACAAACCTTTCCGTATTCCAAACATGTTGCTACTTTAGCCTTCTTCTTTTCTCCTTATTTTAAATTCAACCTCGTCCGCAATTTCGGCCTTCCCTTGATATTTTTCCGCCTTCGTCCACCCCCTTTCTCCGCACCAAAGTTCTCTTTTAACCCGCAACCTTTTCTCCCGAAACATTCTTCCACTGCTTCTTTTGCATTTCACTCTTTCCCTTCTTTCTCTTCCCTTTCATCCATCTCATTCCCAACCCACTCAAGTCCGCTTTCCTCCTATTTATTTTTTGCCTTATCTCCGACCCCTGACTCCTTTCCACCACGTAAGGCCAATGTATTCAGGAAGTCTTCCTTTCCCTTACCTTCCGGCTTTATCATTTTTTTTCGGAAATACTCGGAGTCCTTCCGTATAATTAGCTCTTCTGTGTTCACTCGCCTCTTTAAACACTTCTTTCCACGGAATCGCTTCGTGCTCGCAGAGATTCCTTGAATCTTTCCTTCTTGATCCCCGTTTTTCTTCCTCCGCAACTTTCTTCTTATGTCATTGGAATTCTTCCCTTTACATAGTCAATTGAGCGCTTTACTTCTGCCTTTCTTCGCCTGCTGACTTTCTTTACATTTTTGTTTATCAGGGTTGCCAACGTAACACTCGCTCTGATCGACCTCGGTAGTCATTTTTCGATCGCTCTCGACTTAGATAAGTTCAATCTCGGATTAACTAAGACTAAAGTGATTCGTTGGGTTTGGTGTATTCGAGTCTTTTTATTTTGATGGGGTTTCTCTTCTTATTTTGTGTTTTATTGTAAATTGCGTTTAACTCAACTCCCTGACCAGTTTTTAATTAGATATATATCATAAATTTATTTTAAGTACTATGAATCATTCGCGTTTGTGGCATATTCATATTGATGTCAATATATATATATATATATATATATATATATATATATATATATATATATATATATATATATATATATATATATCTGTAAGTATATGTGTGACTATAATTGCTCTCAGAGCCTTCATGTTTGGGAAATAGGCAGGTTAAACCACCTAATACTTGACCTGAAGGTGTGAGTAAATGTAATGGGGCCAACACTACGATTCTGCCACCTATTATTACCCAGTATGTTACTACTGGTATTCATTTCACAAATGAGACGACTGTAACGTCGTATCCCCATGAAAAATCTACAGTTGGAGTCGAACCCGGGCTCCCTGCTTATGTACTTGTACGTATGTAGTTGTTAATGGTGATATATCGATGGAATATTATAACGATTGATAGATATGTATATGTATCTAGGTATACATTTCGATAGTGATACATTCACAGTGTAGACCCGTTGGCCAGGACTTGTTATGAATGGAATACCACCACATCATTCAACATCTTTACAACTTACTTCCATTCTTCCATGCAGACTGAGGTATATTCTTATTTCAATTGATCTCTTCTCTTTTTCTTCAAAAATTAAATATCTTACTTCACTGTTACTGGCGTCCTGCCTAATATGATTCATACTCCATGTGCCATTTTTATTTCTTTTTTTCTTTCTGTGGTCGAAAAAACTTCCCGCGACGTTTCATGCTCTCGTAAAGCATGGTTTTCTGAAACCTTCTCTTGAAAGTTTTCCTTCACATTTTACGCGCACTTAAAGGTAAAGAATATGCCGTTAATTGTTTACGTTTCGCTCGTTCGCTGAAAATGACCGTTTTCATGTTGCAGAAGCAAATTTCGTCTGGTATTTTCTTGTTCGGAGAGGGTGAATTTGTACTACCTTTTGTTATAGCAATTAGAATTAGCTTTTACTATAAGAGGGAATTCCTTTTTCTTTTTAGATTGCTGTTTTCTTTATCTCTTTCGCGGTTAATGTCCCCTAATCGTGATCCTTCGTGAGTTCTCAGTACTACCCTTGTAGGATTTTCCTCCTTAGATAAGCTATACAAAACGACCTATTTATACGCTGTCCTTATATAATTCGTAGAAATTTCCTTTGCATTACCAAGGTCATAAAGTTCTGAGAATTACCATCTTCCTGAATTAAACATTTATACATTATTTCAGCTTTGGAAATACTTATCTTTTCTAAGGAAAATTCATAGCTCTTCTTTTGATATCGGTTGAATTTTCCTGATGCTCGATGTTGGATTTTTCCATTCAATTCATTGCGGCGAAAATTCTTTCTCGATGTTCAGCAGATTCCTGGAACGTTAGAGATACCAAATGCGTGGGACTTAAGATAAGCCAACCGCCAGATTTTTTTACGGATGATGTATATGAAATTTTTTTTTGGATCTTCTACACAAAGTAACTAACGCTAACGCCCTGATAGCCTGAAGGTTAAGGTTTTGAAAGTTTACCTTAGTTATACATACGTTCATAGATATTCTCTTCGAGACATCTAGACATTTATAGATTATCTGCTGGAGAATTCTTTTGATCCTGGATTTCTATGTTTATTCTTTTCTGTTGCAATTTTACATTTCATCCATGGTACTTACTGACGAAAATATAAATAATATGTATATTTCATTGGAATTACTTCAGTTCTTGCGTTTTTCACTATTAATTCTGTTCAATATTGACACCCAAATCATAGTTATAAATTTTTTTAATGCTTTATTAAAGCATTATTTCATTACCGTGACTTCATCTGGATAATTCCCATTCCCAGTAGTATATCTTATCTTGAGTGATATTTACTTATAGACCTTCCCACCGAGGTCTATCCTTTGTGGATGAATCCGACTGGATAATATTCGACCCCGACACTTTACGAATCCTTTAGCCAAGTTTTCGATGCGGGAGGTTTACCCTCATTTCCTTTGAATATCTACGAATCCTACGTCCTTTTGGTGGACCTCTTTTTCTTTCTGTTCCTCACATTGTTTTTCTAGTTTTTCTACTCTTTCGGCGAGTAACCTCTTGGAAATATTTTCTATGCACCATGCGTTTTTGACTTTGTGTCACTGCTCGATGTCCTCTTTTCTTTTGATTTTTTTCCTTTGAGTTATTCCTATTGTATCTTGGTTGCGTTTTTCTTGGTAGACTTCTTTTATTATTTTTTTTTTTGGCCTTCGGTCTTTCAGAGAGAACCCCTACCGTTCGCGCTATTTTTATTATTTTTATGTTTCCTCTGTTATTATTTCATTCATCGTTATTCCTTCGGAATTTTTTCTCACCCGTAGTTATCTATCAAGTGAATTATAATATGCTTCTTGTAACATATTTTTTCCGATTACTTTTCGTAGCACATAATTTTTTATGTCATGTATTTTTTCATATGTATGTACGTACTAATTAACTCAGGGATTGACGATATATTTCGTTTCGGAAATGATCGAAAGTGCAAAATGAATTTGCTTTGAGACTGAATTTTAATCATTGATCGTTGTAATTTGCCACAAAAAGTGGTACCCGTTTCGGTTTCTTTGGTTTAAATTTTTCTTGAGAGTAAATCATAGTCTCATTCTTCGCAAAAAGGAAAAACGCAACGGCAAGAAAATAACTTTGTTTATAACTCATGATGACAGCCGTGAACCGTGCGTTGTATATAAGGTCTTCGTCAAATCAAGCAAGTTTTGGGTCAATTCATTATAAATCCGATAGAACTTTAGGAACTTTGCCGAATGGAAAAAATATCTATGAAAATTCGCTCTCTCCCTTTCCAATGCCCGCTTTCTCTTCGTTTTGGCCCTCTTCTTACTCCAGCAGGTCTACATAACGCATCGCCTCACACCACCTTCAAACTTTTCTCACAATTCTCGCTTTTCTCCCTATCGAATTCCCTTCATTTCCTCCTCTTCTTCTCTTTTAATCCCATTTATTCCACCGAGCACGCCCATTATTGAGCGATTGTATTTCTTCACCGGCGCAATTTATTTAATTGGAAGCCGAAATGGAAAAAGCGGGGCTTCATTGTCGGTCCGCAAGAGGTCCTCGTCGTCGTGGATTCTTTTCCACCCTCTGTTTTTTCCCCATCCCGCCTAAGAACATGCGAGGATAGTAGTCTATAGAAGTAGGAGGAGTGAAAAAGGAAGATAAGAAAAGAGGTCGGAGAAAGAATGAGTTGGGTTTGTAGGAGTAGGAAAAAGACTCCCACTCCTCTCGTTAGAGGTGGATGATTGCGGACGGTGGCCATGTTGGAGAGAGAAAAGTGGAAGTTCTTTTCGCTCCGCCTCGTTGAATTCCGACCTTTTTATTCCGCGTTTTCTCTCTCGTTCTCCTCCCCGAACGCGCCTCGTTATCTCATATTTTGTGCTGCGGGCCTTATCGCGTCCTTTACCCCCTTTCTGGTTTACTTTTCTCTTGCCCTATGCCTCCCCCAAGAGAAAGCCCGATTCGCTCTTTTTTTCTGTGCATGACGTTCTCGATGAAACCACTATGAGAGAGAGGTTGATGCTAAAATGCGACCCACTCTTACGGTTTGAGTTTCTTTGGATCTAGCCAGCTAAAACGGTCTACTGTTGTGTTTAAGCATATACGTACATTGCTGTTGGGATTGTAATGTTTTGAATTGGCATTTTCTTTGATGTTTTACTCACTTCGTTATATTTTGCATCAAAATTATGGGAATGGAAAGGGATCTGTACGTTTTTGTTCAAGTCACGTTTTATGTTTTAGTTGTCTTGTAAATCAGGGTTGGTTTTCCAGAATTGACGGCGTTACTTTACTCTTGTGGAGCCACATGATATCTTATGATCCTTTCTACCAATAGAATGTGAAAATTTATTTTTTTTGCACTGCTCTCTTCCACATGCTAGAGCCTTTTAAGCTATTTATAGTTTAATAAATATTCAATTAGTCAATTAAATAAAAATAGTCAATTTGATTTTATGAATTACTACTTTTAACCACTTCTAGTGTCGTCTCAAATTTCTCTTTGTTTGTTAATATGAATTGAGTTTATTGGTGAGTAATTCCCTAATACGTTGTTGCTAAGTTAATTAAGTGTTTGATTGAGTTTTATCATTTTATTTATTTCTAGGAGTGAGAATATATGACACTAAGTGATGATTAATACTTATAGCCCGAAGCCTTTTTTTAGTCACAGCTACTAGGATTTTTAGATTCCAGGAAGTAAAAAAAATCGCTGAAATAATCTTTTAAATCATTTAAGGTAGTCTTGGTTTTCATTTGGTATTTATAGTTTATACATATTAGTCTACATTTACATCCGGCAAGCCGCTCTTTGGCTTTCTTAGAGGGGCAGTTTATTTTTTTAAATAAGAGAGATGAAAACTTCGCTTATTCATAGCATATTACTAAAAACATTTTTTCTCTATGCTGCGGACCTTCCATAACCGTGGTTTTTCATGAAGAAGATATCATAAATATTTGAATTTGTAAATTGTAAACTTGATTTTGGGTTAATTGGACAGGAATGCATTTTTTTATAAATTAAATATTTTAGAATCGAGGCCTGTGATGTATCATTCGATGGGAAGGAAGAATCCGTTCTTCAAAAAGTTCGATGATCGCAGAACTTAGGGGTTATTATTTTCTCTTTATCAAAGAAGCAAGCTGTTACAAAAAATGTCTGCGCCACCGGTTCCCGAGAAATTTCTTTTCGGAAGTTTTCGTCGCGGCGTTCCGTTTGGCGAAGGCCAACTTTTACCCGTCGATAGAAGAACTCACTAGTTGCTTGAATTTATACGTTTTCTTTTTCCTCCCTTTCCCTCTAGAGGCATATCCGTTAAAATGAAACCATGTACACGCAAGCACCAGTTGTTGCTGGAACATTCATCATATGATTCAATTTACTCGTTCACAAATTATTTAAGTCTATTTCGAGCGTTAAAATCCCGAATTATCAATCGCTTGTGCCGCTGTTACTCTCCTTATACTGTTCGATTTTCGGCTGTCTATCACATTTCCCTCACATTTTACTGACTAGTAGATACCATTTTTCATTTCCCACCTTTATTCTATTTCATGACGAGTTATGTCACATTTGCCTGTTTTTCTTGTTCTTGGCAAAAAAATCGGTTAATTTAATGGCAAATGCATGACACTTTAAGGACAACGAATCGAGAATACATGGGGATCTATAAGGACGCCCTTATCAAGAAGAGACAAGTAAGCGATCGATTTGTAAGATATTTATCCTCCTTTGCTATTTTAGCATAGTTTACATTCCAGCTTTGTCTAGAGATAAAGATGGTTATCTGTGGAATATCAATAGCATACGTTTATTAAGCGATCGAGCCACTGCTTTAAATGGGAGTAATGTAGTACTCTGTACAGTTCTCCTGTTGACTATATGTGTTTGAGTTATGTTGGATTTATTAATGGAATATTCCGCGACCACACTATTCCAGATCAATTCCAAGCAGAACAGAATTCTGATATCACGCATTCCCTATTTAATTGGATCCCGAAAGGAATATCGGCTTTAAGTTAGCTTTAATAAGATATAAAAGCTCGAATCTGGCATTCCGAAAAAGAATGTTATATATCAGATTGGAGCATTTGGAGTTGAAATAAAATGTACATGATACTGTAAAATTTTTATTAAAAGCTTAAGAGATATAGAAATATAAATTTAGCAAAAATATTGCCTTGCCCCCATACTCTTCTGTGAAATACTATGCGTATGTATACACTCTGTTTTAATGAGCCATAGATTTTCTTTGCGATTCTCTCCCATAAATAATCCTCTCCCTAAAATTCCAACTCGAACCGATGTTACATCGGCATTTACAATGAAAGGAGAATTATAGAGAAGGAAAGTGCTTATGTGAATGTCGATTACGCGATTTAACCCCTTTGAAATTTTCAGTGGCATACCAAACTGCGTTCCGATTGAAACCGCAAAGGTAATTCTTTATTCAGACCCTTTGAACATCAAAAGGCTCGTTACATGTCAACTACTATGTGAGGGAAAGTTTCCGTCTCAGTATTTAGAGCTGCTATCTGTTATTGAAAAGGTGATTAGATATGAATATCTGGAAAAGAGCACCGACATATTTCTAAAAAATACAGATGTATTAGTACTTCTTTAACTTAACTTTACATATTCTGCGTACTGTTGTTATGATGTGAATCTCTTAAAGTTTTCATAACTTTTCTGAGATTTATGAGTACAATTATTGCTAAATTTTGCAAAAAAAATCATATGAGTAATGATTTTCGCAAGTAAATTAATCATAATTGAGGAATTATTTGTATCTACCATTTACGGTTTCCGATGGTTTGAAGTAATGAACACAGATACAAAAATAGTAGTATTGAATAGTACATAGTAGTTTGATTGAAGGTGTACCGCTTCTAAGTCTCTAAATTTTACTTTGCATTGATCATATTGGTATTTACGCTGGCATGCTCATACCTAGTTACGAATCGACGGCCGTGTTTGTGATCTTTTAGATTTACCTTGCGTTTTTTTTATCTATTACGGCGTTATCGATTAATTATAATTTTCCGTATATATTCAAACTCGCAAAGGTATATTTATTTTCCTTTATATTTCTGTCGGCATAATTTTACCGACTTCATGACATCCACACCCGTATCATTTTCACTGAAGGATCTTTTCACATCGGTTGGTGAAAGGAATCATTCCGAAACTTCACTTTCTTTTTCTATTCCTCTCGAAAGCTTCAGAGCTGGGAAAATTTACGGAATCGGCATAATCTCAATCGTGGAAAAGAGAGGAAAAGAACTCGTGGAAACTTTATCTTGACCTCTGCTACAGCCGAACTCCAACCTCCGGAGAAGACTTTTTTCATGATACTTTTTCTCCCTTTTCGAACCCATATCCCGTCTCCTCGATACCGTATTATTCCGGCGTGAAGTATTTTTTGAGACGTGAATAAAAAAGAGGTTATCCGAGTTTAAGGATTCTTTCGCTTATGGATGAGGAGAATAATTTCCGTTTCTATCTCTTGCTCCGAGGGTCGTCTCGTCAGCGGATATACGTGTCGAAAAAGAAGACGCTAAAGAATTGATTTCGATACGGCGTACAACTCTTCACAGTGCATAATGGATTATCGTAGGAAGAGATTGAGGGTTGCATCAGGATTTACGCCATTATATTTCTCTCCAGTCGCTTTAGTCTCTCTATTTCTTCCTGCTTGGATTCCGGAAAAAATGCAACATTTTTTCCCTCGCTCCCTTTTTTATATCGGTATAAATTTGATTAATTTAATCGCTTGCGTTGAAGTGGTCTGGAGTAGGTTTTTTCTGCTGGTATGACCCGCTACGCTAATGGGACTTGAAAGCCTGTTAGGTGGTACTCTGTAAGGTTGATTAGACATTAATTATTGTTTATATATAATCATAAAATAAAATTATAAGACTATAAATTAATGTATGAGCAACAACCTGAGTATATTGTTTGATACGTTTATATGATTGCTTATGTAATGTTCTTATATTAATATATTATTTCCCACTATTAAAAGTGCAAAGGATACAGATTATTAATTTCATTTTTTTAGATTTAGTATAACCTAAGTACTATACTATCTCCTGTAGATTCTTAGTGATATAACGTATGATATTCTTGCGGTAGCATTAACTTTTGATAACATTTTTAACCCATTCTATTCATTGGTGAAATAATCTTGACTTCCAAATACCATATTTTAACGTAAATTTCGCACCGTAGTGTTGGTCGCTATTCACGAATTATAGAGTTTTTGCGGAAAAATCAGCACTTTAATCTCGCCTAGCTATAAGTCACATGTTCGAAAATCGATTCTGCGATTTAGAATCTTTATTGGGGGTTACTGTTCTTAGGCTTGCCAAATCTGCCGCTATATTTTAGCACAATCTTGTCTTCAATGGCATAACATAAGTCATTTTCTAGGTATTTCGTCCGCAGATGGCTTTTTCATCTCCGTTTCATTAAATGGCATTTAATCCTTTTTTGTGTGTGAACATCATATGAGATGGTAGTCGTAAATACCCATTATAATTGATATAAGAGCTCCATTAGTAAAAATCGCCGTCCATCATGCGAATTTTTTGTATATACAAATGAGTTGCTAGTAATTTTATTTAATTGCTAGACGGAGATACCGGCCGAAGTTGATTCGAGTGTTAATGAGTCGAGGTTTAAATCGTAGATGAAAGGTAGTGACTATTGCCTCGAAATAAACGGTAATTGCAGGAGTGTGTTCTTCTTAGTGCTGTACGATGGTCAGGGGCTAAGATCAAAGAATAAGGATATTAAATAGAATTAGTATCGGCGTTTTCTTCTTTAATATACTGCAAATTTGGCATGATTTCGACGAATATCCAGCTCAGCATATATTTCCACCTGGCACGGAGATTGCAAAAAATTCCATGGTAAAAAAATCTCCCGTTCGGAATTCACGTTCAGGCGCTGGCGCTGGAAGGGCGTGCAGAGTTAACAGAAATCCCGAAACCGCCATAAATTTCCCCTGGACGTGAGCTATAGGATGATAAATTCCGTCTAACGAGAAGATGTCGACCTTTCGATCGGATTCGGCCGTTCGATTTCTCGCGCAGTACGTGAGGGACGTACGCGTAGTAGATCTTCTTCCCCCGTTCTTCCTCCGGTATCATCTGGTGGGCCCACACACAGCTTCCGAAGGAAAAAAGGGGCAGAGGTCGTCCAGGTGTTTTGCAGAAGGGACTTTTTGCAGAGGTGCAGAAACCCCTTCCCGTCTCGTCTCCGCGGGGTACAGACAGCATTACACCGTATCTCACTTTCATTTGTTACTTCAACTCGTGACTCGATGCGGAAATAAGTTTACTTTTCGTTTTATCTTTTTTTGTGACGAGTGCGCAGATTCTTACGTTTTTGTTGTGGGCACGTGCTAAACGCTCCCAACACCTGCAGATGGGACAAAAAATTTCGGGATTTCTTCTGCACGAAAAAAAGAGTTCTCGGACGTGAAGAAAAGATTTATACATAAGCCAAGGGGTTTTACTCCAACTTCTTCCTTGAAACTAGTTCAATCGGGTTAGCTTTAAGTTTGTCTTTCTCCGATGTTTGTAAGTACAGTTTTGTATCTGCAAGATCCTCTGTGATATGTGCGAATAACATGCATTACCTTTTAGTTTGTGGAAATCGTTTGCTTTTAGAAGTGAAGTCGTAATGTTATACCATGTATAAGTTCTAGAAACTTGAAAAGAGAATTTCAGGCAATTTATTAATGTTGTCTTTTTAAATGTATTATCATAATAGTGGCCTTAATTTATTTTCTCCAAATTAGTGTTTTCATAAAAAGTAAAGTTGTTAAAAAAGTAAAGTGGTAAAATATAACACAGCTTTTTCTTAATGTGTACTCTCCTTATCTTAGATTATCTGGTGCGGTATCTATCTTATTAAGAGTATCCCGTCGAAACTTTCTCTCAACAGATGCTGCTACTGAATGGGAAAAAACAAGATCTCTATTACCGATCCGCTGTATCGACATTTCTTTACCGAGTGATTAATTACCTTAGCGATTCAAAAACACATCTCTTTCCCTAAAACTCTGATCGTTAACTCTTTCCTCACATCGACATGAGGAACATTAATCAATGAGTGCAGATATTTCCACAGCAGCAGGAGGGGAGTGAATTATTTTATACAGCTATCTTGTTTTATTAATGATATCATGCCATATCCGCGGGTTTCATATAATTTATTAATTAACTCATTTTCGTACTCATTGATCGATCAATTTTGAAAAGGAGTTAATGATTAATTCTATACCACTTAATTCTCTCTATTGATGATTGTAAATCCCCGGATTTTCATCATCGTTTCATATTTTGAATTTAAGCTCATATATTTTTACTTTTTATCTTTGAAAGGCTCAGCTAGCTAATATGATACAGTGAGGAAAGTGAAATAGATGCTAAATCAAGTTGGTTCTTGCATTAATTTTTTAAAGTCTATTAATGGAATTGAGTGCGCGCATCTCCTGCCATTCACCCAAAAGGGTTACGTAGATCTACGGATAATTAAATAAGATAAAAGTATTATAAATATAGTAAGTATTAATTCATTTAACAAGTAGGGGAGGGGGATTGCTTCGCTGAAATAAGCCGTGGTAACGCGTGATGAATGAAGGTATGAAACAAAATGAGAACTGAAGTAAACGTTATATGCATTTTAGAGAACGAGATATAAAAAAAAATTTAAGTAATTATGAATACCTATATGTTGTGCGTCATTAAAACAAGTATTGCCTAAGCAAGTAAAGAATTGCTTTTTTAAAACACACAAGCTGAGAAAACTATGCTCCATCTAATGAAGCTTCTTAGCACTTCAGTAGATTACTGCATGCCAGATAATCACAGATTATATGACAGATAAATTTAAATTAACCCTTGACATTTTCGATGGGGTATTTTGAAATACATTAGATGTATCCCATAATAGTAGTACATTCTTTTTCTAAAAATTAAAGTAAGTTCCGTCATTTTTGACGGGGAATTTACCATTTAATTAGAAATGCTCTCGAGTTCCTGTAAATTCATGTGCAAAATTTCAAGGAAAAGGTTCGTAAGGAAGAATCCTTGCTGAAGCCGGTCAGCCACCTGACACTTGCACCTGGTTGACGATAATAATATATTATTAATTGGATATTAATAGCAGTAGTTTTCGAGTTATTATTGTCGGTTTATCATCAGTCTTATATTGCTATGACCTATACACTGATGATTCAACTGTTGAGTTATATGAGCTCAGAAGCTTGCTTTATTTATTTCCGCATAATGGCGGCGAAATTATTCTGTCATTGGCAACCAATGTTCACACATGGAAATCAACTCCACACCGTTTCTTATAATACTTCATATCTCCCCATCTTGAACACTTCTTCTTTTGGATCCTTGGTGAGAAGAACAACATCTTTCAATGCACCCTTGGGACAAATTTGAACTCGCCACTCTTGTAAACGATGTCGAGAAAGTTGATGGTCAGGTACAGGATAAGATCTCCCTCGTCATCCACTTGTATCAGCTTCCGGTATCAGATCAATTTTATCCTAAAAAATCAGTCCACCCACAACGTCCCAGCTTTCAACCTTTCCTTCACCGGAGCGTCAGGCGTGGGGGCAGAGGTGTTTGTAGTTAGGTCTCCTGCTTTCGTGAGGTTGTTTTTTTGTCTGGGGAAGAGTTTGGGTAGTGGCAGGTGGCTGTGCACTCTCCCTTCCCCGGAGGGATGCGAGGGATGCGTGCCTTTCGAAGGGATGTCTGGGGAAAATAAGGGATGAGGTTTTAGAGGTAGCTGAGAGTAAGGCAGGAGCCGTGGGAAAAGGATCTCCCGTTGCACGGATTCTTTCTTCGCAGGAAGTCTGCTTTCGCTAGCCTCTTTCTCGTGTTCATTTTAGCCAGATCCTAGGTATGAAGAAGTTGAGAAAGTAAAATTTCTGTGGTTAGAGATGGGAAAAATTAGTGTGGGTCTTGAAGAATGATAGCGAATCGGAAATGTGAGTTGAAGACTCAGTGGAATAGAGGCTTTGAAATTATGTTAGGTTTACTTAAAATTTTCTTTAAATATCTGAGTGATTTTAAAAAGGTTAAAATGCAATGTAATGTTTGAGACTATGGTTTACCTTTTTATATCGGTTTACGGTTTATATATAATTATTTATATATATTTCCCTTTCTAACTTTTCCGTTACATGCAGAAATTATTGTCGAAAGGTATTAGTAAAAGATTTGACTAAACAATTATTAGCGCGCTTAAAACGAAGGTTTATCTAAAATAGTTTCCAAAATAAGTCATTTGCTCCTTTAGGATTCGGTCATTGAATCGTAATTCAAGGACCGATTCACACGGGGACTTAGAAATCATTACTTTTGTACTGAAATTTTCATTGCAGATTTAATAAAGAAGTCAGATCTCTTTTATACGTAAGTACTGATTAACTTATGAAGTTTACCGAATACTAGTAATAACTTAGTATTAGGTTATATTTTGAGCTTTCGAGATTGGATGTATTGAAAAAATATTTTTCCAATCTCTGATCCATGAAAATCTCATTGGTTATTTCTTCCTATGTCAAAAAGCTGGAAAATTATGTCTTTAACTATATCCCATGTCGAGGAGTTCAACCACCTTACACGTACCTGAGCTTCAAATCGTAAAGATTTCTTTTCGACCTCAGTTTTACTGCACACGTGCGGACTCATTCCAGTCCGTGTTCGGAAGGTAAAGGAGCTTATGGGACCCATTGTGTCGCATTGGAACGAGGCGTAACCACCCGTAGGAATGGGAAGAAAAGAAAAGTTCTATTGTCGGACCTGTGCGTATCTCTCCATCTTTCCCTAGAGATGGTCTTATCCTCCGCGCGGTCTTTTTGAAATCCTTTTCCGCTTCTTGTTATTCGAGGGTCTCTCAAGGTTTCGTCTTTCTTTTAAATCATCTGTAAGATCGAAAGAACGAAGGTTCTAGAACGAATTTTTAACGGATAAATTTTCATGGTTTACCGTTTTAAGGACACCGTTTTCCCTAAATCGCCTTCCTTTTGGTCTCTTTCTCGCTTGGGTCCTTAGTAATTCTACTCTCCATTTCCGTGATTTTTCCATTATTCTGCCGAGGGATTCTTTGCTACGAGAGTGGATCTGGTGGAATGCATTCTGTAGGTCGTTTACGCCCGCTGTGTGCCATTGTCGGGCAGCGGATGCAAGGAACAGCTTTATGGCAATTGGAGTTTATATTTCAGTCTCCGCGAGTCTCTTTACTCGAAATTGAGTGCTATTGCTGAGGACTCGGTTTGACGTTTATCCTCTCGGGAGAACCGCATTTATTTTAAAAATTACTACCCAAATCCTATTTCCTTTAGATGAACGGAACGGATTACTTCTTAACTGTTTACGTGTGTATAGAATTTGAAAAATTATGAGAAATTGTTTCGACAAGTAAAGCTATTATTAGCGATTATAATCATTATCATACGATTTTAATTATTATTATACTTTCAAAAAATTATGGTCTTCTGCTTGTTGACATTCCATAATAATGTATTATCTTAGAGTAAACGATAAGTTTGTTTCCTGTAAACTGAAAATGTGTTTTTCATTTTACACGAATCATTTTCTTTAGACATGGAGTCAGTATTTTTCCAAATTATACTTTTCTACCGCGTACTCTATTCACTTCCTTTTCGTACAGATTGTTGTGTTTCCTTAAAGACTATGTCTAAATCAAAGGAAGACACACTGTGAAATCCCATTTCTCATACTCCTGTCGGCAATATTCAATTTAAGGCCACATCAATCAACTTTTAAGGCCTATACCTCGGATTCTGAAAAACTTCATAACCTCTTCCTAAACCTGCACTCACTGCCACTAGGGGAATACATTCATTTCTTTCACGCTGTCGTATTAGTATGGCTCATTTCATCGTAAATTTTGCTGCCACAATAAAACCAGTCGACCCCCGAAATCGAATCAATTTTTACCTCCACAATAAAACTTGCGCTATTACCTCAAACTTAACAGCACAGTCAATATTTCCTCCAAACCGAAGCCGTAAAATTTCCGCGAACGCCAACTTCAAACATCGACCCTTCGGAGCGCTTCGGTGTGACGTTTATTACACCTCTGGAAACGTCCTTCGCTTGCCCCATAAAGCCTGAGAAATGAACACGACGGAGTATGATGTAGGAGTGACCGCTTGGGGTAAAGCGTCTTGACCAACAGGATGACGGCGAGACCACAGTCCCCCGCATTGCCCTTCTTTTCGGTGTGTCCATCAACGTTTCTCCCTTAGCAGGAAGGACACTTCCTTTGACAAGAAGACGGGCGCTTGTTTAAATAGGTGACGCGACCCAAAAAGGTCTTCTTCAATTGAAAATTGACGTGAGGACTTCCTTTTCCAGGCAATTTTTCATAAAGGGAGAATCACTAGTCAGGATGTCATATGGATGGGTCATCGTTTATGGTGTCCTCTATTCTGTACAATGCTCTTCCTGTGTCTTATATTAAGTCATCTTCTCTAATGGTTGATTATTCAATAGAATGGAATTGCCCTATTCTTTTACATTAGATTAGATAATATTGGAGGTAATAAGTTTGGTGAATGGAGCGACTAATAAGGAAGCTTCATGTTGGTAAAGTGGGGAATGAATAATAGGTATACTTAGTATCGGTTTTTTTAGTAACTATAGAGACACTAGGTGCTAGCGGAGGACCGAATCCTCATGGGAGCTTCAATAAGATTACATTGAAACTCCCAAATAACATAGATTTTGAAATATTTACGTAGTCTCGGCGAATTCATGGGATCTTGCTTTCTTCTACTTTAATTAAGAGATTTCTAAACTTTGAAGTATTCTAGTAATTTATGGAATATACAACATAATTTATATAGTTTTGTAACGTAAAGCGTCTATGACTCATTGTAATTCATAAAAATGCTATTTATAGTTAAATATTTTAATTCTTATTAATTTTATGTACTTCAGTGTCTTTATTATAAAATGGGCATTTTTAAATTCCTGATTAGGTCCTAGAACTAATTTCTAAACTAATGTCTTTATCCGCCTCAGGAAATATTAGTCGGCTGATAAAATAATTCGATAACAGATCTTGTCATTATTTCAAATGGTAATTAATAAAAGAAAGGGGATGAAGGAGGATAATTTGGTTGAATGAGTGAGTTCGGATGTTCCTTAAGAAACTTAAGTCTTTTAAGATATCATCTAGTTTATATTAGTAAATTTTTATTATATAACGAACATACATGAATCAGTACTGATTAAAAGCCGAGCCCAAAAGAAGAAGCCGGTATATTTTCTAAAATTTAGATGAAATAAACCATCGCCACTGCCATCTTTTGCTTATGTCGTTGGAACAGAACAAACTGTTTTCAAACCTAAACGATTTTTTCACGAATGGCGTCTTCCTGGCTCTTTCTCCGATTTAAAAATACATCATGAATGTGGACCGCTAACCTTTGAGATCAGCGACTCTAGGTTTCAGCATAAATAGAGGATGACCTGAAATTTATGAAATTTTGTCATCATTGAAATTATTACTTCGTAAATTCGAAAAATGTACATCTTCTTAATTTTCATTATAATGCATATCATAAGAGCAACAAAATAAGATAGATAAAATTCATAGAATATTAAAGAGGATAGTCTTAATTTCTGATAATGACATACACATACTATTTGTAGATATCGGTGGGGTGTTTTTATTGAGAAAATGGAGCATAAAAATCTCTGTTTAGGAAACTAAGTTTCGTAAAACTCCACGACTGATATAAATAGGTGAGAGATAAATTTTCTAGAATTGTTTTTAACATCCGTGTTTTAATAGATTTATTGTTGGATAGGATTATAGAAGAAATATATATTTTGCTGTAATTAGATTTAATTTGTTTAAACATTCCCTATTAACGCACTAACTGTAGTAACCATATTTCATTATTGTGGAGTTCATAATACACAGTCTTTTCCCTCCTTCCAACATAAAAATATAAAGAAATGAAACCGTAGTGCACCTGACTGCTTCGTGGAGCAGCAGCGCCTCTTGGCCCACCGGTTTAGAAAATTGAACTAGGGCAACATATTGAAGAAAAGGGCATTTTGTGGGAACGTAGGCGGTCCAAGCATCTCAATTCAGTGTAGCTATGAGGACCTTATGAGTTAAGCATCCAATAGGTTAGGGGTGTGAGGCGAAAGGGGCTTGTGGAGAGGATGTTTTGGAAAAGAAAGAAAGCTGTCCCCTTTTGTGAAAGGGAGGGAAGAGAAAACTTGCAGGACCTGCGTGGGTGGAAAGATGCAAGCGGTGGAAGTTGTACTGGTTTCGCAAGGGTCTCAGCAGCTGTCCCATGTGTGTACGTGGGTCTTCTTGAGAGATCAAGCGACTTGATATGTGTGTGTGGCTTGCAAAGGGTTTTTTGGTTGCATGCGGGTCTTCCTTCTTCGGCTGTCAAGGAGGTATAGGCGTGGGCGTTCGGTGAGGAGACACTGGGATGGAACTGAGATCATCATCTTCCCTGTTTTTTGCTCCTCTCGAATATTCGAACATTGGTTGTCCTTTCTCTTGATGTAAATTTCTCTCTATCGGGGAGAAATATACGTGCAAACACCGGATATGTAGATTACTCTGCTCCGACTGATAAAATTGACAGAAAGGGAATGACTCGGCGATGATGGA
Organism: Pachydiplax longipennis; assembly: GCA_036926295.1. NCBI lineage: Eukaryota > Metazoa > Arthropoda > Insecta > Odonata > Libellulidae > Pachydiplax > Pachydiplax longipennis. The sequence continues at coordinate 17,833,816 of JAVFKF010000012.1, forward strand.
TTGTTTTGTAGATTATGATTTTCAGTGGGAACGGAATAACTCATGCTCGGAGTCCTTTTCCCCTTTCAGTTCTGTTACCTTCTCCACAACTCTATCTAAGGGAATCAATCGACTATACATTACTATCTTTGAAATTGACTTAAAATAGGTTCGTTATTTCTAATCTGTGCAAACATTTGAGTTCTTGATGGCGCGCAATTGAAAAATCTAGGTTTATATGCGATGATAGAAGACTCGTGATTTATTTAGAGATTTTTCACTTAGTGAATTGCTTCGTTATAAAATATTAAATATAATAAAATATAAGAGTCAGCTAAATGTATCAGGTCTTATATCATGGTATTTCATAAATTGTCCAATTTCTATTAGAGCACATGATCTTTACGCTAACTAGATTGCCTTCACAGAATACAGCACTTAATAGTGTATATATTTTTATTTGCAATATGTACTGTCAAAGAAATTCAAAGTATTTGAAGGCAAAATAAATTGCTTACAGAAAGAAAATTTATCCAGACAGCGTGTACATGCAAAACAGAAGAAATAAAGACATGAAAAGGAGCTTCGAATGAATCAGCATTTAAATTCTGCCCATAAAAAATTCATTACTTGACTGAAAGGAAGTTTTTTCTTCTCTTTTTATCTTACCGGACAAAGGAAGCTAGTAAAGAGGTAAAACAAGACCCCGAAAATTTTTCGGTAATAAAGGTCTTACTGAGCATCAAAAGAACTTAATATGACCGCATATTCCCCCTCATTCAGAGAAAGAGTACCAACAGGTATGGAAGCTAAAAATGATAGGAATTCTTTGATATTGCAGGACTGGGAACGTTTTCTTTTGATCTGAAAAGAAAAGAAATTAAGATTCTTGCGTCACTTCAATGAATCCCATCTCTTGATAAATTGGGAATCAAAACCGAAAACGTGCTTTTGTCCTTATTGCTGATAAAACGACGCACCTCATCTCTCTCTATCCATCATATCCTGATATTTGAAGATAATCTAGTTGTGCACTGCCAAATCAATTTCATTCACGGTTAGTTTAACCTCATAATTGGCAACTCCTATGGAAATCGTCTACAATTCGGCTCCATTATCTCTTCCTAGTTGATTAACTAGACGAACGAGCACTGAAATCATTGCTTTTCCCTTTGGCTTAGCATTCAGGTGTCTGCCGTTTGCGTTCTACTTCATCGGGGAGCTCTTTGATATTTTATTTGGTTGCCATGAACACGCCGAGGTAAATAATTGAATAATATCGAATCAAAATCCGCCGTAAATTTACGAGCGGTTCATGGAAGTCAAAGTCATGCAATATGTAGAGGGTCTGTCACTCGTTTTTAACGGTACATACTGTTTCCGATATCTCGGAATCGTCGCGTGCAGCAGTCCGAGTCGACCTGTCGCATTCATTGTTCAATCGACAGATGTCGTGTTCATCTGCGCGGTTCGTTGGCTCTATTCTTTTCAGTCGATTTTCAAGGTTGTACGAAGAATGTATAGCTATGTTTATAAATGCGTGGTTGAAACTAATGACTGTCGGCATCTGAGATAACGAGCCTAATCATTAAGTTGTTATGAGCTAAGCTATACCTAATATTTGTCCATTGGAAATAGCTTAAATTCATTTAACTTTCACTAATAATTGTACATCTTGTCTTTTGAATAATGTGGATGTTTGCTTCCTGACATTCATATTTTATCTTCTTTATTTAAATTTTTGTACTCTTTAAAATGTAATTTATACCTTTCATAAAGGTACTATTTCCCAAGTTATGGAATTTTTTAAGCTGTTATGATTCATATTTTCTTAGGGGGCCTTCGGAATAAGACATGAACTGTTGTTCTTTTCCATTTAGCTCAGAGCAACTTGTAATAATTTCATTGTAAATTACTTTTAAATTTTGCTTAGACTTGAAAATTTACGAGTAGTTTAAACTGCGATCCTAAAATTTTGATTTAGTGAGAAAATATTGCGTATTATTTTATTCCAATAAGAGTTGAATTTTCTATTTCCGCTCGCACTACCTTTCTACTACTTCTATTCATACTTGTTCTTTAATTACCATCTCCAATTAATACTTGATTTACTACACACATTAGCCCAATGTATGAATTATATTATAATTAATACTTTAGTGGAAAAAGATATGAGATTTTTTTTCCAAGGAGACAGATATGTCGAATGTTACAGTGGAAATGTAAATAGAGGTATATCTAAGACTCACAGCAGATTTTTTTCGGCCGATATTTTGTTTTGATACCCTCTGTGACCGCGTGAAGAATATTACTTTTCATGGCTCTTTGTAGTAATTTGATTTCGCAATCATCTTCAATTAATATTTTTGCGTATCCATTTTACTCTCAATATGTTCTTTCATAGGAAAATTGAACGTTCTCTATCTGTTATTGTTTGATTATAGAAGATTTACCAGAGTTGGGGAGCACTGTATTATTATTAATCTCGTATAATTTTATGATTTCATATTTTATAATAACTAGTTTCGTGAGAGATTAACGTTCTAGTTGAAGAGTAAATTTTTGTTTTCAACATTACATTATTCAAGGATAAACAGCGTGAGATAGGAAAGAAATTATATTTAGCCTTCAGCTATCTCCCCAAAGATTCTGTACACTCTATTATGCAAATCGGTTTTAATTTCGTAGACCCGCCAATTAAGTTTCGTAGACGTTTATGTTAATCCCCACGTCGAAATCTTGTCAAGATGCGTCTCGGTTTCAGGCGAAAGGACTAATTTGCGGTGGGTTGCTTTTGTTATCGAGCATGTCCTGAGGAACGAAAGAAAGACAATCCCGCTTTCATGAGACTTCTTTCAACCCCTGCATTCGCCGCCCTCTCTCTTCTCCAACCTTATTTCCTCCCTTTCAGGGCTTACCTCTCCAAGAGCACAAACCCCGTTAATATTACTTCCCCCGCAGTATCTTTCCTTTTCCGCCCATACCCCTTCCCATAAATTGCGTTATCCCAACCCTCCTTTTAACATCTCCCGTGTTTCCCTCTTAAATTGCATCCAGTTCCCCCTTTTCTTTTCGCGAGATGCCCCAACCCACCGATGTGCTTTCCCCCCATTCTTTACTCTGCTGCGGAGTACTTCACGGCACCCTTCTAGGCCCCACGAATTTCACTTCTCATCTCACTGGGATCTTTCCCCCCCTAACGTTGGTTTCGCTTCCAATTTCGCAACCTACCTCTTATTCTGTGTACATCACTCATGAAGTGAAGTGCTCAGCCCTTCATTTTCTTCTTTTGGTCCTTTTTTTACCTTAAGAGCGCCCCGGGGATGTCGGTGCAGTTGCATGTCTTTTATCGCAGTTTCACTCGCGTTGGAACATTATTTGCAGCTTTCGTTCTTTTGTTTTATTCAGAAGTCAGCTTAAACGTATTTTGGTTTGGTAATTATTCGCGTATCTTTTCCTTTGGAGGCATACACGTTCCATTGAATCATTATCAAAATACAGTTGTGATTTTTGTAGAAGTTGGAAATTATACTTTTGTTTTCTACGATTTGATAATCTAAATGAGTCTTAATATTTTCTAAATTTATACTTAAATAGATTTAATTTTTCAATATTGCAAGTGATCATTAATCTCCTTTCTTAGTTATTTAATGATTTAATTTAATTTTATAAGATACATTTTGAGGTTGTTTTTTGTTTCATTAATATGTAAACTGTGTATCTATACTATGTAATTCATATATTGCCTTCGTTTATCAAGAATTCAAATTTATTTTTACTCTTTTTACTAAAAATAAATTTCAGCAATTCACAAAAATAGAGGTGAAATTCTAAGTAATATATTGATAAAATCATCTTCCTACGAACATATAATTCCCAATTATTTTTCCTGTTAATTTTTTTCGACAATCTTTTGGATAGCTGAATACCAGAATGTATTATGGTAGCACTAAATCGCAAGCCTCTATATCCATGAGGGTTTAAGTGGTTTTGTGCTTGTTACATTATTTTCTCTTTCGTTTTTAACAGAGCGCCGCCTCCTGGCGGTATCTCTCGGAAACACATTTTTATCGCTTGGGAAAGCGGAAGCTTTCTCACTTACACGTGTTCTGTTCATCGTACCTTTGGGAATAAAATTTGGTGCCTTGTCTTTCCGGTGTATACACTTTTTCAAAATTGAAGGCTAAAGGGAAAAACAGGCTACACAGTTCTAAAAGATTACGTAAAAATTATGTCCATGAAATTTACGCTATTAGCGTGAGAATATCCATTATTCGTTAATATCCAAAAATATCTTTTTCTGGAATCGTTATAAAAATTATTCCCTTACTCATTTTAACTTGATTAACTCTTTAAGACTTTGAAAATTAGTAGTAGTTAAGTAAACTATTGATATTTGAATGCTTTTCTCTCAATTTTGCAAAATCTAATGCTTTATTTTTATTCTTTCAGGTTGGTTCATCCCTTTGTTGTTCTGTCTCCTTCGCCGTACTAACTGGCGGTGAGTTGTGTGAGTGACGATTGTTTTGCCTACGATATGATTTTATCGTTTTAACCATTAATGTTTGTTATTACCCGATAATTCGCATTTCCTTAACTTATTACTTCGAAGTTAACTTCGCAGATGTGAGCTGCCATTTTAATGTGTGTGTAAGTCTATGAAAGTATGCACATATATGAACACAATTTTTCTCATTTTTAAATTAATAAAAATCTGTTGCTTTTCGCTTTAGGATGCCACAATGTACACAAGTTGTAATTCACATGAAACGATCAAAAACTTACTTAGTAATTTCTACCGAATATATATTTATTTGATGCTTCAAGCTGTTTACATGTAGACAGAATTAATCACTTTGAATAGCTTTCTATCTCTTGGGAATTACTAAGTAACGACTTTGATAATTCAGATTATCCATTTCTCATTACCTTAATTTTCAGCAAAAGAAAGTAAATTCGAAAACATCTATTGATATCAGTGAAACTGACTTCTGTAAACTGCTGCTTATGGTTTAATTTAGATATATAACTTATTATTTGGAGAAAGTTCCCATTTAAATTCTCTGTTCCCGCTTAAAATAATTTCCAATTCAATCTGGAGCCACGGAGAGGGCACATTCAAATATAATCCGGAATATCCATTTAAAGGCAACAAGTATTTTTATATGCCATAGCATTTTTAATCGAATTATGGTACAACGATATTTGATGGAATATCCTTCCAGCGTTAGCGCTCCTTCTCGTCATCTTATCACATCATTGCTCTTCCGCCTTTATTTCGAATTCACTCATGCGATCTTGTCAGTCCCCATCCCAATGGATATCGACTGGCGACAGTACCGCTTGCGAAACACGGCTGATTTGATTCTCGCCAGACCAGCGAATCGAGCTAATATTTAAAGAATGGCGGCGCCATGTGTATGAAGAAGACTATCGAAGCATTAATATACAGGCTGGTGAACATAAAATTTATATCTCCATTTTATCGTTTTCCAAAAATAGGAAGATCACAAAAGTAGCTTTCCCCAGAAAATTCTCAGCGATGATTAAATTGTCGTGGGAACCATCAGTTAATTATATTTGATGTCCATAAGCCAATTTTCTACGGCGAAAGCTTTTGAGAGAGGGAAGATTCTTCAATACCAAAATTCAGTGCTAAAATTTTCTCACGCTATTAATCGTTCACTTGGTGTATCTTGTTACTTAAACGAAAGAATAACTACAATTAAAATCTTCCTAATTCAATAACTTTTTGTAATAATTTTAATAGAAAGTAAGGAAATTATGGTCCATACATTACAGCTCTTTCTTACTTGAAACTTTTAACAGGTTTCCGCTATTCTTCAGTACTTAATAAATTTGATACTTAATTGTAAGGGAGTAAAATTTTGTCTTTTTATAAATATCTTCTGTTACCATTGGATGATGAACTCTTAATAAAAATTAGAATCGTTGTAAGTTGAGCAATCTTGCTGATATCCGGGGGTAGTCATGACATTTGGAAGTTACTTGTGCGATTCAGTGAGGAATTTTTTTCATAAACATTTTTGCTTGAAGTTGAGGGCAATTTCATCGTCTACGAGATCTGTTTTCAAAGAAATAGGAAATTTAGGCTTGTAAGCATGGCTTTTCAAAGCGCCTTCGAGTTTGAATACATAGGCTCTGGTTACTTTTAGCCTGATTAATTTCATATTAAGACCAGGAACTTCACTATTTTCATAAAAGTAACTTCCGTAATAACAAGCAATGTTCTAAAAATAGTCTAGATGCGAAGACTTAGAAATCCTTCCGAAACATGAAAAAAAGGTGCGATTCGGTACTGTGAAAATAGTATTTTGCTAAGGACAGAGACCTCTTCGACTTGGCAAAGAACGGCTAAAATCACGGAAAGGAACGAGATGAAAAAGTTCATCGAGTTAAGAGAGGCAGAGGGAGCGTCGGTGCAAAGTAAGATGTGGAGCATGCCTTCTGGAAAAAGGAAAGATAATGTTTTTCATCTGCTGAAATGTTCTCCTTTGGAATGGACGAGGGACATTTTTTTATCTAGTCGAGATATAGCCGCTACTGAGAGAAAAAAAGCATACCAAGGCTGGTTCGAGAAAGAATTTCTGATGTGGCAATAGCTCCGCCTCTATATCTCTTGTGGTTTGTCTTAAGGAGATGAGGGTTGTGCAAAATCCCTCCACTCCTGTAATTTTCTTTTTCTAATATGGCAGACTTTATAGTATATATATTCATCTATATTTCAGGTGGGTCCTTTTTGAACCGTTCTCCGAATGCATTTCGTTATTAGAACCTCCTCATCAGTTGATACAAAGCAAACGTAGTTAATTTTTTGATATCATTTCAGTTTTGGTAATCACTTAATTTTCGTCGATATTTTTGAAAGAACATTGTTTCCCAATTAAATCAGCTTCCCAATCAGTGTTCTAGTGTGACTTGATTTCGTATTAGGTGGTGAACCTAGAAAGATGATTCTAGTCAATTCAATTTTATCCATACCATTATTATCTGTTTGATTCCATGACTACTTAAGTCGGTCATGGAAAGCTATGCATTCTCCTTGCGTCAAAAATGTTAGATGAACAAGCTGTTTGAGATTTAGTGGGACTTGTCCGACACGAACAAATGAAGTATGGTATTTGAACCCATTCTGATTGGGAACTACTGCATTTTTTGCTGAAGCAAAGGATGATTTTGCCCTTTATTTTAATTTACCTCAGAAAGAAAATGTTTGTTAATCTACTTTTTTATAATCTGTATGTCAAATTCATTTTTAGCAATTCATCTAGAAATTCTAATTTTATTTTCAACAATTCTTATTATGATTCCTTTGCAAAAAGTTATTTTCAAAAACTGTAAACTAAATTACCAAGCATCCAATAGAAGTTAACTCAATATGGAGGAGATATAAACTGTCATTATGAGACCTAATGCATCGAAATCACGTCAAGATACTACAATGTGTACAAAATTTCGGTAATTTAATGGTAAGTTATTGTTTTAGTTATTCAGTGGGACGTTCAATGACCTTAGGGTTTAAAATAATAAGTCATGGCACGAGCAGGCTTTAGTTAATAATTTATTCCTTATCGGATCGGGTTACTTTCATCGTTTGCCTTTAAATAAACGTGAAGGCAGAGGGAAAAAAGTTCACACGTGAAGGAAACTACTCTGTGGTAGAGAATCTAAGCAGTTGTAGATTTGGTTATCAATTATAAAGGAAACACACTTGTGAGAAGTTAGATTTTCACAATTCTCAACTATATTAGTGTTTCCGCGACAGTTTCGTTAATAAATTAGGTCATTATACACTTCATACCTAATCTCATACCGATGCTTTACTTTCCCTTTTCTCCATATCTTTTCCGGCTTCAATTAGCTCACCCTATAATCTTAGCAGCTTTCCGGAGTCTTGCTATCTTATTTCGTTTTCCCATTCCGGTGTTTTCCATTGGCTTGTTTTAAATCATGCGTGGCTCGTACTTCCTCATCAACTTATTTGCCCTAGTTCTCGAAGAAGCACAGTTCTTATTCGACAACCGAATATAATCACTTTTTTTCACTAATTCTTTTGTTTGGGAGACTAAAATGTTCGAAGTTGTAGTGAAGTGGAGGTTCTCTCCTATAAATAATTGTTTTACCACCCACCAGTAACAGCTTGGTTAATGACAAAGTTGGAAGGAAAATATATTAGTTTTGCAAACGGAACTTCCCCATCGTGCTATTCTATGAAGTTTCCAAGCACAACTTTTATCCTTCTACATCGCGCTTTTTACGTTTTAATCTCAGTTTTAATGGTTTCGGAAGTTAATTTTAAAGTGCACTCTGGCGTGGGATTTCAGTCGCGGGATTTATGTGAAAATGTAGGTCGTCGCAGAAGACGAAATTTCGGCCTAAACTTTGAATGCTGTTGCGCGGCTTCGGCGACATCTCCCTCGCGGCTTTAAAAGCTTCATCCATCTTCCTCAGCACTTAGCGTAAAAACACAAGGGATGAAAAATTTCGTCTCCTTTATCAACGCCTTCTTTCGATTCAGACGCTTTCTTTCAGCGATGGGTTCGAAAGGGAGAATTTCGGGCGAAATCTTTTCCCCTGGGAATCCTTGCTTCCGGTACAGACGACCGGATGGTGTAAAGTCCTCAAAAAGCGAGTGCGAGGAATGGAGGGGTTCTCGTCAGATTCTAAGGAGTCGAGAGTGGTTCTTGAGTCAAGGAGAGGAGAGAGTTGCATCGTCAAAGTTAATGATGGCGCCCAAAGGAAAAGGTGGATATTAATAGTAGAGAGGGAACATTGTTTCTGGGCGGAGGATTTGGGTCGCTCAAAGAAAGCAAACTGTTTATTTTGAGAAAAAGGAGTTTATTTTGAAAAAAATGAAAAGATTTTGTTTCTTGCGAGTTGCAATATACAATGACCATTCTAACAACTGTACTGGGCATGTAGAACACTAAGCAATTTTATATTTAGAGACTTGAGAGTTGATGTACTAGCACGTAACTCCCTAGGTCACCAATATACGTAGACTAAAGTTATGGAGATTTGCATATTCAAACCAAGCAAAATACTGAGCATACTGACAAGAGATGCGTTTGAAACTGGAAGTCAATATTTTCATTTCTTCTATAATTAAATAAATAAACAACGTCTTTTATCGAAGGAGGCGAGAACTGACTGAACAAAACGACTGAGAGATTGGAAATTCTCAGTTTCGATGTATCCATGGTGAATGTTAAAAATTCCAAGAATAAATTAATTCAAACCAACCGTAATCAATATACACCCCATGAAAACAAATCTAAAATCCGATTCTCTAAAATCATCAAATGTGAAATTAAATATTGGTGACATTACGTATTTGGAACTTCTAACTCTCTCTCCCTACAAGTCAGCATCTTCGTTTTTTAAAAGTAATATTTATGATTTAGGAAATTAAAGTCTAAATACCACGCCAGTAGCTTGTGTTAGGTGATGGGAAATATTGTAAATTCTATAGAGTTAAGTATTTCTGCTAAGATTCTGTATTTTAAATCTGTGACAGAATTGATTAAGTGTACTTTTATGTAGTTTTTATGCTTTTTCCCAGTTGCACTAAATTATATGTGACCTTCTTTGATTGTCTATTACGGGTGGGTAAGAAAAAAATTATGCAGAGGCGTTGTGACATTAATTTTGAGTATCGAGGTATATTCTACGAGACTTCCTTATTGCATTTTTCATTCCTCTAATTTCTAAAAATATGATATTTCATTTCGTAATAAAAAATTACGCAATTGTCTAACGCTGACCTTACTTCTCTTGGAATGATGCCAATCCATATTATGTAATTTTTGTCATATAAATACTCCTTTTATTTTTAACCTCAATGACGCTTTCATTTCCTGAACAGAAGAATTTAAACGTATTTCTTTGTTTTCATCTTTGAAAAATTTGTTTCGCTTATCAACCTGAAAATTTTCCCATATAGGAAATCTCTCCAGAGTTTTATCTTTGATCGATAACCTATTGAGACTAAAAGATTCCGATCATGCCATCGAAACTTCCGGTCCGACATAATATTTAAAATAACCCAGCAACGGATAAAAACAACCTCGAGATCTCCTTCTCAATTCCCTTTTTGAGGTCATTTACTCGTCCTTCTACAGCGTCATTTTTCCGAGGAAATGAGGATACCAGTCAGCGGAGAGATAGGACACGTAGGGCAAAAAAGTTGGTTTTGCGAATTATCGGGAATTCGTGCCATGAGAGCTATCTTCCTCCGCTGAAGTCTCACTCTGGTCTGTCTTGATGTCTAGAAAGAGATGAAAAAGACTCGTGAGTGGAGGATGCGAAAGTTCAAGAGAGACGTTGAGAAGGTGAAGAAAGAGTGGCGCGAGCCGCTCCTTTTCTCAACGGGGGAGGATTTAGGACTCTTTTGCGATGTGATTTAAGGGCTCTGCACCGTTTCCTCAGCGAACTTGCATATTCCAAAACAGGAGCGTATCCAGATATCCTTTGAAGAGGGAGTAAGAGGACCACGTTTTTGAGATTTTTTACGGTGATAGACCTGCATCCAACCCGAGATAGCATTCCCAAACGAGGAGAGCATGAAATTTTAAACGCTTATCTAAACTTACCTCGTTTATGTTTACTCCATTCTTGTGGAGCAAAAGTTTTGTGAGAGATTCACTCGGCGATTATTCAAGAAATTCGTGAATAATAGTTCTCCTTTATCCAAGGAGATAATAAATATTTCATTGCTCTCAAGTGTAAGAGGAGGTATAAATCCTTTTTATCGAACTATTCAAAGGTGTATCTTAGAGGTGGGGAACGTGCGATTCTCAGGTCACATGCAGTCTTCATCTCACAAGCAGCCTGTTATTCGCTTCTTGACAGCTGGCAGTATTCCATATTTATATGCATTTATTATATACGATTTTTACTCGTAGATATTTTATTATACTTCTATCATTTTCTCCCTCAGCCGAGCTGATGAATTCAAGAGAAAAAAAACAAAATTGAAAATAATCTCAGTTAAATTCATTGATTCCGTATTGTCTTCGTCACGTCTTTTGATATTTGATGGTAATGCCCTCAGAATAGTGGAAAGTAATACATTTGAAACAGCTATATCTGAAATCTTGTTATCAAAGTAAAATTGTGATTTTCAGAGTAAGTGAAATTTTTAATTTTATAGATCCTAAAAAATTAAGTCCGTGTCTTGATTCTCCAACATACCCTAAATACCGGGAGTTTCAGCTTCACCAAAGCTTCAGCTTTGGTTTCATTTTATTGGAATGGCTTATCATTAACTATGAAGCCTTTGTGTTTGAGCGCCGTCCTCCATGCATCAATGAAGAATAGTTTTTAACGCTACTAAACACGCTCAAGGCTCACTTATCGGCCTTTTCTCGTCTGTTGCTTCTTCATAAATAGAAGGTAATCTCTAAAGGAACTCACTGACGTGTAATGAAAAGGCACGTTTTCGTATCCTTTAAACACAGTTCGCTGGCTACATCACGCTAGAACGGAGGAAACATCAGCCTCTAAAGATTTCTTATTCGTTTATTTTTGGATGTTCATTGGGGTGGAAAGTCACGGTATAAGAGCGTATAATTTTAAAGTCGACACAAATTGCATATTTATACATGTCTGCCTTTGTCTAGTATCACTTGGTTCTTTTTCGGTCTTTTTCGATGATTATTATTGGATGGGGTCAATCAAATGTTTCGTATTTATTGTGGGCACATTATGGTTCAGTACAGATTTATATATATTTTGGCCCCCAGTATTTGTTTGAAATATGGTTAATACTATGGAATTTTGGGTGAATGATAACCTCTTCGTCTTTGGATGACAATAAAAACATCTAAGCAATACATCAATTGTAACCCTCAATTAGAATTTATAATCTTTAGTGATTATCCGTAAGGTATATAAATGTATGTATGAATGTAATGTACTACCTTGTATGCTCAGTAATCCAGTCTGCTGTTCATTCTTAGGTCAGTATTTAATTTATCAAATGAAATCTATGAAGTTTCATAAGAAGGGGCATAGAAGTTTTTAGCTTATGTGTTTTAATAAAGCAATTATTTACATGGTTACGTTATTGTTTATTTTAATGAGGCTTAATAACAAAGATATATAGGTATTCCTAATAACTTTATATATCAATATATAGAAAAGCTTTATTAATCTTCTTAGGAAGTGCGTGAAATTAATGTTCTAATAATTCTCCCATATATTTCTTACGGGAATTATTGACATCGGAAAAATAAATATATACACAACTGTGATTATTATATAAGATCACTAAAATATCTGTGCCTCGGTCAAATGGACTATATACTGAGTATCGGTTTAGTTAGTGTCGGTCATATGATAGTCTGTAAAACGAGGCGAACCCATTTGGGTTTTATCAAGTTTGAAATATACGTTCCTACGGGTAGCCTCGGGTTCTCGGTAAACATTATCCAATGGAAAACATCCGCAGAAAAAGAAAGGCCATAAATCTCTTAAGGGAGCAGATCGGAAAAGTGATTGCACGTGTGATTCTAGGAAATTAAAATATGCCAGCAGAATCGAGCTCGGAATCGTTATGCAGCTTATGTCAACATACACAAACGCGTCGCCATTCTTGCTCTTGAATACGAAGAGGAAACTCGACACTCTTTACTCCTTTTCTGGAAAGAGGGAGAGAAAAACCTAGGAAGTGCAGCGCATCCTTAAGCAGAGTATATGTCAGCGGAGTAAAACAACTCGCGTGGCTTTCCAGAACGTGTTTGAGTCAGTGTTTGAGGGAAAAGAGCTGAGGAAGAATCCTTGGAAAGCAGAGGATGTGTTGAGGTCGGTCGATCGTCAGGGCCGGATGCTGACTTTCAGTCGCGCTGAAGCGGAAGGTCTTAGGCCGCCTCTTGCTACACCTACTGTCCGTATTACTCATAGGTTCACTTATTTGGACATTTAAAAATACGTTTATGAATTATTTATTTTGTATTTTTCAACAATAGTTTTTCCTAATCTAATCACTGATTCTAATATTTGAAGGAAATATTATTTTTTTTCATAACTTTAATAATTATTAAATGATTATTGTAATATTATGAATACTATCGATGGGAGGAGCGGGGAATCGGATAGCCGAGTGGGTTACGCTTACGTCTTTGGTGAAAGCAGCCCCGGGTTCGATTCCCAGCAGGAGCACACTTGGGCGAAATGAACTAAGCTTCCAAGGCATATTGAAAAATACTGCTACGACTAGAGAGGGATACCTCTCCTCAATAGTCTTAGCAACAGCTTTTTGCTTGTCTTTGCTGACATAGTGCTTGAAAAGACCGATATCTTTCTTATTAGTATTGATTTTATGTGGCGTAAAATGTAGAATTTTAAGATATTCTGAAGTTCCTATTTTTTTCTGAATCTTTCTCTGTGAAGTATACATCGATGACAGACGTAGTGCGTTAATGAAGCACAGCACATCTGGTTGTACTACTCTGAAGGCTCCCGGATAGCCCAGTGGCCAGCGCATTCGGTTTTTACAAAAGCGGTCTCGTATTCGATTTTCTGTGGGGGCTCATATATGCGAAATGACCTCAGCTGTCGAAGCACGTTTAACAATATTACTACTACTTCATCCGGCTCTGATGTGTGCCCTGAGGCAACTTCCTCACTTGTATACCTCCTGAATCCGTCCTTGTCGATCGCAGAAAGGTGTTAACGAGGTGCAGTTGAAAAGAAGGGACTTCGCCATTAAATAAGAGTCACTGATTAGTAAGGAAGAGCATGAGGAAAAGGTCAGAAGAAAGAAGTTCTCACTTACCCTCATTCTTTCTCTTATTCGTTATTCTTTTGTCTCTTTGGTGGAAGCCCTCGAGGTCGCCTCGCATGCTTCTTTACTCTCTCGTTGCCATGTCACCTGGAGAAGCAAGTTGGCTTTCATGAAAATCTTATTCGGAGACAGTCATTTATCTCGGCCTTAAAAGGAGGGAAGCAGTCTCAGACCCGCGTGAGGATAAAACAAACTTGCTGTTAAGGAGAGGTTGATCTAGGGACTGTGTCACGTTGAGACGCGGGTATAAAATCCTCTGGCCTAGTTACGTCGACAAACTTATCGTCTTAATTTCTCGTTTGTTCACGGAAATCCGTTCGTTAATTTTTATGCAAATGTGAGTCTGCTATGCATAACGAATGGGGGGTTCATTAGTTAGAGCTGAGAGGTAGTTACCGTGAGACGGTATGCATTCTGGGACGTACGGTTAATAATCCGTTTTACCTGATTACTGGGTAACTAAAGGCGAGGTTGAGTGTATCTGGTTATAGAAATGCAGTCTACGAAGCTCCTTATGTCTTGACGTAGGAAAATGTCGTCCAGTCATTCCTCGTTAGCTGTGACATTTCATGTCATGGTATCTCAGGCTACAGTTATAACATGTTATGATGAGTAAACTGAATTACGCGTCATCTTGAGGAGTGACGTCGCGGAAGTCTGTCTGTTGTTAAAACAATGATGGTGATGCACTCTACGTAATTGAGTCGTATAAGAAATTTATCGCAAGGCAAGGGTAAAACCTCATTTCCTACCCTATACTTTCCTCTTAAGACTTTAGGTTCATTTGGCGTTTTGTATTTGTAGAATGCTACGGAAAATTTCAATTATTCTTTAAAACCATGCCAGAAAATGTTTATATTATATATTTCTCTGAGAACCTCTACTTAAATTGATTGCTTTCATTTGGAAGCAATGACTCTTCAAGAATGTCCTAAAGTCACGCAGTCCAAGCAAAACTTATTAGCTCAGAAATACGTCATTTCGTGATTAGACACATTTTGTAATAGTTTCAGTGTATTATTGATATATTACGCAGTGATTCGTGCGTATTTAATTCAATTTAAAATCAGATTAAAGATTTGTGATAGAATTTATTGTGTACGCGGAACTTAATGCAACTTCTTTAGAGGTTAGGTAAAGTTCAAGTCCTCAGAAATATCGTCTCGAGATGTTTTCAAAATGGAATGTTTCCAGGATATTGTCCTGTGGCATTTTCGAGAAACAACGCAAGCCTCTCGACTCAGGCATTCTCTTTTTTTTGTACTCCTTTTCAGAAACCTTTCCCCCGGCTCGTTTGGCTGTCACCTTAGCAAATAACCATCGCACCTCCGGTAAAGACTTTTCTCGCTGTCCACATAAGTGGTTGCCTCGTGTTTATAACTGCTCTGCGCCGCGGAATGAAAACTTGGCTAAGCACCGCTCCTTAAATGGAGAGCATTCGGACTCTAGAAAAGTTGCACTCGAAATAACGGTGCGTGTGCATGGAAGAGGAATGCTGCAGCGCCTGAGGTAACACGCGTCGTTCTTTCAGGACATTGTAACATGCTTTCCACTCTGTGACCTCAAGCAAGTTCATCTTCTTTCCAGGGTGAAAGTAAGATGCGGAAATTACGTAGAACATGCAGATCTCAGATGAGAACGAAAGTTTTCTTGTTGTTTTCCCCTCCGTTTCTCTTTTTATTACTCCCGAAGTTATCAGGTAATTATCAAGTTTTCGTGGAGGCACTTGTGGTTAAGGCAACGACCCGTTGTGAATTACGCGTTGTTTTCACTTTATTTGCAGTCACTGCTTTATGTATCATTTATTTGGATTTGCAGCTTGTTTTAACAATAATCTGTAAAAAGATGGAAGCCAAATAAATGACTGAAATATTGTGTATTATTCAGGAGATAAAGGTACTTTTCGGATATGTTTTTAATATGAGGAATATATACAAGTGCATGAGATATCTTATCGGTATGATCTTTGCGAGAATCAGATTTTTGTTATTTTAGCAGTTTAGCTTATTATTTGTTTTTGTTCTCTTCTTATAATATCGTAATATTCTTTAGTATCGTTAAAATTTGCTTTCGGTTTATGATAAGGCTCTGTCATTGGAAAGATATTTTCACAATTTTAAACAAATGATTACGTTTCAAAGTAACGGATTCAATGATACCATTACTACCATCCCAGGTTTCAAAACGATCAAGAATTTAAATTTCCTCTTTTGAGAGAGTTTATTTTCAAAATCAACAATCTCACCAATATTTTCGATTAGCCGTGGCCAAAATTAATATCATTATTTAGCATCACTCATACCTAGGTAGCTATCATATTAAGAGAACGAGAAAGAGGCAGAATTAAATGAAACATTAATTTTTCTATATTCTAATTTCGTCAATGGTACAGGCTTACATTCAGATACAGGTACATTATCTTCTTTGGGATATTTATGGAAATCTTCCATTCGTCAAGACATGTTACCAGAAAAAAATCCTTCAATGCATCAACGCATAAACACGTAGCGCATTGATGATTTTGCTCTTCACAAGGTCGAAGATTCAAGTTTACTTAACTTTTCCCTTCCGAGAACTCTGGGGAATCGTCATTCTTAAGAAGTCTCCTTCATGCCTCTCTATAATCTTTCATTGGGGAGGGAGAGTTGAAGACTGAGAAAAATACAAAAACCGTCGGATCGAACGTGCACCTCTGCCTTTCAGTCATCACTTCACTTTTCCCTTACCTTCTCACGGGAACTTGGACGTATTCCGGAATTGGATTGTCCATCTGTCATCTCGTCCCTCCCATTCAATCCTCGATTCCCCCGCGGGACGAAGCGGACTCTCTCGCGGCGATTCCAAGCACGAATTCCCCTCACATTCCCTCTCTTTTTCTCTCGGGAAATTTTCCTCTCATTCTGATTCTCGTCTCCGATCCGTCGGTTATCGGAATTTCGGTCTAAGTCTTCGCACCGGAAGGGATCGCTTCTTTCCCCGGGAAAAGGTGGAATAAAAGCGGATGACTTTATGCGGGGAGTTCGGAACATGCGTGACGTTTTGATGCATGGCGACTGCGTGTTCGAAGATCGGGAGAGAAAGGTGCCTTCTTCACCGTGGACACGTGAAATATGCGCGGAATAATATATGCTCTGGTCCGAAGTCTTTCTTTCCTTTCATTGGATACTGCGTATTGTACGTGATTTTATTCACGTGAAACGATAACCTCAGTAGAACGCTCTGAGGTGAAATATATTAGCTTAAAGGCCTTCTTTTATGCTTTCTTTACCCTTGAGATTCACAGTAATCAGTTTCGGCATGAACGATTCGAACATTGTCACGTTATAGTGAATTGGCTGCAACAGTATTCTGTGACTCCTCATCACATCGTTCTCAAGTGAGACATCACGGGTAGATGACTCAAATACTCCACAACCTTTCGCTTAATTCTGCGAATTGTTAATGTGGTTCTGCAGTGAATAGTTTTAAGATTTTTGTAATCGATTCTAGGTATCAATCCATAGGACTCCTTTGATTTGGTCGTCCGATGGCTGTTGCTTATTGTCCTGAGGCTCGCTTATTGTTTGAAAGCTTTACAGTATTGCAGATGATCATGAGTCTATTATACGTTGAGGTTACTCAAACTCTGGAGTTACTAATATTCACGTACTTAGAAGAAATTTTATTTCTATCATTGGATCAATTCCATATGGTCGCTCTAAGAATATATTTATTTTACACTGTTATAATTGTTATTATTTCTTAAGGAGCATTATAGTCAAGGTAAATGATATTAATTTTTTAAGACTCATTTACCTTCTTTGTTCAGTCTCTTTAAGGGAAAAATATATTATTATTATTTATTGTATTGTATTTTTTCATTACTTCGGATTCGAAGCGTCGCGGTAGTAGACAGAATGCCTTCGCTTCACTGTTAGCAGATAGAGAAGTGTCGAAAGCAGGTGGCTTGCTATCTGCTCACTAATTACGCAACCAATTAACACCATGTCTCTAAGCATCTTCCCGTCAACTTTCCTTTACTCAGAATGGTTTTTCCCGTTGGTAGATAATTGCGTCCCGGAAACAAGCGCTCTGGACAAAAATGCTTCTATTCGCTGTTGACAAATTATGACCCAAATAATGTATTCAAAGAACGCTGAAGAAATGAGGGATTCCTTTCGCGGATACCACATGTTCCATCTATTCAAGATCCTAACTTGTAATATTAAAGAAAAGCGTTTTTGCACATACAGATTTCACCATACAGTATTGCATACTGGATGTGTATTATAAACAATAGTATTGTTGTATTTTAAACAAAATTGTCTTACTTTTCGAGCGCGGTGTGCAGTATCACATAGTTTAGGCTTAAACGATCGAGATTCTTTTATTACCAGCTAAAATTCTGGTTTTTTTAAGTTCTCACCTTAGAAAAGCAACAGTATTTGAAACCTAATGAAATTATCAAAATCATACCTCGAATAAATATTTCATCGCTGATGAATTGCTGCGTCTTCCAAATAATAATTTTGTTGAAAATTAAACAATACCTACTACTTATATTAAACTAACATTTATTTAAATTTTAATTCCGGGATTGTCCTATTGTGATACTCTCCCCGGGATAGAGTTGTATTATAAAATTAGCGGAGAGGAAATTTTTTGCTAGACTTCGTCTTGTGGAAGATAAAGGGAACGTACTCCTTTTGTTTGGAAAAAGTACAACGTCTACTTTTCATATCACTAATTAGATTATCCCCACTTCATACCTACGCCTCTGTACACTGATTCTTTTCTCTTCTTTTTTGTATCTCTATTACCGTGCAGAAAGGACTGGTGTAAGAAATAAATGCGGATGGTAGGTTGTAAGTCTGAGTGACAGGAATTGCTACCGGCTGTTTTGACGAGCACGGGAAGACTTATATCTAAATATAGTGTTATAGTAGATGCATAATCGCCAGCCAAGCAGCCTTACAAGATTCGGAGTCCAACTTACAGGTCCGCAACCCCATGTCTCAAGTACGTCACCGAGTCTGGGAATTTATTTCCTTTTCATTGATCTGTTTGAAAATGTCTCGTCGGCGTCTCCTCGTACTTCCATTAAAATATTTTTCTTGTGTTTTTTTAAGGCTCTGTGAAGTTTTCGAGGGGTATGAATGGTATCGACTGATTCGAAAACCTTTTAAGAATGTATTTTTAAGGTTTCGAGTATCGGATCTCAGTTCTTGAAATCGTTCGAAGATGAGTTTTCGAATGAGGTCAACGACTATGGAAATTATATCGAATTAGTTTCTTTCTCGTTCCGAATTGCATTCTTACTTATTGTAGACGATATTTACTCTAGGCAACTCTTTATTAATTAATTGTTTGTCACCCTCATCAGTCACTCATCATGTCACAATCATGGATGTTTTAATGTGTAGAATTAGCTAAATAAACCTTTTGTGTCAGACAATCTCTGCTGATAAATTCCAGAGGTGATTGCTTAGATTTTAATATTATTATCTTTAATGGGTAACATCGAATCCGTTTTGTAAAACATTAACTGGAGATCTTAATTTATATTTTTTTCTTTTTGGAAAATCTTGGCTGTTAAGTAAGATATTCCTGGTATTTTTATGAAAAATCGCGAACATAAACAGTTTTTTATATCAGGTATCGGAAATATCTGAGTACTCTTTGGTTCCTTTGTAATATTGTCATTAGCTCTGTTTCGTGGAATGTTGAATTACCCGTCTTTTGTTTTTCTTTGAACATATTTTTCTAGATATTGGGAAGCAAATTTCGCTCCATTTTCGATTTCATGATAATTGTATGTCTGGAAAGAAAGAAAATATGATAGAAAAATTGAAAATGTGGAACTTTTAATATACTATGACTTTTAGTATGACTGTAAGAATATGTTGTATTTTTAGTTTTTGATTGATGAAGTGTCTGAGACAAGTATTTGAGGACTGCCGCTAATGTTGCAGATAACAACAGATAAAATAAAGTAAATAATAAATAAATTATCACAGCAATTGGCATGGTGCTGCATGAAAACAATCACGCCAACAGTATTGCATCATAATCCGAAAGAATATGCGTTAACGATTAAAAGATTAGTTACCGTTGTCTCAGGGCATCCATAAATCTGAAATCGCTATTGAATTTTCCCAAAATGAATACCCTGACGTTCTTTAATCAAGTTACTGCTCTATATCTTGTTTTCGGAATTCACATTCGCATTAGAATTTGCATGTATACTTCGCATAGAAACATTTCCGCTCGCATCCCCTTTAAGCACTCGAATAATTATCGAGTTTGGCAACCTCAAATTAATGCATTTAATTTCAAGGGTGATTTTGATGAAAGTTTCTCCATTGGATTTTATCCTCCACATACAAAAACCGTAGGTCTTCTCAGTCTGGAAAGTTCTCCCTCGAAGTTCCTCTCAACGGGAAACATTTATAGCAACGAAGCGCCCGCGTTAATTCACTCATCGGTTTAATATCGTCGAAGTTGGCGAAGTAATAAAAGGCAAATCCTCGCTCTATCTCACGTATTCAACCGCTCATGAACCGAGTAATGGAGACGTGACCTTTTCGCCAACTTCACCCATAAGCCGTTGCGGCGTCTCTGCTTTTCCTAAGTGAATCACGGACTATTTACCGCATAGAGTCGCACGAATATCCGTGTCCCGGGGGTTGTCCACCTCTGTAGGGCACGTTAAGAGCTTTGCTAAGAGATAGGGGTGCATGTCGGAAGGGAAGGAATGCGATTAGCGGAAAAGACCCAGCAATCGGATTAGCGGACCAATGGCATTAGCGCTGTTGGCTGTCCGACGACTTTAAATTGTACCGACGGCGCATACGTACCCTAGCCGCGGTTTCCCCATTTCATACACTTTGCAGATGGGATCTCTCTTTGTCTTTACGTTTATCCCTTCGGCTCATAACCACTTCCAACCGTTGTGCTGGTGCGAAAGCTGGCTTTAATCTCTTTGTGAACATGGTTTCATGGAGGTTGACGTTATCGTTAAAAGCTTTATTAACTGGAGGTTGGATTTTTCTCTTTATCCGGGTCTGCACAAGGATGACTTTATTTGCAGATTCCCGGAGATTAAAAAAGATGTTTATTTCGAAATTTGATCGTAAACTTTTGATGTTTTGAGTGCGGATTTCATTGATTTTTTCCTGGTTACTCTGTGTAGTTTTTGTGGGATTGAAGAAAAACTAGACATTTTTTATTAGCAGCATTCTATTATACCTTTCAATCGCATTTTATTCTCTCATTTCATCGTATTATTGGTTACTGTAAAAGTTCGGGCATGCATTAAATTTTTCTGCCTTAAAGCTCGGGCTTATTGTTTCGAATTTTTCGAATTCGGTGATTGAAAATCCGGAGAGCCGCTTTAGATAGTGACTGCTTATACTTTTGCAAATCGATAAATTTAACCTTTATTTTTCATTAGCTTTGGAATAGATTTCCAGAACTACCTCATATCTTACGAAATAAAGTGAAAAATTGCTTTATTCCCCTGTTAAGGAAGTAATAAATAATAAACGTACCCTCTCTCCTTACTAAATAAAATTTTAAATTCATGATCATTACATTCTAGATATTTATGCTCTGTTGGATTATGCTTCAGTTCTTTCATCGACACTTTTCTAGCAGTTTTGGATATATTACCTGGTAATTTAGTAGAAGTCTGGCGTCTCATTCTTCTCAGAAAAGCTGTAATAATTTCGTGAACATTTCTGTCTTTTCATACTTGCACATAACAACACAATCATCTTTCCTCCGTTTCTTCTATTTTCTCCTTTGATCAAAGTTTTGATTATAGATACTTTCTCCGTGAACAATAAAAAGAATGAAGAATTTGAAGGGTAGGCTGTCACAAAACTTTCCACAAATAACTTCCTATTTTCATATGCATAACGCATACTTCCGGTTTCGACTCAAAACGGTCTTCATTACGTGAATGGATTTATGCTGTCACTTTAGCTTAGCTCTAAATGATGCTTTTTTTAAATAAAAAAGTACATTTCTAAAAATTTATGGCATAAGCGGTGCCACTGCAGACTGGAGATTAATTTTGCATCCCACAGCTCATAAAGTGGGTCGCTGTACAAAATCTCGAATAACTCAGCCGTTGCGCGTCCACCTCTTTGCACAGAGATGATCTTCAGAATTCCATTCCCCGTTTTTCCTCATTTCGCTCACCACCGTCATTTCTCGTTTTCGCGTCAGAACCACTGGTTGAAATGAAGAGCGAATCCTCTTTTTGGGTCTCCGATATGTGGCGTCGTAAGGGTCCTCTTCGGGTCATCAGGAGGAAGTTACGGCCGCAGGGAAGAGGTTTTTAATAAGGTTTACGTCCTCTTGTTTCCATCTGCCTGGGAGAAGATTGGTGTCGCCTGCTAATCAAATCATCTTCCCGCCGGTTTTGTAACGATGTTAATGCTGCCGGGCATGAAAAATTATTATTACGGCCGATGAGTCCGCCACTCGAAAATTGCGTTCTTTTTTGTTATAGGTGACCGATACTGCGGTGGAAGTGAGAGTCTGGTATTATTGACTTTTTTAAAGGGAATGTACACTTTGTTGTTGTTTGGTGTTATGTTTGAGGATTGCGTAGAATTTACGCAATCGACGTATTCCTATATTTTTTTCGATAAATAATTTAGGAATAATAATAGAAATGATTTAGCTATTACTAATACTAAGTAATTTATTTATTAAAGTTTTTCGAATTTTCTGCAATTGTACTCAACTATTTTAAATCGTATTATACCTACCAATTCGGGGGAATTAATGTGAGAGATATAGTATAATGTTGTAGATAATAGTATAATTAATATAGTATGTAATAGTATAATGTTGTAGATAAGAAAAGATTAGATTTTACTAAGATTTATTTTAGAGATATATCTTAGGGTATTTCAATACCTAGCTGTGAAAGAATTCTGTTGGTGAAGTACTCAAGATTTTACTAGATTATCAAAAAATATTGAATATTTGGTCAGCGAGGCAATATTAGAATCGATAAGATGGGAAAAAAAACCGGGAACCATAACAAATTGGAATTAATGAATAAACCGAATCCTTTTTCTGCCTTTATTTTTTGCATGTTTTTGCGAACATTCCCTCGAGCCCTATGAACTTCCGAAGCCAATTTTTTGAGATCGTTATGAAAGTAATGCAGGAACGTGGCAATGTGTCGAGAGACGCCGGGGACCGATTTCGTCATCCTCGTGTGCATCTGCGAATTCGAGAATCGTTACAGAGCTGCGTCGTTTAAGGAAACGCGATGGTTTTTAGCGTTTTTCCTCGACCTTCGGGAGCGAAACGAGAGAGATTGCACGCTCCCCCAGGCATTGCGTGTAAAGCTATCACCTTGGTACCTCACTTCGTTCCTCCCTTGGTACCTCCCGTTCCAATTTAACCCCTGTTTTTCCGCCCTTTCCGCACGTTCCACTCTGAGCGCCGTTTCCATTGCCTAAAAGTCTGGTTTCCTGTTACATTCCCTCAGGATACGTACAGTTTCACTTTGATGCTCTTTTTTTCCAGAATCCTCTCCCATTTTTTTCTTCGACGTGCGCACAGTGCAAGGGGATCAAAGACAAACCCTTACTAACAGTTCATTTTTTACGACTCTCGCATACGGTTTAGGAAATAAAGGTGTGGTGGGGAGATTCATTTCTCGCTTTCGTTTAGTTTTTTTATTCTTTGTTCAAGATTTTTTTTGTGCCGTAAGCCGCTTGCTGAGGTTTGCCGGTCGTGTTGGTTCCGCCGTTGTAAATTGCGGCTGGGAATCTAGGCTTAAGAGGTCTTATGTTTCCAACTCTTTCTCCTCATCCGTGACTGCCTCTAAGGTTCTGTCACTGTCGGATTAGCAGCGTGTGCTGTTTGAAGATGATTTCCAGTGTTTCCGTTTCTTTGTTGAATTCGAGTCGTTATATTCGTAATTTCTTGACATCTTCTGTGATTTAAAAAGTTGATGTTTCTTTTTTTATTTATTGAAAAAGAGGCTTTTGACATTATCAGTTTGATCTTTGTAGCGTAAGGAAGGGATTCACACCCTCTTTGGTTGGCTACCTTCCCAGTCTTAAAAGTTATGTTTCCCGTGCAATCTTAATGAGAAATGAAGCTTGAAATTAACTACCAACAAAGAATAAAAAGTAATTACTGCTCAAATACTTCTCCTACAATACTATACTAGCATTATTTACTTATCTATATCATATAATTATTGACCATCTGCCCGTAACCTAGAGCCTACGGGTTCTTCAGATCGGGAAAAATGTTTTATCAAAAGATAAGCTCTGATTCCCTATTATACGGATGTTCTGGAGGTGCATTACCGTTAAAATTAATTTTTTGTGTCTGATGACGCGATTTTCTTTGATTTATGCAAGGAAAAATTGAAATCGGAACCCTGAGCTCGAGTTGCTGCTGCGCGCCTATATTGTGTTGAAACAAATAGCAGAGGTTAATAAAGGTTTTCCATTAAAAAGTTTAGTAATTATGTTCTAAATCTCAAGTTTGATGGGTCGATTTCCGAATGAAGTATCTCAAAAATACGCGGTTTTGAAATTGTTTTTGATTTTTTGGATAAAAATTAATCGGCAGTCTCTTACACCGAATTCCCAAAGCTGGAACAATGAAAACATTAAAAATTCATAGTAGTTGTTAAACAGCTGCCTTCAGAATAAAAAGTCAACATATGTGTTTGTATGAATGTATCTTCTTACAGTATTTTTTATTTGCTCAGCTGGAGATGAGATGTATCTTTTCGATTCAGATGGACGGATGCAGATGCAAGAGACAAGCACATTAGCCCTTCCTTCTTCGAAGAAAATTAGCCTGTCGGACATATGTTTTAATCCCAGTGACTCGCTGGAAACTCGTTTGCGGCAGAAGCGGCTGTATGTTCGTCCCTTCCACATAAAAAACTCAATCATTCCCTTCTCTCAGAGATTATTTCGTTTGCTTTCTTTTCTGTGTTCATTTTCATGATCTACTGTTCGCGCTGATATCTCTTTTCTTCTTTTTGTCGATTCTTTCCCCGAAGAAGCGCTTTATTTACTTGTTTACACGTTCAGGGTGTTATTTCTCCTACCCTACGTTCCAGGGCACGACGATCGGAAATGGTGAGAGATGTAGCGGCATTTCCGGAATTCTGTGGTGACGTATCTTCGGAGTTGCGACGCCAGGCAATATGCCATCCTCGGTATTCGATGCATAAAGGGTTAGCCTCTTCCGACTCTGGAAGATATCTTGTGGTGCCTTTTCGGACAGCTTGGGTTCATATGTCTGCCATATGCTTCTACCTCTTGCGGTCGCCGAGGAAACAGAAAATAATAAACAGGGTGCGGAGAGGCTTTCTGCGGAAGCTATCAGTGAGTCAGGTTCAAGGCTTTTCGGGATCGTTTGTGATTTTTTGTCGCCCCAGGGATTTGGTTCTATTCTTATGCTTTGGAACAGACCGTGCTACGGACGTGTGCCACTCATGTACAAGGTTGACTTTCTCACCCAAATTTAAAGTTGTAGTAAGAATCAAAAACATTGATCCAAAGAAATTGAATTTGTTATGTGTCTCGTGATCTTTACGGAAGTCTAGTGCCTTATTTTTAATATACAGTCATCGAGATCGATTATTCATCGCCATGTAATTTAATACTTAGGAAATTCTATTCAATTTAAATTTTTGCTTGTAGGTTAAACTAGAGTTAAAAGTTATTAAAAATTTTTAACACCTAGCAAGTATCACTAATCCTTAAGTTGCCAGTCATTAAGCCTAGTTTAGCTGGAAAAGATTGATTTGGTTGTAAATTACTGCAAATAAACAGCAGCATAGAATAATTCAAACGAACAAGTTTTCAAAATTTGCTTATTATATGCAGGGAAAATTTATTTTTAGGATAATTTATTGAAGGAAATTACATGATAAAAATAATCATATTATTTCACTTCAGAATCATATTCATTCAAAAATTATGTTGGATTCGTCCTCCATAATGATACTTATGATCTTTCGAACAAATCTGCTGTTGTATTCTGTTGGTTCAATGGATAGGAAGAATACGAAACTAGTATTCCTGCAGTTTTCATGGTGAAATGAAATTGTCAGAAATATCAAATTCCAGAAATAAATAGCCGAGTGTCGTAATTAGAGAGCGAGAGAGAGAAATCCTAAGGTATAAACGGAGAATTGCCATTTTCATATCCGAGAAATGGAATTGGACTAACTGGTTTCGGTCTTGTTTCGACGTTCTTAAAATTTGGATGTGAATAACCTCAGATTTAGCTGCCGGCGTCGAAATGCTTTTCTAGGATAATTCATTTTGGCTTGAAACGAAATTGCGATTAAAATTACTTTGGATGCAGACTTCCGCATTTTCATTCTATTATCAAGATGTCAACTGCAATCTTCCTGTGTCTGAGCTAGTTTCACTGCGGAATTTCAATTACGAATCTATGAACCTCTAGAGAAATTAATAATAAAATAGCCGTGGTTTATGAAACTTCTCAGCTGGAATGTCGTATTATTCTTCTATAATCTTCAAGAAAGACTAATCATGAGGATAATCCTACGAAACAGCTAGTGTTCTTTAACATAGGTAAGAATTAAGGATTGGATTAAAAGAGTTGTTGGAAGTTGTTAACTGTAAAATGAAGTTGAGGAAGAGCTTACGCTTATACACCAATTTATCGTGAATAATTATTTATTTACCAATATTTTAACAAGGGGAATCAGTCACTAATTAATACTAAGATTATTCAAGGGGAATCGGCAGTTTACTACTAATTTCCTTGTAGAGATACTTTCCTTAATACCTCTCTGGCGATGGAGCCCGATCACGAATAACTGTCGATCTTGACTGTAAATAATTCCATGGATACGTATGGATCTCAGTGAGTAGCGTAACCTGGTTGACTTTAGTATGGTCTGAATCCGATCGTAAATATACTAGCATTCGTTTTTTTAGATAATTAGTAATGATGTTAACTTAGAACTTTATTATTTACTTTATAGGATAAATATGTAATTTAGATTTTATCAGATAGAATGTTGAGACAGTTTTACTTGGGAAAAATAGAGCGATGCTGAATATGGCCGTACTTATCATCATACGCGTAAGGAATGACAGCACTCGTACTGCGCGAGAGAGGGTTGAGAAAGGGACAGTCCGTTGGCTCACTGCCTCCGTCCTCGGTGACCTTTAAAGCTAAACGATTCCTTACCTAAATTATCACTCACTCCTCGTCTTTTTTCAACCCCTTGGAGGTATTTCCTCTCTCCCTCCTTTCCTTCCCCTTTCTCACCTGCCCCGCAATGAGGCCATCAGCCCCTGTTGTCGTGACAACGGAATTAACTTGCCCGCCGATGGTGTGGAGATATCTGAAGGGAGAAATGAGCTTACGATTACCGTCGAGGAAGAAGTTGTGCTTATTATGCACCTTCGGTAGTTTTCATGTATCGCGAATCCGTGGAATTCGTGCTGTATGAAGACTGCCTCGTGCACACAAAACTATCGGTTTGCACGAAGAAAATTGAGTTAAAAACATACTTTTGACGGTTCCTTTGTACTCTGTCGTCGTCTCAGCGTAGAACGTGGGTTTTGCTATCTGTAGAATCATTTTATCATCACAGACTATGTATTTGTATGAGATATTAATATTGATTGACTCATTTATGTAATAATGTATTTAAAACGAGCTGATTCGTTTCAGTATCTTGGTATCGAAAGTCGAAATAAACATTTAATTGTATTTTTGATAGCTAAATTAATAAAACATGAAAACATGCATCAGATATCGTTCAACGAAAATATTGAGTAACGTTAAGCATTGCGATTTTCGTGGGTGGAATTTTCATCTTAATAATGTTATTCGAAAATAATCCTTTCTAATTTTGTGTGAAGCTAATCTTGTTGTTTGTCCACACTTTTTACATTAATTGTAGTGTATAAAATATTGAGTTTTTTAATTGTAAGTTCCATTTCCGTCGAATGGATTAGATATCTATCATTTAGTTAGATATCTTTCAATAACGGTATGTTTTGTGTGGCTTTGTGAATTTTATTTTTTAGTTCTACAAAAAGAGGGTATTTGAATTCTCAAATTAATTTGAAAAGCAATTCTGGAAAGTCAGTACATTTTAATTTGCCTTTTTATCTAAAAATTACTATTCTTTCTATGTGATTGAGCCTAAGGCGTTTAAAGGAATACCACAATAGATAATATATTCTTTGAAATTGCGCGTATATTCTTTGAAATTGCCAATGGCGGTTTACTGTTTTATTTAGATATCTTCGATAATGAGCTCATTCTTATTCCTAACAAATGTATTAGTTTATTTGATTTATAGTTCTTTAGCTCCTTCAAAACGTGGTTTTAGACTTTAGCAAACTCTCCTCGCGCAGTTAACTGCATAAGCGAATGGTGATTCATTGCCATAGTGCCCGTTCACCGCGAAATCCGAATCAGTCCAGCGTGATTCCGCGGTGACGGCGTTTTTACAAAGAGGCAATTTAAAGGACTTCAGGTCATTTACTGAATAACCGATCGCTCTAAATCAAAATGGAGTGAATAATTTAATCAAATCCCGGCCCTGCAGTAGTCGTAATTGTTGTCATGCGGTTGAAAGGTTTTGCACAAGTTCATTTACATTCAATTTGCGTATTTTTCCTTTATATTCATTCATTAAAAACTTCAAAGGATTCTTGAAAATTTGATGATGAAATCAGTTGGAATTGACGCTGATTTTTACAAATTACGATTCAGTTTATTTGTTTTTAGAAATTGGTCAATATGAATCCGACTTTTATACAATTGTACGAAAAACTGAAAGTAGTTTGACGATGAGAAATGTGAAACTAAATGTAAACATCAATGATGTAGGCATCTACCATGTTTTATCATGATTGTTAGCAGATGGCAAACAATTAGAGCTAATAATCGAAATAGAAATTAAATTGATAAAAATAAATATAATTTATTGAGTTTATTTTTGGCTATCGGAAAATTAGAAAAAGACATGTTTAGTAAATAAAAGTTTTGTAATATTTTCACAACAGTTTTTTCTTCATTCTACATGTTGAAATTCTCAAAAACATCGCGATATGCTGTGAATTAAATATCAAGTAAATCAAAATAAAAACAATTAAAATTTAGGATTTCCTAGTTTCCATTTTACCTAGTCTACTTTAGTTCATTATTCTCTTTCCAAATCATCACTTTTAGAGTTTTTCGATTTTTAGTATAGATGTTCTTAAAAAACCAAATTGAATTACTCAAAATAAATGCTGATCCACTCCTAGCCATTCTTCGTATTTGGTATCAAAATTATTGTGAATTAAAAAGGAAAATGTGAGTGTTCTATTATAATTACAATTCCCTTTGGATGTTCACCGTTGACTCTCACTTGTATTCGATTTACGATTATTTAAATCCAAGTTCGTAAACTGCTTATCTTTCGGCACTGCGTTCTTAAATACGCTGAGTAACGAGATGATTGAGCAATCTTCAGATTTGTTTCCTTTAAAGTCTCTCAACAAGACCGTCTCGTCCTAAATTTCGTTTCGCATTATCTTCGCACTTCTTTATTTTTCGGGAGTCGAAAAGGGACTTTCACCGAGATCGATCACCTAATACGGCCAAGGTTTATCTCTGCACAGTGACACTGACAACTGGTTTCCGAAGTGGAACCGTTTTGTGCCATTTAAAGCTTCGTGCATTCGCATAACCGTGTTAACCTTTTCGAAAGAGATTCGTTTGTCGCTTTTTTACCGATTCAAGGTGAGGTTCACCTCGGTGAGAAATGTCTTTGTTTCTGTAGGCCGTGGCATCGCTTTCCAACTCGTACGTTTTGAAAGAGTCTGTCGAAACGATCTCTTTCGTGTTTGGAAAGAATTTTTCGGAGAGAACAAAGAATTTTTTCCTGTGTGTTGTGCATTTTTTCCTTTTAATATGACGGCTAAATTGAGGGCTTTAATGAGTAACCCGAGAAGTGAATTTTTTTGATTTTGACTTCAACATACACAGACGAGTCCTTCACTATAGTTAGTGATACATTCCCTTTAATTAATGGTTAACTTTTCCTTTCGTTTGCTTTGCAAAGAAGAAAAAATTTAATGGTTTGAATATACCGTTAAATTTTGTTTGCATTAAATGTAAATTAAATTTGTGTCCAATTAGTTTTTATCTCTTTAGGCAAACACAGATGTCATCGACAGTCTCCATTGATGTCGTGTTTCGTTAATAAGTATCAGTAAATATACAGCAATCGTGAAAGTAATGTATGTAAATTGGTTTTAGCTCACTGAACAGCTCCCCGTTTTTAAAGGATGTTATTTTTATTTTTTTATACGAAGAACATTTATTCGACGTAATACATGGAATTCAATGCATTGCTTGCGGAACACTAATTCCGTAACCTTACATAATTGCGTTTGCCACTATCTATGATTCCTGCTACCACATCTTGATGAAAGAATTCATTCGAAATCATCTTTTGGTACAGAGTATAGAAAAATATATCTCTCATTTACTTAAGCCTCATTTCCTCTAAATAAGCTATCTTAGCCAATGGTGTAGGGGATGAGAATCTAAGCAGACTATAGGGCGATAATTGTACTAACACGATCTATTCTTTTTATGGAACAGTCCTTATCTCTTTAAATCTCATAAGATATACAGAAGGAAATGAGAGATTTATACGAAGTAAGGGTTATCGTGTTTGCTATTCTTTCATTTTCTAACTCTAACAACTAATGAGCTTAAATTTTAATAAAATGTTTATGTTTAAATGTTTTCCTTTTCATAATTTTCCAATTTTCCAACTTTCCTATCTCTGCTTCAATTTATCTTTATCAACAAAGTAAAAGAAAATATTAGAATGTGAAACCCGTTTAAAAGATTTTTTCGGGATATGACTCCAGTATTCCGCCTTCATAAGAAGGGGCCTTTTCCTCGTATGAATTTAGTATTGTTTACAGCTCACGCAACCCAAGGAATGCTGAAATTCCGACTTGTTTCGTCTTTGTGTGTATAAGGACTGGATCTTGATCACCCAATCAGCGTGAAGGCTTCACCCTTCCGCTTAGCCATTACTGGTGTCTCTTTCCCTTCTTCCCTGGTATCCCTCGGGTGCAGCGACCCTCTCCCAAGGGGATTCATTCCTTGGCTTGCCTCCAAGAGCTTCATAACGTTTGCCATTACGATGCGCATCTGTTTATGGAATCGCTGGGATACCGTTGAGGTTGAATGATCTCTCCAGCTGCCAGAGGTGTTACGGATTGTTTGCACTTTGTTACGTTCCAAGGTGCAGCTAATGAGGACAATGGCGAAAGTTGGTTTGTTGCGTCGTAACGAAGTAACAACGTCATAAATGTCTTTTTCCGGATCTTTTTTGTATTGCACATTAACATAATTCTATCCTTACAGACATTTGTGCAAATTTATGTATCATTATTTATTGTATATACTGCATGACAATCGCAGAAAACAGGATCTAATAATAAAAATGAAATACATAGCGATAGTATAAAACATAATTGATAAGCATAGCGCAGCATTAAATTCTAATCTTCTGTTTGATATTTGGCGCTATTGAGAGAAGATATCCCTTCTTGTGTTCTTTATCGTCTCTCTTTATATTGAAAATATTTATTCAGTCAAAGCACAATCCACACAGTAAAATATTTCATTTCCCTCTTATCAGCTAAAATTGGATCATATTTAGGTAAATCTATTTCATTCATAATCATATTTCAGTATTTCATTGAATCTCTTTATCTTCACATATGCAAAGACTTGATCAACATAATGATTTCCTTTCTCTAAGACCGTTTGATTAAAGAGCTTCGGCGGAAGAAGAGGTAATAACTTTTAAACGTATGACCAACCATATAAGGAATGAATACGAGAAGAATTCATTAAAAGTTTAGAGTACGCTATTAAAAGGAAATAGTATATTAAGTGTCCGATTCCCGAATAAATGATTACCTTTTCTAAAAAAATTCGTCAGAGAAACCCACATTTTTGAATTTTCCCACGTTTCAAGGCTATTCCCTGCAGATAGCAGCAAAAGACCTTCGGGTATGCGTGAGATTCTCGTATAAATATATCGCTCAAACAAATTAGTCCAACATTATGATACACCTATTCTTAACGCTCATAAATTAAGCTGTGAAACAAGCAAAAAGGAAGATTCGAGCATTAAAGCGACCTTCGCGACTTCCTCAGCATCTTCTGCAATCTCTTTGCCGTGAGAGATTCTGGGTAATTAAAAACCCATGCGGTCAAACTTCCACCGATTAGCCCATCCACTTCCTTCAGAGAAAAACGAGCAAATTCTTGTGTGGGTGGTTCCATTCAGAAAACACGAGCTTAAGGTCTTTCTCAACACCCTTTCCGATTAGATAAAAGATCTCTCGGGTGTATTTTCCGCGATTTTTTTTCTTTCATTCGTTTCTCGAAGAGGAGAAAGATGGTAATGGAAGAGGGAAAACTGTTAATTGGCAAAACCAAGACCTTGGGCACAAAACCATAGAAAGATTTTTCGTAATAGGGGTCGGTATATATCCCTCATCATTTTCATGTTTCCTTTCATTTCGATTTTAGAGGAGAATCTTTATACAATGTATTTCCACCCCTTGAAAATGCTAACTTCTATTCAGGGCGTAGGAGCTAATGTACTAGCTAGCAACAGGCCCCGAGTTTGAATCCTGGTTAAGCCATGGCTGGTAGCGTGCGTCCAATCCTTCTTTAAATTTCACAATGCAAATTCCCATTTTTTGACTGTACATGTCATGAAAAAGATTCAAATATTCTACTTCTTGTGCGTTATTGATGACTTGCAGAAAGCTCAAAAAGGGGAATTCTTTTCACCACTGAGGTGGATAAGTTTCAGACGAAATCTTCGTAATTCGTAATTTTCCTTTTTTTTAGCGCATGTCTTAATATCTGGGAATTTTTTTTCGCACCCGCGCAGGCAATTATGGTTCCGCTCCGCCTCGTCTTAATCGCGATGCTCCGGAAAATGGGAACGCCACCGAGTTTGCGAACATATTAATGTCTTGTTTTCAAGGACGAAAATGTGAGGGAAATCTCTCGATCGCTCCCCTTAGCCTTGAGTCAGAAATGAATGCATTTGAGTCGCATTCCAAAAAAGAGGTATCAACTAATTGTCAATTTTAGAGCTGGTCTGGTATATTCTCAACTCAACATAGTGCAAATAGACTATTTCGGTAAAATTTACATTCTCCTACCTATTTTATCTTTAAAATTGAAATCTATTCTACAGAAGATGAATATTTTTAGAAAAGCTCATTATAGCTGCCCCATAAAATAAATAACCTTTTAAAAATAAAAGTAATAAAACCGAAGATAAGAAAATAAAATTAATTTTAAGAGGTCATCAAAATTAAAGACTTCTTAATGTAATAAAATACTCCGAAATAATAAATTTCACTAGCCTTCCATATTTTATATTCATTCATAACTTTTTCTGTAATCCTTAACTGATATATTTTAAGACGTGGGTTATATAAAAACTCTAGACTAGTGGATACCATAAAGAATTTTATATTATCAATTATGTATTTTCAAGGTATTAAATATCTACTTTTCTCATTGGTTGCCTATACACAGCGAGGAAAATCAAGTTAATAGATATAAGGACTAATCGATTTAAAATGCAATTTCATCGCAGGACATTATCCAGCTCTCGTAATAAAATGAACCCCTAGCTACATGCTTTAAAGTAGCTAGCAGGGTACAAATGTAGATTTGGATTTAGATTTTATTAATCTTTATACACTCTTGTTATATATACTTAAAGTCAGATTGCTTTTACTAAGAATGAATTTCCTTCTCGGTAGATCTGTTCACATAATTAAACGAATCACGTTAAATTAAAGGAAATCTAGGAATCGATCACCCTTTGAATCTCATCAAGATTATGTAAATTGAACAGGAAAGGATAGTTAAAGAGGCAGGTGGGATTATTAACCGGAAATCGTAATATCGTTCCGTGAGGAGTTAATCTGAAACGTGCATTCAGGTGACAGAGGGAGTGAATCTTATTTCCAAGGCCTTTTGCGGGGAAGAAAGCGTTAAAAGGGAAGATGTGAAGATAAATGAGGCGACATGCCTTTTACCTTTAGGCGCTTTAAGGCACTAAATGGTTAGCGATCGTATCAATTGCGGAAAGAGGGGATGAAAATCAAGCGGAATTTCAGTTTCCCGAGGCTATCCACCTTTGAAATTGGAATTTAAGCCGGAGGTCCGACGATAGTCTCTTGAATAACTCTAAAATTAGTGGGAAAAAGTGCTCGGAAAGCTTCCCCTCAGGGGCGGATTAGATTTTCCCCAACATCCGACCATATTATAGTGCGGAAAATCGTTATCTAGAATCAGTTAAGTAAAAATTATTCCTTCCAGAAAATCACTGAGGATACAAGGTCGTAGAAGTAGGATGTTCCTCAGTACTCGTCGCCCATGTTTTTAATTGACTAATTTAATGAATAAATTAAATATTAGTGAAATTTATTCAGTCAACCATCCAGCCTTGATAGTTGGATTGTGAGAGTGCTAACTCGAATTTCAACGGTGTCTGAGAGCTTAGGATTTTCCATTTAATCTTTCATGTAAAATTATGTGGATGGAATTTGAATCGTATTTGGTTTATAGTGGTTGTGTTATAGGTATCAATTTCATATTGATGAAGTACTATTATTAAATTTATTAAAAATACTACATCAGTGGCAAAAGTTAAAAGAAAACTTTTAGAAAATTTCCACAGGTCAGATAATTTTAAGTACGATATACTCGTACTTAGTTGCCTGGATTTTCCATCCGTACTTAATTGTTTATTGACATTTCATGTGTGAACTTTTTATCGGAGAAATGGTTAATTTCTGGAGTTCTTCCTCAAAACGTTTGATTCGTTATTTTGCCGGCGGACGACACATATTTTCGTATACATAAACATTGAAAAGATTATACAGCAATTTTTTGATGCTAGACAAATTATGTCTATTACAGAACCTTTGCGTCATTTGTTTATTGTACATGCATTAATGTATTCGGTACGAGCAGAATGTTGTTTGGAGGAAGATTGAAAAGTCACATTATATTTTTTCTTCCTTCTACCACGTTATCTTATTCCTGAGTATGTAGTTGACTGTATGAACTTCATTACCATTTAAGCATTCGCAGATGTGTTCTACAAATATTCAGCTGCCATGGTTTTAGCTATACCCTCTTCCCAGTTCGGGAGTAAGGTCGCTGTCACGGGTAGAAGTACAGCAAAACCGCATTAAAATTTTTACCAGGCTCGCTGCCGGTTCGGTATACGGCGAAAGCAACTTCCTTCGATTCAGTCGCAGTTATAAAAGTGAATTCAAGGGCGTTGCCTCCATTATGCATTTCGTCGTGTGCCGATGTCAGGGTTCCCTTTTGCGGTAATATCTTGGAGATCATCTCAAGTAATAGAACGTGCGTTTACCTTCGAAGGTGCATCTTGGACCGGTTCCTACATCACCCGTCCTCGCTCTCTTCATTTAAAGTTTATGTCACGCCCTCATCATAAATGCAACAAGTTTTTGAAACACTCGTAAGAGTGCATTCGTAAATTAAGGTTCAGACATCGCTATCAGAAGACTGCCGACTTCATTCCGAAATTTCATCTCAACACATTTCTTCTTTTTTCGTCTTAAAATTCTTGTGCGAGAGGCTAATAAATTAAAAACAAATGATTCTGTTTGTTACATCTCATGAGTGTCGTAAAGCCGGGCTGTTTAACCTTTTAGTGCTCGTAGGCTACTTTATGAGTTTGCGATCTGCCCTTGCATGAATGAGAACAAGAAAAGAAATAAAATCTAACTAAAAATTTCATTTATCTCATTAAAAAAATAGATCTAAGTATTGCATTAATATTAGCATCAACAGGAACGAGCTAAATATGGAAAATTTACACCTATATATTTTGTACTAAAGTTCAAACATGTTAAAGATAAAAAATGGATTTCATAACTATTTAGAAGACAAAGTGAATACGTTTCTTGCGTACAGTTATCATGCAATTGGTACAAAGCGATTCTTTATGTAGTTTGGTTTCAGATTTATCATAAATTCGGGAAGTCTGGTTTTAAATTAGCTAATAAGACTAAATATGAATTGGCTAAGACTAGAATCAATTGACTAATTATGAACTGTTGCGTATTTTTAGCATGGCAGCTACACTAGGAGAAAATGCGCCTTAATCGTTCGTGGAAGAGCTAAAAATTGGAAAAATTTGCGAATTTATAATATGAATGGCATAGATTACCGGTAAAATATGTGGGTGAATTATGGAATTATGGTATGTTTTATAGGGTTAACGAATTAATTGGTTTTGGAACTCATTTTGCTGAACTTACTGTTAAAATGATAGAAATCAGACTGCAAATTGGTTACAATCAGTACGTCAACCTCCGTCCTCGTACCCAATAGTTGCCTGTTTTTCATTTTAAGCATGCCTGATATAATTTTTCCAGTTTATCGAACTAGGGTAAGAAAATTTAAGTAATAATTATAAGTGAACGAACTGAGAGAAAAATAAGATATTCCAAAAAATACGAAGTCAACTGGAAGGTCATTCCCGCGGTAAACTTTATGTAAATGGTTATTTTATCTAGTTTTGGAATAGTACTTAAAGAGAAGAGCTCATGTATTGGTTTCCTCTTTTTCCGTAAGCGCTTTTGTGAATATTTTTTCTCGGATCTTTCCTCGGATCGATGACCTGTGGTAACACATTGGATGCAGTTTATGTATTTTCATCTCGATGCTATTCACCCTCTCCAAAAGTCATTCCACATATCTACGCTAGAACTCACTAATCGATTAACAACTTTTTTCTCTGATGGACCAGCTCTCAAGTTCACCTGGAACGAATTTCAATTTCCCATAAATTTTCGAGTTCCTGAGATGTCGGCGATCTTCAAAATTCATTCCAACTCTTTAATGCTAAGTGGGTTGGTAATAAAATGATCTTTACGCTTTTATTTATGATTCGTTTCTTTCATCTCATCTTTTTCTCAGGAGGTAAAGTTCGTTATGCTGGTCGTTAAAGAAATTTGGCTGCGGAATTTCTCCAGGTTCGATGTCTCTTGACTTATTTTATGCTAGAAGTTTCTTAAGATGAAAATATACTGAAATGCATCCAAAGATTTAGAAAGAGTATAAACAATTTTATTCCGAGTATGAGAGAACATAGGAACTTAGGAAATAGTAACATAGAAAATCGCAGTTATAAATGAGATATAAAATAATATTTTCTATTTATTTCTGATAATATTTACTGCATTTATACATTTGTAATAAAAACAAGATTCCACGGAAAATTCATCTTCTTTCATCTTTTGATTGGAAGGTAATAAATAGCTTATTTATTCCATGAATACCTTCTCGAAATTTATGTCAAGTGCATGTGATTATTGGAGCCAGACGTCGTCTTTTCAAATGCATCCTTTTCATTCAGAGAGATCCACTCCAAGGACCATTTCTGGTAACTTCTGAACCACGTACAGAATAGCACGTCGCATTTAAGTGTCGAGAGGAGATGCGAATAGAAAGAGCCTCACTCCTTAAATGGCATATGCAAGTTCAGACACCCTCGTTGCACACTTCCTAATACAAGTGTGACGAAGGCGTTGATGTGAAGTTTTTCTCCACCGGAATATTAAGGGTCGGAGTTACTTCATCGGGATTAAGCAGGGAACAAAAAAGCCGTTCCCTGAATGTTTAATAGGTTACGATTCCATCCGAAACGAGGCGCTGGAAGATGCACTTCCGGTCGTTGAGTCGTTAACTTCCTCTCCATATCTTCGCAGCTTGCATTGCCAATCTGTCATCTTTATTCTCTTCCTCCTGCATTTCTGCTATCTCTGATTACATCTTCGCACTCGCACCTTTAAGTGGCCACCCATCGGTGACTTTTCCCCCACGTATAACAGAAGTAATTGCATAAGACAGAGTATGTGCGTGCATATGTAAAATGGCTGAGTTGCTCTAGGGTGGAGAGGAAACGTAATTTATGAAACTGTTCATTTTCTCTCGATAACACCTGTTATTTCAATGTTCGACCTAACACGCTCTCTCTTTAAGGTGACAATTATATGAAAATTAGTGGCGGACCGTTGTTATCTTCTGGGATCTACGGTTATATGCTCACTGGGTTTTTAATCGCGTAATCTGTAAATAACTTCGTGCAACTTTGTATTTTCTTTTAAATTTGAATTTTGTGGTCTAGCGCAGATAACTTTCATTGAAGATGTAATAATGACTCCATTAATTAAAAATTAATATTTCTTTGGTTTGTGCTGATTTGTTTAGGTTAGCAATTCTTCTCTATCAGTTAATTCTAACACTCTCAATTGTAGTTTTACTCCCCTACGTCCTTATCCCCTACGTAATATCTAGCAGTATTCTCCTTAAAAAGAATTAATCACGGATATCTGCGTAAATTTATAGATCTGAGAAATAATTTAAAGATTATATTTTTATTGACAAAGCCAGAAATGAAAACAAATATGACGCTTTTATTTTTTATTATGTAGAAATACTTCATATTACTTGAAATTCCACTTTGTTAAGCCTGAACTCATTGAGTTTAATTGGAGAAATATGTGAAAGGCATTATTAATTTCAAATATTCTAAACTATTAACTATTCACTCTTGTAATTTTCTTGATTATTTGTCCTTTCCAGTAATGTAATATTGTATGTCTGTCTTACAGAAAATTAGAGGTTTTCTCAATTTCATGTCACATCCGGAATGAGTTTAGTGCTCAAGAATCGCGCTGTCGAATTTCGCAAATATTTGCATTACATTTAATTTTTGACTAAATAATTTTAATATAAGGATAGAAAGACTCACATATAACCATGCAACATCATAAATTTGAATGGGTTATATTCAATCTGGATCAATAACTTGTTCGTTACAAGTCTTGCTTTTAATTTAAGACTTAAATTTCAAGACTTATTTTTATGTGCACAAACTTGTGATTGAATTCGTTTTTTTCCTTTTCATTCGTCGTAATTATGATCTGATTTCACAAAATTCAGTACGCATTAAATAACTGAAACGAGCTCAAGAGAATTTAAGCGCTACCCGGATATCATAACCGGCTAAACCTTAAATTCATCCCCTTCATGAAGACGCCCATGGGTTTTACGTATTATTATCCCTTAGGAGTTGACAGATGGAAACGAAAGTTTACTGCTCCCCCTTGTGGGAACCCCACGCTTTATCCGTGGCAGGAGTTGATCCATGCAAGCCACGGGCGATTTTTATTCTTGCGCACTCCCTTCCGTCCCAAACTTGACATGCAAGGGAAAGTATGGGATCCGTCAGACTGACACGTCTAGAGAACTCCGGGACTATATACAGGGGTAAATATTTCTAATAAACGTCGCTTCCCTCCGAAGGCGAAAAACGAGATGATTTACCTCAGGGGTTACCAGACGCTTAAAAAAAACCGGTGTTTGCCGGGGATTGAATGTTAGCTGGTAGAGACGCATGTATATAAGAGGGCAAAGTAACTTTATGACCACCCATGTCTGAAACACTTCCGGGCCGAATATTAACTCAGCTCTTTTATATCTCGGATGCGGCGAGAAAATCGGGTGCGTGTCGGTGCACATGCAACTCTTCTTCGCGCACGTCTTTTTTTATGTCGTCTTCCGAATACAAACTTATCTGCAGAGTGCCACGCCCTCTAGCTGGGCGCGCATTAAACTAACCCCTCCCTCTGTGTGCGAAATTTATTACACGACTTTATAAGGAGATGTTCATGCACTTGCATTTGTGGCCAATTTGAATTCGAGTCTTCATACTTCCTTTTGGTGGATGCATTTCTCACATTATTAAATTTCGTGTTTTGTGTTGAGATAAATTAAGGAGGAAATGAGGTATAATTTTCCTCTTTTGTTTTACTACCTTGATGGCTATCATCTATTTGCGAATGCGCTTTTCTATCAAAGAGTTCATCTAAATGCGAAAATTTTCGGTTAACGGGTGCTCTTGTTACGTTTATCTTTAGAAGAAATTTACTAAAGCTTGAGTAACGAGGCCATCATAATTATCAACGTGGTTTATATGCTTTGGTTATGCAGAAGTGCAGCGTGTTAATTAGAGTCCATGACAAGAGCTTAACTTTTGGAATCCCATCGTAAAATGGAAAATGTGCTTAATTTGGAATCCAATTAAAATACTTTGATTACGGATACGGTTCGCAAAACGTTCTGAGAAGAAAATTTGTTCGATTGGCAGCGTCTGTGGTCAGCTTTTGCTGTAATTAGAAAAAAAAACATTTTTTATTCAGTGTTTCTATCAAGAAATTGAATAAGGTTTCATTTTTTTACGCTTCATTGTCACCGTTTTGTATGTGCTATTTTGAGCCAAAAAAGTGGCCTAATATATCAAGTCGAACTCATAATTTCGGGTTTCCGTAAATTCGATAGAAGAATTACGTTCTATGAATTCTTATTGGTATTTAACGCACAATCGTCTTTCTCTTGAAATCTACGTAGCTACAGACATATGTGTATTGGGTTCAACTAGGACTAAAAAAAGGGAAAGAGATTATTCTTTCTATGGTCTTCAATCATTACAAACTTTAATTTTCCATTTAGCGATAATTTTCCCTCTATAAAGGTCCTACGAACACCATTTGAATGTATATAATCCTTTCCCATTGAAATTTTGGATCAAATATCGCTCCATAAGCTAAATGCAGAACTTTCTGAGGTTTTTTTTAAAGAATAAACTACGTATAAGGTAGAATAAGTAGTACCTTGTGTATAAGAATATACTAGGTATAATACACTTGAAAGAGCAATAGCATCTTACTTATATCATTAACTATCATTAAAAATTAATATTCATCTGCAGAACTATATAAGAATGCTTTTAACTGAGTTGAAAACAATTTAGAAATTTTAGTCAGTAGTCTTTTTTTGTATGAATGGTACTAAAGAATAACGTAAGTTCTTTAGGTAATTAAATTATACTTCTTCTTACATTTTGGCAAGGGACCTACATCTATGGTTAACATTTGAAGATTTCAAAAGATTCTTAATTACGAGCTTTTATTTCGTCTTTTTCTCTTCTGTCAGCAAGGCGATTCACATCGTTTAATTTCTCGTTCCGCGGCATTCATTTGTTCGAATCAAATTCCATTGCAAGACGGACCCGGCGCGGTCTTTGTTCTCATCTCTTTCATTCCCAAACTCATTTCTCCATTTCCCATAGTCTCGGCGATTAAGGAACAATGGCGAATGCAATGTCTTTTCCCCGACCTTGACGGGTGCATCTTCAGGTGTCGGGAAGAAAGCGAAAGGAAGGGGTTAATGCGCGGGAAAGAAAGGAACAGGCGGCCCGAAATAATAGTCTGAAAGGCTCATTAAAAAAGCGAGGAATGGCAATTGCAGAAGGAATCCGTCATTTTTTGCTCAACCGTATGTCCTTGTGAAAATGAATGAGGAATATAGTTGAGCGATAGGGAAAGAGGAGGAACTGTTTAATCGCAGAACCGTCTACTAATCAACACGTGTTTCCTTTTGAAATAAATTGAAAATTAACCCTAACAAAGCTATAGAATGCGGCACGATAATTAGATAGACGCGAAAGAAGACATTTCTGT
Source organism: Pachydiplax longipennis (assembly GCA_036926295.1). Taxonomy (NCBI): domain Eukaryota; kingdom Metazoa; phylum Arthropoda; class Insecta; order Odonata; family Libellulidae; genus Pachydiplax; species Pachydiplax longipennis. The sequence goes on from JAVFKF010000012.1 coordinate 17,875,261, forward strand.
TGTCTACTGTTATCCTTGTATTTCTACATGTCAGTTTTCTTTGATCGCTTGAAGCTTTTAGTTACTGCTTATAACGAAAAGATTTCTACTCTATATTTTCTATTCAATATGATATGTTATCCAGATATAGGGACTAGATATCGTCTTAGAACGTCATAAGGAGTAAAGAGACCAACTTTTCCGTATAAACATTTTAAATTTTGGTAAATATGTGGTAAGCTGTGAAGTCGTTTTTAACTAATAAGATTTACTTAGATCAGTGAATCTATGAGGATTGTAGATAGTTCTTCCTATTGTAAATGTGTTTGGATCTATGCTAAAGATTTGTCGTTATCATGACTGGATTGGAAAATTGCCGATTACAGAATTTTTCATATTTCCTCATTGTACACAGAATATTTTGTCATTATCCACATGGCATTGAGTTTAATTAATTTAATGATTTGAATTAATGATTTTATAACATAATCAAATTCTTTTCATTTTCATCATGGACGTACATATTCCAAATTTTTCCTTCTTTTCAAATAATGTTGCTGGTTTTCAATATTTTTATAAAATATGTTTTCTTCAATTTTGCCTAATCTTCGAAAACATGGTTAAGTTAATCTAAAGTGGAACTTTCCTCATTATTTGTCTCCGAAATTTCTACTCCCCATTTCTTTTATCTAAATCAAGGAAGTTTCATATCTTTTCCATCATCGAAATAATTGCAACGGTTGGATCGTTCGAATCCTTAAGATAAAAACATCTTCGAACTTTTGGGTGGACTCTTCGATTCTTCGGAGAGGACAGATAATTCGATTTCATTCATCCCTTTTCTTACAGCGGTAACAATCACCCAATGGATTACGCTCAGGAGTTTCGAGATCGTCCGAAATTTCCACCAGTTCGCCTAGCTCGCGAAAAAACTTGTTCTTCTCGAGTTCTAAGGCGCATCACGAACCTTTTTATCCCTCTTTCTAACGTCTCTTCCTCGGAAACTTTTTCTCCAGATTGCTTTTTGTGCGAGTCTCTTCCTTGAGCTTCCTCCGTCTTTTTTCTTTCGAAACATTTTCAACTCTGTTCTTTTTTATGCTTTTCCTTGCCTTTTTTCTCGTCCTCCATCTGTGAGGAATAAGTTGAACTCTCACATATTAAATTACATCTACTAAAATAAGATAGCAAAGATAATGTTTTGACGTATACCAGAAATGTGCTTATATATACACTGCCTGCCACTTGAATTGAATCAGTAATGAATGGATCTAATGCGATTGAAGAAAAAATTTGATTTGATTTACATTCCTTGAATTGCTTTTATAATTGTGTTATACGATTTTAAAAATAATCTATAGGGAATTCAGGATCACGAAGAATTAATGACAGGGTTGTATAACGTAATACTTTTGTCAAATGTCGAATGATGACACGTAATTTCAACTTCAAGTGTAAAAATTAAGTTATTTAAATAGTAATTTAATTAATAACGCAGCCACCTGACGTCAGATCTTACTGTTGTGGAGCACTTATGAAAATAAAGTAACGATGTTGATAACAGAGATAGCTGAGCAAAAGTACTATGAAAGAAATCTATTTTACTACTAAAGAGCAAGCATTTTGTTTTAGAAGTTTATAATAAATATAAATGATATCGCTTTGTATTTAGATTGATTTTACTAATTATTTCCTTATATCTATCATATTGATAATGTGATCTAGTAATTTAGATTCACCCAGTCTCGAAAAGAAGCATCGGATTGGAATTATTCTCTTTGAAAAAATAAAACAGAAATGTAAGATGCAAAAGAGTTGGTGAGAATGAGGGAAAGGGTGGAGGCAAAGTCTTTTATAAGTTAAGTAGGTAACAAGAAAGACGGAAAAGTAGAAACGGCCTTATGGCAAGAAATAAGGATTGCGTTCTCATCTCCTAACTCTTCACCAAGAGATTCTTTCCTTTGCTCGTTAACTGTTCAACTTCTTCGTCATTAAGAACTCGAAACGGGCTTTCTGAAAGTTTTCGTTGTGAAAAATTCTCCTTTAAAAATCGGATCCTCTCGGGCAGAGCGTTGAAGTGTATCCAAGGTTCTTTATGCGGACAGTAAACGTTGTGTTGAATTCGAGTTTTTCCCCTTCATGATTCTTTTATCAACACTAAAAATTTATAGCCTTGCCGTCTCCATGGAAGATGCGCTATAGATACAGATTAGCGGATACCTTCAAAGCGACCGATATCACACGGTTTTATAGCTTTTACGCTTCTCTAGTAGAAGGATTAAGAATAGTCTTTGCAGATACATATGAAATACATAGATTTAGTTATAATGCAGTATATTTATAATCTTCTCCCGATAAATATGCTTTTAATTCTTGAAAAAAAGAACAATGCATCAAAGAAAGTATCATGTAAATTTTTAGTAGTTCAAGTTAAACCAGGAGAATTTTTCAGTGATTGGCGTTTAACATTTTTACACGCTATGTTACGCCACATACTTGCTTACATTCGCGTGATATATCCGTTGATATTAAGTCCTTCATTTTACGAAACAGTGCTTGCCTTCATTTTATTATTATGCCATTTGAATTATTCCCATTTCAAATCTTATATTTTAATTTATTTAAATAAGTTATCATTTGAAAAATAAAATCCCGATGAAATTGAAAAATTTTGTCGCACCATTTTTATATTTGTGATTTGGTGCCGTTCAAACTCTTTTACCGATTTCATATTTTCTATCTTCGATTTTATCGAAAACTTTTAGTATCTGTAGTGATACTTATTTTTGAGAGAAAATGCACAATAAAATGTATAGTGGTATACTAGGCATTGTATAGTGGTATACTAGACATTGTATAGTATAGTATGGTACTCATATCACACTTAATTTTTATCTTCTTCGTTGATTATAATTCAAGAAAACTCGCTGACACACTGTATAGTATGCCGTGAACTTTTTCTTACAATTAGTTCGTAGAACTGCTATTAGGAAGAATATTGTTAGGTTGGAGTACTGATTAGGGTTTATTATCTTTCTTCCTTCTGATTTTTCTTGCACATGATTACTTTCTAAGGGCACCAGAGTATAGAGGCATGCATTAGACTGACCTAAGCCCGGCCTGATACCTTAATAATCGAACCCAATCCCGGTATGATCTGACCATTGATCACGGTCCTAAACCCGTCCCGAAAGAGAACCGAGTTTCAACCTGGAACCCCTACAAAAATACGATTCCGGCTTTAGGCGCAGATCTTGATCCCTGTCCATAAGTCAAGATATGATACAAAATAACTTCTGGTATTTATTTAGACAAGCCAGAATAGTGCTTACTGATTGCAAATTGCACTTTGGACATTAACATTCTTATCCATCAATTCCATCACCTCTCTTACTTCACATTACACGCGGTAACCCTAGTCCTGAAGATCGTAAACTTAGTATATATTTGCAGATAACGTCGCAGAAAGGTGTCAATAGCAACAGCATGCGCAAGTCGGAAACATTCCTTCTATAGATCCCCTTCTTGGCTCTCCGACTCCTTCCCACTCGTTAGGGAAGTTCCTGAAATGACGCCCTTTTCGTCGACATTTCAGAGTTACCATTGTAACTTGTGCTCAGTTTTCATGGAAAACCCTTCCCATCACAGTCGTCCCGTTTTGCGGTTTTAAGGTTAGGCCGCAGCCTTTCAAGTTTTCCCTGACGACGGTTACCTTGGCATTCCTACTAGGAGGAGGATATATCCTGACACCAGATTAATACATTTTAACCTCTCTTTTCACCCCTCTCACAACCCCCGCTTCAATCCACTTGGGACTAATAGCTTTGCTTTAGCCCTCGCACCATTAACTCCGCAAAACAAGCGTACTCCGCCCTCTGCATTTCTTGCTCCTTACCTCGAGGCCGTTCTCTTCTCCTCGTGTATCAATTCACCTCTTCCTTTGTGTTTCTCTCATTTGCGAAACCTCTCGCTCTTAAGAAGCTTTGGGAGATGTAGAAGGAGGGGCTACCGTTTCTCAAGTCCAGAGCTTCCGAATTTTTATTATTTTCCGAGCGTGACTGTTTCCTCTGAGTTTTGTTTACTGGTTTTACGAGAGAAATCGAAGGAATGGACACTATTTTATGCATAATCACGAAAGGCGATGTTAAAAATTGAGGGAAAGATAAAATCTCATAGAAAATGTATGGTAATTGATTCCTCCCACAATTTTTCATCCATTACAAGAAAATATCCTCTGCACGTGGCTTGAGGAGTTCTTTTCTGAATTTTTCTTCTTTATTCTATTATAAATAATTCTTTAATAATAATAATTGTATTCTGAATATCTATGTAGTGCAATATTGTTTATTATGTTTTTTCCCCATTTATTAAACCATATCAAATATATGATACTAAACAATTATACAATACGTTAATATAAAATACAATTACAGAAAATGCAAATAATGCACATACAATTCTATGAGATTTAAAATATTATAATATTAATGTACAATTCATAAAAATTCAGTGTTAGCACATCCAATTGAATTAAAATAAATGCAATATCTATTAAAGAAATATTGTGTTGCAGACAGATTTGTGGTCCGTTAACTAAGATATTGATTGTAAAAGTAGGTAATATTGATTAGTTTTATCGGTTTTATTTTTTATACATTTTTTGTTAAGTTTTTGAAGTTTACACGTTAAATAAAGTTTGTTAGAATGAGACAAGATTGTCTTTCTTTCGTTACTCTGGTTATCAAACTATAACTTTAGTATAATATTATTTATTCATTTACAACTAAGATTCATGGAAACTTAAAATTATCATATAAGGAATTACTTCTTAAATGTTACCAATCATTTTCTATGGATTTTAAATAATGTATTTCTTTGGAAATTCGACTTAATAAATGTATTATTCTTTTACGGAAACAAGACCAATAATATTAATTCTGTAAATGGCTTACTGTCATAATTACATACACTATCAGTAAGATTTCTAAATGTCACTTCGGTTCTATAAGTATTTAGATACACTATCCACATTCATATTCTATCAGAACATAAAGCACTCATTCGGGCTAAAATATTACCAATGTATTAATTTATCCTTGAATTACTACCGGAGCTTGACTGTAAAGTTCATCCGAAGCGGCACTATGCTCCAACTCTTCCCTCGAAGGTCTGTGCTCTCTGCAATGTCTCGGAAAAAGTTCTTAGCGGCCGTGATTTAAGACCCCCAGTGGTTTCAAGACCGCCTCTCGGAACAAATGGTTGCGGGGTGAAGATTCGCCGTCTTCTCCGGAAGAAGGAGGGTTCGCGCGTGAGGTCAGTCGCAAATAGGAGGGAGGTGGAGGAAGTGATGTATTATGGGAAGGAGTGGATGTCGGAGGGTTAAAGAGGAGGTGATGAAGATGGCTCTGGAGAATGGTGGGAGATGTAGGAACATGCTAATCTTTACAGCATTTCTATGTCTAATGTTGAGAGGATTAAGTGATATACGCTCGCCCGTATTGGCTGCGAAAGGTCACAGTTTAATGTGTTTATCCCTATTCCCTTTGTGCGGGGGTGGATGTGCCCCTAGGAGGTTTGCCGTAAGTTTCACGCTTAAGCTTATGCTGTTAAGGCCAAAGGGAATTAATGTATTAAGTTATCTGTTTTCTGATGAATTTATCTTAGGAGAAAGTGGATAGGTAATTCATATACTCCCTCTACCATAGCGTCTCTGAGATAAAGTTAGGGATGTGTTTGGTTTATCATTGATTTTACAACTTACAATATAGAGAATGATTATCTGTATATACATACGTCTACATTGCTCTTAAAACAGGTTGAAAATGTCGCAAACGTTTTTTTCTTACAATAATTCGATATATTTTTTGTCAGGGGCAATTATTTTTCTGTTACTAGTCTTTTTATCAGACTAAAGGAGCCTTTCATGCACAATTTCATTCTTTTTTTTCAATGTAAAGTTATACTTATAGTATTATTTTTCTATACCATTATTGATTCATTTTAAAGTCTTTTTATTATTCATGAATGTGATGAGTTACATCCCATCTTTAGATGTTAAAGGTATAGTTTTCAATTCTTCTAATTTTCTATAATTTATCAGTGCAGTATACGAGGTCTATAATCATTTTTCGTGAAAATTGTGCCCCAAGAATTTTTCCCTTTCCTATAATACCGACAAATAACAGGAAATTCCCCATAAATGCGCATCGGTAAACTACGTTGTTCCAGTGAGATATACAGCACAATTACCGCACGTAATTGGTCCGTGGAACGTGTTCCGAAAGAGTAAACAACGACGGCCAATTTAGAAGATCAAATAATGGAATCTCTGGGAGAGGATCAAGTTGTCGTAATTTTTACACTTATTCGTTCATATCAGAGGAACGAAGCTCCTTCTATTTCTAGTTTTTTCTGACCTCGAGATATTTAATGCATACTTATACACATTGTTTAGATAACTTTGTCATTATTCTTTCGGTTAACTGAAAGGTCGATCTTAACTCGAAACTTATTTATAAATCTTATTTAATTTTAACGATTCCTATTGGTAGAGTAGGTGAATAATTACTACTGGTTCATCCAGGGCTTGAAACATCTTAGCACATTTAACCTCTTCATATCATTTGAAAGTGTTGGTACTTCTACGATTTTAAAAGATCTATATCTCTGAAAATCTATCCTACAAAAAGTTACGATAAAAATTAATATCATACATGCAGGAGCATACCGAAAAATCTTGGGGCTCTTCCGTAGCATATAATATGAGACCCTTAACCGATACTTCTGGGGGCCATGAATGTTGGGGGTGGGAGTTTAGGGGCATGTCAGTAGAACCCAACTTTTATGAATATTTAATACCTGAGATAATGCAGATTATTGATAAATATGCTTTCCGTCGTTATGAAGATGTATGATGAAATAATATGGTGTATGTTAGCGATCCAATATATAATGAGCCTTTTTCGGGATGCGGTAGTTGATCATTTGGCGAGGATTGGCCCGTTGACTTGCTGTCCCAGCAGAGGAGAGGATTTGAAAAATGACCGCAGTGCCGGACGTTATTCAAGGATGAGGAATGGATTTATCGAAGGAGAATCTGAAAACGTCAGTCGTAAATCTCGGCGTCCGTATATTTCGTCCCTGCCGCTGAGTAATCCAATTTTTTGCATAGCGCTCCAGACGGATTTTATTTCGAAAATTTTTTAAAATTATGGGTTTTCTTATGACAATAATGCGCACGCCCACGGAAATTGAGGTGTAAATCTCTTTAGATATCCTATAGTTTGATCGAGATGAGTAAACCTGTGATGGCAGATTACTTTTGTAATGAAGTGCCTGTGTATGTTGAACAGATTTGCACAGTCGAGTAAAATTTACGATCCTTTACACTTTCACCTAGGGGTTGTGATTTCAATGATTAGAGATTTCCTTAGAATGACACTGTGTTAATCAACGACATTACTTCTTAGACACAATACTAAAATTCCATAGACATAATATGAGTTAACATATGTGTTCTATTTGTACATGAAGAGTGAATATTTTAAAAATCAGTCAACCAGTTATGGAGTAAGTTTGGTCTATGAAATCATGTGTGTCTAGCGACTAAAAAAATCATGTATTTCGTTAGAATGTGAGCAAATGATTTAAGTATTGCTGCATACTTCAAAGCTGGACGTCGGCTTCGTAAGCATAAAAGTTAAAGCGGTATCATTGTGTTGTCTCTGACTGTTCTAAGATGTATATTATTAAGAGTATTCGAAACTTAAGCACAACGTAGAATAAGAATTAATTGGCTAGAACCCTGCCTTATGAATAATCATTGGCAATAAATATTTATAACTAAAATTCACTCTTAACAGCGAAAAATAACAAAATGAACTTAAATGAAGAAAAATTAACAATATCAAACCAAATTTCGGAATTGGAACCAATGGAGCACCAAACTATAATGCTATAACTAATAATACGCATAAGATGTAAGATCGAAATTTATGATTTAAACTGAAACGAAGCAAAAATCTATGCAACCAAATGAACCAACATTAGTCAATAGAATTTGGATCGAATGTAATGTACTCTCTCTCCTAATCAGGATTCGAGTTAAATTTTGCTGACTTTTATCCGTTACATTCAAATCCGGAAACATAGCAGGAAGGGACTAAAACTCAATCAAATCGTCGATTGAAGCGATTAATTGAGCATAAGCATGGACGAATGAGCGTATCTCCCAAATGTCCGTTTAATAAGTGAAGCGCGGTGGCGGTGGTGTAATTAGTTGCCTCTAGGGGTCGCTCGAGGAAGCGATTCTTCCGCGGCGGAATTTTAAATGAAATGTAGATGAGGCGGCAATTAAATTCGCCCATAACATCGCAAGTGTTGCATCTCATGCAAGGTCCACGTAATTGCTTCGTGCTTTTTATCTCTCGGCCTTTACGATGCGCACTGCGCGTCCCACGCTTTCTTCTCTTTTTTCTCTCCTTCGCTCTCACGGTTTTTTCCCTCGCTTTTCGCAAGTGCGACCTAAAGTGTACGTGAAGGTATCCGCTTTCTCAAGTCCGGCTTCAGACATTTGGTCGTCCTGAGGAAGGCTGTCCTCTCCTTGATTCCATCACCAACAAGTTTTTCTTGCGTGAATCATCCGCATACTTGAATGAAATTTCTCGCTCACCTTCGATCTTTACCTCTCTTTTATTTATTATTCCTTAGAGCTTATCGGCAGCCATCTACATACAGACATATCTGTCAGTGAAATCATCAGTCAGGCAGGTTTGATCCTCATCCCCTCCGCTGTTAGATTTCCGAGACCTTAAACTGTAGACTTTAGACAAGATGAGGAATGAGGCAATTTGGCATTAATTTCCCTGCGATATCGATTTTGGCAGAGAAGATACTACCATTTTCTTATATTCTGGTACATTCTTTGTTGATGTCAACGTATGTTGTTTTGAATAAATCGAAATTAAAAAGGAATTATTCCATTAATGATTCCTCGTTTAAGAAACTATCATAAAATTAAATGATAAGCTTCAATCAATTGCATAAACAAATCAGCTATAACTTTTGGTCTAATAAGTTTGCGTTAATAGTTTATTAATTATCATCGAGAATTTCATAGATTTTTTATGTAAGGCAGAAATCTTGAATTATTCTAACTATAGGTAACTCGAGATTACCTATTGTCTTTAAAAAAATCACAGGATTTCTAAAATTTTTATTCAATTATATTCCTGACAGTATGATTTACTTATATTTACTTCTTTTTGTCTTTCACAGGGTTGTGAGCTGTTGTAGAGAAAAGAATATGCACCTCCAACTAATCTGGCGGTAAGTTGCAATTTAATTCATTTATAGCATTCAATTTTTCAATCTGTGTTATTTTTATTATTAAAACGAATGATTATTCAATTGATTTTAATGTAATCTTCCAATTACGAATGTAATTGGAAGATTACATTAAATTACGAAGGTGAGGATTTACCCTCCTTTACAGCATTAAAATATACTTTCTATTAGTAGAATATGAAGACATAACGAAGAATACTCAAGGCGTCCTCGCTAGGGTTTCAGAATCACCTTAACAAGTAAATGTGCTTATCAATAAGGCCCTCTCGTGAAATAATGTGCATTATTTAGATAAAAATCGTAATATATCTTTAAAACATATTTCACAAGATTGCTAAAACTTATTGTATATTTATTTATGTTATTTTTACACAACATAGACCAATGCAGGAGTGAGAGTACGATTTTAAATTTAATTCCTGAAAACTTCCAAGTAATTTTTTGCAGTCAGCTCAATGTAATTGAAATTCTTTCTTGAATTTAGGTTGCATATTGTTGAAAAACTTAAATTTATATTCTATGAAATTTGGTCGATGTTCAAGTAGCCATATGCCAATTTTTCGAGCCTTATCTCTCGCATTGGGTTCTTCGCGGAACATTTCGATACCTAACACGTTTTCCCCTTTCCTGGAAATCGTTAAAAATAAACCTCTTCCCAAACGAGGGGCTTAATGCCACTCTGAGGCTCTTCGGATTCGGAAAATGTCAAAATTCCGACACCTCTTCAAAAGACTCCATCCGTGCCAAGTATTTTCAGTTTTTCATTTTCCATTCGCTTGCGAATCACCTTTCTTTCCATCCTCTCCTGGGCCCATTTCCTTCCTCAGTTCCCCAATGACAGCTTTTTTTTTCATTCGAGTGCCCTTTCAAAGAGTACATACATACTGCGCCACGCTCCCTGCTTTTTTCCGGATTTTTTTTGCCTCTCGTCGACCTCATTGTCCCCTAAGCCCGTCTTCATGTCGAGGGAAGGCTTAGGTTGAGAAAGAACGGTGTCATTATTCTCTCTTTCGATCCTTCTCTTTCCCGCACCTACGTGGTGACACCTTTTCCAACCTTTTGCCACAGTTTCTCGCCCGAAATTTCTCCCATCTGTCGCTCACGAGACAATAGTCCCAATGGGACCCATGCCTTAACCCCTGTATTTCTCTCCAACATTAACGAAATGCGTTTCTCGTCGCACGTACGAGGCTATAGAATTTCTCACTTCGTTTTCCCTTTCTCTCTCATCTAATCTTTGTTTCGCGCCTTTTCTCTTCCTTTCATCGTTATCCTTCTTTCTCTCGGAGATTCCCCATCTTTCACTTTCCTCGAATGTTCCCGTCTCACTTTCCCTGAGTTCGCTGATCCAATTCTTTCCGCAGGTTAAATCTGGTGCTTTTGATGAGATACATCAGGTCACTACTTTTTGTTCAGAGTTTGATTCAGATTGAAGACTCATGTTTGGAAAATTAATCCTATAGCAGGGTTTTATATTTTTAGACTAACTCATTATTCAGAGATTCTTTAATTTTTTATTTCTAATCGATTACCTTATTTTTAATACGTTGATTGATATGTATCCGTAATACGTAATCGTTTGATTATCTGATTTGATTTTTCTATTACTCGAATTTGAATCGAGGTTGTTGGTTTGATTAGAGATGTCGAAAGAAAAAGAAGGAAAAGAAGAAAAGCGTGTAAAAGAAATAATTTTAGCTAGAGCTGAGAAATGACGGAACTTTGTTCATCGAATTAGAAATGGGAGCCAATTCCCTAAGTTTGACGTGTTAATTAATCTCTTGGCTTCGTGCAGTCCTCAACGCGAAGATGTTTCCCCTTAGGCTCGGAACTACATGCTCTGATTTGGTAACGTCGAGTTTGGATGTTTACCTCATTAACAGGTCCAGAATCAACTATACATATGTTTACTGTTTAACTTGCTCTAAACGTTCCTCAACCCAAATTTCAGACCGTTTCGCCTTTAGGAAATAAGAATTTATACGTATGAATTCTCATTTTGTTAATGTAAGTCGGTGAGAAAATTCGCTACAAACTATTTGACAATGGAAGTTTAGATAGGATTGAATTTTCAATTTTTTGTATTGAGAAAGATTATTGAAGAAAGAAATGGGATCAAAGAACAAAACTAAGTTTTGTATGCCCCTTTGCCTCCCGAACTTGCTTCATATAGATAACATACGATGCAAGATGTTTATACAATGCAATTATATGAAAGAATACTTTACCAGAGCAGCGTTTCCTAAACTATGTCCCAGAAAATACTGAGTTTGCGGAATCAATATGCGTTACAACATAAAATATGAAAATTAATATTAGACTCTCTTTATTTTCAATTCTGAGCCAAGTTGAAACATGTTTTATTCTTTGCTTCTGCTCTCTTTGCTTGTGTATTTTGCAAGTATTGAAGTTTTAGTTTAAATTTTTTGCCATATTTAATTAATATTTTCCTGTTTTTGTAAAATAAATAATAAATAATAAAGTAAATAAATAATAAAGCTTGGTTTCCCCATTTTAAATTTTACAATTTAAAGAGCATTCCATTAAAGGAAAATATTGGAAAAAGCTGTTTTGAAGATTCTTTTAGGCCTCTAATGCCTCCAAGAAATATGTCAATAATCAAATCTAGTCTCATTTTATTTTTTATTAATATAGTTATATTTATTTATATCAATAACTTTTACGTTATTTAAAGTTGGTGGTATATTTGTCCATAATGACTTAAGACATACTATACTCTGACATTTATATTTGCATCTGATCAGATTTCGCAACATTAAATAGACATTTTCTTTACCCTTATTGAGTGCATGTGTACTTACAGTAACACCATCTTCATTTCAGCCATCGAAAGATGAAAATGTCATCTAAGATAATTAAACCTCGTGAAAAATTTCTCATTAGACTTCATAATATCGGAGAGCGTCGATTTTCCATTAAGTTTTCCTTTGAACTATCCGTCGAGGAGGTTAATTATTCGCAAGATAAATCGATTCGTTAATTATTTTCTTCCATATAAGAGTACGGTATGCTGACTTCATACTTGCTACCGCTTTACATGAAGGCGGTCTTAATATTTCGGAACGAGTTTCGCTGGGAGTGGATTTTTTAGCATATTTTCACTTCTTTTTTCAAAGCGAAGGATTTCGCATTTTACTAAACATACATTTAATGACTCCACAAATAGATTTTTATATTCTTTTACTATTCAGACGCTCAATAATACATAGATACTTCCTTATTTCGAGAGAAATTGAGATTTAATACTCCCATCTTATATTTAGCTCTTCACTACGAATACTATAGTATATACAATAGAATACGAAAGTGCACATCAAAGACACATAAGAAGATGGATGGAAAGATATGTAATAAAATATGAAAATTCTATACTATGTAAGCGTTCGAAAATCCCAAATTTTCCATTAAAAATTAAAATATGTATATAAATTATATGAAAATATTCCCCTATATGAATGAAATACAAAAATATTTCTCAGTTTTTGGCATAGATTTAATTGGAATAATATCTTATTGTATTTATTTCACCACATTACACAAAATATAAGAGCAAATATTTGTTTCCTATTGCAGCTATCTTGAAAAAGTGATCGTGTTTTCTTATATATTGTTTAGTGTAGTAAATTCAATTGATTTATGATTTTTTCTATTTATTTTCTGTCACTTTATTTAGCTCATAAATTGGTTTTTATGCGCACGATTTTGAAATCGGAAAATCTAAATGCAAGCAGCGTAAGACTCATAGGCTTTACAATCGGCTTAGGTGCTTCATACTCAGCGTTCCGATAAGATTAGGTTACCCGCCCCATCCTATTTTCTCTGGTGGGACCACCCACAATTCGAACCCGGCTCTTCGGCGCAAGTACCCCATCAGGCGCCATCACGCCCCCTCGTTACCTCTCTAGATTGCTGTCTAGATCCCTTAACGATATGGTTTTTTCATCCCTCTTTGGCCAACAGGTTTTCCTGACTTCCTTCTTTCCTTTTTGCTCTAATTTTTGGCTTGCGGCCAGGCATTTCGCTGACTCGGTGGCCGATGCGGTCGGCCGTGTGGCCGTTGCCCCAACACCCGATAAAAGCCTCCCGAAAAAGCGTGACGCCATCGGAATGTGCTCAACTTTTTCCTGCTCTATCTTATTCGGGGTGGTCCGACTTGAAGCGTGAATGCGCGCTGTCCTAACTCATTTCCCCGTGAGTCACCGATGGATAAATGGGGCGATTCCAAAGGCGTCTTTATTGCCCATAAAACTTGGGGAATGGGTTTTCCGCCTTGTTTTTCCCTTGCAGAAATGGGAGTTTTTCTTATCTCCAAACGTCTGCGATTCTTGATTGGAAAGCCGTGGTGTTGATGCTGAACTGCGGATCAATTTGCGCCTGACAGCGTCGGTGACTGGCGAATATGGAAACCTTTTTAGAGTTTGGATATTTTTCTGATTAAATTCCGGGGTGTGAGTTGATGGTATCAGTGAGAAATTTTGTAAAAAAATATATGCCGTAAAATGAAAGTGACAAGTGAGGAATGTTTACTTCCAGCTGTCGATGAGATGTTTGTTCATATCTGGGACTATTTCTCTTCCGCCTTGGAAGTTTGAAATTGTTTTGGTGTTTTTCCATCAGCACAGCGGGATTTCAAGTTTTTGGCATCGTAAAGTTTTGGATTTAAATGAAAAATGTTACCGAAGAAATAGCAGAAGTAATTTATCTCCTCCCTATCCCCTAAGAATCGTACTTTGGTCTCTTAAATGAATATTATAGCCAAATAGGAAACGCGTTCAATTTTGGTGAAAAGAAATCGGAGCTCGATTTCCGATGGGGGCCGTTAAGTGCGAAGTGACCTTAGCTGTCAAAGCATTTAAAATACATAAAATGCTAATACTGCGATATTTTATATCGTATAAACTATATCGTTGTCACACTTTGTTATTAACAATGCAAACTTCTCTCTTGGCGTCTGTCACTGTTTACGTGATAAGAAGTTTCAAGAATATGTAGTAATGGATACCAACCTAATATTGTTGGTAACTGTTAACACTGTAAGGTAACTTTGGGCTCCCGTTTGGCTTAGTGATTTTTGAGCAAGTGGTCCCGAGTGATCCTGGCGGGAGTTTGGTTTATCCGAAATGGAATGTTGGTTAGCAGGATATGCGGCCGTAGAAGCTAGCACGAAATCGAAATTTGTTTGTCCCTTCCTCCATATAATTTCTATTCCTAAGAGGCCGGACATTAAGAAAAGTTCAGGTTGCTCACGATAATTTCTCTTATGTATCATATTGTTTATTGCAAATATATTAATTCAACTATAAAATTTTAAAGCAGAATAAACTATTAATAGGATAAGCGTTTCTGAATTAAGTTTCACTCGAAATTTATGCCACTTCCGAAAGTTCTCCGCTAATCATTTTTGTCAGAAATATCCTTTTAAGTATCCCAGACAAACTTCAGCTAGTCAACAGAGACCTTCTTTGTCTCCTTCTGTTTTACACAATTTGCTGCTGTTCCCTTCACAACTTCAGGACTCCTTAACATCCACATTCCATTTTCCTCCTCAGCCAACTTCTCATTCTATCCTCTCCCTTGAAACACTCTTTGTTCTCTTCTCTTACCTTATCTATAATTTTCCCTGCTTCCCTCCGCTCTTCTGGTGTGAGTGGATTCTTTGAGGGACTCTCTGGGGTTGATGTTGGGGACAAACATCCTTTCGTTGAGGGACGCCCACGGTCCCCGCCACTCTTTCAGACGCCTCCCCCATCTCGAAAACAATCGAACCCTATGTTCTGAACGGAAGAAGGAGATTGGGTCCTTTCGCAAGGACGAGAATAGTCGCGGGTGTATAAACGTTACCGCCCATCGCAGCAATTTCGCCATTACCAAAAGGGGAAGTCGTCTGTTAGACGGCAGATTTTTATCGCATTAAAGTCGCGATTTTTTGCTCCTTAGTTTCCGGTGATGCTGGAAGAATTGAGATGGAATGAAATCAAGGGTGTCTTTTACTATTCTCGGCGGATGTTCCCCTTACATTTTCGTTGCTGATAGCGCGACTTTGAAGCAGCTCTCTGAAGTGCTCTTTTTTGAATTTTTATTATATACAGGCGTGAATGTTTGTAAAAATGAAATGGACTGAAAAGCGCATAAAAGACATGAAGTAACAAGAGAGCAAGTTTTTGAAAAATGTGCGCGAGTGAAAAGCAATGTTTTGGTATTTCCCAAGGCGAACGAATCAGGAAGTTCGGCTTCTGTTATGTTATTATACTATATTAGTTAACTTTTTTTAGAAAAACAGGGAATGGTAAAATAGTGAATTTAATAATGAAAAAGTCAAGGTAAACTTTCAAACGCTAAAAGCGAACCTTGACGACAGGCGATTCTCGCTCGCTCGGAATGAAATTGGGGAAAAGGACGGGACTTGACAGTCTGAAACTCTATAAAGGTCGACGCACGCCAAACGTCGAATTACAAAAACTTTCTCGTGATTGTAAACAAAGTGAAATTCAGATATCATTTTCAATTTATAATATTCACATATAATATTAGAACAAAAATTGCGTAAAAACACTCTGAAGCTATGATGTGAAGCCAGATCTAAAGAGAATTTAGAGTCATAGAAATCAAAATGATTCGCCAACATTTTTAAATTTTCTTAGATAAATCCCATTTGATTCTGCTCATCATCGTCCTTCTTAGCAGCTCCCATGGAAAGTGTGATCGAAACACTGAAAATAATTTGTCAATGGTAATTATACCAATGCATAGCTTTTCTGAAAAGTCCTCCGTGTTTACTAAAGCCTGGCGCTCTCTTTTCCTTCTATATGTATACATTTTGGAAGTTATGTCGTGTTTATGTACGTGTACGTCATTTTATCAATCATAAAAGATATAACGAGGTAACTTTAGAGAACAGAAATTGCCCTGTGTATCTACTGAACAGTGTGAGGGAATTACGCCTGAAATTTCGGGATAGAGAACCACAAAGTAGTTTACGTAGTTCATCACAGACAAGGACGAAATTGTTTTAGCCCCGATAGAAACCATCCCGCAAGCATATGAGGGCTGTGGTTCCACGTAGATCAGCGCACGATGATTGATGGCCACACTCATTTCCCCTCTTTTGACAGAATAATGAGAAAATATCGATTGCGCGACCTCGTGAGCAGGTGAAAAATCATCCCCTCTCGACGTCAATTAAAAAGCGAAAAGCTACTTTGATCCTCGGCCAAGGCCATATGTCACAAAAATTATTGAGACCGAATTCCATAGGTAAAAACCCTTGGACCATATGAGCCCGCATTGGGGAGAGAACCAGCCTCCTGCCATCATCACACGTCACTCTCCTACATTCATAAATCCTCTTTAATCTCTCATTCGAAAGTATCACTCGCTTCCCACGCTCCTCTCAAGGGTTCGTGTAGCAACTGTTGGCTGTTCTGAGAATCGAAAATCGTAAAGGCTTAGGGTAAGGGTACCTTTTTCCATCGGAAGGCCATATTTAGTATTGGGTCTCATAAGAAAAGACGCATGTATAACCGTGTCACTCTTCATAATGAATGTCACTATCGTGTTGCCTCCATTTACAGACAGTTGAACGTCAAAATTTCACATGAGGAAACGAATTCAAAAGACGCTGAGTAAACGGAAAGAGAACATTTTTCTTCTTTTCTCACATGATGTCATTAACAAGATGAGAAAACAAAATTATTTAAATAAGAGTGTGTTTATCAAGCAGTAGTAGAAAGATAGCAAAGAATATACCCATTCTAACCTCTTTAAATAAATTCTTCCTCTGGTATAGGATTTACTTCTATTCATAAAATTCAGCATTTTGTTTAGACTCTATGACTTTTTTATTAAATATGAAAGCCATCCAAATTTTTCTAAGTTTAGAAATATTTACGATAGGAAGCATATTGGAACTGAAAATATCAACTTTTGTTTGGAAAATAAGGTAGACATAACTCAGATTTCTAATAATCATATATTCTGTGAAAATTTATGATTGCAAATTAAAATAACTATCAATATCAAATTAAAATAACTATGGTTTCCCAACACAATTTATGGCGGGTATGGTTTTCTCTCCTTTTTTTATCTCTTTAACAGCTAAGGTTGATCTAAATATCGCCTAGCTATTAGGGGATATCTAATAAACGCCGACTTGGATAATACATTTTTACATATATGTGCTTTAAATTGTTAATGATTTTAGTGTTGCTATCAGCACCTACGTAAGAATGTAAGACATTTTTCATATTCTTTCACATATGTGGGTGAACTAAAAATGCTACGAAGAATGGCTGTTGGGTGGCAAACTCGGGAGCTTCGGAGGATATCAGAATGGAAGCTCGCAACAATGGCATTTTTCATGTGAGGAGTCTCATCTCGCTCCATTCCAAATCGAATCGCTTCATAAAAAAGCATTCTTCCCACATTTCCGTCCTTTCTCTAGCGCGGATTATGCGCGTGCCCGTGTGCGGCTGAATATCGTGTTCGCATCCGCGCCATTTTCTGGTTTATTCGCAGTGTTTCTGCATCATTTTGAGTCGCCGGCGAAAATATATTTGGGGAATCTCTTTGTTTCCAAACCCAACAAAAAGTGACGCCCCAGAATTCACGCAACGGTGGTTACACATCATTCTCGCGAACGAGGTGAAATCTGAAAGCTCTCGCCTGGGATCGAATGTGGATTATTTCTAATGCTTATCTTGTCTGCTTTGTGTTGAGGATTTTTTATTATAGCGATGCTGTACATCCTTTGCGAGCTTCTGATTCTTAATTGAAGTATTACTTTCATTATACAGAGTAAGTTAAACTTTTTAATTTAGTTAAAAAGTCTTTAATATATTTTAATTCCTTTCAGCGATGAATTTATATACTTAACATTTAAGCTGATCGTACACCAACCTTTATTATCTATGCTATGCAATTATTTTATCAAATGGAATCAATAAATCACTCACTAGATTATTACAGACGATTTTTAGGATAATCATTACTAGCTAACTTTGAGATGGAACGAATTTTCGTGTAAATATTACTAACAGTAAAAAGATTTATTATATCATGTGTAATGAATTTGACCAGTTATACAGTAAATAACGGGAATCAATAGAGTATAATAATGAGTAATTGCAAATAATAGGGCAAAGTTGTGTTTGCATTGCACTTGCAAATTTTATGGAATTAAGGCGTAATCTGTGTTTTTCATACGTAAAAAAATTAGTGATTTGGACTGATAAATTTAATTTTCTTAACAGGAGTAATATCCTCAGTTATTTTCGTGAGATTACATTATCTCTCGATCTGTTGTTCTCATATCCATGACAGGATAATAAGGAAAATCAAAGAAAAACAAATGAAAATATTAAAAAAGACAAATATGAAAGGTATTCAAGGTAATTTTGTAACGTAGATAGTTTGTAGTGGTAGGTGAAGGAGTTTAGACAGTTCTCATTATCCGATATGATCTAGTTCGAGATTTCACTTTCCTTTCCGTTTACTGTAGCCATATTCTCGTAAATTTCATGGTGAGAGCATTCATCTTTCGTGCAGCTCCGCTTAAATGCCAGTTATGCATTTAATGACATGTTGTAACGTAGGAATCCGTAATTTCTGCCTCCAAATTAGCGCATGCGTATCGCGAATGGACATCGAAGAATGGTTGGTAATTGCTGGACGCTCGTAGTCATTGCCATCTGGCACATATACTCCATCCTCTGTAAATTACCGAGAGGAAGTTCAGCGCTTAGAATAACTCTAGTCCATTCCGTGGGAAGGTATGTTATCATTCTTTGGCGTTTGTGGAGGAAGTGGTAAATATTTTCATTTTCATTGTGTTTGGGGGCGCAGAATTATGTTTCGAATTATTTAGTGCATTTTAATAATTCTTATAATGAATAACAAATCCTGTTCATTTGGGCTGATTGATCTCTTATTTCATCTAATTTTTTAAATATTTACTCTAAAGAAATACAGCTGTTGAATAATCATGCAAAATGAAGGTGTAAGAACCAGAGTAAAAAAAGTAAAAAGCTAGCGTTTAGGAAAGTATGCACTAGGAATCCATCTTAAAGAAAGGATTTGAGAAAAATCCTTCGAAGTAATAGTTCAACTAAAATTTATGGAGAAAGCAGTTCTATAGAGGCCTGGAAAAGCAAGCAAAGATCATACAGCTATAGTACTCTCTCACGTAGCTAAAATAGAAATAGTGTCCATGAAACAAGAAAGAATAATGAAGTACACATGAATCAGTATCCATATAAGCTTTATGTATTATAAATTTTAAAAAATAGTGAGATAAAATGAAAATAAAATAATAATGAAACAACAGCAACCAAACACTATTCGTCAACTAGTTTCGTCTGTATTTACAAATAGAATGATTTTTGCTAAATACCGAGTTACCGAAATACTATGATACAATCACTGATCGGAGAATTTATGTTTATTTCTCATTCTATTCTAATGAACTCCTCTTTTATCTTGTAACAGGCTTTACATTTCTTCAATGTAATTTCACATCTAACTCAAATAGTCCTTGAATTTCGAGCAGCGCATGCACGGTAGTGACCTGAATCCTTTCCAGATTTAATTAGTCATACCTTCAGTTTCATCGGATTAAATAGTCGTTTCTCCTTGCTCTTCACGGCATTGTACGTGTCGTGAAAGAGATAATATCAGATCTTCTTTTTCACACATGAATCGCATTGTGTGTGGTATTAACTCGGCAATTTAGCAAGGCGCATCAAGTCATGGAGATTTTCAGAGATGAGAACTCCAAATATTTCCCGCGCAGATTAAGGTTTCCGCATGCGATGGATGCCCTTCGTGATACGATCGTCACTGTTCGTGATCATCCTCCCAGATTTTAGTAATTTTAAAATCATTTTGGAGATAGCGTCTATTCCTGGAAAAGATCATGTTTTATTGCGCCATGCAAAATTTAATTGCTCCTTCTTGATTTAGGAATTATCCTTTCATTTATTAGATAAGTCAGTAAATTATACTCATCGACTTACCTCATTAACGTTGATAAAAAAGTTTGCGTCGTTAATCATCCCTGGGGATGATGAAGGTATTACATCTAACGGGTTGTATTAACTTAAAGAGTTCACGGGCCTGAGAAAATATGTTTAACTGTATTTTAAAATGTAAAAAATTCATCAAATTGTTACTTATGATGTTGATATATAAAACGAGTTTCAAATTTCAAGGGAAATCAATAAGAAATTTATTAAGGAAAAAATTGCCACCATTTTTTCTTATCATTTCCGTTATCAAGCTGTTTGTTTTAGAATTGTTTGGAATTGCGAATTGTTAACAAACAAATTGTCCTGTGTTGACTGAATTGTGTTTACTCCAAAAAATATAGCAGTAATCAGCTATGTTTAGATAGGCGTTATTCCCCAAATGTCATTTGAATAGAGCGAGTATTTTTTCATTCTGATCCCTTTATTTAATTCGAATAACCTAAATATTTAACTGATTAAATATTTGTAATCAATTACCGCAGCCTTTGAACAATATTTAAAGCAGCTCAATACCCGAATTATTCTATTAAAATATTTGAAGTACAAAATTACAAATCACAATAAATCCATTCGCTTTTGTTTCCGGTCTTCCTATTGTCATTGATTATTGTTTACTTATTCCTAAGAATATTATCTCGGAAAATATTTATTTATGAATCATCACAGCGACACAGAAATTTATGTGATGTTTTGTATTTTATTCCTTCCTGTCCTCGTGGTCTTCTCCATTCCATAAATCCTTCTCTTGTAAAGTAGGCCCTATAGAATCTGCTTCGTATTGTTTTCGGTCCCTTCTCATTCAATTTTCCAAGCGGAACTTGGAATGTATAAAAAGATCCTTTTCCTTTTCATCGCCGTATACGTTGTAGGTGCCAACCGTATTCAGTCTGACTTCACCTCCTTTCTTCTATGCTCTCCACGTAAAGTTATTCCCGCTGAGTCCCTCTCTACATCGTATCTTTCTCCTTTTCCATTCCGCCCAATTTTGCTTTGTCTTGTATTTCATTCCACCTTTCCACTAGGTATTTTTACGTCGTATATGGATTTTCATCCTCCGCTATCTACTCCATCCCCGATACCAAACTCTTCGGAAAATTTCATCTTCCAAATAGTGTTGCCACCTTTCGAAGATCCAAAAACCGGAAATATTTTTTAGAGAACATCCTGAAAATGGAGATAATTATCTTGAAAAGAATGTGAATGATGACAATTAAATTACACATAAATTAAAATTACACATAATAGTGTATTTAATTTATTTGAATAAGTTACAGAATAATTCATTCGATGAAAGGTTTAAGATTAATCAACAGGGAAATCCTATGTGAAAGAGGAAGAAAAGGTTATGAAATACGAACCTTGATTTGAAGGGTTATGAGAAATCTTTTTACTTTTGGAGGAAAGAGGCTCTAGAACGAAGTTAAGCAATTTGCAGCCTACAGGTTCGGCTTTTGTCACTTTCTCCAACTAATCCCCATATTGTATATTTTTCTCCTAATTAATAAGCCAAGTAAAAAACAAAATGGAAAATATTTACTTAATCTCTACTCAGCGTAAAAATTCCTTTTCTTATGTATAATTTTGATTGTAAACTGATAGTATGTAACACTCCTCACTATAGCGCTGTGATTATTTCTCGTGAGGCCTTTCCTATGTACTCGGATGGTAAATGTGGACTTCTGATGAAAAACGGTTCCCTATTCTTTCTCTAGAATCCCAAAAAAACTGTTGTATAATTTATATTTTATATATGAAAGTACTGTCAACACACATAAAATATTTATCTTTTACATTAAATGATATGGCACTTTGAAGAGGATATTTGTTGTTTGAAGTTATTGCCTCAAATCGTCCACAGACCATAAGTCGGTTGAATAATACTGGAAACCAGAGATGAACCACGAAAACCGGAGAGTTGGCAACCCCAGTTTTCATTCTTTTCTATCTGCTCCATTCTCAACTCCGAAGTCTTACGGAAAATTTCATCTTCCACACCTTCCATCGCCCGTTCACGGAATGTTTTCGTATTTTTCCTGTTCTGTCTATCGGAGAGGTTCGATTTTGACGTTCTTATCTCTTTCTTTGTTTCTTGTTTACTTCTTCCTTCACACCCTATCTTTTCATCTATTCTGTTTCCCTTTCACCTCTCTGTTTGATATTTGTCTGTTTCCGATATCTCGCTCTCTCTTCCCTCGTCAAACAGTACGGATTTCCAGCCATGTTTCTGCCTTCTCTTGATATATCGAACCGATTTATATCGTATGGGTGTATAAGAAAACCTTAAGTCTGTGTAATAGCGGAAGTCTGCTTTTTCTGAGATACGTGGATGATTTTGAGTGTTAGAAAAATCTCTGCATATCTCCGGGTATGTATATGCAGAGAACAATTTTTTAAAATCAATTTGATTATCCTGTAAATGATGGGCACCGACTAGATATGTGTTGTTTAAAAAGGTTGTTGCTAACAATAGTGTTTAGGTAACGAGCAATCACAAACCAACTTGATATTCCATACGCTGCATTAGATTACGGTTTTGGAATCTCTCGCTAGTTCTTTAAAATAACTCGTAACGGAATATACCCAGAAGATAAATATTTTTGTCGATGAATAAACAAATTTAACCTTTTCCCAAGTGGTTTCAAA
Organism: Pachydiplax longipennis; assembly: GCA_036926295.1. NCBI lineage: Eukaryota > Metazoa > Arthropoda > Insecta > Odonata > Libellulidae > Pachydiplax > Pachydiplax longipennis. The sequence continues at coordinate 17,898,267 of JAVFKF010000012.1, forward strand.
GGAATTTTCATTGTAATACTTTATAAAACATACCAAGGTGGCCGGAATGTTGTGAAAATCCATATTATATACGACGAAAAGCGATGCATGTTTTAAAATGAGGACAGATGTAAAAGAGTTATAAAACTTATTTGTGACCAGACTAAGCCGAAATCGGTTGTCAAATAATAAATTCATGTGTAAATAATATTAATCGCTTTTCATCTGATTTAGTATTGCACACTATTTGTCCTATTTCCATTGTATATCGTGGCCTAAAATAGATATGCTTTTCTATATTTGTTATCTTTAACACACGCGTTTTCCTAAAAAATACGGCAATAACGCAAATTCCGATGTGAGCACATCCTACAGTTTCTTTTTTTAATTCGGAATGTTACACATTTCGCGCATTTTAAAAATTTCGGTTCATAATTTTCTGGTATCTCCCGGTCGCTTTGTCATTTCATGTGTTTTTCTCCACGTTTCGCTCTCTTTAACATCTCTCGCTCTTTTCACGGTATTCCGTCCTTTCCAGTCTCCTTTCACTTCATCTTTTCATGTAATGTTCATCCAAGGACGCACATCACCAATATGTCCTCGAAAAGCCATACCTCTCGAAAATCAACTTCTCATATGGCTGACGGTATTTTTAGAGAGCGCTTGGATTTGACATAGTTCAAGAGGCTTTGAGGTTTTTTCTGCGGTGTATTCTCACCCATTGAAAGTGAACATTCCGCTTGAGGAAGCATTTCCAAATTCAGGAGTCCACACAAAAAAAGATAGTCTCCTAATTTTTATGGTAGAATTTGTCTCATTCAATGCGCGAGTGAGGGTAATTATAAAAGATGGAGGAGTGAATTTTGTCTTGCGCCCATACATTCTCAATTGAAGCTCAACATCACTGTGTTATTTCCCATTGAGAAGTAATCTAAGGTATGCCTTGAGATGAAGTTCAGCGATTAAGATAAAATATTTCTTAAACGATTAAAATGTAGGCTTCATATTCTTCACTAGTATTCCTAGTATATAGTTCCATATCCACTTCAGTTGAAAGCCTAGAATTTTAGATGTATCCCATTGAAAATTGCTTTATATTTCAGTCTGTTGATTTCGAGTATGAGATTTCCTCAGCAAATAATGAGGTATATGTAACATTTGTATTAGAAAATAACAATTTTTTAAATAATGATTATTTTACGGGAATCGATCTTATCCTCCTCAGTCTATGCTTCCCGCGAGTTAATTTTGGATTTATAATTTTTAATTAATTTTAATTTTATTTCGTTGTTTAATCATTGAATTAAATAATCCAATAATTATATGGAGGCGTTAAAATTAAAATATCTCTATAATTATTACATAGCGCCCATTATATTAAAATATACGTGTAATTACTTATCCATTTCGATCTTAATGTTTAAATTCAGTTCTTATAATAAATCTAGAAAAATAAATATAAATAGCATAATCATAAATTTTTTCACTTCGATGATAATCATTAGGTAGCGGGAAATTCCTTGTCAGTAGCTTCCGATAATTACTGTGTATTTAACTGTGAATTTTCTCATTTTAAGAAGTCGAGGACTAATTTTCAGATAGGGTTGTCGAAATAAAACAGACGTCAATTATATAAATAGGATAGAATTATACCATGCTATTAATGATAGTTCAGCACCACTTAAATTGCGGTAATGGCCAATTCATCTAGATACCGCACACGCGAGACCAGAAGAATCTTTTCTTCAATCGTGCGAATTTCCTTCCGGGAAGGCCTTTACAAGGAAGAAAAAGATGGAGTTGAATTTCGAGGAAGGCGAAGACGTCGGGGTGTCGCCTCTTTCTTCTTCGATTTTTATTTTCAAAAATGGAGAAATACACAACGCAAATCCTCAGCGGTATCGGAATATGCGAGGTCTCCGCTTTCCAATTTATTCTTCCCCAGTATTTGTCGATATTTTCAAAAGAACTCGTTCTTATTTTCCTCTTCCATTCTCTGAAAAGTGAGACTATCCGACGGTGTCACTTTATCGGGAGTTCTTCACGCAGTGGTGTATATATTTCTCCAGAATTTAATGGCTGTATCTTTCTCTTTACAGCGACTGATTCGTAGTGATAAGGATTAGATTTCCCTATTGAGATTCCCTTTCTGGATTTTTTTCAGAGATGTATTCTAGTTCTGATACGCGTTATATATTCCTCCGATTCCAGCTCCTACTTTCTTTGTGTTGTTAATGAGGTATTGAGGAACCATCGGAATAATATTACCAGCGTACTGATTCCCTTCAAACCAAAATCTCTTCCATATCTTATTTTGTAAAAAAGAATCTCCTCTCTTTTTCCCGTAGAGAAATTTCATTAAATCTGTAAAGATTCTTTTACCATTTATTCGGTGCAGAAATTGGCATACGAAACGTATGTTATTTAAGTTGTATTCTTTACAGTTTTTTATCTGTAAGTGTTACAGTTTTTTTATCATAAATGATTCTCGTAGCATTCCGTGTGGGATTAAACTTTACCTCTGATATATCATCTCCCTTATTTGTGCTATTACGATTGCTAATGACTTATGACTTATTTTAATGCTCGCAATCCTTCTTTACTATCCAATTGCTATCTGTGCTGTCTCCGTATTGTAACCATTGCGAATTGTTTTTACATTTTAGCTACACATGATTCTTGATAAACTTTGTTGCTTTAGGATGTTAAAATTTGTCTTGGTAGTAACATGGAATCGTTAATTTTTTACGTGTTCATTTTCAAAACTGTTTCCATAGAAACGTCCAATGGATTTTTTTGGATTAACTTATTCATGCAATGATGAAGTCGTTCCTTAGTATTTGCATAGCAATCTGCCTGCTTTAGGGGGGCGTTCTTTTATCAGTGAGTTTGTATTTTAAATGATAATGGGAGCGATTTAATTTGAATATGCGCCCCGGCATTTTGTTTAATGGCCTACTTCATTTAGGAATTCCAGATAAAAACACGATACTTTCTCAAGAAACTTGGTAAAAATTTATTAAAAGGTACGCCTCATTAATTTTGGAAAGGGGGATTTTCTTGTCTGCTTCGTATCTCCTTAATTCTTCGTGTCAGAAAACTTTTCCCCGTGTTTAGCCGTATTGCTCGAGATAATTTTCCTTCTTTTCAAACGTTTACAATGTTTCTCGATGTTTGATAAAACGAGCAGTGTAAAAATAAAGTTTGCTGTTGGAGTTCTTAAAATTTATTGTTATTTCTTTTATCATTCACACTGGACTCCCTAATGGCAATTTCACCAAGTTGTTTGTTATCAAGTCTTGTAAAGTTAAAATATTATTAGCCATTCCTGCGATTCTTCCCCTCCTCCCAAATTTAATTTTCTCTTTTTATACAAAGAAACTTTGGTATATCTGGAAGTGCATCTTTGCTTTCCTAACCAAGCATTATTTTGTGTGCTCGTTTTATTACATGACCTCGAGGAGTTTTTAAAGTAAAGGAAGAGAATCAATGGTAGCTCCTTTGATATATTTTTTTAACATCTCCAACGTTTATTCTTCATATTGATGCACATAAGGGGAAAATAATTGATTGATTATAATAATTGAATAATTGATTAATAATCATAGGAAATGTATAAATTAATATACAAACGCAGAATAATATTATCTTCATAATATTTTTTAAATTAAAAAGAATAATAAATTTTTCTATTTATGTTTCAAGGTTCTGTTCATAAGCCTGCCTTCACCACTGCATAAAATTTAATCATTTTCTAGTTGTCAGTGGTGAGTTAATTTATAGCGAAGTCTAAAATCATAGTTAGCTACAAATAATTAACTTCTTGATATATAACGATGACAAAATCGATTACCAAGAAGATTCTTAAGTAAGATTTTTACTAAACATAATGGCATTTGTATGTACACTTGAAAAAATAAGAAAATGAAGTCAAAGGAGTCCAAATTTATTGTCGGTAATCAACCAAGTTCATTTAATAAAGGACTGCAGTTATCCAAGTTAAGGAATATTTAAACGATGTGATACTGATGAATTTCTCAATCAGTATGGCATAATAGACATTCTATTTATTATGCATATGTATATTACTATGACACATGTGGTCTACGTTTAATGTGTTTTTATTCGTCTCGTAATTTCATATTATGATACAGCTTCTACTGCAGAAGGGTCAATATAGTTATCAAAATGATTACAGCCCGAATTGTTTCTTTCCACGTGAGAAAATGTCGACCATAAATTTTACCTCCCTCACATTCCCTGTCGGCATCATTCGGGCTTCAATATGCCAGATTTGCCAGTGCACGTCATCTGAACGAGATTTCCCGAAAGTAATCTCCAGATGATAAAGTCCGCAATTGATGAACTTATCTTCCAAAGGAGACCTCCAAAGTTCTCTTCCCTGGACGGCAATCTGACGGAAGCACTGGGGCATTCGGTAGGCATGTAGCGGATCGCAGGGCATTATGGGTAGGGCGACTCCTACAAGTCCTTCCATCTTCCCCAGCAGACGGGTCGTCTCCGTGTGCCAGAACCCCTCGTCAATCTCGCCTTCCTTGGCTTGCTTGGGAGACTTACTCATCGCTATTAAGACTCCCCTTTATTCTCTTCCACCCCATCTTGAGACTTTTCTTACGACGTTTCTTGTGACCTTCTCCCTCACATTCAGGACCGATATTAATCTTAAGTACTTTACAACTTATTTCGGAGAGGCTTAGTAAGATGTACGTTCCTCGAATCGTTTTTTATGTTGTCTTTTGTCTCGAGGTATTCATTGCGTCGGTCCATCGGCGAACGAAGTTTCTGAGAAGTATGAGAGCTAATAAGTCGGGAATTTTCCCAAATTTTTCCGTGTTTTGTTTCGAGAGAAATGAAGTTAAATTAAAGAGGTATTCAGGAGTCATTCTTGCGTGAGTAAGCTTTAAATAGGCTAAACATTTGCTGTTTTCCTTATTTCTCGGAATAAAGGAGAGTATAATGAGGAATCTTTTGTCGCTGATTTTTGCCGCAGTTCTCCGCTTGGCTACCTCTGTATAAAGGTGTAGCCAGGGAAAATAATTTTCTTCGTATTTTCCCCGTGAATGGACGTCCTAAAATGAACTTCTATTCAGAACTGATTACCGAACTTACAAGTCAATGATTTTTATTTTAATTCTTGATGTATTATTAGAAATAGGAGGAGTCCGTATTTTAAAATAAAACTCAAAAACAAAAAAAGAAGCTGTCTAAGTATCTTTATGCAATTGTTGTACCTTACGTCTTGACGTAATCGATGAGTATTTTTACCATTGCAAAAAGAATCGTTATTTTAGTATTGATTTTTTTAGTCTACGGATCTTAAGTTAGGCATGAATTAACTTTAAGTTAATTTATTTCCCTGGCCTCTTCTTTATTTTCCGGCTTTCTTTTCTTCTTTCATATCATTGCCTAATCGTGGTTTGAAAAATAACCGTGGTTGATTTCATCATCATTTCGTTTATCGTTGTAATTAATCTTCTTAGATCTCTCCATATTTTCTGTTTCCGTAGATTTTTTTTATATCAAGGCTTACTATTTTGATTGAAGCAATGGTTTTTACCCATGGAAGTTTTTTTAACTTAGTTACTTATCATTTGCTATCTTATTACTTATTTATCAACATTTATTCACTATTCACGTATTTATTCGTCCAATATTTGGTCAGACATAAAAGATATAATTATAAACAGGCGTACAAGAAATGTAAAAGTATTTGAGGAAAGATGAAACTAGAAATAATTGCATTGAACGGCCCTGTATTTTTACGCTAATACATCTCCTACGCTCATGGCTTTGGATTTAATCCCATCTCCTTTCTTCTCGTAAGAATGTCCTCCTGTCGCATCTTAGTCACCAATTCCCCTTCATCTCGACGTCTTCCCCATTCGTGTTCCAATCCTAAACCTCCTTATTCTCTCCCTCCCAATCTTATTCTCCCCCTTTTAGAATGCGTACGGTAGAAATGCCTGACTCTTGACGCCTCGTGTACAGCTCGTCATTTTCTGGTTGTTAGTCTCTGCCGTACTTGTCTCTTCGTTGCATCGTGAGTTCCTTCCGATACGCGACTCGAAAGTTAACTCCCTGCTTGAATTTCGAAGCACGTAAACTCTTGATGAATCGTTTAATTTCAACCGTTTATTCGGACAATATACGGGACGTAATGCCCGAACTGGATCCATTAAGATGAGTTGACGTATGCTGGCGCTTAAGGACGTGATATTGTTGGCCTTCAGGACGTCCTTATTTACGATAGAGCATTATAGGTTCCTATAGACATAAGGCTGCGTTTAAGTTGTTTACTTAATTTATGAAATTTAATGCGTCACCCAGAACTTATATGAGTTATTCACCGTTATGTACAAAATGATGTGGAATTACTTTTTATGTACAATATGAACAGTTTTGGCCAAATTTTGATATATTCGAAAATTTGATGAATTTTTCGAAGACTTCGAAACTTATAAATTTTTAAAATTTTTACTGAAAGATTTCTGTTTTTGGACATCAGAGTGAACGTTTATATGCGATTTTTGATAATTTTTCAAGATATCGATTGCAATTTAATATGAAAATAATCAGTTTGAAGGTCATCTTTAACACTATTACTATCCCAGAGTTTGCTTTGAAAAATATTCATTTAGCCCATTCCTGGTCCTGAAATACTCATTTCTATCATTTTTTTTTATTCTCTCTAACCAACCTTCTCCATGTTCTTAATAGAAATTGTTGCTCTATTCCTTTAATGGTATGAAACCAGTTTCTCGGTGTCATTATTCATAAAGGCGATTTTTCATCGTTTTCATTCTATCGCAGTCTTTTCGAAAATTAGCAGGTTGATTTGTACTTGTAGAGTGAAGGATGTTTGTTAGACTTATATTTATTTTAAAGAATCAACTCAACTTAGTTGGCAGTGATTTAGGGGACGTGGTACAAGCATCATTAATTAACTTAGTTTTCATTTTCCATTTCCTTTTTTCCTTTCTCTTGGGAATAAGTAACAATTTTGGGCGCAATCTAATGAAAGATGGGATTAGATAAGCAATGAAAATTTATTCCGTTTGAATACCGATGAATACATGGGGATGAGTACCACTGCTAGTGGTACTCATCCCCATGTATTCATCTTGTTTCAAATCTTAATGTAATATATTTAGGGTGTCAATCCCGGTCATTCCCATCCCGTCGAGGTCATTGAATGATGCCCTTCCGCTTCAGTCACCCTCATCCATGCAATGGTCACGATACCAAGCATTTGTGCGTTCGATCCATTTATTCGTCTCCATCCAACGAGCCCGATGCACGATATCCGCCGACGGCCAAGGTCACGGCCGCAATCACCGAAGGTCATGAGGATAAAGGCGTTTGCAATCTGGTCTCCACGGATGTTCACCACGTGACTTTTCCCCAACGATACGATCGCATTGTCTGCGGAATTCCAAAGGATCGCGTCGCTAATATATCTGGAATGTAATAAGGAGAGATGCTTTCGTTTAAGGAGAAAAGCGACATCCATCTCGCGCTACCGACTTGAGTTGCGCGGTGGGTGTTTTTGCGGCGATGTCTACGCGGTTATATATCACGCAAAAGTGCTTTTTAGTGTCCTTCTGTCTACTGTCAACTGCTATGTAGCAAGGGGGAAATATCTGCACGTAGGGACGCGCCTGGATTGTATGCTTTCCCATAAAGTTAGTACGTTCTGTTCCCCTTTACCTGAGATATTTGAACGAGCATCCCGTGGTTCTGTAACATTATTTATGTTATTAAAATACAAATGTGTACCTTTCTATAGATCCCTTGTTAGGATAAAGCGTAGATGTAAACTTTTACAGTTTACTTTGCCCCGCGAAACGTTGATATTTAAAATTAGATAGATTTATATAAATTTTATGAAATAAAGCTCAGCTAATGTAAAGCATGTTTGAATCCCTGGGTTTTCTGACTTTTAGAATGGATTGTTCAATTAGTAGACTCAAATATTTACTTCCTTTATTGATTCATAACCAATGTATACCTACTACACAATATAACCTAGGTGTTTCATTGAAATATTATATCATGTATTATATAGTCTATCATTAAGCGTAGCTATTCGTTGCCTGATTAGCATTTTCATTAGGGAAAATCCATCACGTTCAAATGACTACTGTGAAATGTTAATGGATGGAAATAAGGACATCTGCTACGTTCACATATGTAATGCGACTTTATTGAAACAGGGTTGCTGTAATTTACGACTTTGAATTGCACAGGGCGTATGTCTAGCTACTTCCATTATAGCATTGAATATAAAAATTGCATTAGGGAATACATAAATCTTATCAAATATGCGAGAAGGACGAAAAACGAGAATAAATATCTTTTTACTTTGAAAGTTTTTTTATCCCAAATCAAGGTATAATTTTAAATCCTCCATCTTTCTTCTGATTCTATCTCTGTAAAAGGTAAATTGCGCAAGGAGAAGAATTCCATATAACTTCGCGTACCAAATTTAGAATCGAATGAATGCGATAGAGTCTCTAATGCAGGATTGGTGCGAGCTTATATATTGCACGTTTTCATGTTCTTTCTAAGAGCCCATAATTCACATCCTCCCTCCCTCACAGAAAATTCACCGTCTCCCTGGTGATCTTACATTACTTTAATCAGTTTCTCTCCCTGCATCTCATTCTTTCCACATCCAATTTTTAGTGCGCTCCGAAACATTCCGAAGATACGTCCTCATTCCGAATCCCTCCCCGCAATTTCCTCCGCGCTTAGCCTAAATTTTCGGTCGCAACGAGGACTGCATTCCGTTCCTATTTCCCCCACTTCACTATCCGTAGCTCTCAATCACCTCCCCTTCAATTTGGCACGTCTCCCTCATTCTGCACCACGCATCTCCTCAACTCCCCAACAACTTTTTATAGGCGATCCCTCGCACCCTCTTTTCTCCCTAAAGCAATCCCGCTGAATCAACCCCCAGCTGCTCTTGTTTCTTCTCTCTCCCTATTATCTCCCATCCTGAGAAATCTTTCTTCCAAGATCCACCCCACGTAATGTGGAAGCTCTTCCACGTACGTGGAGTCCAGTTACATCGGGCACGCCCACTTTATTTATCTTCAATTTTTGCTTCTCCGTGGGGTCGTTCGGTGGTTAAATGGGGCCGGTTTGTCTTTTTAGGTTTTGGTTGACTCAAGTGTGAGTGTTAGGGAAAGAGGGACCGAGACAGTTTGAGAATGGTTGTATAAATGTGGATGGTGGAAATCGATACGCCATTTCGGTTCGTTTGCGGTACTGTATCCACACATTTAGTTTCGTTTCTTCGGCTACTGCGAGAAAGACACAACTGTGTCTGGATAGAGTGGCTTTTAGCTCATGTTCTTTATACATTTTATTTTTAGTGATTTCATTAATCTCTATTTTTAATATTTTTATATCACCCCTTACTAGGCGAGGTTGTTCCGCGTAACGTCATGTTACATTTTTACATGATGATTTATCATAAAAGGAAAAAAAAACGTATTCGAGGAGAAAGAATAGGAAAGTTGGTTTGAGAGAAAAAAATCTTAACATTATACTGAAGGTCCTTAGAAAAAAAGCCTCCTTGCGGGAAAACATCCTCATAAGAACCGGGGTGAAAGAATTGCAAAAAAGGTGATAGGAAAACTTTTTAAAAGATTTAATTATTAAAAATAAAAGTATGAAAGATATGAATCAGCTGCCAATGATGATATTAAAATAATGATTGTTTGAAGTTATTTTCTCTAAGTCCAGAGGATATTTTTATTTCTGGTAGCGTTATAAAATTGTCGAAGCTAATTTGTGTTTAGACCTTGAAAATTTTCTGGTGTTTTTATGATAAAAAAGAGATAACTGACGCATGTCGTTGAATGAGGATAAATAGGTGGTATTTTTGATCAGAATATTACGCGCAATTCTATCCAAATATTTGTAAGGTGATAGCAGTTCCTTAGAAGGGTGGAGAGGGAAATGACACTCTTGTTGATATCCTAGGCAACATAATCTTGAACTCTTTCCCGTATCAAGGAGAATCTTCGAAAGAGTCACTAAACTTTACCAATCGTGCGTCTTGTTTCCATAGCCGATAATTCAATTTAATATATTGAATTCGGCTCTACTTTGTTTTCTCCCGAGGGAAGCTAAAAGTTTCCTAAAGGCAACTGACTTTGTTAGAACTCTTCTCCCTTTTTGTTACCCTCCCTTGATGTTTCCCGATCTTTTTCTTGCTCCTCTGTATCTAACCATTCTCTGATCCCTTCCCCGACTTTTTATGGCTATGCTCCTCCGGATTCTCTTTTATTTTCGTTTTATTCCTCAGATTTTCCCAGTCTAATGAGAATGCGACATCTTCCCGTATTCAGTAGGCTTATCTCTTACCGGGACCTCGTACGATATTTTTCTTCGTCACTGAATCAAAGGGGAAAAATCCGTTTTTATGTTTCTGAGCTCTTGTGCGCGGGTGATTTCGCTCTTTCAGTCCTTTCTGCCGGGCATTTCTGGCACCCTTTCTGTTTCCATATATTTCTCGCTGCTTTCATAAGATAGTGTGATTTTTCATTTTCTCACGCATCGTTATTACTTTGTCGAATAAGATTTATTAGGAGGGAACTGGGACTGATGTGATTCAGGATGTGGATGAATTGTTTTTCATTTTATTTTATCGATGTTTCTTCTTTTTTCTGTGATCCTTTCTATCGTCTCTTAATCATTGGCTATATTTTTTCTTTTCTCTAATAACCAAAGAGCCATTTTTCCACTTTTTCTTCTAATTTATTATCGCATCTCATAGAATTCCACATGAAGTAAATTGAAAAGAACACTTGGTAGTTTCCAAAACTGTTTACTTACGATCGGATCTGGTCCAGAGCTTGATAATGACTCGCTTGAGTCGAAATCGGTCGCATTGTAAAAGATTTGGAAACAACCAAATTCTGTCTTCAATTTAATCTATGATATGTACAAATGAACTTCTTTGTTCTTGTATATTTGTATTTGTGATCGGAGTTCTTTATCACTTGATATTATCTCGTTTCCGATTGAGGTAATTTGTTTAGCAAATGCAATCAGCCAACTAATAATTTCCCACTCTACCTAGTCCATTCAATTTAATTTTACGCTCTCTTTATAGACTATTAGCTACTGGATAACTGAAGTCCATCTTATAAATTGGTCGGGCGTAGATAGCGTACCGTTCTTTCTGTCAGGACGAATGGGGATAAATCTGAGAGAATGACTCAGTGTATTCTCACATATCTTCCCCATCTCCTCCTTCCAATTTCCTCAATCTTCTTACGCGGTCTATTCTATCCACCCTCTCAACGCCCAAACAATATCCTCTTTCTCACTCTGCCCGTCAACCTTGAGGGTCTTAACTATCAATAGGTCCCCACATCCGCACCTACTCCTATTGCTCTTTAGAGATAAAAGGAAATGGTGGAAAAAAGACAAATTTCCTTTCCTTCTCGATCTCATCCACCTTCAATCAGACCTGATCTTTAGTATTTAACACTTTGCATGAATGTTATTTGTGTTACATAGAGTGCAGAGTATGCAATTTTTCTTCTCAGTCCGAAAATTTTTGTTTGATGAACAATCCTCATGTAGCCTGGTTGCCTTATTCCCTCACCAAAGCTTGAGTAGCTATGGCAGAGGAATTGAGGATCCAGCAGTGCTCTGGGTTGGTTACTTTGCAGACTTGATGTCGGCACTGTTTAACATCTTAACTGGAAGATGAAATTTTATTGGCAGTTTAATTCAAACTTCAAAAATTGGACCTATGGCACATTAGGATAAACTTTTCTGTTATAACAGTTCAGAATTGCGTGGTCATTTCTGCACGAACCTCCAAGATGTTCCCTCTTCTAATCCTTCTTTCCCTCCGACATTACCACATCAATCCCTCGGCCACGTTATCTCCTCCTCCTTTGAGTCCCTTTCTTCCTTAACCCTCACCATTCTCTCTCCCTAAGGACTCCACCCCCTCAAGTTTCAATCGCTGACCCCTCCCCGATCTTTCTTGTCTTTTCCCATTTTCCTTTCGGCGAATGTCTTTTGTTCTCCCCCAACTCGGAAAAGAGTTCGTTATAAGCGTGCCTCAGCTGTGTCTCAAGACACCTTTTGAATGCTCTCTCCGTTCCCATTACTCGTACGTGCCCTTTCCCCTCTTATTTCTTTTATGGTTTTTAAGGGTATCCCCGAGAAAATTAGACACTTGGTCTCTCCCATTCACTTGTTTCTCACGCCTCTCCTGTTTCCATTACCTTCCGCTCCGCCGGATTTTGCGCTAGTCTTTGTCATTTGCTTTCTGTGTTATTTTCGATCGCACGGGGTTGTTATCGTTAGTTAATCTTTAGATCGAGGGAGGTTAAGGATGCTTCCCATTATTTTCTGCAAATCCAGCTACTTTTCCAGATTCCTTTGTACCTACGTGTTTAAGCGCTCTTTGCCAGCAGGTCACATCGCTGATGATTGTCTAATGATACCTCTATTAGCCAAAACAATTCGTTCCGGAATCACGGTTGTCAACAGAATTCTCCGCTAGCCGAATCTTCGTTGGAAGAAAATATTGGCAATATAATTACTCATTACCCAAGGCCGCGTTTCTCTAACTACATTAATTAACGTTGAGTTAAGAAAAAGTCCACGAAAAAATATGAAAATTTATAAGATTCTTATAATTTTCAATGCCGGATGGAGTTTAATAATCAGGGTCTCCTCACTTCACGAGTTGATGATGCATTTCTCGAACTAACTTTCACCAATTATGAATTAATAATAATTACCGGCACTATTCTGTAGCCTGGTGGTTCCGTCAAAACTCTAGAATTGGTTTAGGTTTCGGTCATGAGAAAAACTTCGAGCTAAGATATTGTGGAATTGTTGTTTACCTTTTTATATGCTCCAGTATTTTACAACGCTTGATTGATTGGTCTACTTTACAAGCACTGGACTGGATGATTACAGTTTGTTGAAGGAGCAGATGGATCTGTATTTGAATGGGAGATAATTAACCTCTTGTGATGCTACTGCGAGTGGGCGGAATGCACGGAATAGCCGGAATGCAGACGTGGTATTTAGGTAAACAAGCCTTTCCCTACAACTTGCGGAACGCCGTAACTGGACCAACTAAGTTTCAATCAGCGGCGTGATTTCCTCCTTAATTTTTACTCCCAACCATATTTATGAGGGCAATATTAATTTCTCTCAGTTGTTCATGGCTGAGTTGTAAGTCGAAACTTGACATTAATAAAAAATTGTGGTGGAGATTACAAGTTATATTTTTTATTCATTACTTCTTGTATCTAGGGAGATATATTTTCGATTTCTTGACGAAACCAAAATGTTTCTCAGGATATTATAAAAATATTTAGAATTAGTTAAATATAATTATGTTAAAATTATTCCTTATTTCTTCTTCACACGGAAAGAAGGATATCAATAAGTTTTCTGTAAAGTTTGGGTAACCATATGACATGAACTGAAAAAGGACGTGTATTAATGTTGCCACATAATAAGGCGATTGATTGTCTTCGGGCTTTTACTTTGGCAATTTTTCACCCTTCCTATGTTTTATTCTTAGAAAAATAATCACGAGATCAAACACTCTGTGTTAATGCGGTGAGTTCCCTGTCTATACTGGTTTACGCAAACAAACTGTATTCATACCCTGAAATTGGCAGAGTTCCATACATACTGTCACTCTTGTCATATATGTGAGATGGGTGCTTTAAGTTAGTTTTTCTAAGAAGAAAAATAAGCAGTTGAGAGTTGTATTAATAGAAATCGAGAATAAGGAAAATGGGTGTTTGTAGTGATAGTATGCTATGTGTAATCACATGAAATGGTGATTTCCTTTCAACTTCGAGGAGATTCCGAATATTGTGAATTGAACTGTGAGTGATTCTGATTACGTCTCGATGTACTAGGAAAGCTTATAACCAAAGTCGGCTTGTGAGAATTTTTTCTACTTACATACATTTGATAACACTATTCTCTTTCGGGATAAGTCTTATTTGCTTTGTTTGCCAGTACTCCTTTATGATTATCTTGCTCACGTCTTCTGCTTCGATCAAATACAAACATTATTTGAAGCACTCCCTTTTACTTATTTTTCAAGTTACTCTCGTTTTTCATCTTCAACATCACATTCACTTCATGCAGTCAAATATTTCTCCGTTTTTCTCTCCCTTAAGTACCACTCACATTCTCTTCGTATGCCATTTCAGTCATTATCTTTCCCTACAGATGTTAGCTCCCACGTGTTACCCCACCTTCACTTATTCTTCATTGAAATTTCAAATGCATAGAATGTTTTATTTCTTATGACCAGGGACAGCGACGAAACGTTACTTATTCTTTATTTCCTTCTATTAACTGTAACCTACTATACTTACATGTAGATGATAAGCTATCTGTCATGTCGACGAGTTCCGCTGCCGAGGAAAACTAAGATAATTTTCTTATTTCTAACCAGGCCCATATTATTAGAAGGCACTCCGTTTCTTATTATTACTCAGAATCATGGATTTTCCATCGTCTGCATTTCATTATCTTTTTTGGCATGAATACTATAAAATAAAGATACCGAATATCAAGAGATAGTTCGTTGTATATGGCTATGAAGGTGTAAATTATGGTAAATTAATGATGCATTTCAATTGTCTATAAGTAATGCCACTCCAAAGTTAAAATAAAGAATAATATGCTGATATGGCTACTAATAAGCGGAACAGTAACCGTAACAACGGGCAAAAAGAAAATCGCCATCGCATTAAATAGAACCAAAAAATATTTAAACAATAATATGTACGATTTCGTGCCTCATAGTAATAATCGGCGCCAAGATTTGGTGGCCCGATGTCATCGGTTAGAATAGCGGGTAAATGCTGTCTCTTAAGCTTAGACTGTCGCTCCTAGTAATATTCACGGTATTGCAATATCGTTAGTAGCTCTTTCGGAATCGGAATTTGACTATTTTTCGGATAGAAGACTCCATCTACTTCAGTACAGAGGGAAAGGATCATCGATTCCCCTCTCTCACTCACTAACCTGTCACCTTAGGGATGGCGGAAAACCACTTTTTCCTCGAATCAAGTCCTCTCCTACCCTATCTGCATCGCTACCCATTCCATCGCTAGCAAAAACCTTTATCTGGAGTTCCATCTCCAGAGATTCCTTCACGCGTCCCATCTTGACATCTAACGCCTCCCACTCTCTCTTCGGCTTACATTTTCTTCCTTAAAATTCCTCTTTCCCCCCGATCCGATTCTTTCTCATTTCCTGCTCCCCCTTCCTTCTTTCTTTCCTCCGCTTTCTCAACATCGTGTGGCGTCTTCTGGTCGATTCCATCTTGATTTTGATCTTGGATGTTTTTGAATGCTTGGCTTATATATTTTTTTTGTTTTTGAATGATGATTTGTGTGAGGTTTTCGTCGAGAATATGTTGGTTTTGGTCTCGAAAATAGCTGGTGAAGTTTCACCTAAAAATTTTGAACGTTATTTGTTTAGGATATTTTCGTTGCATTCATTTAAGTTTTCCGTTACCAATATAACTGAATTGTATTTCTTAAAAACATTATTGGATTACGTTATCTATTTTGATTTAAAGGAATGTGAAAAGTGTAAATGATAAAGACTTATGGTATTGGAGAAATTGTCTACATTTTAATATCTGAAAGGTAGGGTTCATCTTTTGTACTTGGCAGACTTAATATTTGAAAAAAAACAGGAAACAGTTTACTCGAAAAAGTAAAACGACATTCAGTTTCTTGAGTGGTTACATTTCGCTGGTTATCGCGTGAGGAATGACCACATTTTGTTCCGTCTTTATAACGAATTGAAACATCGTTTGCAACTCCATTTCACTGACCTGAGCAAGTATAACTGGTATTTTACTTCTAGAAATTCAATTACTTTCCATCTTACCGTCTTGTTAATAACCTCGTTTCACCAAAGTTTTGAATTGTGCATTGGAAATTAAGACTTTAATTTGCATTTCAATACTTACCTTAACGTTTGACAAGCAGAAAATTCTCATTTAGACACCGAGTTGATATTAATTTTTGTTCCAAGTTTTGCCTTTCTTCCTACTGAATATTCAGCCAGATACGATGTAGACAAGAATTCTTGTAAGAAACTGAGAATTTTTTTTCCTTTTTTACCATTTATATTTCATTACTCTTAATTATGGCACAAATTATAATTATGAATATAGTAATATTTTCTCTTTAAAATTTCTAATCTTATCACTTCTACCGCAATTGTTATTTATAATTGACCTACTTGCTTTGCATGCGATAAGCTGTCTAGTATTATATTAGTATTTTGAGTGATATTGAAAGTGAAAATATTATTTCACACGAATTATTTCCTGCCAAAATTTTGCGAAACGTGCTTTTTATTTCAGGGCGAGATTATGTTTCGTTTACCGCCGCTGTGGTCGGCTGGTAATCTTTGTGCAGTTCCGCATGTTTTATCAGGTGATTACGCGACGGATGTTTTTCATTTATATTTAGAATTGGTGTATGCGAAGGTAAAATACTTGCAGAACTTGTTTCATTTAATCAAGAAGATTCTCGTGAGCTTGAGTTTTCTTTTCAACTACGTGGTTGGTCAGTTGGATAGATTATATGCCCGAAAAGCGAGAGATCTGGGTTCAAGTCCCGTCACGTTGAAGTTTTTTGATTCTTTTACGATGAATGTGAACTGTGGTGCTATATAATTAGTTATACCATACATGTAAGTGCAGTATTTGCACTCCAACTTTTTTTTATAGTTTTGCGTATTTTATTACTCCATTCTTCGCTCGCATACTAGTACTTGAACCGAACTGTACACTTACCTGATCATGAACGTACTTATTTGCATTTTGAGTCAGTATGATAAATGTAATAACCGTCTGCGTGCCTTACGGCTAAACATGCTTTACCAAGGTGCTTGTTATAATTTCTAGAGCTGTGTTATTTATGGTTCCCTGTTGATAAGAATCTCCATTTTGATGCCAACTTCAGTTACTGCATCTATTATCGTCATTGCAACTTTCTCTCTAATCCCTTCGTAGGATTGCTAGTCACACTCTCTCCTTATCT
The DNA here is from genome assembly GCA_036926295.1 of Pachydiplax longipennis. Taxonomy (NCBI): domain Eukaryota; kingdom Metazoa; phylum Arthropoda; class Insecta; order Odonata; family Libellulidae; genus Pachydiplax; species Pachydiplax longipennis. The sequence continues at coordinate 17,915,351 of JAVFKF010000012.1, forward strand.
CTCTTATTTCATTCCATGTCATTTCACCGCGTAAAAATAGTCGCGAGACTGGTTTTGAAACGCTCCGTTTCCATTCCCTTCCTTTCAAAAGTGAGATTTCATTCGAATCCCTCCCGAGATGCCTTCTTTCCCCTTCTTCGAAGAGATTTTCCACTTCCGTCTTATTCCCTCTTTCGCCAATCTGTTCCGTCCTTTAAACTCGCGTTTCACCAATTTCACGCTATTCTTATTTCTGTCGTTTTCCTTCGGGGACTTCCCCGTTTCTTATTTTCAGCCTTCGGTTTGCCCCGCGCAAAGCGATGGGAAGGTAAAGAGTAATTAAAGTGGAATTCGCAGTCTCGATCACGCTCAAGGTTTGTATTTATTCAACTGTCTGGGATAAAAGAAGTCGGAATTTGGTTGTATTTTGTATTTTTTGTACTATTTTCGTCGAAGAACGCTCCGTGAAAAAAGATGGTTTGCCTGTTCCGTATCCAGTATTAATTGCTTTATGTTGTGGTATTTCTTCAGGATGGTTTTCATTAAAGTTAATTGTGTTGTCCAACCGGATTGCTTAGGGTAATATTTTATCAAAATCGCTGGCAAGCAGTTGGATCCATAAAATTAGAGAAACTTTCCCAGATTTATCAAGTTTTTCACTAACATTTTTGTTTCAGATTATCGAATATTTAGTTTTTGAAACGAGTTTACGATTATGATTTGAATTTGACGTTTCCTTTATTAAAGATTTTTGCTCCATTTGGGACTAATATCCGCATTTAATAACATTTTGCTTCGAAGGACTTGGTACATTTGCCAGCGTCTAAATATCTGGAGGTTGAATTAATTCAGTTACGCTCCTAAACCAATATTTACTTTTGCCACGAGAAACTGTTTATAATGGAAATTACTCCCTATGGACCAAGGAAATGTAGGAGTAACAGCAGTCTCGATGATTCTTTTATCTCATCAAACATTGCTTGTTTAGTTGCTAATATACTGTGATTGCGACCACGAAAATAAGAGGTTTATGCTCATTAAGAAAGCTTGAAAGTTAAATTGAATCAGATTTAGGTATTATTTAGAGCATGTCCCTAAGTTTCAATCAAGCAAATCGCCCAGCGTTTTCCTCCCGCAGGCTACGTGTGATTAAATTTCAACTTTTTACTCATAGGAGTGCTTAGAGATTTGAACGCAGGATTAGATTACGTAACGATTTAAGATATCAGATGTCTTGAAAGTTTTCGCCGCCAAATATGCAGAACTTACGGTCGGTAATATCGTTCGATACTGCAGGATACAAAAAGATTTTGAAAGTAGACAATACCTATCTCATAGGGACATTTGATACAAGGGTAAGTTATTCTGTGTCTGGTATTCCTCCTTCTTTTATTGAATGATATTAGATCATAGACTGCAAGATTACGGAAAAGAACTGCCATTTAATAATGTTATGGATTTTTTAATATCATAATTTTTAAGAGTTTTTGTAACATTATATTGAGTAACAGCCGAGTTCGAATTTCTTTTCTTTCATTGTAGTCTTTATCTTATATTCAGATTTACTTTAAATTTGGTCTTACAACAAATGAAAGTTGGGATGCGTTTGGTATGGAACAGTTACAGTAGAATGAAACAGTTATTAGGGCATTGCTATAGAAATATTCTTCGATTATACCAAGCGATGTATTACCTTTAAAATTAAATTGCTGAATTTAAGACTTAAGTTCCTCATCTTAAAGTTATCTTCGGGGTTTATCACTAACAGAAACCAGCCCCCTAGATACGTTTTCTTAAAATATTTCGTCGAAGTGATTCCTAGGATATTAACCTGATGTGTTGGGAGGATAGGAGATTGCCGTTGTATTCCGTCGCCGAGGCAACGCCCAGAGTAATCATCTCCTTTTGAAAGGGAACATGACTTAGTTGATGACGTGCGCCCCTTCATCTTTTCAATGGACCTGCTCGTGCTGTAGCTTTGGACACGCCTGTCTTTTGCATCAAGATCCGAAAATAGATTTTAATTTCAACAGAGGTCAAATTCACAACACAACCGATGTATATGTATAAAGAATAAATGTTAAAAGATTAAAGGTGGCAGCTTTTTGACAGCCTACAACTCAAGAAACCTTCCTTATTTCTCGGATGTATGTAAATGACAGCCTTATATATTTTCGTATCAGGTATTCATAAGACTTTGATATAGAAATGATATAGATATTTCATTGGTTCTGAGAATATATTCCATTATATGCAAAATTTAATTCCACAACACGACCATTTTTAACCATTAATCGTCATTCTCTGGTGAAAGACGTAAATTATAAATAAATTTATAAGTATTTTCGAAAGAAGTGCATGAACTTATTTTAATCATGCAGTATTTGAGTTCATTTAGTATGTTCGCCAAGTTTGATTTCAATATAGTCGCTCTTTCATTATTATGAAATTACTGGGTATTTCCTAACTAATATGAAAACTTGTGTCTCTTAATTTAAATAACACAAACTACTGTATACTTCGGTCATAAGCAAGCCATGTCATCTTCTAGATTTTATTAATTCTTTTAAATTTTAATGTGCTGTGAAATCATCGAAATATCCTTGAAATGAATCAAAATCTAGTTGCTCATTCCCACCTACGTTGGGAGAATATTGAATATAACACTGTAAAATACACTTGTCTGTATAATTATAGAATCGAAATTTATAGGATAGAATAAAATCATAAAGTAGGTTTTGTATGAATTTCATGTTTTGTATATTCATCACAAAACAGCCTTTTTTAGGAGAACGTCCTTATTTTAATTTAAATTTAAGTTGAGATGAATATTTGTCATGAAGTTTTCGGTCTTTTCATCTCATGAAATCAGATATTCCCATAATCGCTTGTTTGCCTCCAGTATATACATGGGTATGATGCAGTTTTAGGCTGCATTATTAATCTTGGCATCTTTCTAAGAAAAAATCTTTAATGCCATCCAATTAGTGAGAATAGATGCATCACAGAGATGAAAAGAATAACATCCTCTTATCCCTCCAACCTGCAGTCGCTTCCTTATATTGTACTTCTATTGCGAGCCCATTGAGTCGTCATATCCCTTTGCAGCTGTGTACAAAGAATGGCTATCAATTTATGGATGAGTAAGGTTTATTCTTATTTATTCCATTGGCGAGGAAAAAGGAATTCGTCACAATGCATTCATTCTCCCGTGAGGAATTCTCTCTAGCCTTCCAGGCTAGTATAGGGGAGGAAGTGATTCATAAACTAAGATTTATCCTTTAAGTTGGAAGATACTTTTTTTCCTCATAAATGTTTTCACTTTCGCTATCCACTTGTCTTCTGCGTTTGACTCCTAATATATACTAATAAAATGGAAGACGAATTGTGTTTTCTTGTATTTCGGAATATTTTCTGGATGTTAGGAAGTACTTGAATACCTACGAGTATTACCTCAATTCAAATATTTTCATAAGCATTTATCTCACAATTGTTATGCACGATTATTCTCATATTTGTAAAAGAAGAACTCTCGCCTATTGAAAGCACTATTGAAATCCAATAAATAATCATGAAATATCGAGGATTAACTTCTAGTTCTTGGGAGAGACTTCCATAAATAGATTTATTTCATAAATTATCGAAGAAATGAACAAATATTATTAGGCCGGATTTCATTTATTTCAACTCCGTTTATCAGTAGAATGTAATTTTTTCTTTACCTTCTTCATATTTTCTGTGACCATCTCATCCGGAAAATTTTAATATTTTCATTTGGGGCTCTGGCGCCATAATGTTAATATTAGGAAAGTTAGTATCAAAGTAGCGTATTATCATTTCAGTGGCGAAAATGAGTCATATAAAGTCCGATCTTGTCGGATGACTTGAGTTGGCCTATCGATTCCCACTCCGTCTTTCCTTTTACACCCTTTAGGGTCTCCTATCTCAGCTACCAAATCTTTCCGCCTCATTTTTCTTCCTCGCTTATTCATTCCTCTCCCCACTTTTCCCTCCCTCTTGTCTTTTCTTTCCGTATATTCCAACTATCCATCCCTTCCTCTTTTCCTTAGTACTATTCCATTCCTTTCTCTCTTCCCAAACTCTCTAGATTCACTCAGGATTCTCTACTTCCCACCGACAATACCGAGGGACATTTGACTCTCAAATGCGACATTCCGATTCAACCTCTCGCTTCTTTCTCCCGTTACTTTTCCCTCTTCCATGTTGCATTCGTTTTTATTTCCCTTTTCTTTTAACTCCCTTTCGATTCTACTTCACCATATCTCACCTTCTTCTTCACACTTACTTAACTTCCACTTCTTCCCCTTTGGACTTCTTGTAAAACATTCCCACTCGCCATTCTCCCTCTTATTTCTATCCGTCACTTATTCTGAGATAGCATCTTTAGTTCTTTTATTCCCTAAGTATTTAATTTTGTGCTCATCAGTGCAAGAGTAAAACTTCTCGGCAGAAATATGCGCGATCACTCACGTCCACCCAATGAAATTGCTATTCTGATTCAAGATTCAGGCTCCTGCGTACGTCTTTCTTTGCTGAGCTTTTCTTCGTTATTGTCACTACTTTTACCGCTGCTTTTTATTTTGAGGTAATACCATATCTTTGAAACACTTTAGGTTGCGTACTGAGACTAATGGAATACCGTGTGATTATGAAGAGAACTTCTCAGAGAGTGCGCACTGAAATCTTAAGGCAGTTAAATAAATGCAGTATTTCGAGTCACTCGCTAAATTTAATAAAAGATTCCCAAATTCTCTCTCCCGTAAGTATTTCACCTGTGATTTGCGATAGAGAAATGTCACTCGGTAGAAAAACGTGCGAATAGTCACGTGACTTCCTACAAATACGCTGTTTTGTTCGATTTCTTTCTTCTGCGCATCTGCCATAAGTTTCTGAGATCTTCTCTACTGTTACCATCCTCTTTAACGTCTGGCGCTTATCGAGCATCCATCTTTCCGTTTCTCTTTTTCCACTTTTTCTCCTTTTTGCGAATGTTTTTGCGCGTTATGAACTTCCTCTTTTTTGGAGAACCCTGTCCTCACTTTGATTTGTTTGCCGATGTCCTCTTCTCTTTCCAAGGACTTTTATTGGTTCATTTTCCTCGGGATATTATCTTCAATGGAATAGAAATCGGTTCTATGTCCGTGGCGTGATTTATCGCCATCGTTTTTCGGTCGTGGAAGTTAGTCGTGCTATTGGAGTCCATTCATTCATATTGTATCCATTGTGTTCAGATTGCACTACTTGTTGCTGATATCTGCTTTGTGACCGAATGGGAATATCCTATAAGATTTTTTTATTTTTTGTCGTTCAAAAAAATTCTTTTTATAAAGGGGTATAACTCCACCAATAAAAAGTCTCCGAAGTATGATTTTCTTAAATCATGTTCGATTTTGTATTTTTTTGGGAATGGATTGATATAATTAAGTTCCGAGTAATTTTTGAAGAAATATGCTCATTTATTTTATTCTCTTTTTAATTTTAAATTTAAATTAATTGATTTCAAAAGAAATCCATCGCAATTGAAAGCGAGAACTAAGCTTTTCACGTATTATATTTGTTATATTTCTACTTATAACATAAAAATATTTTTCCCATCAGGACTGTAGTCTATAAATTTATAACATTGGTACTCCCGGTCCCGTCGGACTTTTTTCTTATTCATCCTTAGGATTTTTCCTGGGTTCACGCCATCTCTTGTAAACATTACATTTCCCATACATTGCTATTAAAACTAATAAAATGATTTTCTTTTTTGCAGGTTTCAACCCTAAAAACAGCTGAGTCCCAGGATTCCTTATTAGTAAGTACCAAATTTTAATTTTGAATTTATTTTTTACCAAATGTTCTTCTCTCTTCAGAAAAGTTTGAAATTATCAGATTAACTCCTCTTCTAATTGTATTAATCTTTAAACTTTACGTTATGGATGATATTCATATATTATATATTGAATTAATTTTAAATGATTTTATTTCCGTATCTAAATCTACATCGCAATTGATAAATTTTGAAGAGGTCTTCGTTTGTTCACTCTTAGGTCCTTAGTTCAAACTATTCCTCTCAAACTTGTAAAGCTGTTATAGAAAAGCATAATTACAGTGACATTAATTATTAACTTCATTGACCATAGTGATTAGTAATGATTTCAAAATTTTGCGATAGTAGTTACCTTTCCTACTAATGTTTGCTTTTGGAATTGATTAAGTCTAGGGAGAGTGCACTTCTTAGTAGATATGATGTTGATCTTGAGTGTACAAAGATAAAGCAAAATGGAATCGTTGAGTTAATGCTGTCATCTGTAATTCATAATCAGAGATAGCTCTATTTACAAATTTAAAGCCAGGTTTTGTCTCTTCCAACCATCCAATTAGCGTTCTTAAAGTAATGAAACTCCGTTGTTGGGAAGACAGAGTCATTTAGCGAATGATGAAGTTTCCAAGGTAGCTACGTAAATGCAGTAGTTCGCTGCATGTAAACGAACACATTAAGCCCAAATGCCGGCCTTCCAACTAGCGGTCTGTTAGCTTTGTGAGCTACAACTAGGTTTGTTTTTTTAACACTGGTAGCTTTCACAGTCCTTGGTTTTGGCTGCATTGGATTTACATGCACCTCTTGGATGTTAATTGTTCCTCAGTCTATGGAAGATAACGCCTCCTCCCTTAAGAAAAATTACCTCCGACGTTCGCTTGCAGAAGTTTCTGAGTATTCCTTTAAGGGCTTTATCTAAACACTCTTCCAAAAATCTCTAATGAAGCTACATAATTAAAGAGAATTTTTCTCAGTCTGACCGGCTCGTTTAGATAGGAAATGTAGTGTTAAATTTAATTTTAATTTATCTGATCATTCATATGATAAATCTTGATTCGAACTGTCAGTTTTAAGTAGTCTGCTGCAGTCTATTGGTAACTTCGGAGAGATTTCACTATGAAGTGGTGCATATAGGCAAAATATATTTTCAGCGATGGCATACTATATTAGCAAGAGAACTGATCTCTCTGTGTTGCTCGCTTCTTGAAATATACAGCAAAAAGCAGCATCGAATTCACCTATCGACCTCTTCTATCACTTGTACATTAAAATTATATTTTCTGGATTTAATAGTGTTATTTAATTGTTAATTTAATACTAACAATAAGTAAAAAATTTTACTTGTTGTTAGTAAAATAAAAAATATTTTGTACTTGTAATAGTATTGTAAAATTTTATCTTTTAGAATTATTGAAAGAATTAAAGTGCTATATTTTAATCTCTTGGCTACAGGAGTAGCGTTTCGCTCCCCTTGTTAGAAAATATAGTCGTCCTAAATCATTGCTTATTAACCTTTTCGAATAATTGGATGATACCAATCTTTCTTGCCTCCTTGACAGCCTTTGCGGTCTCCTTTTCAGATTACAGATCGTAATAAATTCAGAAAATTTTTCATTCTTTTGTTTCGCTCCATACGGTTCCATTCCCTTTAAGAGGAGAGAGAGAGAATCTTCAACGCTCGATTGGCATCCAGATGGATATGAATTTCCGTTATGAATATGAATGAGGGTCTAGGTTATCGGAAATTAAAGAATCAAGATGAGAATTCGTTCCCAAAGTTTTGAGGAAAGACATTTTCCCGGATACAGTTTTGAGAAACTTTTCGAATTATGTTTATAGCGTTCTATCATAGCATCACTTGCTTTTATTGAACATACCGTCCTCGTTAGAATGATGACTATTCAGATTTTCTGTACTTATTAATTACTGCTTATCTTGTATAGATATTTTGAAATTCCTCTATTTTGAATTCCTTTTGCTTTTTTAGAGATTATGACAATTTATGAATTAGGCATACAAAGGGCGCCGTATTAATTGGTCTATCCATAAGTAGTCAAAGGAAGAAGTAATCGTTGTACGCTCTTCAAGAAACAAATTGTCAACTCTTCTAATCTTAAAAAAAATCATTTTTATATAAAGCGTGGTTAATTTTTTTTTTCTAAAATTGTAATATTTTTACTCTTAGATTTTAGGATACTTTGAAGAATCGAATACTTGGGAAAATCCTGAGCATCTTAATCACTTCATATTCACATTCCTATGCGATCATCTTATCATTCGTGAAAGCAGATCGACTTATAGTGCCGTGGTTTATTTGCCATATAACTCCCATTTTTCTTCAATAGGTATACTTTCCACCTAAATACAAATGATTATAAGTAAATGGTGGTGACGTGCTGGAAAACCCTCAACAGAATCTACGCATTAGGTTTATCGAAAATGTCTCTCATTAATGAGATGATTGATAGCTGGAGGTCGATGCTTAATTGAATTCATTACAGTACTAGCATGACGAAATGGCGAATCCAAGGAAGCAACTCACCTTGAATTCAAGTCTGCGTAGTTTTCTGAGAATAAAAGGTCATCTCATGTCATTATGTAAATCGAATGCGGTAGCTAAGTTAAAGAACACAAACATCGACTCGCGCGAGTGGTTAACCACCTAGTGTTGGAGATTGATTTGTTTTCAACCGCCGAACAGCATCTAACGATATCTTCTCTCTTCCGAGATGAAATATGCGAGCAATCCTTCAAACTTAATCGTCTCACGGTGCAGACTGCATCCCTAATCATCCCCGTAAGAAACGGCGTGAGAAAACCTACTTGTTAAGGTATCTCTTACTCTTTATCATTTCTCTCAATCATGATGGAGAACTCCGTCTTGAGAGGGAAGAACCGCGAGAAAAATTGATCTCTGTAATTAACTGCTGAAATCCCGGAAGCGCCTTGAATTCCGCTTCAATTAATCCATGTATGACGTGCGATTAGTTTACGGAAGTGAATTCCCTTGTGTGTATCTCGGCTGAATCTTCTCGCGTTTACGATTTGCTTAATTAGGTTTGCGTTCGGAGGATCAGAAAGGCGGCTAAGTAAGCGGGAAGAAAGGCAATTTCCAGGAAAACCGTTCAACTCCTTGCTAACTTCCTGAGGCGGTTGATTCTCAATGTAAAGCGATCACCGCACAGGTATAATTGAGGTATTTTGGGAGCTCCTTTTTTGTCCCTTGTTGCCTTGTGGGGATGGTAGGAAAGCTTAAGGTCAACTGTTCCGGTTGATATCTTTGTTTTAATCTCATATTTTGACTTTCGTCGTAAAATTCTGTGATGTTTCTTTGTCTTTCCGACATTTCTTGCAACTCTAGGAAGATTCTAATTATGGAATGTAGCCCTCAGGTATGCTGAGAACTAAATGAGTACGTAATTTCATTACTGGTAATTTCGGTCTTGTAAACATTTTATCCAGTAAAATAAATTATTCATTTCGCTTCGAGATTGATTCATTTTATTTTAATTTTTATAAGCACCTGATTCATGTTCCCCAATTATAATTAAATTTTCGAATTCTCATTAATTCAATTTTCTGCTGTTTGAATAAAACTCCGAAGTTAAGGCATCAAGTGTAATTGAGCACGTATTATTAGTGCAGTATTCCATACTTATGCCGAGAGAAAGCGTGCTTTAAATGTGTTTTAGTTCCCATGAAAATTGAAATTCATTTTGTCTCTGACAGAATTGCAAGTCAAATTATTAGATATATTCTGAGTAGGAACCACTCATCGTCGAACTGTAATAATTAAATTTAGTTTTCTCTCTCTGAGATGAATAGGGTTTCCATCTTACCATTTGTCTCCTTAATATTGATATCTTTCCCATTAATTTTATCGAATTCTCTTTACTATTATTTTTAGCAGATAGTTATAATAATCACAAAATATCTGAGAATGTTTCAGCTTATTTTCTTGGGTTATAGTCTTTATTGGTACATTATATATGTAAACTCTATTAGATATTGATTTGGTGTCTGCATATTTCATTTATCTTAAACCCTATTGATAATTTTTTTCTCTCACGATTCCTAACAGTTACTTTTAACTTCACCTGCATCTCTTAATACAACTTGTCAACAATTCCTCTTTTTCTTTGAATACTAACATCCGGAAATGATTGTGCCTTTTAAGTTGCTCGATTAATTTCTTTCTCTTTTTTACTTGTTTTCACAGAAATTTCTCTTCATTCATTCTTTGAATGAGTGAAAATCGAGGACTCCTCACCCTCAGCTAATTTTATTTTTAGTCTCTAGCGAACCCCTATAGCCAACCTCTGTAACCGCGATTCTAGCTCTATCCGCGCGACTAATCTCACTGCTTGGATGCGGAGCGAGCAAGGCTGCGGGAGCGTTGAACCGAAAGAGATTGGTAAACGCCTCCCAAACAAGGCGTGACACGCAACCCGTGCCCCTTTCACAACAAAGAAAATCTCTCGACTTTTTCATATCTGGCCTCTGTCGTCATCCGGGGGACACAGAAATTTTTCTTAAGTATGGGCGTTGAATAAATGCTGAGGGATGTAGAGAGGGAACCAAAATAAGACGAAGCCTCAGTAATGAGACAAGAGGGAGAGGCTGCGCAACTTATAAATATGCATCGGAGGAAATGTGGAATTGCTTCGGTGTCGGAAGGAGTGCGGGACTTGAAAAGTTCTTCAGGTTTTCCTTTATAGCGGCGGAGGTTAGAGGACTCCTAAAGAAAGCCAGTTGGGGTGAATTTTAAAGCAGGTGATAAATTGACCCCTCTTCTTGGCCATATTTTCCCCTTAGCGGGTTTTATCTGTGATTTTTTTTCTTTCATCTCTCTCTCTTACGTGCGGCATCTTTGTAGGTGAAGGAGAGGAATTATTCTTTCAAGTTATGAAAGGAGTCTCGAAGAAAATCTGTAAATTACCGTCCTTCTCGTATGCATGATCGATTTCGGATTTGTGCTTTATTACTTTATTTTTATAAATACAATGAGTATTCTACGTTACGATAGATTATTGCGCCATACGGTTATGAATACCTTATCCCGCTCTTCATATCACCCAACAACTTTGCTTTCTGTCATCTGTCTTTCGTGTCTTTACATGTTATCCTACCTTCAATTACTTTCTTTAATTCCCTCCCAGTAGTTGAATCACCAATTTCATCTGTGCTTCAAGATTTTTCTTCGATAATGTATTATATAGATAATGTATTGAACTTTTTAAAACAATATGCCTTGTAAAACCATATCAGTGGATGAAAGAAATGGTTTGATCATGGAAGAAAGGAAATTTTTGAGAATTAGCTCGTGAAAGATTTGTATAAATATTGCCTTATAAATAAATCATTGTGTTATCAATACTGTTGTATCGTCTTACTAGGCATTTTTAAAATCAATTAAAATTAATAATGGTAGAGTATTTGCTGTATGCACTATGTGGAAGCGCCATCCATTTCAAAGTATAAACATCAAGTTTGACAGAAAATGAAGCACTATAGGTAATAAAGAGGCTAGGGAAGTGGGTTAGAAATAGTACACCGTAACTATAAATAGTAAAGCACCGTATTTTGAGCGTAAAATCGACAAAGGTGAATGATCGGGGTGCTAACAGAAGGTAGTCTAGAGTAAAGAGTTATTCTAGCCCTCCCTCCTCTCCAATGGAATTTAATTTAATACAAGCAAACTTTGATTGCTGGCCGTGATCGTTAAGGTATTTCAGCAAGTTGCGTTATTACTCAACCGATCTCTCAAGCTATGTAGGGCACCAATTCAATTACCGAGATTGTACTGGAGGCAGCGAATTACAAGAATTCATTTCCGTGTGAGAGTTAGTGATTTTTCGTTCTTTTATTAAATCAAAGCGGAAATTCTATTCCTTCTGCGTTAAATCGGCCGATCTTTGTTATTCTATTCGTACGAGCAGTCTATTGTTTACTCAAAAAATTCTATTTTTATTCTTTTCTATGAACTATACGTGAAACATCCAGCTGCATTGTTTGTGTTTCATGCCGTGGTTTATCGAAAAACGTAAAGGAATTCAAAAGTCGCTTAGTGTTTAAATTGTAAAGTTGATTATTGTTATATATACGAATACTTATTGCTGAAAATGAATCTCTAAATTAAGGATAAGGAGAATATAAAAGATCTTGAATGCATTTTATTGATGGACTGTTGAAAAGAAGTTAACTATTTAAAGTCAAATGCGTACTTATTTCGTCAAAAATCCGCCAAAACGTAGATTTACTAGGCTTGGAAATCAAAATATGTGAGTGGATTCTTTTCCCGCATTCACCAAACACAGATCTACAAAATGTCCACGTAAATATTTTCTAGATATTTCTTTCTTTCCTCATTAAAATTAATGATGATTTTAACGGGTTAGTATTTATTCTTTTTATATATTTTCCAGCTTTATCTGCTAGTTTCTTACCTAATTTTATTATAAACGTATATATATGTTCATACGGATATGTTACACTATCTCTTTTGCTGTGAATTGAAAATATTTTATTTTGTTTAGCCAACCGATAATTCAGTCGAAAATTAATTCTGAACATTAATACAAATAACATTTTTTCGGCGCATTCTTTCTCTCAAAATCTTCCTATGAATTAGTTTACAATTTAGAAGTGATAGATATAGCCCATATAATATTGAATGTTCTCTTGATTACTAATCTTAAATTGTAACCATATCATTAGGAACAACGGACAACGTTCAACAACATTTACTTACACTTTGTTTTACTGTGCTTTTTGAAATTATTTTGGTTCATTATTTTCCCTCCCGTCATCATTTTTTAAGTAGGTAATATTTTGATACTTTCCCTTTATTCTCCTCGGTGTTTTTGCGAATTCCAGCATCATTTCGCATTTGACTTTCACGAAAAAATAAAAAAGCGGGGCTTGTACACAAAGGATGGCAGGCGTGTGAGTTCATGCGAGAATTACTTGTGCTGTCTGTGTGAATCCCTCAAAAGCCTCATCTTGGAGCAAACCGCCCGTGTACGTCCTGATAACTAGGTCGTGTATCATTTCATCTGTAACATAAACAGTCAGCCCGGTTGTCACGGATGCTCATTGTCACTTGAAGGATACTTCATACTCCTCCCATTCCTCGCATACCCACTTCACTCGTATATTTTTTGCTTAGTCCCCACCGTGTCTCTTTCTCATCTTCTCTTTTGCGCGGAGATACAATTGCCCAGCAGTTTGGAGAGGGAGGGAAAGGGAAAATGAGGCATTTTTAAAAATATCTCCGTATTCACCTTCCCTTTGCGATGTATATCATCGGTCAGATCTGGAAATATAAGCCACGGGAAGTTATATTCGTCTCGGTCGTTTTTATATCTAACAGTCAATGAGGACTATTGAAGTAATTGGAAGCTAATAAGGTATTTTATCTACATATTGGTAGATCTTATAACTCTGTTTATTCTTTAATTGGGAATAATTTAAATAAGCTCAGTTCAAAAACAGTGAATTTCTTAAATCGAACATATGCTTTAGAACTACGATTCTCTGCTTGAGTGTTCTTGTTAAATCTATCATTCCCTAATAATATCTTGATTTATCAGTGCGAAGAGGAAGTTTTTATTTAAGCTCTCTCCTTCTATTCTAGATGACGTTCATAAGTTTAATTTTATACTAAATAGTTTACAATAACTTATAAAAACAAAAATTTAAAAATCTTAATTTTCTTACGTTCCTTTTTTTATTAACATTTATTAACAGGTTGATATTTTGTAATTCAGATGTATGAGTTTTACTCAATTTTCTGTCTTCAAATTATAATTCAGGTTGTACATTGGTATGCATTACAATAGGCAATTTCCTAAAACCTTTGTCCTATTCACTAAATTTTACTAATATGATGAAAGATATGCCCATTAATATATGGACAAAAAAGAATTCATATCCATTTTGGCAAATGTCTGTTCTTAAAATTAAATTAAAAGAAGATCACATTTCTTACCTTTGCTGTAACTTCAAGGATTGCCTTTTATAAAAATCGAATAGTAGAGTCAAAAGAAATGAGTGGATCAAATATTTAGAGCGAATAGATAATCATAGTAATGATAACCCGGAAGACAAAGATGTTCAATTAGATAAAGGACGATTCACTAAAAACGGAAGATGTTTGAGTGCATAAACCGTATTCTGCAGACATGTAGAAGACTCATCTGTATAATAGATGAAGACGCTTATTATGTAGACAAAGCGAAAAAATATCGAAGTAGACTGTTGCATCGGTTCTCTCATGGATAGATGCCATGGATATTTCTCGCTTCGAGAAATATTTTCGTTTTGGGTGCTCACTGTCGCGGAAATAAATTCAAAGATCGCGTTTTTTTTATAAGAACGAGCAGTGCATTAGCGTAACCGACAGGGAAGCCTTCCGCAGCTCTGGAAGAATGCGCTTTGTCAGCGACATCTGTCGTGTAACATTCCCGTCACACTTTCTCTCCTTCCGAAAGGAGTCTAATTCCGCTGTTCTTTTGTCAAAATGGCGTTCGCGTATTTTCGCCCGCGGCTGCTTGTTTGTTTTCCTTACGTCGCGCTCCGGATCACCACCGGTGTGAATTAAAAAATAAAATACTCTCGCAGGTTTTTTATCCAGGAATGTGGAAGAAGAGAGTGTCACTGGGTTTTTTGTCGTTTTTTTCTGAATTCTTCTCCGCGGCTTTGCGAGACTGTCGCTGCAGGAAAAGGTTTTTTGGTGGGCGCAAAAGTAGGAAGAATTGCGTTTGAGAATCAGATGTGTTTTTGAGGTAAGACCGTTGCGTTTGCATTATCTCCGCTTGCATCTGCCAAGCATCATGTCATTTGTCAGAAGGGTGTGTGTGAGAGAGAAGGAGATTGTCCTTTTCTGGATGCAAAATAAGAGAAGTTCTCCCTCCTGTATCGTCACGCGAATCAGAAAAACGAATGATGTCGTTATTCTTGGTGTGTAGTAGCCGTAAATGAAACAGAAAGAGCCTTCAGACATTGCTTGATTTTGAGGATCCAATTTCCATTTTGTGAAAGATGATTTTTTTATCGATAATTATTATCGTAATAATCGGAATGAAATATTTTTGCAATAATTAATATCTACTGAATAAATTATTGATGGAAATTCAAGAAACGGCGAACGATTATCGCAGTTACTCCCTTATGTATTTTGATTTCTAACGATTTACTGTTCATATTGGTTTATAGTCATTGCTAGTTGCAGTGAGTAGGTTTCAATATGGAGAGAATGTTAACTTAAATGCTATTAACATCATGATCAATTTTAATCATATTTCTTAACCTTTATCTTCTTTCCTAATTTTTGACGATTAGTTTATTTAACATGCAATTTATACTTTAGTGAATATTTGGCAATAAAATCTCTAATCCTGGTAATTTTTAACTTCTTTGCTTTTTAAAGAAACTTTTCTATGATGTATCATCTTCTTTGTTTCATTACGATGAGTCCAAAAATTAAGAAATAAAGGTGGAATTGTTTATTGTTTTCATAATGAAAAATAAATCGCAGTAATTCGACCAACTGCTAAGAATAGTGGAACATTCTTATATTTCAAAAATAATTATTTAGCTGGGCGTCTTTTAAACCTTAGATCTTCGTTACGTTGTTAAAGAACGATTAAATTCTCATTTTGATTCTCCCAAAATATATATCAATTATTAGGAATCATAAAATATCCCTGAATCATAGTATTTATTTGCAGCGGAACCTTTCTTGGAATATCGTGAGAAGAAGAACTAGCTTAGCTTCCCATTTTTTGTTACATAAAGATGGTTCGACGACGATATTATTTTTAGCTCTCTTCGAGCTTATATGATGTTTTATATAAAGAGAGCGTAGGCGGACACGGAAGGAAATTCATGTATAGGAAAGAATAGCTTGAGATACTATCGGGTTCATGAAAGTAAAAGTATAATCTCTCGAACAAACGACAGCTTCGCCGTATATCTTGAAGGATAGGAGCAAGATTTGGCCAAATTCCCTTCTATAAGCTTTTATTTTCATTTTTTGCTAGAGAAGATCGTCTTTACTCTGAGACCCCATGCGTTCGACTCTGGGTGCGCCCACCCCTTCATCTCACCCTTAAGTCCTTTTCCAATATATGCTTTCCTCTCAGAACACTTTCTCATCCCCATACTTTCTCTTTCTTCTCTTAAAATTCCATCCACTTCCTTATGTCATATTCGTTTTTATATTTTCATAAGTTTTCTTCTTTTGCTTCATCACTTTTCGTTCCATCTCTGGCGAATATTCGGTATAGGAAAATATAAGTCCGTTCAAAAAAGGTTCTGCGAGTTAATTGAAGAGCTGAGTTTAATAAAATCTATAAAGGTCCAAAAGATACAGTGAAAAGCTGGTGATTACGTTGATATCTCTGTAATTCAGTTCAGTTTAGTTAATTCAAATAAAAAGATTCCCCTTTTCAAAGAAGAATAATCTATTATAATTTTAATTATTATTATAGTATTATTATCATTATTTATTACACTTAAGCCTTATTCTACGAAATTTAGAATCTCGTAATCTTCTCTCTTAGTCTCGTGATTCATCACTTATATTGAAGTTGGATATATTCATAAAAGATTCAAGCTGATAAAAATGCTGAAAAATAGAAAGCGTGTATGTGTAATAGCAGAATATATAATGCAAAAATCTTATGCATTAAGTTTGGTGTAAAAAATGATGATTATTAATTATCACGAAAGACTCGCTTGTTCATCGCATAAAAGACAAAGTTTGGAATTCATGCAATAAAGGCGAAAGTCTGCCTGAATCACTACACAATACCATGAAAGAGCTATTTTTAAGGATGTGAAGGTAGAAGGATAGATCACCAAAGCTTTGAACTCAAGAAATTAAAAATATAACATTTAAGTTAATGTATGATAGCTAACGGAGGAGAACCGCTAGGAACATGTCATTTCCAAGTTTAAATGCCACGGTAAAATGTAGCGCTTCGAAAACAATCTTCGAAAGAATTAATTCTTCGAAACAATTCTTCGAAAGAATTACTTTCCGAACGTTGCAGCATGTAATATTTACTTTGTGGTATACGGAGGCTTTTTCCCCATATACAAGCCGAATAACAAACATCTGATTGGGTAAGAAAAAGTGAACATTCACCCAGAAGTTGATGTTGATATCGAATTTTGTATTACGTATATCTTATTCTCTTGCCATGTATAATCTTACCCTTGTCTTTTTTCTTAATAAGAGCCAAATGACATCCTTTTCCTGTCTATTTTCGATTCCCGCGATATTGTATACCGATCTCCACGGAAATCCTTTCTCGATATTTCTTGCGCGTTCGTTACATGTCACTGACTATTCTTTTCTCCTATTCTGCCTTGGAGCCCTTCTCATTTGTCGGATTGAAAACAAAAGTCTTCTTCATGTTTTATTTCTATCGTAAGACGGTTACGCGAATGCCTTGACGTCTTGACGTTATTTTCGATTCCCAATAGTCATCCGGATTCCTTTCATAAGCGTCCTTTCTTTCGCTCGCCCCTCTTTTCTTTTTATTCGCTCCTTCATTTTTACCGTTGGAGGATCAATTGAACAATCTTGCATTTACATCGGAACAAAGAAGATTCTAGACAATGAATACCACTCGAGAAATCGAGAATGAATTATACATCTTTACTTTTTCTGCTTTTTTTGTGGTTACGGACGTCAATTTATTTGTACGACGTAGTTTTTTAGCTTGAAAGAATCCTGCAATCCTCCAAAAGTCTATTTCAATGAGTGCATTTATAAAGGATTCATCATTATTTTATGTGATTATTTTCCAGAGTCGAAATTATATTCATCATGAGAATTCAAATAAGTTCTCACGCTTTTTGTTATTGCACTAGATTTTCATTAAATGTTTTCTCCTTCATTTGTTACGTTTCTCGTGAATTTGCAGAATTAACTTAAATTCTTACAATTCTTTTAATGAAGAGGGAAAGATGCAATATAACATTTAGTGGTGATTACGCGGATGGATATAACATTCTGATTTATCCCTCACGTGTTATACTCTTATCATGTTTTTATTTTAATATTCCGAGAAACTTTTACAACATAAAAGCTAATTTTTTCGATTTCCAATTTCTATTATAAGTTGTTAACTGAAGATATCGCTCATCAACCACAATTCAGACGTCAAAGAATAAAGATTATGTGGAAACAAAACTAGTTATAATCTTCTACGATTATAAGAAATTCAGAGACACTGCAGAGAATTTATCAATTTTATAACATGGCTTTTTTATGTAGTTCTGGCTGGCATAAGATGGATGCAATGCCTCTTTAATTCATGAATACGATAATGGAGAATTGGGGGGTAAGATAATTGAAAATATTGACGACGGAGATAGTTCCCATTCTCTTCTTAACTCCATTTCCATATGCTGTACTTCAAAGCATTCCCATAAATCTTCCGCCTCTCATTAATTGCTCCTGCATTCTTACGAATGCCGCCAAATAGGTCGCCCTATGTCCTATTCCTTAGTACACGACTATAAATAGACGTTTCATGCTCTAATTTTCCGGGAATGGAGAACCAATGGAAGCGAATTATTATACCGTAGACCCATTTCGTGTTTTTTTCATATTTGGTTTTATTCCGTTTTGAGCTAAATCAGTGACTGTTTACGGGGGAATTTCACTGCGCGAATCAAATATCTCCCCTTCTCTGAGTAAATGGTCAATTTTTCATACATGCTGTTTTTGCACAAAAAATTGGTTTGTTCAGTTCTCCCTTACCATTTCTCCCAAGGGAGAATGTATAAATACCTTGTCAATCATGGATACCTCATCAATCCTAATTCTGATAAAGAATTCATTTGTGCAGTAATTAATTAGTAATTAATTAATGTTTTCAGGATCCTACTTAATCGTCTCGCATATCTACATAGAAAGGACTTAAATATCAAGATGTATTTACTTAATCAAGCCCATTGTTACAATTGGCGACTTTGTGAGGGTTTGATTTTTCAGTGTAATTTTCACTATCCCCGTACTTAGATACACTATCTGACGAGCTTTTGTGTAACCACTACACAAGAAGTTCAAGTCATCAAATTATACAGCGATTTTTCAAAATGGCACTTCATTCATTCGTTTACAGAAATTAGATCCGAAATCCAGTCCCCTGTTTTCTCATATTTTCTTATTTTTTCTTCATTCACTGTTTAACAAAGACATATCGTTCCACTCGAACCGAAAGCTTCAAATAAATTAATTTTTGTCGAAAATGTATCTTTTTGATCCGCCGGATTCAATTTACCTCGAAAAATCTCCCTCCGAATCCATAAGCGAGCATTCGTTAAAATTTTATCCTCAAAAATTGAACGTATTACTCAGTCGAATTGCCCGTCAAACAAATACGCGCTTTTATTCCGAGGAACCGTTTTAATTACGGGTCCCGTAATTAGAGACGACGCGTCGCTGCGATATTGTTGTGGCAACCAGATTGAATCGTTAATATGTGATGCGTGTCCGACGTCACGCTCTCGTGTTTACCAACGGACGATCGAATTTTATTTATATTCGTCACACGCTGATCAAAGTGAGGGTAGACTGAATCCAGACGATGGCCCGCGAGCGATCCTCGCCAGCGTTTCATGGTCATGTCAACAAGTACTCTTCGAGCAAGATGGTCGCTCTCCGATATCGAACCGGAATGCTTTATTGATCCTCATCGCTCTTTATGAAGTGATTAGACCTTCCCGTCTGCCCATTCTCTCCGTGGTATTTCCGTTTATGGCCTCCGTTTATTTATTTCCAGCGGACTGCGTCGCCGTGTCCATTCTATTATGTGAGAATAAAGGCAGTCTGTCATTCGATCGTTATCGCATATCGAAAATTTATTAAAAATGGCTTCTCTTTGGTTATCATACATGAGAATTTTTTCGAGAATATAAATGAAATCCTTCAAGTCCAAATACATGAAGAGGATCGAGATTTTAAAAATTAATAGTCTTTAGCTGTTAAATTTAATTGCAGTTCCTGATAGCAAATAGAGAAAGTGAAATAGGTAGAGTAGTAAAGCAAAGGAAGATAAATTTTGTCACCTTTCACAGTAGAGGAATTAGGAAAAATTATTAGCAAATGGTTTTATGTGTTGAATTTATCGTTTGCATTTATTATTTGGATACAAGTACATCCAAAACTTAGGTGCATGCAATTTTTTCCGGTGTTTCATAAAAAAACGCGTTGAAACGTTTATCTATTAGCAAAATTAATGAGCTATTTCGAAAGATGTTTTATATGTTTTTACAGGCATTTTCCTTTAATGGTACATCTGTCATACGCCTTGTATTAAATACTCAGCAAATTTTTCCCTTGGCATTACATTCCAAACATTACATGCTACATTCCTAATTCGAGTGCACGATTTATAATAAAAAAGTGAGAAATTTAGAGAATTCGCTGTATTTATACCGAAACCCTATATAATCAGATGTAAGTGGATTAACTGCAAAAATGTTTCTTCGGGAGATTAAGGATTGACCGAGAAATCAACTCAATCAGATACTACGTTCCTCGAAGGAACTTTTTAATAATCATAAGATGTACGTTTTTAATCTGAGAGCGTTAACACCGGAAACATTTCACATCTCTCAGATTCCATAAAGCATTTCGATGACTAATCTGATAAATGGAGCCGCTGCTCGTGAAGAAACCGTTGTACTTTTTCCGCTTCGTATCGGAGTGCTTGCCCCGATCTGGAATGATTTCACTGTTTTCTTGGATCGGAGCCAAAGTCGGCGTCTGGCGTCTTTTATCGGGGGATTTCCCAGACCTCTCGCCCTTTCTCCCCATCTTCCTATGTAGCGCTGTTGCCGAATCTCCTCACAATGAGTCATCGCTGTCATAACTTAATGCCCGTATCTTCAAGTGGTCCCCCTCAATTTGTCTCTCTCCATGTCGTTTTGGTGTCTCTAATAAAAGAAAGCAAGTCGAAGCGCATGGACATTGCAGTGATCGCTTGATTGCCGTCGTGTAGTGGAGTGTGGCTTTGGGAATAAGCGTCATGGGTTATTAGGACCAATTTGCTTAATCGACGGTTTGAATTTGATGTTTGCCTCACGAGCGCACAAGACTGAATAAAGGAGGTCCAAGAATGAGTCCCTGAGGCATTTCGTAATGATAGTCTTGGATGAAGATGTCTCTATACGGATATTATTCTTTTATGTGATAAGTGATGGGAGTGTATAGTGCCCTATCCTTGATATTATGTTATTTTCTGCCAGAAAATTACATCTTCCTACAGTCACATGAATGGGCATTTTTACTATGGTGATGGTATTAAATTCCAGTCGTTCAAAAGCATCGGTGATTTCTTTTCTAAATGGTAAAATATTTCTCATTGTGTGTTATCTGAATACGTTAAACGACTATAATTTTAATTTTGAAGAGTACGAATCTAGCTATGATTTCTTATGAATCATAGATATCTCTTTTCATATCTTTATCTTAAATGTATAATTCATCCTTTCGTTTCTATTCGAATATTATATTGCGTGAAATTTGAAACAATTCGTGCACTATTCTTTGAATTAAATATTATTAAATATTCTATTTACACACGTATATTTAAACACATTTCAAGTATAAATGGTTATATTTTTATCATTCTTTGTTCTTGAAGATGGAGGAATACTTCAATCTTGTTATTCGACACGCAATGGTATTGTACTGTTGATTTATAACCCAAAATCCTTTACTAGCTCTCGAAGCCATTTGGAATCTGTTTCATTTCCACCGCAGGCCATACATTCAGAAGCATCATAACGGTATCGCGTATGATTGCAAAAGAAACAAAGGGTTCCGAAAGACGTATCTACCGTAACTCAATGGAATTGAAAACCTCTTCCGCCGCTGCGAACTTCAAGCGT
This sequence comes from Pachydiplax longipennis, assembly GCA_036926295.1. NCBI lineage: Eukaryota > Metazoa > Arthropoda > Insecta > Odonata > Libellulidae > Pachydiplax > Pachydiplax longipennis. Next base: position 17,937,072 of record JAVFKF010000012.1, read on the forward strand.
TGCAATACGGATGCAGGGATCCGAATGGTATGCTCTCGGTGAATGGGATCCGTCATTGACTACATTAAACCCTATAAAGACGCTGTTGTTGCTCACGATTGGTTCTGGGATCGTAAACACCCACTCTATCCGCAACATCTGTCTTTCCCTATCTGTTCTCAATTCGCGCTCTCGTTGATGCCTGCTCGAGCCATTATCTGTTTCCCCACTTAATTTCCATCTTCCTCCAACTCTTTCCTACGTTTCAGAAAGATTTCCGCGCGTCTGCTCTTTATTGCCTCTCGGTGCGTAACTATCTTCTATCTTTTCATGTTTTATGGTTTTGCCTTCTCTTAATGTCTTAGCCTGTTTTGTTTTCGCGGGTGATGCGTTCTCTTCGTGATCAAGAATTCTTTGCCAGTCATGCGAGTGTGTCTCTAGGCACGCTTTCCAAACAGTTTTTTATACGTGCTGGAATGAAAATTTCGCCATCCAGCGTTTTATCTTCTCTGTGGGATTGGTTGTTTGTATTCTGTATTCTTCTGGCCGAATTAAATCGCAATATAATGATTCGAATGTTCATTTGTTTCTTTTAATATTGATGACGTATTTATCTTCAAAAGTAACAAAATAATCACATGACCCATATTTGCATCGATGATTTATTTTTTGGTTCATTCATTTGATTCCAGGAGGTTTCGTAGCTCGCAGGTAGGCATAAACTGTAGTTGTCTTGTGGAATATGTATAAACATTAAATTTTTATTATTCAAAGACAGTTTATGTTTATTTCGTTTGATCACTCAACTCAAACAGAGATTTAACAGATGAATATTTCAATGCCCAAAACTACCGAAACGTGTGGGAAACATATCCCGGTTAGGCCTCGGAATTTCCGGTTCTCGCGGTACCTGAGTCCACGTTTCGCGCTAAGCATTTGTGGAAACCTTAACTGTGAGAAAGGCGTTCAAATTTGGTAGAAGCCGTCTCGAGGTCGATTGCCAAGGCCTATATGAGCGAAATGACTTAACCTCACTTTTAAAAAAAATACTACTACTACCACGTAACTATGAGACCAGTAAGCCTAAGTCAGTTAAGGATAATTAATTGAACTGCATTAGGGGTATCGCAAGACAGGGCAGCAGTTAACCTTTCAAAACCTTAAAATATCTCAGTTTCATTTCTCATTGTCTTTCTTAATGCGACTCAATAACGCATTCTCTGTCTTCACGCGCTCTGCGCCGCTCCCTCAATATATTTCTCCGGAATTCCGACACCCACTTCCTTTTCCCCCTCTTTCTTTTGATATACACGCTAATCAAATTTACCCCTTTCGCATATCCTCTTTCGTTTTCCTTCCGTTCAATTTCCCTCTTTCTCTCGAGGTGAAACTCAATTCCGCTTTCTCCTTTCATCCATTCTTCCTTTCGACCCCTTTCTTTCTAGCGCCATTTTTCAACCGCGCCCCTCCCCCTTGCATTTCGCCCCCCAGCGCATAGTAATTCGTGCTGAAATGCCCCGCCGTGGCGTGCTTCCGTGTCCGTTGGCTTGAGAGGGCCTGTTTGCGTGCCTCTACCTATATCTCCCCCCCCCCCCGGCGTCTCCTTCCGCCCCCGCACAGATATCGAGCGGCCCTGACAATGGCTCTCTGGGGGGTGGGGTTTCGGTAGAGAAGGATTGAGACGGAGGGTGAGTTGTTTAGAGCGAGGAAGAGGTAATTCGGAGTTTTATTTTTAGGAAGGGATGGTCTAGTTAGAATGCTGCGGTGGCGAGAAGGAAGGAGCATGGGACGGAATATTTCGCGAAATAAAGTGGACTTTTTTGGTGTTAAAAAAGGGTCTTTTTGTTTCGGGGCGGAACGTGGTGGACGTGCGGGAAGCTGTTAACCTCTCGTTGGAGTACATCTGGAAATATGGGAATTTTCACGCGGTTTGGGAGGTTCGTGTTACGTTTTTGAAAGGACTGCAAACGAATGATGTCGACGAACCGATGCATATAGTTAGTTATTGAGTTATATCTTTTTGTGGGAATACGGAGTGTTTTGTGTGATTCTCATTATTTCAGGATTAGTTTCATACCAAGCTAAAGATTGACATTTTGAGAATGAACTTCCAATCGCAGGTACCGAACAGTAAATTTTACAGAAGTATAAGTTTACCTCGATTAAGTTTTCCCTTATAACTGATCATTGGGAAGCTTAAGTTATGCATAGTTGAAATTCCAAGGTAAGATATTCATATAGTAAAGTAAGTTGCTGTTTCATAAAGATTTATTGTATTAATGACATAAGTTGTTGTTCCAGTACACCTTTCAATTAAAAATTAATACGGTTATGGATAAGTAGATAGAAACATTATAACAGCTTTTAAGCTTTGCGGCTTTTAACTCAGAGCAAGCTTATGTCCTACTGTACTACACCTGAATCACGTCTGTTGATTAACCGTACATGTTTAATATTTTTATACTGAAAAACATATGACGGTTTTAGCTAAATTATAGTTGGTTTACGTTCACCTTAGTTAATCGTTTCGAGTTTTTCTTTGTAGAAATTCAATTTGATCAGTTCCAGATTTGATATAATTTTGTGAAATCCGGGAAGGTGAAAATACTGATGAAATCGGAACTCGAACCTGCAACTTCTACTTTGAGGAAGAACTTCAAACTAATTAAACTATCCCGCAGAAGAACCTCACTTAGTTTTTCGGTGTAATTTGTAGACAAATCGACAGGTGGCTTCGGCTTAATTGCTTCCACCATTGTCACAATCTTACGGAGACAACCTGTTTCGAGAAAGATGGAAAGAAATCCATTTTTTAAATTCTCATATTAATTTACAATCTCACCTTAAGGTATTTTTTTAATTAGCGATTTATATTTCGTTATCGAGTACACTCACCAGTTTTAGCTATTATAAATAAATGATTTAATACAGAAAGTTTAGCAAATTAGTCCTGTTGTTTAAATGGCTCTAAATTGACCTGTTTTCTTCGTAACAGCCACTCCTTAATTCTCCCACTATGTACGTTAGTGAAAGGAACTCGCATTATGGGTTGAATTTCGCAGTTTTTCCGAACAGGAAAGGGCGATGGTCCCTCTCCCAAATTTAGTTAACCGCGATTCCCGTTTTTATCTCTCACAGTCCTTTTTTTATCTTCTCCTTTCACGTCCGACCTTTCGCAACAAGCGACCTTCCACCGTCCAGCTAAAGGTCATCAACCCAGCTTGGACATCCGCCATTATTTTTTTCGGCATCCTGTTTTTTTTTTTATTTTTAATCACGGCGATATTGCAATTCCAGGGATAGCCGCGGTGGTCTGAGCAATTACCAGACTCCGTATAGCAAAGAAGACGTCCAGAAATGTGGACAAGTAAGCGGCCTCGTCGACATGTGTCTCAGCAGAAAGAAAATGTGGAGGAATTCCGTCAATGTCGCGAATATGCTTCTTTGTTTCCGCTTCCACGAGAGAGAGTTCAGTTTTTGCGGTCGCAGATTATCAGCCACATCCGGCGGGTCCTTTTTAACGGTATTAACATGGAGTCAGATTCGTTTCTCTCGCCGTGAGAACAAAAAAGAGCTGCTCGTGGGATGATGCGACAGCAGCGAAGTTTACTGCCGCGTAGTTTTTTTCGGCTTCGGGAAGCAATCAAATTGTCTACGGTATAGAATGTGTTGAGTGGGGAGAGTTATTGTACCGCTCACTACCGTATCTTTCTCCATTCTGGCAATTCCGAAGCTGTATTCGTAGAGTACGAATTGTGTAATGAAATTGGGGTTTTCATTCCGCAATTTACAGCTTGACTGCTGTCCGGGTAGTAAATAATAGTTGAATTTAAGAAGAATGATATTTAAACTAAAATGATGTCTTTTACGTATAAAATAAGTGAATATCTTTTAATCAAATAAAAAATATTTTATGACGCCAACAAATTTGGTACTCTGCATATTGGGAGCAATTATGCTTTGAAAATTAAGACAAGGAATAACTTAGCTCTTTTAATATAAAATTTTGATTTAAATTTAGTGTTTTAAAATCCAAAGAGAAATAGAAGAAAAAATATCTACAGGAACGGAACCCCAACCCAGATTTCCCACTTTATTAGGTGTTCTATCCCATCAACTACAATCCCGATGTTAGAACCTTCGTAGTTTTTATATTTATGTATTATATTTGTCGAATTTCAGTTTTGAAAGCATTTAAAGGACTTATAACAGTTATTCCAAAATTAGTTTTCTACTTTACTCTTATTCAGTGAATAGTTTTTCTGTAAATACCATTTTGTGGGAGGGTTTCTATATAATAAATGTATGTCTCTTTTTGGTCCACCTTGAATAGATTCAAGTGTATGTTAATTGAATTCTCTTAACTCTAGAATTGTATGGAAATATAAATTTGTCCCCATGTTGTAACAGGCTCTATACTCACAATCTAAATTACCTTCAATAGAGCTTTCCTTGAAAAAGAGAAGGATAGTTCCTCCTTTAGACGTTCTACCTTATACTTATAGTTGTAGGCGCAGCACCCTCGTAAAAGTCCTTATTATTTTTACCATATTACAATTCGGGCATATTCAATTTCCATGAATTTTAAGCAGCATTCAATAGACTGAAATTTTTAAAATATCGCTTAATTAAGTCATTTATCTCTACCCTTTTAGGGTTAGGCAATTAACGTAAGGAAGTTAATCGGTTGGCCAAAGTTGTGTTTTTATTACAGTCCAATCAATAATTTGCTCATATTAATTATTCTGAGAGTTTTCTTCTTTCGGCTCTAGAGGACCATGAATATCATTGGTCATCGGAGAACTCAGCAAGATGAAGAAATATGTATTCATTAAGCAATAATCCGGACGAAAATTAAGCCGCAAAAATTCCTTCGGGATATCGGAGAAATCTCTTAATTCTCATCGAAACAGAAATAAGAGATAATTAAGGAATAAAAATCCAAAAGCATAAAGATTTAAGGAAGAAAAAAATACAAAAGTAGATAGGAGGAAAGAACCCTTGGGCCAAACGCAGACTGTCTGAGTGGTTAGTTTGGTTTCTAGAATCGGGCGGGTGAAAGGAGAGTTATTGGAGGCAGGTAGAAATGGTTAGAGGGCTGAGATTGGAATTAGGGGGAGGTCATGGCTGTTGGCTTTATATCTCCAATGGCGATGGAAAGGAATCCCTTTTGCGCTTTGATTAAGTTTTCAGGAATTGGATCCTTTCTCTTTCGCTTTTCTTTCTCTAAGCGAGAAACAGCGTCCGAATCGCACTCATAAGGAAATAAAAATACGTCATAATAAACGGAAAGGTTCTTTCATCGTTATCTGATCTACAACGGTGTCGGATCAAACACTAAATCGAATGAAAGATTTGGGACTTAAATTACAGGATTAGAACAATGATGCGGTGTTTTGAATAAATTTTGTAATTCTTGAAAAATGTGCATAGAACACCGCAAAAAGCCGCGGATTCTTCACCTCATTGAAAATAGTAAATTTTTAATTTTTGGTATTCCTTTTTTAGTCTTTCGTCATTCTCTGCTATCTTAAATATGATTTATCCAAACAAAAATAATATTATATTGATATTGTTTATAAAAATAAAATAATTAACTTTAATGATTTATGATAAATTTTGAGGAATGATTACAATTACAACGGCAGTTAAATGTTTGTGAAAATTTTTCAAGATTATTGCGTGAGGTATATGTGTTGTGATCTCTAATTTTCTTGAAAATAAAGTTAGCTTTTTCTTTCGTAAAATTAAATTCTCGCTTGTTTTAGGAAAAGATTAAGGCTATTTATAATACTGAAAAAAATTTTCGCATTAATCAAAAGATTCTGTATTTTTTAGATCACCTCAATTTACATTTTAAGTCCCCTAATAAAATTTGAATTCATGATAGGTGGACCGTTCTTGCTGCGTCTCTCAACTTTAGATAACTTGAATTTCATGGCGTAACTTTCATAGTCTAATTTGGTTGGCAAATGAAGTTGAATTAAGCATGCAGACGGAGTAGAATGTGCGTTCACGCCGTCCTTTGCAGCCATTTTCTAGACTAGTGAGCCATGGCACGGGTCCAAATTACTCCATAACCATCACCAGTGAACGAAGTATTCTCACAAGTTACTAAACTTATTCTCTTATTGATGGAATCTTAGTGAAGAACGTCTTTCTCGGTTGTAATGATTTATTTCAAAGAAATAATCAGGAAGCGTTTAGTCAGTTACTTACTTAAAATAAAATTCCAATTTTAAAATCGTTTCTCATATTATTTTGATTAAAATTCTTGTAGGGTATTATATTTTCAAGTGAGTTAAATTGTAGCATAGGTAATTAGGTTTTTTAACCCTTGTAAAATAAGAGTTGTCCTTTCAGTTATCGTTGATTTTTATACGTTGTTCTTCGGAATCGACGTACGAATGTTTTTTCACTGGCTCGTACACAGCGGCACAAACAATGCGAAAATTACCTGCGTAGAATGTCAACTAACGATTCTTGCTTACATTCAGAAATACAATAGTTCGTTAGCAATTTATGATTTTGGAACACATGGCTAGTCGAAATGCGGTTTACGAGCGTAACTCAGGAACGACTTATCCTCGTTAGTCGCTGCAGTCACATTCCCGCGAATGGGAAGCAAGATCGAGCTCCCGGATAGACACGTGGGCGTTCAACTTTGGTGAAAGCAGTCCCAGGTTCAATTCTCCGTTGGGGATTGAATGTGCAAAATGACCTGTCAAAGCACAAAATACATGTTCATAAAATACTACTAGAAAACAAAATCGAAAAATGGCGCTTTTATCCTTGATATATACGGGACCCGCAACTCTTCTAGTCATTGCGGGCAGTATCTAAGAAGAAGTCAAGGGGCAAGGCTTTACTCCCGGCGAGGAGAGAAAATTGACCACCTTGCGGCAAACACTGGGGTGGTGTGAGGAAAGTAGTGGCAGTGCGGTGGAAGACATCCAGCCAACGCATTATCGATCCCGCGGCTCTTCCCTCCCACGCCTCGCACTTCGCAGAATTCCACCCGTCGCGATACCCACCACTTCATCTGTCCTACACACATCTGTTCATTATGTAACACGATGAGATATCCCCCCCGTTGAATGGAAGCGATTGATTTCCTTCCGATTTCTTAAGTTTCCACAAGTGCCTTAACGAGTTTTGGATGAGGCGAATCGGATGCGATTATCGGAAGAGAGCAGTTAAATTAAGGGAAATGGGAATGGAAGAGATCCGGGGATGGAGGAAGTCGGTTCTTTAGCCTTTTTATTGATGTTTCTAATTAATCCATCTCAACAGTTTTCCCTCAGTGCATTTTTCTTCCTTCTGGTGTTTTATCCTTTTTATCAAATGCAATTCATTTTGGTTTGATTTTTCAATGGAATTCGCTTTTTTCGGGAACGGAGGATATTAATTTATTTTCTCGCACAGCTTTTATTTCATGAAGCTAATGAAGCATACTATTCATCGTAACGAAAAATTATCCATTTTATGATTACGGTTCCCATGCATTTTATTGACATGGTTTTCAGAAGAAGTTGCGGAAACCGTTTTACTTTGTTAATTTCTAGTAACAGTATATTTTTAAGTGTTTCGGCACCTGAGATCATTTTGCACATGTGAGCCCTCACTGAGATTGACCTCTTTCATCAAAGGTGAACGCGCTGCCCAACTGGGTATTCGGGTAGCCCTTGATTATTTTTTTATAATAAATAGCATATTCATTTTTTAATCATATTGCTACTCGGCGGTACAATTTCGTACATTTGATAGTTATTAGCTGTTTTTATTTTAAATATTTTCAAAATATTTGTTAAATATTTTGTTTTAATATCTAAGTTATAAATTATTTTATACATACATATCATTTTGAGTTGCATATAAATTAAAATTAAAGTTACTCGCATACTTTGCTAATTTCAGATCTATGCGCGTTTGAATTTTATTTTTTAATTTCTTAGCTGAGAAATCTTAAAGAATTTTCCACAAGAAAAAAATTTGTTCGCAGAAAACGGTGGAATGCATTCCGCGGAAGAATGCAATTTCTATCTGCGCCAATCATTTCGCAGCACTTGTACAAGCTATTACGACGGCAAAATAGCTCCGAAAGAGCATTCTTATCCCGTTGCATAAGGAGCAATAGTAAGGAGTTTTAGGAGACCATTTCCCGATGCTCAAGTGCAGCCCTTGCTTTTCATGTTGCACATACCCCGAGGGGAAGATGCATTTCGTCGGGAGCCATTGTGCCCCACGTCGCGCTGACTCCAACCTTAGGGCACTTCAAGTCTTCGTTCTTTTCAACCTTCCGGCCTCCCTTTTTCTCAGCGGCCATACTCATTTCTTGGCGCACGATAGTAAAACGGATCACATTAATCCAGAGGCAGCCGTCTTCGTTTTATCGGGAAAACTTTTTTTTCTGCTCCGCGAAAATGCGGTGGTCGTGCAACAGACGACTGCTGCTCGAGGCGCTCCTGGCGGAGGGGGGAGCAATCAATAGCGGTTTGGCGGTTCTACCCCTGCGTTTCCCTTCTCTGCGTCTAGCGGAAGATAGTTCTGATTGGCCGTAAACACAAGTGATTATCAGATGCCGACGATAACATCAATTCCGTCCCCTTCGACCGTCATAGTCATGATTAATCGCTCGCAATTAACGCACCAGTTTATTCTTCTGTTTTCTGTATATCAATTAAATGGGGGAATATTTCAGTATCCTTAATTATTGCAAGTAAATTTTATGATTTCTTCAATTTTCAGCTCTAAAAGTTTCGGACGATTTCATTCTTGTAAGATAAAATGTACACATCTGGTTAGCATTTGAAGAATGTTTGGTTTATTATATCGCACCGTCAAAGTATTCTCCTGTATTATAAGTTTTCAAGAGACAACAACGACAACAAAGTTTTTTTCGTTCCAAACTTCTATTAATTCACTCTTATAATATTTGTAGTGTTTCTACAAAATTAAGTATTTATTTATGATTCATTCTATGAAATTATGCGCTAATGTTAACAAAACTCGTATATAATGGATGAATAGTAGTTATTGAACCTTTTTCCTGCAATTTTATCAGCAAGAATTAAAATCTTCCGTAAAGCTCACTACCGATTTCCTTAAGAGAAATAAAAGAAAATGGAAAATAAGGGTAGATTATATCTGCTGTACTGATTTACGCATAGAAAGATATGAAGCTGGGAGCTTGGACATTAGACAAGTAGATTTTCATTGTCGCCAAATTATTTTTCGGTATGCTTTTTTGCAATTTATAGAGCAGTGGGTTTTTATAGATGGTTTTTACCTTGAGCGAATAGAGAATGATGATTGCATTCTTGCCGCCAAATACGTAAAACCGCAATTTCGGGGCCGATAATAGTTTTTTCCGTCCAAAGTTGAAATATTCAAATTATCGTGTATTACTGCTATCTGAGAATGTATTTCTTCTGTTTTTTTATTCTAATACCCATTGTCAAACAACAAATATTCAGAATTCACTAGGAATTTTTTAGCGCTTTGAGTAGTCTGTACAAAGGCTTAAACTCGGAAGATGTTATGAAAAGTTACGTATGGTTCACTCCTTATGTCTTCGAAAAGAATATTTAAAGCAATTTAGATATGCATCTGTAATCCTTCGCGCAGTTCCTATCGAGATTCGTGGGCGAGAAGTTCATATCTAAATTCCCTCTCTGGTGTTCTCCTAATCTTCACCCTTCCTCTCTTCTCTCTCTTCCCGTGGCAAGTATTCCGAAACAGCCTTCGGGCTGCACGTATAATCTCTCAAGTGAAGGGAAGGAAAATGTGAGGAGTGAAAGCGAGCGGAGATGAGGAGGAAAAAGAAGAGGAGAGAAGAGAGTAATGCTGCGGATGAGAAATTGGGAAAGAAACGAGGAGAGATGGAGAGTAGACAGAAGCGCTGTTGCCTCTTAGTATTTTTCTTTTTTCCATACCTTTCTCTTCAATTTGCAAACCCTTAAAAAAGAAAGAAGTCCTCGAGAAATGTTTCATTGTCGAGTGGGAGTCTTCCATCTTTTGGCTATTTATGTAAATCCCCGATTTTATTAATGATTCCCCAGCGCTTTGTTATTCGACGTCTGAGAGTCACGTTTTTGTTGTTGCCAAGCCGAGGGAGTTGCTATGGAAAGAACTGGAATTGTTTTTTTGATGGATTGGTGTTCTTTACCAGTTAAGGAGAAGCTTCGCAACCGGTGTGCCGTATAATCTCCGATGGTCTCCTTTTGCTGTCTTCATATCACCATTTCAGAGGTTTATATTCTAATTTTCATGTTGGAAATCATGCAAATATTATAAACAATTTGATTTCGCCTTAATATCCCACATCTAGAAACATGCCAAACTAGAAAGATTAGAGAGGTTAAAGCCAATTTTCGTACATAGCCATCAACTTCATCCATCAAACCCAGCGTGACTGTAAGACCATGGCGGATGTATCAGCATTAAAAATTCAAGGTTGCAGTCGTATTACTTTAATCGTCCATATTCCAGAAACATATCCCCAGGCGAAAGTTTCTACTTGCAGCAATTCCTGTTATTTCGTTATTTCTAAAAGGTATAATTTTAAGTTTACTTTGAAAAAAGGACAATTCTGGGGTTAGGTAGCTGAAAAAAAATAGCAAATTCTAGTGCATATATTTCCAACGATTATTGCTTTAAGTATGATGTTTTCGTGTTGCTTTTAAATAATAACTAATTAAGCTGTATTTAAGTTTGAATTTTTTTATGTATGAACTATTATTTGTTTTGATATAATCAATACTTATTAATAATTTAATGTCATACGCGGTATTATATCTTAGTCGTAAAAATATTTGCTCACCGTTTTAAGTTTTAGGCAATCGAGGGTGAATAGCTTGCCACACGAAGTCTTCAATCCTTCATTTTAACTTTGACGCCAACCAACATGTGGTAGCTCCATGTCGCGGTATTATTGTTTCAAGTGAGAATTGGCGAACAATGAGATATCTGGTGTCGACATGGAAAGGTTTAGAAGCCCCAAGTCAAGGAATTCTTGCTCGTTCAGCATTTTGAGCTTAGTTTCGTGCAAAATAGGAGAAGCTGTTGCAGCAAAGAAGTATCCGTTATTGGATCCCAAGCGACCCTGCTGTATTTTACGGGAAAGCCGAGTTTCTTTTCAGTTTCCTTAATATTGCTTTGAGTCTTGAAGTCGCAGTTGTTTGCCATTTTTTTATTTGGCAGGTTTATTTTCAGCTGCGCCCTCAGGAAGACTCCGTTTCCATTTATCTATACTACGAATCCCGCTGATGCAGCTCGTTCAATTTTCTTCAGTGCTGTTACTTTAAGAGTGGAGAAATTTTCCTATCCATATATCACATCCAAGATGAAATGCCAGGGGAAATAACGGAGAAATGGCCTTGATTTATCAAACTCCTAGAATTGCTTGCTGACGTACGACTTAGAAGTAGCTGAAGGAGGAAAATCTCGCTCGGGGATACTCACTTTATATATAAGTAATATTTGACGTCTGTAACGCCTAGCTCTTCAGTCATAGTCCTTTTACGCCTAAATTACTATCTCACATGTTTGATATTTATTTATGATTTGAATCACTTTAAGTAAATGTCGTAACATATTGCTAATAAAATATGCATTAGGGGATTTGTTTTATGAAAGGCCGAAAAACTTAAAGCGGAACGTTTTAGTTTTACACGACGTCAGCCACAGGTTAAAATATTAGTGTATTTAAATAGAATTGTATACTAGAAGATTAAATGCATAACTGTTATCCTTGGTAAACTTTGAGAAAGAAAACCATTTAACTTGTAAAATATGTTCCCCATGCAACTTTTTAACAATATAGATTTTTCATTCTAAACCATTATTTTTGGTTTTAATGGATTTCTTTTAGTTTTCTTTTCATTATTAGCAATTTTCTTGCATATTTAATGTACCACATTTACTAAATTTATCATGTTTGTGCTTTGTGGTTATGCATGATACTATATGATATCTATATAGATTCTAGCCTATAACAATACATTACAAGTCCTTTATCACGCGCTAATTACGTAGATGAATTAGGTCCCAATCATTGATTATTATTAATTTAATATAAGCGGTATTCTATGAAAATAGTCCGGCGGTTAGTGACTTAAATAATACAACTTATTTCTTCGTAGGGTTATTGGGGTTTCATATGTTATAAAGATGTTCTCACCTTCTTGACGAACTGTTAATCCAAGATTTCAATAAATATAGAATCAACGGGAACGCTGGAATGTAGCTCGTAGTAATCAAAACCATCGTTAGCTATTTACTACTTCTCGCGTGCTTTCATATCCCAACCTCTCTGCAGGACGTAAGTTTAATTTACAAGTGTGCATATCTCATTTATGACAAGGTAAACCGAGTTCAAAGCGCTTCTCATTTCCCCCATTAACACCCAGTCACGTTTTTGATACATTAAGCGCTCAAAATTTGGGAATTTTTAATTCGCCCCTCTTGCGCCATCGGTCGTAACCAGACAGTTCATATGTTAGCGCAAAAACGGATATAAATCCTCGGCCAGCATTAATAAACATTAAACTCTGAAAGTTTTCCGTATGATGTACGATAACCCTCAGCCAACTTTCAACTCTTTCCCCCTTCTCTTTGCCAGTCTTTTTTGCCTTATCACTTCCTCCTTCTGCTTTCTCCATCCCATTTCCTCGTGTACTTAAAATCCACGCGAGATCTCTCGGGAATTTGGGGTCGCGTTTTTCCCTTCCTCTCTAGAGAATAATGGTGCAGATACGTACGCTCTCAGTGCCTCTTAGTGGAGTCGAGAGTGGAAAGTCCCTGACCAGTTTTCCGGAAAAAGGACATTATCGCCTTCTTCTCGACCCTACATCCGCTTTATAACACGGAGGACGTCCGGAGCGGTGGGTCTGTTGGATTCGCCGCCTTGAAGGAGGATATGGGGATACCTAAGGTGCATTTCTTACGTCTCTATCTGCATGGAACCAGGGTCAAAGGGTTAGAGGGCAAAAGGATGAGGTTAGGAGTGAAAGAAGAATATTGAGGCCGAAAGAAGGTATTGTTAGGTTTTACTGCAGAATCTTTTACTCCATCGTTTCATGTGTTTAAGCATCAGAAAGATATCGCTTCTGAGTTTCAGATATACATTTTTTATTCTAATGAACAAAATGTTACCACACAGGTTAATCATAAAATCTTGGCGACTGATTTTTCGAAAATGTATTTTTCCTTCGAAGCGACCAAATAACTAGTCGGGTTAATCATGATAATCCGAGCGATGGTTTTCTGGGCTCAAGGAGGTCAGATTTAGGAAATTTCTCTGTGGGATATTTATGCAACGCGCCGATAACATTAAACGTATGCAACAGAATTTCAAATGAGAAATCCGGTCCTCTCAAATGAATATTGGAGCACTTCGACCGTTTAAGTTAGTTATTTATTATTATTATGATTTTTAATTTTATAAAAGTGCACCAAATTTCATTACGACCGTCTGAAACAAGTGAGCTGAAAGTATATTGTGGTTGAATGGTATCCGTTTTCGGATCCATTTCTAATTTACCTTCTCATCCTCAGAATCTGTATGAAAATAGATGTTCGACTAACCACCAAAAATACTTTCGACCAGTTGAATAGAACGCAACCATCTCGCGACTCGGAGAAACGCTTTAATTAAACCTAAAAGGTACAGTGTGGCAGTCGTGAGTTTATTTTTCATTCATTAGGATTCAGTTTGAAAGTTCTCTATCCGTGAGATTCCTATTATGAGTATTACTGTAGTACGGATTAGGAGTCGACGAAACGAGGATGTCATCTAGGAAAGGGAATGAGTGTTTCCGTGGAATCCTCGTGAAGTGGAGAAAGGCGAACCTCGAAATGAAGGGATAGGGCGTTATTAGGGTGTCGTGGAGTATGAGAGATAAAGCGAGGGAATGAGGTCTGGATGTCGGATTAGGGTGCGGAAGAGGGAAAGATGCGTGCGTAGCGAAAGAGGAGGAATAGGCGAGCGCGTTCTTAATCTCATTTTATTAATCCCTTCCTCGAGTATGAGATGAACGCCCAGGATACGGAGCCTTTTAAAATGTAGCGTTTAATCGCTATGTTACGTCGGTTACTTTTCCGTTACCAAGATGGAGGATGGAAATTTATTCAGCTTTGCCTAATTTTTCATCCTGACGATAATTATTGCAATACGCATTATTAAACATATACTTATCATGATATTGATGACTTCCATGTTGTGATATTCATATAAAGAATTGAAATAAAGAAGTATTTATTTAGATAAACATTGCAATGCCTCTAAGTTAAAAAATTTTATGTGAAGGGTTATAAGAAGGGTTATACAATACCAATTTAAAGTAAAACTTTTAATAAACGTATGCGATTGTGTTTTCATGTAAGTGTCAGTAAATATCTGAGGATATAGTTAATTTAATAGTTTATTAATCCTCTGTTACAGAAATACGATTAATTAGTATTGCTTTTCCTGATTCTATGAATGCCAATATAAACTATTTCTAAATGTTCTATTCAGTTATATGTTATTTTATAGTTCTCAATGTATCGTATTTCTCATAACGTTCCGAGAGGATTAAAGGATAGGTAGGAATCGGTGAAAAGCTACAAGATAAGCTTTCGATTCGATTTTATCCCTTCTGGAGCGAGAGTTTTTGATATAAGTTGAATTTTTGCAATATTAAACAATATGAATGCCTTCTGTTTCATTAGCGGAGCAACGACCTATTTAAAGCAATAAATTGAGGATCTTAGTACGTCCTTAATTAGATATAGGTACATTAATAAGATATAGGTACATTTAATACAGAACTAGGAAATTCTTGTTTTCAGGAATATGATAAAATATGAAGCCGCCAAAACGTCTTCTCGGATTTACTTTGGAAAGTTTCATTAGCAAGCATTTTGTCCTTTTGAGACTTTCGAGAACTTTTTATTGAGTCTCCCCAGTTTCTGCAAAAGATATTCCTCATTCAGAAGCCTTATGGTTACATTTTTGCGCCTTTCTTTGTAAATTTATTTAATCTATTCACTATTTAATTAAAAAGCATGCAAAGTAAATATAATTAAAACGAATCCTTTGAACCTTCAGAATCCTGATAGAATCCGATTCAAACCCAAGTCAATTTAATAAATTATTCTTCTTTTAATGGAGTATTCACAGGAAAATTACTTGGGTATATGTCTCGTTTTTCTCGTTACTGGAAGCAATCTGTTTTAAGTTTATTGCATTGGCTGTTTGTTAACTGTCTGTTATTGCACAAGAAGCTCCATCATTGATGCTTAATTGGTTAACCCATTGTATTGATTTGATAAGGTATAAACTTCAAAAAGAGTTCAAAGGATAAAAGGAAAAAAGCAAAATGTTTTAATAAAAATGAATTAAAGAATAGAGTTTTGTGAAAATCCGTTAAGAAAGAATTTATTCGAATCAGTTTTTGGAAACGGAAGGTCACTCGGAGCACTTTCCTCCTTGACGCTCTTTTTATGTTCGAATGTGAAAACTATTAGATTTGAATGGAACTAAAATGTGGAAAAAGTAAACAAAAAGGTCCCCAATTTCCTAATGGATGGAAATAATTATCTCTCAATACCCTCTCTCAATCGAGCGCTACTTAAAGGAAATATAAAGGGAATTTTGGGGGACTTTTTTTTGATCGTTTTATAGGCTCAACCGCTAGAAAAATAATTCCCCATCATTCCGTGGATGGATAGACTTTCAATGGAGGAAACTATTCTGGAAAAAGCGAGGAAAGGAATAATCCGGGGAAGGATGCGAAATGGAATGAGGGGGTAATGGCGATTGGCCATCACAAAATCCGGTCTTTCGTGGCATTCAAAAGAGAAAGTATCCGAAAAAAAAGCGCGTCAGGAAGGCTAGAGAGAGTTATCGCATGTCTGGGGGCGTTTTTTTTTTCGCTGCTTTTATGGCGGCGCCTAGATTTCCAAGAGGTGAGAAGAAGCCTCTCGGAAGCGTTGAGATAGAAGAGGCGAGAAATTGGCTTGAATGGGAAATTCTCGGAAATTTACGAGCTCGCTGGGAGAGGAAACTGTAAAAGAAGTGATGAGAGTAAAAAGCGGAGTGGTAATGAATGACTGAAAAAGTGAATCTAAAATTCGCAGGGTTTAGAAAGATGTTGCAAATTAGACCTGCTCGAGTCATCGAGGTATATATGAAAGAAATGTATTGTATTTCAAAATTTGCTTACCTTATTATCCAGTTAGATGATTTGAGAACCAGTTATTTTTACTGAACATTTCTGCTAATAAATGCAAGATTATACTTTTCAACTAATAAGATAATCACTATATTTGCAGAAATATTATAATTGTATGCATAAGCATCGGTTAATTTTATTTCCAACCCTTTGGAAATTTGTAAAAATATCTTCTCCGCGATAACCTACTCATTTAAAAAATTCTGGTAAGCTTAACTGTAGATTTTTATTTAAATCAGGTTTTCTAGGAAAGATATTGGCAATAGTAGAAATAAAGCGTTCAACAATATACTTAATACCGTTATTTTGCAATCTTTAACACCCGATTGATGTCGTAAAATTAGCGATTATATAATAAAACTCTTAAGCATTATGGATCTACTTCATCGATGAGGTATTTATATTTTACGTTAAATATGAGCTTTTTTTAAGCCTAAAGGAGTGCAGGAAGTATAATAAATGATGATATGAAATGAGATTTTTTTGCTTCAATTTCAAGCTCTGAGTATACTATAACTGCATTTTTAAATCTCGAGATTAAATACAGTTATGCACGTTTAAAAGCAGACGTTTTAAATGTTTAACTTGATCGGGTTCCTTAGATATCTTTACATTCTCATGGGATTTTCCAAAAATACTATAGATAATGCTATACAATAGCTATTGCCGAAACAGATTTTAAATTACTGTTCTAAATTTGATGGATAATGAAGTACTTAGCGCCGACTGTTTAAGTTAAAATCGCAGAAAAAATCCTTTTGGCAAACTTCATTTTTTCTATCGATTCTCATTCTATATTTTTGCTCACAGGTGAGAATGACAGTAAGCTGCTGTCCCTCCCTCGAGTCATTTCAATCCCTTCTCCAATCTGCATAATACCCCTCCTTACCGAGAAATTTCTTACTTTTTTCTCGGTCGCATCCAATTTCAAACTTGAACGAGACGAGCATGATCTGAAGCTCAAATTCTACATTCTTTTTCCATTTGTGAAGGAACTTCTCCAGACCATGTTCGAATCTTTTCAGGCGGGATTTGCGTATATAAGTTTCGGACGGCTTTTTACTCTTTTCTTTTCTCACTCGTATGACTGCTGAGTATTCTTTTATCCAAACCCGAAAACTACTCCTTGTATTTTATGAAAGAACAAAAAGATGTGGGTTTCTTCGTGACCTGTGTTGAATAGCTAAACCGAATGGAGAGAGTTAAGCTACGTATATCCCTTTATTCGATGATGCATCCAATGCCTTTTATGAATTTTATGTTAATACTTAGTTTACTAATTTGATACAGTTTTACTTTCTTCTCACCATTATTAAAATAGACCGAATTCAAGTTTAATGCGAGAAAAATTGCCTTATTAATAAAAGATACATCTTAATCGACTTAATTTTACCTAGTGGTGAGTTTCATAGGTGTAACATTTGTCTATATTGTTCTCATAGGTTGTATTGTATGTACTGTGTTTTGGTCAGAATCAACTGATATGCCTGATTTTTTCAAATGTATCTAGTTCCTAAGGTTTTGGATCGTATCCTGCTTAAAATCATTCAGATGGATATATTTACAGTAGTAAATAAATATGTACAGGATTATGTGCATGAAGCATTTGAAATAAGTGTTATCAATAAATCTGCCATTTTTATTAGAACCATGTAGTCTTATTTATTGTTGCATTAACGATTAAGGAGGCGAGACAATGCTTTAAATCCATTTCCAAGTATGACTTTTTTTCAAATGACGAGACACGCAATTTGAAATAACAGTATGTACTTATATGGGTATCGTAGTGAATATGTTGTGAGTTTTCAATTATACTATAAATGGTACAACTTGTTTGGAATTTACAGAATAGAATTTGGAATATGATATCTAATTCGGAAAAATGACCGACTAGAAACAGAGAACACGGTGATGAGTTTAAATTTTGAATCTGTCTAATGTTGAAACTCGTAAAAAATTGCTTGAAACTGAGGCATATGACATCATTTTTCAGTTTTATAATTGAATTTCCAGTTTAATGTAGTCTATTGGGCTGCTGAAATGAATACTTTGATGATACCACTGTTAAAGAAGAGGCTTAAATTTATATTCCCTTGTAAACCTTTGCTGTTGAAACAGAGGGAAGGAATTGTGTGCAGTGATTGTGAAGGCACGTCTTATACATGAAGATAAAACTATCTTTCCGTTCAAAGAGGCGAGGTCATCATGAAATTGAGTGGCAAATGATATCCCCACATGCGGTAAAATAGGGATTCCAAGCCGAGTGCGCAAGCATCTCCCGCAATTCTGCCGTCCAATGGCTCGAAAACAGATATATTTCCGCTCCATGTAATGCATACAGATTCCTCGCAAGATTCTTTCGGTTCCGGCAAGGACACTGACTCAGGGAGCGGTTTAATCTCCAGAGATGTTTCCTCAGCATCTGTTTCAGCCGTTCGGAATGACGTACGCCGTAAGCGTTATCCGAAGCAAGACTCATCTTCTCTCTCCAAAGAGGAAATTCGATTTTTTCGCTCACAATGCGAATGACTAATCCGCATTCCGATGCGAGGTACGCATCCCTTTCCGCTTTATAGCCTTGAAAAAATATATCGAAAAAATGATTGTTTGTTTTTGTCGTCGTCATGACAGTTGTGGAGAGGAATATGACGTACTCGTGCGGACTATGGAACTGCAGTATTCTACCTTTCTTATTTTTTAATGTCCGAGGAACGGTTTAACTGTGCATCGCTGAAAATGAAATAAATGAAAAAGTATGGAAAGGATTATTTCGTGATGTTACTTGCAGGAGTTTTAATGGAAAATACATTGTATCGTTGATGTAGTTTAAAAAATAATGCGTGGACTTAGTTTCATTTTAATCAAATATTTTAATTTTAGTGAGTGAGGAATTTTAGTGAGTGAAATGTATTACGAGGTTTTGAAGATGTATCATTTAAGTTGGATTCTGAATCCGACTGTTTCTTCTAACTTTGATATGAGGAAATAAATTGTCATTAGTTATAAAAAATGTATTTTTTATACTGTATACGGCAGATTTGGAAATTATATGGCTGTCCGTTTAAATGGTACTTAATTAATTGCCGCTAAAATTAATGTTGGCAATGAGTATTTTTAAAAAAATACGTTTCTAAAATCATGATCACAAAGAGAAATGTTATTTATCAAAGTAAATTTCCTTTTCTATAATTCTATTTGTCAACTTTGTAATTTCAGTTTTCTTTCATGGATTTTTCATATTCTGTTCTACTAGGAATATTAATTGACTAGACAAAATACAGTAACTTAATTGAATAATTTTTTCACTAACGTTTAGCAAGTACTACCTGAGTCTCTAGTGAAAGCGGCGCTGAGTTTAATCCCGGTGGAGATTTTCTTAAAGAGGAATATCGGCAGATAGGGCTTTAAGCTGTAGAAATCAATGCTGAAACCAAATACGTCTTCACCTCTAATCATCACCATAACCAATGCTGACCTCAAAAGAAATGGGAAGTATATGACTGGGAAAAGTTTAATAATTTTATTTTCTAGTAAGAGCAAAAAAGGATATTAAAATATGCTAGAGATCTGCGACATAGAGATTTTATATCAATGTAAACCAAGATATAGTAGTTTTTAGATGTAGAAAAAATAAATTGGTGGTGATTTCGACGAAATTTAATTTACTTCTAACTTCATTCATATGTCGCAAACATACTTTATTCTCACTCATTCTATTATGAGGTACTCCTTTGAGTAAACCAATTCCCGACGACTGCATTCCTCTCCTCAACCCACTCCTCGCGAATGAAAAGCACATCAGGCGCAACAAATAACGTTTGAATACGCGTTAACAAATACGGCACGACTTCAAAAGAGGGGGCGAATGCACGATGGGTATTCCGCGCACATTCCTCACCATCTCATAAAGTCTACGTGACTTGATTCCAAGCGACAATTTGGCACTGCATCCTCACTCAGTACCGTGACCTTCCCGACCTCCCCTCAACCACACGACCTCTGCCCCTCCCGCGACATTCCCATTTGACGCCTACGGCAAGCAAGATGGGTGGGAGGTCCCAGATGCCTCATTTGACTCACCGCATCTCCTATTCCACGGCGGAGGACGAGGCGACCACAAATGGTCCACCTCATTCCATTCCTCTCGTATCGGTTTCCCTCTATCGCCCGTCTTCCCTCTGCGGTATCAAAGGATAGTATCGAAACTTTGGCGTGAGGGTGTTGTAGCGCGCCGTCACAGATCGACGCGTACTGTCTGTGCATAGCTTGCGTTGGGATGCTCAGAGGCTTGTTCTGCATGATGCCTATCGGACTGAACGCTAGAAGTCACTCTCTGTCTACATGCTTGATTTATTTTTCTCTCTCAAGTGCTGGTGTTCTATTGAGAGCATAACTGGCGGCCATTAAACCTCGATTTGGCTCTGCAAATATGTCGTTCGTTTGTCAATTGTCGGAAAGACGTAACGTATGTACAAAGGCTTCCACTTTGTGATTCGTTTTCACGAGAGCATGAAGCTCCGAGGAGACGAAGAATAGAGAGAATGGGCTGATCGAGAGTGAAAGACCGTTCTTCGATAAAATGATGATATGTAGTGAAAGACTTAAGAAACTTGAATGAATCAGGAAAATTTTTCGCAAGAAAACTATTACTTGCGTGAAAAGATTTTGTTCTAACAATAGTATAACTTGCAAGTATATTTATCATATTATATCTGTGTTTAGCTCAAACTGCTGTCGATGAAACATTATAGATGCATGGAATTCATACGTTTTTATTTTTATAGTTAAAATACTTTTATCGAAAGTTGTAAGAGAAATATAAAACTGGTACAGTATCGTTTACGTTAATAATTATCTAGCCTGGGATATATTCCTCATCTTCACCACCACCTACTTATATTATGTATACAAATATTATTTTCGGTATTAAATAGGCAGAGAAATTTTTACCTCCGTTTCGTGAATAAATTACAGGAAAAGTAAGCATGAATAAATTTCAGAAGTATGTTATGTTTATAACTTCTTTGCATATTTTAATATGACTCTTCTGCCTATATTTAAGGAAAATTATAAAAAATCGATAAAAAATCTAATTTTGTTAACATATTAATCTGATAAAGATATGTGCTACAAAGAAAAAATTATATTTAAATTGTAGCTCGTAATAATTTAAGTCAAATAAGATTGGATGGCTGGCTTGCTGCTAATTGAACGATTAGCCAAAATTTTCTTCCTTAATTGAGTGCCATTTTCGATTCCGCCTAAACCAATAGTTGATTCGCGGAAAGCGATTTAATCCTTAATTTCCTCGATTAATCGCCATTTTTATTTTATCATCGCGCCAGACTTGGCGAGAAATTAGATTTTCAACCGCGTAAAAAATAGCAAAATCGACGTTGCGGACACAACGGGAAAACAGACCAGAGAGTACTCGCCCGCATTCGCTATTTATTTTGTTAAATACTGCGCTTAAATAAATGAGCGTTGAATTTTTTCGCGTTTCCTTTCGCTTCGCCGCCCCGCAAACATTGCCGCTGCGGTGTCCGTTCATTTGCTCCCACTTTTCAACGCAAACAAATTCGTCGCAGAAACAAACGCCGATCGGTGTTTTCGTTTCCAACGCTGCACATCTCCACCGTTCTCCGCTTCTTGACCACGGAAAATCTTTTCACAAACCAGGCGCCACTTGAGTGGACCCGTGGGGATGCCAACTCTACTCCCGAAAATCCCCTCCCCATTCCACAACCCTTTACTCCCCCTTCACACTCTCCGGATTCTCTTCCAGCATCCGGTTACCGGAGCCAAGTAGTCACGCCTCCCCAATCAAAAACGTCAATCATATACTACATACTATACGAGAATAGTTCTTTCTCCCGGTGGTTCTTTTTCTGTCGATTTATGGTGGGGAGACCAGAGTATGGCATAAAGAGTGAGGGAGTGAAGTGCCAGAAATTTTACCACCATAGGGGAGCCATTAACTTCCATTAAAGGACTGCCGATTATTTACTTTAATTTTATAGGTTTATAATTCGTTCCATATCATAGTCGATAACTATTTTAAGAGGGCATTAGGTTGACTTATTTAAAAAATTATTGAAAATCTTTTTCTCCTAACGTATTCAAGCAGTTAAATATAAATTGTAAGTTCCGATTTCATTCTTGCTTCAATGTTAATAATTCTTAGGAAATATTTAGTATTGTTATCTTATGTTTAAAGATAGTATGGTCAGGTTTTTTAGATTTCAATGATAAATATTTACTCTTAAGTTATCCATTCGGATTGGGAATGTCTATATATTCAGGAAAAAGCTCTTGGGCCACAGGAAAACTTTTCGCGGGTTATAACTACTTGTTAATTTTTTTCTTTAAATCTTTGAATTTCCGGTTATTTAACGCATCGTTTCGCCATTACGTTAAGTAATTGGTCTTTAATTGAGTAGCTGATATGAAGCAATCAAAAATACTATTTCTGTAGGAGTGAATGGAGATACTTTCCTTGATTTTTTCAAATTTTAAAGACTAGTCTTTTGTATTTTTATTAAAAGTGATTTGTCACCTGGGATAATTTCGCATTTTTGAGGCCCCTAAGGGAATAAAATCCGAACGCACTATCCACTTCGATAAGCGGGAGTCCTTTTTGAAGACCAATTTTAACGGCTTTATATGTATTTTACGTAAATTACGTTATATTTATTTAAACCTGGAAACTGGTTGTCTAATATAAAAAAAGTTATTATGTTCATATCAACTCATTCCTTCAGAGTGATAAGATTTTCGACAATGTCACTGCCAACACTGTGGAGTTAAATAATACTATTATCAATAATTCCACTATCAAAACGTTATTATAAATAATTCCATAATCATAATTTTAGTATAATTAATTTCACTATTATCTTACTGTCTCGCATAGTTGACAGTTTTCGTTTAAGAAGTAGAGTGTTCTTTCCAGCGACGTTTCCTGCTGGAATCATGACTTTCCGACGTGGAATGAAGAGGGAACGGTTGGGCAGGGAGAGGGATTCGGTTGCGCGATTTCTTGCATCGATCCATAAAGTAAACTGCGGCGCGGTGGGCAAGGATTTATTGCCTCCTTCACCTGCCTCCGCTGCACCGCAGATATTTCACTCTTCGTACGGCGGATGCCACCCTTCGCTATCTTCTTGAATGCGGTCTCTCGCTTTGTTTCGCTCGTGCTCAAGCGAGCGGAGAAGAGCCGAGGAAAGCATTAATGTTGTCGGAATTTATATGCGGCCTTAAAGCGTAATGGAATCAAATCGACGCGAGCATACCTCAAGAAATACCGTGCCGAAATGGTAATCTCGACGAGGAAATATGCCGTTACGGAAGAGGCGTTTTATGTTGCAGGTGTTTTCTTCCCTAAATCCTCACATTTCAGAGATATGCTTAAGGTGGCGTGTTTTAGATGGGCTCGGTGATGACTCTCTTACGTCTGGCATGCTTCCTCATTTGGGCGAAGAAGTAGGAGAGGTACATTCCAAAGAGTTGTCTATATAAATCAGTTTAGTTAGTCTTTATTATTTCCATTGACTCCCTTTTTTAATAGAAAATTAAGAGTACTTGATTAAAATAATAAATTCACATCTTTAATAACCATTGAATTGTGCAGGAATCATATTTCGTTCACTCAGTTAATACTCAGTAAATAAAACACAAAAAGAAGCACAAATATAAGACTCCTTTATGTAGTCAGGTCTCCTTGATTTAGAGTTTTGAAAAACTCTTCGATGGCAGATCGTCGGACCAGTTCCAATGGATGGAAAGGAAAGTTTCGGATCACCGACATCCTAGAAAGCACTGAATCAATAAATACATATAAAATATAATTCTTCTCCCTCCTATAAAACGTCTAATAAATTAAGATTCATTGACGTAAACCTGAAGAAAACCCAAATTACTTAGTACCAGTTCTTTTGGGTGATCGCAATTGATTGGTTTTATCATTTAAAGGAGATTTTTTAAGGAGAAAGGAGAAAGAGGAGATGATTCACAGTTTAATTAAACTTTCCAGTAAAAAGTTCTTTCTTTCAAGTCTAAATTTTCGATTTAAGTAAGCTTAAAGAAAGGTAACCTTGATTTAAAAATTCGGTTATCGTATGTTTGGCTCGAAATCATAATCATAGTTATAAAGATTTTTGGCACATAAAGAATTTTTATTAACAATCATATTGAATCATTAGCTCTTGAGTTTCATTATATAATGTCTTATACTCAATGATTTAAACTTATGATTTTCAAAATCCTGGCTGCAAGATATATCTGTGATCCACAAATATCTTGGTTAATATAGAAAGATATTACTAGGAAAAATTTAACTCCATAAGATATTTGCATCGTTCATGGTTATGGACCTATGATTTATTTTTTTAATTTCAAACATTTCTTTGTAGTTAAATATGTATACATTTCAGAAATATAATATTTCCTTAGATCCAGCTCAGCTATTCTTTTCCATTCATACATTCTTCTCTAAAAAAAGTATTGGTACCTCAGTTTCAGGGAAAGACATTCTTGGTGCATTTTTCTGCGAAGAGACACAACTTACTTTTTATGGCAATTCTCTCTGATGTAATAAGCATTATCTCGTTACGTTCTTCATCGCGCTCCTGCATGCCTTGTAATTGCCTTTATCTTCCTCAACATTGCTACCTTCAACCGATTGCATGATCAAACTCCGTAAGGGCAATATTAGATCTTCCCTCCTTCTCCAAAGCGATTCCATTAAAAAACTTTTTTAATCTTGCTCTCTTGGTGCCACTTTTGTTTACATAAATGCGAAGCTCTCCTAATTTGAATACGAGAGTTCAATGCGCTTTTTGTGCCCGATGAAGAGATTCTTCCCCTCCGATGTGCTCTTCATGATCTTGCATAAATTTATCCGTCTGTTATGTTTCTGTATTTTTTCCGTACCTAACCTTATCTCGTCCCCTTCGTTGGTGAATTGCGCTGTTTCACCGAGTTCAATGGCGTTTAACAAGCCTCCCATTCTGTTCTGATCCAGCGGTCGTTACAAGGCGCTCAAAGTCTCATTTCTTCCCAACCAACTCTCCAAATATCATAACTAATCTGTTTCTTCTTATCTTCCTGGGTTTCGAACCCCAATTTCCTCCCCAAGAATTGCCTTCACTCTTCAGAAAACCCTCTCTCTAACTTCATTCTCTTTCTCTCACTCTGCATACACATTCTATACCCTTATATCTCTTGCTTAATGCCGCTTCCCTAACCCTCTGCGTGCCCCTTCTCGACCACCTTTCCCTTTCTCATTTCCCCTTTTCCAACCCTCTCTAACCTCCGCGTCCAAAAATTTTCCCCTTCCTCACCATCCCTTAACCTCGTCATCATTTCCTCCTAAATTTTTTCTCTCCCTTCCAAGTTCTGCTTCCCTGCCAGTTTCCAACCCCCTGTCTTCCTGTCCCTCAAACCCTCTTCCTCGCTGCCCATTCTCATTTGGGTATCTCTATCTATGTGACCCTAACGTTACCTTCCTCCGTCGAATCGTACGCCCTTTTTACGCTGCTTAGGTTTTTCATTCCTTCCTTTCCTTCTTCCATCCCAGACTCAGGTATTTCACGGCTCCATAGTTCACTTTTAATTTTCCTGACCAGTGCGGGGGAGATAAACCTTTGACGCCCAGGCCCGAAATACCCCGCTAGGGAATTATATTTTGGATGCGCTCTCATTTATATAGTCTTCAGTTATATTGACTGCGCTCGAAAGTGAATAATCGTGAATCTTTATATTTATTGAGAAACTATGCCGTACTTTTCGGTAAATCTGCATAAGAAACCACCCTTTGTTATGATCAAATGTAACGTACGATCTTTCCGCAAACCCCCCACGAGACTTGAAATGTTACCGACAAAAGTCAACGATGTTCTAAGACACTGGGAACCTAAACCTGTGCAAATGTGGAGCTGCATGCAGGTCAAAACAGCTGATGCAAGAAAACGTGACTCAAAGAAAGTTTTGGGAAAGAAAATTTGAAAAGATATTTATTTTAAAAATTTGTCTGGCTAGTGTATTGCGTATCGTTGCCGCCCTTACCTTAGTGTTTTCTGTCCGTGGGAGATGTTCTCTCTAATTTTTCATCACAGTTCGTTCATAAATTCATCGATTGTTCATTTCTAAATATAACGTCCTCCGAAGCATACAAATGTATGCTACTTTTGATGGTATATTTAAATAACCACATCTTGAGAACTAATGGAGAGAATCTCCTGGAACAAAAAGGGTTATTTTTACATTCAATTCTCTAATACACTAAACAGATCTCGTCTCAAAATCGCGATATCACCTGAAAACCTATCCTTGTTAGTTACCGAACGAATAATTTAACTGAATTTTAAATATATTTTTTGAGAATGGATTTAATAATAGACGGGAGTTCCTTGCTCCAAATTTGCCTAATAAACTCGTGTTTTGCATTCATTTTATCCATACTTTTTAATAATCTTATTTCTCATCTCCCGTTCCATTATCTTCTCATTTCAGTCCCTATATCATCACAATTTAAAATATTTTATTCTGCTTAGCCATCGAGCTTTGCTAATCCTCCTCCAGAAGATTCAACTGCCGTGTTATTTTAGCAGTTCCATTGTTCGTACATTTTCATCAGCAATGTTGAATGTGAACGGCACACCAGCAGTTAACCGTTAAGGCTGTGGGACCGTGAAACGTGTATAGCGCCAGGAAATTAATATCATACTATGTTTGAAGAGATTTTATTTTTTTAATTTTGAGTGGGAGTTGGAATCATCCGTTTTTTATTTGAGTTGCATATTCTCGAAAGCTGAGAGTTAGAATTGAAATTTCAAAGAAAATGAATCTAGTTAAAACAATGAGAATACAATTACTAATCAATGAATTAAAGCTCAAGGTAAGCTGACGAGAAGCAAGACTAATATAAATTCGATATCTTTAATATCTAAATTTTAATAATCATACTGAGAGTATGCAAAAATTCTTTCTCAAGCCTAACACGGTGTTATATTGTAGGGCTGTTTGTTTTAAAATCTGAATACGATATATCGTTTCCAGGTGGTTTTTTATTTCGTACTCGTTTGTAATTCTGTATTATGTATTTGCAATTCTGTAATTTTTACAAAAAGCTCCAGCATTTTAAAAATTGGTCTATCTGTAAGGTGAAAGGTAATTTTTTTTTAATTTTGAAGGATTTCTTTATGAGTCTTTATACAACATGCCTCCTTTAACTCAGACTTCTTAAAGGGCTGAGTGGATTCAAAATGTGGTTCTGATTTTGTATATTATTATTATTTTAATAGCTCAAAACTGCTTTGCGTGTATGATTTGTGTTTGCAATTAATCATTAGTCGTGCTATATTTACTATACGTTTCTGGTTTCTATACACAATGATATTCTTGTTTCGATGCTATTATTTAAGTGATGAACTCATGTTTACAACTCATTACCTACGTATTTCTTCTCTCTCGTCTTTTCGGGGTATATGCTCTTATTCTCTCCATTCTTTCGCTCCTCCATTTCCTCATCCACTTCAGACATTCCTCTTCTTCTCCCAATTGGTCTTTCCCTTCCCTCGAGTATTCTCTTATTTTGGTTTCTCCTCCATTTCCACCTTCCTCGTTCTCCACACACTAACCATTTCTTCCACCTACGCATTCCCTTTCCTCAGGAGGGGAGACCTTTGGTCTTATGTTTGGGGGCATCTTTCCCCTTTCCTTGGGATGCGAAGTTGCGAGGGAGAACTGGAAAAGCCCAGCTGAATGAGAGGGATGGCTTCATCCTGCAGGATTATACAGCCTGTGTTTCTAGCCTCTAAATGGAGTTGATGCAGATGTTTAGAGTCCCTGTGTTTAGATCGTTTCATTGTGCCGTTAGAGCTATTCCTAAGAAAAGCTTACCTTTTGGGTGAGTAAATTTCCTTGGAATCCAAGCTAATTTGTTACCTTATGAATAATTTTGGATGTTTTCCCTCTGAGGGGAGATTTTGTAGCTATTTAGTGTTTTTGTGCCGTAAATAAGGCGGGAGTTCTGATTCTTGGTTTGTTTTTCGAGGGTTTTCCGGAATTCTTAATTGCTGTCTCTTCTTGGGACTCAGAGGACCGATGTAGAGTCCTTCTTCAACTCCTTTAGATAAATAATTTCCCAGGGAAAATTAATGTTTGCGGGGCTTTACGATTTAATTTCTCTCGCTCAAAGTTGTGTAATTTAACCGTAAGTACTTACAGGTAGTAAATATTCGTTCACTTTCAGTGAGTTTTGTATGACATAAGTTCAGATTAAAATCGTACATCTATCTAGAACCCTTGCAAGCGGTTTATATTAAGAAATCTCATTAAATTTATTTTCCTTTAAACTTTTTCCCAAGATTGGTAGTCTCGCAGAGTAAGGGAAAGAAAGATTGAGAAATTGGAGGTCCTTAGAGCCGAAAAGTGCTTAAGTGAAAGCTCTTTGCCGTTCCCTTATAAATATTCGAGACAGAGTTAAGGACCATTTTCTGATTTATGTCTCATTTCCTCCAGACTCTAGACTAGTAAGAAATTTTTATTTGTTGATTGCGTCGTTATTTTCGGTGAAGATTACGATTTAAATTAATGAGATTGAAAATTAGTATCATTGATCTTTAAATTATTATCCTTAGAATGATTAAGTTAAATCTTTAAGTTGCAGTTCTAAGAAATTCACCGAGTGCACCGAACGCCAAATTATAATTCTTCTTCAATGCTCTGTAATCTCTTATGGTGGTCAAGATGCATGATGATGTTATTTCTGTACAACACAGTTAGAGTGAAATAGTAGTAGATGAACTTTCTAAAAAGGTACAGACTGAATTTAGAAAGTATTTTACCTTCTCATTAACTTAAAAGGCTGAAAAATCAGCATGTAAATTTTAGCGGTAAGATATCTATCTCTAAAGGTGAGAAGGGGAAGAAAATTTTTTAAATTTTATTATAAAGAGTCTTTCTATTTTCTTAATATTTTTTGCACCTGAAATTCATTAATATTCATTTTATAATTTTGAAACTTCACTTTCTTCAATTTAACACAAGCAGCAAAGACATGGTAATTTTTTTAGTAGTCCGAAGAATATATTTCTTAGCATATCCCATGAGACTGACACTCACGTGGGCTGATATAAAATTCCTAACGGTAAAGTGCAGTCATCTCACCAATCGACTTTCTTGTTTTTAATTCATGAAAAAGCTTCCTTATGTCCGGGCCTTATACTCTCCCAATACCATCGATGGCTCTAAGATGATCCTTCCTCGCCAATGGCTGACGCAGTCCTTAAAACCATCCCAATCGCAAGAGAACATCTCGTTCCTTTCCCAATTACTCCCATCTTATGAGCGCCACATAATACTCACCCTTAAGACGGCTTCCTGTCGGTGGGGAAAAATCGCACTCTTGGGAAGGGAATCTGTTGCCTGGGATACGGAAGAGGGAGATTCTCATTCAGCTCGCATCCCTCCCGATAGATTGATCGCGTCTAGGTACAGGAAGAAGACCAGGGTGATGCATGCTTCGTCATGGGAAGACGGATACCACGTTCCCATAACCCCATTCTTACAGCGGGGGTTAACGTAGGGGAAATCTCACCCTCTCTCCTTCTTAGTCACCATCCTTTTATAGTCCTGCCCTTAATGCTACCTCCGTGCCGAAGCATGGCGATTTTCTTATTCCTTCTTCCAATAATGTAAAAGGGGAATTTTCTCCCCTCGTGCCACGCGCTTTTCTACCCAGCCTTCATCTTCGTTTCCTCATCCGATCTCTTATTGGTCCCCCTACCCTTCTTTCATTGCTCACCATCTTCTTCCTGCCCTAAATCTTCATTTCGATTCTTCCGCATCCCTTGCTTCCCGAATGCTGTATCAATTCTCCTTCCCCCTTTCGGTGGTGTCGCACTGCTAATCTTCCAGGTCGTCGGACCCCGCGTGTATCGCATTGGATTTGGGTGGAAGCACCGTTATATTTCGCCCGGAGGAGATGCCTTATATCTCCTCCTTCGTTAGGTCCATTTCCCGGACGTTTGGATCTTAAGGGGTGTGTTCTGCAAGGTATTTTACGAAATGGTGTTTCAAGGGTTCGTGTTTATCGAAATTTTCATGTATTTCTACTCACGAGAAATATGTCCCGTCGCTTTAGCTTGGAATCTGTACTGGTAATTTATCATGAAGGTACTGACAATCAACAGGAAGGAGTTGGAGAAGACCAGAAATAAATTTAGAGATATATCAGTGGAGAAATGGAGATTAGAAAGGAGGCTGTGGAGGAATAGAATGATAGGCTCTCGTCAACTAAAATTTAATGGAAGAAGATCAGTGAAAGTAATTAAGAATCTTCCAAATGAATATGATTGGTCAGATCCTTTTTCAATTATGGAAGTGACCCGAGCATTATTCCCAATGGCAGCTTTAAGTGCCTTACGATTTACGCCGCAGAATAGCCATTAGCTCAGAGCTGGTGTACTGGAAACGATTTAGGTTTTAGTTTCTGGGATTACTTTCATTGGTGCCTCAACAGCTAAGATTACTTAGAGAAACGGTTTCTATACTTCATTTCTGATAGCTATATTCCTTCCGAATGATGCTGGACATTAGAGGAAACGGAAACTCCTGCAAATAATGTGGGGATAAAGTTAGCGGAAGGTTGTTATATTTCTTCCGGAAAACTTAAATGGATTTATCTTCATGATTTTTCTGTTAATTCTCTTAAATTATAAAATATCGACGGGATAAACAATTTTTGAAAAGATTTTTTTCTATTAATAGAAAAAATAATAAAGAGAACGGATGTAAACGAAGTCAGAGGGTTTGCGATGAAGAAGTTGAACTCATTTGTTTTCAAGGTGGGAAATAATATTATTAATCAATGTATGAACTATGAATTAGTGAGGTAGAAAAATAGGAAACGTGTCTAATGAAGAAATAAGATATATTTATTTTTACTGATACATTAAATTTGTACTAGTATGCATGATTAGGTGTCTTTAAAATATCGTCGTAAATTACACCAATAGTTGGTGTTCTGAACGTCTTTTTAAGCCTTTAGGTCATGAAAACCGAAGACATACGACAGTCATTCTGGGAAAAAAACTTTTGAAGGTATCATATTAATCATTCCCAACTCGAGGAAACAAATAGCGCCTCTCAGATGAATGAATGACGACATTACACGTACACACACATACATCTCTATTTATATATTTTTTTACACACGTGTGGGTATAGAGAGAGGGAAGAATGGAAGAGATAAAATAAGAAAAAAGGATTCTCTTCGTTGGAACTCATTATCTACCACTTCTTCCGCTCGAGTATCTCTTTTATCCCATAATCCCTTGTCTCTCAAAAAGAGAGAAAAAATATAAGCGTCCATTTTCCGCAATAGGTGAAGGTCTCCCTCTCGCATCCATTTCTCTCTCTCTCTCCAGGCCACGCGCTCATATTATTCCATACTCCACTCCCTTTAATCAAACCACTCTACCCACCCCTTTCTCCCTTCTGCCACTTTTTATCGCCCTGTCATTTTCTCAGTATCAACCCTCTTGCTCCCCCTTCACTTTATTACTTAACCTCGCCTCCCATTTATTTCGTTCCATCTCTGTCTTCCATTCTCCCCGTCCCCCTTTTTACCTTTCCTGATTTTTATTCTTTCTCATTCATAATTGACTGCTTTAATTTATGTCATTGCCTCTGTGACACTAATTTTCCTCGCCAGTTTTTTGTCACCCAGCAATTAATTTTGTACACGTTTAAATTAATATTTCATTATATCCTGATATCGAATGATAAAATTCACTTCTCAGTCGCTTAGACTGCTCAGGTTTAATTCATTTATAGCCTATTCTTAAGATATAGTTAATAATGTGTTATATCAATATTATGAATGTGACCAATATATCTTTAACTTGGTTGGTATATATGTTTCAGGGAGTGAACTGAGAGTAGAAGCTGTTGAGAATAAGAAATTCACATTAATAGTGACATTTCAGGACTTAAAAGATGTAAGATTGTTTTTCGAGTTCGTTAATCAGAAAATATTTAAAGTTGGCGTCTTTTGAATCTTAGATGAGGGAATGAATAGATTTTGGTAAGATTATACGATTCAATCTTGGTAGAAAAATTAGCGTACCGTTGAAAACTTAGAAAAATGATATTATCATGTGTTATTACTCCGAGTATGTTGGTGCACGACCCGAAGTCATTGGGTACATATAACTTGGAAAATAAATTAATACGATGATCATACAAAGCAAGTTAATAAGTGGATGTTATTATTAAATCTTAGATAAAATTCCCTTCGGCGTCACAATGAAAAATCCACTTTATTTAATAATATGTGCTTATTCTTTGAAGCAAATTTCAAATAAACCAAAAACTTTAATAATTGTTGTGCTAGAGATTAAATTAGGCAAACCTACGTTTTATGTCTCTAAGTCAAGCTTGTATCAATTATTATTCTTCTATGCCATCTTCTTCGAAGTCAGTATTTTCAGAAATTCTTAGTTATCGGAAATGGCGTGCGCACATACTCTTATCAGACAAGAAGCCATGGACATTACGCAAATTTTAATCGTCCGTTACGAGGAAATGTTAATTTTATTCCTTTTCACATTCTTTGGGGTGTAATTTTTGATGCTTTATTTGGAGTCGCGAAACATGGATCTTTATCTGGATGGCATTCTCGCCTTAACGAGTCTTCTCCAAACTCAGACGTATTTTCATATTTTTACGCTTTCGTAAGGAGCGACCTCTGCCTTCTCGTTATCTCTCTCTCTCCCTTTTCTTCCCTCTTCACCCATGTTTGTCATTCTCCTTTCCCTAAGGTTTTCCCTCCACCCCAAACTCAATTTACCTCCCTTCTTCTCAATTCTCCCCTCTGGTAATGTCCTTTTCCCCTCCCTCCTCAGTACACATTCTACTCCTAAGCATTTCCAATTTCTCAACCTTTCTCTCCTTCCCATCATAATGTATTCCATTCTATGCTTTTGTAGAATATTTTGTACGCCAAGCGCTGATTACGGCCAACATTCCGATGATTAGCTATTTTAACATTCTTAGGATTAGCGATTAGCCTCCTTACTAATCGTTGATAATCAACACCTAGGACAAAGCAGCTGACGGATCCACATTGATAAAAAACGAAACTAAAAATTAAGACAAAGTAGTTTTCTCGATAATAGGTTGTGTTCGTCTTTAATTGTTGATTTCTTCTTCAGTTTGTTTCGATGCTGAAAATACTCTACAGGAGATATTCTTTTTATACTTTACTCTCCTTCTGTCTTTATTGTCTAATTTTTTCTTTGTAACTATGCGTTTATCATGCGTTAGCAAATTGTTCGATCTTTAAAGAAATTCCAGCTGTCCATTTACCGAGCTAATTCATCTCTATTGTCGCCTTTGTTGCAATGCATTTTGCTTCACATTTTTGCGGTTAGCTTGACTTTTCTGCAGAAATGCTAAACAAGCTAATTTTGCTTTCTCAAAATTCTTTTACATTTAGAGATATGAAACCTTCGGGCTCAGATCGTGTTCATGCCTAACATACATTGCTCCTTCAGCCATTCCATGTTAACAGAATTATTTAATTAAGTTAACAGATCAGCATTTTCCTGCGATTTTGTCTCTATCTTCATTATTTCATTATTAACAAAAAAATTTATTCTTTATCATTAGCTACGGTAACGATACATAAGTTAAAAATTATTATTATGTTAAGGATTTTAAAAATGGTCGTAATTTGATTTATGTATTTATATACATAAAATTGAATGCGTAAGTTATCTAAATTAAAGGGTACATCTCTTAATAAAATCATGGTTGATTCTCCTGCATCAATCGTCATCAATGCTTTAGCCGATTATAGAATTTTCTCTTTTATTTCCCACATTTTGAATGAGTAATTTTATGCTTTAAGAGTGGGGTTGGGGGTATTATGAAGATGTTTACCCTAAAATAGTGACGAAATATAGTAATTTTCAGAAGGATTAGTTGAAAGGTTTACATCTAATTGGGATCAATCCCCATTACTCCAATTTCCTTAAAGTCATTTCATTGGACTGGTAATAGCATAAGTTTCGATCTGTTGCAACACTTATAGTAACAGGTTCCGCCCCAAGGGTGCGTTGAGAATAAATGGAAACTTGCAGTATCTTACTCATTTCTTCTTCCCATTTCTCACCCCACCCACTCCGTCCTAATGCAGAGGGGATTTGATAGCACGGAACCACTCTCTCCGCCTAAAATTCCATAAAAATTTTCAAGATCACCCCAACCTTCTTTGCTTGCTCACCCCATTTTACGCGCTCCCCTTGATTTTTCCACCTGGCGTCTTCCCCTTCTTGCTACTAATAAAACTCTCCTCTTTTCTCACCCATGTACTCTTTCTGCTTTAACCAGGGTTCCTGAGGACAATGCTATTTCCCCATTCTCTCCCTTCCGTGTATCTTTACGTGGGTGTTTTTTCCCCTCTTTTTGCTACTTCTTAATGTAAACAGTAGCGAACTCAAAATTCATCTGCAAGGCGCAGATGTTCTCATTCAACCCGGCGTTGTACTCAGTCATACATAGAGTAAACATTCGGATGTAAAGAGCTAGAAGAGACTGTCTGTAATTATTTCTCGTCAGCATTTTATTAGTGCTGATGAGTTCTATTTCTAACAAAGTATGGTTGCAATTTGAAGTAAGGATTTCAAGGTAACAACGCGAAGAAAATCTCTGAAAATCCTTTTATAGGCTTTATATATGAGTTTATCAACGTTAAATGATTTCATAACTAATTTAACACAACCACCATGAATTCATTGAAATTGGTCGCTCTCAAGAAACCCTGTGGGAATGAACATACTTAATGTCTTGTATCAATCTTACGGAATATCAAACAGTTAAGGATTCATTTATAAGCAATACTTTCGAGTTTCCTATTGTCTGATTTCATTTAAAATACTTTGTAAATCTAGTTAATTGAATTGCTCTGATGGAAAATTTTATGACTCTAAAATTAATTTTTTTTATTACATCCTGTTTTAAAAGATTCTAAATTTTTAGATCCGCAGATAATTTTTAATGAACGGTGTAGAGCTTCGTTCAATTTAATGCCTGCATAACCTTTAAGAAATGAGCCACATACGGAAAATCTATGTCTATCCTTAGAGAATGATATATATAAACTCTGATTCAAGCAGTAATGGTGTTCGTGGGTGTATGCGGTAACCCGGAAGCTCGGCTGAAATCCGTTGAAGCGTTAGTACTCGGCTTAGCTGGAGTTACGGAAGAAGGGAGAATTTTATTATCATAATGTCATCATCTTAAATCCTCTAAGAGTAGATGTTGTAGAAGGCGTACTCATGTGGATGAAAACAGTGCTCTATTTGGGAGCATTGCGCCTTCACCATGAAAAGAATTTTATCTTAGCGTAAGCGCAGTCTTTCTTTGATATCCTTCCTCTTTTAGGAAATACTTTATGAAAATATTTCATTTCCGAATTCGTTAAACGAAATTTAATGCTTCTGTACCAATCACTGAGAAATTCCTCTCTTATTAAGTAGCGCAATATATTGGTCGTCGTAGTTGGAAAGCACGATTGACGATTGATCCATGTTGGAAGGGAATGAGTTAATATAATTATACAGTAATATCTCGAATAAGGAAGGTGATATATTGTGGAATAATGTTCGTTTGCCGAAATAAGATTTTTCCTGAGGCCCAAAATTGTGAGATATTCAGATATGCTGCCAAAATCTGGTACACCTACTAGCCAGGCAGAATGTACACCATTGTCTTCGCTACATGAATCCCAAATACCCAGAAAACTTTGCCAGAGGAAAAATTTTTAGCTCATTCACTCATCGGTCAATGATTCGATTCACAGGGAAAATGATGAACCAGATTTGCATTTTTGTAGGTAGTGACATACTGTTTTGATCATGATAATGCTGTAGTACACAAAACAAAATATAATCCTGCCAGTTGTACTAAGAAGATCAAATAGACATAGAGATGGACAAATACAGATAGTTCAAAACGCTATCACATGCGATAAGATCCACGAAATGCATTTTCATTCATACATTCTTATTGAAGAAGTAATAAATGATGATATATTCAGAAAATTTCATTCTGAAAGTTGTATAAAGGTATTCAATAAAATTCCTCACGAACAGAAAAATTCGGATTACTTCGCTCTGAATTTTCTATCACTTTTTGGATTTAAGGATGTTCACCCAGGTGCAATTTTTGCGTGCCTGCAGAAATGTGTCTTAAAAAATACGACGGATCACCCAAGAGCGTAAAAAAATGGAGAAATAGTACTACCGATTTTTTCTTCCTTTTATCTTCCCATTCAGAAAATCTATCCCTGACTTCGTTCGTGCTCTGGGAGATGCAAACCTCTTGCTTCCATTCCACTTTCCATTTTCCCTTCATGCCACGAGTCCGATGGCTGATACTTTTTTTACGCCGGCTAACAATGGAAGCTTTTCAAACCCCTCCATTCACCATTCCGGAGCTTTTACGTTTCGCGCACTTTATTTCACTCGCGTCACTCTTTCTTCTCATCCTTCTTATCCCGGATCTACTCTCTCCATGCACTTACCTTTCTCTCGTTCCACGGGAAATTCTTTTCCGGAAATTTTTACGACATATTTCCGTCAGAGAAGTCATTGTGAGGAATATGAGTAGCCTACGTGTGCGATGTCAGTGAAGTTTTCACCTAGTGGCGATTATCATCAGGGAATTTTTTATTTGTCCTTAGTATAGTTGGGAAACACTTTCCAGAATTCTTGCTAGTATTTCGCAACGATGTGCATGAAGTGCATCAAAATAAATTAATTCAAACATATTTTTCACACATAAATTATTAAGAGATGGCTTCGTTGGGTTTTGAAATGTCTTCGTTATTTTTTTTAAAGAAAATTAATGGATGAAGCACAATTTGTATAGTTTGGTCTTAATTTGGTGGTATTATAGTTTTCAGTTAAGGTTTTGCTTTCTTTATTCTGTTTTCACCGTTTTAGTTTTCCATATCCGCTATCTCGCATACCCTCACATTTGGTGCATTAAATATCTTAACATTTATAATCTTCATAATTCTCCTGCAATTCTGCATTTCTTGTTGTAAGACGGTTACGTATTGTGTCTATAAAATTTGTTGTCAGTAGAAGGAAATATAAGGTTTTCTTTTTGAGAATAGTTAGTTTGATTGGTTAGGTGTATTGTATATTCCGTGCTATTGATTCCCTTCTTTTTATTCAAAATACTCATTTTTCCCATTATATTTAATTATTTCTGCCATTTTACCATAGATAGACTGACTCCGAAGTTGAACGGCCCTTTTAGGATCGGTAAATGATGACTGTTATTTTCGCCTCGTGACGTGAATAAATGGCACGATATTCCGCCTCATTGTTTGGAAAATTGGACAGTCATGTAAATGATGATTTTTGGCTGTTTCAGTTAAAATAAATCTAGGTTTATTGTAATGTTGTGTGCCCTTAATCGAGCCTTTAAATGAAAATTCTATTTGATAGGCATATTAAATCTGAGGAAGAATATATATAATATATATTATATTATAATCAGTAAGAGATATATGATATATGAGAGATACTATAGATATACTTAATGTTACAAATAACTTGCTTGGGGTTTACGTGATAGCTGCTCATTCTGTTTCGATGTCTAAGAAATTCAGTGATTCAGTCCTTTTTAAATGATATTTTAGTTATAAATTCCTAACTTTGAGATTGAATTTCAGCTTATATGTAACGTGTGTCATTCATCAACTGAAAATAAAATTCTTGCCTCAGCCACTTTGCCATGGGGAAGATACATTCAAATTGATTCCGTACATCTCTGGAGGCCCTATATCTTCTCCTAAGTGCTCCGGCACTGCCATCTGTTTGGTGTTTTCCATCGACGCTAAATATTGTAAAGACATCTTTCATGTCGCAAAGGTTGGCGGGATGACAGCGGCGTATCTGCAAACGGCGATGGAAATGCACTCATGCGGATGAATTTGCATATTTTAGCACTAAGTAACTCCAGCTATCGCTTCTGCGGTCCGCTCGCATTCCGGCGATTCGTTGAGTTTTTTTTCCGATTCGAAAAAATGGGAAATCGGCAATAAAGTCACTCGGAAATATCCCGGAAGCGATGGTCCGGAATCGTAAATCTCGCGGCTGGGAAATCAATTGAAGTGGGCCGCGTAGCAGCGGTGGCAAAGGGCATACTTCCTCGCTCCTGAGAGCATAAACCAAACCCCATAACGGGATACAAATATTCCCCCATAATTTTTCGATACTGCCCTCTATGCGTCACTCCATCAACCTCGTTTTGCGGCAACTCTTCGCTCCACGGCGCTATTTTTCGTGCAATTAAACCACGGTCAGAGGTCGGTACTCAGTGGGGTGGTACCGGAGGGAAGAGCGCAAGTGCTTCAATTACAATCGCATTCAATGTAGGATCTAATCGATTCTCTGCAACCCCATCGAAATAACCCCTATCGGCAGTGCGAGGGATGTTCAGAACAACTGTGAGGTGATGGATTAGCATTGGCATGATATGTAAAAGAGCCCTTCTCACGCGCGGGGATACGATTTTGACTGTTGCAAATCCTCGAAAACAAAACCGAATTTGCGTGGAGGAAGGAGAGGCTCAGGGGGAATGCTATTCTGGTATATGCATAGTAGGAGACTTATATGATTTGTGGACGATTGAGAGTATTCCTTTGTTGTTGCCAGTTTAGTACGATTCCTTCCTCAATTATGGTCCGATCAAAACGGCCGAGTTGTTAGAGTGTCTGGTCTTGTTTCCAAAATATCCAAAGTTTATCCTGAGTGTTTCAAATTCTGTTTGAGGATTTTCGGGAGATTTTGCATCGGGAGGTTTTTGGAGAGGATTACCCTCCAGGGTTAATGTTAGGTATAGATTTTGTTCTGTTTGTTACTCCCATGACTGCCACCAAGCTAGTTGCCTATGTTAAGTCTATAGTATAATAAATTAAAAATAAAAATAATCGAAAATAATTTGTTGATTGAGTGGAAATCGATCCAGAATCAAAAACTGTTATTTATTCTCTTCCAATTTTTTGTTATTTTTACTGTAATTTTACTTAACTTGAGATAGGCTTTAATTTTGCTAAAATTGTGTTAAATCGACTTGCGAGTAACTATTACTAAATTTTATTCTAAAGCTTAGTGTAATTCGGAGTAAATGAAATACTATAATTATAATATAAAAATTTTCCTATATATTTTTACTATAATTATAATATAAAAATTTTAAAAATTAAAAAAAAGATATAACATTACATTTATCGGAACGAAAACAACGAATCGAATCGGTTCGGCGTTGGCAGAAGGAGCGGAACAATCGATTATTTTCTAACTGAAGAGGAGCGAAAACCGGAACGAAATATACCACTGTTCGAAGCCTTAAATGAAATTCACGAGTGTGCGAATTCAAGTAACCACGAATGTTAATGGATTCCATCTCATCACGATTTCAATAGTTTATGATAACTTCGCCGTGTTAGTATATGGAACTTTAGAAAAATGAAACATGGCTGGGTTTTCTGCAATGTAACATTCTCTTCATTTCCCGTCTTAATTTTCTCCCATTCCACTTCATGCAGAACAAGTTCCCCCTCCGTGACGACACGCAACGCGAATCGGAGTGCCATAAGCTTTCGCGGCCGCTGCTCATAAATACATTGAGGATCGATGGGGGCGTGATGCTGCATCTGCTAACCTCGCATACCATCAATCAAACGGAATCGAAACGTATATATACAGTGGAGAACACTTCCCCTTCATCACATCTGTAACACCGCACCTCCGAGATGGATGAGAAAAATGGGGAGGTTTAAACAAACACAACGTGCGCAAAACGCGCTTCTTTTTTGTTCATAAAGTTTTTACAACCTTCTCGCGACGTCCTCGGATTTTTCCCATCATGCAACACTCCCGCTTGGGTCATCATCCTCCCAACGCTATATGGTCACGAACGGCTAGTTCTTTTACTCCCTCCATGTCTAGCTCCAGTCGTCTCGCTCCATTTAATTTCACTCTTTTCCGTACCCTTCCTTCCTTGATACGACAAAAGAAGGCCTTCGTCGTATATTACATCTCCCTCCTGTTTTCGATCCTCGTGCCACTTCCGTGTGTTTATTTTCATTCCTCTAGTCCTATTTCTCCAATGAAATACTTAAACTGTCGTCGGTGCTGTGCTGTCGTTTATTAGACTTTAGAAATTATGATAGATGATGCAGTTGTCACGCATTCGTCGTATTTATCCATCTTCAATATAAATACACTCGAACTGTTTTGATGACTTATTACAATTTTTGTATCGAAAGCTTGTTGTTTTTCGTTTGGAATTATAATTTTTAATCAGACGTCCTTCATTGCGCTACCTTAGTCCATTCTAGTCTTGGGAACTATTGCAATTTTTACCATATAAAAGTTTTGCATAATAGTTCTTTTTTCGTCGTTTTTATAATTATTTATTTATTATGCAATAATCAAAGGAAAATCTTGATAAATTGTGGTCCCTTAAAGTTTGAAATACAGTATTATATATAGATTATATATAGAGGTGCCTCTTTATATTTATTGTGTTATTTTTGAGAGTTTCATCGATCAGGAAATAGAGAAGTAAAACATTTTTATGCTTATTATTAATATTAAATCTTTTTTTTTATCCATGAAGGCTTCATAAAGGGGAGTTTACCCTTTAATCGCTGAATCCGCGATCCTCAAGTGATGAGCGATGGATCTCGTAGAATTAACTCTGGCCCCGAGTAATTAAAGATTATTGCCATTTAAATGGATCATCTCCATCTCATTAATTTCTTACGTGCCTTTCTTATATGTTGAGGTAAAAGGAAAATCCATGACATATGACTGTCAATAAAAATAAACGTACAAAAAAATGAATGTGCATTGTTTGAATGCCAATTTCCTTTATCCTTTGTCTGATCCCGATGCCGTTTCCATGTTGTTAAAAGGAGTCGCTACTGTCTTTCTATTTCCGTTGTCTATTGTTGCATTTTTTTATTCGTCTTATTCACCCATCAGTATTTTTTTTGTTTTTATTTCCACTCCCTTTTCTCTTACTTATTTCTTCCCTTTTTTATTCTTAACCGTGCATGATTTTATTCCATTTGTCTTTTGCCTGATTTTCCGTCGTATTAATTTTTGTTTGTTAAATAATTCAGTGTAGTTTATTTTCTCATTTTCTTATATTTTGTAGCAATATATATTAAATTGAATCGGCGAATAGCTGTGTTTAAGGACTAAATAACCCAAACATCAAAATATTTAGTATATCGTCCACGTCAGTCATTTACGTCAACTTTGTCATTTTCACATACGTACACAAGGGTAGCTTCTCTCGGAATTTATGGTAAATCTCCTCCTGAGCCACTCATCAAAGAAACATTAGGATTTTTGGTAGTTCCCCTTGGATATCCCTTCGCTTCCGTTTATTGATCTGCCTTCCCTTCATTCTTTCTCGCGTACAAAGCAGGAGCAGCGGGTGCCACTTTCAAACTGACATACAAATGCTGTTTTCCTTCTCAATTCATTCATCACCTTCCTCTCTTTTCCTCGTTTCCCCCTATCTCACGTTCCCAATCGCTGCATTTAAATTACCACGATAGTTAGACCGACTTTGACTTTGGTAACAAAGTTTATATACCGACAGTGAGTAAATTTGGCCGTAGATATGTGTAACGTAAATGGTGTCTGCGAGAGGTTTACGATGTTTGCTACCGCGGCTACAATATTTTCTTGCGAGAAGTTCTCCCACTAATTCAGCCTTGCTTGGTCAAACATTTCCATCTTGTCGTCTCTTGGTCTAATATTTGTACTAGTTCTCGTTTAGTTTTAGGATTATAAGGTACCATTAACTTGATATGGTAGCATAGCGTGAGTTTTCAATTCATATGCAATTTTCGTAAAAATTCAATAAGCTTTTATCATTTAAATTAATTAATTTCAATCTTGTTTCTTTACGTAAGGATCCAAGAAAATTTTAATTTCTTGACCGTTATGATTCCAAATGCTGTCCTTTATGTCTCTTCTCTCGATTATTGCTTGGGTATTTAGTTTGTTTATTTTTCCAAAGTTATTTTTAATCCCTGCTTGTTTCTCGTGTATTTCTTCCGGAAGTTACTTAATCGGTTGCTCTTTAGCTAATTTTCTCTTTAGTTTATTCTAAATTATCATTATCAGTTTCTCTGATCTCACATACTTACAGTTTGTCATTTTGTTTAAAATTTTTGCTGTTTCTTGGTCGTTGTATTTGATTTTGCTGGATAAGATTATTTTAAGAGATCATTATTTTAAGTGATTTTTAGGTTTACTCCAAGGTTATGATGTTGGGGCTGTTTAAAACCTACTGGAAGTTATAAATAAAAATTCGTGCATATTTCTAATCTTCTGTAATGTACAGTAAAATATCAATAGATGATGAACATATTTCCTTTTATGACAAATGTGAATAAGTACAATGAATTTAAGCAACAACTCAATCAAGTCAGAATCAATCTCTTGCTGTCAGCACCCACTCCCACTCGCTAGATGGGCTTGACTGTAGAGGTATGATCTTTTCTCTCCTGATCTTATTCAGTCTTTTTGCTCTCGCTGTCTTTCTCAAGTATTTTTTACCGCAATCTTCTTTTCGTTCTCACCTCCCTTCTTTGGCCACGGACGAACTGGTTCCCATCATGTTTCACCGACGGTTGTCGACCTCAATCGCACTCTTCAACTTGACGTCCTTTCACTCCCACGACACGCACCAACGCAACCAACCGGGAGCGGTTAAGAGAAATGGCGCCTCTGTCGACGACGTAAACTCCTCACCTTTTCTTATTTTCCCAGCGTTGTGTTATTCGGGGACATCCTCGATTGGTGGCCGAGCTGTGTGTACGTGACGAAGCGTGAAATTTATTTCTCGGGGTTTTCTTTGTCGCGGGTCTTATTTTGCGGAAGAAAGATTGAGTCGCTGTTCTCAAAGGTCTTTTTCTCGGTTTGCTAGATTTGCTTTCGATTGCGGGTTTTTATCGCTGAGAAGGATTACGTTTCAGGATTTGGCGACCTGAAGGAAATATCTGAAAATGAAATCAGATATTTTTGCATTTGCAACGTGCTCTTAATGCTGAGATAACTCGGATGAGTGACCATGGAAACGATGGCTTTGGCTGGAGAA
Source organism: Pachydiplax longipennis (assembly GCA_036926295.1). Lineage (NCBI taxonomy): Eukaryota > Metazoa > Arthropoda > Insecta > Odonata > Libellulidae > Pachydiplax > Pachydiplax longipennis. Next base: position 17,980,478 of record JAVFKF010000012.1, read on the forward strand.
ATTTAACGCCGCCGTTTTTCGTGCTCATTATATGTTAGTATGATTATAAATAATATAATTTAAAACATGTACGCTACATTAAAAACAATTATTTTGATTCAATCTTCCTTACTGATTGTTCTTTGATCGTGATTTTTAATATTTCAATATATCTCCAAATATTTAGCCTGGAAATCACCTTTCATGGACGAAAGACTATTTTCTTCACGGTGACTCAATATCAACTGTATTATTTAAAATTTCTAACTGTGCTAATTAGCAATTGATTTGGCTAACGATTTTTCAATGATGACCCTATTCAGATACCTCATCAAGTACTGCTTTTGCTCTTATGGTTTATTGGCAGCACCGCCATCCCCTCCGGTTTTGTTTTTTAGCCTTAAGATGATCTTGGTTCATTTTACCTGAAAATTTTAAAGGTCATTTTCTTGTTGAAGAGGGTTTTTGGTTATATTATGTAGAACGTATTTTATTAATTGGATTATTACTTAAATTATTACCATTTCATTGAGAGTGAAGAAAATTAATCATCTACCGAAATAATTCCAAATACAGCCTTATCTAATTACAGATATTGAGCATTCTATACCATTAAAAATAACAACTAGCATCGAATGATAAGCTAAAAGGATAGCTTAATGTCAACAATGCTAATTGCTTTCTTTCTGTGAAATTGTTCGTGATTTCATTGTATAGAATACGCTCTTTAAATGTGATTTTTAACGTGTTAGTCGTTTCTGTTGGCCTTTGATTATTTGGTATTCTTCCCGCCCTTTTCTACCCACGCAACGAGAAACGTTTGTCCTATTCCGTGCTTTTTGTTTACCGCTCCTCGGCTGTTATGGTAACCCGGGTAATTCATAATGTGCTGAGAAGGGAGTCCATGCCTCGAATAAATAGGTCTGCATTGTTTATGAGCTTATTTACTCGGAATTCCTGAGGCCTGAAATACGTTTCCTGTTTTCTCACCAGATTTATCGCTCCATACGGAATCATACCTTATTTATAGTCGTAAAGGGGAAAACCTTTTTCTCCAATGATGGACATATTAGATTGCTTTCATTTTTGCTACATAGAGTTTTATTTACCCTGAGATTGGCTGGCGTTTGGCTTTGTTTCTTATACATTTGGATTACTATTTTCTTTCTGTGTCTCTCTTTCTTTTCTTAGTGTCAAACTGGACTGTGTAAAATGTTCTGATGTTTCAATCGGGGTATTTTCCTTCTTCTTTCTAACAGCGAATCATGTAGTTATTGAGATGATGACGTATTGTGATGGAATGGAGGTATTCGTAAAGGTAAACTACATTTTAAAGTATGGAAGATATCAGGATTTCCTCATTTAAAGTCACAGTTGAATATGCAACCATTAGAAAAAATTAAAATGGAATAATTTAATAAAATGTTAATTATTTGCTTATTTCAAACTCTTTTATGGGAATAATTTGCATCCATATTTAATTTCTCCCTTTTATCACTTATTATCTCAGTCTATATGAATTGACAGAAATAACTCTGTACTGTATCCTCCGTCAAACAAAAGCATAAACTTTTTAGAGTGGCAAAGCAATCATACGAACGGGAAAATGACAATGAAAAAAGTCTGACAAGACCGTGCTTCGACCTGGGACTTTCCGGGAAGCTGTTCTAGTGTCCATGCTTTATTATATCCCAAACTGCCCTTCCCTAAAATATCCCAAAACGGCATGTTTGTATGTTCTGCAAGATAACTAAATTGAAATGTCACATCACACACATCATTAATGCAATTAAATTTGCCTGTAAAATTAGTACCCGTTCGGTACTATCAGCTCGGAGCATCACTCGTCTTTATTCTTCGTATCCGTAATATTTTGTCGTCTGACGTATCGAATTTTATACCACATTTTTTCTTACGTACTTATCAATTTAAGGAGTAAATTAGCTCCTCGGTATAAATGAACTCCGGTATTTCTTCATTACTCGGCTCATTAATGAATCCTAAAATTTCCAGAAACTTTACAAAGTTTTCGGATTTAATCATTTTCTTCGAAAGACGGCAATTACTCTTGGTGAAATATTTTCTTCTAAAAACTTTGTAGTGTTCATAAAGGGACTGATAATTCAAGGCTAGTTTGTCGTAAAAATGGTAATTCCGCGATATTTTATTCAATCCTCGCTTAGAAAAAAGTGCATCGTCCTCCGCTCTTAATTGCCTTCAGTCTTCATTCAAGTTTTACTTATTACTTAGTAAGTCTTAAGGGGAACCCTTGTCTTTGGAGCGGCTCTCCATCTATTGTCCCTCCCCTATTTCGTTTCGTATTTTTTTATCATTTCGTCCCTTTTTCGCCATCCTTCAGGTGGCCCCCTTATCCCTGGGCCGTCGGCTTAATTGACGCAATTTATCTCTCATCCCTCTCCCATTTAAAAAGGCCGTGATTAAAAAAAGAGTCCCTTGACATCCTCGCCAAAGTACGTGTAAATCTTTTTTTTCCTCTTTCGACTTGTCGTGGGGGTGGCGCGGGTGAGGCGTAGGAATACTAGCTGTCCCCTCTTTCCAAAAGAGTCCGTAACCCTTTCCCTCGTCCTTTCTCTCCCTACGGAAATTAAATCCGAGGTCCCGATTGCCTCATGCTCCAAAAGAATAGCATGCTTTTTTATCGCACGCTCCTATGTCTGTTTCTCCATCTCCTAGACGACTTACTAGTTTTAGTTGTGCCAATCATATCCAGATTTCGTTCTTCATCGATTTTCCGATTATCTCTTCTGTTTTGACTTGGATTTTTGCTAGGATGTAACAGAGATACTGCTGTATTGTATTACTTCACTGTTTTATGGAAATTTCGTTAAGGAATTTCATTTCGATTCGTAGAGGAAAGCACCTTTTAAATACGAGGTCAATGATATTTCATAGATTAAGTCCCTTCACGGGAACGATTCTCCCTTTTTGTTTGTATTTATCTCGGTACGTAAAAGGGTATGTCCTGGTTTAAAATTTTAATCGGTTTTTATCACTCACTGGTTATTTTAATTGTTTAAAAAAACATTCGGTATAAATATGGTATACGATATCTACATTACAAGCACATTTATAGGGTGCTAAATATAATTTTTATTTTTTATATTTCACACCAGTAATAATCAGATTCTAATTCTAATCAGATGCCGTTTTCCTAATTCAATTAAGATAGACCAGCCATCTCGCTCATTATGATAGCAATTGTTGTTGTCTTTAAATTTAAATTTTTATAAGTTTTCAAACTTTATACTTTACATTAAACAGTTGGATTAGCCTTTATTCCATTATTTGTTAAAATTTGCAATATGTCTTAAATTATGGCATTTTCTTTGAAAAAATGTTTTAAGATATGCGCTTTGACTTACATAATTTTCTCATCTTATCATGAATTTGTGGGCAGCTATTACTATAGAATCAATGAAGCTATGGCATTAACATGCGGCTATCCTCTTTAAGTAATTTAGAGTTTAATGCAATGTTTTTGGGAAGGATAATTATTGCATGACATTATTTGGTAAATGATTACTTAAGTTGATTGTTAAGTTGATTAAAGACTCGATATTAGGGAAAATAATACTACAAAGATACACATCTTCCAGAAGATGTAGATTTTTACTTTATGCTGATGTATACGTACCGTATGTCGACTATAGATTAGAAAATTTAAGTTAATACAGAAAGGCCTGCAGAGCGTTGCGTGTAACAAAGCACCGTCAGATATCAGCAATCACGTGCCATAAAATACTTTAGCGAGATAGATCACGTGCAGTAGCACACGAATGCCCACTCTCCATTTTTTCTCTTTGCACTGAATTTTTTTTCACCAAAAAGCTTGCCACTCCGATTTTGCTTTGCCAGTTCGTGTCACGACTGCAGTCTCGCGAATGCTGGAATTCGAATTTTTTTTTAGAAGAACGCTTCTCAAACATGCGGTTTTATTTGGAGTAAATTTTATTCGGTGTTTCTTAAATTAAAATTCAATATTTCCTATCTAACGGCGTAAAACAAATCGCGTTTGAACTATGCTTTTCCATATGTTTTGTTCACTTGTAAGTTCTCGCTCGGAGTGTAGGAAACTGAATTTCTGTAATTGTTTTGGTTACTATGATTTACATGTTGAATAATTATCTTTTTAAAATATAAAGCGGAATCTCTTTATGATATCGCTCATATGATCATAAAATATGAATATTATTTGGTCCTTTCAATCGGTTATAAATTCCCATAGAAAATCAAACAAAAAATGTATTACAGTAGAATTTAAGTGCCTTTAATTAAAACCTTTCAGTTATAATACTTATATTCATCATATATCTTTTTCTGCAGTTTAGAGTCGTGGAGACAAAAAAAAATGTTTTGAAGCTTGCTAAAGAATTGCATGACTTAAAAATTAATCTATGTATGTAATTATTACAATAATATTGCATTCACAAAATTGGTCTCTTCATGTGTAAAGAGAAGGATGTCATATTGTGTGTCATTTATCTGCATCAGTATTAGAGAACAAGGTATTTGCAAATTTAAAGTGCATCAAAATGTTTAACATTCGCTCCGTTGATATGAGCATTGACGCATCCTGCTGACGCAATGATCAGCTGCGCACGCGCGCGTTCATTTTTATCTCTTTTTACGCGTTCTGGTGCTCGATTATTTGTTCGCCACTCGTCTGCTTTCCTCTTTTCAAGGGAGAAATTAGAATCGGAAAGTCGTTACCGATACTTCGAACCAATCGCTTTTTTTAAGTACATATTCAGTTCCCCGATGACGTTCTCAAACAATTGGGCAGCGATTTAGTTTCGATTCGCCATCGTTCGATTTCGAATTTTAGCCTGAAAAAGCCTACTTTCAGATTCAGTTCTGTCTTTGGAAAACTAATTGTCTATAGATACGTTTCCCTATGAATGATTCTCCGCATCCAACGCAGGATTGCTCGGAGAGAGTTTTCCGTTTTCTCGGCTCCATTTATTGTCATTTTATTTTGTTCTGGGATGCTATTTAATCCGAGCAAAACTTAAATAACGCTTATCATCTATTCTACAGCTTTAGTTTAATTTGTTAGGTGTGGATTCTGATGTACTTTGTGACCCAAATATTTCAGCTTCTTTTCACTTCATAAAACTATCTGTGTACACTGTGTATGTGACTACCATTATATTAGTTTGAAAAATTTTTCGGATATAACTCTAACATCAGTTGTTACTGGCAGAATTTTTCTAAATCAGTTAAGTCCAATTTCTCCGTGGATTAGATTTTTGAAATATATGTTCTTGGTGCCACTTTAATTGATCTAAATTGGTAATAACTCGCAATCAATATTTCAATCATTTTACACAAATGCACAAAATAGCCAAAATACCTCTTTTCTATTAGCTGTTTGGAAATAGAGACGATCCTCTCTAGATGAAACGAAATTTCCTTTGGATTTGATATTTTTTGCCTTTTCAAAGTATTTAGGTTTCCCTTTCACCTCTGTTTTGCCCCATATTTACCGTAACGCATTTGACGGTATTTTAATTGCCCGATTTCGCTAACGAAGTGAATTTGTTATTTGTCACGGAGTCGTAAAAATATTCCGTTACTCCTAAAAACGGGGGATAATTCATCCAGTTAGCCCGAAGGGTTGGTTGCCTTTTGCTACCGCAGAATTAGAAAAAAAAACGCGATAACACACTAAACGAAGAGCCCTCTTTTTTACGTTTACTTTTATCGCTCGTTCAACCTTTTTCTCCTTTTTTTCTCCGGATTAAAAAAAAATCCCCTAGAGTGACGTTATCTGAACGTGAGTCTTCTCGCAACATTCGTGCCCTAATGACACAGCCTAATGGTACAGCTACTTAAACGACCTCATCCAGGGAGTTTAATTCGTCGTCGAGCGTGTATGAAAATACGTTTCCAACGAGCTTTCCACGCCAGACTAATTTTCCGGATAAGGAAATAAAACAAAAGGGCGCATCCCCTCGGTGGTGGAAAAATTTCGAGAGAAGTTTCGTTCGCACATACGTGAGGGCCGTCGTTTTTATCGCGAAAAAATTTGATGGACTGAAACCATGGCTGACTCGTGTGGTGAGGACTTACAGGCGGGGTTTCAAGTCCCTCATGGATGCGAATTAACTAGACCTGGAAGCTCTTCGGTGGTCAGAAGATACGGGTAATATACTCTCTGCGGATTATTTTCTCTTCGGGCGTAGTTACGTACGGTTTACCAGCGATATACCCATGTTCTTCCTCTCTTTAATCCCTCAAGTGTGTAACGAACTGCATACGACGCGAAAACCGGGGAATTCCGTCTACCCCTCGGGCACAGTACCCAACATGTAAGGGGCTTTCAGCATGGTATTTAGCACCGAAAGTATGTTGGCGCCGGTTTATCGGTTCTCTTTTACCAAAACCTCGTGTCATCAAGCAACTGGAAAGCCGTGTTTAATGGCTTTGGTGATCGGAATTGGTGGATGCTACCCCTATGTTTGGTTTAATTTGCAAGGGAGGTAAATATTTGGGGATCTACAAAGGTATGTTACATGATTAACTCTTCAAGTGTGAATGTTGAGGAAAGATATTAGCTTATTTTCCCTGAATATTCAGCATTTATCTATTTTTCTTAATTGCGTCACCATGAATTTCTCCCTGGAAACCTTTCTACTATATTGTTGCATAGTTTTTCGTATAATATTGATTTGATAAATATAAATCTATTATACTTATACCGGTATTAGTGCTGACTATTAAATTTCGCTTGTAACTATCATCAGAAAATATTTTTTGCTAACAAATCCGTTGTTAAAATACAAAAATTGAACACTTAAAATTCTGTTCTTAAAATCGAATTATGTTTCGAGCGTAAGCTATCAAAATTTGTTAAGTATGCGGTATCTTTGTATAGTAAATACCTTTCAGATATGAGAGATTTGGCTCCCGTTGGAATTATACATTTCATGTATTGGTGTTTAGGTTAATTATGACTGCAATATCGCAAAAGGATGATTATCATAGTCCTATATTTCTTAGAAATTCGTATTAGATAGAAAATTCCTCACTATCTCTGATTATGATATAGGATTAGGTATAAAATTCAATATCCGTTGGAGATTTGAATATCGGAGAATACGGAGAGACGTGTTTAACTCTTGCACCAACAAAAGAAACCCAGAGTTAACGTGATACCAGGGACATATATTCCTGTAATTTGGAAAACAAGCAGACTCACTTCATCCCCGTCACGAACTTTCATCAAGTATAATTCATAAATTAACTTCATTGCTCATCCACTTTTGCAGCCTTTGGAAGTAATAGCGCGAAGGAACGTGTTAATTATGCGAAACATCGTTTGCGTTCCATCTCACTCGGCGAACAAACAGCGCGCGTCTCCGGAAGCGTTCGCTGCCGAACACGTGCGACTTCGCTATGGAGGGAACATTCATTTGGACTCGCAAACATGGCGCTACATCTTCAATTTACATAAAAGCAAACGGGGGTCTCTTTTTAAAAAGTCCCGCATACGCGGCGGGAGATCCGAAAACGGTGCTCTGGGACGGTCTGTGCGGGAGGTATCAGCACTCCAAAGGGTATACGGAAAGGGTCAGCCGACTACGATTGGTCCGTCGGTGGACTATTTGCGGGTTCACGAGCCGTTCAAATTGACCAGGAGGGCATTAAAAGGGTCCTCTCACGAGCTAAAGGGTCTCATCTCCAGGGTTAGGGTTCCTTTCGCGCAAGTCCCGCGGTTCCTATTCAATTAATGCTCCCTCTCTCATAGTTGGTGCGAGGGCTCTTGCAAACAGTCACACTTACGGTGGTAATGGCCGTGCTTCAATTTTATCCTACGGACTCTTTCAGCGTACAGACATTTCAAAGCCCTGCGCTTTGGGAACGCCCGTGGTATTCCTCCAAAGTAAGTGCCTTAGTGTGGGTCGTTTGCTTACAGCATGGGTTATTCTTCATTATCTTGATGCAATGAGGGAAGAGGAAAGTTTGAGTTGGAGATTCACTCGTAAAATCTCGATATTAATTCTTGAGTTTTACGTGTGAGATGCTGCAAATAACACGGAGGATATATTCACACGATTTTCGTCTGTGGTTCTGTCCACAGTCTTATCGGATATTTTTCGTTCTTCTTCACTTCGTTACGTTAGGAATAGTTTATGGATTGTTCCTGTCGTTTTCTATAGTTATCATCAACATTGAGACTACTCTTAATGCTCTGCTTTCGTCTTTAGTGAATTTTGACTAATTTTCCCCTACAGGCTTTCCTTATGGCGGTGGTATCAAAGTTTTATTTTGGGTAGCTAGCTGTGTTAAGAAAATCTTTAGCCAGAATCCTTCCAAAATTAAGCTTAAGTATGTTCTATGTTTTTGTTTATTTTGTGTAAGCCGTTAGTATTACGATCAAAACGCACTTTTGCGTAGTTCTTCGTCTTCAGTATTTCATTATAATAATTTTAGTTTGTAATTCATCTTTTTATCTCTTTAATAGTAACAAAATATTATTAACGCCTCGTCAGAATTTGACAGAAAAAGGTTTGAATCCAATTATTATGTCATCGACATTTTAGAGGAAATTCTGTCAGCTACTTGATTAAGTCGTTTACCAACGTGAAACCTCAAAGCAAGAAAATAGAATATTTGATGGAGGAAAATTGGATTTTAAGCCCCTGTAAGTAAATATGAGTGGTTTCTTTAAATAAATTTAATTACTGTATTGTGGAGAAAGTGCTGTAGATGTCTACGTCGTAGATTAAGAAAGTTTTCAGAGAGAGGACTCCTCTGTAAATAAAATTTTCCATTTATTTATTAAAAGAGTCTTCGCGTAAACCTCTTAAAAGGTATTTTGCAGGAAGAAAGCAGGAGAAAAAAGGGGAATGACTTTTGGGAAACGAGAATCTTTTTAAAGAAAACATTTCCGTTTAATTCCGCTCCACGAAGCCCTATATCCCTCTCGCTGTAAATGTCAAATCACTCTTCTTTGCGTGTGAATGTACAATGTTAGTCCATTGTGTAAGAAAACAAAGGGTGGTCTGGCATACACGGCGACCGAGGGTCGAGTGTGTTTTTGCGATTTGCATTAAAAAAGAACGAATCGGGAGTAACGAATGCGCGGAAGCGTTTTAATGTTGTTTCATACATTTTGCCCCACAAGTCTGACCTTTCTCTTTTTTCCGGGCACGTTTCATGACTCGGTGTTTACAGCCTGACGGAGACACAGAAACTCGTATTTGGAGACGCATTGGACAAACGCGACCTTCACGTGTCATCAAACATGACTTTCTTTTTCTCTTTTTGAGGTATTTCTGACCCATTGTGGATATTGGACCTCTGTGTCAACATCGCAAACTCTTAAACTCTTCTTCTGCAGTCAACTGTCTTGTAATGCTTACATTACCATGAAGGAATATTTACTTTTTGTTTCATGTATTACTGACCTTTTCGTCAGGAAGAGATGCCAATGCAAGGATCATCCATCGCGCTCCTACTTTTTCCTAAAATTTAATTTGTGAACGTTGAGATTGAGCTCCACACGTTAATAATGAAAAACAGAGAGGTGGAGAACCATTCCTTTTCTTCTACTTCTGAGGTTTGCAATTCTGGTTGGATTAATTTTTAAATGCTACATTAATATTTGGAGGATACGAGAAATTTAATAAAAATATTTTCACAAGAATGTTTGAGAATGATTGAAATATAATTTTGTTTGAGCATATTTCGAATAAATATAATAAATATTAGCGTGTTTATTTAAAAAAGTCAATTCTTTCAAAAATGTATGTGACGTGTTGTCATATTAATCTATCCTCTCATTTTTAATGCATTTAATTTATGTTTCATATATTTTTACACGAATCAGCTCGATTCAATATCAAGCTTCTAATGCATAATAGTATAGTATTAGAATAATATTTTTAGTAGTATTTTAGAAGAAGGGATTCTCTTAAATAATCTTAGAACTTTAGAGATTTCTGATGTATATGTCATTTAAATATTTTACTGGTAAGGATATTTGCAATTAAAAGTGTCTCCCAATTACATAATCCATGGAAAAAAGCCCAAAATTTTAAATATTAACAACTCTAAGAGACTCAGTTTTAAAGTAAATGGCGTATGGTATGATTTGTATTATAGTGAAATATCCTGATATCTTTTAAGCTCGACGTAAGCTAGCATATTCATTCCTAGAGGTCAAGTGAATCTCACTTGGGTCAGCATGCATGTGAGCGACGTCGGGGGCTTTGGGGTCACGAGACAATGCTAACAAGAATGATGCATTCGGTTGATGAAAGAGGAGTTGAAACTGTATTTGCAGAAAAGATTCTCCCTCGGAATCTCTATTGGTCAATTTTCTCTGCGAAGAGTTGGCTAACAAATTTGTATCGTACGACCGACGTATTTCTCTCCGGCACACTTTTTATCAGTTTGTTTAAGTCGTTCTGCAGGGATGTTGACTCGTTGCTATCGAGACATCCCTTTTTGATGCATTGAGACATTGTTAATTCTTTCCCGAACGACTTTTTCAGTCTTGTTTGCAAACTTGTCTAAATCAACTTTTTCTCACTTTTTCAGATGACAGAGCAGTGCATGTCTTCGCATCTGGGTTGTTGAAGGTGAGTCTGGAAAATCATTTTAATCTCTTTCGAAAGCGATGACAATAACGGTGACTTATTGTGAAAGAAAAGATTTCTGCTTTAAACGGCGCATGTGTCCTTCCGTACTCCGGTATTATTTTTATACCGCTATTTACATCCTTTCCTACTCAGATGAGGACGTATACTCACAATGGCCTATGAAATATACTTAAAAATTCAGTCTCACGAGGAGCCTTGTTAAACTTTTTTTCGCTGAACGAAAAAATTTCAAGCTAGGCTCTCTAATCTAAAATAAATATATCCTTAGCAGATAAAGTTAAATAACAAAATTAATCTTTTCCTACGAATGAACGGTTAAAATATAATAAAGTGAAATACCTTAATTCTATAGCAGAAGTCTCCAAGCTGTCAGCTCTAACTGCTAAACTGCTGTGAAGACTTAACAGACCGCAACATAGCTTGTTGCAATTTTAAAGTAATTATCTTTCATATGAAATTTTTTCTACTATTATATTTCGATGATATGTAGGGAGTATAGCGGCTCACACTACAAGGTATTTTACAACTTAAATTTCCTTTTTTAGTCGAATAGTTCAGGGTTACTGTAGAAAACCTGTACTGCACTGTATATGAAACCTTAAATCTACTGGGCCTCTCGCGATATGTCGAAGTGCTGCTATATGTACTTAACAGGTTATTCTTTCCATCGTCACTTACATATCACGCCGAAAGATTCAATTGAAATATGCTCTAAGGTCTTCATGTCCGTATTTGAAGTTTTCTTGCATAAATTTGTCATTTGTGGCTCACTATGCACTATATTTAACATTGAACCTAAAATTAAATGTCGTTTATGTACCGCAGAACAAAATTTCTCCTATGTGCTGTTGGATTTTTAATTCTCATATTTTTTTCTGCATTATTTATGTCGATTTAACTACATTGGGTTTCGGTTAAGAGGTTGCCTTATAATGTACGAAAAGCGTCCAATTGTGTTCGTGTATTTATTTTCAGAAAGAACTAATTTTCTTTTGAGCTTTAGTGTAAGTTACACAAGTAGCGGTAAAACAAATTTGTTAAAGTATTCATTCATTACTTACACCCACAATCTTGTTCTCGGATACTTTCATTACTTTATCGAGGTAAAATATCCTCTTCGTCATTATCATTAAGATACAAAGCGTCTTTTCATTCAAAAAATCATCAGGAAGTTGCTTAATTAATTTTCTCAGAAATCTCATTAATGTTTTCTCTTTAAATTTTAAATTCCACCCAAGATTTTTTCCTCCACCCATTACATCGTCAATCTTATACACAAACGTGCACCTTTTTGTTTCGGTTTCTCTCCAACAATCATAATCGAATAAGAACACAACTAATGTATCAAACCGCATTAAAACACGAAGGCAAGCCAAAAAGTTTCACAAACGCAAATCAGTCATTTCAGAAACTTTTCCAAAGATATCTTTTAAAAGGAAAATGATACCGCTTCTTTTCCTTACGAAAAGGGCGATTCATTAAAAGTGCGTTTTGTGGAGTTCGAAAAAGAGGGTCTTTTCAGGGTAGGGCTTCCTTTTTCCACGTTTCCCACGCGTTTCCTTGAAATTTCCTTGAAGGAGGAAAGATTTTGAGACGTGTAGACGATGTATAAAGATAAAATGGAGGAAAAGAAGGGAGCAAAGAGTCAAGAGAGATGAGAAACATGAAAGAGAGAGAATTTGAGTCGGATGATAGTGTGAATCCTAGTGTAGATTTATAATCCCGTATAGATTTAGTGATAGATGAAGTTGAGTTGCTTGAAAGTTTAATTTAAAATTAAAAGGGCATCATCGAGATAACAAAATATAAACTTGGCTACATTGTGAGTTTAGAGAAACATTGTTAAGTCAGGCTCCCGGTAGCATAAACAGAAGTCCATATAATAAGTCTTCAGTTTTAGCGAAAAAGGTAAAATTTGCAATGTTATATTGATGACGAAAGATAAAATAATTTTAATGTATCGTAATTTTATTCTTTGGAAATTTAATACAATTATAATGGTAGCTCTTTTTGGCCGCTTATGTTATGTGATGTTGGCACCTCATAGTTAAGCATATAAATTAAAATTTTTCCTATAATTGAACTGAAAGGTTTCAAGTCAGGTAAAGCTGTTATTTGATGACTATATGAAAAGAAGCTTATGATTTTCGAGGATATTATATTAGAATATGAATTATCATTTCTTACTTATTCCAAGTATCTTAAAGATTAGGATATTTAATTAACTATTTTGGGCTCTACTTCTTGTATCGGGGAAAAATGTATTAAAAATAGCTCCTAGGTACAGCTGCATAAATTGTGTAAAATTTCCACAGGAATATTTTTTACCAAAAAAGTTTTTTATTGCTAAACAAATCATCAGGTAAATTAGTTTAGTTACCTTATGATGTTGCGCAGCAATGACACCTAGGTCTGTCAATTTTAAAACATTAAATCGAAAGTTTACCAAATTAGTTTTATCGATCATGAAAACTTCCACTTAACCTTGCCTTAAATTAGTACTTCGCGGTATACTATTTTAAATCTTATAATTTTATCTACAGAATGACAATGTTTATTCTGTAGCTTTGGAAGTAGGCAGAAGATTCTTCTCTTCTGCATTTCTTCTCAGATGCTTTAGTCTCATAAAAGTTTACGACAGGTAAAAACGTGAATTGTTGCTTACAGAGAAGAAAGATGGATGATAAAGGAACTTCAGAAGTGTCACACAAAGAGGTTGCACTTGAATGATACCATATGAACGAGAATTTTGGTTAATGGAGACTTCTTGGCACGAAAGTTGGCCTATTTCGAGCATATCTCTAGCTCCCGAGATACCTGTAGCTTTGGAGTGCCTATGAGTTCCCTTCACAGCTTTATGTCATCGCTTCCTTTCCATTTCTTCAAGCAAAGTGCGGAAACAAATTAGGGAAGTTTCCTCTCACGTGTTTCTGCTCAAATACGACTGCCTTCTTTTCAATCCTCCCATTCATGTATCTCCACTGCTTTGAAATCCACAACTTCTTTTCCATTCATCCGCCGCCTTTTATAACTTCCCTCCTTTCCTTTTTATCTCTCCCTTTCTATATCTCTTATTTTTTCTTCTCGGAACTCTCTCTCCATATAATTTTGGATTCTTGTTATCCTCGCTGCACTTTTTCCGTTATGAGAGGATATAAGACATCCGTAGACAGATATGCTCGTTATTTAGTTTTTTATATCTCTTATGATCAATATATAGAGATCGGTGGAGAGTCCAGTATAAATTTTGGCTGAATTGAGTTTGGATTTTTCTTTTTTGATCATTATATTTCGATATTTTTGCGTGGTCGAATTTCTGATGTTTTAACCTTGAGTATGGTGCGTCATTATCTAATTATTTACGCAAAATTTTGCGAATTTTCGCGAGATACAATTGTTTTTCGCTATCCTTCTCTTTTACCGTTAACACGCCCCTGCGTTTGGTACGTTTATTTCCTTACTTTCAATTGAGGCGAAATATAATTTTAGACGATTTTTGTAGCTAATTAATTTTATAAAAATTGGAGGATAAGTATCTTTGGATCAATTTCGAATTTTAAAGCTTGTATATGCGATTATTTTAAGTATATTATAGAAAATGTATGAACCAAAAATGTAGCCATTTATCGTCCGTCGTCTGAAGTATGAAATAGGAATTAACCGTAAATATGTGTAGCTATCAAATAACGCTGTCTGCTTTCGAGATAAGTACACTAATGGTCTCTTACTTCAGACTTTACTAGCATACATCTTTCGCTTGCGACACATTCATATATCCTCTTTCATCATTAATGTTCCGCACACCTCTTTTCTTCAAAATCTTATCTACCGCATTCAAACAGCTTTTCCTCTGTCCTTCTCTCCATTCACTGTCTCTATCATTCATAACGTACTCCATCTTGTCATTCTGCTTCCGGCCATCCTAAACGAATATCCGCACCAACGTGTGACGCTCTTTTCACGCTGTTCTTAATGAAAGACTCTCTTATATTCCACATCCATTAATAACACACAATGATCAGCAATTACTGGCTTTTCTGTTTTTATCTTACTTGGTTCCCATATCAAACTGAAATCACAAACTATACTAGCGTTGTAGCAACTATCCTATCAGACGTCTTCTAAAATATGATCACTACGAATAATAACAACGTAATCGACTATTTGTGACTCTGCCTTGCTTGTACAAGAACACACATATACATGTATCAACACATCTACACTTCATGGCTGCTAAAATTGTTACCATAGATTACACGTGATATCAGTAACGTATAATGTAGCGTGTGAAGTAAGTTGTCAGACATTGTTAGACTAGCATAACATTAAACAATCTCTTACTAATATCTCGTTTTATATATACAAATACATAATTTTAATCCTATATGTATGTTATCATTTTAAAACGACCAAATTTTGTTACCAAAGAGCAAAGTGAAAATGACAGAAGGGGTTCTCCCCTAAATATGCATAAGTGCTTAGAAATAAGAACTTTGAACTTTTATCACGGCGAATGTTCCAATTAAAATTAACTAATGTAACAAGGGTTGAAAATCAAAATTTCCTACCTACATCTACATTACGACTTGTGAATTTTAGTGATGAAATCTGCAAAATAAATTAAAGTTAAAAATTAAAGCCGTTCGACTTTCGGAACACTCTGCATAGAGCTATTTCGCCTCTCTCGATTATTCCTCGCCTAAAGTAGATGTAACACTATCAAGAGACCAAGAAACATGGGCGGGTACATGCAATTACCAAATCCAGCAATTTAAATTCGTTCTTAGTTCCATTTCCCGTTTCTAATCTCCTTTCCCGTTAATTCTGCTCCTTTCCCTCGGCGTAGACCGAGGCCATCCGTCGTTACGCAAATAAAAGTCGCGCCTTTCGCCAAAACAACCCTCGCTTTTATCTTTTTTAACGCTCTGTTATCGTCTCTTTTAATCAGAAAGAGTTGTTTTGTCTGGAGGTCACGTGATCCAGCCGAAAGAGTACAAATTGCGTCGGATGAAATGAATGACTCTATTTCCGAAATACGTTACTGTAAATGAAAAGAGAGAAGATCACGGATCAGAATATCGTTGCGTCCATATAGGGCAGTCCTTTGTCTTTTGTTTATTCAGATATTTTAGTTACCATATTCCTAGTTGGAGATTTGTGCTGTTTCCGTTGACATAAAATATATAGCAAAAATAAATTTTTTCACTTGGTCTATAATAATTATATATCTCATTTTGTGCTGTTTGAGGGTTTTATTTTTCATAATCGTAGTTAAAGTTTATCAACTCGAGGACTTATTCATTCCATTTCTCTAAGACGAACTATCTTTTGCCAATCGGCCCATTCATAACTAGCTAATCTTTACCACCTTCATAGCTTCGTATCGTTGACTTTTTCTACGAATGTCTTTGAAATTACCTACTAACAATAACAAATATGTCTACTCCTGAAATTGTATTCTTAAATTATAAAAAAATTCAGTATACGTAGGAATAAGAACTAAGAAATATTTTTAAAAGGATTTGTGTCAATTTTTGCAACGCCTTCTTTTATCCAAATTTAAGTTAACTTTGAATTTATAACAATACTAGCAATTAAAATGTAACTTTAGTTTTGATTTGCATTAAATATAGTGCAGCTGATGTAATTTCTATCAAATAATAATGCATCAGTTTTGACAAAGATGCAGTAACTTGCCTTTAACTTGATATTTTTATAGTCTTTAATGATGTTCTTGGTCTATATTTTCCTTCGAATTTCTAGGTGAAACTAGTGAATTTATAGGTGAAACAGTGAATGACGTGGAAAATAGTTAATTTACTCCTCCACAGAATCTTAGATGAATTCCAAGAATGAACACAAGTAAATATAGCGTTTTCAAAGTTCACCTTTAATTATCTTTCTGAGAATCTTTCCTGGCAAGCAGAAACTTTAATGAAAGCTCAGTGATGTGAAGATAGCTCGTTCGATCTCTATCTCCTTTAGATCCTATAGATAGCATATCCCTCTGGCTGTAACTGTAGCAAGTAAACACGAAATAATAGGGCAAAGCCTCATTAACGAAGGATACGATAAAAAACATAATTATCTCAGAGTGAAAACTCTTCGACGGTAATCAATTCTTGCTTCAGTTGCAACCAACTTCAGGAAAAATACCTGCTGTCTTAATTGAATTTTTTCTTTCTCTTCCAATTTCAAATGATAACTGTTGGTAATCGTCACAATGCTTATAGTTATTTCAAACACAGCTTAAGGCTGTAACTTCTTTTCTTTTACAAAAAATGTTACCGTCGGATACTAGTATGCAATATTGCATGTTTAATGACAATGGTTCATTCTAGATTTCAAAATTTGGTTAAAATTTTATCCTGGTTACTGCTAATTAAAAAAATTGAATAATGCTTTTACACATGCGGTATTTAGGCCGTTAAACCTCTTCTTCCTTTCGACCAACTGACAGTGTTATTACAAAGTAAGATGATTTATTTAAGTTGATTGCTACTTAATTTAACATCTCATCATTTATATTTCGGTATCAATTGTTTTCATTCATTTATACTTTGGGGGTGTCTTTAAAGTTTTCGATGTATAGTCTTTCGCGCTGAAAGTCTGAACCCTCATAGTAATTACGATCTTTTAAGAATGCTTATCTACATAAATTCATAATTATTTGTATTTCGTTACATTTTATTTATTTACCCAATAATGACTTCGGTAGAAATACGTGGCATAGGCGTCGGCCGAAGATGGGCTTTTCGATGGAAAGAAAGAGAAACGAGCGCCGGCGAGGATTCTTTTTTCGGATCGAGATGGTTGTTGCCTGTGAGATTGGAAAGGTGAGGGGGAGAGTTTCCCTAAGAAGGTAAAAAGAGTAGGAAGATCTAATTTAGCGGAGAGGTTTGTAAGCAATCTCAATCCTTATCTTCCTCTTCATTCCTCTTTTATCTCTTCCATCCTATTCCCTTTTGGACCCCACGCTCTTTCATGGTTCATATTTTTCCGCTTCGGGCGGCGTTTGACTGGTGCACTTACCCGAAGATTTTCTGATCGAAAATGGAAATCCTTTAAAGTAATCAGGGGTCTCACGTTATGGCTTCATCTTATTTCTTAAACTTTATTACGCGGTCGTGGATGAGAGTAAATTTCCAGCATGAGAATGGGGGGAGAAATTTGAAGAGCCCCTAAACAGATCAAGAACACAAGGGAAATTGAGGTAATTTTCCTAATTGGAGGATATATTCTCGTGTGTTTTATCAATCGGCTAGAAAAAGAATACGAGAATGAATTATATTTCGAAGCACCATCTCTTATAAAATGATTGGGAAAACGCAGCTTGAGGTAATTTGTTTTTACCCGTAAGGATTATTATACTTCTAAATTACAAGTGATCATGTAGTATAATATTACGATAAAATGAAACTTAGTGATCTATATTTCACAATCCATTTATGATACTGTGGTCTATAATTTAACAAGATTTTTATTTCTATTTCATATCGATGATTCGTAATGCACGAATTTATGTTGTGCATTTGAATTTCGTTTTCATCGTAATTAATGTATAATTTTCTAGCAATTTGTCTGCAAGCCAGTGAAAGATAAGCGTCGGAGTGTCTATATTTATTAAAATGATAAGTTACATATCAACGTACCTTTACTGATGATTGTTGGCATCAATTTTAATACGTTAAATGGTGTAATATTTCAAACTATCTAATGCTAGAATTTCATTTTACAAAAATATTTATGTGTGTACGCTTCACTTGTATTAAGATTCGTCTATTTTTACCTTTGTTAATATATTTGGGAAAAGAATTACGTTCTTTCATGTCTATGCCACCGAAGATAATTCGTTTGGAGTCACTTCCTTTCGCTGAAGTCTACGGTAGCTGAAATACTATGTTTCATAGAATCCTTAATTATAAAATACACTCAAACGATGCTGAAAACAAATATTTATAATTTACTGGTAAGCAATAGCTGGCAGAATACTTTATTTCTTCATAAGCTTTTATTTTTCATTGCTCGCCTACGTACTTGAATACACAACAAGATATTTCGTGTGCATCGTTGGCTGCATCCATTATCCTTCCGTCCGAGGAAAGAGCGAAAAAATCTTTGTTAGCCGAAAAGTTTTTCCAGGGTTATTTCTTAGCCGAGGTAGCATTGAATAATCCAAATCTTTTGCGAAGAATTCGCTCTCTCAAATACAGTTTAAATCCATAATAATATAGAAATGCGATTAGCAAACTTCCGTAGAGTCTCTTAAATTTCTATTCATCTGTCAGTTTTTCTTTCATTCATCGCATTTTTTCTGCAAAAAAAAAACCCGTGCGACCTTTTCATTCTTCTGCTGAGAGGAATTTCATTTGCTCTTCCACCGATGAATGCCCTCGCGCATTTAATTGACGTATTTTTCAAATTCCATCTGGAATTTGATCGCATTAAGTTCAGCCGTTTTCATTTTGGTGGGAGTATGAGGTTAATTCCAATTGCAGCTAATATTCGAAATTGGTTGCAGAGAAAATTCGAAAAACAATTTATTTCAGTATTTTTAATATTGAAGTGTGGTGGTAATAATCAGACTTTTAGGTGTGATATTTTATGTATTTTTAGCTTTTCATATTACATTGTGACGCTTTTATGTTAATTATTGGAAGTTTCCAATTTTATTTCGACATTAACATAGATGATTTTTTATCAGAAACATTTATGAAGTGATTTATAATTTAACTAACTGAATTTATTTTACTGAAAGAACTTCATTTACAAATTTTTACTCAAATCAATGAAAAGGATATTACAAACAATGAACGCTTAGTTCCACCTGAGGATAGAAATATATCACGTATGGTATATGAATATTTAACGTAATCTTAAAGAGACTATGTATTATTTTAAAAAAGCAAAGGAGTTTTCGATAAATATAAAATTCAATAGATACTAACATTTTAAATGAAAATCTAATTTATTGGATTAACTGATAAATATATTTTGAAATTTTTATGAATGCTTTGTCGTGAGAAGGCGCTTAATGCATGAATAAAAATTTCTCTAAGTTAAACTCTCTATTAATTATATAGTAAAGTTCAACTTTTGTTATGTAAAGTAATAGTTGAATTTGTAATTATTTCGTTCAACTTTTAGTATGTTGAATGTTTTAGTTAGTTTAGTCCCTGTATCTTCATAAATAAATTCATATCTTAGTGGTATCAATGGATATAGTAAAATGAATATTCCTCTTTCCTAGAAAATATTTTACTACGTTAATTGTTCCTCTTTCAATTGGAATAAAATCATTTTACCTTTTAACCCAACTTCTAATAGGAAAAGACAAGAAACTCAGAAGATTTGCATTTCAAAAAGAGGTGAATACCTGTGTATCCTCCAAACCTTTCAAGTAATTAGTTTGAGAATAAGAACTAATTAATGGGATGCCTATGAATGTTGGAGTCGAAGAAGCAGTGTAGTTCAGAAGCTTACTTTCAAGAGTAGGATCTATGTTCAGTATTCTATGGTATTTTCCTCTCTGCATACATTCTAGAACCTTCTTATTTCCACGGGATAATGGCATGCGCCATCCCTTAACGGTCCTCTTCCTAATGAACGGGGGATATCGCGAGATTATGCAGTAGCTCCGCCAGCGGCGATCTCGCTAATTGCCCATTAGCGACGCGACGAACTGCAATGGCGTTCCGTGCGATTTAAGTTCCTCCAAAGCATCACAGTTTGAGAAGAGTCAAACCCTTTCGAAGTTCTCCTCTCCTTCCTTTTTGCCGCCGCCGAACTGTTTAAGGAGCGTTATCTCGGTGTTCGAAACAGTTCCCGTCGCATATAAATAACTCTTAATGCTCAAATTTGGTTTGTTGCGTCTGATAAATGCAGCCCATTAATTAAGGATGTGCATACTGC
Organism: Pachydiplax longipennis; assembly: GCA_036926295.1. Classification (NCBI taxonomy): domain Eukaryota; kingdom Metazoa; phylum Arthropoda; class Insecta; order Odonata; family Libellulidae; genus Pachydiplax; species Pachydiplax longipennis. Next base: position 18,001,000 of record JAVFKF010000012.1, read on the forward strand.
TCCCAGACGTTCTCCGGCTTTAGCCTATTATTGCTCGCGTGATGAATGCTTTTCGCGATTTAATTTATGTGGAGGAGTAAATCCATTCCCTTGAATTTTTTTGAGCGAAGGTTGTGTTTTGGAAGTTAAGCTACTGCGCGCAGCCTCGAAACTTTTTTATCGTTATATTCATGTATTAGGTAACTATTCCTTTCGCAAAATCTCTGCGAAATATATTAAAAACAACAAAAGTCTCATCTGTTTTTAAAAATTTAGCGCAGTGAAAATCTGAAAAATTTTCAGTCGTACAGTAATCGCCGTAAAATTCTGCAAAGGTTCATTGGTGTATTATTAAAGAGCTAAAAACAAAAAAAAACTTAACAAAAGCTAAAAATTAATCATCTTTGGTATTATTTTAATAGAAGAAAATCACCGGTTTCTTTTTCCGTCCAAATATACAGGATAAACTGAAAAAAATCATTTTGTCCATTGTAAATAACTTTTTTCATGCATGAAATTATACAATCACATTCTTAAAATAAGTAGAATAATATTCTTGAAGATATATGATGTTATTTTTCGATTGTTGTAAGAAGGAAAAACTGGTATTTTGCAGCTAAAAAGTTTAGGAAGTAGATAAAAGGTCTAACATTAAAGTAGTCGTATTCTTAATGGTGCTCCCACCGGTAATCGAACCCAGTTGCACTGTCACCGAAGTCGATCGTGCGCTTCTCATATAGCTATCCGGGAGCCCTTCCAATATTAAAACTCACGCTGATTTGGCCTTCTGGCCAGGTAATATGAAAAATGACGGACTCAAGAAAATAAATTGGCAAAAATATCGATCGGTCAATTAAAAATATCTTATAGTTAAAACGTGTTCATTTTATTCCATCAGAAACATGTAATTGAGGTCATGTATCAATTACATATTGAAGTCCAAATTTCTATCTTTGGTATTAATATATCAAACTTTGTAACTTTAAATAATACTGATTTTGAATTCATAATAATCATTTTTAACATTATCATTCAGGTGATTGACTAGCTGTGAGACATTCCTTACACTTTGTAATAGGAAATGGGAATATGCTCTGATTACATCCCTCTTACTTTAGCTATTCCATCGTATTGTGTGGGTAATATTTACTCGGGTGCAAACCCTTTCCTACGGATAATCCAGGATCTGAGTCTTTCCCCCTTTCATCCCTCTCCTTTCTCCCAAAAATTCCATTATGCGCTAGGATTTAAACTTCATAATGCTGTCATTTACACACGTCCACTTTTCAAATCGTCCCAGAGACCCTTGCATATGAATGTGACGCCCACTCAAACGGAGCGCCCCTTACTCTCTCTTTGTACTCGTTTGGTGCTTCACTAAGGGGCAGGGCACACCTCTGCCTCTTGTACACTCCTTTTAGGAATGCTTAATCGATTGGTTGCTCATGCAGAACCTAGTTAATTGGACCTCCATCAGTTATTCCGACGTCGATCCAATCAGTTCTTCAATCCTTGAGCTTTTTATATAGTGAACGTTTTACTAGCTAGTCTGGGAGATTTTATTTAAGGGATAGAACTGTTCAATTCATCCTGTGAAGTAAATAATGAATGGAAACATTCTCGGGCCTTATAAAATTTCATCTCTGTAATTTTTGTTTTGTAAAATTAACTTGGAATCAATTTTGATTATTCGAAGTGTTTCAGACGAATCACACTAAAATTAGGGCTTAATTAGCTCGAATAAAACGAAATTTTGTAATTATTGCCCAGGGAATCATTTCCTCTGTGTAATGCAACTGGAGATTTGGCGAAAACCAATCGCTTTTAATGAGGGAGAAGCGTGGAAATTACAGATTTTTCTCATTAATATGATGATGGCGTTCTACAAACTTCACTCAGTTAACATAGATAAAGAGCCCTCAAATATCAGTTTTCCGGCAAATTAATATTTTTCATTGTATTACTGTATGTGGGATCCATTTATGTTTACTTTGCACATGTGTATACCAAATTGGGGTATTTTATTTATGTAATTGAACACTTGTCTCGATTTTTTAAAATTTAACGTTTATAATATTAGGATAAAAATTTAAGAATTCATTTTTATGAGGAAATTGTAAAAATATTCCGAAAAAGATCCATATGTCATGCTCATTCATGTTAATAATATTGTATGTCGTAAAGTGACCTGTACTTATTAAGAAATTTTCGTTGTTTTCGGAAAATAAGAAGCAAACCATTAGAACTCAGCTTATCTATTGATCATGTAACCTATTCATGTATTGTATTATTTTGGAACAGGAAAAATCTGGGAATGACAATTATTATGGAGAAGTTTTCCGCTTATATTTGACCATTCATCCTTATCAGTTTCAACGAAATATTACCAATATTGCGTTCTCTATTAAGAGAAATTAATCATCACTATAGACAGCAATTCGTTTTCCACATTTTCGCACAACGGTTTAAATTTCTTAAGATTCGTGTTTTAATGTGACAGTTCATAATAATACACCATTATTTTCGCCATTTAATCCTCATAAAAGATAATGCCGTTTTTGAGTAGAATTCACGGCCGATGCTCTGTATTCATTAATTTCTAGCCACACGTAAAGGGGCGTAACTAGTTAGGATTAATAATTAACGAATGTCTCACTCTCTCTTTGGGAGTTGTCTTATTCATTCCAACAGTCGCGAAAAGTAGTTCCGCATGAGTGTGATGAGCATTCAAGAAGTTGAGGTATTGCACAAAAGAGAATGTCTGTTAATTATATAGCACGGATTCGTCCGGTAATGGGAATTGCAGAACCGTTCCAACGCCGTTTCTTTTCATTCCCGGCTGCCATCATGGCTTCATTCTGTTTGGTGACCAAAGTCAGTCCGTACGTCGCTTGTTTCCCCGGAAGACCTCTTGCAGACCTAATTGCTTTGCCGAGAAGAGAGGGGACCGAACAACAGATAATGAAATTTACCTCTCTCATCCTGAACTGCTTTCGACTCCACCGCCCGATCTTCCTTCCTTCCTCTTCACCTTTTGCTTTCGATATCAACCCTTTCTCCTTTCAGTTCCCATATCCTTTTATACACGCGGACCTTTTTTCGTCCTTCCCTTTTGGTCCTCGATGCTCTTGGCAGTGGAATCCGAGCTTTCTATTTTTCCCTTAATTCCTTCTCCTCGGCCTTTTTCCTTCCGCGTGCCGTCTGGTCCGGCTCTTTAAAAAGAAGATTTCTTTCCTTTTTCCATCCTAGAGAGATGCAAGAACCGTGGCGTCGTTTGAAGGGTTATTCCGAGGGATTAACGAAGTCGATTGTGTACCCAAGGAAAGAAAAAGCCCTTAAAGGGATGTATTGGGAGTGACTATTAGGGAATTTGAGTTTGAGATCAAAAATTCATCTGCTATTTCATCATAATTGTGATTCGATTTAGCGTGCTTATGCATGTGTTATGATTATGCGTGATTTGGTGGGGGAGTTTCTATGGACATAAAAATGTTACTTTACCATCACTTAGAACTCATACCCCTCCTTTTCTCACACTAAATTAAAAATTTAGGTTTACATAGTTAATTTGTGTTTGATATCTTATTTTCTATGCAATTTTCACATCGTTTTCACATTAAAAATTACTGTTGGTAAATGTTAGGATCTATTTTATGTATCTGAGTTGAATTCCGTTTTGCATTCAATTTCCTCCATTCTGTAATGCTTACGTTCTTGGGCATGAACATGTTCAAAATCACGTAATCGTGTACATTACGTGATTGTACATGTTTTCACTTAAAAAGTTCAAACATGCCAAAGTCAATTCATGATCTGGTTGTAGATTAGTCGTAAAAGCCTTAAGTTTTCCTATTTTGGCCTTAGATTATTATTATGAAAGAACTTCTTTACTCAACTATTTTTCGATTACCTTAATATGCGTGTAGGCATAAAGAAAATTTACATATAAAAAGTTTGTTTTAAATACCTTCAACGCACGGAATTTTATCAATGATATTTTTGAAATTTATAGTTTATGATATGGTCGATAGTTTTTGGTATGATCTTCAGTAAAGGTTGTAAAAATGTATCTACGTTATATAATAATAGTTATGATAGTCCTTAATTATATATTATGAGTTTATAATTAGACGTTTTGTGTATAGTCAAATAAATTACAGGGTACTCAGGTATGTGATTTAATCGAGCCTCAGTAATTAATTGATATGATAATAGTTAACGGCGGTTGCAAATCACAATGTGTGCGAAACATTTAAATGCATACTAATCTTATTTTAAAGATAGATTCTAGCTTTTGTTGAGATCTTTACTTTTATTAAAAAATTGTAGTACCTTTTAAATGGTGAGATAATAGAGAACTTGAAGGTTGTATCTGCTAAAGGAGACGTTTAATATAATTTTCCACAAATTAGGAGGAAGAGCAAAAAATTCAGTATATTGCATAGTTAAAGATATTAAATCAGCTTTGGTTTTCATAGATTGGTTTATACTGCGTGATATCATGCCTTAACTCCATTCAATCTTCTTCAAAGAGGCGTAGAAAATATTCGCTTGAGTACGTCACGAGACCTCCGATACTTTATGGATATCCACGGAAAACAGACGTCAAATCTATATACTGAAGTAGAAAGCATCAAGGATCTTACGCGGAGTGCTCTTATAAGAGAGAAAGAGAAAAAGAACAGCTCTGCGCCGCACTTCATCTCCTCAATGCACTGCTCCTCAACGTGAGAGATTCCTCTTCCAGCGGATTCTGCCCCACTTTGTATCTTTTCCACTCTTTCTTTACCTTTACATCGCTGTGTTTCGTCTTTTATCCGTGCCCGAGTTTTCCAGTTCTGCCTCACAGTTGGCCCACGAATTCCATCTGCTCCAAATATTAATTTTGTCCCGAAGCTCGTGAGGCATCCACATCAATCCGTTCACCTGTTCTCGTTCCCCTGCATATTTTCCTCTAAATTTAACTCGGCTGTTGCAGAGGAAGTTGGGTTCGGTTTCTTTTCGAAATGTATCGCCCGACCAAGTTTGGCGATTGATCAACTTTTTGCATTCTTATTTCGGCACCTTCAGAGTTACATCTTTACTAGGTTTACCAAACTGATGTGTGGCTACTCCATATATCTCCATCTTGCGCTGTTATCCCGCATGAAGATTTATTGATGGGAAATGTAAAGCTTTCCCTAATATTTTTTTAAATGTTGTAAACCTGTTATAATACATCGAGTTTCTTTTCGTGTGTTTCTAATTCCTCTTTATCGTATTTATAAAAATTAAATTATTTCGTAATCATTATGAAATTTAATATTTAAATCTTAACTAAACCGTGTATCATTTGTGATTGTATGTCATACACAAAATTTTTCTGCAGGTCGTCATGAGTTTCCCGAATTCAATCCCTTATGTCCTTTAGTATTCATTGGAATTCTCACTCTAAGAAGTTAGAATAATTTTGTGAATATATAGATATTAACCCTTAAAAAGTATAAATCTTATATTACTAATTTTATATTATTTAATACGTATTTTTAATTACAGTTCAGCTAATGTTACAAAATAATATGTTCAATACCTCACAATTTAACAGTTTACTTGGTGATATTTGACCATTGCACCAACGAGAATGCTTAAAGTTTAAACATCATTACCTTATCTTTCGATAATTCATGCTTTTTTATTATTTCTTTTTCTAAATGTTTTAGGAATTATTGAAAGCTTGAATGTAAATTATTCAGTGTATTTCCAAGGTAAATAATCTAACTTCTCTAGAAGAATTTCTTACACATTTCCCTTGTGATTTGAAAACATATTCTTTCGGCTTTTGTTTAGCTGTCACTGAGGATTTATTAGGTTTAAAATCCTATTCTGTTAGTCACTTCGAGAAATTCCTTTTCCCATTTCGAGATTTGGCGGTGCGTAGAACCACTCATCTTCTTCAATGTTATCCCAAACATTTTCCCTAACCCTTCGCGAATCTTTCTCTGTGCTTATTTTGAGGCTGGCATCTCAGGATTTTAGGCGAGAATTTTTTGCTAGTCCGTAACCACAATGTGTTTGCGGAAGAAATGCATTGCGGAGAGAAATATCGGCTGTGGAGGGTTTTACGTATTTTTTGATGTTCTGTGGCTTCCCATCGGGAACAAGTCATTTTTCAAGAAAACATTGTTTTGTGAAAAGGCTGAATTTAGATCTAACGGGCTATTCATGGTATGCGAAGGACTTTCATTGGGTAATCTGCGGGAATTTATTTCATTTTCATATTATTTCTAGTTTTGCTGATTCCTGCGCAGTAAAAATGCTATTTTAGGTTATTCAAAATAGGCTTTTACCCTGCTCAATTACATCTATAAAACTGTAGCAATACGCGTTGTTGGTTCATAAATTTACCTTACAATTTAATCGTTACCTGGGAAAATATTTATAGATGGTCACTATAAATAAATCTTTGATGCTGCTAGAAAATGTTAGGTAGTATACTTACATCGTACTTAAAATTAGGAAACTACTTTAAATTTCTGATCATGAGATTTACTGCAGATATTTCTCTAATAGTAAATAAGATTTAGTCATATATATTCTGTCGATTGTGTGAGACAAATTTTAACATCCGTTAACTTGCTGCATGAATCTAAAAAATAGAAACTTAAGCAGCCATCGAGACGCATAACCAATGAGCAATTTTGGCTTTAAGGGTAGTTGTAAGAGCTTCATTTCCTGTGAAACTTAGTACATAGTTGGATACTAAGGTTTCTTGAACCCAACAGTGACGCTTACCCCAAAAAACATCGTTCTTTTGCTTCACATTTTTTTATACTTAATTTTTATATATCTATTGATGTATATTTTATTGTCATTTTCCATTACTATTTTTGCTTGCTAATCTATTTTCCGAAAAGTTCTAGAAGTTGCTTCAAGTTGGTAACTTCCTAAATAATCAGGACTTTACCATTTAGAGTGTGTGAAACTTTATAATTTGCGAAAGTAGAACTGCAGCTGTGCAGGAGTATTTCCTCACAGTGTTTTGCATTATTTTATATTCTATGCAGACAGAAAATTTTATTATTTTTTCTCGAGATAACTTCACTTGCTCCAGTTCATCTTAGACTACTCGGAGATTCTCCAAGGCTGCTTCAATTTAAATTAAGATTTCGCTTTTGAAGTGCAGGAGAACATTATTGTCTCCATTCTCTCTGTAAAGTCTATGCCGTACCAAAGGGTAATTAGGTTAGTTCGGAAGCGCATGTAGACGACACATAACGTACATCAGAGTGCCATTCCACCGCCATTAATTATCCGAGTTTTTCTGCTGGCCATTATTCCGCCGCACAAGCGATAAAAAAGTCGATCTCGTAGGATGGAACTCCTTCCTTTTTCTCTCTCCATGAGGAGGTTAAATTTAAGACGTGGCTCGACGATGCACTCGACCTCTCTTTCCCTATTCAAGAGGCAGTTCGATCCTAATTCCGAACCACTATTAGACGCCTTATACGTTTCTCCCATGAACTCTCAAGGCTCTGGGTACTTAAGTTATGGATCGAGGTCTACTAACTTAGGGTATTGGTTGAGGATTATCTATCATCTCGAACGCTTTTCTCCCAGTTCCAAGCTGTGATGAAATAGGAGGAAGATGTCAATGAGAGGATGGAAGTTGAAGGAAAATGATCTGTTCGGTCGTAATTTTTAATTTCGCTGTTTTACATTCTGTAGTGTAAAACAATGGAAACCCTTACGTTTTCCAGATTCGTTTGGCAATGAAAATTGCGGAACGGGGCCTAATTTAAGATTAGTAATTTAGCCATGATTATTTGAGAACAGATCTCAAATTTACTTTATAAGAGGAATTTTTCGTGTAATTCAAATCTTCCTATTTATAGGAATCTCGGAAAGTTAATGAAAATTGTAATGTCAAATTCAATCATGGTGGATGGAGAGTTAATGATGTCATACTCATTTATTTACTATATGAACGACTCAAGTAAAAATGCTGACAGTTTATCATTCTTAAGTTTCCGTGAGTGTAAATAGTTTTTGTACGATTAATACGGAATTGTTAAAATTGCCCTAAGATTGGGAAGAGTGTACTTTAATAAATGGTAAATTTCTCATAGCTAATTGAATTAAAACAAATGTGAAATATAAAATAAAGAATGGAAGTATAGCAATAGTAATAATAAGAAAAGGACATTTATTGGGGCGAGATTAAGACTAATGAGTTTCTTCTTAAATGCAATCTTTCGTTAGTTTCGCTCTGAAGGTTGATTAAATGAAGAGAAAGGAGATGTTCAACCTTATAAACTTCAGGCAGTATCTTTACAACATTAGTAAAGGTGTATTACATCTGATTTCGTATCAATTAAAAATATTGGTGTTTCATTGAATTGCTCATTCCTTAAAATAATAATACAACAATAAATATATCGTGCAGCACCAACGATGGAATTTTAAAGAAATTTTCAAAAATTGTGTAAAAAATATATGTTATTAGAATAGCAGAGGCAAAGAAACCTTTCTCTTACATATTATGAATTACAAATGTACAAATCTTATTAACAGAAAATTTAAGGTGTAAACTTATTTCTGCAGGAATAAGTATAGGAGTATACCGAGAAGTGATAGGAAGAGAAGAAAAGTGGATTCAAATAAATTTAAAGTATATTATTATTTAGTATAGTATTATTATTTAAAGTAGCTGGGTGTGATGAATGAAAACTCAAGTGAATATACGGAATGACTTTGTGAAGAGCGAATTCCTTTGCAGCGCGTGATGAAACATTTATAGAAGCGTTTATAGCAAAATATCTCTCATTTGTTCAATTACTGCCTTTCAAAACTGTCTCCCCGTGGAGTTCACTGAGGAAGTTGCACAACTGACTCGTTTATATAAACCATCTCGACTTACCTAACTAGTTAAGAGGGAATGAGAGGATCAAGTTTGTGGTAACTTCAGGTTAAGTCACTACTATATGAGGACTCATCGCCCAACTTCATTAACGAAGCAAGTTATGGAAGATAGAAATAGGAAGAGACAAAACTTAGGAAGCACTCTTATTCATATCTTTTGGACTTCACTTAGTTCCTATTTGTGTTTAATTGATGGAAAAGTTCTACCATTAAAATAGATTATTGTATCTCGTGGCAGCATGCTACACAGCAGGGTAGAATAGAGAACAGCAGACCAAAAGAACAAAAATGATTTTTTTTAGTATCAAACTTAAAACTTCGCGTAATTATTAAAAAAATTGAATTATATGGTTCATTTGGTATTTTTCTTTCTTTTTATGCGTTGAAAAAAGGCGTCAAAGTTGACCAATTCTCACAGAAAAGGGTCCTCTCGGAATTTTCGGAGAAACATTCAAGTTCGTTGTTAAAAAAAAGGCTTTCGAATGAAACTGTTGGAAAGACTAACAGTAGTAGTAGTATTGTGAAAAGGGAAAATCCGATGATCCTCAGAGATAGTAATTTTTAAATCAATTATTTATTGAGTATTATTTGCTGTTTAGGTTTATTAAATCTTAAACTAAGAGTCACCCTCCTTTTAGTTATTATTAAATTTACTTATGAGGAGGTGAGTCATTTTCTTGACTTTAGACGTCTTTGATGAAACTTGCGGAGAAAGCAAAGTAAGCGCCAGTCAAACCATGACCTTGTTGTTGCACTGCTTGATAGTTAAATTCTATAAATTTGTTCGCTAAATATTTATTTTCACAAAACATAAATGAAACAGTTTGAGATTTTTCATATTTATTTAATTTTGAATGCTCATTTATATATGCATTCTTAGCATAAAAAGACCTGTTTATTCAAGTAAATAGTCGTTTATTCTGCCTTTGGAATCCCTTGCATACCGCTCCTATCAGTGAATTTGCTTATCCTTAGAAGTCTTCCAAAGGAAGGAAGCACGCCCTATTCAGGCGATGGGTTTCTCTCTCCAATTCTTTTTGACTTTTCCCCCTCGTCTCTTCGTTCCCGCCGTCACTTCTAAATCATTTCTACCGTTTATTCTTGTCTCCATCTCTCTCGGTTCAGACTAAATCCCTACCTCCAAACCCTCCGCAACTTCTCCCCGAATCTCACAACTCTTTCCTTTCTTTGGCTCTCCCTTTTTTCTCCTTTTCGTCGCCCCGTTTCCGGTATCCCTTTCCTTCTTTCCTTTATCCCTAAACATCCTCTTATCCCACGGCGTGAAGTGTTCCCTTGGCTATCAAACTCTTCTTTCCCGCTCTTTTTGTGCCTTCTCTTTCTCGCAGGAAATCTTTTCTTTTCTGCTTCTTCTCATGGAATTTTTATGTCCGTCTTAAGGGGTTCCGATACCCCAGTCGCAGTCCATTAAACAAGTCTCCAATTCATATATATATGTATCATGGGACAAAAAAATCCAAGCCGTAATTCTTCTCCACGCCGTCTCACACTCGCTGGGCGCCACTTACGCCTGCCACTGGTCCCATTTTATTCCGGTTTCTCTCTTCTTTCATTCCCTCTCGTGCCTTTCCTTCGAGAAATTCTTTCCAAAAGCGCCGGTGTCAATATTGCTCGATTATTCTATCAATTATTCGTAAATTCTATCATTGATTCGTAAATACTCTGCTATAACTTTTCTCTTTGGCAGATTGGGATGTTCGTCAGTTTATGTTAGTTGAATCTTACCAAAAATTTTCCTAAGGTAAAACTTCTGGTATTTCTGAACAAAAGCTATAGTTTAGTGGAAATAAAATAAGTGGAAGTATATTGTTTCCGAGTGTATTGGAAACTTCGTTGCTCCAATATATTCTCAACTAGTAGAACTTTAAAGTTATTGGGTATGGTATGTTGACGAGGAAATTTATCTGAGACATTTTGCTCCTTAATATATCTTCGATATCGCTGATCCTCATGACAATTATCGTCGAGGGAACATCTTTGGAATTTGTCATGCCAGAAGATAAAATCCACGAATTGGTCGTAAAGATCAAAATATTACCCAAGAGCGCCCAGTAACTTCCATTCATTCGGCGATGGTCTTCTAACAAGTTTACTATGGCAGCGATAAATTTTCTGTCTATATTTTTCTGTCGCAGACTGTCGTAGACTCTGTCAACGTCCAAATGTATGGAAATATTCCAACTTTCAAACCTCTGAAGAATCGTTCGGTACTGTAAATTCAATGACTCTGATATTCCTTTTAAAATGTATCTTCATACTGTGAGCTTAATGAGATACTGAGTTTTAAAAACTAACTCTAAGCTTGATCAATTTTCATGTTTTTTGTTGCAAAGGATTACGTTATAAAGATATTAATTATTTTGCATATAATCGTATACTAGGATTACTTGGTTCATTTCGTCATTTTAATGATGAAAATTGGGAAAATTGTATCTTAAAACTCTTCCTTAGTAATAGTAGCGTATCAAATATATAAGCGCATCTAGTATTTTTTACTCTCAAGAGATGGAAAAAATTAGAGAAAACTAGGGTTATTGACTTGTACTATTGCAGTTTATTAACAGATACGTGATGACTTTAATATGGGATGAGATACTGATTGAAGTTACTCGTAAAAATCTCTCGAATTACTTTGTTTGATCGCTTGTCTTGTACTTTACGACCTAAACTCTAAATAAACCTGTATATTGCAATCTGAATAATGTAGCACGGAAGAAATTTTGAGGGAGGAAAATTTTTAAAGAAACCAATTTCATCGGCTTCGGAAAACTTCTCTTGTAAATTTCGAGATTAGGTTTAATACGAGATGTACTTTATGGGTCATAACTTTAGATGAAGCGGCGAAAAAGGAGGGAATGGTAAAAATTTGGGCGAGTTCCAGATGTTCTTCTTAAAAGAGGAAGAGGCGGTAGATTTGAGAGAAGTTGTTCTTAATGTGAGAGAGAACTACACTCCTATTGAATTTTAAATAGAAAATTTTCCTTTGATCCTATTAAATAGTTTTTCCGCATTTCTTATGCTTTTAATCTTTACTTGGTGTATGTTCGTTCGGTCGGAAATGATGGACTTAATTCTTTTAGATTTTATCCACAAAATATTTATGATTAAACGATTCCAATTCTATTATGAAAGCTATCGTGAAACCTTTAACTATCCTCCCTCACATACATATACTTTGATGACTATTTCTGAGATCCGTATGTAAATTATAGCGCGCGGAAGTGGAAATAATTGTAAGATATACGGAATGTTCATTCTTCCAGGAGGAATAAATTGACATTAATTGTTTTGAGCTTTTTAAAAATCATTTTATTTTAATTTTCTCAACGTCTGCCTAGGATATGAATTCATAAATTCTAGGACGAGGCGAATGAAATACTAAAGGAAGAGTATTCGAATTTAATTTTGCTTGTACTCACTCCTAGGGAAATATTTTAAATTAAGGTCCCTCTACAGTATTAAAACCGTGAATTAAAGAAGCCCGTAAATTTTTTCAAGTTTCTGTAAAAGGGAAACATAATAAAAGAATTTGCCATCCTCAGGAAGAAGGCAACTTTGACAGAATTTATGCTTATATTTTGTATTCCTTTGGTAAAGTGTCTCAGTATATCCGTTGTAATTTAGATCCTTGTAAAGTGTTCGTAGAGCATTATTAGATCTCTTTACCCTTAGTGGAGGAAAGGTAAATTTTGAATGTTTCTATCTTGCGCGTGAACTAGATAAAAGAAAAATAGACTGAGAACTAAAATTATAAACGTGAAATACGTTCATTATTTCCATTTTTTTATTCTCAGTTTTAGTCAGTGTAAGAACGCCCGCTTTTAATATTATTTTATATTATGCGAGGTACATATCCATGAAAAAATGAACAGTTTTGACTTCCCGTTCTTCTACGTCTTCAAATAAGGTAATTTGAAGTCCTTGTGCATACGGTACGTTTTTAAAAACTTAAATAAGCTGTTAGCCAAGAGAAGTAGGGATATCATACCAAGCCAGTCTTTTGGAGTTGACAATCTCCGGAGAAATCCGTTTAGCATATTACGGGTTGACTTCCTCATTGTATGTGGAAGAATACGTAATTTTGAATATGTGAAAAAGAGCAGGAAGAAATTCTTGGAATAAAAAATTCGCTTTTATTGGTATTTGAGCTTCCGCTATATGTAGATAAGGTATTTCATTGATATAGGAAGTTGAAGGAATTGACTTGACTTTCTTCGAGCTTATTATAGAAAACTAGAGATAAAGATAAATTGAGAGTAGAGGAAGTACGCTCGCTCGCAGTTATCTCACGAAGGAAAGATCATTGGAGGGATTTTTGTCTCAATTTCCACATTTACTGAACACTTCATACTAAATATTATATAACCATTATTATCTAGTGATTAGCGTTTTTCAATTTTATAGCCATTCAAACAAATATCTTTAACTCATAAGACTATAAATAGCATTTCAGACAAATGCTTATATCTTGAGCCTTATATCAAGGCTAAAGGTCTTGATCTCTAGTAATTTTTCATTCCAGATCATGGCCATATTTTACTTGATAGATAAGCATCGTAGAGAACAGCACACATATTAATAACTATCAATGAAGTCCAAAAATTAGCTATTCTCTCCAGCAATTTCTAATTCCACGTATGACCGGTGCAGCTGTGTTAAATAAAGTGTCAGAGATAAAAAAGTTTCCTAACGAAATGAAATATTTTAAGCTCTACTTATTAATAATGACGGTGGAGCTGTATAGTAAAAGCAGTAATTCTCCACATGCAGTACTAGTTTCAGCTTTGAACTGTGTTGAAATAAATATGAAATCATTATGTGAAGACGTCACTTGGTGGAAAGTTTTGCTATCAAAGAATTGACTTAATCATTTTCCATATTATTTATTTTAACGTTGCAAGTTTTGTTTCCGCAGAAGAATCTTTAGCAGAAGATACTATTATACCTTCTGACACTCTAAAATTCTAGGTAGATGACGAGAATCAAAAGAAACTTTCAAATCAACTTGAGTTCAAATTGAAAGAATAAATTTTATTGGCAGTGACTTTTTCACGCCCTCATTGAGTTGCGTTTATATTAGAGCACCCTCTCTTCCATTAATCATACCTAAAAAACACTTTCCAAAGCGTTTCTCAAGTGTAATAGTAAGCTATAGAGGTTGCTTTCACGGAGCCTATCTGGACTGGTCAATTGAGATGTCCAGTGTGTGAAGAGTCTTCAGGATAGAAAGCAGAACTGGTTCAAAATAGAATCTAGAGGAAAATATCCGTGAGATTATACCGTGATTTCACATACGAATTCACTGAACTCTACCTATCTCAATTGCTCCCTTTAGTGAAAGGCAGTAATAACCTGTACTAGGAAGATCATTTCGAGGTATTTATTTTCAGAGAGTGAATTGTGATTAGGTAAAAACTTTCTATGTTTTGATTAACGCTGTCTCAACTTCTAGAAATGACTCACTACAAGTAAACTTACGGTTCGGAAGTATTCAATAAGATATAAACGACCAGAAATGAATAATTATATAAGTATAGTAAAATAAGTAGAGGTAAAAATAGGATTTATATGACGAGATATTAAGAAATATTGATAAAATAAACTTCGAAATGCGAGTGTATCCTACAACAGGAAAATCCCCATAGAAAAACACTCACAGACCCCATCTGTGGTGAAAAACCCCACAGGTGAGGTGTGTAGGATACACTCGCATGGGTATGTAATACCGAGGAAATCTTAGGAAAGTTTCCATTGAGAGAACGATTAAGTACCCAAAGTTGAAGAAATGGTTTGGGAGGTACGTACACTAAAATCTTACATACAATGTACTTAAAAGATACTACAGAAAATGCACTGAAAGGAATTTAAAAATATTATGTTATTATAACGACATAAGACAGGGTTCTATTTTCATTATAGATTGGATAGACCATGACGATTGATTACGTAACATGTTGAACGAGTTATTTAATAATAATTTTTATAGTAACTTATGCTTTGAAATTGCGACAGTAATCTGTTTGTAAATTCTAAGTAGCAATTAAATTTAGTTTTCACTAACAGAAAGACATTTTTAATTAAATTTCCCTTCACCTCTTTGACAATTCCGAAATTCCTATACCTTGAATCAAAATATAATACGACGATTTACCTCTTTTCTTAGAAAGTAATGGCCTCAAAGGCAGAGGGATTGAAGGAAAAAATGGCTAAACACGAAACATAAAAACAGAATTTGCGTCATTCCGGCCTTGTTTGAGGATTATATCAGCAGGGAGATTCAGTTGAGTGCCTGTTCCGGTTTTACTGTAAATTCGCCGTATTTGAGAAGGGGTTTTAGAATGTTATGCGTCGTTTAATTTTCCTTAGTTTGGCAATGAAAGAGGCTAAAATTTTGTTCGCTCATTTTTTATTCAGGAAAGCTTATTCAGAAGTGCATTCGTAAATATATAGCTTATCTCTCCGACTTCGATCGTACTTTTCTTTCGCAGATTGGCCAAAAGGCTGTATAAATCAATGGAAAAACAAAGTCATCATCATCATCACCAACCATAGCAAGCATCATCCTACCCCATGAGTGACGGGAATAATTAGGCTCAGCGGAAGAGGGTTACAGTAACATACGTGCTACTAATTGTTTTAAGTATTATTTTCTTCCTTCTCTTTTGGGAACAAGTTGATTTTATCTTTTTAATTCCGATCATTTGAATTTTTTCCTTCTTTGTTAAGCTTGAGGACCTCCTTGATTACAGGGCATTGCTTTGAGATTTGCTTTTGCTTCTTTAAACCTCCTTAAGATCTTATTAAACGTACTTTCGAGGTCGTACTACTGTAAATTGGCCTCGGAATAATTACTCTCGTAAATCATTTTTGGCATGTCAATGATGTCAAAGACTTCATACAGCCGAAAGACTGGTATAATTATAAAATCTTCTCATCCCTCAATCATCATACCTTGTTATAACGTGGGATGGCCTCCAATTCCGCGAACAGCTGCAAATTCATTCATCTAAAAAACGCAGGAAGGAGTTTAGGAATCATCCACCTCGCAACATTACTACCTCTCTCTCATTCAAACCCATATTTTATCTCATTCAGGCATGCGAAACTTCCTCACCTCTTTTGTTTTTCCTTCCCCATTCGACCTCCTCCTCTTTAGCGTAAGCTCTTCCACCGTAACGTCTTCCTTACTACGAATTCCTCCCTCTTTTTTACGCATCGCCCCTCCTCTCCTTACACCTCACATCCTGCGAGTTTTATAACTCCACCTCGGAAATTAGTATTCTCAGAGTTAAATGGGGGAAAGATGGCGCTGGTGGGGATCCGCCGTTTCGGTGGAATTCGCGTGGGAGGAAAGAAAAAACTCCGCAAAATAATAACCGCTCCCTCAGTTGGGCGAAATAAAGGTCCGAAAGAAGCGTCATAGAGGACAAAAGAAGTTTGCCAAGCGTGTAGCGTCCATCCCCTTTTATGCCTCTCTTTTTTTGATTCTTTACACTTCTTCATTTCGGCGGCTTTCTTCTTTGCCCTGATATTCCCATTGCCTCGGAAAAGGGTTGAGTTTAAAAGGGACTGTTTTCGTTGCGACCGAGGTCTCCAATGGGTCATTTTCGGGAACGGTTATTTCTTTCAGAATGAAATTTTCACTCGCGTCGGTTTCTTTTTCCTAATGATGACCTAAATTACTCTGGAATGTTTTTGCTTGGGATCAATGTGAGAGATACGGAAATCAGGAAGATTGGTACTTTTTCCGCAGCCTTATTCCGATGGCTTTCTACGATTTTCGTTCATCACTAGGAGGGGATGCATTGTCATCAAATCGTGAAAAACAGTACAGTTTCTTGATTTCCGTTATTGAAGTGAATTTCAGCGACATTCCACTTCTTCTGAGGGTCGTATTGATGTCATGTAACAAGATTGGGAATATATGTATGGAATCCACAGTTATGTGCAACAATAATTTTCAGCCACTATAAAAACTGTTTTCTACCTTAGGATACTGTCTTATCTCATGGATTATTGATAAAATCTTGTACAGGTGGAATGCATATCCCTCTTACGTGAACCACAACATGAAAAATACGCTAAAACATACAGTTTAATATAGTTATCAAGAATAGAAAGGATGAGAAGTTGAGTTTAATTTCCAAGCAAGGATTTTCCCGAACAGTAGCATTGGTTTCTTTGAAAAGAAATTTAATTTTTTACTCTACTCTTTCTCACTCTATGCCTTCATAAAAATCTTGGAATTTTCTTGGGAACTGATGTTGAAATCAAATTTTACATGTTAACATGCATGACAGTGTCGGAATCCATCTCTATTTTATTTACTCGTTTATTAATGAGCCGCGTAGAGATGAATTTAACATTTCTATTCTTGCTTCACGTGTCAAACCTATTCAGAGTCTAGTATTGAAAGTTTACTTTGGGATTCAATCGTCTTGTTGTATCGAAGAAGGTTTCAATTTTATATAATAAAAGGAATTTTGCCCATAGAAACGGAAGACTAATGCTTCTATTTGTTTTAAATTACCTTACTGTGATAGATCTTTTATGGTCTTAAGAAAATATACTCCCCTCTCCTATCCTGGCCTTACCTAATAGTAAGACAATCTGCTGGATTTGTCTTATAATGATTCGATTGCGATCAAAATCTGCCTTAATCATCCAACAACCTTAACTAAAAGAGATAATGACATGAAAAGAAGATCAGCGAAGCATCTGTTACTATATTTGCTTCCTTCGTGGAAATGATGATAGATTTCATCGTAGGGAAACATGTTTTCGACCATTTATGAGCATTTCCATGGATTTCTGCACGCTCTCTTGAGTTTGAACTCGATCAGCAAACCGTGAAGGCAATTAGGAGATTTCAACGCACTTCCCTTCGATGAAAATTTGAAAGAGCCGCGTTCAAAAAGCGATTGAGAACGAGCTGGGGTTCCTCAAGGCCAAATCCAACAGATACTGGTTCAGGACACACGTTGTCCCCTTTGCCAAATTTCAGGGGAGAAAATGAGTTGCGATTTTTTTTCTACTCACGCTATAAGCGAAAGGTGTGCATGTGTTTATCAGGAGACCTTGAAAGTTGGCACCTGGCGTGCGTCGAGGCATGCTGACGTTTTTTGCCAGTCAAAGTAAGCCATCGGAAGTGTGGGAATTGGGAAGTTTGGTAATGGAAAGGTTTGGAAAATTTCGTAACAATTTTCTCATTCCTAAGCCACCTCCGAATTCTTTGATGCAGCTACTATTTTAGCGAGCGCTTCGAAGAAAGAATATATTGGTAGAAGATGAAAATGATCTAGATTAGAGTTATAAATAAGGAAAAGTAATAAATATAGCAAAAAGTCATATAATATTTTTTGAGGATTTTGTTCATAACTTTCAGCTTATGACTTTTTTTAATGATGTGATAACTATAATTAAATACTTAGCGTTTATTTAGTTGTTCTTGACTAAGACGCGATTAAACACATTTGAGTGGAAAATGTTTCTTTGTATTTGTTTAAAGATTAACATTTTAGATAGGCCAATGCTTATTTCGTGAATTCATTCGCTTGGGGATGTTAAATATTGGATCGTTTGCTTATACATTTTTTCATCCGAAAATTTCATAGTTTTCAGTTTTATACACATTTTTCTTTAATTGTTTTTCTATCTTTCTTGATTTTCGCAACTCCATACTTCCTAAATAACTCATTAAATATAAAACAGCAAAATAATTCTCAATCTTGACCGAGATGATCTAGCATTATTTATGTTGGAATTTTATGCATATAAAACACCTTGTGCTAGTATTATCGGTAGACTGCCCCGAGCGTTAAATGCCTGGAACAAATTACGTCTTGAGCAAGTAGTAGAACACCGTTTATGCAGACGGAAATCGTCTGTGTCGCCTAGGATATCGTATAACTTGTGAGCTCAATAGATTACGCCCTTGGAGAATTCCTCGTTTGCTCCTTCTATCTTTTCGTTCACGGCTTCTGCTCCTAATTTGCGTTTACCTGCAATTATGACTTTGCGAAAAACGATTCTTAATTACCTCTTAGATCCTCTCGAGGAAACGAGCCTCTTGTATGCTAGGTTTTCTACGTAACGGGTGAAATTCTTGGAAATTTAGTTTGGCCTCAGCATCGTTATCCAGTTAGCTCATTAACACCTTCGCTTCCGGAATCTAATAGAATTAAAGCCATTCCCTTCTACGCTGCCCTGCTTATCAAACCTTGCTCCAATCTCCTCGCCTTGTTCTTCACATTTTTCTTTTCCAGAATTCTCCATAGCCTTCTGCTCGTTATCTCTCCTCTTTCGGGTTCCATCTGACGCTATAAAATTCTGTTTTGGCCATACTCTTGGTTACGCTCAATGCACCGCAATCAAACTCGATTCCTCATTCTATTTGGTGAAGTTTGATTCATTAAATTTCGAGTTAAGAAACGCATCGCTACCCTCATTGAAGTATGATCCATAACGATCATATTCGCGTAATAAAGGAGAATAATGGTGTTAATGATGAGGTAGATTTAATTCTCTTTATTCCTAATAAAACGACATGCTGGAAAGTATGCATGTGTTGTTGTTGTTTGGTCTTTAACAACTCATCCTGAACTCTTGTTATTCTATAATAACAGTTTTAGTCAATTTCTGTATCTAGCAGCAGTAGTCTGAGTCTTAATTGTGAACAATTACAGCAAGTCTTTGTTAGTGAACGTAAATATTACTTCACAAATAAAATAGGCCGTTAACGAGTTCAAAAGACTGATATTAAATAAAATACGGACGGTTGATTTGTAAAATTAGAAGAAACTATTAAGAGTATACTATAAGTAAAATTATTTCCTAAAATATATATGAAGGTGATATTTTAAGACTTTAATACTATGATTATAATTATGATTATACTATTATAACGAATTATAATGGAGCTAGCCTTATTGTAATAATTATAATCGAAGAAAGAAAACTTACATCTGTACGTCATTTAAAAACAACAAGATTACGTCTATAGAAAGAAGATTAAATAATCTAAATAAAGCATTTCTATAATACGAAGAGCAAACATAACAATTGATGTGTGGAAATTTTGTTATTCATATTGAATAATATAAAGTGAGTTTTAAAAAGGAAGTTAACTGTGGTTAAAATAAGCTCTCATCCACCTTATAGATGCACCGTTCGCCTACAATATTGTGTTGTCTTCCAGAAAACGTTGCTGTCACAGAATCTGTAAATATTTTGTGTATTCAATTCAAGAGGGATCAATCGATCCACGCCTCTTTCCGAGGCATATAAAACATCGACTTTAAATATGGTCTGCCGTAGAGTAATTACTTTAGAATAAATAAGGCACTCCTCACATGTTTCGAATCTGAAGGTCGTGCACGAGAAAAGTGAAAGTGGTTCCTCTTGAAATTATTATTTCCTCTTTTCAACGTCCGCCAGGTGAAGAGGTGGACGAAACATATCGTCGATTTAACATGGGGTCTTTTTTTACGAATTTATACACGGAGAAAGTGTTTTGGAATCGTTAAGAGGCGGCGGGGAAAATGGCGGACGGATTATTCTCTGCCGATTTTTTCTTTTTTTCCTCCACGCATTTCCGTGGGTTAACTAAAGGCAGGTGGTTGACGATTCCCTCCTGCATTTTTGATAGCCTTCACTGATGGAATTTCCTTTACACAGCCTGCGTCGGATTCTCGACTTGTTTTCTAGCTCGTGATAGCAATCAATATGACTCTCTTCATTTCCCTCACCTTAACCTCAGAAATCGTGGGAAATGGTGGGTCTGATTAATATTTAGCATTCCGAAGGTATGCTTCCGATATGTCTTCTGCAATTTCTGTTTAAGGCGAAGGAATGAGATATAATAATGATTAGCATTATTAATGATTCGGAATTATTCGACGAAGTGCTTGTAATTGAAATGCCTTTCACGACTAAAGAGTGGGCAATCTTTGTTACGTTATATATCGATCTCTATCGACATGAGTATATGCAGAAATCCTACCATTAAACTTTTTATTTTAATGTCTTATCTTTGTATTTATAGCCAATGAAGGGCTGTATTATAATATGATATTTAATATAGCGATATATTGATAATGTTTTGCTCCTTATGTCTTTTGTTAGACATAGGTTATATTCAAGATACTCACTAACATTATGAAACCGTTCAATGTTATTCAGTCAATCATTTCTCTTTGAAATTTTTTAATTCGATAAGAGTATAGTATTACCGATAGTAATAAGAGACGTTTTAGCAATCTTAATTACCCTTTTGTGTATATTTATTCATCCGATGTTATTAACTCCCGTAAGAAATAACTGGGAGAAATATTGGAACATTAATTTTACGCACTTCCAGAAGAGATAGAAATATGAAATTTAAAGATTCAGTAGAGGATCAGTGATCTAACACGTATCAATCTTTTTCTGCCTTTTTTCTTTGAATTCAAAATTGCGAGAATTTCGATAATATAAACGAAAATTTCGCGAGATTTTGCGGTTTTACATAACCAATTCCCTTGACGACCAATCCGATTTCTGAATCCGAGCTTATGCATTCTTAGAATATATACATATTTTTTCAATTTCAATATCTTTTCAATCGTTCCATCATTATTGTTTCTAAGCTGGTGAAACTGCTTTACGGCGGTTTACGGGGTGTATATAATTTTTATGAATTTGAACGAACGATGCTCTTATGCCGAGGTACAATGTATTAGTATTAATTATTAATCGTATCTTTTTATTTTACTTTTAGGATCTGCCGATGGTTAAAGATTCTCTTCGACTCGGAAGCTGCATAAGACGGCGAACGAATTACTTCACTGAAAGTAAGTACTGAATAAAATGGAGGGAGGCTCGAGCAAAATATGCCCTATAATTTTATGAAATAAGTAATGCATTCAGTTCAAGTGCTCCGTACGAAATTATAGCGTCTGCAAGTTGAAAAGTTTTGGCAGCTGCGATGCATGCGCACCTGCCAGAACTTACTTCATGATTCATGGTGCGCACTTGTCCATGTGTAGTATCCGCGCCTTTATCGAAGCTTCATCACTATGCAATTTCCTCAGCCTTTTTTTTTATCGTGATTGGTATGCATCTCCCTAACACGCCATTCTAACGACTTAGATTAGCATGATTATCGGCGATGACTTTTACTGGGAAGCTTTGTCCTTCATCCGCTCTCTTCTATTTTCAGATTCATGTTTTAATTAAGGTAATGGAACGCTTCGTTAGACGGATGTCAATAATTTGGCGATATCGAAGCTCTCCATACAAGAAACGAGGCCGTATCAATCGCGAGTATTAGCGATCCGTCTGCTTCGCCATTTTCATCAGCGCGGGTAATGCGCTGCCCAGATTGCGTTCGCTCTCCAATTAAATTTTAAATGGCTGCTCTTGCTTTGTCTACGCCGTCTGTATCCGCTAATGCATTTTCTCTTGTTAAAGTGTTACGAAATCTGATCGCGAATTTTATTGATCCGATAATTACTCTTGCGCTTTTTTCTGTTTTTCTCTTTTCATGCAGATCTGCCGCTATAATACTTTCTCAACTTTTTTCATATTTTACGTTTTCGGTTGTAAAAAACAATGATTAACATGCGGTGCACACTTTAATGCTTGAGAAAAGATCGAATTAAAAACAATCAAAGCGAAGTCAAACATCAAAAACCACATTCGGAGACGTGATTCTCCCGTCATGGTAGCTTCATTGGTAAAAGCACCCGTCCAGTAATCGAGAGATCCATGTTCAAGTCCCTGCTACGTAAGACTAGCTCATCCGATGCTTCAACATCCTCATACTTGAACATGGGACGATTTTAATCAAACGAGAGATTGAACGTTATTGTTCAGAGTATAATTTATATTCTACGCGATAGAACAGAGCCTCATTTTTCCTTCTCTATAATGTACCCTGTTTTTGTAAAATATGTCATGTCCTATCTCCTGCACTATCATTCTTTCAGTTGAAGTTAGTATGAAAATATGCCGTATCTAAGGAATTTTTCATTTTTTCGATGAATTAAGTATCTTTGTTTCAGCTAACTTATTACAATATACCAGTTATGATGCTTGGGATACATTAAGTAGTCGGAATCAACCGAGCATCTTGGGGTTATCGAGCATACTCGAATTCATGAATTAAATGGCTTCAAAATGAACACGTGTTTCTCAAACAGCCTTCCCTCTCTGATTCAGAGAATTGTTCCTATATTTATGTTCAAGAGCCACTTAGGAAATCTCTCCTCATCCCATTTCTCTTTCCATCCTGCAGATCCTCTCAAACTCTTCCTGGGATCGAACTCGAGCGGAAACTTGCGTTGTATCTTTGTACTTTAGTACGTATTTTCCTCTTCTGAGTGCCTTTTTGCTCCATTTCAGTCGAGTATACCACCAAGATCTTTCTTCTCTTTCCCTGGCCTTTATTTTCTCTCTCTTTTGAAGAAGTTGAGGGGTTAGAGCGAGGAAAACTTTTTCCTGGAACTCTTTTGTAATGCATTGTTCGTGGCGGAGGTGTATCAATGCAGATATATCGCTTTCGAGGTTTTGTTGTGACTCGAATCGCTGCCGAAAATCTGCGAATAGAAAAATTTTGGCGAATCTCTTTCATTGGTTTCCTCCCATTGACATTTTCCCGAACGAAAATATTGAATGCTGAAAAGGCGGCGTATTAAAGGGGTAATTTAATTCTCATTAAATCTAACAATACCTGTCTGAAACACAGTTGTTTACAAAAACTCCTCTACAAACTTTTTTTCCTTCTTTTTTAGAAACATTTTTCTGATATACCGTTCATCACTGTGGGATGAAGGGGAAAAAATATTTTGCTTTAAAAATAACCCTTTCTGTTTTCCATGAAAAATTTCTCGTTAATGGATCGTTCTACGAAATAAAATTAATCATATTCTTAACATATCTGGTTTAATATAACGTGACGACTTACCAATGATTTCAAGAAAAAATCATATTCTTATTCAAAAACCAGGGAAAGATATTTACTTCGCTCATTTAAGCGAGTACCTAAAACTCTAATGTCAAATCTAAGTCTATCTTTTTATTGATGTTAGATACAGATAGCAATGATTAACAATGTCAACTAGATTGTTTGATTGAGTCGATTTTCACCAAATGGCAGTTTAAAATTATTTTTATTTAAGTCTTCTTTATCAAGATTAATTACAAACAATACCCACATAAAACTGCAGGAAGAAAGGTCAAAAACTCCCTACCTAACATATATATTTTATTTTTTTAATATATTTTGTATCCTATTTTAAATGTTTTATTATATCTTACACTCTAACGTTAAAAATTCGATCCCTTGCTTAATCTGTAGCTCCACGAACATTTAATCCTCGCCTGCAACCTTGGATTTTTCAGAATAGTTTATAGAACTATACTTGTAATGTTAGTATCACGAATATGTGTTTCAAGATTGAAAAGAAACAAAGGGTGAGGAAAACCACGTATTTTATACTATTTTACTCTTTCTTCTCTCCCAAATGGACGCCTATACTTGATTCGGTTCTCACCTCTCTGCTGTGAAAGTCTCTTCTGTGTCTTCTTTATCCTAGAATAGATGAGACATAAAAAGGACAGGAAAGGAAGCTTCGCTAACAGGCGGATATCCGTTCTTCTTACTGGCCCCTAGGTGGCGTGATAAAAATTGCCATGGGTATTAATTTTAATGAGTTATTTATCTATATGTATTGTCTAATTTCAAATCCTTCTATAATTAAGCCTCTTATTATGGTTTGTTGCTTTCCATAGACTGTAAATTGACTATTTTTGCCGCATTGATTTTATAAATTTTAATATTTTCTCTGTCGCTAATAACTAATTGGTTTGTGATACTTTCATGGCCTTAGCTGGGAATGGAATTTTCCGTTGATTGCCGATCATTCTCTGATAAATCTGTTACATTACCTTAGGTAACAAATGAGAAAATTCCATATACAGCGTACGTAATTAAATTACCCGGCACATTGCTCGAATACACACTACTTGAATAGAATCATTTTTTAAAGACCGCAAAAGGAAGAAAGGAGGACGGAATTGAAATGAATACTCTGCATTATAGTTTATTCTAATGAAATAAATCACCAAAATTCTATTTCAAAATACATTATTTATAAAAAAATGTGATGGTATTATAATTTTTGTTCATGTAATTTAACGGTAGCTTTCAAAGGTTTTTAGGTCTTAGACAAATCAGCATTTGCGGGAAATTTCGTCGCATTATTTGATTACGACTTTGCTTCCAATTAAGAATATCTCCATTAAGCTGTCCACTTCATAAGATTAGAAAATTTGTTCATATTCTCATTCAGTTATATTTATATTCTCTTTCATTCACTTTCATCTCCAACCCTCTTCCCGTCTCCGTGTTTCTGCTTCTAAAACAGATGGAAACGCGGATATTAAAGGTTCTCGCAAAGAACTTTCATATTCTACAAAGTGCTGCCGACTATGAATGGAATGGATGGAAAATGTGGAAGGGAAATGAAATTTCTGTTCGTACTTCTCCAAATTTATTCTATATGCCTCTCTTCTTCCTTCGCCTCTTCTTCGTTCTTTCTTCTAACTCCGAAACGGAGCTCCTTCTATTCAATTCCTTTTCTGAGTTTTTCATTCTATTTTATCATGGTAAAATCCAGAAAACAAGGTTCACTCTCCGGAATCGGTTTGGTCTGCACCCCAACCGAAGTAATTTCATTGCTCTACCTAATGGTGCTTCCTTAGAAAACAATAAAAAAGGAAAATATAGAAAGGATATGATTTGACACCAGTCAGAGTAGAATGCTCATGTGCATTTATTTAATTTCTCATATACTTCAGGATAGGTAATCTTCGTCCTATTCGGTAAAATAATTCGGTGAAACTGGGGAGCAACATGAATGAAATGCTTACATTTGCATTAAGGTGTGAAGATAAGGCTTTACCTTCCCCTATTTAATTCTATACTGCAGCATAGCAAAGAGTTATCAGAACTAAAAACTAGAGAACAGAAATAAGTTAGGTGTATTTTTCTACTCCTCGATACCGTTTTATCCTTTCGTCATGCATTGCAGTTCTTAAGGAAAAGATTCCTTCTTCCATATCTTTCCTCGAGTTATTCATTCGAAGACGGTTGCAATTTATAAAGCAGCGGGAATTCCTGTTCAGAACGCTCGAGCGCGTTCCTAGTCTTCACGAGAAGCGATATTGAGGCGTCTCGTAGTTTTATATCAAATCATCTCTTCCGCTTTTCCCAGTTTGTCAGGATGTGGGTGAGAGGGATGAGGATGCGAAATTATCAACATTTCTGGCTTTGCGCGCTTTTCTTGTTGGCGAAAGGGAGTGTCTCCTGCAGTTGGAGAGTAGACGTCATATATGAGTTTTTCACGAGTGGAGAGGAAATGGTCGAACCGCCGCAAGCGTATTGTTTCGCCAATTGCGTTGCGATATTGCGTAGCTCAAAAACGGAAATGAGATGTAACCTAGGAAGCGGGCCCTCGTTTCGGAATAGACAAGTACCATAACCTAGTTTCCTTCAAATGGAATATTGGATGAATGGAAGATGCCAACATGCATGTACCGAAATCGTATGGTGTTTCACTGACTTATAAAGCAGAAAGTAACTTCGTGATTGCCTTAACGAATTTTTATTTTATATCGCATATATTTTGTATATATCTCTGAGAAATATTGTTTGCATGAAAGTAATAAGGATAACATTTTCTTTACTGTATCGGCAATCTTCATTATCTTGATCCAGTAAGTGAAGGATAGAGACTTCTGTGTATATCTATTTTATTTAGATAATAGTATGATATCTGTTTCAGAGAATTTATGTATCAGCTGTCATAAAAATTAACTACTTTCTAGCTATAGAATCACAGCATAGAGTTGATTTTTTCAATAAATACCCTCATAAATTTCAACCATGTAACTAATACCGTATAGCAGTATTTACTTACTCTGTGGTAATACATACAGTTATATTGAAATATTAGCATGAATATTCGTTGAACCGAATTTAAAATCAGTAAAAATCAAACTTATGAAAGGTTTCATGCTAATCATATATAACCGATTTCATATCAATTATCTTTGCATTGATTTGTTCAACAGCAAGAGAAAACAAGTTACTCGCGGTGTATTTTATGATAAAAATTCCTGCTATACTTTTAATTTTCAAACTTGAATGTATTTTGTCCGTGTTCATAACTGTATAACAAGTCATTTTCAAGAGCGTGTTCAACTATAATATTTGGACACACGAAGTTCTAATTAAGCAAGGAAACTACGAAGTACAAAATCATGAAATTTTCATTTCCTTCTATGAAAAATTAAGCTACTTATGGAAATATTTAATCATCCTTCGCCATTTAATTAGTCGAATAAAAGTTTGCCATTCAGTCTCCCTAAAATCTTTGCGTGCGCTTAAAACTTTTTCGTCCGTCTTTTCTAAGAATTCAAGAACTTTGGTGAAGTCGAGAATTCTCCGCTTCCCTATCCTTGGCGAATTTTCTTTCGATTTCTTGCCCTATTAATCCGATTATATGATCGTCGATTCTTTCTTCCCGAATGTTCCGTCTCCCTACATTTTATTTATTATTTTCTCTCATCACCAAGGTTGCGCCACTTCTTGATTTTTGCCCTATCATTCGCGATTTTTATGCTTCATGGCCAGAGAGTCTAATTGGAAGAGGAAAATAAGGGACGGGGATTTCTTTTTGTCGCCCGCCATGCTTAAGTCTTCCCTCGAAGAAAATTAGTGCGCAAGTTGCTGTAAGGAGCTCGAGTTAATGCTGTTGCTTTTTCCGTAAAACTACTTCGAAGAACTTATATTATGGAGGCAAGCGCCACCCCATTTTTTAAGCTGAGAAATGACTTACTCGAATTCTTTCAAGCTTCTTCGTTCATTGGAAAATATATATAGATAACCTACCATGAGGATAATTACAGTGTTGTGAAAGCTTGTATCGCCATTCCCTCCAACGTGCAGTAAATTTACAGTAAGAGATAAAATATTCTCTGAATATTTCCTGAGAAAATCGACCTAACTCAATGAATGGTATAAGAGGTATCCGTGGTATTTTCCACAACCCTTTCTGTTCTTGGATACAATATTCAGTACGAATGTTAACAGAATACTGAATTTACTACAATATATTTTTATAGAGAAGAATATAAAGTTATTATTTATCAAATTAAGTATTTTAAGAGTTGGAGATGTTTTAGTACAGCGATATAATAATATTAAAATTCATTTCGGTAAATATCTTAGAAATGTTAAAGTATTATTGAAAGTCTTTGAAATTTCTAGGAATTACCTGGGATAATTTCACCAGAATCGAAATATAAAACAATGAAATCAGTATTTTAAGTTTCGTGGAGACTCAGTTTTAAGGGAAATAGGTGAAAGAATAATGAAATTTCCGCACGTTAATGAAAAAATACTACTTAATCACTCGATAAATTTGGTGCATTTGATACACTTTTTGGGATTACAATTATTGCTTTGGATTCGGTCGTGATACAAAGAGGGTTATCGGTTATTCGACCACTTCTGTTACATTTCCAATAAATGACTGTTTCTCAGGCAATCGATGGGATTGATACACAATCCATTCATTATTGGCGTTGTGCAGACTACCCTTTCAGAGACCCGCCGTCGATAAATGCATTTGATGATTCGCATTCCGCCGCCGCCTCTCTCATTGACTTTAATGCCCATCAATCCCTTTCATCTCATGCCGACATTTATCATACAGTTTTTCACAACGCTGTGTTTTAAATTGCATTGAAAAACATTTTTGCGTAATACCATTCTTACTTAATGACGTCTCGGGCATGTTTACCAGCCAGTGGTCACATAATTTACATTTATGGCTTTCATAATTGCGCTGATAAAGTAATAAATTTGAATTTTTGATTTGGATTATTTTTAGCGGTCAATACTTACCGAGATTATTTTCAAGAGAGGAAAAATGGCGCTTTAAGGCTCGGACTAATAGGATGAATTCCCCTCTTCGGTGATTATTGCAATATTTACTATAAAATTCCTCCTTAAAATTATAGCTATTTTTATTTGAATATTGCTAAGTCTTGCCATGGTTTTGAAAAAGTCAGCAATACTGTGGAATGATATACCATAGAAATGTATGAAAAGTGTGTAGCTTCTGTAGTAAGTCGAAATTAGGTGTATTTTTCACCTAAGTTAGCAGCCATGAAGTTTGAATTTCATACACGTTTTCAGTATATATTTCCTTGATTTTCGTATATGTAGATCAACCAAGTGATTTCATTGAGGTTCCGTTTCGTTTGTAAAAGGAAATTATAGTGAGAGATAAAAAACAATGATGATAAGGTGGTGGTGATTCTTCGTGATCTTGGCATACACATATCTTGCAATTTTTGTAATTTCATTATAATTATACTTATTTAAATTGCTTTCATTACTTATATTTATACATTATTTCCAATTTTAAAACTTTAAATACTTTAATTTGTGGATGTTACCTGGAAAATGTTCGTATATTTAATGAAACCATCAACCATATGAAACTGTTTGATCAAGGTTAAGGATGTTATTCACTATATATATATATATATATATATATATATATATATATATATATATATATATATATATATATTTGCATATTGCACTTATTTCTCATGTCTTCGCCATTGTAGAGCCATTGTAATGAATTACGCGATAATAAAATTAATTCGAGGGTGTTAATACGGGAACGTACCTTTCTTCCATCTCTTGGTGACTTCACACATTAGTTGAGAATTTAGTCGAAAGCTGCCCGTATTTGGCCCAGTCCCAACTGGAGAATGGGTGTTTCTGAAGGAAAGAGTGGGACCACTTCATTAGCTGTCAAGGTGCACCCGCGTTTCCTTGGATGGCTTCTTGCATGGCGGTCCGCCCCCTGCAGAACATAAGGTCCTCTCCCATCATCATCATCATCATCGTGGTCCATGGAATCCCTTCCCTCCATCCCAACGGCACATCTGCTCCAGTTCTCAGACACTGTCACCCCAAATGTAACTTCACAGTCCCGCTCTCCCTCGCATCACTCCCTATCTGCATATACTTTCACCCCATAGCTTCCCCTCCAGCCTTCCGATTGTCACATGTTCTCGCTAATTTATGCATCCGAAGAATATGAAAATATTGTTATTAATGTTACCCGTTTTTAGTAGTGAGGTGAAGGAAAAGAAGTGAATCCCAGTCCCATCATCTAGAGCTGTAATACATCGTTGGAAAAATGAATTAATTAGTGGTGCAACTACCCAATTTATTATATATGAAGTATTACTTAATCGTGAAACTCATGAGAAATTAAAAAATCTTTCCAAAATTTTTATATAGTCATTTAAGGAATTTAATAACCTTTTCCGGATCATTTTTCTCTTTGGTGGTTCCCAGTTCGAGAACATTCGAAGTTCGAAATACCAAGATGAATTCGAGTTTCTAAGGTAACATCATTATTCAGCAGCACTCTTACCTTAATAGCTATCATAGTATCACAGCCACGAACAATGCAGACAAGGTAAATGAAAAATACATTTTTCTTTTATACCAAAAACTAATAAAAAATACTGCAGTCGTCAAGCTTAGGAATTTGAAGCCCGTTGAAACTAGCTGTCTGTTACATGAAGATTTGTGAATATATTGTATCAGAATTATTTTACATCCTTTTTATTTCTAGAAAAGGGTGCCTTTGTGCTCCCAATGGATGAGGAGATTTATTCATAATTGGAAAGAATCTACCAAGCGACGTCGACCCTTGAGGCAATCAATTTTTATTTCGATATCGGTCTTGCTGGTATGAAGGGGAAGAGAAGTTATAATAGTTCTAAGTTTCCATACCCATCTTCTTCTTTTCCTTCATCTGCCAAGTTTACGTCTTCAACCTTTCGTATCTCTTCCAGTTGTTTAAGCTTCTTCCTTCATTTGTCATTTGTTCGGAACAAATTTGACCCGTCCTAATTCTCAGAATGCGGCTTTCACCCGAGGGTTGATCCCCATCGGATGTGAAGTTTCATTTTTTACCACTCTTTTCTTCTCTTTCCATTAGTCGCTCACTTTTTTAACGTCTCCTAATGTGACACCTTCACTCTATCACTCGAACATTTCGGAATTTACATCGGAATGTTTTTTTTTAATTATAAGTTTTTCTATTGCTCCCTATCTTCTAATAGGAGCGTGTTATGATAAGCGATGGAGAAATCTGACCATGAAGTCAAGCATTTCTCGTACGTTATGTTTTTTTTTAATTACGAACCTGGACTTTTCCTTTCTTGGTGGAAATATCGCATATTGTCGATATTTTAATGAATTCTCTCTTTTATAGACATACGCTTTTAATGATTTAATGTTACTTTAATATTTTTTATAATTTTATTGTTATAAATAATCAAATATATTTCTTTATAAGCATATTTTCTAACAGTTCTAATGTTGTGTAGAATTGCAATAATTTGTATTGCCATACCTTATAACGCTTTAAAATATTTCCGTAAATCTTATTATCCAAATACGTGTGACTTAAAGAATTCCCCTCCGCCTACGCTACCTGTATAAAGCCTCGAGAATGACAACAGCCTTTTGCCAACTGCTGTAACCCGAAACATTTTTTCTCCCCATGTTCTCTCATTCATTAGAGGATTTAACCAGAAGAGACAAGAAAAAGTTAATGGCAGGGAACTCGCTTCTTGTAGCTCATAGCCTTCGAACATTTAAAGAAAGTTTCAACACTCGTGTTTTTTACTGTTTTTAGCTTTTAACCTGACTTTATTATTTAAGCATTCCCTTCATATATGATGGGAAGAATAGGCGAATTATTAGTAATTAAAAAACTTGCAAACAGCCTTCAGGAAGAAAAGCATTACTTCGTCTAAACTTTGACACAAGCTCAGGTTAACTACGAAATTAAATTTCTTCCTTAAAATTGATCTACATTTTAAGTATTTGGAGTAAATACGGTCTATGAATGGAATTACGAGGTCGTATGAATGGGAAAGAGTAGAATGCAAAAAGCAGCATAAAGTAAGGAATTTTGGGATAGACGAAAACAGTATTTTATGTGACTCAGGTGTTTAAATGGATTATTTACGTCAAGTTAAACTATAAATATTACGTTGCTATTTTAATTGTGAGATTTCTAAAACTTTTTAAAGTTTTGGACGATTTTACGTGGGTACATCTCTTTTTGTTGTGCACTTTTAAGTATTAATTAATTATATGGTTTTTGGTTTTCCTACAGTCTTCTTGAAGGAATTCGGAGCATTTGAGGCAAAAAACAAGAGATCTAGGCCCAGATAGTTTAAAGTGATCTTTCCCTTACTTACTGTAAGAGCTCTCCAAAAGATTGGAAGCAACCTTTGGTTATCTCTCCTGTTTTTCCCTCCTCATCTTCTCCTTCCCACATTAAGTCCATTCCACCGCTCGTAAGCCGATTCTTTCCTCTCCTTTCCAATACTTCCTTTCACTTCCCAATTCTTCCTTTCACTTCTCGCACGCACCTCGCATCCCAAACGAAGTGAACATCATCTTCTCTTCCCCAATCCTCTTTCGCATAATCCCTCTTTTTTTAAACCTTTATTTTTACTCTTCCATCTTCATTCCCGCATCTATCGATTCTCAGCCGTTTCCTGCCTTTTCTCGCCTTCTGCGAGACCGCGATATCCCCTCCGCGGTGATCTTCCGTTCTTAAAAGGACGAGGAAACTTTTCCCATTTTCCGCATGGCTTCCCGGCGATTTCGCTCCCATTTTTCCCTTTTTTCTCGTAGAATATGCGTGTAAGAAGGGTTACTGGGATCGTTTTTCATTGATGAAACTGTGTTAGGTTTGAGGAACAGCCTTAGATAGGATCTTCGACTATTGGAGTTATTTCACGAAGGATTTACTGCTTGTAATTTGTAGATTGCTGGCGGAGCAGTTTAGTATTTCAATTAATTCCATTCAGGTAGTGGATCGTCTCTATGTGCTGGAACATTATTAATTTAGATTTCAATAAACTATTGTAGAGGTTTACAGCTTCTCCATTTCAACCTTAGTATAGATAACAAAAAAATTCGACTTTAGTTAATACATCAGGTCTACAAAAGATCAGTTCATTGCGAGATACCGGATGATAGGCCATTTCATTCGATGAAATACTTAAATTATTATATTTTACTCCATAGTATACTTTTATTTTATCTTTCACTCGGTTTGTCTGTGATCCCTGAAAGCTAAATCATATATTAATCAATACCAATCCACAAATAACTTACTGGCATTGATTGCCGTAATTGTGGCTTATTGCTAGGAATGAGTAAACCATTAATATGCTCTGAATAGATATTTTTTCTTGATAATCATATTGAAAAATGTTCGAAGTTTTCCGCTGTGGAAATAAAATCATATGGTGATTTGTTTCGCTTTACCTTTATTCCTGGTAACAATTTAATTAGCTAAAGAGATACTCTTGATTAATCCTATTATATTAAATGTGGGTTAATGGCTTATCGAGAATTTCAAGAGCTTTAATGGAAAGCGCTATTAATTTTCATAATTATTTCGGATTTTGAGGAAAAGAAATTTTTTACAGATTAAACATTTGAAATATCAATGAACCCTTAAAATTCCTTTAATATCGACACCATCACTCCAATTATCCCTCTGGGCATATCTCATTGAATGGATGCTTGAACTTTGGTGCAATGTAAATTTAAGCGCTTGAAAATTCAAGTAAATAACGCACGATAATAATCTCAATAAAAAAAACAATTTCGGAAGACTTGAAGTATCAACACTTAAATTATGAGACCGTCCCAAAAATCAGCCCCTCCTTTTACAGCCTCTATTGATGCCTCAATGAAGGGGAAAAAGACAATGCCGATGCAACATCTAGAACACGGCAAGTCATCTGTTGCTGAACGAATCAAAAAAGAAACTAAATAGTGGAAGGTTGCAAAAGAATTCATTTTAAAGAAAATTATTAACCATAAAAAGTAGAATAATAAACGAAGATATAACAAAGCTAAATCGAATATATGAGCTGTGTTGGCTTAAGAATTGAGTAGCCTGGCCAAAGCTGGCAAATAATTCCTATAAAAAAATCTATTCAGATATTGATTGAATAACAAATTTAAAAAACACTACTTATTTTATGAAGCTCGCAATTATCCAAAATTAAAACTATCTTACCATAGTTATACTCGTAAAATCATTCATTTGTTACTCGATATAAAAGTACTAACAATAAAAACATCATTATTTTTAACGGGGTAACAAAATAAAACGATGTAAACTGGTCTAAAATAGAAGTGACCACTCGGTACTATGCATCATTTAATATAAAATGAACTTTCTATCAGTTGTTACTAAAGAATTAAAGTTTAGGATAAAAGATAGCATATGCGATTCTTTAGACAAGAAAATGAGTATTATTCATTCCCTTATTGCTTTATGCAAATCTATACATTTTTCTTAGGAAATGGAGCGTTACCATTGAAAGCTTTTGTTTATGATATTTCATGTCATGATATCTTTGTTATGTCTGAACTATTTTGACTAAATGAAACGGAGGGCAAGGAAGCTGGTGTGTAAGATATTTTTCAAGGGGAATGTATTAATAAAGAAAGTGTTTGAAGGAAATTTTAAGTATGATGAAATCCTCGGACATTGGTAAAATTGCGATGAATCAGATATTTGAATCCATCATTCACGTTTAATATTGATTATTTTTGTTAGAATATAAAAATGAAATTGAAATTATACATTTTCAATCATCTAAAGCATTTTTATAATTTCCCTGAGAATATTGAATTCCTTTACACATGTATCTATTCTAAAATCAATATTTTCAGTCCTCTAGACTAATTAGCACATAGGTATTTCTTTAGAGCAGCGGATTCTACTTATTCTCTTCCAAACATCTGCAGTAGCTCTCTCCACTCTCCATTTACTTCCACAAGTAAAACCGTATGTTTAACACGGATATATCCGCTGTTTTGCGGCAGGTTCACATTTCGTAGCAATAGAAACGCTGATGAAACATCTCTTTTTAGAGATATTTTGATCTGAGTTATGGGAAGCGAATGCCATTTACAGATCGATGTGATTGAAGTTTGGCTCGGACGTGTCAAGCGAATGCCTATTTTAGCGGAAAGGAAATCTCTTTTACACGTCACGGAAGAAGTTTCCTCGTTTGCCCCGATTTCCGTTAATTATCTGCCCATCTTGCTGCTGTTCTCACACAAATCTCTTCATCTTCCATCCGCCCCTTTTAACGCCTCGCCGCCATATTCATTACGCCTCGCAAGACTTATTCATTTTCCCGCCGTCCCCATTTGACTCGAGGCAGCCTTTCCGTGGGGAAGGGTTCCTTTCGCCATCCCGCTCGCTTCATTACGGTCCCGCGGGTTTCTCTGATGCCTCAAGATGAGAGAAATGGACGAATAGAGAGGATGGAAAAGAGCTCGACTTTTCGAGTTGCTTTCAATTTTCTAAAACGTCGACATCTGAGGTTATTCGCCGGGGCGAATTTAACGGAGCTATTCCCCGTTCTGATTTCATGAAAGGGGCCCTATTTGACGGATGAATCGCTCGTTTTCCTTAGAGTGCTCTATTTCTTTTGGTCTCCGGAGTAACGCGGCTCAAGTATTTCATTTCTGGTTTTCTTGAAAGCTGCGGATTGTGATGCGGATATTTCGGAGAATTTGAGCTATCCTGTGCTCGGTGTACATCTGGTGGTATATTGGGATCAATTAATTAAAAAATAGTTTTAGGACTAGACAATTGATATTTTTGATCAATTTATCATCTCTTGGTGCTGCTGATATTTTTTCGTTAATATAAAATATTTTGGCTCTCTCCATTAGCTCTAATATTAATGATTTGTCGATTCTCATAATCAGTGATATCCTTGTACCATGCTTAATACTTTTTAAAGTAAACCATAGATTGAGTTTATTTTTTCGTCCTTTTTGTCAGATGACATGTTATAGTGTACACCAATGGCTTCAATAGCGAATTCATCTTCTAAATCAACACATAGTCAGTAACCACACCGAAGTCCTATTTCGTTGTGAATTGGGTACCATATTCATATCCGAAAAGTTCTCTGATAATTCCTAATGAAATCAGTTAACTAATTAAGGATTATTAGAGTATAGTAGTAGGCTAATAGAATTATTGATTACTTTAGTATTAATTAATACCTTATTTTAGTATTAATCGTAAAATAGTATAACATTAATTATAAGCTAACTTCACTCCTAAGAGTTAGTTAATGTAATAACCTTTTTTATATTCTTATTCGGCCTGAATTATTCTGATTTCATGGAATATAAATCGCCGAATGATTTATTTCATATTGTAAAACATATCAAATATAAATTTAATAATAATTGGCGGTGCTTTCTTAATTTTAGAAACCCATTCAAAACTGCTGATATCAACAACTGTATACATTACGTTTTCGCCGGCGTAGTTTCTCATAGATCTCTAATACGGTCCTGCGTGGGTCAGAGAGCCCTCCCACCTAGCCATCTCAATTACGTCCGACCGCACAACACCGACACAATACCGCTGCTCTCTTGTTTTCCGCCGGGTATCGATTACCCTCTGGTACAACTTCTTTCTTTCTCTCTCTCTCTGCCCTCTTCAGAAAGCTTTCCATCACCGCAGCATCCCCATATGGAGCATACCGTTCCAAACCCTCTTCTTTCACTCTTTCGGGTCACTCCGCCTCACTTCCCGGAACAGATGTGCTCGCCCATCACTTCTCTCCTTCCCCATTCCAACGATTTTTCCTTCTCTTCAAACCCATGCATCTTCTGCTTCTCAGACCCCTTACATCATTACTCCGTCCTCGGCGCTCTTAAATTTTCTCCATCGCGAGGGGTAGTTTTTGACGGGTTGAACGGTAATGAAGGAAAGCTTTAACCATTATGTCGATTTGCGGGACTTTTTCGGCGGTATTCTGGAAGTGATTTTATCTAAATTGAGAATAAGGGTTAACCAAAATATGGGACCTTAGAGGCGGTTATGGTTCTCTATGCATATGTTCATGCAGTTAGTGGCACACCAGCAAGTATATACCAACAAAAATTTATCATGAACTGGGCTAGATTGGATTGTCTGGATTAGTAAAATACTCTGAAGGTCTGCGAATAATTGTAAGTGCAATTGCAAAATAATAAGAGATGCGAGAGGATGGTTATATATTGTAAGGTTACCTCTCTATTCTTTGAAATTGTTCGAATTTTGAAGTAAATTAAAACCTCTGATCAGATATATTAATTGACGATATTAATCTATTGGAATTTCTGAAAAAGAAAATAGTATTTTTCAGAAATATAAATATTAAATCAAAATGAGAAAAAATCTCAAATAACATTAGAAACGACCAAAATGAATCGTACACAATGTACGATATACGTATGTACCACAATGATTAATATAGCAATCACAGGCAAAGGAAGTTGAATACACAAGAGTTTACAAATACCTCATTTTCTCGGTTCAGTGCCGATCTTTGATCGATGAAAACTGCTTTGACATTGAAAATGGAAAGGAATTTAATATGGCAGGTATGCGGAAGAAATGAGATCGTTTAGCAAGAGAAATTTCACCTGTAGGCGGAAGATGAAAGAAGACTTGGTAAATATTTTGGCTATAGAAATTAAACTGAGCTACTCGGTGGGAGCCATAACTCAGAAGTTCATTAAGTTACCTATGAGGAATGGTTTACTTATAATGAGGTAGACTATCATACGAAATTCAGCATAGAAAATAAGTCGGCAATAGAAATAACAGTCAAATGCAAAGAATGAATATTTCCTTAAATATTTCCTGGTTCACGTTGTTACTGTAAGTTTTCATACATGATCTAAAGAAATGAAATTTCTTTTTCACAAAAATCAAGTGAAAGTATGCGAATTCACGGAATAATATTCATAGTAATAATTGTATCGTTATCAGAGACAGTCGATATTAGATCTTGCGAAACGACTAGTTTTATGAATCCACATTCCATACCTTCAGTGTTTCTGATAATTTACTCCTTGATTACCAGAACTGCACTTTTCCATACAATTCATCTAACATAAGTTTACTAGAACTATAAATGTAATTGTAATGTAGTTTATTTCTCGATTATTCTCATTATTTGATGGTACTCTTAGCTCTAATAAGGTGTCGTTTTTCTAGTTTCTAGCGCGAGTTGTTTATTACGGGCTTTATAAGAACGGTTATGAAGAAAACCCATAAAAGTTCATAGTTTTAAGATTCATTTTTTATCAGATCTTAATTCTTACGTAAAGGAGTCTGCAACTCTGCCCAATAAAAACACTTTTATAAGGGAGGATAAGAAAGTATTTATCACCCCTTACGGCAGCCACATATCCGGACCTACCATGTTCTTTCATCCCCTAGAAATATCTGGTACGCCATCATTTCTATTTCCTCCCCTCATCACCCCATTCCCAAGTAAATCCGGCCTCCGCAACCCATTCGCGAACCCTTCGAACGATTCCCATTTTCGAATTCTTTCTTCCCCTAAATCCTGCCCGTCCTCCCCACGTGTCGCTATTTCATTCCTTTTTCACCCCATTCCATAGGCTCTTTATTCTTAATTTTGGTTGCGTAGCTCCGCCCCCTTTTCCCTGACTTTCTATCTTCCTATTTTCTCTATCAGCCGCTTTACTCTTCGCTTTAATTAGGGTTCCCGGTTTGAAATCGTTTCGAATCCACCTTACGGATATTAAAGTGGAAAGGAGGGAAGGGAGAAACACTCTCAATTCGGTCGGCTCTTTGCACTGTTTTGGTTCTGTAATTTTGCTGAAAGATATATATGTTAGGCTCAGAGCAGGCGAAGAAATTAATATTTTTATTTTCGGATAGTTTACTTCTTTGAAGAAATTGCCAAAAGTCTTCTGCTCTGAAATAAAAGTGTATTTAACAATAAAGAAAACGTCTTTAAGAAGGGCAAGATTAAGACCTTTTAGTCTCTTCTTAAAACTTACCCATTAAAATATAGGAGCAAACAAAAAAATGCTTTTATTCTCTATGAATTATAGAAATAGTTTCTTTTCGCATAACTAGATTGACATTACAAATAAGTGGAACGTTGTTGTAACAAAAAACTATAATCACCACCAAGAAGATAGTACACGTTCGTCATTTGATGCATAGGGACGACTTCTTTGAAGTCATAACGGAAAAAACATCTTGGGAAGGAGGCAAAAGGATACCTCAGAATGGCCTTACTTCGTGATATGATGTCAGTAACAGACTGCAGCTCTAACTACAGCTGCTTCTA
Source organism: Pachydiplax longipennis (assembly GCA_036926295.1). Taxonomy (NCBI): domain Eukaryota; kingdom Metazoa; phylum Arthropoda; class Insecta; order Odonata; family Libellulidae; genus Pachydiplax; species Pachydiplax longipennis. The sequence continues at coordinate 18,040,210 of JAVFKF010000012.1, forward strand.
TAACTATAGTACCTCTTCGTAAACAGTTTTAGATAGAGACTAATGGGTTATAATTCATGTTTGTATCCACAATTTGAGTACTTATACACTGTAAATCATAGATGTGTCTCTCGAGTGTAGATATGCCCCATCTTTTAAGCACAACATCACAATCCGAGTAGCACTATTATTCTCACCGCTACATCTTTTCTTTGGCTATTACTATCTTCACTCCTTTCTTCTAGTGCGTACAAATTCTTTCCCTCTTCTTTCGTCGACGATCCTCCCCCAGGGAATCGTTCCCCCTTCACATCCTCTTCTTCGCTCACAATAAGGCCGTTATTCCCTTCGGCCCGATCTGTTCAATGTCTCCTTCCACGCGATTAAGCAGCTGCTCCCGTTTTTATATATTCTGCAATGGGAATCGATGAGCGCTTTCGTCCGGCCAAGAATTATCGCGACGCGTTCTTTATTAGGGTTGGAACGTTATTTGCGTTAATACGCTTCGATATTTCTATGGGGATTTTTGGTGGAGTTTGTTTCATTGAATTGATTAATTCCGTTTTGATATTATAAATCAGTTATAAATTTGCCTTCCATGCATGAACATATAGCTTAGTGAGAGTACGAGTATTTTTAAATGACTGTCCCGTTCTTATAAGACTGCATTGGTGATTATTTCTGTAGGGAAACGATAGTGATAGACGCCAGTTTTTAACAGATGATAGGACTCAATTTTAAATTAAAGAAATAATTAAGGAAAGATAGATATGCGTATTATTAGCCAGCTCACTTCTTAATATTCATTTTAATTTTGTCGAGAGTAAGTATCAATTGAAAGCACTGGATAATTTTGCAGTCTCATTTTCGCTTTGTTGCTGTCAGTAACAAAATTCTTGTTGAATAAAGAAAATGTGAAAGTCGTCGACAACTGGCCTCCTCGCAGTATGTGTTATGGCTAGAAAGTGAAAGTGATCAACGAGGAAAGAACGACCAATAAGCGTTGCGGCTTTAGGGGAAAGACCGCCAATTACTGTGCACGATTTAGAGAGCCGCAAAGCGTTCAGACTCATCAAAAAGTGTCACGAAAGCCAAATGGTACGTTCTTTGATTTCTTTTATTGCCATTTTTAATATGGTGGTTTTTATTTATTTCTGTTTCAAACGTCGTTCTGTCCTACCCTGTTTTGTACGTGTCCAGCGCTCTTTTTAAAATTGCGATCATAAAGGGAATAACGACTTTATTCATTGCAAATAGATGAACTTACCATCAACTTAATGAGAAGTAAAATATTGATTAATAATAATTATATTTATCATTAAAGTCACAGAGAGATTTCCATTATTTTAGAAACGATACGTTAGTTTTTACCTATTAATAAATAATTTTGGTTAAATGCATCAATCTTCAGTATAACACTTAGTCATGAAAATCACTCGGCTTTTGAAAGGTTGCTTCTGATTGAATGGATTTATTGCTGTTCCATTTTGATTATATCTCTGAAATACGAACTTGACCCTGTTTAATTTGAATCCGCCATTTTGTCAGTGTTCAGATACAGCACTGCGAACGTTAAAAGCAAAAATTTCCATTAATCATCCGATTCGAACGAAACAGCTTAATTTCGAGGCCTAAAACGATAATGAAATTTCTCGTTTGCTGCAATCACCAAACGAAACATGTTTTGCCATTGAAAGCTCTCCGCTTCATTATCAGCTAAAAATGTCTCTTGGACACCGTTATGGCATCGATGTTCAAGTATCGATTCTTCGACATTTGAATTACATTTGATATTTTCCTGCTTTTCAGCATCGTTTACATTTTAATGCTTCGAATTAGGGAAAGTTTTACTCCCCCAATAACACTTTGCCGAATCCAATGATTACAATTACTAATTATGCATTGTGTACACTACATTATGCAGTGTACACTACATCGAGTAGTGCAATAGTATGTTGGCAAAGATTACTATCCTTAATCAGGAGTGTCTTGCTTATCAGAGTTAAGCGGAAGCTTTTAGAAATAAGGCCTTTGAAATGGGATACTAACGAAGGATGGAGAAAATGAGCTTGTTTGAACTCTACGTTGAAACTAGATAAATGAAACAGGAGGTGTTGGAGATGACGGAAGGGAAAGGGTTTAGATTGGGGAATTAAAACGAATGAAGATGGGAAGGAATAATTTTAAGAGGACATGGATTGCCAAGGTTAATGAAAGAGAAAATTCGGTAAGATAAACGGACAAAATTTTTTGAATGAATTAAATGTAGGCATTAGTTATCATGAAATAAAAGGAAGGGACTAGTATTGGGAATATCAGGGCACATGAATACCAAGAGACAAGATTCATGTATATAGACTCCCAGAACGGAACACGTCGATCCCTATCATTCTTAGAGGCGATTCAAAAGCACTTCTTATCACATTGTGTTCGTCGATCGGAGCATATATTTCACGCTCAGGAAATGCCGAAAAATCGAAGCACCGCTACAGGGTTCTTCGGGTGGATTTTCGGAGACAAAACCATTATTTTCAATGCCGCCTTTCTCCAATTATTTCTCGTCTCCTTATTTCCCATTTCTTGCTTACTCTGCTCGGTTTCCCCTTTCCGTTGTCGGGGCAATAGCTTTTCCTTATCTCTGCCACGTTTCTTCCCATCCCATTCGCGTTCCTATCATACCCTGTCTCTCAATAACTATCCTTCCTTCCCTCTTTTGCTGGAAATCCTTCCCCATTTCCGTCCAACTGTCTCTTCTCTTCCTCCCTCTTGACTCTTCCGTTTCAATTTCCTCTCGCGAATATTTTTGCTTCCCTGTTTTCATTCATCCTACTTTCCTCGTATTTTCGGTCCCTCTTCCCCATTACAGGGTTTCCCAGCATAACCTCTTGACTCTAAATCCACTTAAATTAATTACTCTCTCTCCCGGTTTAGTTTGTAATTACGGAGTTTGGTGTAACGTTTTCTGTCCGACGGTGTTTCCTTGGTGGTGAACTCAGTCTTGTACTTTCTTTTCCCATTTTGTTATATCTTGAAATTGTGGAAAAAATATTATATTATTCTTATGCCTACTTCATTCTAAGATTCTGCTTTCCCAAATCACTTTATTACTTTAGTAATACGCTCGTATTAGATGCATTTTCTCAGCTTTCTTCTTTTTATCCGTTGAGATATTTATCTTGTACTAGAAAATATATCAATGATAACTTATTAATCCAAAACAGGTTGAAAATTATTCAGTTATATTTGATATAATAAAAATAATTAAATAAATATTTCAGAAAGTAGAAAATAATCACTCAATTTTAAATTAAAAAGATTCCGTATCAACGAGAAGTTACCGATTATCAAGATGGTTATGCTTGCTTACAAAATTTGTATATTTGTTCTACATTTGACTTTTTTGAAAAGAAACTATTTGCTATGGAGGATTCATCCAGTTTATGTGCACACCTTTTCTTATAAAAAACGAATTTTTTTAAAATCAGAAACGAGGTTCTCCTTTCTGTATGCCTTTCTGTATCTAAACGATTCCAGGATCCTGAATTGAAGGTTTTACATTTTAAGTTCGGAAAGTTTAAAGGGAAGAGAGCCTCTCTTGATGCAACATTTCCGAATGAGGGATACAAGTATTTATAAATCTCAGCGCTAACAATCACCTAAAAGAAATGACGCAATTACGCTTCTAAGAAAAATACTTATTGATGCAAAATCAATGCATTCTTACGTTCATTCCTGAAATAATTTCTAAGTCTAAATTGTCTAACATCGATCAACAATATTTATCTGGGAACGGTTTAATGCGCACGACAACAGACCTCAGAAATATTTCCGCATCCGATACATAGATCCGCAAATATTGGAGTAACCTATCCTTGTTTAGTTCGGGAGAAGCTGGATTTTTAGGACTATAGAAACTTTAGGTGGGACATATAGCATCCTCGCATTATCTTTTAGGCGTATTGCTTGGACCTAAGTGCTGGACCGAATGAATGAAATCGCTGTATGCCTTTGCTCCTGCATATTCCTGTACTCGGAAACTCCACAGTGTCCACAAGCACAATGGTTCCTCTCCTCCAATGCATTCTTCTCCACGATGCAGCCGTCGCTTTCATATTTTTTCTCTTGCGCTCAGACGCCAAATGACTCTTTGTCTGATCTACCGATCCGTTCCGAAATGGATTTCCGATTCCGAGAGCGATTTCCAAATTGCGTGCGAAACGTCATTTTTATCAAAATGTTCGTCGCGTCCCTTCCATTATTCTCTTTTGCGTCGTTTTCGTCTCGCATTTCCATCTTCTTTCTTCGCAATTCCATTTTTTGCCAATTACTCTTCTACACTTCTGTTGGAGTTTCCGATTCGAAGGAATGCAGTTTTCGTTTTCGTTCCGTATTGTTGGATCCAAAAGCAGGCGGGCTTTCTGATTATAACAAAATCCACTGTTTCGGCATTAACTTTGTGGTAGCTCTTCAATATAAGAGAGAAATAAAAGTTTCGTTTTTATTTCTCTCTCATCACTTTCTGATCTTGTGGAGAAACTGGAAAAGGGTAGTCGAAGCAGAGTGTAGCAATAAAAGCTGAATAACTTGGCTAACGTGAATTTTTCGCGCTGTCTCATTTAGTTTTTTTTTCAATTCCTCTTCAATGCATTAAAATTGAATTGGAGAATTAGTATAGTTTGAGCTACGTACTTTTCTAAAGATTTTCATTTCTTAGTATTTTATTGTTTTCTTTTTCCTTGGCTTCTTGCTTGAAATGTCTGCTATTATTACTTTTTGCTAGCGCATGTTTCAATGGTTTAGTGCTCATTACGGGCTTTTAGATGAATAAAAATAACAAAATGGGATTTTTTGCAATTCCAAATAAATATAACAAGAACTCGCTCCTAAATGGAGCTTGATTCTTTACACTAATTCGAAATCAAGAAAATAAGCTTTGTGGGTCCCTAAGCAATCCCTCAAAATGTTCATATTTTAGTTTGAAATAAAGATATTAAGTAGCTACGAGGTGTTAATAAAGGAATTAATGAACGTCGGCACTTTTCTAAGTGCAAAACTGAAGCGATAGATAATTATACCGCGATAAATTAGAATTTCCATAGCATCAAATTCTGTGATTTGAAGATGCATAATGCTTCTTAATATTAAAATAGATCATACATTATATTTAACTTTTAAATACCGAATGAAATTGTGTTTCGAATTATTAATCAAAATGAACCAGTAGAGAAAATGAGAAATAATCGCTCTTCTGTTAATTTTCTGTCTCAGTTAAGATGCATATATATTTCAATGACATAGAGTTAATAAATAATCCCTGGAATAAATCTTTAAAATTAATTCCACAATTTTGGGCTATTGTTACCCACCGTTTTATAAAATTAGATCTCGAATCGTATACGAAATCTTTCTAACAATCCACTTAAACCATCCCCTCGAAGTCCCTATTTCTGGCAAACCAAAGCAGTTCGACGCATCCCTTTACTTCCCGTGCATCTTCCGCCCCCGTCTTGGCTGGAACTCCCCTTCTCTTTGATGTGAGGACGGATTTGGACGAATGGGGATTCTATACCAATTATAGCGAGGGAATTCGAGGGGATGCCTAAAGAATCTCTAGAACAATTGATTGGGGATAAGGAGGTGTCGGAGCAAGGTCTACTGAGGAAATTTTACTCGAGGGCTTGGGGACGAAACAAGGGAAGAGTTTTGAGGCTTTGGAAGTGAGAGGGGAGGGAAATTGCTCGGGGATTATTCTTTCCTCCGCAATTTCCCTCAAGTAGACTTCCTTCTTAATGAAAGAGGCCTGCACACATAATTGATTTGTTTGTGGTTTGGGCTGCTTCCGTCGATGGAAGATTAAAAGGAAAGGAGTGCTCTCGCTCCTTAAACGTTTCCTATACATCCTCTTTTTGTTTTGCACTAATTGGATTACTTCTTCTTTCAATTAAGTGAGGTCATATGAAATATTGCTATAGAGAACGGATCAAATAGCACAGAATCGAGTTGTTTTGAAATGGAAAATGTAAGATTTACTGTAATAGGAAATTAATAATTGCTTTTAATTTTAATTTTTTTTTTCATTTATACAAAGTCAATTACCACATTTATTTTGCTAATTACGAACAGATTCTAAAGATTGGTGAGGGGTGAATACTTTTTATTCCAACATATGTTAGAAACTTATAGCATGGTAATTAGCAAAAAACTGGCTTCATCACTTCGTAAAAATACATCTTGTATTTTACGGTATTTAAGGCGCATTGGTATGTATGAGAGAATGATAATGAGGGATAAAGAGAAATTTTTTTATGACACAGATAAAACTTTTATACAGAGTTATTCCTTGTTGCCGCTATTTAAATGACGTAGAACATGATTATGATGAGGTAAAATCTTTTTTATTTTAAAATCTATAGTAAAGTGTAAAAATTCATTCTTTTCCACAGGATCTTTAACTCGCTACCGGTTCCGTAAGCGTACTTATTTCTTCAGCCCAATTGAAAAATGCGAAGTTTTTTCATTACTTTAATGTCTTTCCACGAAGTCACGCCTGCGAATATCGATTTCATCTTACTCTATATATTAATTTCTCCCTCAGAGTTATCCAGCCATTTTTTATAATGCAGTTTTCATAATAATATTTTTCTGTGCAGCTTTAATTAATTTTTACTTCAATCTTTGTTGTCGACTCCTTCGCCATCACACTTTGCTCTGGAAACATTCACCTGGCGGAACGGAAATTTCAAGAATTAAACATCGATCAATGACCCACTGCGGGCGAGCCGCATGAAATAAAAAACGACAATCGACCGAGTTATTTCTCTTATATTCCAGCGAAGTGCGGTATGTCCCAGTTCCATCCATCACTCGTATACTTCCTATTTTTTCCGTGGAGCGGATATTAATCCGCGACTGTGCCCCTTTTCTCCAGCCGCGGAATTCAATGAGACCATCACATCCGCTCTCTATGTAGGTAGATCTCCAACCCTTTATAATTTTACCGGACGCAATGGCTTTCAGCTCCGGGACATTCTTCCCACAGCAGCGGGCCGAAAGGAGGGTCCTGAAAATTCATTCCTGGGTCTTTTTCGGCGTGCCAGAGCGTGGACTTCCGGCAGGAAGCAATTCCAAATGCGTGCAAATCCCCCCCTTCTGCTTTCTCTCATTGCCGATTCGCCATCCACTTATCCCCTCCCTTAAAGGCCCTTCTTCCTTAAGGCCCGTACGGGAGCCACTCCTCCCGATTCGCACTGCTAACTGCGCTGGATAAAAAGGAGAGAGCGTCAAGTCACGTAACGCCATTTTGTGGGAATGAAAGACAACTGCCAATTCGGATCTTGCTATGGCGATCTCCTTTTCTTTAAGGATAGGACGTTTTATGGATTTTTTTTATAGATCTATCAAGGTGATTGCAAATTACTATTTTCTCCTTAAAGATTCAAATTTTATTAGCATACCTTTAGGTTAATTACTGACATTTGTATAACTGTATTGTATATGCGTGTGTATTAATTTGCGGCGTTTTATCTGAACCTTTAGAGGATGTGTTATAATGGCGTAAAATACACATAGGTATTTATTGCACATTTGGTCGTAGATGAAATTGTGTTACAGTTACTATAATTCTACGCAGTTTTATAAATTAAATATTTCATTGAATTAAGGATTATAAAGTATTATAAAATAAATTTTTTCACACCTCTATATCAAGCAATCACGTAATAAACCTCAAAATTTATAATATGCTTGATACCTCTTTCCAACTAGTAACCTAGCTTAGGAATTAATTGACTGACGAAGATTCGTTTTGCTGTTATCCGATTCTCCTCACGAATATTAATTCATCTTAAAAATCTTTTGGTAAACATTATCTCAGAAATAGGAGGCAGGGAAGATGTTGGTGCCAGAAGGGATTGAGCGGTGAACGATAGACTCCGGAAGCCACTTTATATGTTAGTTAATTTTCACGATAAAAATATCCTAGAACTAAGCTACCTCGTCAAACATAGTTTGAAGTTGTGTATAGAAACTTGTAGAAAAGCTCGGAATTCATAATAGTTGTATTAATACCGATAGCTATGTTCGTAAACAACGTCTTTATTTGGACGAGAGAGGCTAAAAATCATTCTTTGATTTAAAATAGTTAATGTTTAAATGCTAAATGAAGTGTATTGTCAAGTGATTTCTTACTCAAATAATTATTTGGATGCCTCATTATGAAATGCCTTGAATTAGTTTTTATTTCCCGTGGATGATGTTTGTGTAAAAAAGCTGAGTGTGTCCTAAGAAGGCTCTTCGGATTTTATTTAATTTTATGGATATGCGATAAACTTCGCGAGAAATCCCTCCCCCAACAGTGATTCGCTTGAGGTCTTTATACAAGTACTGCAGGGAAGGGTGGGTTGGAATGCTTCGGTGGGTAATGCGAATCTTGATTTCACGCCAAGGTACTTTTTTTTCGCAAATGACTGGGGATATTTCGGGTGTAAGAGGTGTTCCATGACATTGTGGGAATATTTTCCGAATCGGCTTTCACGCCAAATCGCTACGGGTGTTCTTTTAACAAAAGCTATGCTATTAAAATAAATACTTGAAGTGGAAAGTAATAAAACTAATTGAAATAATAAAAGAATTAAATATATTAAAATCATTTGACGACTAAGAGAAATGTTTTTCTATTTCCTAGCCTAAGGTTTTTAAGGGTTATAAAGATTTTCATCTTTCATTATTGAGTAGGTATATGTTTTGTTTACAAACTTTGAATTCTTAGTGTGCCTATTATCTTCTATTTCTTGCATTGTCGATCGCAAATATCTATTATCTATTTCTAGAATTTATGTGACCTTCTTTTCAGTGGCGTTCATATTACGTTTATGTTCCTTAAACAATTTCAATGAATACATTGTTTTGCGGTTTTGAATTTTTTGTTTATTTTTGCGTCAGTTTGGTTATAGGTAAAATGTTGTGCTCTGACCTCTTGGACTACAAAATAGAGCAAACCCAACTTGAGTTTCATGTAGATCGAGTTGAATGTAAACTAAAACTAGGGTCCTGCAACTGAAGCTAAATTTAGGTACGCGCCCCAATTTCATTTATGCGTATTTTGGCTTTTACGGCGTCAATAATACAAAGAAAGAGGTGCAGATGGTCTGAAAGAGAAGGGAGAAAAATAAAGTTAACCTAGGTCTACGAGTATCGCGAGGTACTGTAAACATCTCGTTCGGATTTCAAGACCAATAACCCCTTTCATAAAACTAGAACATTGTCAGCCGTCTCTCCTCCCCATCCTCGTGGTTTTACTACTTCTCTCCTTCCGTCCTTCTCTTACGAGCGTAGAAATCGCCGGGTTTACCTTTCGGAATGGATAGAGCAAGTTAAAGATTCACTCCTCTTGTTGTTCCAACTCTTTCCTTCTCCTCGAAGATGGGGTCTTTCTTCTATCTTGGAGCACGTGAAGAGCTTCTTTTCTTCCTTTTTTCGATTCGTTCAGAAGGAGAGCAATTCCGAAGCGAGGGCGTGTGGAAGGGTGTACGAGAACGAACCGTTTTTACTACGGAAGGCGTACTACTCGCTGCCCGGAAGTCGTAAAAAGCATCGGTCTGCGACATCTCATCAGGATTTTCGGACACGTGACCGGATGCGACCTCCTAACCTTCCCCTCTAACAATTTCTCCTTCCAAAGCTTCTGTTGCGCCAAGGAGTTCTTCTTCTGTTTCTTTGATGCGTTTGAGAGAGTGGAAAATTCAGGCCTGAGGCGGACTTTAAGTGTGGCCGGTGCGGTCTATTATAAACATCTTCAATTTGTTTATATATATATATATAAGTATTTAATCCATCGTTTAAACTGGATTCTTTTACACTCGAATGTAATGTCACGGAAAGGTTTTATGAGGCCTATTGTGACGTTTACTTGCTCTACAATTTTCTGTTTAACGCTATCTCCTTTCCAAAATCATAAATGGGTTCAATGGTATATGGGGCTTTCTATCCTCAATTTTGCCCAATATAGACGTGACGTATGTGTGTAAAACCTAACACACTTTGTCATCCAGAATCTCTTCTTTTCTTTCTCTCCTGCCTTCCCCTGGCATTCGAACTCCTTTACCGATACTTCCCACCTCCATATCTGTCTCATCCACTTTCGTTTTACATTTCCATTCGGAATTTCTTCTCTCCCTCCATATTTCGCACTTGCCTACCTTTGGTCGCTTATCGGGAGACCTTCCATTCTTAAATTTTTAAAGACATCTAAAATGCCTCCAATCTTTTTTGTTTTCCTCTTAAAGGGTCAACATTTCACACCCGTATTACGAATCTCTCGAGTAAGGAATGGAACACTACTTTTCCTGTAACAACTCAAGGAGATGGATATTTTCATTAGCAATGCGCCGTTTAAGGAACGTCGAATAAATAACGCAGCTAGGCCGCATTTGTTACGCTGATTACTTCTCCTCGAATGATGCCTTTTGAACTAACCTATGAACAACTAAAACATATCTATGTTTTCCGATGAAATTTACTAGAAAAACATATTTAATAAGCAATAGGATCTCACAAGGATATGATAACAATTAATAAATATATGAATCATCAAGTTTGAATATCAGATTTTACGTAAGTAGTATGAGCAAATAATTAAAATAGATATTATTTAATAGTTATGAAATTCATCAGATGGCGCTAGTGATTTACAACTATTGTACCTACGTATTACCAACCTTATATTTACCCCCTGCCATACACCGAAAGGCGACTTACAGGGTATTTATGTAGATGTACGAAAGAAATACTGTATAATTGAACTTTAGAGATTGCCAGTGATGCAGTTGGGCAGAAGAACAAAGATTTCTGTGTTTTTGAATGGGAGAGCACAAGGAAGGAGAATGAGTGATTAAAGCATTGGATCTGTACATACATTCTAAGAAGTAAATTCATGAAAGAATTGAAAGTGAGAAATTAAATATTATTATAAAAGAATAAATGACTTAAAGAAACGCAAAACGAAACAATGTAAACGGAAAAACCTGTTCTAAATGCTGCTGATTGCCAAAACCCGTTTCCTCTTTTACTCGTTCTTTTTACATGCAGAAAGTGGAAAGATGGCAGTCTAAGGAAGAATGAATAAAGATGGAAAGTAACTTAGAGATAATATGTGGAGAGGGCAGCACGTGACATGCGATCGAGAGGTTGAGGAGGGTCGGGAAATGAAAAGGAAAAGGCGTGAAAAGAGTCCACTTCTTGTTTTGAAAACATCTGGTGCTGCTTGTGGGCGTGCGTGCGCTCTGAGGCTGTTGCTCACATGTGCTATTAATTTGGTTGTTTGGGAAGATTAGGTGGACTGGTGCACGTGGATGTTTCGGGCTTTGCGGTTGCCTCTGGCCTCGCTAATGGACTAACCGATTCATTTCCGTTTTGGTCCAGATTTCAACGGTTTTAGGGAGCCTTTTCTATGGTTTTACGAGACCGGAAATCTCCTTCAAGGTATTTATCGTAGAGACAAGTGACTTTTATTGAACTGTACGTTTTTCTCATGTCATCAAAATGATTTGTCAGGAATTTAAGATATTCTGTGGATTGTAGTATAATTTTTGCCAAGCCACTACATGAAGATAAGATCTTAATATGAAGAGAAAATACATCCTGTTAGATGTAAAATTGAAAACATACTTCGCCTAGTTGATAAATGACTCGTAGAGCATATCGCAACATTAATTTGGTAAATTTAATAGTGTTACGATGGTAGTACGTAGCTTAAGAATGTTTCTGTCCTTCTTGGAGAAGCATATAATTTTACATAATCCATAGGCCCAGATAAATTTACTCCTTGAGGATGGAGCTAGGAGGGAAGATCTGATCTTAATAGAAAAAGAAAATCTACCCTGTCAAAGGTATTGATGGTTGGAATTTATTAGGAACCGTAAATACCATAAGATGGAATATCTGACATATGATTTTTATTCCTCAGTAGCCAGAAAGATTTTCGTCTTACATGTGTTATCTTACGAAGTTCTTTCATCTGCCTTTTCATAAATACTAGCATTTATATCAATATGAATATGTTTATTTTTATCGACGCCTCTTTCTGCATTTAAGAAAACCGGAAATAATACATCAGAGCTTCCAAGATGATAATCCAATAGACAATGTATTTCTTGAATATCTCCATTTTTTCTATGCATTATTTCACATTATGTGGAAAGCCTCATCTGCATAACACGGAATCCACATTGAAAGCTCTTCCGCGGTATTGGAAATATTCCAAAAAATAAAAGAGCCCTTGCACCGCTTCCAAAGCCTGCTGCTGCACCGCAAATATTATTCCAAGCGATTCAATTTTGTGAATTTTGGATGGGTCGCCACATCCAGAGCTGACAGCGCACTTGCGTGGATGGCTCCATTATGGAAATTTCTGAGTGCCTCTCTCACTTCCAATACCGTTCGCCTCTACCAAATCTTTCTTTCATTCCTTCACATTTTTATCTCGAGTTCCATCTTCGTGTTTTTTCAATAATCTCCATTTTCAGTGCTTCATTCCAACGTGTATGCTAGTCTCTTTTGATTGGCTATATCTTCTTATGTTAGAATTCTATTTGTAACTTTCGTATCTCAGTGGATAGTATTATTTTCTCTTCCTTCGCCTAAGCTTGGGTGGTTCACTTTTCAATAAGTTCGCTTCTGACTTCCCTGCACATTTTTCCGAATTGATTCCCGTCCTCTTTCGTTCGGCTAAGGCAAGGCCGTCTAAAGTTTCAGATCAAGAAACTTTAGTGTTATCTACCGTGGCAACGATCGAATTATGCGTGTGTTCTTCAGCGATAATTGATTGAATACCACAATGTTTAATGCACGGAATAAACGATAAGAGTTTTACTTAGAGAATTTTCCTGTGGTAAACATATCCTCTTTAATGCTTACGAGTATTGTTTATTCTTAACATTTAATGATATAATAAAGTTTTTGTTACTCTATTTTGCATGCGTCAACTTTGCACGTTTATCATTGTCAGCTTTGCAACACATTTAACCTTCTGGTAATTCAATCAGTTTGGTATTTGGTTTTAATTTTCAGTGATATCTCGGATTACGAAGGTTATTCGTTCCGGGATCACTTTCGTTACTGAAGTGCGATTTTCCCTGTTAGCCCCAAATCTTAATCGTACATATTAACTTTACCTCATTCTTTTCATATTAAGCCGGAGTGAGCAACATCTAAGGCGTTTTGGTCATTCTATCAAGTTTTGCGTTAACGAATCCATTGGAAATTCATTGAGAGACTTTATATACTCTACCTATGTTGGAAGAAACAATAATAATATATATAAGCTATAAATTTGATACTAAAAAACTTAGTTTTACTTAGTTATTGGTACATTTTTATGAAATATAATACGTATGTCAGCATCCTTTTTGATGGTTCATTGCTCAAAATCGGTATCAAATAAATGCGAACTCCCCCTTTAGCTTATTTATTATCCATTCCGTTCAGCCATCTTCTCTGAGATTCTCGTTTCTGCCCCTTACTTGTCACTCTCCCCCGCAAACGCATTCAGTTCCACCTAAAAATCTCCTCATTCTTTTCCCTTTAAATCTTTCCCCTTCTCCATTTGACGACAGTTATATCACATCTCCCTTCGAGACCTTCACACGGTTCGTATTCCTTTGGGAATTTTTTACAAAAGCGCCTTTGACCGCCTGCATATCTTGTGAGGCCGCATGGTGCAAGGGGATTTGTTTTGTAGCGCAAGGAATTGAAAGATGCTTTCCATGCGATCGTTTTTAGGAGATTTCTTTTGGACACCGGAACAATTCATAAGGGGTGTGTTTCTTCACGGTGACTAATCTTTTCCTTGGGTGGTCAATCGGCTTCTAATGGTTTTTTATCTGTTTCTGAACTTCAGAAAGAAAATGGCCCTTGAGTTCAAGCAATAGCACATGACTAATAATATGCATTTCATTTGTTGTACGGCTGATCATACTTCGCTAACTCGAAAACAGATCATATTCTATTAGTGATTCAGGACCAGTTTATCCACAATTTCCATAGGATATGATGTTACCTCATTATAGATGTCATTTCAAAGAATCTGGAGCATCAAAAATATTATTTATGAAATAACTAGAAGTAACTTTAAGTGATTTCGATACATATGCTTTGGTTTTCTCAAATAATGCGATATATAGATAAAGGAGGTTTAACAAAGGTAATTTAGTAAGTGAACCCTGAGATGTATCACAACTATGTACATGTTGAGGAGTCTTTAACAATCTCTGTCTCACAATAAAGGCTATTGAAAGATTATAACATCATCCTAGAGTAGATTAATTAGTATGAAATATAATGCAACGAATTATATCAAACTTTCAGTACAAATGATTAAATATGAGAATGGAAGGTTTGTATTTTACAAATAGATGTGAAGATTTATAACATTGGTCGAGGCTAAGGAAATCCTCTTAATTTTCGGACTTTAAATTGTTCTCATCGTAAAATTTATGGATTCTTTACGGCTCCGGAATACAAATGAGGTCAGGAAATGATCTGACATAAGTTATTGGTTCACGCCAAAGTGTAAAGTTCGGCTTTTTTAAATAATGAGTTTTACTGAGTTCTGATATTCGCCATCTGCCTCAGAGCGTTTGCTAGGCATTTTCGCTTCCTCATCCTTCTCCTGTCTCGAATTGGGCCATGTGCTTGCATTTGACGCCGTGGTTTGTGAATCAATCAATGCAGTCTTCGCCCTCCTTTCCTTGACTTTTTTCTTCTTCTAGTTAGTTTCTATATCGTCACCTATTTTTTCCTCTTTGCTTCTTTTTACGCTCAGTTATTTCTTCTCCTTCCTTTTTCGGGTTGAGATACATGATTCTCTTCCCTTTAATATATGATGTTAATTATTCTTTTTATTTCAAGGGATGTTAAAATAGCCAGCTTTCTGGAGGTTTTTAATCTCTAATTTAGTTTTCTGGCTCCTCGCTTCGGATGCAATCTCCTCAGTTATTGGTGTTTCAATTGGCCTAGCTTCTTTAAATTACCATTTCATTTAACCATCACTTTAAACAAAGTGAATGATTGTATGGGTCAGAGAGTAAGTAATGCGTTTCTGAAGAAAGGACATATTTATGTTAAATCACTCCGTTATTTTTCTCATAGCTTACATGATAATACTTTAATTTTGCTTAGAAATGCCGAACAGATATAAAAACTAGTGTCCACTCAAAAGAAGTCTCTAAATCTGAGCTTTCAATTAAGAAGTTCTTGCTACTATATCTCTTATAATTGGATATTTGTCGTTTCATTTTGGTGAAGGACGTAGAAGCATGTATTTTTCATTAATGCTTTTTCGTTCTTGTTCATGGCTGTGATCACATGAAAGTTACTTAGTAAGACTGGATGTTGTCTTTAGAGAGTGGTGATCATTGATGTACTCTGAAATTTGGTTTTAAGTGAAAATCGTCAATCCCGGAAAACTACAAATTATTAGCTATTATTAATTAGCTATTAGAAATTATTAGGATAAGTAATTGGTTGTAGTGATATGAATGATGCTGACTCAGTCTTAATTTTTAAACATATAACAAATACCCTCTGTCGATAAGCAAAATTTAATATTAACTCAAATAATACATATTTACAAGTAATACCCTCTTGACAAGGCATCTTCTTCATCTTAGCTAAATGTCTTTAAGGAGTAGAGAAAAGATTATTACATCGATGAGAATTTCTTCCTCTATTTCAGCTAAGCTCTCAATTCATCGAACACTTAAATCCCCCATCCAATCTTCTAGTAGCTTCGGAGATCAGCCTCTAGTATTCAATAAGCCAACACACAGAGGATATAAACGGAAAAAGAAAGCTTTCATTTCTCTCGCATTTGCTCCATATTTGTGCCCGGAGATATCCAACCGACCCTATACTGCTTAAGCCTCTTTCTTCCGTTCCTTCTTCCAGGCGCGTGTTTGTGATTGGAAGCTCTTCCTTCTCTCCCATTTTTCTCTTCCTTCCTTCCCATGGGAAATTGACCGCTGCCTCCCTTCTTCCTCCTTCTCTTGTGGCCTTTTGTCCTGCCGGAGAGTTGGGGGGCGCACAGCGGGGTGTGGTCATCCCTTGCCTTCTTCTCCCGCCACTCCCCCTAAACTCTCTCTCTCGTCTTCTCTCTCTATGTGTACTGGACCACTCCTCGGGGCATGGCGTCAATTGTGCCGCAAGTCCGTCCTTCCAGCACCATCCACTTCCTTCCTATCATTCTCTCAATACCCCTCCCAACATCATCAACAATGCGGAAGTTTGAAGCGTAATGAAATCTCCCGCTGCGCATGCGCTCTACTTTTTGGAACTTTAGAATCGTATTTACCCATTGTGATCGGTGGCTTACTTGTACGGAGGCGTTGGAGGGATTTTTTCCGGGAGTTTCCGAACTATCTTATCGAGGACGCGGGATCGATTGAATGATCGATAAGGGAATTTTACGTCCGGCGGGGCGAAAAATTGGGGAAAGTTACGCCGAGAGGTTGAAAAATTATGTCGATATTTATTGTTTGGATTTTTGGGAGTAAGATTATATTCTTGACGGGATATGAGACTGTCAGAAGGGGTTTTATTAATGGCGGAGGCTCTTAAATAAATTGTGCCTGTCTGTTTCTCGCGAGAGAACCACTCGATTAGACGAGTTGAAAGACTTTATAATGAACCCAAACAACGATATTTTCCATTAATATCGAGCGAGTGTCACTTTATTCCGAAACTGATATTTTTTCTTTTCTGGAGTGATTGACGGTGAAACCTATCAACTCTTAGCTTTTCCTCGGAAAGTTGGCTAAGCCTCCTGCGCTGATGAGTTTTTACCCTTCAAGTCGCTCCATTCGAGCAATCAAGGTTTCATTCGAGTGTCAGTTCGTTGAACTCTTAACACCCGGTGAAATCCTCTCGAAATGCATTTGGAGATAAACGTCCCATAATGGCACGCGTGATCACTCTATTTGTCGCGATAATCTACGTGGCTGGCATATTTCAAAAGGGGTGAAAGCGCAAACTTCGGAAAGGGAATGGTAGAAAGAATGAAACAACGAGCACCCTTGTCTTCGATATCTCCATCTGTCTCGTGCGGACCTTTTCACCCGTTAGCGTCGCCTTATGGTTTTGCACCTCTAATAGTAATCTCTCTCTCTCCACATATTTCTGTTGCTCACTCTTTCATCTCTCTGCGTTAATCCTCTGACATCCACTTCACTAACTCATTCTCGACGGCTGCATCCATATCTCCCATCTTTCTCTCGTTCCGCCTGCGAAAAAGTTAGAGGGATAGAGTGCACCGCGGTTCGGTCCTAGGTCCCCTTCAATGGGAGTGTGATTGATGGATGCTGGTGGGGGAGTAAGGGAAAACTGAGCTCGACCCTTGTCCAAGGGATGGCGTGACTGCTCCTCGAACACCCACGACCATCCATTCTTTCCCTTTCTGTCATTTCTTTCTCACTCAGTGTACCTCATTATTAACCTAGAATGTGGACTCTAGCAAAACTTCCCTGCGGTGTTTGCTGGTCTTCCGAAATTTCCTTTTCGCAGTAGTCGGTCTGTAACTGAGACCTTTTCTGTGTTACCTAATGGGGTGCAGGTGGACGTCCTGATGGATTTATTTCGCAAACTGCCGTAGGAATTTTGAGAGAACACGCAATTCTTTTGCCTCAATGGAGATGGACTGAAAGACCTCTATTATGGTTTTGAGACATGCATGTGCATTGTCAATTGCGAAATGGTAACGGAGGAGCGGTCTTTCATTTGTATCGTTCTCTCCCTTGGAATGTTTAAATATCCACCAACTGAATATTTTATATTACCGGAAAGTGTGTACTGTCTGTATCAATCCCAAAAAATGCATTAAATATGCTATTATGATTGTGTGAAGAGAAATTTTTATGCTCTTAGAATCGTATTGGTAATAACTAACAGAAATCTATGATTCATGATATGTTTTTTATGTTCCTAAATTTCATCTAATAACAACAAAAGGTTATATGAATGAAATTTTTATATCATTGCATGTACTTGATTTATTTTGAGAAAAATTAGTATTGTATTACCCTTTTATTGCGACGAATTAAGTAGGGTAATAATTCCGATTTTTTAAAACTCTGATAGTTGTTATTATTGAATTATCACTCTCACGTAATTATTATTCGTATTTAGTTATGTGACTCTCGTTGTCTTAAAACAGTGGAGGCAAAGCAAAAGTGGGGATATAATGAAATGAATTTATCCATATTTACAGAACCGTGAAGATGTTTGAAAAGTAGGAATGAGAATGCCATAAATTAATAGTTTTTTTGAAAGGACTGCAAATTTATCAAATTTCATAAGAAAAGCCATATCCTTCCTTTCCATATCAAGATATTATGGAAAGAGAATGGACTATAACTCGAAAGAGTGCACGCTCTGCACAAGAAACATTGGGAAAACGTATTGCTACGCATTCAAAGTAGGTTTCCTAACAGTTACTTCTTTTGTCAGAGAAATCCAAATTATGCCTCTCCGTAAGTATTCATTTCTGTTTCCTGTAAATGCAGATGGGGCTCTCGCCACAATGCGTTGACAGATAACGGTTCTGGGGAATATTTAATACCTTTGATCTGGGATTGCGCAGGAAGAATCTTATGATATCGAAACACGTGATGCTCGTGCATCGACATAAAGAGTCTGCGAGACAGGGCGTGAAATGCGCTCCGCTTATCCTCGGAATCGTGATCAACCTCTCAATGGAAGGAAACGGATGCAAGAGAAAGCACGTGTGGTCCGTGCGTGTGCAGCCGTGATTCCCGTTGCCGACAACAGACGTTACCGAAACGACGGGACCAGAATAGGGGGAGTCTCACAGATGCACGAGCGTGCGTGCGAGCGCGTGCATGCGTGGGGTGGTCCATTGTGATGTCTGCGAGGACTGTTGCCGTTCCCCCTCTTCGGGGGCGGAGTTGCGCCTTTCATTCTGCCGCATTTGCAACCCTTTTACGTCCCCCAACTCGATGGCCAAGGTCCTGTCTGATAGTCAGCTTCCCTTTCGGGCGCTGGATTGGAGCTAATTGGATGATTCACGCCCACACCGTGAGATCTTTCTCCGCCCACTCGAACTGTCACTCGGCTGTACATGCTACTTGAGGGGCCCTTTGTCGGAAGGTTGGTCGTGCGCGCGGGGTGTCTATTTTGTTTTGATGGGGACGCGCGGATGTCCCACGCCGACGATGTCTCTTTCGTTGCGAAGTTGTCAAATTACGAGGATTAGCCCAAGATACTACATCTGCACCTTTCGGACCTTTTCCTTCTCTGTGTTTATGTTGATTACTGGGTGTCTGAGTTTTGGGTGCAGGATGGGGAGTGTGAAATACGTTCCGTGTTTTCTGAAGTGAATAGGAGATCAATAAGGCGTTGGTTGTTTCGAATTTACGATTTACATTATTTCGTATTTATTGATCGGAATTCTCTTCGTCGACGAATGAAATCCGTCTGGAAATAGTTTCAGCGAAATTTCTTTCTTATTTGAAAACATATCGGATCATGGTTAGTATGTTTGGCTTCGGAGATGGTCACCCCATGGCAACTGCCCTTGGCTCTGTTGTCAACTTAGTATACTCTGGGCAGTTATCGATGAATAGGTGTATTCTGACATATTGAAACAAAACGTAAATATTACCTCCTTTTCATTCTCAATTTATAACTATTCTTCAGTAGATATCCGATGAAAGTTAGTGGTTATCTATACCGAGAGATTAAACCTAAATAATTTTCAGAGGATACTCAAAGGTCTATTTATTGTTCAAAGTTTCGCTCGATTCTACTTGCTACAAAATTCTGAGGCATACATTTTGTTTCCGAGGGTTGAACGTATTTATTTTTTTGCATATATTAGAAATTGATGAACAAAGATTTAAGGTATCTAAATCACATCATCTAAATTAGGTACGGTCTATATTGATGATATTACAAAATTCAAGTTAACGAAGAATTAATTTCATCCTCATATTATGCTCATTATGAGACGAAATTTAAGTCAAGCAAAACGTATTACATGGAATATGAAGGATACTTATTTGTGCCTGAAAGTAACTGACGTATCGATAAGATCTTTTGGGCTACTGAATTACTATAATTATTTCCTGTCTTTTGGATCCAATTTCTCATCGTATTTTTTCCCTTTACAGAAACGCCGATCCATTCGGAGGAACACATTGCTAGACCTTCATGCAGAGGTAAGTTTAATCTCCACTCCCATTCAACAAATCTAACGCCTGTGGTGACTACTGTACGTAATTCCAGTGAAATCTCACCCACTCTCTCAAGCCAACCCCTTATAGAACTCTCAGCAAAAATGTCAGTCTCTCGCAAGTTTCTTACACCCTACAGAGTGCACTCTCGTGTTATCTCCTAGAGATAGCGAAGAGGAGCACCTGGATGCGACGAAAAGGGATCAAGGGATTCGTCTAAAGCGTCTGCGATACGGGCGCAGCTGGGAAAATAAACGATTAAGTTGGGTCTAGGACTATGAAAGTCGCAAAGGAGTAATAAGATTGGAGTGTCTACGGAATTATCTTGGAAAGGAGAGAGATGTTCAGAACCCCGGCTTAGAATAGGCGCGTTGGAGGTAAGGTTAGACGGAATCGTACTACTGCGGTTGTGAAGGAAGGAGGAGAGTTTAGTCCTGGCTAACTTAGGAGTGTTGTGAAGTTGCTTTATTTTTCGATCTGACGGAAATCTGTACCGCTTTGTTACGGGATAAGGGTGTGCTGATGGCTGAATCTTTGGTTATATCTGTCATCTATGGTTAGATCCTAGGAAAGATGCAGTAATGCTTAATTCTGCCTAACGTTTGTTTGTGAGGCTCTTCATTTTTTCGACCTGAAGCAACCTCAAGTTTCTCTACTATGAATCAAGGTATAAACTTGTGGTTAGAACACAATTCGTGGAATAATCATAAAATTAATGTAAATTTAAAAATTATAGTAGAAAAAATAACAGAGTTATTACTAATGCTTTAAATTTAATTAAAAATTTAAAGACCGTGAAATTTAAATTCTTTCACTTTACAAGACTTATGTAATGACACTTTATCTTTAAAACGCTATGATAATCGATTGATGCAATTTTCCTTCCTCTGGTCGCAGATATTAAAAACCGTGTATTCCAATCGAGGGTCGTATAAATTATGAAGTTGTATGATCAGTAGGAACGTACACGCGCGTGAAAAATGTTGTATGCATTGAGTGCTTTTAAAATATCACTTTTATAAATATCCATTTTGATAAACAAGTGCCACATTTTCGACGAAGTTAAGTTTATTAGTTAAAAATTTAGAATTCACACGGATAATAAGTTTAGAAGGTTTACCCTTTTCGTATCGCTAAATAATGCGCTTCAAAATTTGTAGATTTGTAATTATATTATCCTGTAAAATTATTTAAAAAATGAAATAATGCATACTGAATTTCTTCGTGATACGTGATAAAGTTTTCGTACATGTATCGAATCAGCAATTAAAATTTTCGGCATAAAAGGCTCTGCTTTAACATGCGCATTTAATATTCTTCCAAAGGCCATCAAGTCTCGATAATAATCTATAAAATAAATCGTGGTTTTGCTGCGAACACGTTCTGAAGGTTTTGTCGAAAATAACCGTAGCGTGTTTCCACGGTGATTAAATGAAGATACTTCTTCATGATGCATGTAATAAAGTTAGACCTTATCAGTGCACCATTTCCATTTTTACGTATTTTTTGCTCTACAGCGACGCTAAATTAATTTTTGAGTTTATTCGCATACCTTAAGCTGTCGGAAAATGCGCGATCTGATAATTTAATTTCTGCACGAGGTATCGTTTTGATCTCGTCTTAAGTCATCCTCTGGGTAGGATGTTAAAGAAGGTCGACCACTATCTTCGTGTACATTTTATATGTATTATTTATATGTCCCCTAGCTTAGAGCAAGTGTTGAAGTCCAAAATTGGTGGTCTTTCATGAGCTACTACATTAGGCTGTTTTTAGGCAGTACCGAAAATAAATTGATCAAAAATGATATCTTGTATAAAACCAACAGAATCAGTCGGCGGATCTAGAAACTTGGCAATAGAAACGGTTTTAGGCAGTGCCTTATTGATCTATCACTAATTCGCCAAAGTATTAACGTCTCTGTATTAAATACCTAATTGTACCCCATTATATATTTAAATGCTACCTTATCGTGGAAAATATCATAGTTGTATACCTTTTTTTAGAAACCTTTTCCTATTATTTTTAAATTTTTAACTCTTCATTATGCCCTAAGCAACATTATTTGTAAAATCAAGTATGTAATTGTCACTAATTCTGGCTCCACCCCTACATGTAAGGAATAGAAGATGCCAAAGATTTTTTTACGATATTAATATAAAATGGTTTTCAATCCGAAAATATCTAATTATTTTGAACTTAAGTAGTATTGTATTACTCATACTCATTTTTCTTTCGAATATTTCTTGAAAGGAATGTCTTTTTTGTTTTTATACAAGCAATTCAAAACTGATTCCGCCACTCACAATATTCCTTTTAAAATTCCTTTGAGGTGAGACAAATGTACAAAGAAGAACAAATCGTTCGGGTGATTTATTCTTCGATAAAAGGCCATGAAGCGATTCGATTACACTAGTCAAACAAGCGAGAAAAATGGATTTCCAGTTCTCCTTTTTCCATAGACTGGAAGGGAGCCTTCTCTCTCTTTGAAGAAAAATATAACCGTCGAACATGGAATAGGAACGACGCAGCTTTTATTTATTTTTTATTGCCGTTCGGTTGGGTTGAGAGGGAAATAGGAAATATGTTTTTATTCTTTTTAGCTCGGGTCAAAGGAAAACAATGTTTCCATCTTGCATTCATCATCATCTCATTTAAGAGAATTACAGAGAATGGAGGTTTAAATATTGATATTAAATGAAATTAGTTACGGATTCTATATAACTCTAAAATGAGAGTCTTATTTAAATCTTCTTTTTATCTGCTATATAATACATTTCTTTATAGAAAAATCTATTAATTTTTATTTACAAGTATTATTGAAATCCATGATTTAATTTTCCTCCGTTCTTTCTTCTTGGGAGTAAGAAATAATTGCGTAGTTTCCCGTGTTACTTCATTCATAGAATCAGGAATTCCATTGATCGTTTACTATGATCCTGAATATTCTAAAATAAATATTACTCAATAGTAACATAATTATGCTACGAATTCTCTGAGATAATATTTTTCAATCGTTATTTAAAATATGTCCAATTTTTTTATTTGATGATTTTAAAATTGAGAATGGCCTGTTCAGTACTTATCATTTATATTGTGAACAGTCTTAAAAATATTGTAAAACTCTACAAACGTTTATTTAACTCAGTTACATAAATTAGCTTAATAGTAACACGAGTTAGATTTTGGAGCAAGGATATATTTAAATAAAAAGATAACCACGCCATAAAAAGGAATCTTTTCCTTTCTTCCGAAGAATCCATGGATTAACTTTCCCTCCAAACGATCGTATTGCTGCAGAATGCGAAAAGTAGCGTCAGTTTTCCTTTTAGGGAAAGCTCCTTTGTGTGGTTGAGGTTTCCTTTTGGCTGTCCGACTTCTTCCATTTGTTTGTTGTGTGGGTCAGTTTCGTGAAGGGAAGCATGCCTTCCAAGTCATCCTATCTCTCAACGGAAAAGAAAGGGTACCGAAGGGACTTTAGAGAACACTCGGTGGACTGAGCCGTAGGAGAATGAGAATCACGTCTTTTGAATTCACATCTGACTCGGCCAAAAAGTCCGTTGCTCTGCTTTTCTGTCTGTGAAAGCGAATTCCCTATTCGAATTCATTTGGAGGGAAAAATTTCAACGTCCACCGATCCGAAAACGGCAGGGCCGGATTGGAGTGATGACGGTTTTCTGACAGAAAGACTGCACAAACTCTGCGATACCGAAAACTCCATATCTTTTGCACAACTGAAAAATAAATATATTTTCATCTGTTTATCTAAATACGTTTTCAATTTTTATCCTAAGTCAGCTATGTTTCGGTCCCGAAACTACTCTTTAAATTATGTAACACTTTTTTATAAGTATGAAGGGGCCCCAGAGGAGAATTACTACAAGCCCCGCTTTTCGAACTGTCTCTGCAAGCATATTTATTCCAAGTTGGTACTTAATGTATTTACGAATTCGTTAAAAGTCGATAACGTAAAAAATGAAGGCATTAAATTTTCGTCGTCTCTAAAATCTTTCATTTACTTTAGAAGTAAAGATGTGTCAAGCGATGTCGTAATTCCGAAAAAGGGGAGGGTTAGGTTGAAAAAGGAATGCTGCCAAATTTTTATTCTTCTCGGTAGACTTTGTTGTCAATTAAAGGAAAGAATTATCCTTCAGCTAAGCGTTTCTCAAATAATATTTTTTAATTCTATAAAATATTTTACCATTTTAAATAATTATTATATTTATTCAGGCATTATAAAATTGCATTTGGCATAGAAAAGGACTTAGAAACGTAGAAAATAAATATCATTGCTTTACGTTAATGTATATACGTAGTCATTGATAGAATAAATATATTCTAAAATGTATGAGGTGTTCAATAAACAGAATAACGTTAATCATAATTAATTTCATCATTATATTTATATACTTGAGGTTTAATTTTAAGGTTGAAACAGTAAGTCTTTAGGGTTCAAGCGAATTCTTTTTCGAGCTATGAATGTTCCATAACAAAAGTACATTGTGTAAGTTTTGTTAAGCTGATAGGTTACAGTGTTATGAACTCATGATTCCAAATGACGCTCTACATAAATTCAACTCGACAATATACTACTCTTTAGGACGGATATTCGAAAGACCCTGATATTGTAATGAGATTTGTATACTATATTTATTAAATTTGGAATTCTTAGTATCATTTACGCTTTGCTAATATTATGAAAGCGTTTAAAGGGAAGATTTTCGAAGAAAGCAATCAATATTTTTCTGTTTCTCCTGCAGTTTATGAATCAAACTTAATTAAAGCTGGCATAATTACGAGACTGAATTTAATGATAATGTTTAAAGTTTGCTTAATTACCCTTTATCCGAATATAGATATCCTTAGTGAAATTGAGACTTCTTTCCTCGTGATTTTAGTGGATTATCATTGTTATTCTTGATGATTTGAGAGAGAGGGTGCAGTATGGAAAGAGACATTCTGATTGAGAATAAACGGTCCGTTCGAGATAAAACACTCAAAAAAGGAAAATTGAGGCATCGGAATGTATTTCTGTGGAAGAAAGCAGAAATGGATTCAGCGCAAGAAAGAGCGAAATGGCATTATTCACCCCTTCCACAACTTCCGAATTTCATCGCTGTATTCTTGCGGGAAGAAGGATTTACTTGCGGTTCGAACTCAATTCTCGCAAATTACTTTCGGAAACCGTTCCTTTACTACCCATTTTGTTCCGTTTCTTTTTTCTCTCTCCATCCCACGCGACCCCAATCTATTTCGGAATGGTCGCAAGAATGGTATTTCTCCCGTGTTTATCTTCAGGGAGAAACAAGTTCCCTGCGGTGAGTGTCAAGACGGATTACTTTCGGTTCGAAGGAGGATTTTCCGTGAGAAATGAAAGTTGGATTCAATCCATCGAAGGGATGCTCCGCTGGAAATCGGGCGTTATTTCTGTACCAGTGGTGGGCCCAAAGTTTTCCGATTTCACAGGTGAACGTACCGCTTTCGACTGTCTGTCTTTTCTTGCACCGAAATTTGATTGTTTTTCGATAGTTTGACCTTTACTCATGTATGTGCTGTATTTTTACCAAAGGATGCTTACTGATTACCAAAAAAAGTTCTAAGGTTGGTCGTTCTTCACCCTTGCGAAATTTTTATGTTTTAGATGTTATTACGGTGATTGGTCGTTTTCGCTGATCGGTCAATAAAATTAATTTCGCAATTTATTTTAGGCTTAAATTGTGGAGTTATTTTTATTCTATATATCATATCATTTCCAAAGCGTATTTGCAAATCTGTCGCACGTTCCTGATATAATGTGGCTTAAAATTTTGTTAATACCAGCGAAGCACATTCAATTATCACGTTAAATTGGTAATATCCATCGGTGAGAGTTGCGGACATTATTGCATATATAAATTGGAATTAGAGAGCAAATACTCGGTCTGTTCCAAGAAACATCGAGAGAAATCGTTTGGAGCCATTTTCAAAACTTGAGTTAATTAAGTTCAACTTTTCCTTCCGTTCTTATTCCATTATTACTAGGATTTATAATATTTTTTATAAATTTCATGAAATCAAACAACATGACATCGTGATAATAGCAATGGCGGATTGATAAGCTAAAAATACTTAAAGTGAATATATATCTAAATTAGCATTTGATGAGGCAGGTTGTATGTACCATACCGGATTCTCTGACTATATTCTGAAATTAAGCTTATTCGAATTTTCAATTGTGATTTTAAAAGTATCTCCTACAAATGGATATTAATATTGAATTAAAGGTTTAACTTAATGAGTGGAATAAATTTATCGAATCTTTACCGACAATTTTCTATTGTGTAAAAAAGTTGTATCGCAGGAAGTACTAAAGGAACTTTGTGACTTTGGGTTTGAGTTACATCCAGAAATGAATGAAATCACTTTAGAATCGTTCCTACGCAGGCCTCGTATAACCTCTACGTCATTCC
Organism: Pachydiplax longipennis; assembly: GCA_036926295.1. NCBI lineage: Eukaryota > Metazoa > Arthropoda > Insecta > Odonata > Libellulidae > Pachydiplax > Pachydiplax longipennis. The sequence continues at coordinate 18,066,875 of JAVFKF010000012.1, forward strand.
TTTCCTTCATTATTTCAGCAATGCACGGCGCCCTCGTTATTTTTATTTTAAATTGGACGAAAAGGCCGCAGGAGCTTATTAGCTCTCCCTAATCCGTATTTGTCGTATTTTTCCTCTCTCTTCCTCGCGTCCCGAATTACGAAAATTCTCTTCTAATTAAACAAGGAGAAAATCAATATGTGGGGCAGATGCTGCTTCGGAATTTTCGGAGGGAAAAATTTGAGACTTGAAGTATTGAGGAAACTGACACACCAGTGTACACCTGTTATTAGATTTATCGGTTTTCTAAGTACAAGTAAACGTTGCCAAGAGTTGTAAAGTACTGCACCTGGGAAATATAAAACTACGGTTGTGATGACTGGAACCTAAAAAAGGTAAAGATAAGGTTATAGTACGCGCTTTTTTATTCGTATACACTTTTATATTTACATATTAAAATTCTTGTGCGTAAGGGTAGTTAACCGTGGGAAATGGATAGCGATTGAAAAAGAATAAAGGGAGGGGCATTTATTGGCACGATCGGAGAAAAGCACGTAACAGACTTCTTTCTAATTCATTCCCTAACTTTCCTCTTTCTATCTCGTGGAATAAGAAATTTTTCGAAAGTAGAACGTTTTTTTTAAAACATATGGAGGAGTAGATATGGTACCGTAGCACTTCACATATATCCGGAATCTATCATTGTTTGATACGTCGCTCTGTTTTTTTTTATCTGTATCTATGTATGTTTTAATTCTTTAATATATTGATTGCCTTTTTAATGATTTTTTGTCAGAAATACACGTATTGTCACCCTTTTGGTAGCTTTGATGATTTTACTCATATATTCGATCATTTCTGGATTCTTACTGAAAGGAATATTTTGTTTTCAAATATTTTTGGAATTTTAGTGATATTTCTGTATTATTAATTTCCGATATATTAGGCTTGGTAGCATAACATGCGTTAAAGGTAAAGTTTACATCCTATATCGCCATTATTATGGTGTTTTCACTCTTACTATTGATTTAAATCCAAGGAGAAAACAATCTTTTATTTTACACAGAATGTAAACTTATTCTGACAAGTTTAGTCTATGCTTTAGAAATCTCCTGCTGAATAAAATAATGAAACAGTTTAAGCTGTTGGAGAAAACACGAATGAAAATACATTTATATATTCTGTATATATTACAAGGTTATTCTCTTCTAGGACATGGCACATTTTCACAAAATTGAGCTGGATTACATGAAATCTGATTTTCATAGTAATTGCACGGTGCGCAGCTCGGCTTGGATTCCACAGGTTTCCTATTGTATCGACAAAAATCATTTAGAATGGTCTTTCCTAAAAGCCTTTTTTTCCTCCATAAAGTAAGCGGTTGATGAGGTTGATAACTCAATCTCTTCCCCTCAAATTCAATATCCAACGCCATAGAGTTGGTGGTCTGGAATTTTTTCCGGACACATTTCCTCTTTTCGCTCTCTCGATAGCGCCGCCTACGCCCTCGTCCGCATACTTTTAAAAAATTGTAATAGACTCGATCATTATGTCCCGATCGACGAAAGTTCGACGCTTGTAACACCATTAATCTCGCCCTCAAGGGACGAACTTGTTACGCGGAGCTCTCCAAAGGATTCCATGAGTCATCGACCTTTATCCTACGCCCTTTACTCCGCCCACTTTCCCATCACCACTTCTGCCACCCTTCACTCGCGCGAATCATGTTTTTCTTTTGAGGCTTTTCCATGGATTCACAACGTAATGACGCATTAACCCGCAAAACTCCCGACAGTCGTGTAAATTAGTAAGTGTTCTATTTAAATTCACGGTTAACTCTAACAATTTACATCTACATTCTCACCATATGCCTATCGGTTTGGGGCTTGAATATTGAGAGATCAAAATATTTTTTTGTTACTGTCCTTAATATCTTGCTGTTATAATTCTTACTTTCATCCATCAAATTTTCAACCATTTATTACTTCTTTATGTATATGATTAACATATCGCAAGTAAGATTTGATTACGTTATAGATTCGAGCACCAAGAGTTTTGGCAAGAAATTTCAGCATTTTATCTTTTAAAGTATGACCTCATCTATTTGTTCGTCTAAATTCTTTCCATTGATATTTTCAGTGTTTTTTGCATTTCCTCTTTACATAATGCTTGTTATCACTTTCTAATTCGCTATATATCCTTGAAATTATAATAAGATGATGGAAAAAATTTTTGTTTACATTTTCATTGCGTTAGATTTAAAATTTTATTTTTTAAGCATTTATAAGTATAACATAAGTATTCAGTTGGGTATGAATTTTCCGTCCATAAAAATGATGGAATTTACATTTTAACGTTGTGATGTCATTCTCTTGTGGTCATATTTCTATCATTCCTCCGTGCTTAATTTTTGAGCTCAAATAAAACAGCCGAATGTTTGACATTGATAGACGCACAGGGTTCGTTTTATCTAACACCCCCACGCGTTTTATTATGGAGGTCGCGAGGTTCATCGTATAATTGCTACAGGAAGAGCATTAAATTTTCATTAAAGTGACCGTCGCTCGTTGAAGATATCAGGCCGGTGCATTAACCCTCTTTAACACTTCCGAGTGGAGTAAAATATGCGACTCCTTTTGTGTGAAACGTCGAAAGCGCTCAATGGCAGGATTACTCGTCCCATAAAACCCTGGAGAATAAAATTATATTGGATGGGGTATGGCCCCAAGCAGGGATGTAATTTTCCTTCATTGAGAAACACAAGGATAGTTCTATTAGAAGAATATGAGAGGAGTGACTGGTTAGGGGTATTATCATAATCGTGATAATAAAATGACAAGATTTATGGAAAAGACAGTGAAAATGCTGTCCATGACGATGCTAGTAATGAAATAGTGGTTAATCTGCCTAAAAGATTGTGTTTATTTCCTTCTTTATTTATCTGAAGAGCTATAAGAAGTGCTAGCCTTCAATGAAGATATTTGAAAAATACAAGGAAAAAATACTGTACGAATACATGCATATGAATGCTGAAGTTCTAGGATCGAACCTTAGCCTTTATTTTTTGAGATTTTTTATTCTCTCCTTCGCAGTGGCCATGAAGTTGTTTTTTGGATAAATATTTGAAATTGCGAGTTTAACAGGGATATATTGAGGGATATTTTGCGAGAGGCTTTAGATAGTGCAATTTCCTGCTTCTAATGATATAGCTACCTAAAGATTTGCCAGCGTAACTAGAAATATGAAGGGAATACGTTAGTAAACAAAAGCGATAAAATGGTCAATATTGAAATGAAAATTTCCAAAAGATTCCTGTTCATTTAATCCGAAAAATTATTTAAAATCAAAATATACGAGTAACATTATTTTACTATTTAAGTTATAAGCAACTTTTTTATAAACAATTTTTAATAATCAGTATTAATTAATTTCTGTTTTTGTTTCGATACACTTCATCAATTTCATCTCGCTACGATTTTAAATATTGTCAGATAACATAAATAAATGAAAAACATTTCGAAAGTCGTTCGAAAATTTGCATCCTGCGAATGATTCCACATTTTATGATTTCAAATAAATGCAGCACCTTTCGCCCTTAATATTCAAAGCGAACGATCAAATTGCTCATCAATGTCGATAATAAAATAAATCATACCGATATGAATTGGAAATATGAGCGTCAAATGACTGATAAATGGTGTTTTGAGTTTGGGGAAGTTCTGTTGAAGTGGGGAAACGAGGAGGGGAAAGGGGAAAGTTTCGCGCCTAGGGATTCATCTTAGTTCTCTATGGGTCATATTAAGGGATAGAAATAGTTCTTCCCGCCCTTTCCCTAATGGAAGGTCGGTGCTTTAGGTCAGGAAGAGGGGAGAGGCCGAAAATAAAAGGGATATTTATCCTCTGATAGACTAATATGGATAATGGTACGACACACCCTCGCTTTTTCACGGCCAATGCTACGAGTAGATGTTTCATTCGCCTTTATTTTTTCCCGAGGGAGCACATTAGGTCGCTTCTTTCTGCAGTTTAAGCGGACATCTTGTAAGTTATTTCCAGACGAAAATGTTTACTTCTAAAAGAGTTTGTGATGAAGAGTTCATTCTTTCTTGTTATGGTTGTTTATATAACAAAAATTATGAATGAGGCGACTTACAAAACGTCAGTACAGTCATGTTCATACTGTTTAGGAGTGATGATGCAAAGAAATCTTCTCTCGCAAACAGCATCATGACCGTTGTGATTTCATAAACAGTAATTATGAATGCTGCGCATGATCATTATCCTCTGCTGGGTGGAGACTAAGTTGGTGTCTGCTTTCAGTATGTTCTAAAGGTGTACACAAATAAGAGATAACATAAACTATCTCGTTTTTTGTAACGCAAAAAAATTGGTCTGAAAATGGAAAATATAAAAATATTCATGAATGTATATCCATGCTGTTTTTAGACTGTTAACCGAGGATTGAGTTAGTTATTTATATGGAAGCTTGAGAATATTAGAAAAAATAAGAAATCAACTAATAATAAAGAAATTATCACGTTTATCAAAGGAGGATCTACAAACTGAAAGAATGTCATGAAAAACGGTTTACTGAATTATTTTTCAGGTTAACTCAGCTTTGAAGGTTCGATTTTGATATTTAATGATAATAACTTAATTAAGTAATTCACATATTTAATTAATTCATTTAACATTTGAAAGGATTTAGTGTCACTAAGCATGATTAGTTATTAATATTGATTTGTTTTATGTCTCGAAATATCATAGTAGAGTATATTCTGTGGTTTTCTCTTTTATGCATTCAAATGCGAGATTTATGGATCAACACGAACATTTGCTTTCAAAATCTTCTTTTACCTACCCTATTGATTAATGATAATCCATCTTTCCTAGTTTTAGGATATAAACTAAAATATAATATACATGTGTAGTTGTACGAAGTATGCTAAGGAGGAAGATAAACGTAGTAGGGGTATTTGAAATTTAAAATCTATTTGATCGCTAGATAAGGGCATAGAAATGTTGAAAACCAATCCATAATATCTAGAAGCGGACCTAAATTGGATTAAACAACCGCAATAGGGCCACGTAAGAGACGAATCCAATCCGTTCCCGCGGCCACAAGTCGACACTCGCTAAAGAAATAAAAGAAACCCTCCAAATCTCTTTACTTTTCGCACCTGCGCTCTAAAAATAACGAAACGGCAATAGGCGCATAACGAAGTTCTATTTTCGCATTTTCGGGAGGAGCACTTTTCATTTGGAGCTCGTTCGAATTTATCATCCAGACACTGCGGCGTTCGAGGGGAAGGTAAAAAAACGAAGTTTCAGTTACGAGCGCGTAAGCCGGTTTGGGAAAAAAGGGTTGAAAATCGCGCTTTGAGAGGGAAATGAAGGATGGAAATGGATGAGGGATGTTGAGGTGATACGAGAGACCTCTACCAATACACGAGGAAGGGATATTCGAATCGAGCTTGATCAAATTATCCCCGCCCACACTCCCAGAGTTTTTGCCTTATTAAGAACAGCGGGCTCTCTGTGTTTATCGATACAGTATCGGGATCAAATTTGGGAACATCGGGAAGGAATTTACCTTTGGAGTTGAATCTCTTCGATCTCTTTATTAAATGTAAAATCAAGTGAATGCGTTTTGTATATTCTGTCTGTTGTGTTAGTAGATACTAGTTATACTTTTTGATTGTTATTTTTTATGCTTCTCTATTGTTCTCTTCTTTTATCCATGGTTCTATTATGGTTTACGGTGACCTCTTTCAATGATATAATATAAAAAATATCCATTTTTATGCGTCATAAGTTTATGCAAACGAGAATAATGTTAATCGCAAAACTATTAATGCATGTAAATTTCAACATTTTGCACCATTATTGATTATTCAGGTGGTGGGCCCAATATTGAGCACAATAGATGTATATTATGTATAAATTATGAATTGATAGTTTTGTTAAATTAATAGTTGTTTGTAAGTTTGAATAGGAAAATTTCGGGATTTTGTTGGAATTTTGTTATTTTGGATTTTGAGCATAGCATTATCCTCTTAACCTTACTAAATATAACTGGTTTTAATATCCTCTAGCCTACGCTGAAATTTGAGATTAGGAATTTTACTGGGATTATGATTCTAAAAATTTAGTAATCGACGTAAGCATTGCTTCAATATTTAACAGAAAACATAAAATTAAATTTTGTTTATGTGCCGCAAAAAATCCCAAACTTCTTTGCACCGTGGGTTAAAATATTTTGGCAGACGCTGCCTCAGGAAAACGTGTCGTAAACAATCCACGTTCATTTTCACCTCTACTGTTATACGCGCCTTTCTCTCAAAGAACGAGTTTTCCGAAGGCGTACTCCCCCTTAATCTTCGATCATCCCCTTAATGGAAGCCCCACAACTCCGTAGTGTGTGTATGCAACTGAAACCGAAAGTAAAAGAAGGATGGCCGCTTCCGGTTGCACGTGTTAATGGCCTCGCTTATCATTCGTATCTCAGCAACCGGTTTCCCCATTTCGATGCTAAAATTGTCCGCATATACGTAGGGAGAACAATGGAGCCACCGTCCGCCGAAAAAAATTTCCATTCCGCGATGTATTTTTAGAACGAAAGGATTTCAAAATTAGAGTGCGAAAACTGACAGGTGCTGAATTTATTCCGCGTCCTTGATTCGAGGAGTAATCGCTTCATCTAATACGCACATCCCTAGAGTGCGGAAATGTGTATATGAATTGCGAAGTGCGCGTTCGAATTTTTCATCGTTGTTTACGCCGTTTGTAATGTCGTGGAAAATTGCTGGCTATAAATTCAGTATTATTTTTTAATGAGCTGTCTAGTCTAAATTCATTCTTATCTCGGAAATCTTAGTTTTACTCCATTGTATATATTTTCATATATAAAATATATGCAAATATGCCGTGATATTAACAGATTTCTCGCCCTAGTTACAAATATACGAAGCATACAAAATCGGAGATTCTCAATGAGCTAAACCTGCGTCTACATTAGCATAAATAATAAGGCGTAACATTGGATTGGTGTGTTTTAATCGCGACATTAGTAAAAGATGATAGTCGTATTAGAAATTATCAGTATATTTAGTGATGAATAATGACTGTTTAAAACTGTGGTTGCTGATAAAGATACGTCAAGACTAGAGTATGCTTATATATTTCGATAATAGATGCACTCAGATCGAAATGCTAGCGTCTAAAGTTACTATTATCTATATTCCATATAGTTCTTTAAAATAGGCGGGTGAAAAATGAGTTTTAAAAATATCTTGTATGAGTTAGGGTAATGATTTTTATCGTATGTTGCCCAAATGTTGTACTCTTAATGCACTATATACTTCTCATGCTGCTTTTTAGTTAGATAAATACTACATATTATTTGTTAAATTAATATTGGTTAGTTGTGTTTGAATATTCGATAAAAATTAATATATTTCATGCCAAAAACATATTCCCATCAACCCAAATGGTTGATGCTACTTATTTATGTATTTCTCTCTTTCAAAGAAGAGGCCGACCGCTGTACACTAGTAGTTAGGGAAGATTCGAGATCGATCAATAAGTTTTTTGTTCCCTTAATGTATTTTGACATTTTTAATAAAGCGTGAAAATTTGAAACACCATGAATTTTTTCGTTGTGGTTATCAACATGGATATTGGGGTTGAAATTCTAAAATGAAGAAAAAATATTTGATTACTTAACTTTTCTGTATAACTGATAACTTGATGGACGTTTATGACAGCTACCCAAGTTTGGAAGTGGTCGAAGGGTTTGAAATATTGAATACGGTTATGATGGTACACTGAAATCAAATATTCAGTATCCTTCGTTTAACCATCTGTGATATTTGTGGGCTTACTAAAAATCTATTTATCCTTGTATGAAATAATCACGATGAAGCGATAATTTTTGTTATAAATATATGATTATTTTGATAGATGAAATACCTGTAGCCAACAGAAATGCCATGAGATTCGATTAGTGTCATAGATCTCGGTTACAAATCAAGTCGTATCTGGATAACAGATTGCGCATGGGTTCAGTTATAATCGAATTCATAACAGTTAGTTACACAGTGAGCTACGATGCTTGCAGTACGCGCTCAAGTGTTCTACTTCCTTAATTTTGAGGCGATCCTAATACAAATTATAGTACGTCTTCATTAGGAACTATTTATCTCCATTTCTCCGCACCTTACTCATTCTTTTCCATCCTTTAACTCTCTATACTTCGCCCTCATAAAATTTTCCTCTCCTTATCTCTTTTACCCTTGCTCATTATCTCCATTCCGCTTTGCCTTTCCTTTCTTGCTGCTCATTTTCTCTCCCTTCGTCCCTTCACCGCCCTCATTTCTCTCCTCTCGTTACATCCCTAAAATATCCTCTTTTTTCTTAACCATCAAGGGCCGGTACAGCACCCTTTGGTGCCCCTTGATAATTACGTCCCATCTAGGATGGAAATCCAATATCGACAGGCCAGTGGGTAGAGGGTTGCAAAATTGTGAAAGGCCCTCTTTTTTTCTCAGCCCAATGGACCGCCTACCTGCTCTCTTTAAAAGGTATAATATTGATCACCTTTCATTAGTTCTTTTGATTTACGTGGCATTTGCGCTAATCTTTATCGTTGATTACTTAAAAGAATATATTTTTTATAAAAAGTAATTAATTATATCGACTTTTATTGAATCACTCCATATTTTTATAGGAAGCTGTTTGGCATATCTTTTCGTAATTGAATGATTTTACGAATCTTCGTCTCAATTTATTAAAATTTGGCACGGAAAACAGCTTCTGAGAACTAGGATTAGAATATTAATTTATAACTCTAACTTCATTACATTTTGCTTTTTGTCACCTACTTATCACAACATTTTCTTACTTTTATTCTTCCTTCATATTACAAATCATTTTATATCGATGTTTATCAAGATTTATTCTCCTTATGGTAGGATTTTGTATGTTATGGCGAATCCGTCAGGTAAATAATTTCTTAATATTTCAAGTCTTTAAGATGAGTCTTTTGGGGATGTGAGATAAAAAAGACGTGTTTCCTTACGATGGGCCTTTGCTCAATTTACGGATGTACGAGGATATTGCTTGTTATTATTAATGAACCTCGGAGTTTACGAGGAGCCCTTATCTTTAATGATGATGGTGCTGGCAAGGAGCCGAAGGGGTTCCAACCTTTAAAGAATATCTGAGATACCCGGGTATTATTCAAGTGTCCTTACCTCGAAAAGCATCAGAACCATTTAAAGCAACGCAAATCAGATAAATATTTATTGTAATTTACCTCGCACTTTGACACTCAATGTACAAATCTCAATCGAATGGCATATACCCATCAATGCAGTTTCGAGCGTATGATGTCATTTGCTATTCGTTTTTTATTTTAACTTGCTTTAATTTTTTGCGATTTACCAGGTTATAATTTACTGCTATAGTAAAATTAAGTATATCATTATGCTTGATTAATTTTACTCATACGTCTGTGTTATCAACTTCATGAGTTTTATAATGTGTTATGCAGTAATATAAATAATTTTATCACTGTAATTAAAGAGATTGAGATAAGCTCAACAACAGTCGTACATTTAGAAATTAGTCCACATTAATATCGATGAAACGTTGATGCAATAGATTGATGAGAATTTAAATCAGGTTCCAAATTCTTGAAGGCACAAACGATGATTGGGTAAAAATTAATACGAGTTTATAAATTTTGATTTCTAAATGAATCCTCACAATTTGATTCTAAATCATCAAACCTCACCTTTAATAGTTTTTCTTTATCATTTAATACGAAAGGGAAATCAACAGGAGATTGAAAACTGCGACCGGGAAGTCAAGGTCGACTTGTTGATTCGTAAATTAAAGCAGATTTCATAAATTAAAGGGATGATAATACTCCTAGATTAATTTCATGACTAAAAACGATGTGATATAACTAATATGGAATTTTCACTTAAAGGCTAAATCTCTGATATGAATGTAGGAGATTCCAAAATAATTCTTTCTTATTAAATAGTCGAGTGTTTGCAAACAGCCGTTTACAAAGACATTCAGGCGTCACTGATGGTGGAAACTGTTCACATTTGTATGAAGTAAGCTTCGGGATAGAATTGATTTTAGAATCAGGACAAGAATTTGAGTTAGATTTTAAGATGTAGAGGTATGTAACGAATCAGTGGCAAACTCATGGAAGGTGGAAGTACCTATATATTTTTATAAGGCTAACCTTGTGTTTCTCCCGTCACACCCTTCCTTACTTCACTGTTTAATCCCGTTGTTTCTAACCTGTCAACCGAGACACAGTGCCCTCGTTGCTCCAAATACTAAAAGTACGATGAAATGCAAAGTAATAAACTTCCTATTCCATATGTGTTTTAATTCAACGTGATTGCTTGGTTTTCTGTAATCAGATTATGCGTGGCATATACTATTGATCCCTGAATTATTTTGAAACGGTTTAGAAATATTTTGCGGGGGAAGAATGATCCGTCTCGTAGGAAGTTAATTCTTAACTACATCGGTTTTAATCTACGCTATTTGCTCTTTATATGGCGCAAGGATCAATGCACAGTAGTGGAAATTTTCTCCAACTTCTCTCAGAATCCCCGCCATTATGTTCCGCTCGACATCGTCGGATACTTAAAGGATTTCAAAATGTAAGCCTCTCTTCCTTAAATGAATAATTGTATGTCCAGACAGAATTTACATCTCGCGATCCTAACTCATAGCTCACGATTGCAACACACGAGAGTGGCGTGGCGGCGCTTCTGTTGGTGACGCGTGATGCTGGCGCTCGTCTCTCAGTGACGCAAATCTCGGAGGATGCGGAGTTCGGGATTAGATCGGTTAATCTGCGGTGGGACGTGGGATAGGATTGCAGGCGGGAGAAACACGGGGCCATCCATACGCCAATCGCTAATCTTGTACGAAAAAATGATCTGCTTTTATGGAGGAGATTAGTCGACCGCCAGCGTTGAATTCGGATGGCAAAGGGAAAGTGAAATGAAGGGAATGTTTTGAGACCGGAGGAGATTGAACGGTAATTTGTGGCGAGTCTCCGCTATCGTTGTTGCATGAATTTGAAGCTTCCGTGAAATGGAATGCTGCAGGGAACCGATTGCTAAGGTTTCGTTTTATTTTCATCACTACGAAGAAATTACCTGGGATGTAAAGCTAAGCTGAGTTAATGGAAAATAAATGGGTGAATGCTGGAGATGGCCTGGAAGGAAAGGGTTGTAGTTGGAGAATTAAAACGGAGGCCGGTCAATGTTTGGTTCAAATGTAGGAGGGGATGGATTACTAAAGATGGATATTTAAGATGACGTGTAAGTAACTGTAGCGGAATTTGCTCTTATTTTTATTCAAATGCATAAACCAAATTAAATGCAAAAGAAAAAGGAGAACATTTGATGATAAAAAGGATGGTGTTAATTAGTAAGAAGCAACGAAAGTGGGCTTCAGTTGGCTAGTGTAAATAGTACGGAACTAAATATCGCGAGTAATTGACTCCTACAGAAGATCAAGAGTAGTTCACTTCCATTGATAGTATTTATTTTCATTTCTAAACATTAAAAACTCATATAATGGAGGGCTATTCAGACCAAAACAGGTCCTTCAAATTGGATTTCGGTGAAGTGGGTGTCGGATAACTAAGTGGCAGTTAAATGAAGGTCGGTAAAATGAGCGTCGGTTAAGTGAGTGTCGGTCAAATGAGCAATAACATTACTTGGGGATCTGCGAAAAAGATATAGTTAAACACGTAGGGCCCGAAGCAAAACTATTTTAATGAAGTGTTTTCGCGGTTTTCTCAGAGGGTTCCTTTTTGCTTGAAAGAAGCCGACACACCGCTTTGAAAGCAAGAATATACACTTCGTTGGGGGTCTTAAACCTCCTATGCCACTCTAATCTCCCTCCCCTACAAAACTCTATACCTTGCAGCCTCATCAATCATAAGCTTACTCCCCTTCCTTTGCTTCTTTTCCCTACCTTTGCGATCCCACCCGTGCGAGACACGCCCACTTGTTCCATGAGATGCATTTTTGCCTCAAGTTTTGTCGTTCCAGCGGGAAGAAGTTTAAGGCGGGATATATTGCTAACCCCCTTCCGAGTTGATGGTCTCTCGAATTAATTAAGGGACGCGAAACTGTCCGACGTGTTAAGGTACTGTAAAAGGGTTTGCGGCCGTTTATTTCTTTATTTGCATTTTCACGTTCCATGCAGGCAGTAACGATTTATGCGCTAACTTGGGGGTTTTTGATTCAAACTTCTTGTCCTTTTTGAAGAGGAATGTATTAATAAATCCAGTCTAAAGCTCGGTAAAAATTAATGGGCAATATCTTACTTGTCACTCACTGTAGACTCTCATTATTACCTTCTGGTTCTAATATTGTGATGCATTTTAAATTTTAAGCCCATAATTATATTAGTTTGGCTACTAAATTTCCCCTGAAATTTTCATTTATTCTTAGTATATATTATTTAGTATCACGATGAAAGCGTACACGTTGACTTAAACGATAAATAGTATTGGAAATGTCTGAAGAAACAGAGAATCCTTGTTCTTCCTTATTCCATATGTATCTATTCACCGATAAATGAATTATAAAAGACGAAACCAGTCTCCTTTTAAGAGCACTTTTGGAAACTACTGGTTAAATACAGCGATTTTGCATTTTACATCTGGAGGAGCTAGGTTCATTCATTCCAGTCCATTCATTTTCCTCGACATTGACCAATGCAGTACGCAACAGAAACTAGAAATCTTACCGATTGCTCGTCCATTCCCAGTTCGGTCATTTGCCCGCATTTCAATTTCAAAAAGCCTGTCAGAGAAGTGCGTTGGCAATCTCATTTGAACTTTCCGTGGGTTAGTATCTACGTGCTCGGGAGGGTATTGGAAATCCTCTAAACTGGAGAGACTGAGAGCACTTATGCAGAGGGAACGATCGACCCGCCACCTTGAGCCTAAGCCATCCTCTCCCTCTGCATTCACTCTCCTAAGAACAACCACTCACGTATTCGGACCCTCGGCATTTAAAGTGGAGAGTTGGGCGGTCGGAGTGGGTGCCTTAATTGCCCCCATCTGCTTCCCTGCGTACTAACTCTAACCCCTTTCAATCCGGCGGACCCAAGTCTCCTTCCCATAAGTAGAGTGGAGTTTGAACGCACTGTTCCGCGTGTAAACATAGGACCTTGAGAAAGGCACGCTTTGGAGATTACCAAGGCGAAAGCTCGGACAGTTGATATTAGATGTAGGGATAAGCGCCTGCATTCGTTGCTTCGCATCGTTTCCCTGGCTCAACTTCTGCAGGAGCTGCGGTGGAGCATCGCGTGACTCTGGACCCGTGATTAAACACAGGCAAACTGAGATGGACTTCGGGGAAAATTTTGCTCGGCAATTTACTGCTCGCAGAAGATTATCACAGTAGAGCATTTAGATAATCCGTGGCTCTATGGATTCATTTGGGGGGAGAAGCTCTTGCAATAGTTTTGAAATAATCATGTAAACTGCTTCCATTAAGCTGCCTGGAGCATTAATGCGTACGAAGGATTGAGATAATTCATTGCAGTGTGGTACTGTTAAATTTACTTCCATGGATCATCAGAATAAATACGGTCTAAGACATTCCAACTGGATTGAATCCTCCGCTCCGCCCTATTCAATGGTGTTTGTTTTTTTTTTAAAGAATTTTACGATGCGATGGATACACATGGATAGGTTTGAATTTAAATAATGATATAGTATAGTATATGTCGCTTGGCACGTCATCAGTAAATTATATTATTGTTAGTATTGGTCCATTTGTAAGAATTACATATTCATTCCACAAATAACTATGTAAAGATCGTTCTATAGCAATGAATATGGTGAATATTTTAAGAAACTAATCAATTAAGCTATAGCAGGTCTAACGAAATAAGACTGAAAATACATTGCATAAAGAACAAGTTATTAAATTTCATCAATATTATGGAATTAGAAAAAGATGGGAACCCTTATGGCTTGAGATGCTAGCATAAAAGTAGTTCGTGGGGTAAATACGAATAACGGTTTTATGTCAATACCATGTTAATTTTTAATTCCTGCGCTTTTTGATATGCACATTTAGTTAAGGATGATTTATCATGCTATTACCACGTCTTGTGTCTTACTGCTAAGGAGCAGTAGTAATGGTATAATTAGCGGGTTGACAAAGGAAAAGGGAAAAATAATAGAACAAGGAATGTGTAGAAAAAATTATATTAAGCTGTATGCTTGGTAGAAGCTTCACCAAAGGATTCTTGGCTTGAAAGGGTTTCTCACCCTCGAACTTTGTTTTGAAGTATGAAAAACGAGATGCGAGAGTGCACGGGCCGTCGTAGGGTGTGAGAGGGGACCCTAAGCCGTCTTTGCGGACGACGCCACGGCACGCGGCATCGTCAGGGTATCGGATAAGGGGCGGAGTAACGAGTTAGAGAGGGCAGGAAGGAGATAAGGGGAAATAGTTGGATACAGAATGAGGAGAAGCACTCGCAGCTCAAGAAGCAAACGCGGAAATCACAAGGGATGTATCAAAGACGCAGCTGAGTTGCTTCTTCAAAACTTCGTCGCTTGGAAATATCTTCGCATGCACTCTTTAGGTAGGGAGCTAATTGACGCCTTTGATCGCAAAGGATACAAGTATTTATTTTCAATTAGAGCTAGTTCTCATGGTAACTCTCGTGAATTTATTGACTGAGTCTTTTTCATCTATTAGTCGCTTAGGCTGAAGCGGAACGTATCATAGATGAGGCATTACTCACATGGTTGATTCTTTAAATGTTCAAATAATGAGATCGCTAACTATTCTTCAAAGTCGCCTCCTTTGATATATACCGTGCTTTATTTTGATTTTGATTTCGGAATGGAGGTTCTTATCTAGGAGTTTCGGTAAATCAGTATCTAGAAGGTTAAATAGCACATATAACTTTTCAATTCTAGGTGATGTGACGAATTTCTAGTGAAATTTCCCCATAGCAAGCCGCCCATTTACAAGTTGTCCTTTTTCAAGTTGCAATCAGAAAGGCCTCAGGCAGAAGGGCCGAAGTGTAACGCTATTTTTATACTGATGAGTGCAAGGATATCGTCGCTGATCGGACTAATTAACACGGCGTAGATTTGTGACAGTTTCTAGGAATGCGATTGGCCGATTCGCCCCCTTTCGCCGATTACCCCTTTTGTTATGAATTTCTGTGCTTCTTTGTTTTACCCCTTCTGTTCGGGAGAAGCGGAGTTTTCCCAAAAGGAACTCTCCTTTTTCACGAGAGCGCGCCCCGCTGAAGACATCGTCGACGTCGTGTGAAGGTCGGCCGCTATCAGACGACTTGCTAGCAGTTAGAACTGTTTTTCCTTCAACATGGAGTGACGTGGATTGAAAAGTCGTGATAGCATGCTGGACTCTTTCTGAAGGCTAAGTTGATAGAATTATTATTTGTGAAATTTCTGGTAACTGGACCATATCACTTAATTTGTGGATAATATTGTGCAATCTTCAGTAGTTCGAAGTTCTATTGCATGCATCTTTTGTTTGTCACGTTTCACTGTACTTATTGTGCGGTATTGTATTTTAGGCTAATATTCTTGATAAATGCCTTTCAGAGTTCTTTTTTCGTTTCTTTCATTATTTCTTATTTGGTCGTTTGTGTCGCTGGGCGTGTTGGCTTTCTAACAACTGATTTCAAGGAAATAATCGAATGCCGTGTACCAGTGGATGTCAGGTTGGTTTGACTTCATATCTACCTGGTATGTTGCAACAATGAATAAATAAAAATTGAGGTATTTCAACTTTATTTCTTGATATTTGAAATGACTTAGTTTATCATCCATTAATTTATTTAGCATAGCATCCCATTATCTATTATTTCATTTGTCTCATATTTCTATTCGATAACTTTTGATTTGCATTTCAATCAAAAGTTAAGGTATAGATTAAAGAAATTCTAGTGCAAATGAAAGTATCTCGCAGAAATTTTAAAAAATCTATTTATTCATGGAGGAAAGCTTTATCCAATACTTTCGGGTAAGGGAAATTAGGAATTATTAGGAAAATATTAGTGAGAACTCGTTCTACAGTAGTGCATGCTGAGATTCCGTTTCAGTAGGAAAAGATTAAGTTTGAGTAAAAACTAAGTTTATCCAGTAATATATACCGAAATGCAATTTGGAGGAGGGAATATATCGCCGTTTTATTTTTGCGTTCCTTTTCGTTAAGATTTTGAAGATTAGTAACAGTAGCTTGTCATGTATTAAAATTCCATTACTTCAACGACTTCCGCGATAAGATTCCAAAGGTGGGAACCATAACTCAGATTTTATTTTGCGGAATTACGGCAGATAAACTGTCTCAGTCATTCGAGAGAGAAAATTAATGCTCGGGAGGTAATGGGGTTCTTTGTGAGCAGGTCCAGAAGCCAGATTCCCATATAGCTGGCGCTAGTGTCAAAGGAGAAACGTGATCAAGTTCTCGAAGGAGATTTCGAGTGGAGAGCAAAGGGAAAGGTGAATAGGAGAGAAAGAAGATATGCGAGAGGAAAAGACGGATATCTTTCGGTGCCTGAGATGACTCTGATAAGAGAGTCTTTGTTCTCCTCTCTTCCAATCCTTACTTCCCAGCATCCGCGATTCCCAAGACGGGCATTTCTAGATCCAATTCAGTCCATTCCTAAATAATTTACTTCTTCGTTTTTTATCTCTTTAGTTCCTCTTTTTTATTTTAAAGCTTGCGTTCTCTCCCATTTAGGCTCTTTCCTGCGATTCGACTGTCTCCTCGGTTCTTTGTTCCTTTCTTTTGCTTGCACATCCGAGGAAGTTCCTTTTGTCTTTTCTGTCTTGTCTCGAACGTCTCTGTCTTTCCTTTCGTCAATTTCCTCCTTTGTTGTTCTCTCGGGTTCGGAAAGCCGGAATATTTTCGTGCATATTTTATTTCCTTTCTCTCTTGTCCATTCTCATTCTCATCCTCATTTTTTATTTTTTCTTTTTCCCCTTCCTCCCTTAATCTTTATATATATTCTGAGTTGTAATATTTTCCTTTTGTCTTATTTCATTTATAGTCGTTTTGTTTTTTAAATAAAATCGTGTGGAAATTAAGAAGCTTTATTCTTTACCTTCAGTATGTCATTCCGCGAAGTAAGGCCATCGATGATAAATTTTAAATAGATAGGTTAATTTGGTGGCAGTTTTCGCTGCCAATAGATTCCATGGGATCGTTTTTTAGGTATCGTAGCGAAAGCAACGCAGTATTGCCCGAAAACGATTTTATTGATATTTACCGATACGAAAACAGAATAATTATCTATAAGAATCGAAACTTTATATGATAATCGATATCGTTACATTAAAATCGATTTTGAAGTAAATGTCGAAAGGTTATTTCAATTTAGAATCTGACCATCCCCTCCCTTAGCTGTGGTTATTTGAGTTATAATGGATACCTTTCTGTTTCCGACGATGTAGCTGAATTGGAGTTGTTGCGATTTATTCAATGAAAACCGTAACATTCCATGTAAGTATTCTCCGAGGAAATGCATTTGAATACTTCCGATTGCTGAACATTTTTAAGGCCGTTTTCGTAACCTGTGGAACAGGAACACTCCGCTACGATCCACATTCGATTCTATGGAAATCCTATGAAATCCTTTGCGGTCAGCAGAGCCGTTCCCTGCTTATCCAGTTTGCTTCTGTTTTGATTTATAAATACCAGCTCTCGGCGTTCCCACTCAAGAATTCCCTAACGTAGATACATACCTAAATAATCTTTCCAGTCTTCTATCCCACGCCTCCTATCATTTAAATGGGCATCTGCTCCGTCCTATTCCATCTCCTCCCGATCTTAATTCAAATCTCCCTTGTTACTTCTGATCTCCTCAATTTTTTCGACTACCGTTCCACCAGGCTTTATCTCTATCGCACCCTTTTCCCAATGGCTTTTCCATTGATACGGTCTTATCTTCCGCCCATCTCTAATTTTATTTTTTCCCCATAATACCTCTCCATGCATATCCAGTTTGTTTTGATTTACGCGTATCTCCTCACGCTCATATATCCAACCCATACTGGTTTTGCGTTATTAGAGGCATTAATGATTTAGCTTAGATTGAACGTTTATCTTCTCGGAATTTGTTTCCTGTAATGTTACTTAGGTGGAATGCTTTCTCAGAATTTTAAGTCAGAATTTTATTTTTTTTTAATTAGCGTTTGGATTTTCCTTATTAAATGATGGGATCAATTTTTCAATTAAGTAGTTATTTTTTTCAGCTGTTTCCACATCCAACTCTGAAGTTCATTACATATTAATTTCTGTTATTTCCGTAAAGAGGTCTTCATCAGCATCTGAGGAAATCGTTTTATAGGAAAACATTTAGACCAATTCTAACTAAATTAACCGAACATTTGTCAGTTTTTACATTCTTTAAATAGCTTATAGCAGGTCCTCAAAGAACTGCTTTTTGGCACTTTTATGGCATAATCGAAAAAGGAAACGCGTTAGTATCCCAATGGAAATTTCAAGTAATTGCTGCAAGTATCACGTATGTACTATATCCAAATTAAGTCTGCATATAATTAAATTAAGATAGCGGTATAAAAAAGATGACTCATACCTGCGTTTGTTTATAACGTGGAATATTTTGTTGTTTATTTTACTTTAGAAACCAGTCATCGTTCGATTTCCCATCTGCTTTATTTTCCTTAATCATCTCTTTTGTATATCTTTGACGATATTGTTATGCATCGCCATTAAAACATTAATTATGATTTAGCACTTATTACCAAAAAAATTGCGCTAAGCTTCTAGATCATGATTCTGAAGCATGGGGATATCATCAGGTGAATCAATGACGTATCCTTCATTTCCGTTCTTCATTTATCTTCCTTCTTTTTACTACCGATTTCCTCCTCTTCTTCCCCTCTTGGAGCATTATCTCTTCCCGCATCCTTCCATTCTTTCCTCGATTTCCTCTACTTATCTCCTCATTTATATTCCTCTCCCTTTTGCCTATTTGTTTCCATTTGTCCCTTATCCCCTCCCCGCCTTCTTTCTCCATCTATTGTCCTGCTGCGTTTGAAGAACTCTACCGCAGTGCCCCTACACTCCTAGACGCTCCCCCTAGGAGTTTTAATACGCCACAGGGAGAGTCCCATAGGAAGAATCGCAATAAATCAACTCCTTCGGCCACACGCACGCTAACTATATATATAAGCGATGGGATATCAACAAAAGAATTGATTCCGTGAATCCCGAATTGCTTTCTAATAGGCCGGAAGCTGGTATCCCTTTATGAGCCACCCTTTGGGATCCCTCGGGAGCCGTATTGGGGAAAGATTACTCATTCCTGCGATTGGAGGGAATGGATTTAATGCGCTGGATGAGGGAGAGATAAGCCAAGCGTGGAATTGAGACGGGCGGGATGTGGGGCAGATGGAGTGTGGGAGGGAATTAGTTAGATTTGAATATAAAGGTAGCGAAAAAGAAGAAACCAAAGAGGATTTGGCTGAAAAACTGCTGAGGATAAGGAAAGGAAGTAGAAGGAAGAGGAAAGGAAGGAAAGCTGTTATTTTAAGTAAATTAAAACAAGTATTGTTTAGGAGACTTTAACTCTTGGCGAACTTTTTTAAGAGGAAGTTTGAGTGAGAGTCAAAGAACCTCCTTATATTAATAATATAAGGAATAGGGGAGGAATATTCCTGTTATTCTAGGAAGGGGTTTTTCCATACTCCGGATATTAGAACTGCCAAACGGTTCAGCTCCGTTGGAGGGCTTAGTTCGACCCCTCGTGGGATCCCATATGAAATCGGCTTCTGCTATCAAATCTGTTGACGATGCTCGCACAATTACACGTTCAAAAAAAAGGAGAAACGTATAGCTCAAGAAAGAATCCTTTTGCAATTATTAACAATAATGATAGAATAATTATGAAAACGTTTCACTAGATTTATAAATACCGGCGGTCTCACCCATATCTCATTTTTATGTTTTGATGGATTGTGAAGGGAGAAAAGCGCTGATCTGGCAAAACGGATGTTTTTAATTAATATACAATATAAGGATACAATATCCTTGATACTTGGAGCGAAATATTAATAAATTCAGAGTATCGTTACTATTATTTTAATTTCAGAAATATCATTGTTATGTGAGTAATAAATAGTTGGGAATGAGATGAATGTTGAGAAAGACGATTGTTGGAAGAGTCAGCTATCGAAGAGAATCACTGACAATATGAGTTAAGTAGAAAGATGCAATAAAATACGTATGAGTGAAAGAAACGTGTCTCTTGTCTTTAGGGACTGATGCTATAGCAACAGAGGTAGTGCGTGTATCGTGGAAACAAAGGCATAGTATCAATTTCCCCGCTTTATAACGTTGCCCAGGAGATCAGGATACAAAGACTAAAACCTTCGGGATCAGAGAGACCGCGGTTTCTTTTATGCCATCATTTGTTGGCTAAGGTAATCTTATACTTTTATTGAGAGATGTTTCATTTTTATGGGGTTTATAAGAAACAGTTTCATGTTGGTTTGGTTTACGCTGTTATAGAAATACGATCCCATTAATATCACAGCAAGGTGCTTTTATATCAACTTCCGAATTATGTTCCTTTTTGTAGTCTTTTGTGTGCTGTTATCAATTTTTCATCACCTATCATGTCAAATGACATCTTAATACCAGCGTTACTAATCATAAACCCTCACATTTCTAGCAGTTTGTCCATAGATTATTATATAATAATTTAAACCTATTGCATATCTTTTAATAAACTCAATCGCGTGACCGCTATTATTGTTAATAAACTTCAAATATTCTGTATACTGTATTTTTTCCTTCACATCTTGTTTCATATGAAATATATTATCTGCTCTTATTTGTATTAAATTTCTGAAGGTGTGTACGTACTGTTTATGTTTATTTTACGTTTTTACTGTAGACTACTTGCCTTATTAATTTTAGTCGAGCTATTGGTATGCGTCTTTGGTTTTTCACTTACCGCTTCAGAAGGGCGTATTCAAACAGTGATTTATTTTTAAATTTGGAATTCATATTATTCACATTCAATTATTATATGCATAGCCAGAATTATGACATAACTTGCATTTAAATTAAAAATTAATGTCAACGACCACTTTTGATAGAATGGGTATTCTCTAGCCATTATCAATGACTGATATCCAGTATGGTAATAAATTACAATCATTTTAATCCACCCTATATTGAACAAGCCATTATCTTAGCACGACTATATTTATACAAACTAGAAGGAAGAAGTGAGGCATTTACGGAAACTCACGGTTACTGACGCAAGGAAATGAAGAAGGAAGCCGTTTTTCCGCAATCCTCCCCTGAGAGAGAGGAAATGGAATGAAATTCAAAAAAGAAAAGCATCCTTTACTTCGTCACGCTCGTCGTCGCTTAGTTGGCAGCGTAACATCGTCTCATTCTCCCTCTTTCCATTCTTCTTAAGTGGAATCATCCTTCGCGTGAAAGCTTGTGCTTCGGAGTTCTCCGTACGTCTGAAACATTTCCCATCGCGGCTTCTCTTCGCTATGGGTCCGCTAGACGTAAATCCTCCCCTTCTGTCGTTGCAGAAGCAAATAACCTCCCTTCCCCTTTTTACCCCCTCTCCATAGCGTACTCCTTGCCAAAGATCCGCCGACAATGAGAGCGACAGAAGGCTCGGAAGTGGCAACCCACGGAATCAATCTCGGGGCTATTTATCAATAGTGACGTCATTTCGGTTCGCAATATATTTTTCAGTCGTCCCTTGTGTGTGCACTAGATGTGTGCGCAAGATCGAGGATATATTAATATCCTTTGCTGAAGGATTGATTGCGTTAATGGTGTTCTTTCTTCCGATGTTTTTGATGTCTTTTCTTCCTATGGGTCCAACGACATCTTTCGTCATGTTTTTATACTAAATAGGTGGTTATTTTTTGGTGGATGCGTAGTAGAGGGGATGTGTAAAATCTGCGTTATTCTGTTATTTGTAATAAAAGTGGTGTTGCTGTTGGAAAAACTAAGCAATGAAAACAATTAGAAATATAAAGGTAATAGTCAACAAAGAATATTGGTTGTTTCTCTAATCTTGTCTAACTAATTTTTACATACTTATTATTTGATTATTTATTACTTATCTATGTATTTTCGTTTACTTATAATTTATTTTCGATTATTTATTCACATATAATTCATTCATTCATAACATTTGTTGTATCACATAACACTACCATAAGTAGGGTTCAATACTAGGTCGCGATATTTCAATAGTTATATAAAATGAATATATAGCTTGAATAAAAGCCCAACGACTACAGAATTACAGGAAAATTCAACAAAAAACCATAAGTATCAATTAAATCTAGTTAGAAGAACAGAGACATTCCAAGAAGGAAGGAATTGGATGTGTTAGCTGCAGCCTAAATAATTTAGAGAGAGGGAAATGTGAGCTTATACAACTTAAAGAGTGGGAAATATTAGATGGATATCGGTCAATTTAATTATCCTTTCTTATTAATACATGTAGATACAATGAAAGTTCTAAAGCAAGTAGTTTATGAAAAGATCGATTTCTAACTTGCCTCCCTTTAATTGCCTCTAAACTCCTACAGCATGTATTATTCCGAAATAGATTTATGGAAGCTATGTGCATACTAAACCTTGAGTTATCTTAAACGTAAAGTTGTTTTTTAAGTTTCTTTTTATTTGGGAATACTTATCAAGTCTTCAGTTTTCTCTTACATATAAGTTATAACTCTCTATAGTATTCGCAATTATGGGATCCACTTCACAAGCTATTAACGAGGAAACGAGGCAGAAAATTACATCTTCCCAAATGCTCTTACGTGATTGTCAATCATTTCCATGCAAAGTGACTCGGTTTGGTCACTTTTTAAAACGATCTCAAGACAATGGACCAACGGATGGCTGACGACGCGTTGAAAAATCATTAACTTTTACCTCCGAAATATTCTTTTCACCGGAGTTTGAGGGGGGATCAGAATTGGACTATCCATGGCGAAATGACTGTTGCGGGTGTTGGCTGGATAAAGCTCGTCATTCAATTGTAAGCGAAGTGGACCCAGAGGGAGGGTGTGTACCTCGGCTGGCATTAACTTTCGTAATCAAGCGTGCGGATCCCAATTTACTTCATCCATCTCCGACCACTCGACCCTAGCCTTCCAATTGGACAGCTGTCAACGTTTTCTAATTCTGCGTAACCAATAGGCATATCTGTTAACCATCTAGACGTCCACATATATATTTATCTAGGTGTTCATCAATACGTGGCAAGACAGGCAAACCATCCAAACTATTTGCATGCATCGATGTATAAAATAAATTTTGTGAAATTGGGATGTTAATATTGCTAAAACTATGATCTCTCATTCATAGCGTACGAACGTCTTTTGAAGTAAACAGGTCATGTAGGGCCGGTTTATACTTGATGAGACCTTAAGCTATATCAGGACCATACCTTTTGAAATTACGTGAGAGAATCTCAGAAAATAAAGCATTAAAAATATATCCACTTCTTAAATATACGAATATGGCTATGGATAAATTATCATACATATTTTTAATAACACTTACGAAAAAATAGGATTCTTTGATGTCGAAGCAAAGTATGAGATGCTAAGCTGTAGTTAATTCTTAAACATATACCTGGTATAGAATTATGGCAATAGCACTACAATTCTGCTACGTATTATTAGGGCTTACCACGTAATACTTAGGGCTTTACCATTTGTGTTATTTATTTATATTACTTATTGAATGGACCTCTGGACTCAAATCTTTGAAAATGCCTTAGATTTGCCTTAGCTGAAGGATGAACGCGTCCGTCAGAATGGTAGGTGAGGGTCTAAATCGCACCGTGACAATGTTTTGCTAATAAAATTGTTTATGTTTATTTTATGTACATTGAAATAATTATAAATATTGCATACAGAGGAGCAAGGCGTTGGCTATTCCTTATTTTATGGTGTCCTTTCCGTTAGATGTTAGGGGTAAGATATACGGAGCATAAAACCAGTCGGCTAGAAAGTCGTAGATTTATGAATGGCGTAGAAAATGTGATATAGTGCATTGCGAGAAATAGTGACTCCCAATGGTGGACGTGAATTGAAAGTTACTGCACTCCGGAGGATTAAAATTAAACGAGAGCGTGCACGGAAAGGAAAGAGAAAGTAAAGCCTCGTAGAATGAAGAGGGTGACGCCCTTTCTGGACCATAGGATACTGCGGAAGGAGAGAAAAAATGGACGCTGCATCTGAATGAAAGATGGAAAGGGGAGGGGTTGCACGTGGATCCGGAGGTGTCTATGGGTTGGGATTGCCACGGTGGTAATATAAGCTTGGCAAGCACTTGGTGAGTGGGGTGATAGAGGATGGGAACCATTAGTCGACTTCCGAACAATGCCCCCCCTTGCCCGCTCCATCCCTTTTCACGGGCAGAAATTTGAAAAAATGGCTCCAGATATAGAGATGGAGTTTTCCAAACAAATGGGGTAGTGCTCGTGTTAGCAAATCTTTGTTTATGTGTTCCGCAGTCACTTTTTTCTTCCTTTGCTTCCGCCGGCGAGGTACATACATTTTGTGACTATTTTCCAGCGATTAGCAGTTTTAACTTAAGCTTCTTATGCTGTATAAAGATTGCGGAAGTAAAAAATTTCTCGCGTAAAATTATGGAAATTCCTCATGAGAGATGAAAAAAAGAAACGACTTTTGAAAATTCAATTTTCTCGTCCTTTTCATGAATCGCGTCTCCATTGGACAAGTCTGGTGACAACATCAGCACACATAACAACACTTTATATATATACAGAATAGAAGTATTATTTTATAAGAATTAATTACTTTAGAAGGTAGAAGAAAATTGTTTCATTTATCCTGAAACGAATACTAAGGTATTATTAGAAAAGGTGTGAAAAAATAGTTATTATTATTTGTTAATAATTATCCACCTCTTCTCTTATTCATTTATTGATATTATGTATGATTTTCCACACTTTTCATAAGGCTGGTTCTCATTCTTGCCTAAACACAATGTGTGTTCACATTTTTATTCATAAAATGCCTTTGGATATTTGTGAAGAAGGGTGATGGTTAATATTAAATATACGATGATTTAAAACATATGCTTATTGTTACGCAGTATTGCTGCGAAGTCAAGATCGTTATTGCCATACGAACCGATTCATTAAAATTGATAGCGATGAATTTATTTATATTTTTTGATATCGTTGAAATTGCATTCTTATATTTCATTTGATATTCAAAGAATAGATCCCATCTTTTGTTTCAAAGTTAATCCTTACATCCTGTTGCATCACTCGTTTCGAATGTCAACCTTCTAGATCCCTTTTCTTGCAACTTTTCCTTGTTTCCCAAGCTTCCCATTTTCTCTCCGGCTGAGCCCATCTGGTGGACAAGGGCAGAAGTAATGAAGATTCAGTTTTCTTTTTATCTTTCTATCTCGTTTCACCATTCTTTTCATGACTTGGATAAGACTTTTTTGGCTCGCCTCAGGCAGGGATCGAACAGCGATGGATTTTTAAAGGGGATATGCTGAGATTCTTTCGATAGGTTTACGTATCAGCTTTCGCATAGAGCAGTGTTTCTTAACCAGAGGTACACAAACGTTTTACATTGAGGGGAATCTTTTCAAGAAGTGGAAGGTGTTTCAATATAAATCAATCGTTTATGATGTAATTGTGTAAATTAAGGAGTGAGGGATTCTTTGTTCTGTAGTTATTTTGTGTTTCATGTCTTAGTTTGGAGTATCATTTATTAGTACGTTCATATAGCATAATAATATTTACATGAACATTATCCAATTGAAGATATGCTAGCACTTACTCTGCACCATATGAAGACTATGCCTAAGTTGTAGAAACCGTCTGTACTTTCAACAAAATGTTCAACGGACTTTAAGGAGTGTCATTAAATTTTTCCATCATGTTTGTGATCAGTTTTCAACCCAACTCATTGCATAAAAAATCCATCTTGTTCATCGTTAACTTCAAATCTGCAATAAGGACCAGTGCATCTTGTATTTTGGCTTAGGAGAAGCGTGGTAACATATTTGAACTTTCACTTAAGAAATTTGAATAACATATTTCCTTAGATTCTTAAATAAAAAGAGTAAACTTAAAGTAGAGTAATAGAAGTGCGTTCATTCTCCACCATTAAAAATAGCCTACGGGACGTTAATGATAAAAACAACAACATAAACCATAGAAATGAACTATAATAATCAATTATAATGAATACGCTCTCAGCATTTCATCGGTAGGTGTGGATACATAAGATTTGTGAATTTTTGTGGATGTATGTAAGTTGTGTAGGAAGAAATTTATTTTAACGTTTTATATTGATTCACTGAACAATTTACAATCATTTAATTCACCACTTTTGGTGTATGCGCCATAGGTTGGACATCCCTACCCAAAGGAAAATGATTGTTTATCAAAACCACTGGGGGGAGGGGGGGGGTTGTACGATATTATTCATTTAGTATCCGCTAATGTATTTGGACCTTATGTATTCTTCTCTCGCGAGAAAATTTTAGAATGAATTTTCGTAGGAGTAGCAACTATGTCAGCGGTCATAGTTTTCTCGTAATCATAGCGCATTTTTGCTAACTAACTAATTTAACTAACGAAAGGTCGATACCGATTATGATCGTCCTTGGGGGCTTTAGTGCCTGTTAGCGACTTTTTTCCAAGAGTCTCCTTTTTCTTGCTCAAAAAACCTTCAGCCGAGTGTCGCGGACTCATCCGATTGGTAAGGAAAGTATGTCGAGAGGCAAGTGAGTTGTGCTGACGCCACAGGAATCGCGAAGAGGACCCTGGACTAATTGACGTCCTTCGAGCGGAAAAAAAGAAAAAGCATTCTCATGCGGTCGAAGTTACAGGTATATTCAGCTCGTGTTTTCAATCAATAACTTCCAAGAAAATTCACAATAATTTTAACGTTATGTAGGTGTACTGTAGGCCACTGTTTCCCAACCACTGTGCAATGAGTTAAGCATTTCGAAAACTAGTTAACTGCTTTTTAAAATAAGATATTTATGAATTATTTGTTTATTATTTTCAATATTTAAAAATTGAGTATTTTTTGGTTTAACGAAAGACCTCCAAATACGCTGTCGGGTAAATGGATGTCGGCTAAACGGGTGTCGATCACTAGGACTTCTAACATAGCAAGGAATCACTTCTGGTTGTTGTTAAAATGGTAAACCAAAAGTTTTCGAAAGTAATACGCAGTTCGCTAAAGGAGCTATTTTGCTAAAATTCGAATATCCGCCGGAAAAATCAAGCCCCAGCATCGGTCAAAATCACAGACAGTCCTTTAGCCCTGTTATGCAAATGAAAAGCGGCGGAAGTTCGTCGCTCTCTCGCGGTGGTTACGCGTCAAACACGAGCGGAAATAATAAAATGGCGCGTTAATTCGACTCTGAAAAAGCGCTCTTCTCAAAAACCCCTTTACATCGTCCAACCCTCTCCGGAATAATTCAATATGTCCGTCGCTAGAGGGGGCGTCGATCGAAAATGGGTCTGGCGAAGCGTTCAGATAATGCGAATATCGATCAATGCTCGTATGACTGCGAATCCACGTCGAAGGGACGTACAAGTTAGAGCCTATCTCAGGAAAATAGAGATATGAAATCCTTCAAGGATTTCGGTTTAGGTAACGGGAAGAAAAGATAAGTTTCTGCGATGGGTGATCTTATGACACAATATAAGGGTAACCCTTTCACTCTTGGCATGATATGAATGGCTGGATATGATGATATGGGGCCGTATTGTCGTCTCGTGTATTTTCGCTCGCCTTGTTTTCAATTTTCCGATTTGGTCGAACGAATAGGGTAAAATTGGGATTAGGATGTCGTTCTCTAGTGGTTCTTTTCCAGTATTCCAACGGTTCATTAAATCCACTATATCGTTGTGAAGATGGACTATATATAATTCGAATTTATTAGCATTATTATTTCGAAATTATTAGCATATTTTCACATATATTTTGTAGATTTATTGCTTAATTCATCTTTATTGTGGTAGGCGGAATAACTTCATAGACCGTTGTAATTAGCTTCATGCTTGAAAGATTTAGGAAATATGAGTTTATGGTACTTTACTATGGTAAGAAGATAATTCATAAAAACCTTGTAAGTGAACGCAGTCGATAGGCATGCACATTTAGGAAGGTGAAATAAGTGAAAACAAAAAATCATGTAATTGCAATCATAGAAACATTCAGTTCTGAAATCCTAAGGATAACAGGTATAATTATGTTAATTATTGTGCATCAGATCTATTTCTTATATGGAATCTACAAGTAATACATTAGGTAGTTAACAAACGACCAAGTTATACGATTCATTAATATAACTGTCACATAGAACTTCTCTTTTATATAGTTTAAATATATGGGCAGTAATTAATATTTCAGATGAAGTCTTTGAATACTTCAAAATAACTCAGGAACAATTCCTAAAATATAATCGAATGAACTGAATGAAATTTCCGTCCAATCTAATGAATTGTTAGAACATTTTCGAATATTTTTCAACTAGGACCATCTTCAAAAGCGTAAACGAAAGCATTTAAAACATGTTCTTTCTTTAAGAATCAGCACCAGATACCAGTTTTTTTTATATAAAATGGTCATGGGCCAATAGTATTATCATTAAAGGAAATATCTTATTCCAAACAAGATAAGTTTAAGCTTTATCTATAGACCAAACTAGTTAAGTTGTTATGTTATAGCATGAATAACTGACTATGTAATTGGATATTATAACTACTGATGATGAAAAAAGAATAGAGATAAAGAATGGAGATCTCAAGGCTAGTTCCTTGAAAATAGGTAAAATTGGCCAAAGAAATTCTTGGCCAGTGTTGTTTGATAGGTGAAAATTGACTCAAAGCTGATCGTTATTTAAATCATATTCCTACCCAATTCCAGAACGGCGTCTATTCAGCACAGTTCCGTGAAAGGTATTCGGGGTCTTATCGCTGAACCCGGATATCCTTGGTTAATAATTTGACCTTCTCTGGGGAGATGGTGACGTAGCTACTTTGACTTTTGGGTCACACTCTAGGTCAAGTGATTTCCCTGAGGAAGATAATCTCATGTGAATAGTCATGTGACATTAATGAGGTGACTTAGGCGGTCTTAGGAAGGATGCCATTTTTGGCAAATAAATCTTTGGCAGAAACCTGTAAAAGGATGAGAAAATCTGTATCTTACTGATAAGTTCTCACTCTGATAAGTGACTTGGCGTGTCGTAGAAGCGTTAAGAGAAGAAAAATATGCGGTCTCAGTATCGGATATGGTTGCCACGCCCACTATTTTTCCGTCCGTAGGACCCTAAAAGTTTCTCGTTTGATTTCCGCCTAATAGGCGGTTTATTATCAAAGCGATAAATGTCGTGAAAATTTCGTTTTTCGAAACGAAATTATCTCCATTTTGATCTCGTCGGTATGGCTGTAATCAAATTAGTGCCCGTAGAATTTTCCTTTTCTCTCCCAAATGAAAGATCTGAAGTGATTTTTGTAGATGAAGAGGATGTGCCAATAGAGTATAAGTCAGAGGAGCCGATATATTGTTTTATTTGGGCAAAGTTGAGTCGATAGGAGAAACGGAGAGGTGAATATTTCACGAGAGATTTTTCGTGAATATTTATTTACAATATTATCACCTACCGGAAGGTAGAACACTTTATATATATTATCAATAGAAGCAGCCCAACCACAAAGGCGATCCATATAACTCAGGAATATTTTACACTTGGGAACATCAACGTTCCAGAATTCCAAAACTGAGTGTTTTATAACCGTGATTAATTTGAGGAGAAAAGTGTTGCTTCCGAAAATATTAAGCTAATTATGTATATATCTGAGCAAAGTAGTGCAAAATTATAGGACAATTATCTCGACTTCATGTTGTTGATTCATAACTGCCGTGAAGAAACCCGATGTATCTCGAGTAACATTATAAAGATATAAACTAAATAAAACGTGACTTTCGCTGTGAATGTTTTGGTACGAAAATATTCATGTTGCGATACCAGAGCTGTGAGATAAAATGCACGCCACTCCGCGGTCATTAAAGCCAAATTAAAACAAATTTGGCAGGACCGATTAGCATCAGTAACACGCTTTCTTACGCTTTAACATATACCTTAACATTTATTCACTGTGCACTGATTGAGAAGGTAGATGAACCTCGGACAATCGCATAAAATTAGTGAAACAGTTAATTTTAGAAAATGCTTGGTCCAGTGTTTTCTTGGTTCCGGATAATATACTTCCACCCCGAGCTTAATTATCCTTATAGAAGGCAACCCAGTGCGCACGAAACATACACTTCGGAAAGACATCATGAGTTACGTATCTTAGCCTAAATCTTCGAATCTAGCCTTTATCAGTGTACCCGAGAATGAGATTATTTGAGCTAGTTTAACAGCCGTGTTATTAAAGTCAGCACAAGCAAAGGTATGCCCTATAAGTAAAAGAAAGAGAGGATTTACATCACTTAAAATAAACTAATTTTCTAAGGTAGGATATCCACAAAACATAAAGCTGGACGTGTGCTATCCATGTGTAAGCAGTGCATCTCTTTCTCTTCATCCACATCTCCCCATTGACTCGCTACCTTGTACCATTTCCTTATCTAAACACTTTAACCCCTGCACTCACTTCTTGACGTTTTTTAGGGCACATCTGCATCGTTGTCGTTCGAATCCCCGAGGGGCAGCGAAACCCGCTGAGTCCATTTTGCCGCTGTCAGATGCACTAACTTGGCTTAGGCCACACGCTGCCTCGTACCAAGAGGTCTCGAGGATACGCCCCCTTCGGCAGATGCTCGTTGAGATAAGGGTTTGATTAAGAACACCCCTTTCACGCCTTTGTGCCGCTTTGTGTATCTTTCGGATGCACGTGCACCTGAACTTCAGGGAACGCTTTCAATCTTGATTACCGCGTCCGGATCGATAAGCCCCTCTCTCACGTAGCTCTCTTTACGACTAAGTAATTATTCATTCACTTTTTTGTTGGAGAAACTAAATGGTAACATACTTCTTTGTTTTGATGTTCAGCATAGATCTTCTTAGGAAGGAATTCATAGGAGAATATCTCGTTTCTATTAATAGGATTCTCACACTCATTCACCCACCTCATCGACACCATATCAACGGAACCATCTTTTACCGACAGCTCTTCGTTGTATGTATAAGGAATTAGATTTATCGACGTGGGCGCAAATGGGCCTCTCGGTCTCTTAACTATTTTTATTGTTTTGTTAGGTTTTACAAAATTAATGGAAAGAAAAGAGTGGCGGAAAATCTTTGCAACTTAAGCTGGACGAAAAGAGAACACATATTGTGGAAAAGCACTTTTAGAGGAAGGATTGAAAAACAGCGAAAAATCTGTAATATAAAAAACAACGCTAAAAGGCAAATACATGGATAGTAGATAATAAAATGATATAGTAGATCTAAATATGAGTTCTATGTACAAATATTCGCGTAAACATAAAAGAAATATAACACATCGTTGGTGGAATAATACATAAGTGCCTCATATTAATGTATTTATGTTATTAGAATCTATTTTAAGTGTTACATCTATATTTTAAATTATCTATAAATTAATTTTTTGTTGTAATTTCGAATTTAAGTACATCAAATGCAGTAGAACCGTCTTCTGTGGCATTTAATACATTATCATATGTCAAATACGTGACTTAAAATCAATAAATTTTCAAGACTTCTTCCATAGTTTCTACATAACGTAAATTTCGAAATATTAGTTTCTATTATGTGATTCCACTCTCGTCGATGTCTGTCGCTCATCTGTCACCAGACAGTAATAAAGATTAGCGCCCAGAGAGTTTTTAAGGGAATAATTTCCACAGTAGTCGTTTTACTGCAGCTGTAAAATAATCAATCGATTTTCTTGTCGGGAAAGGTTGAGTGGTACCCCAACAGAAGTGCGAGCGAAGTAATATTTTCTTTATCGCTCTTTCCTTATGGTCGAATAAGGTCCCTCGGGCAATCAGTTTAATCACCGCAGTGGCATTTATTTGGCAAGCCAATGTTGCTGGAAGACGCCCGAGTAAAAATGGAATGACCGCTTCCCAGTCAATTTTCCGGCGGTGTTTTGATTCCAGCCGTGGGTATTTTCATTTTACTCCCGCGAGGGCTTCATATTCGATAAAGTTCAATCTCCAATATCGTACGGGTGTGCTATAGACGGAGGAAAACGGTAGGGCTTAGATGGATATCAGGTATTTACGCTTCGTAAGATATTATCTGTCGCTATCGCTTTTTATGAGGTGACCTTTGCCAAGTATCATAAAGAGGAGAAGGAAGAGAATGGCAAGAAGGCATCGTGGGGAAAGCAAAGATATATATATTTGAAAACTTAATTATAAATGTAGCTTCCGTAGAAGTATAGTGAATCTTTGAATCTTCAAAGATCTGAAATCAGTATTGGTAACAATTATGTGTTAAAGGCTTTGTTAAATCTATGATACTGTTTTTAGTGAATCCATTTTTTATTTTTATTCTAAGCCATTGTTTTAACTGTAACAATTATGGAATCCATTTTTACCATTCCTTGCCTAATTGATTCGTATACCTTGGTTTGAGGTGAAACGTACGCAAATTATTAAATCTATCGTGTTAGATAAGTCAGTGTGGTGGGAGCTTAAAGCTAGGAAAATCATATATGCAGTACAAAGAATATGTCGTCCACTTTTGTTGTCCATCCGGAGGATGACGATCATTACATCTCCTATTTGAACTTAGAAACTTTATTTATAGAAGGTCTAACGGAAAGAAGCTGGATATCTTGGAAATAATTAAGTGCACCATAAACCGAACCTTTTTAACCAATTCTTCTAGAATTTTCATTCTTCCTTCAATTTCTTAAAAATTTACCATTTATTAATACTACTTTGACAGCTTAGGACATTCCGCGCAATTGGTCCCCAACCGATAATCGAACCCGGACCGCTTTCAGTAAAGTTTCAGAACGTATTACCCGCTTAAATATCCTGGGTTACCTTTAAAAATGTATATAAGTTCTTGTTATTTAGATACTTGTGCCTGAAGGTAGCAAATAAAACGAAATCGGTCCTATGAATAAGGTGGAAATTAAGAAAAACCTTTCTTTTATCATCTTATCTTTTTGTTACATTACCCTTAAATTTGTGTGATATACTTAAAGTATGAAATAAAATTTTCTCAGTACAATTTTCATGGTATTTTTTTTCTCAATAAAACTTTAATGGAGAGAATGCTAACAATCGTCTAAATTGGAATTAATGCGTACTCTAAAGAGGGAAAATGTTTGCGAAGCACTGTAGTATTGAATCGTCAGCTAGCGTATAATGCATGTAATACGTAATCATTCATAACCGCGGAAATAAAACAGTTTTCGAAGCTTTCCAGTTTCTAAAACGTTGCGTATTTATAGAAAGATAAACTATTTTCGGATCCGTGGTACTCCAGCGCGTCGGCGAAGCGACAGAGACGAAAGCAAAACGTCAATCTCCGCTGCATAAGCCCGCTCCGGGGCAAATGTCCATTGTCACACAAAATGGATCTCAAAAGAGAAACAGGCGTCAAAATCGCTGCATATGCTCTCCGCAACGACTCGAGTAATGCAATTTTGATCCTCTTCTCCTGTAAATGCGTTGTCGTTTGCGCGTGTATTTTTCTCGCGTGGTTGGGCGGTTGTTCGACCGGAAGAGAGATGGCACTGACTGTGGACTTGAATTAGCCTTTCGAGGCGAAAACCAATACGAGCGAAATGTTTCGTCGCCTCGTTGTTTGGACCGTCTTTTCCCAATTCGTTCACAAAGAGTCGCCTCGCCCTCCAATAACGTTTTTGATTTTTTCCTCCGCCGAAATAGATTTTGCTTTACGGTCTTGCGGTCCGGAGGAATGTGTTTACGTCGCCGTAAATCCTCAAATTGTCCCCCTACCGGCAGGATTTTTGGCGCGCTTGTCAATTGTGCTTTATTTTCCTTTTTGGGGGATGGAGAGATGCTGAAACTCGAAGTGTCTTTGTTTATTCGATTCGATTTTAACGCCTTTATTTCCCCGCTGGTAGTAATGAATAAGCATAATGTGCTAAATTAATTTCACTATAACTCCAAATCTTGGAGTGTATAGACTATTATAAAGATATTATAAAGATATCTTTTTAAAACGCTTCTATCGAATTAAACGACTTGATTGAAAAGGCCGTTTATTATAATTTGTATAATCCTTTTCAATTTTTTTGGGTAAAGCTTGATACTGGACGAGAATCGGCATGTTTATTTCGATTTATTTTTATGGAAGCTATTGTTTTCGATTGGTGAACTCATCATTAGTGAAAATATGGAATAGTGCATTCATTGAATACGTATCTATTGCGATTTTTGTTTGCCCATTTTTTCTTTAGTAGATATTTTAACGATCATATAATAGGAGGGATTTTGAATATCTAGTACATATCCATATAAATTAATGGTACTGCGATATCCATCGAAAGCCCATTTTCTCCCCCAGTATTTCTTTCGTTAAAATGATTGAATGTTTGAATTCATGGATTTCCTATCCATTGAAATACATTTTTTTTTGAAAAAAATAGATTAAGAATTTCCATAATATAAATAGATCAGAGTGATGAAGGATTAAGTATAAACAAAAAAATTAGAAATTATAATTCTTTGCAAAGTTATATGTTGAATTAATTTCAATATTTTTCAGTCCTGGATACGTATTTTCTGGCTGTATGTTCAGTCTTTCAAGTCTGTATGTTTCCACAGCTATAGTGGAATTTTTTGCTCCTCTTGCTTTTCTGGAGGGCTTTGTAACTCGTGCCCAATCAAGCCTTCTCCGCCATCCCGTCGCCACTTCCAACTCTAATTATAGAAGGAAACAATTCGAGAAACACGAGCAATCGCCGGACGGTATCTCCTCCTTTTGCCTCCAAGTATGCATTAACTCCGCGCCCCTAAGTTTGTATCACTTCCGGCCATCCTAATTCCATTCCTCTTTCCCCTC
Organism: Pachydiplax longipennis; assembly: GCA_036926295.1. NCBI lineage: Eukaryota > Metazoa > Arthropoda > Insecta > Odonata > Libellulidae > Pachydiplax > Pachydiplax longipennis. The sequence goes on from JAVFKF010000012.1 coordinate 18,101,965, forward strand.
ATCTTCTCTTGGATTCCTTCCAATTATTCTCCTTTCTTTCGTTCCTCCACTCACTTTCGGGTTTCGTATCCTCGATCTTCTTCTTTGTCCTCTTAAACAAGTGTCGCGATCATCAGTTGCTTCTAAACGGCCAAAGGAAATTATTTTGTTTGGCAAAAGACGACCTCATTGGCTCAGGAAGCCTGAAGTAGATATTTTTTGCTTTACGAAGTAAGGATCCCTCGACATAAGTTTTAGCTAAAAACTTGTGCTTTGCACGCTATGTCCTCTTACATTGCACGTCATGCATTACTGTACGACACTTCTTGAACTCCGAGTTTGAGTCATTCAGAGAAAGTTCGAAGTTCGGTCCGATGAAACAGCTTGATGAAACTAGATGGCTTATGGAGAGAGACGTACAAGTATCGTCGAAGTTTCTAAACCAAACCAATGTCTATCGCAAATTTAATCATCATTATCTTAATATTGCTGGAAAATTTTGCAGTCTATCTGAAAATCTTTTTTTTTTAATGAATTGAAAATGAGATATGCGTAGTTCGGAATTTTAAAAAAATTGAAGGAAAATTTGATTTATTTTACGTTAAGTATGATGCACTGCTCAAGTATGACGCACTGCCCTTTAGTGATTTTAGGGTTTCACATCCGACATGGCAGAAAATTGTATTCTTTCAACTTCTGTGATTTTATCTTGTTATTATAGCTCGTATTGATTTTGTGTTGTATAAATACTTGTCGGAATAATGATGTTGCCACTCGGAAAAGCACTCGAATCTCTGTTACATAAGAAGTCGTCACTCATATTAGTAAAACTCTATAACATCGGCGCCCTCACTTTAAGTGATTCTGACACATCTCTTGCATGGAACCTAAGTCATCGAATGGGACTCTTTCCTTCTAAAGTTTATCTTGGTCCTTTTCTGGCTCATTTATTATTCTCCACTCTCTCTCTCCTTGTTTTCCTCTTTTCCTCTGTCACCAACTCTCGGCTTGACTTCGCTCTCCTTTCCTTAATCCCATCTTTTGTGTCCTCTTCCACTGCCACCGTGTTCTTTCGCCAACCCTCGGGGTGTCTCCCGTAATGGAGAACCTGTGTCCGAAGTCAAGCCGGTATTTTTTTGATCGGCAGCACGCGTGTCTGTGATGGTGAGTTGCGGGTTCTCAGGGGGAGTGAGGACGTCCTTTCATCTCTACCAATCCCAGCTGCCTGGGACCAAGGGCGTGACACTCCCCCGTAGACATCGAGAAAAAATGGCAAAGTAGACGGGGACTCCACGTGAAGGAGCTAAAAAAAGAGCGAAAGAAACGAGGAAATTAGCCTGAGAAGGGGTTGAGATTTTCTTTGCCGAGGTTCAAGGGTCGCTCGTCTGCGGATGTAAAAGGGTGTGGCTATGTTGTTTGGGGTAAAGAGGTAATAGATTGGTGTACAGTTTGCGCGACATGCTTTGAAGGTTACGCAATCAACAGGCGACGTAGACGCAAAGGATAAACGGAGAGGAAAAGTCTGAGGAGACAGAGACCAGTGTGAGAATCTACCGATTTGTCTATGTATCATTCATCCAAATATTAGACGAACCGAGTCCCTTTCGCGCCTGATTTTTACGTTTCGGTTTATCATTAGTGTTTATGGTGTCGCATTTCCGAAGAACTTCTCTCCATGTTCGAAATTCTATAGCTCTCTCATGGAAAGGATATAATTAAAATTGATAAAAGTGTATAGAATTCCAAATGTGAATCGTTTTGTGAGTTTTTCAAATTTAAATTGCGTCCGAAAATTATTTCTCTCCAAGCTCAATATTTGGAATTTATAGATAACTCATAGATAGATAACTCAAAAGAATAAATATTGATGGAATGCCGTGCGTAAATTGGTTCATTTCAATTTATAGTGTCAGTGACCTCTTTGCCTCCAAGCAAGTTCCCTGAATCGCGCTCTTGGATCATATTCTATTTGATTTGAGATAAACTGAAGTGTGAACTCAAATATCTATCCAAGTGTTCACTCTTTCTTTCGTAATAAGAAAGCAAATAAATGGCCGCTTATGTTCGTTTGCCATTAAATCATTTCAGTTCATCGCCTTTAATAGAGCCTAATCTCTTTGCTTCAAAAATTACAAAAACGCATATCCGAGTTGATCGAAAAATCATGTAAATAATTCTTTGCAATACGTAAACCTCTTTTAAATCTCTGATTATCGTGCATGCATACATTTTACTCCCAGAATTCTGTTTTTACATATTTGACATTCGAATTTGAAAGAAAAACGCTTTAAATCATCATTGAAAAGGTTTTGCAAATATTGAATCGATTAATTGAAAATTGTCGGAGAAACAAGGGGATTAAAACCTGTGCAACATTTACCCTCAAATGGCTTTTGAAGGGTCAGAGGAAAAGAGTTAAAAGTGCTCTCTGCGAAACGTTAATCGCTCGGAAATCGTTACAGTTCTCTGTGGAAAGAGAACATTTAGTTTCCGAAATCGCCCCTTGCAAATGCATCACGAAAAATGCCAATAACAATGTCTTTATTAGAAAGAAATTAATAAAGTTTTAAACAAGATCTCTCACTCATTTGATAGGGTGCTGGCAATAACAATACCAAGTTATTAGTTTCTTCCTCTCGAAAGTATGCAGTGTAACTCATACTATGATCGCTACCACACGTTTAGGATTAATATTTTTGGCGGTATAGAGTTAGCGTGCGGCCTAATATGGATATATATGAATGTATTTAATGGATAAACGTATTATATTGAGACTATGTTTACAAATACACTGCAGATTAATATATCAATCTCATTATCATAAAAAAAATTGAAGTGAAAAAACGAGGATATTCATTTTTAAAACCAAATATATGTGACGTTTAAGCAAATAATTGTATTCCCTATGACCTGGAATGGTTAAATAAATGCGTCATTCTTCTGTACCGCTTCAATTAGGTAACGCTGATGGCTTACTGCATTTTTAATTCATTTTGCGACTAGGAAGAATGTAGTACTTAGTGGAGCTCCTTGAATCCGTTATATCTACGGAAGTAATTGCCGTCTTTTGGTAAACCATTTAAAAGCATTATTATTACATTTGCGTGGTATTTTCCTCCGTGAAGGATGACTGCTTCCTTACTCCACTTTAAAGAGCTTCCTCTATTATTCCAGTAGACTTCTTTCATAATCAACCGTTTTCTTTGGCATAGTGCCCTTACTCTAACTCTTTCTTTAAGTAAGCCCAATCTACTTGACTCATAAAAATGAATGACTGGTTTTTCATCAATTGGAGCTTCCTTCATGTCCTTTTTTTTCTTTCTTGACGAAACTTAATTTTTTTCTCTTTCTCCAGTTTTACGTTTACTTATTTTTAAAACCTTTTAAAATTATTTTTGTGAATACTTTCCAACATTTGCCTTTAATAAATATTATATATGTCTTGTTTTATTGCAGAATAAAACTATCTCCTCGGCTTTTAGTTCTATATTTCCATCTATATTCAATTATCATAATATAAATGGCTAAAATTATATAATAGTGGGAAAAACCATGATACAGTGGATCTCTTTTCTTGAAAAGTGAAATCCTTATCGTACTCCAATAATTTCTAATCGCTAATTGTTGTTGCTCAATTTGATCGCTTCTGTGATTGAAGCACAACATATGATTAAGACTAGTTAATAGAATTCTAATGCAATAAGGAAACCATCTTTTATTGTAACACTTTATAAAAAGGTTAAATGACTATTTATTATTATCATTACTGTATTATTAATGTACCACCGTATTATTAATATTATCACTTTGCCACAAATGACTTAAATTATTCAACCACGGTTTAGATGTGTAGTGTCATCAATTGTTAGCTAATTGCTTTACTGTTGTCATCGTTTTATCCTTTATCATTAACGTGTTTTACTTGATTTTAACTATACTTATTACTTTCATTATTAATCTCAATGTTCTCAACTTAGTTACATTTACCTTATTACCATTTCTATCATTTTGGTGGTTACCATTTTTAACCTATAGGTTAAAAGGTGTTACCTATAGGTGTTTCCTGATTGTGTTTATTACCTTCGACTACCTTGGGTGTACATTTCATTTGGTTATATAAGGGTTATGATATTTCTTCTGCATATTCAATTTATACTCTTGCTTAAGTATCCATTGCGTATTTCTGTCGCTTAAATTTTCTTTCTCCCATTCGGTACACTTCTAAAGGTTTTCCTTCCGATTTCTATTCCCTCATCATATTCTTCGCCTAGTCTTTTCCCCCATTCACCAGAAAGTCCTAGAAGATTGTCTCTCACGACCTTGGAGAGAATGGAATTCCGGAGATCGGATGCTTTTATGGAATGGATTACGGATTCGGAAAATGTTTCTGCATCCTGGTACTCGAATAGAAATTGGTCTAGAACTGTTAAGTTTTGATGGTACTAGATGCTAGGATAGGGTTTCGATCCTAAATTGCTTTCCGTAAATAGGATGCTAGTGGTGATCCAGGGTCATTCAGAGGAACGTCTTATATGGAGGAAATTTTCTGGGTCGTTCGATCGAAATTGACGTCACCTCTGGCAGTTTAGAAGACAATGAGAACAGTACGAGTAATTACTTTGATACGAGTTTCGATTGATGAATTCCAAACGTTATGTTCTTTAATAAGATTGCATTGCACGAATCAGTTTATTATATTGTAATTCAAATACAGGGTCTTGTCTTCAACGAAGGAACGTCACCACAAGGAAATGAAAGCAGCAACTTGTACTCTTCACAAGAAATTTATCTTCGGTACGATAATTGTGCACTACTTAAATTTTTCATCCTTTACATACTTCTTTATTATTACCAATATAGCTTCGTTTATTTTTTCTGATTTTTTATTACCAGATGAGCGTTATCCTAACATTTTCACCTTTTTCAAACATTTACTCATTCCTCATCATTTGAGATGTACTTATCTTATTGAATTTTCTCAAATATTTCTGCCTAGTTAATTTTTTTCAATCACTTCGAAAACTTCTTTCAGATTTCTCAGTATTGGAGTGCCTTGTGTCTTTATAAAATTTGCTTTACATTGGCTAAAATCATTAGGATGCATATCCTGATATTTTTAGCCGATGAAAGGAAGGTGATAATCACTCAAAAGAGAAAAGAGTATAGTATCATCTCTTGAGGCAATGAAGAACGTTTAACTTTAATATCATGCCTAATGGGTGTCAATTTTCAGACAGTTACAATGTAAATGATCCCAAGCTTAATTAAAACAGGCGATTTTAATTTATATTTAACATTGAATACGATTTTCGAACACTGATATTTCTACACAGTTACAAGGTTTTAGAAAGGGAAAATTCGCTAATCCCCTTTATTGTTGAAGCAACCACCAGATGGGATTATGGCCATTTCTCCATAAAAGAATAAAAAATTCATTCAAATGGTAACTGCTGAAATGGAAATTTTCCATGCATGTCTACATCCGTGAAAACTATCGGTAAATTAGATTCTGACAAAAAATGGTGAATGAAAGCTCTGGGAACCGCTGTCCCCGCAACGTTTCGGAGAAAACACAAAAAAATTCGTTGTACAAAGGTTTTATCGACATTCGATGAAAATATCGTCGCGTCTCTTGAATGAAAGCGAAAGGGAAGGGATGGAAATTTAATTTTGTAATGAGCTGTGCGACTTGGAAAACCCTAGGGTAAACCGAGTTTAAAAAGCCTGCCGAAACTATATTGCAGAACAATCTCACGCCTATTTTAATTGGATTATCCGTCGAAAATTGTCGGATAAGAGTTCTAGTCCCGGAATCGTCATTTTTTCATCCTAATACCCACATGCATCAATTTCCGGAGCAACTACAGTAAAGGATAACTTCAACAATGGACGAACACAATCATATCCTAGCAGCGAATACCCGCTTAGGCAGGTCTAAAACGCCTGACCTAGGAGTCTAAGGACTAACTTCACCAACGTCACGATCCTCATTATTATTCATCCCTGATTATTCTTCGGGAATCAATGGAAGAATAGGAGTTTATTATATTGTACAAATGGGAGTGTAAGATTCCGACGTGACTGAGACTCGAACTCAGAGGAGTCTCCTCTTTGTATTACATTTTCAAGAGAAGTTTTGTAAGGATAACGAAAATATCGTTATTGGTTCTTAGATTTCAGTGATGGTTTCCTCTAGGGAAGTGGAAGACGTGGGTTGGAGTCCCTATCACTTTTACATGCATTACTGTCTTTAATATACTAAGAGACAAAGGTTCTCCAAGCGCCGATAGCGGCAACCGTCTTACTGTCTTTTATACTAAGGCTTATGTTGTAAATTCGCGAAAAGTCAAATATTTTTATCATCGTATTTATTGTATGGATTTTGAAGCGCCAAATTCGTTGCTTTTGCCCCAGCTGGCACTAAGAGCCATCTACCGACGTCGAAAGAGGAAGAGAGAGCGGACAGAGGTGTAGGAAGAAAAAATGACGAAAAAAAGGCGGGAGATATATTTCCCTGACGTCGGTCAATACACTTAGAAACTTTTTTCACCTCCAACCAACTCTCCGCATCTGTTAACATTTCCTCTCAAACTTTTTCAAAGTCGTGGAAGTCGCTTTTCCATTCCCTAATCCTCCCTTCACTAAACGCATTCGCTTTCCTCCCTTTTCTGCGTCTACAGATCCTCTTCTACTACGAACACAAACGCACACGCAAGCACACGCCCTTAGACCCGCCATTTCAGACCGAAAAAAGCCCCTTCTACGCCCAAAGACTCGAAAGCGGCGGCAGTTTCGCTTTTGTCTGTTTCCATGGTTACCAGACATACTTTGGCAGGAGTTTTATAAGAAAAATCCCCGGGGCTGTTGAAGTTTTTCCGAATTACTCTTGCCGAGTATAAGACCAGTTAATTACCGACGCGTGTTTTGTGTCAAAAAGATAATGCGTGTGCAAGCTAAAGAATTCCGTTCTACGCAAATGATTTATAATGCTTGTTTTATAGGGTGTATTTTTTGTTGACAATATCACCACTTGCGTAAAATATTTCAGAAATTACAGAATGTATTTGGGGATATATCAGTGTTACAGTCGTGAATTGCCGATGTGAATGTTGCTCGTATGTAAATATTTACAAAGTAACTTTCCGCTGGCCTATGGTTTTTTATATGTTATACCAGGGATCTCCAACCCTTCAACACAAGCATGCTGCATTAGCACCTTTAAAGACTTTGTAGATAATGCACCTCACCATGTTTATTAGAGTCAAACACAATTTAAAATTGTCATTTTGTCGTTTTAATTGGATTGGTATTTAAACGATTGTAGTTCTTCATTTTCTAAGATATATTTTGATTATATTTCTTCTTTTCTGCTTATTTAGAGTAAAAGTAAACAGATTAAGCATGGATAGGGGACACAGATAGCATGGCAAGGCTGTAGATTGGGCATCCCTGAGTTAGAACAAAAGTCTTTGAACACATATACATCTACATATGTACCCTGAAACCCTCCTTTCGGTGTTTTGCAGAAGGAACTATTCAATAAAAGCCATATTGTCATTTAATAACTCTAATCAGGCTGAAAGTGTATTTCACGTTATTTATTTTTTAATGAATTTCTCCTAAAATATGAAGTGTCACGTATACGTATGCTACTGTTGGCGATAATAATGTAATTTAAGGGGTCCTCTTTCGTGATGATAAAAATATTTTTAACATGGCTCACCGAAGTAAAAGCTCGGAACGGTTTAATTGCCTTTTGCACTGAAACTTATCAAAAGACTTATAGAGAGAAAATTTCTAGCTTTTCTCGTAACAAGATTTATCGGAAGAGAGTAGTGTAATGGACAGTAGTTATCCTAAGCATACTCTCTCTCGAAACCTTTCCCTTTGGCCGTGCCCTCCAAAGTGAGATACGAGGTTAACCATTTTTTAAACCGTGGACAACTTATATCCCCCTTTGCATAAAAACGCGCCCGTGTTACCATATCGCCCCAGCGCGCATGAATATATCTAAGTATTATCCGTTGCGTGTTCTGTCATATAATGCATCTTCGTGGGAGGGCCATGTCACCGCTGTGTGGCACCGCAAGTTAAAAAAAGGGTGGATAAATGTACGCCTTCCATTACGCGACATGGCCGCACGCATGGCTGTATTCTCCAAAAACTCGAATGGAAACTCGCCTTTCCCCTTTTACTCGAAATATATTTAGTTTATTTACGTTATCTTCATCCTACATCTTATCTGCACGAGTGGGAAAGTAACGATGAGTCGTGGCAATATTTTCCCCAAATGTGACCGTTTTTCCCGCCAAGTTTAACTGAGTTGCTTTGCTGAAGGGACCAAAGTCCGCGTTTCCCCTCTCATTCGGCAAATCTAATTTTCTGATTTCTCCGCACTTTTCTCCGGCAAATGCGATAAATTGTGGTCTCTGGTTCAAGATGAGAAATGCCCTCTCTCGTTTAGCCCGTTTCGTTTTTGCCATCTCAACTTCTGCGACCGCTTTCACTCGTGAATGATGGCTGAACGTACGCCGCCCGCGTTAATATGTTTTGATTAAAGTCGATCCCCCGAAAGTTTAAAGGAGCAACGACTCGCTTGTTTCATAGGAATTGTGATTTTCTTTACGTATGCTTAGGATAGTGGTTAAGAGTGGAAACGCAACGCCAAGGGCCTTCAACTAGAGGTACCTTCAGTATTTTAGGCAAGCCTCACATGCTTATTTCTCTGCTATTCACCCTTCCGCGGGACGATCCTTAATTGCTGAAATAATTTCCAAGAATTGCAATTCAAAATAAAAGTAAAGTAGCTTTTCCATTTCGCTCTTTCCCTACTATTCTATGTTACTATGGAGTTATATTTTGTAGAATAATAGGTTTGAATTATTCTCTTTGAATAATATTAACTTTATGTCATTGCCTAGTTTTCATTAAAAATTATACAAGAATTTATTCTTATTTAATTTTCTGATATACGGAGTTAATTGCTACTCTTAGGAAGCAATAGACTCTATTTAGGACACATTAAGCTCTATGTACTTTTCCTTTATTGTAGTTAGAAGAGAAACCAACATCGGCTAAATCTAACCTTGATAAAGATCTCGTTTATTTATTCATTCCTTCGATACAGTAGATAACTCCCGCGAAAGCTTTCAATACTGCCAAATACGTCTGTATCGATCAGTTATGCCCAGCAATTAATTGAGTTTATGGCGAATCATATGGAAGTAATTTTGGAATCACTGATGTAAGCTTTCTCCTTTGGCCTTAATTGTTTCCTTAACTAATCACTTAATCAAACAATCAATATATGAAAAGACATTCTTGGACGAGGCTCATCGTTTACCTCGGGCATGAATTTCTCATCGTTTCATTTCCACGAACTGAAAGTTTTCGGCGAACGATATCCTTTGGCTCGTTTAATGTGGCTGGAGAATCGCATGTCCGAGCCCTTGCTTCCTCGAAAAGAAAAACATCAGAAGCCACCCACTGCGCTTGGCCTGTGTTCGACAGGTGTCCAAGCCCTCGGGTTCATAGAACCCGAAAAGTATGCGAAAGATAACTTTTTCCCTGAGGGTCGATACTGCGAGGCATGGAGACGTTATTCTTAGAGCATCCAGAGACCGATGTTGCTAATCCGGGACATTTGAAACGCTGGGATGGTGAAACCGGGACACAACCGGGATAATTGCATCTTCTAGTTATTTTCGTAGTTAAGGGTGTTGTGAATCCATAATAGAATTGTTTTTTCTACTTTTAAATGGTGTAATTTCTCCGTCGTACATTTAATTACAGAGTAATCTTTTGTATCATTTTGTATTTGTAACCGGGACATTTATATTCGGGACCGGGATACCCTTGCTATTGAAGACCAGACAAATAGATATTTCGGTCATACTTATAATTAGGGTTTTTTAAAATTTATAGTAGAATGGCTCCCCTCCAAGTAGAAACTTGTCATATAGACTTTTCTTGCTTGTCGTATATATCATCAAAGAGTTATATTTAGCATAATTCTATGATGTATAATCTAAATGTCGTCTTCTATTTGTTGAAGTAGTAAATTACGTTGAGAAATCTTTAAGTACAGTTTAGTGATAAGAAATCGCTTTTATCGATTAATCGTCGTTTTTGGTTTGGGACCAAAACATTTTCCACTTCAGCATCATTTCACCTGTTTTCCGTTCAAATCCTGCTGACGCATCATTATTATTGGTATTATTCATAGTTGATTAATTGCCACTGAACATTGTTCAAAATTTCTAAAATCAATTTCGGCGTCAAGGTGTCGCGAAAGTACCCTTGAAATATATCCGAGACAATTCCTGGAAAACAGGAACGTCTGGACACCTCAGCTGCACAAGAAAACACACCAAAGGAGTTTTGGTAGACCCTTAAGGGACATCCTCACGTTTAAATGAACGCCATGGGATTGGGAGCCGGAAGGAACAAAGGAAGAAACGTGCGCTCGGAGATTTCCTCTTGTTTTCCGTTCTTCGGGCGTTTGAACACGTCTCGTCTGAAGAGTTTGGTTGCGTAAAGTGGTGCACAAGGGGTTTTACAATGCGAGGTGGCCTTTGCAGTGGCGTGGGTGGTGGGGGCGATCTTTAAGACGTTGGGGGTGAAAAATGAGTCTAACGACGGGTGCGGGGGCAGAGGAGGTGAATGCGTGGTGCCGTGCCTTACTGCACACGGAAGATGAAAAATCAATACCGCATTAGGAAGGTGGGGGAGGGCCTGGATCAAGGCTGCGCATTACGGTAATGCTTTTTTTCTCCTTATTTTCCACCAAAGTTGTGAATTGCTGTACTTTACGAATATAGGCGTGATAATGGATTCGGTTTTTTTTCTTTGGGGGATGTATTAAGTTCGTTCATGATGGTATGCGACGTATCCCCCCTAAGAAAGGTGAAGTCACTCCGGTGCGACTTTCCAAATTTACTACCAGATTCGAACTTTACTCAGACGAGGAATCTCGTTGATGCAAATGTTCATGATTATGAAGCTTAGAAAATATGCATGAAAAGGTAGCTCTGATACACATTTTTCGCCTTAAGATTTTAAAATAATATCGCCCCCCAGCTCTTATATTGAATATAAAAATACCTGTAAAAATCTCTCGGGCAATATTTTACAGGCGCTATAAACTATTATTTCTTTGAAATTTATTAATATTTTTCATACTATTTATTTTTAATGTGATCTCTGAATCACCATCCTTCACCCGAACATCACGGAGCAGAGACAGAATCTGTAAAAATAGTATACACTATAGAGGCAGTATGAATTTTAGTTTTAATATTCTCACATCTTATGTTTTATCACATTTCTTACCAAAAATGTCTGGACCAAGCTTTGTTAACACTGATGTCTTCTTATCTCCTTTCCATTGGAACCTACGTCTTGATGATTCTCCTATATTTCCTTATTTTCCTTTGGTTCTTCCGAAAAAAAAGAACGTTTACAAGAAAACTATTTTTGCAAATACGAATATTTGAACTCAAGGATTTCGTAAATAAATATAGAATTAAATTTTAAAAACATCAAATAAAATTTTAGTTATAAAATTCAAAATATTTAATACAACATTAACTTAGGGACCTAACTCATCTACTCTAATGAGTAGGACGGGATCGAATCCTCCTTTTGGAGTTTGTTAGGTTAAGTTGAGACATAACCAAAGACTTTGATTAGAATAATGGATGGAGAAACTGTCATCTGATCGCCAAATTCGATGGCATTTGATGGTCACTCAAGTGGAGCATGTACCCTATAGTCTAAATACTTTGATTGGGAACTCAACATATGAGATTTATGAGAACATTTATAAGTTTATGTTAATTGCTCTCGGTCCTTTATGTTATCACCTATCTTCTATTTGTTATCATACAAATATATAGATAGGTATGATAGAAATTGGGATAATTACTGTACAATTCAAGTTCCGCCTACCAAAACTTCTCTTGCGCCATAGCTTATCCTCTCCTGAATTTGTAGGTGGTAACTCGGAATGCTTCCGTAAATTTCGTATCCTACCCAACAAAAAACTTCGCTCATTTGCTGTTTACCTGAGAACTTTGGGAAATATTTCTACGTTGAAAGATATATCATATCGCATCTTTCGTTACCTAAGTCAAATACGCGGTTCATACATAAACATAACGAAAGATCCCATTTTAACTTGGTAATATATTCCTATTCCGCGGTTAGGGATTACGCTGTTCACGGGAAGGAAATGGTATCTGTGGTTTTATTTCGCCGTTGCCCTCTGGGTCTCATATTGCCTGTCTCCACGCGGGGCGGCAAAAGTTTTCGGCGCTTGGCGACTGTGCTAGGCCGTTGATTGAGTTTTTTTGTTGCCATGCGGCGAAAACTTCCGCAATTTCAGCGAGAGAGGGAGCTGAGGGAAAGGTTCGCTCTCTATTGATAAATCGCTTATTAAATCAGTATGTAAAGGACTCCACCTAAATTCTCCCCTTAGCGAGAAATTGTTTGCTACTTAATTAACTTTTCAAAATGGGTGTTTATAGCCGTTTATTATTAGGCAAGGAGTTTGGTTTCCGTGGGCTCTATAAAATTTTACCGGTGGACATAACTTCTTGAAAATTGGTCAAAACTGATAAATACGATGCTTTATTCATTGTCGCTGGCTGTTTAGTATTAGTGAGTAGTTAGAAACCTCTTTCATTTGACCTTCTCATTAATAAGCAATTCTCTTGTTTTTGCAGGTCTAGCTACGCCATGACTGTCGACTTCAACAGAAGATAAAGGCTACTACAACATCCGTCTGAGGTGAAGGTGAGGTACTCGATATTTTACAGTCATTGGTAATTAGTTACATTCTGAGGATAGTAAGGTCTACTAGTATAATTTATGAATCGAATAATTTGTATTCCATTCATAATTGTCAATTGGCAATTGCCTTTTTGTATAGGATTTTTGAATATGTACTTTTCGTATAATACCGTATTAGAGAATTGAATATAAAAAATAACCGTTTTGTCCTAGGGGCTTCTCTCAATGGTTCGTCGAAATTCCATTTGGTTTGTCGAAACCAAATCGAATCACGTAACTTCAATAATACTTGCTTTTATTTCTTAGTTGTTACCATAAGTTTATCTGCTTTCCAACCTTCGAAATTGAGCGGTAAATCATTTCCGAAATTTTAATTGGTTTTTATGTATAGCGTGGTAATTAGCATAAATATATTGTGCGTAATGTGCTGTTCAAAAAGTTAACAAGAAATAATTTTTCTATTTTGTACGCCTTACTAACTAAATCAAATATTTTGCTAGGCAAGGCCTAATTTTTAAAATAACGCAATAGATTGCTTGCGGATGTGTACTTGCTAAACCCTAATATTCGCAGTAATCCAGCATCGTCTCTTCTTTTTCCAGGTAACAGCACCAACACCATGTCAATGACTGGTAGTCTTATGACATTTGAGAACAACAACGTTGGACGAACCAAAAGGGTAATGACTGTGGCACCATCTTCCAAGTCTCCCACGGGCGCCGGCACCTCCTCATCCGGCCCCCCGACCTGCTCCCTTCCATCCTCCGCATCGTCTTCGTCCTCCTGCTCCGCTGCCGCATCTTCGTCATCCTCGTCCTCTCTAACACGCCGCTCCTCCTCCGCATCCCGTCGCCACGGGAGCGGTAAGAGACGGAGGGCTGAAGAAGAGGAATGCTGCGATTGCTGTTGCTGTTGCTGCCGCTTCCTTGGTCGGAGGCTGCACCTCAACTCCCTCTGGTCCATTTGGTACGGCGCTGTTGCTTTGACCCTCGAGGCATGTGTCATTTCGGCGGCACTGAAGAGGATGGCTGCGGTGGTGGAGCTTCCATGGCCCGTTGAGGATACCGCACCCGCAGGGTCCTTCTTGTCTGCAGGACCCGGAATGGAAACCACCGTCTGCTTAGGTCTGGGAGCTCTGGCCGTGGTGTTGGTGCCACCCTTCCTGTTTGCTGCGGTATTCAAAGTGAGTATCAACTGTGTTTGCACTAATCAACACCCACAAACTAAGTAAAATTTAGACTTTTACGACTAGTTGATTTGAAGTTTGAAAATATTGCTACTTACATTTGAAATATAAAGTATTACTAGAATTACCTAGTAATATTTTTAATATTAAAATGTAAGCAGTAATGAGTTATGCAAGTTTGAGTGGTATGAAATGTACTGTAGCAACTTAGCCAACGAAGATAATTTGTTCACTGATTGTCTCTATTAGCGATTATTTTCGTTTACTGATTATTTATTTAATGATGACTCATGAAAGCGTATATGTAGAAGTAGACTTATTTAATTCAATTTCTTGCTTAATTGTTGGATATAGTTTTTTGAAGTATTCGATTTTTTTCACGCTGATGCCTCGTTAGAATTATTACTTTATCGTCCTTCACCAGATATAATAGCAAATTTGAGTGTTTCTGTATCCTCGATTCAAGACCTTGGCTTCAAAAGCTTTGTCAAATAATTTAGGATTACGCCGAAATGCATGTAATCTTATAGAAACCTCCTGAAGATTTCGCACTATTTGTAGTAATGTTAACAACATTTACATATAAGATTTTAAATACTTTAGAATTGATTTACTTTTTCCTCCTGGAATAGAAGCAAAAGTTTTAGAGGATCATCTTCAGTGATATTCACATTCCTTAACATAGTTCAAATGAAAGATATGCATTAGTTATTCATGCAAACATCAAATTCTGGCAATGAGAAGAAAATATTAAGTTAGAGATCCTCAAAATATGATATATGAGATAAATCTTTTTTCGTGAGATGCTATAGTTGAAAGATAAATTTTCATTACAATGAAAATAAGAAAAATTAAAAATTATGGAAACTTGAATCTATTCCTTAAAATTTAGTGAGAGTTTCTGTATATGACACTCTTTTATGCTAAACAAATATCCCTATTTTCAGGTTGGAAACCTTGCCAACGATGGATACAAACACGGTGTCCAATTGGATGCATGCTCCAGGGATCCCTCCGGGCTGAGCCTGGGTGGGGGCCCCAGCAGGAGTTTGCTTGGCAGCCTCTGGACTCATGGCGGGCCCACTGCCCCCTTCCTTCATCTAGTCTCCGCATTCTGCCTCCTGCTCGCTCGCCTCATCATGGAAGCAAGATTGATTCAGGCTGGCTTTCTTCCCAAAGGTAGGGAAATATTACATCTCACCGATGCGGAATATTTAATTCATCAAAAATATAAATTTTGACATGTATAGTGTGCGAATGATGGGATCATGTCCAAATTCACAAATATGTGCCGAAGAAAGAATTTTATCCCGCTATTTTTGCGATTAGAACTACGTATAATTTTTAAAATTAGGTTGGAAATTTGTGGCTGCCTATTGTATTTACTCTATAAATTTGAACGTATTCATTGAGCAATAAATTCATCCGAATTGCATATAAACTTACAGACTTTTGGCCAGAACATTAAATATGATATTAAACAAGAACTAACACTAGCATATACATAGGAAGACACGACCGGCAATATATTTCTAAATAAGTTTGATATTTATAACATATGTTCATGTCTTGAGCAGTATGAATAGTCCTGTATCCATTTCTAGTTATTCAAAAAATGATAAAGGATTAGTTACATTCGATATTTCGGAAAGGATCTTAATGCCCATTCGACAAATATTTTTATTATTCGCGTCGAACTTAGGCTTCTCTGATAGCTATGATGCTTACAGTATAACCAAGAACCTGTAAAACTGGGTTAAAAATATATGTTCTTGTTATATTAGGGAAAGATTTATAAGAGTCTCCAATATAAAATTAATAAAAAGAATTATGAAGCTATCCGTCGCAGTAATTAATCATCATTTGTATCATAAGTTTTAACGTAACATTAATGAGTCTTAGGTTATATTCTCAATAATTCTGTTTGACAGTCATTAACCCTTGCTACCCCTGAATATTGTGCGTTTTGTTCGTAAATCCCAATCTTTCTCGGATATAAATTTCTGTACTATTATTCTCGATGGATACGTATATAGGCTCCTGGAAACTGGTAGTAAAATTTTGATTGTCCTGAAATAAAGTCACAATGAAGTGGGCAACATTTTTATGATGAATTTCGCGAAACACCTGTATAAAATATCCTATGGTGTTGAAAAGAATGTTTACGAGATGCCATTACGAGCGGAATGTCTTTCATGAGGCTGTTCAACAGTTCATAGTGCACTACGTAACTTGTAAAAAAAGAATAACATTTTCCTCAATGGATTTTCATACTATTAAACTGTTTTGTAGCTGATAGTCAAGGAAAGCTGATCAGATTAAGTATTGACGCAAATGAGTATGGTTCTGTAAGAATTAGACATTATCCTTGTAAAATTGAATTGAAGGAATGCTTTGCCTCAGTAAGGTAAAGTTTTTTAATATCACTAAGCTTCTGATTTGATACTTACTTCTAGGATCTTTAAAAATACGCAACTTTCTTAAATATGATTTTTTTTTCATCCATGAGAGTTAGCGACTGATTTAAATACTAGGCATGTCTAAGGTCGTGGCAAATTCCTGATCTTGGTTAAACTATAGCTCAGTTTCATTCGGTAAATCACGGCACTCCATTCAAAAATGTCCACAACTTTCTTCGTACTTGGAAAGCACAGTTCAAGTCCAAAGGTAAACGCCGCGTTCAATAGACGGATGTATCTTTTTTGCTTCTCCACCACTTGAGAGTAAGTTTGCTCTCATACTTCTCCGTTATCTGTTTGGAAAACCTATGTCCGAACTGCCTCCAAAGGGCTTCCAATGATATGCAGGTCCGCAACCTCCCGGAAATCAACCCTTTCACCCTTTTAACCCCTGCACACAGCGAACTCGAAAGGGGCGAAACCCCGTAACATGGAGCGATCTCGCCCCCCGAATCGCATGCATATTTATCGCAGCAGTCCCTTTCGCAAGAGAAACAGTGGATCTTTCTTTCAAGCCGATGCTCCCTCTTGCGGGACAAAACCTTCCCTCCTTAACTTCCCTGTCCCATTCGCCGCGTTTTTCATCTCCCATTCCCTCGCTTTCAATATCACTTTCTCTTTCAATTTCTCGTTATTCTCGTTGTCCCATCAAATTCCTATCTTATGCTCGTACTCTGCGTCGCTTTCTCTTCCTCTCTCCTGTGAGTATCTGTGAGCTTCACTCTTCTTCCTCGACTACCTTACTATTTGTTTTCACTTCTGCCTTACCTCCATTGTTTCCTCTTTCACATTTCTTTTTACATCATCAAATTTACATTATTTGACTTGCATGGAATTCTAATTTTTTTTGTTTCTTTGTCAGATAAACTTGGTTTCCCCGCTTTTCTTCATTGCATCTGAATCACCGGTATGTTTTCTCTCGTTCATGCTTCTCCATCCCTTTTATTTCCACATATTATCCTTCACCCTCTGTCTTTAATCTTCCTTTGAAGCCTTTCTCATGTCTATTCACAAGTCTTCACCCGGTTTTCTTATCTCACTGAATGTTTCTTTTAACTGTTTCCCATTGTCAATCACGTTTTTTTCTTCTTCTTTATTTACTTTTCCTTTCCCAAGTTTACATAAATCCTCTTGATGTGTATTCACCTCTCGGACTATTTCGAAGATCTTTTCTTCTTACTATTTTATGAAAGCAACACCGTTATCTAGGTTTTTAATTTACGTGAAAACTGGAATAGGTATAGAATAAATTTTAAATATTCTCAAGGGTTTCGTCATAAATAGTTTTTTTGTATTTATCCTTAAATTACCTTTTACATTAATCTTTCCTGTGTTTGTATAATCGATAATTGTATTGATTAGTGATGTGCCTCTTTCTTCCCTAACTTTTTGTCTTTGAAAGTTAAATTTATGAACAGAATATGGATTCGTCCGAGGTAAATAGATTCTTCAACAGTAATAGAATTATTATAGATTCAGTTACTGGGTATAAAATAGTACAAATTAAGATAAAATTATAAATCAAGTTTTTTAGGGCATATTCTCTCGCAATAAACGACATCCCTGATGCACAAGTGACATAAATTTCATTTTATGTAATCGAAAATATTTCTCCATTTCCTCTTCCCAGTCTCTTTCTCAGTCGAGGCCTATCTTAGTCTTCATATCTCTTACTCTGCATTCTTTTCTCGACTACTATTTTACGCCTTCTTTTTCTTCATCCTTTCCTGGACCTTGTTGGCACGTTTTATATATCCCAAGGGTTTCTTTCTCCCATCCACCGGTCTCTAGAATGCACCCATACATCCATTTCCCCTCAACCCTTTCCAATATCTACATCCTTTTTACCCTTTTAGCCCGGCCACCTGCTCGGTTTCCCTTTCCGATGACGTCCTTCATCCTCCAACGCTCAATTGCTATAAACCCTTTTCTTCTTTCGCCCGTCGCTTACAAAAGAACCTCAAAGTATCCGCGTTCAACGTCTACTCCCATTGAAATCTCCAAAGGACGCACCTGTTTGTTTCTTTCCCCACTGCTTTTGCATATATTTTTTTGCTCAGCTCCGATACGTCCTCTACGCCGAGGATTCGCATCTCGTCCTCTTGCTTTTCCAAGTTTTGCATTTGCATCGACAAGGCCTTATGTCCCGCGCGTTCTACGGCGTTGTTTGTGATGCGTAACCAAGGCGATGAAAGGGCGGCGCTGATGCTAAGTATCGCTCCAGCGTTTGCCTTGGAATTCCATCAACATTAAGTTGTCACTTTTTGTAGAAATTTCTTTGTATTTTGACACATCATATAATGGAAGCAGTTAACTTGGTCATCTCATAAATTCCTGTTTTTCACATGGGCCTCCTTCTGGTGCTAAGTTTGTCATATTTTATTCTTCGCCTCCGAATTTTATTTAGTCAGTTATGGCAGTAGGTATTTGGAGGTCACGCATGTATATTGCTGTTATATATTTTTTGCCTAAGAAACTAGAATATTTTTGATAGTTTATGAAAAAAAGGTTGTTATAAGAAATCAAATCCTCACAGTCTAATATAATTGATTATTTTGTTTCATTAGATGATACTTCATATAAATGTATGTATAGCGATTGCTCATCATAATATATCACTATATTTTTGTTTACACCAAAGATTTTTTTAAAATTTCTGTTAGTTTTATCGTTCTATAATTTCTGCATCTTCAACATTATTTATTATTTTCTATAAATTATACCGTTATTGCTTTTTCGTTACATTTTTCCTTTTTCGTTTCCTTCGCAAATACTTTGGCCCCATCGTCTTACTATAAAGAAAAGACATAAAAGCCGGTTGTTTTGATAAAATTCGTTTAATTTACTTCCTCAGTTTTGCATAAAACGCATCCATTCATACTTTCTTTTCATATTTTTAGCTTTGATCGTCATCATTCTTCAATATCTCATTCACTTTAGTGAGCCACATTTTTCGGTCTTTTTATCTTTTCACATTCATTATACACTATATTGTCATTCTGATGTTGCCATCCTTTGCATATGTCCAATATAACATAAAAACCTCCTTTCATGCAGGGCTCTTTTTGGTTTGCATTCATTCATTACCCAGCCACTGCTGACTCTGTCGCTCATGTTTTTGCCCCAAATGCCTCTCATGCATTTTAGCATCTTTCAGTTTACTCGTGTGCTTTTCCTGAAACACCCATCTTTCGATGTCATGCAAAAAGGTGGGCACGAACGTACTCATGCATGTATACAGAATATTTGCCCCTTCGACCATTTCTCATGTTGAACCGCTGATTCCATACAATGCTTCGCCGACCTAACGCCATTGACCTGATAATTTTGCCCTCAACTATTTCTAGAAAGTAAAGTATGTACCAAAATGCGTAAAACTATTGACTGTTTTATATTTTTCAATATATATGTTCTATTTACAATTGCTGTTTACAGTAACAGACTTTACCTCATAAATACGACCCACTTTTCATTTTATGTACATACATACGCACGGAACGATTGTAATTAAACGACGTTCTTTTCGCACAGTGCGAATCTCGCTGGCAGAATGGTTCGCAAGTTAGCGAACAGAATGGTCCAAGGTTCGAGTCCCGCCTGATTTTCATAATTTATTCCTAGTTAAGGAATGGTCGTATGTTGATCTATTGCTATTGTTTACGCCCCTCGACTGTAATTGTCCAATAATAGATGCTCGTGGTATATAAATAAATCAGTGATAAATGAATTCAATCTCGCTCAGACGAGTAGCTTAGGGTTCCCTAAGAATCTTCCTTCACTTGGCCATTGCACTCTTGTTTTCGCATTTCCCTCGACGTGCATCCTCTCCCTCAATTTCAAAGGCCTTTTGTGCTCTTTGACGTCTGCATTATACAACTCCCTCCTCCATTATCATCTCCGAAAATAAAACCAAGAACCTTCACCTGCCTCATCCTCCTTCGCCAAGTAAAAACCTTTCACTTCTATCATTCATCCCTCGATAAAAAATGAGGAAGAAAGGACTTCGCCCCTATATCAATCCAACCTGTCCATATTCCGACGAGAAATGGTAATGAGACTTTTTATTAAGCCTTTATGTCCCTCCGACATCGCTCCGAGGAATGCACATGTCCGCTCGCCATTTGTGCATGTTTTTCTCTATTTGGATCTCAACTGCATACTCACGTGTTTATTTTGACGTCACGACTTTCGAAATGGTCGACTCGCGTGACGATTCATTGGTACCGTTTTCCTCCACTCGCTGTGTTATGAAGTTTTTTGTGTTCGTTGTACATTCGTAAAGTTTCTGCTGAATCTTGCGTGCGTGAAATTACTCGAGGGGCCGAGGAATTTTGAATTGATTCATGCATTTCGAATGTAAATATTCAAATTTCTCATCCTAAAAAAATGTCGTTCCTTTAGTTGAGCTGAACGTTGTGTAATTGCGACTTATAAAAAACCTCCCCTTCCGATAAATTGATTCCTTGGCTGAAGAAAAATTCGTTCTGGAGTCATATTCGTTAGCCCAAACTTTCAGAGATAGAGAGGCTAGTTTTTAATTGTAATCTAATTTTAAATTACTGATTATTTTATATGTGAGACAGTATGGATAGCAACCGCTACCTTGGTAACTTTGAACTTCTTTTACGCGCTTATATTCTAGGGAATCCTTCGGAACATTTTGTAGCCAAAACCGTATATGTTTGTCGAGTCGGAAAAACAGCAAAATGTTCTGTGTTAACCGAAAAAATTATCTATAGGATCTCTCGCGATATATTTGTCTAGCAAAGGTAAATTTTAGCATTTTTCTTCATTTATAAATCAGTATTTAGTTATTTAAATTGCTGAATTGCGCGGTCATGATTTCTGTAAAAACCATAAATTAACCATTTCAAGTAGAAAGGAATTAATTATTGCGTTAATTACCGATTACTGGCATTACATATTACATACTACTTTTCACTCATTAGGTTTTATATACGCCATGACACATTATTATTTTAATTAATTATTCCTAATAATATTCCAAAATGTTGATTTACGTCTTAAAAAGGGTACTCTGAACGAATTAAGCTAATTGACTGTGAGATTTCAGGATACTTAACCCTCTTTTTATTCTAACGAAAAATTGACTAGTTATATTGACAAAAACTGACTCCGTATACAGAATAACAAAAATCGAAGGTTATAACGAAATAATCCTTGCTGCCATCACCTGGATCTAATTATTACTTTTGGTCATTTTCTTTCTCATTGCAAAATAGCGTATTATTTCAATGTATTCTTCCTCGGAAGGAAAGATTTTGCAGTTCGGAGACACGAATCGTTCACCATTCGGAGCTCGTTAGGTTTCCTCCTCCGGGGTCCAGTTCTTCCCCTTCTGGCATCACATATCCTCCGGACATCCTCCCCTTTCCTCTCCGTCATCCCTTACGTTCATCCCTCTGACACCCATTCTTCCATTTCCCCTCTAATCGCTGCCGTCCGACTCCCCCTTCGTCATCTACCGCCTCCCTTATCGTTATAATGCAGAAGCGCCTCTCTCACCCTTGAAGACGTACGGCCTTCCTTCATCTTTTTTTTCCTTTCTTTATATCATCCTATATTTATGCTGCTCCTTTGTGCTTCAATCATTCGAAAGACGTCCTTATAACGTTGCGCTCGTTTTCAGCAAATTTTCGCGGCTTGATAGCTATTTTCCCGATTTTACGCATCGCAGCGTATTTGATCGCTCTATATATATTCCTTAGTTTTAGATTTAATAATATGTAAATGATTCTGTACAATAATTTTTTGTAAATGATTCTGATGCAATACAAAGAGGGAAGAAGATATTTGTGCTATTTTTGCTCTATTGGTTATGCATTTCTACAAACTATCGTTTATATCTATGAATTATTTTGTGATGAAAGCAGAAAGTTTTTGAAGTTATATTAAAAATTATGTGGGTGTTATAAATTAAGAATAAGTTATTTTTTATTTCATTCGTATCTCTGATTCGAATTGGAGTTGATTACCCTGAGAGGGAGAAACTCGAGCGATGTTTATGCCCTTGGCGTTGGTAAATCAGTAATTACATACGCTGCAAGTAAAGAAATCGAGCAACAACGCTAATAAATCGATATCATTGAGCGTGTTATCATGGGGTTTTCAGCAAACGTCTTAAAAAACGAAAATACTTCATAATTTCCTCATCAACGAGTTGACGAACCGGTCATTAAAACTCCGATTGCGGAAATTGGTTATTCTTTCTGATGAAGATGTGAACGACATCTCTCCTGAAGTATGTATAAAGTATACTTGCAGTTTTGCAATTTCAATCTCCGTTTATCTTTTTCTTCATGCTTCATTCAACGCATTTGCATTGTTGCATGCACTGACGTCGTCGCTTCGACAGCAAATTTGCATTCTCCTTTGTTCTAAATGTCCACTTTCTCCCTCTTCTTCTCCTGGAGTACTTTTCTCCAACGCCACACCCACAATGTCCACCTCACAATGCCTTTAACTCTATTTTTTCTTCCTTTTTCTCCCCTTACTCAGCGAACGCTTTGTTTGCGTGGCAGCTTATGTCCCCATGGTTACGCCGCCTCTTCCCTTATGGCCCGCATATTTATCATTCCCTTGCATTCTCCGGATGACACACAGAGACCCTGCACTATATATTTGGAAATATTCCTTCCCTCAGTTTTTCTTCGCCACGAATCGTGAATCCATCTTCTTCCTTTATTTTCTTTTTGCGTGTGTGAAAGAGAGGATTTCTTTGCATGTGCATCGCTTCGATCGCTTCAGGGATACGCTCCTCGAAGGGGAGGTTTTTTTCTCGATTGTCATTTGTTTGCTGTACGCGTCTGCTCACGGATTGGCTCGCGTTTTACCTTTTGCTTTCCCTGAACTTTCCCTTCATTTTGGGATTTTTCGAATATTTTTTCCTTATTCATTTTTTGGTCCTTCGGTCCTTGGTCTCTTTGTATTATATTCTTCGTATGCATGTGAACATATTGATTTTATATCCGGATTAATCCGATTCAGTCGCATAAATTCGAAAGGTACAAACATCGAAAGGATCACATCAATCTCGATATGAGGATGGAAGCTAGTTACATCTGTGATAGGTTTTGAGAGTATAGCATGATAAGCTTCGGCTATCATAAACTTAGCAGTGTCAATCTTCATACATTTTTTCTGTTTTGGAAGTGCTAACAAAGTGGAATTTATTCCACATGATTTACTTAGCATTAAAATCCGTTCTTCTCTGAACAATTTATGTGTTAAACAATTTGACTCTAGGCGATATGTAACTCAAAAGGTTTCACATACCGACTACTGGTATGATATGCGGCTTATAACGCATATGGCCTTCCGAGCATAAATATTCCAGTGAATTAATCTCATGGTCTCTGGAACTTTTGGTAAATAAAAATTCAGTGAAAATCACCGGTATATATAAACTTAATAAAAGATAACTATCCGCCATTTTCTTACGATTCATTATTCGGTATGCTTTCTCATTGTGTCCCATTGTACGAATGTGTTTAATTGGTCTGTAATTATTTCGGTAAAGTAATTTGTACTCTTTCTTTCGTTTATTTTTTTTACCGTAGTCATTCTCCAAGAGCAATGTAATGCTCAAGTATCATAACGGAGAAAAAATAATTCAACTCTTTCCTTCTGATTCATCATCTTCTCTTTTATCCCTCTTTCGTTATTTTCTTACACTTTCATAATTCTTTCTTTAATATTCACTTTTTGTGGAATTTGAGGAAGTTCTTGAAAAGAACAGCATCCAATGAGAAGAAAATGATATTGCAGTCGTAATTTTTTTCTTCTTGTTCGTATCACAATTCTCTGAAAGAGATTTTTTTGCAGTCTCAAAATCCCTTTGTGATATTGGAAGAAAAATACTGGGAAGCCATTCTCGCGTACTGTCTAAGAAAAGGAAGAGAATAAGAGATTTTTCAGTAATGCTCGTTGCAATAGGAAATGCACCATGCAACTAGTTCAGGTCTTTCATTTTTCTTTACAGTTGGAAGCTATGCATTCGTATGAGTGATGATAGATAAACTGCTAGCTGAACTTCATAGTTTGGTGTTGTTTACTTCATTCTTTGTTACTCTTTCCAAATTCTATCTCAGAATTTTAGATTAGTGGTTGTTTCTATATTCTGCATAAATATCTTGATTTTAGCTACAGTTCTCGAATATGAAGCAAAAATAGAATATTTTATATTTATGACTTAATATTTTACTTAATTTCTAAGTTTATTTTGTGACCATTAATTATACCAGCAAAGACAGCAAGATGAAATATTTTGTATTGTTCTGTTGTGTACTCTATGGAAAAGTCTCTTTTCATCAGTATTTATCATGTGAGTGAGAATATATATAAAGATAGTGAAGTTATTCTTGATCATGGAGCTTCTATTTCTAGATGTAATTCTACTTCTACTTCTGTGAATTTATTTTCATTGATTTATTTTCTGTAAATTTAACTGAAAAATGATGAAATATTTAAATCGGCGAGTTAAGTTTCCGAAATGCAAATTTCTATTACTATAACGCAACCATACTTTCCATGAGAAGTTATAATTACGGCGAAAGTCGTTGTCATCTTGGTTGTAATTTTCTATCAACGTAAATGTCAAATAGATAAGTGGTAGAAGAGGCTTTCACCTGATGCCCCATCTTAAGTGCTCACCTCCATCTCTCACCAGAAGAACTTCCATAAAGGAACCTTTGGAGACTCACTCGATAAGCCGCCAAGTGGTCCCTTATATCTTTTCGAGCCCTCGAACGACTTCGATGCTCCATAACTCTCTTTCTCCCTCACTTTCTCCTTCCATTTTCCCCTTTTCCTGTATGCTTCTCAGAAGAGGTAATATTCCTGGAAATCAGCGCTTCGTAGAATTGGGATTAGTCAAGTTTTGACAATGTTCTGACCATTTCCTCTTCTTCGAGTTGTCGAATAAGTAGATTTAGCTCATAATTTCCGCACAATATTGCATCTGAGACCGTAATTTAGCCTATGATCTCTGCTTTGACATTATTTACTATCTGTCCCTTTTCTCTCTTACATAAGTATAATTTTTTATGCGGTGCCTTTTCTGAACTCGATTTCGCTTATCGTTGGAAATCACTTTCAATTTTTTAAATATTATAATTTTATTATGGCAGTTCATCTAAACATTTTATCTGTTTTTAATTATGTTCTCACCAATCCTGTCCTACCCGAGTTCTTGATCATACTAATTAACCTCATTCTGCATAACCTCAGATAATGTAAATTACTGTAATCGTTAGTTAATTACGTCATTTCGCTGAGATGATTATTAAACAATTCCTGCTATAACAGAAAGAAAGCGTTCCTCGTGAAATGTACAGCTTTAGACAATCACACCAGTTATAATTGCAATGAAGCATATACATTACATCGGCCACGGTATGGTGATTTATGAAGTCACGTTTTATCTATTTTTCAAGAGAATACCACAGGGTCAGTATACTGAATCGCCGATGTTTTATCTTACCTTTTTGAAAATTTGAGCTTTCTTCCTTGTATCACGAGAATACTTAATTATAAGAATTTGTATTATTGAGACGTGTTTTAAATAATTAGAATTCAAGCGTACGATTTCAACTTAATTAAGAGAATTATTCCGAATTTTATTGCAAGGATCGAGTTAATTGTTAAAATATTCACTAACACTGGTGAGGTTTTACAGGAGCTTGAAAAAACGCATCAGCTGCGTTTGCTAGCATTTTTGCTAGCATTTTTGCTACACCTCTCTGTCGTATTGTAGCCGTAGACATTTTCATCTTCCAACTGTTCTCACGCTTCGCATTAATCATACCGTCTCACCTCTCTTCCAACACATCCTGCTGTTCTTCATGGAAAATCATGCTCTTCCAAAACTTCCGTTCCAGGTCTTAGCTGCATTCTTCATTTTTTAAAGCAAATCTTTCGCCGCGCTATGGCTCATATGGAAATGTCGGCTTTAAATATCTTTGGTCCCAAACAGGAGCTCTGTGGGACTAGTGCCAGCAGTTATGACTTTTCAAAGGTGTTTCTCATTTTTTTATATTTTCTCTATTCACTCTCTCTCACAGATTGAGTCTATTTTTTCTTTTCCGTTCTCTCTTGTCATTTTACTACCTAGAATTTAAGTTTTCTTTTTTCCTCTATCTTCTTTGTCTTCTACGAATCCTTTACGCGATTAGTCAGTCAAGAAGTTCTCACAGGAGAGGATTGTTTTCATTGAAGTACTTTCTTCTTTTTTTTATCACAAAGGCAAGAAAATCTTTAACGAGTATTTTCTCAATGTGTTTCCAGTCTGCGAATGGTTTCATTCAGATATCTGCCAATGTCATACGTGTAAATTTTTCTCTCGCAATCTTTGTGTATCATATCTTTGTATTTGTATTTTGATTTGTTTATATTTTTTAATTTGTCAATTGTAATTCCGCAGATTGTTTATTTACTTATGCCAGAATTCCTTTTTTCCATATTTTACAATATCTACTAATATGGATGATAGGCATTAAATTTGACTCTTCTAAGTTATATCCGCTCGTTTATTTATCTATGTTAATCGATTTTCTATTTATATGGTAAAATTTTATTTTGACAGTTAATTTTGACTTTTTTGACAAGATATCTGACATATTATTTCCATTCCATTCGATCCTGTTCTCTCTTCCTCAGTTCTCAGGTTTCCTTCCTATTATTAAGTTTGTCAACAAATTATTTTCCTTTCTGATCCCATCTTTTCTTTCAATCGTTTCTCCTATTTTCCTTTTCACCAAATAGTTATCTTATAACTTCTTCTCTTTAGGTAGCTCATCTCTTTCAAATGGCTATCATAATTATATCTCTTTCATGTTTCATTTATTCTCTCTAGCGCTTCTTCAATATTATTTTGGGTACAAAAATACTTATTGCTTGCTCGTATGTGAAACAATTGTGAATAATGTCTCTATTGAGTCCGTCATTCTATTTATTTTGTTCGATTTATGCAGATTCAGTTTTTTAATGAAATATATTTTAAATCAAAATTATTATCTTTTATTTTAGTTGAAAGATATTAACCGCAGAATAATAGTCGGCAAAGTTTAAGTACGTACATATATCCACCGCACTTTGGTATCTTGAGTTTGTAATTTAATTATCTGTGATTTTGTTATTCTGAGGCTTATTATGGCGAGTTTTGGACGTAGGCCTTAATGAAGCCCACCACAGCGTTCTCGGAAACAAAAGATGCGGCAGTTAAATTCCTCTGAAGTCATCTCAGCGAAAGCTCCCAAGGTGTCACGTGATCGTTCCTTCTCTCGCAGACGGCGCAACAATGCCTTTCCTTCTGAGTTGTGACGGTGTAAAAGTTTTGACGACCGAAAGTTTCCAGTCTAATTAATTCCCAGTGCTCCTCAGGAGAGTATCTCTTTCCGCATTCTGATGACTTGTTGCAGCACGACTTGTTTCACGACGCGAATCACCTGCAATTCCTTCGCAAAGTACGGCTATCGGCGGGCACTTTTCTCTGCAAGACCCACCATCACTAAAGGAAGTTCATCATACTGTTAAATGAGGTGCACGCTTTACGGTGAAGTTCCCGGGAAAACTTCCCAAAGAATTGAGGACGGTCGGAGAGCCTCTTTTATTCCGTGATACTTTTCAGCGAATACTTGATTGGATTATCCCATGCTCTCTGTAGAGCGAAATGGCATGTCTGTATGATAATTGGTGCTATAGGAAGTGAGTAATTAAGGATGACAAGATTGGCCTTTCTATACGTGGTTATAACGATTTAAAATTTAAATTTTGTTCTTCATTGTTCGAAAGAGCGATTTGAGTGAGTTTGGAACAATTAAATCTCTCTCTCAGAGTGAGTACCATGAATTAAGAACATGCGAGGTCAATGCGTGTCCGTGTAAGATTTTAAATTTTGGGAGTAGAATTGAATATTTCCATAATTTTGAAGCTTGAAGACGAAGGAAAAAGATTTACCTCAGCAAAAAAATCGGGAATATCCCGGAATATATAAAAGAAAATCCGGAAATATTCATGTCTATCGTTGTTGTTTTGCTTTTGATTCATCAAGGTTTAGGTACGAAAATTAAAAGTGACATGAAAATTTATTAAAAAAAGCCCTCTAATTTGACATGTTTACTTTTTCATTTAATTTCATCAAATTTCAGATTTTCCTTTTATTTTTTTATTTTTACAATAATGCTGTTCCTTAAATTTATTTCTATGGTATAATTCACTCAAGAGAGTTCATACGAGTACAAAGTGAGATTTTAATAACCTGAATTTAAAATATACCGAAGTTGTCTAGAGTTAATGAAGAGTCGCATAACATCTAGCCGTGGGATATTACTACACCGTATTCGTCAATTCTTCTATCTATCGTTACTGGTTATTAACATTGCTTCTTAACATTGATCATTTTAACAATGTTTGATAAACTATATTTATAAATCATCATCATTGTTTATTAATATAAATTTTTATCAGGAAAATTGCTATCAGCTATTATTAATTATTAGTTTAATTCCCTTTCTTTATCACATACATTGTAAATAATAGTTATTGTATAAATATTTATGTCTAACTGTTTAAGTGTAAATAAATGTTCGTCTTTTCAAAGTATTCATGACTTAAGCTCCACTGGCAAGGCCTGTGGAAATACATCAGATAGGAATCACATTTGGTTCCTTCAACTGCGAATGAACAAAAAATTTTATCTCTCTTGCCGCGTGAAGCTTCCCCTTTAGATGAATAATTTGAGTGTGCTTTTAAGAGGATAGTGTTGGGGATAGATAGGTGTGATGCAGAGCCATAGTGACTCATCTTCAGCTATTCCGTGTATCACTATGACGCATGCCGTAGAAGACCTACCATCCCAAGCTTAGCCCTGAAAATTTCCCCTCTCGCTCAACTGATAAACAGCCATCTTCGTTTTGACTCATAGCCACCCGCCCACCCAACAAAAAAATCACTCTCCCCTTATACGCTTATATTTGTTCCGCTCAATTTGTCTGCCCTTCCGACCGCTTATCATGATTTCTGATGCTGCAGCAGCTTCCGATATGAGAGTACGTGTTCTTCCCATTTGTATGTGAACGTACGCTGCCAACTTCGGGGTGATTTTTTGCATTAGCTCAAGGATAGCAAGATTCAAGTGGCAGGCTTTCGATGTATCATAAAGAGATGGAAAGCAAAAAATATTTAACGTTGAAATTGCAATTCAAATTCTGTGAAGATTGTCCCTTGTAGTATCGTAAAATACAGCAAAATATAGTCATGAAAAAGGAATATTAAGGATAAGATTAGAAAAATGCGAAAGAATTTGATGTTACATACAATGAGCCCATAAAGCTCTGTTAAACGTTTAAACTTTTTCTTATTATCAGAGCGCTAACGGAGCATTGGCAGATGAAGTGGTGACTGATATATTATATACAGGTCTATTTTTGAAGGTCGGACAAGCTGGTAAAATATCCATATTTAAGTAAGGTTTCGAATTATTAAAATCTCCTTTTGTTTTGGTGTACATCTGTAGAAATAACTATAAGAGAACTTGGGGAATGCTTGAGAATTTACTTTTGGTTCAAAATTTTCCGTGAAATTGGTGAACCTAACGTAATTCCGAAGTTCTTTGTTTTTTAAAACATTTTTGTTGTTTGCTTCTGTACACTATAATTACACCAAATTTAATGCATAACTTTTTAATTTAATTTTAAATTATTTTAAGTACAATACTTCAACAGTTGTTTACTTTTTTGGAACATTTATCGTCAAAAATGGGGGTGAAAATAGGCATATACAGCGTCAAACCTTTTTCAAGAACATGTCTCTTTATTTTATTATTACGAATATTTTAACCCTGATTGTATACGAAATGAAAGTCTTTTATTAAAAAGCCCTTTCAAGTTTAAAATAAACTTGGTGATTGCGCCATCAAACTGAGAAGGATTACAGAAAGCTCGAAATTGAGTGGACGAGAACGATTTGATATATGCATATTACATTTTCACATTCAAACCACTTTACAAAAGCGTGCGGATGTTTTTTACAAGACTCTTTTGGAAACGTTCTCTTTTTAATAAACGCGTTATTTTCCAAATTGCTTTTAAAAATTTCTGGATTCCACCGCTCGAGCGTTCTTCATTATCAACCGAAGCTTATAATTATTTATCACTCAGATCTCTTTTCGAGCACTCTCAATTGGAAAATTATCCGAAGCAAAATGTTTTCTGTTTTGTAAATTTAATCATTCCCTTCCCACTTCCAACACTCCACTCTATAAGCTCCTTTTTATAAGAATTGACCCAATTGCGTGGGAGTAAATAATAATCGGCTTCTTTTCATCCCAATTTTACGAAATAATTTCCAATATTGAAATTTCATTGAAGTTTAGCATAATATCGATTATAGGCTGATAAATTATCGAGAATCAAACGGCATTTATGTGACTTGAAGCATAAACTTTCGCATATTTAAAATAAGAAAAACTCGCTCGATTCCAGAAAGTTGTAAGTTTCGATACAACGTCGCATCTTAAAACAATACTCAATTAAAAAAATAGGCATGATTTAATTAAATTTAATTTAATGAAGGACTTAAGGGAGGATAAATATTTTTCAATTAGCTTATTCAATACCAATATATCAGTCTATCGACTTATATAAACGACGGTAGTACCCTTAACTTGAAACTGCTGTTCGTAATGATAATTAGAATGAGATAAAAAGAATCACCAAAATCCCGCACTGTTTTAATTAATAGATATCTATCATATTATTTGTCGTTATTTTTCAATTTACATATATTTAAACTATATCTTTTATACTTATTGTAATTCATACTTATTTAACTTATCTCATGTGTATTTATTGTATTTGTAATATCAGTTTAACATATTTTGTATGAAAATTTTCATAATTATAAATGTATTAATTCAATGCAGAATTTATACAGCTATTTCGTTTTCTTAATTTCCTAATTCCATAAAATTTTGATAATTAAATCAAGATTTAGATTTTATCTCACCTTATTATTCAAGAGTCTATTATCAGGAGAATTTCATTTCCGCATCCACCCAGTTGATTGGGTGCCTAATTTTAAGGCTCTCGCGTCATTAACTGATAATCAATGCCAATTTATTGCCTCTCATTTTTCGACCGGATCTACGGGAAGAATCCAAATGTTGGCGTAATCGAAATGCGTTTTGTTGTCGAGGAATATTAAATCGGCGGTCGTTTCCGGTCTCGCCTCGGGTTCAAGGCTTTAATGATCGATACACGCAAGACGCGCCTTTCAAGAGATAGAGCGACCAAGTGAGTTTCAAAAGCACAGTCCTCTTCACATTATCTTCTGCTTTCATGTCGTCGCAATTTCTTAGGAAGGGTTCCCAAAGAGTGGACTGAAGAGCTTACCCTGACATTCAACAGAAATCATGAATGATTTCATTTTATTTTCATCTCATATCATTCAATTAAGTATTAGTTGTGGGAGCTTTTCGCTAATACGAGACTAAATCCGTCAATATAAAAATAAATGAACACCCTTAGATCATTGAAGACTAAGACCGCGCGATTTTTCATTACTAAAGCATTCAGACAGGGGGCGGGTGTGAATTTCTATGCGACCAGCACTAGCCGCAGAAAGTTCTAAAGAAGGAATAAAGCTTGCTAGGGAAGATGAGGCATGGGTTACCTTTTCTTTGCAAGTTTGAACTCGTATAATTCACTCTACATTATGGCCTGAAAGACATAGTAGCTCATTTTTCTTTGCGCTAATCTTCACAGCAGTGATACCTGTAAAAATTATAATTTGATATAGAAATGTATGTCTTCGTGATACAGATTATGTACAAGCACATATACATTACTGAAATAATTGTTGTGTCGTAAATGAGCGATTTTGATTTAATACGAATACTTACAAATGCATACAGCTTTAAAATTTAAACTATAAAACTATAAAATAAAAAATATTAAATTAATAGTGTTACAATGCTTCATAATATAAACTAATGAATGCATATAATTCTAAAAACAGACCATTTTGAATAAAAATGTGCTCGAAATCATGTTAATCTCTAAAATGTGCAGTGTCGAGTTTTTATTTTACATTACTGAGATTTTTTTCAGAATTTCTCTTTAAATTGCATAATCATATTGTTCAGATCAAAACTCACCATGGTCATTTGTATTTTATGGATCTTTATACATGAATGATGTTAATAGATGCGTTGGATTTTCCATAATTTATCTCGTCTTATTTTGAAAATGAAGCAGACTCAATTTCCGGTTCCTCTGGAACGATGTACAGTATGCCTCATACATTTTTAAGCCAAAACGATGATGAATGTTTTACCTAACAATTTTTGCTCGTAAAAATGGAGATAAAAAATCCGCAAAACGTTCTGCAAGCGAGCGGAATTATTCAAATGTTTATCTCTCAAGCCTACGAGTTTATCCTCTATTTGGTCTCTTAGCCGCATTTTTTCTGCGAATTATCGTGTTCACGTGGCTTAGTAACCAAGCAATACTCGTTTATATCGCTCTCGAATGCAATGAAGATGGACGGTGACCGGCGGAAAAATTAATGGCCACATACCATTTATGATATTTTTTCAAGGGAACTAGACGTTATTTCCTGTTTCGTTGTCGGTGTAGGATGTTCATTCTTTCTTCCTTTTGGTGAGCTTTTAAATAAATTTCCGGATGAAATTCCAGCTCGTCTCGATTCTAGCATTGTACACGTGCGGGCCTCATGGTTGATTGGATGAATTACGTCCGTGCTTTTGTTCTAGAGACCTGTTCGCCGTCACCTTTTTTTTAGTTTTAAGGGCTCAGTTTAAGAGTATCATGTTTTCAGATATATTTTTATTTTTCTCTTCCTGTTTGCGAAATTTAGAGGTGACTTTGGAGACTGATAATTCACCTCGCTTTAAATACTTTTCGTTTTCTCATTATTTTTAGTCGATATTAATTGGAATAATTATAATATTTTTTGTTTCTGAAGAATGTTTTTCTAATACCAACGAGTAGTTTTAATGGTTATGATTCCCGAATCCTGAGAATTGCCTTTATTTATTCGTATTCCCGCGCCAGGTTTCTTAATATAATTTGTAACTAATCTTTATCATATTTTGTGAATCCTTTTGGAAGTATTAAGAAAACTTCCGAGTTCCTTTTTCTATCTAATTGTGGTTTTTATTTAAATGAAATTCTCAAGCATATTTTGATTAAATTAACGATATTTATCGTTTATGAATTCGTTAGAAGATCTTGGGAAATAAATATGAATGTAGAATATTTAGCTTTTCATTTTCGTATCCTATTATTTAATTACTTTGCTCTAAGCAAATCTTTATATCTCTTTCAAGGCACTGAAATTTAAGCCAAATTTAGCAGCTCACCGGATTATACATTTGCACAAGCTTACCAATGTATACTATCTTTCCAAATACTTTCTTAACGAAGAAAACATAATAATGAAATTTTTTAATTATCCTGCGACAAATTCCCTCGTAATTTTGAAATGGTCATCATGAATTGTAGTTATTCATTCATATGCGTTATAGATTAAACCATCTTAAAAAGACAGAAACATTGCGTGACTTCGTTATAAAGTTATTTTTCCTTTGGATGGATGCTTTGAAATTCCAAGGAATCTCGATTGATAATATTAATTTTATCGTTGTAGCATACTAATGGAATTGCCATGAATTCAATACACTTCAGAAATCATGCTGCTTACCAAATGGCTCCTTTCGAAATATCGAGTGAAAAACTGAGACAACTAAAATAGTACGAGAATTCTCGAACGTTAGCTTACTTTAAAAAATCCAATCCCTCGTTACATTTGGAGCAATAATAGCGATGGTTTGTTAATCTCTCCGGAACGCAGAATTCAACAGACATGAGGCGGTTTTATCATTCGTTTTTGAATCAAAGCATCCCAGACGGTAACGAAGGAGGCAATTTCCTAGCTAAGCAAAAGCAATGCTAGAGACATAGGGGGAGAAGAGAAAGAATAAGAAGTGCATAGCACCAAGCTTCCTCGTTGAGGGCGGATCAAAGCGGAAAGTCGCTTGCTGCTTATTTTTCAGCGCTATATATATGAAGAGCGATAAAGAGTTTTCTTTCCTCCCACTTCATGTACTCCCTCACGTTTGTTGCACCAACCACGCCCACTTCTCATCTTTTGACGGGATTTTGAAATGCTCGTTACCATACCGTCTTCTCTAATAAGTAATTCAGTCCAGTCCAGAGCGACCCTTTGTAGGCTCATCTTTCATTCGCAAATCCAAAGCTGGCTTTGATCGTTTTCTCGCATTTGTTGAATGCACGTGAAGCTGAAATACGTTTTATTTTCTTTTACCCGTAGATTTTTTATTCCTGTTGCAGCATACGGAGCATTCAAAGATTTTTTTGTTTCGAATAGCTTATTCATTTCCTTCACCCACGTATATACAGTGACGACTTTTGATTAAAAACTTTGGGGTACGAATATCCGATTCCGTGTGGACAAAGTAGCGCGCTTTTAGAAAGCAGGAAATAGTGACTATTGAAAGGGCAATGTTTTTGCTGATGTTCTTTCAAATCCTGTCTAAAGTTTCCACCCTAATTTCTCCATCAAATGGTCAATTTCTTCCATCTCTGATCATACAAATAAGTGACCGAATTACTTATTGGAAGCTTTAGATTTTCCGTACATCTGTTTTGGTTGATTCATGATCCTGCAACTATACGATTCTCAAGTCAAATTTTCAATTAGCAATCGGATATTTTTCGTGTTGAACAGATATTTTTCTTTTTGAGCCTACGTATCTTTCTCTCACTCTTGTTTTGCTTCTATTCGTTCTCTTATAATATAGCATTATACAACTGTTTTTTTCAATGACAGACTTTAGTATCTACAATAGTTGCTTTACCTAAACATAAGAATATTTTTCTCAGTATCAATTTTGTTTGAGCATTCCTGTCTTTTCTTTATTCCAGCATTTACAAAAATGACTGGGGAATTCAAAAATAGAACGGAATCAAAATTTCAGATAATATTTACTTCAAACGATGATTTATATTCTATTATTTGCTTATTAAATTGATGCCTGGGAAATTTGTTTATGAATATCTTTTATTTATTCCATACCATTTAGATATTCCAAGATGAATAATTGTTGAGTATTGCTTTGCGTGAATGTCTTTTAAACAACAATATGAAAGCCATTTTCTTGCTTAAAGTCGTCTACATTTCATCTCCAAATCTAGAAACTCCAAAACCTCAGAATAATTGCAGTGACTGGAATAATCATTGTAACGTGGTCAGCAGTGTCAGTTATCTTGATATCGAGTTACAAGGGAACAGGAATGAACTCCTCATGGAATCGCAAAGAGCCTGTTATCCGCAGGTTGTTGGCTGCAAAAATAGCGAATCTGCGATTGCGAAAATTAGAGCTAGAAGAGCATGTCTGGTGGTTTCCGCACCATCCCTCGAGAGCTAGTCAGTCTCATCTCTCTGTACTCTCGTTCCTAGAATGTGCATTCACTCCTACTTCCCTTCTTCGTATTCTTGCCCTTCTGTTTTTCATCGCTCTTTCTCCTGACTTTCTCTCTTATCAGTCTTTCCAGCACATGACAGATGCAGGATCAGTGGGATGGGGAAGTAATCAATTCGCCGGATCGTTCCCAGACTCACTCTGTTTTTTGGTTCTTTTCCCTTTCTCCGTTTTACTTTCTTTTCTTTTTTTCTTCCGTCCCTCGCACTCATTACCTCTTTAATACGCGTGCGTGAACATTTCAACGACTGTGGGGAAATTAACGTTTCTTATAGCTAATAATTAATGCGGACGCAATTCTTCTTTTGCTGCACGCACTGCGTGTTGAGAAACATCGGAATGAGTTTATCTTCGATATATTATATTTAAAACAGAGGAATGGTGTTGTATTTGGGGTATAAAAAGATTTTTTCTATAATTATGATATCTATAAAAATAAAAATAATATCTCCTGATAGAAATCTCTTTTTCTTCCGGACTTATTTCTATTCATTATTGAGATGAATTATTGTTTTTACTAGAGCTCACGATTTTTTATAATTTAGAAAAAGTGGGGAAAAGAAGATCTTTTATATTTTTGTAATTTTTTTAATTAAGCTTAGAAGTCAGTTGGATACCGTAATGGAAAAGTTATGCTTCTTTTTAGAACTCCGGAGCTCTCGATGGAATTTACTTCCTTCTTTAATTAATTACATGCTCTTCATGAAAGTTTCCTTGCACATGCTGTTTATCTTCTAACCGTATACGTGTACTTACCGCCCTAAGAAAGAGCTACTAGCCAAGTAGGAAAACTTCCAGTTCTTTCCACATCAACTCCGATCTTCAATTTAGCTTTCTTTCCTGTGTTAAATCTTGTAGTTTTTCTGAGCTTAATTTTTATCCCCCATTCCCTCATCATATCATTTATTGCATTTAGAATTCGAATTTATTTTGAATTCCCTTTGGAATCTCACTGAATAGTATAGTTGTCTGCATATGTAAGTGTATGACTACTTTCCTCCAACTCTCACCCATGTATCTATTTAATTTCAATTCTCTCTCGTAATTTTCTCTGCGAAAAGGTAAGAAAAATATATTCAAATATTTATTTTCGTACACAAAACAGTCATTCATCCATTCTAAACTCTTCCATTTCTGATTTCCTATTAGTGATCCTAACTCAAACTGTTTGATTAAGTTTGATTTTCTTTATTATTTAAATCCAAACGAAAACTCTTTCATCTGCAAATACTTATACACTTTAATATTCTCATTAATTTTTGCCATTGAACTGTATCGAAAGCCTTCCAAAATTCGAGAAACATTCTCATACATCCTTATATTCAAGGCTTCACTCTGAAGTACCCTCATTATCCTTATTGCATTCTGCATTCATTTCCCTCTTTGAAAGATAAGCTAATCTTTTCCCTGAATAGTTCGCTCAAAAACTCCATTCAGAACCTTTGGAATAACTTTGGCTGCAAGAATAATAAAACTGATCCCAATCCCGACTTAATGACATTCCCTATCTTCTATTTCTCATCAATCTCCTCTCATCAATTTTACTACATCCCGTTGCTCTACTGAAGGATTAAAGACTTATATTAAAGAATTGCTTATGAAGAATCGTGCGCACGTGCAGATCGCTTAATCGATCACGTAATTGAGGTTCAGCGCAACAGTACGAATTTCCGTGTACTGGGGAGGGTATGAAAGAACTTCACTATCCGGGTGATGTGTGGTTTGCCGGGAATGTTACCGAGGTATCGGATACGTCGTTTTGGCGATGTTTTCGGAGGAGAGAGGGAAGTTTGAGAGGATAAGAGCCCGGCCGTGAGAAAAAAACACCCTCTAGCTCGATTCGTTCGCAGCCGTGGCCAGATATAAAAGCCTAAGAGGAAAAAGTTTCCAGCAAAAGACTCTGAGAAGAATACGGACCTTTTCGTGCGATATCGATTGCTTTGGAAAGTAATTCGTGAAGGAGGATTGATTTTCCCTTTTTCACGTAAGAGAAGAAAGGGGAAAAGTTGCTCATTCACGCTTTCCACGCGGAAATGGAGGCGTATTGCTACACGAATGCATTTTTTGTTTTCTCCTTTATTTCTCTTGTTCCTCGGGGATGTTGCGTTGCGGAACAAGGGTCGGAATGGTGCGGGATTTAATGAACGCATTCCTTCTTTTTAACAAATTTTTGAAGCGAAGTATCCAGAGCGTTTCTTTCTGCATTATAGCTGCTCAAAAAGGATAATTGCCGCTCTTAAGGGTTTACCTGTTGCTAATACCTCGGGGATTGTTTCTTTTTAACAATTCAAGCGTTATTAAACTCGGTTTTTTTTATGTATGACAACGGTTTCAAAGCTTTATGGCAGAATTTTCTGTTCAAAATACATATGTATTCACTTTCATTCTGAAATATCTTCTCGAAATTTCGTGTTGGCTGCAGCTGAGTGAGTGGCATTTATAACTTTTTTATCATTTATTATCCATTATATTCAAAGAATTTTGTTTCAGAAATCACTAAATAGGACTTTAAAGTTTCTTAATTGAGGTTAAACGATAATATTCGATTAAATGGTACAAATGGTAGAACTGTTTTTACATGCGTCTAGTGTATTATTTTATACATACATACATAGTTTACATTAATATATTATATATTATAATATTAAATATTATACCAATAATTTTTTCATTTACTTTATTAACAAAATTAAGAAATATAATTATATAACTAATAAATTTGTAGATACTTTCTAAGTTATAAATGTTTATTTTCTCACATAGTAACGCAATATAACGGAAAAATTATTCCTTTTAGAATTATCAATGCCGAATTTCAGTTTTTTTAATTGCATCGTAATATATATTAAAGATTCTATCTTCTAATTGAGCTTCAAATCCGTTAAAGTGAGACTGCGAAATATATGTGCATAATTCTTAGCAATTCGATACGAGAGTAAAGCCAAAATTAAAGAATTTGTTGAAGAACACGAAACCTTTCTTAGCAGTCTTTAAGAAGGAGTGCATCTTCGTTTAATACCGTGGTGCTTGCGAAAAATATCGTTACCAAGAATTTTAAGTTGGTGGTTCTCGGGAAGGTACGTCCTTTCATTTTACGTCCATGGCTCATAAAGAGCTTCTTCTCATGCTACCTTTCACAGGATATAGCACGCGATTTTGCGAAAACGTGAATGCTTCCGTAAAAGCTAAAGCTTTATGCTTTCGTCCCAAATGTATATTTATAGCTACTTTGCTTATATTCCTCCCTCAGATATCTCTTTATCCTCCCCGTGGAAAGGTCGAGTAAATAGGGAAACGTTTCCGTCTCGTTTGTTTGATTTCATTAGTACGATATTTGCTACGCTGTATAGGAAAGGAGTTTGTCGTAATTATATAGTCACGCTAAATATAGATATTTAATTTTGTCTCAGAATTGTTCAAATTATCATAAGTTGAGATAACTGTTTATGTTACTCATAACAGTAAGAAAGAAATTATATCCATGATAGTTTCCTTAAATTTTCTCAACGTATGTAAAAGCAGCTTATAAGGAGGCTAGATATAAAGAACGATTTAGGATAAAGTGTTTTGAAGCGACAGAATTAACTGTGATTCTGTCGAGGAAAATATCTATTCAAAGAATAAATTCATTTTTAAGGAAAACTCAAAACCATCCTAGTCTATCATGCTTCGAGGTATAAGGATAATGATCCCATTCATAATAATATTAAAAATTGTAATCTGACATTAAATCGTTATAATAGGTGTTCTAACTCTCTGTGTAGGTTTAATCTAGGATCTATGTTTTTCTCTGTAAAATTTTCAATTTAATTTTCTTTCTCATACCCTAAATAAAAAGGAACCATCTATTAAAGTTACCGTTTTTGGAACTTAAATGATTGGATTCTGATTTTTATTTCTCAAAGAAGGGAAGTTAAGCGTAAACATTAGAAAGAAACGGGAGTAGAAAATTCATTACTTTTATCGTGCCAAAATAGTTTGAAGGTATAAAGGAATTCAATGAAACAATATTGCTAGAGTACCCAGTCGGGCGACCGAGTTCATTTGAGCCTTTGAGAAGAAAACAGGACTTGGAAAGAGTAGTTCTTGGAAATCATTACATTTTCGGATGCTGGTTCAGGACCTGAAAACCGAAAGAGGGAGAGAGATTGTGAGGGTTTGTAAAGCGGGCGAAAAGGAAGTGGTATATCAAAGGTGAGGGTCACTCCGGGACTTGGATGGATGGACAGAAAAGAATGGAGAAAAAGAAAAGGCAAAACAAGGGAAATATGTTTCGGTCATTTTTTATCACCTTTCGTTTTTTCAGTGTGCCCGAAAGATGGATGGCTCCAGAGGGAGGATTAGTTTTTCTGTTGTCTTTCCCTTCAATTTTTTTCTATAGCAATCACGGAAGTGGTACGAAATAGCTCTCTGCACGAGAAGGAAGGCAAGTTGACTTTTTCCTGTGACGGACAGAGAGACCTTAGGTCTTGCCCATTTATTTGGTTGTCGTCTTACTTTTGATTACTTCCATATTTTTAGCTGTGCTATGTTAACACTTTGGACTAATCTATAGTTTAATATTCTCCTTTCGAATTTACACAAAAATCATTCGTAAATTTCACGAATGACGGATATAAATTTAGAAAATATTTTGATTTAAGGATATTATTTGTTGGATTTTTATTAGGATATCTTTTGATCGAATGCGGGCATTGCCCTTACTACGGATAGATTTTATTGGAAAAGTAGATTAATTTTGCTTGAATTTCAAATTATAAGAAACAGAGATAGCTCTGGTTTTTCAATGAGAAGGATCTTCCTCGCTAGAAGAACTATAAATATTTTCCTGAACCGCAACGAAATATAGAGAAATTCTCCGGTATCTTCTTGTGGGTGTGAAATCGTTCAGGATTTAGGTGATGCTGGAGCAAGATTTTTATCTGTCTCCTTCCTCCGACCGAAATGTCAAGTAACTGAATCCGTAGCCTTCTTTCGGAACGCGATAGAAAAATGTTTGATCTTTCCCTCTCCTCATTTTGAATGCCGTGAGCATCCTTTTTCCAACGCCAAAGTTTTCATTTGTTAAGAAACTTTGGTGACGTTGTGTTGCTTTTGTTTTTAACCTCTCCAATCAATCTTTCCTCCTCCTTCTCTCCCTCACAAAAATCTTTGTTTCTTTCCGCTATCCCACTTCTTTTTCATCCTATCCCCTGTCATTCTTCCTCCCTTCCATCCATTTATCTTCTGTTTCCTTATTCATTTGACGATATCTACCTTATCCTTCTTCATAGCGCCTTAGAACCGTTTTATTGTGGGTCTATATTCAAGATAACACTCTTTCTATGCCATTTTATAATGGTATATGCATTTACGTTTCAACTACATACCTTAATTCTTGGTAAACATTGATTTTTGGAGTAATTTTGGTTGAGGTATTTTCTCCTGTGAGCCAAAAACGCCTATAAATAGTCCTAGAGTAGAAATTGTAGCATTTGTAATGGAAATTGCTAAGTATGTAAATACATGGTGGTAATTGATGACAATTCTGAATATAAATATTTTTGCTGGAGATTTATTAACCCGTCAAAATGTTTATTTTTTCTTATAAAGCTTTGTGGAATCTTGTTATCCTGTACCAAAATGCAAAACGACAAGGATACTTCATTGGTTTACTAGTAGCAGTCTCTTAAAGGATGATTTACTTTTTTCGTGTGATAAAGTCCAGAACCCGCTGAAAAGCGCTTATTGAACAGGATAGTGTCGTAAGCACGAGCGTTTTATACGGGTTTCATTGTTTACCTGTAAGGCTTGTGCATCTCTATAATTTGATTTTAACATGTTTTGGAAACGTGCTTCTTCCTAAGCATCTCAGCTCCTTTCTACTTTTTCTATACCATTTGCTGCTTTTTGCTTTTTCCCTTTGCTCCATTTCCTCTTCTTCTATTTTCTTAAACCGCTCCGATACTCACTTTATTGCATTCCTTGGACAAATCAGGTAAAGGTATCCCAAGGGAGGAAGGGCTTCGTCAATGTCGAAGGGAAGAAAAAAGGAAAAAAGCTATCGGTCAGTGGCGGAGAGAGAGGATCGTGAACGGGAAGTAGCGTGCGTGTCTCGAAGTCACGAGAGGTGAGATTGTCAAGGCGATCGATGTGAAAAGGTCAGGTTTCCTTTTGTTTATTTATCCCCGTTTTAATGGGATAAGAATGGAAGAAAGTGCGCTTGCTTAGAGTGTCCTCAAACTATCAATTGCCTCACGTCACCTTCGACTTGTCGCTGTGAAACGAGATGGGCGGAGTAACATAAAGCAAGCTGTAAATATTTACGAGGATCGTACGAGTGTTGTTTGTTATGGCGTTGCTTTGGTGTCGATGGAGAAAGGTTATTTTCCTTCCACGATGCGTCCGCATTGCGCCTGCGAAGAAAGGGAGAGAAAGAGAGGTGGTATAGTGATATTTTTTCAAATCTGAGAGAGTTTTTCTGGTAAAAAAACATCAAATTTGGAGTAGCTGCGTGTACTGTTGTCACGCGAAACCGTTCTTCGCAACTTGTCACATATTCAATCAAATTATTCCTTGTTTTTATTCTGGCCATTTGGTGATGAATTTGTGCTTGGTTAACTTCTTCCTCGGAAGCATATCTGCGCATTACATGCGTGAATCTTATCGGTGAATGTTTATATATCGTTATGTCAGAATTCGTCTGAATTATGAGATGTAATTTATAGTCATAATTAAGCTCTTTTATTTGAGTATTTTACGTATTTCGATTTTCTTGAGTGTTTGATTTGGGATTTACTGATGTGATAATTTATCTAAGTCTCGATATTTACTCACGTAAGTTATTTATATCGGTAATTTTTCCTTGGCTCGTTGTATACTTTTATTCTTTAAAAAACTGAAACCCACGGATAAGTAAAGATAATATACTATTAAAAATTTTGGGATCGTGTATCAAGTTGTCTGTTAACCTGAAGATGACGCTTCCCCTGAAACTTCTTGGAGCTTAAATTGACTCTTATGGAAACCTTAAGACTCAGTTTTTCATTAATTCTAAGTAATAACACTACAAGATGTTTAGCTTTCTAGAAAAAGTATTTAACTCGCTGCTCTATTTTATATTTTTTTTATATTCCCTCTAACCTTTGCATTTAAAAAGGCGAATTTACACCGCGATTTTCTATTCCATGAATAAAATAGCTAACTAAAGACGCAATATATAGCGTCAATTCTTCTTCCTTCTTCTAAAATGGAGGAAGGCGTACTTCGTTGATTGACTCAACTCGGTTACGAATCACTTAAACTCCGTTTTTTCCTCCCCTTCGTCGTTAAAACTGCTATATTCGAGTCGTAATTTGTTATGGCTTCCCGTATTCCCGCAAAGCCAGTGAAGGAGTGATGGCAGGCGTAATGGGGGTGTTGGGGTCAAAAGACAAGAAATTGGGGGCGATCAGCGTGCGTGAGAGAGTGTGATCGATCTTCGGTCCGAGTTTATTTTGCGATGGAGAAAAATGGCTGAGAAGGATGCACGCCCTTGCTTTTAGCACGTGATTCGGATCTTTTTTTGACCTTGGGCTATTTGTAATCTAGTCTTATTCCGCCCTCATTCATTTGTTAACCTTAAAGATCCGCCGAAATGTCAGGCACTATATAACTCAGTATCCATTACTTCCTATAAGCTCTCATAGCCGTAAACTAGAGTTAGATGAATGAATGCTACAAAATTTTATAACCTGCACTAAACGATGAAAGTAGATTATTCTATCAAACGATTTAGAGAATTTAGAAACAATTTAGGAAAGTCGAAAGACCAGTGTGCTCTGGATATGCAATTTTATATTATTCATTGACTCATTTTCCTTGCTCCCACGTAAAGGAAAGGTAAATCCTATGGTCCATGTTTAACTTTGAATTTTAGAAGTTAACGTCAACCTGAAGGGCAGCAGAAGTTAAAGGCACTAGTACTGTACATTTACTTAAAATGCGCTTAGTCGTGCATATAATGGACTGATGTAGAAGTATATTAATAAAAGTTATCTAAGCGATATTCTCGAATATGTTAAATCTTGGTTGAAATATTATTCGTTTTGAAGATAGCAAATTCCCTGTAATATTCCTCTGTAACGTTAAGGAATGGCCTTCTTTTGGGAGAACGTGGAATAAAAGTTTAGATATACGCAGGAGTTTGTTATTTAATGAA
Source organism: Pachydiplax longipennis (assembly GCA_036926295.1). Taxonomy (NCBI): domain Eukaryota; kingdom Metazoa; phylum Arthropoda; class Insecta; order Odonata; family Libellulidae; genus Pachydiplax; species Pachydiplax longipennis. The sequence goes on from JAVFKF010000012.1 coordinate 18,146,103, forward strand.
TAAATCAAATAAAAAAAAGTTCAGGATTTGCTCAGCTAGGTACATATTTGCACCGTAGATTCTTTTCTTTATATTCAACTTACTAGTATTGTTTATTTACCTCGAGAATGAAGACTTCGTCCTCTTTCTACGGTAATATGAAAGGATCCGTAAATACTGATTTTCCAAGAAAGTGATACTTTTCTTTTGGCTATATATTCTATTTACTTTCATTTTCTCATTATTTGCTTTAATATCTACTATTTATTCGGTTACATATGAATATTTCGAGGATACGTTAAAAAGCACAACTTGGAAGCTAAAAAATACTTTGTTTCCTTATCTTCGTTTCTATTCGGTCTGCATTTTCTGACGTGAGCTATTTTAGAGATAAAAAATCTTATTGCAGAAAATATGTAATCATGTGCTTCTTATGGGTTGCCTTATTCCTACTAGTACATTCACAGAGGAAAACTCAGAATGAGATGTGCTAAAATTTACGGTTATTTGAATCGACATTGTCGAATTTCCTGAAAGAATAATGTATTCTCACCTCATAACCTTAGGAAAGGCTCACGGGAAGGCTGCAAAATTAGCATTTTTGGGAATTAATATTAAAGTAGAATTCTTCCCTCTCGTGAATCTCTTGTATGCAAAATTTTACTTCCTGTCATTAAGGACCGTTTTTTTTCGTCGCCTTCCGAACAGAAACATTTTGAAAGAGGAATACGTAATTTTCTCAGTGAACACATAAATAACCTGGACTCTTATTGTCTGGATTGTTCTCAAAGGGTTTTTGCCTTAGCGAAGTCTCGGAAAAGTTCCTTAAACTTTTATGTAAAATAAGGCCTTCATGTGAATACATCACTTGACCCGGAGATCAATTAAGTCTGCATCTTCGCCAGAGCTACCCGAATTCAACTTTTATGTTCCTCTATAATCAGCGCTGAGAAAGTCAGGAAATCCATATAATGATACTTAATTAAGCCCGGATGTTTCACCGATATATTCGGTTTACTAGAAAATTAATATTAGTTTTTATTGATGTATTTCTTTAGTTATTTATGAAAATAATGCAAAAGATATAGCAATATACTAGTCCGCTTGCAATATATTTAATCAGGGGCGGAATTATACGTATGCATGGCTGAAAAAGTTCATTTGTTTTCCGCTGTAACTATTTATCAGAGGAAGTAAAGCTTAAAAATATATCGCTATAAATAAAATTCTTATACTTAAACAACTTATTCTACATGCAACCTCAGCTTCCATTAAAGAAATTAAAACTTCATCTTCCATAGTAGATTACGCATCAGATTCCACGTATGTTTTTAGAACACTAGGGTGGGAAATGCTTAATGAGCTATTCTATTAACCATCCGTTAGCTTGTTAGGCAGCATCGTCGCAAAAGTGGCTATCTGGTGGTCACGTGATCGTCGTCTCCCACGCGACCGTCGTCTGTTGCCCATACTGCTGCTATAGCAACAGACCATCTCAACCCTTTTCGAAAGCAGTCTCCCAATATCTCGTGCGCTATGTTTTGTCTCTCCGGCGTTATTATTTGCTGCTCTTTGTTCCATAACGTCGGCCAGGTCGATACGTCGGGTTTGAGTAATCAGTATCGACGAGGAGTGCTTTAACGGACGGTCACGGAAGCAAACTCTGTGGACAGACAAATGTTTGATTGCGTGCTCCCATGAGAAGGTCTCCGAGGAAATTGAGTATCACGGAATTGTAGTTTGCGAGCCGGACCAAGAGATATTGCGATTTGCCTCTGATATACCTACCTCTAGGCATTTAGCGCCTAAGATTATAAGATGTTATATAATATATGTTTTATCATATGTATAGAGTAAAAACCCTTAGGTTACTTGAAGCTTTTTATCATCAATTATTAATCGTAATCTCCGCTGTTATGTTACCGATAATGAATCTTTTAACGGCTAGCATATAATGATTTATTCATTAAGACACTACTTATACAGTAGATTAATTTATCACAACTGGTGCCCCGCAAAACACAGGATATTGATTGTAAACTCCTATATAAATATCCAGGAGTAAAAATGTAGTACAATTTAAAAGTTAAATTAAGCAATTCTTTTTTCATAGAATATTTTTCGTTAAACAATTTGACATCGATAAATTTGTTTTTGGAGGTGCTATATTTATGCCAATTTAAATTGTTTCTGAAGATTAAAATATTTCGTTACTGCACCGGTTAATGATTCTCTGGCTCATTAAATTATAACTTTCGTCGTAGTGTAGTGTTCTTTCGATCTTTAAAAGCATCGGATGCATCGGAAGAAATATCCTTTAAAAAGAATTATATCTTCCGACTCCTTTAAAGGGGGACTTTATTTTCTATGGAGCTAATTTTAAAGTGTCTCTCTTCCATACACTGTTACCAAGAGTTCAAAATACGAGGAAATAGAAAAATATATCTGTTTGTGATATAGTGGCATATTGGCATATTTTTCACTATTTAATTATCTTTAAAACTTCAGTATCTTTTTCATCCATTAAGATACTCGAAATTATATGATTTGGTATTTTGATAAAGAAATTCACCTGCTTCAGATCACTTTCTTTTCGAGAACAAATTATTAATACTGAAAGTTTTTTTATTGCTGTATTTTAATATGCTCTGAGTAATTGATGGAAGATGATAATAATTGGAACTTAGTAATAATGTTTTCTTATTTACACTAAAGAAAAAAAAGATTCTTTTGGAAGATCGACGGGAACATCCTTTTCAAAGGAACGTGATTTGGTATACCTCCTCATTCATCACGTCTTATCGTACCGCATCAAGTTGGACCGAAGCCAAGTGACTTTCTCTTCTCCTCTAAGCATTCACATGGGTTATTATACGGCCCGAAAAACAGTCAGGCGTGCTCCCGACAAAATATTTCCATAAGTTTCTTCATTGAGACGCACGTAAAACTGTTTACGACTCGTTGCCATCCTGCTCATTGTCTTTCGGGAAATGAAATATGGAAATGAGCATCTATCGTCTTTTATTACTCCACGTTCGGAGAAAGGATTGTTTACGCTTTTTCTTTTGCCAAGTTGATGTGAATGAGGACTAAATTCGCCTCAAATGATAAATCGATGGCGAGAGGAGAAGATGAAGTTATAAATGGTAACATGGAGTACGCTGCATAAAGGAAGAGAGGATCAAAATCATTTCCGTGCCTCGCTTTATAAAAAGGTTATTGCAGTCTTTGGGATGATTGAACGGAAAGGTCTCTGATTTTTTTTTCAATTTTCTTGCTTTACTTTTATACGAGTTCGAATGAATGGCTAAGTCTGGAAGGGAACCGAAAAGAAATACTTATGAAGGAGGATTTAAACTCTAATAGGACGAGGCCTTTTTAAGTTGTAGGATTTCCTTTTTACGTTACCTTTTTGTCGGGAATATCTAAAAATAATATACCTTATGAACAGGTCGTGTCTTTTTTGCTTCTTTTCACTATATTTTGTTGTTAATATTAATTTAGAGTTTTATCATTATTTTTATTTTTTTGCTGCACGTTTTTATGCTAAATCATGTTTCAGAGATTCATTGACATGGGGTGGTTTTCATTGAAACGGATAAAAATCCACTAAAATAGGCAAACTTTAACTTAAATTAAGGGACATTTAAAAATAAATTTTAGCAAACAATCTGATGAAAGATAATGAAAATTAATAACTAAAATATTAGTAAATTTCTCTTATACATCTGTATTACAGTAATTTTGAACTTAATTATAAGATAAACAAGAAAGTATTCTTAAAATATTGCCTCTGTACTTCATGACTATTATATTTTTCAATAATCAAAGAGCCGCTCTGCTAATTTTACTTCGTAATTTATATGCTACTTATTTTATCATACATTTGCTCAGTATATTTTGATTACTTCCGTTTTTCCACTACGTTAATAGAATAATTTTCTTGTTTTCAACTCTTTTGCTCGTTGTCGACAAAGAAACCTTTTACTCTGATTTCTCCTGCTGATTTTATAACTGTAATAGAGGTATAGTTTACATTCTTTAGAAATAATAAAAAAAATGAAATTTGAAAACGAATAAATTAAAGTTATATCCATCTCCAAGAATCCTGTTTATTAGTCTTCTAAGTTCAACAAGTAGTACACATCTGAGAGGCCGAGAAATATGAAGTGATATAAATAGCAGTAAATTGGGGCTTTAATCCAAAAACCTAATATTTGCGTGTTAACAAATTAAGAAATGGAGAGGTTGAAAGTGCAACCGCCGGAATTGAGTCAAGATTATATCTCGTAGCAGTTAATCGAGGAACTCTCGGAGAAAGAATTTCCTCCGTATTTGATCGGTAACCTCCACTCATCAGAGCTTTTGCAGTCGTTGTTACTCTCTTAGTCAAACATAAGTTACTCAAATCAAAAGTTTGTTTTGGGCTATCTCTTCCCACGGAGTATTCACTTCGCCGATCAAGGGATCGAATGATTGAAATTCTGAGGGAACACTCAAAATGAGAACTTGAGAATGGAAGTGAGCAAATTCTTCCCGCAATGTGTAGATTGAAAAGTTTCCGCTTGAGAGATGGAAAGATCCGTGTTACAACTGTAAAAGTTCCCCTTTTCATTTTAGTTTACCTTTCTAATTTTACAGTAATCTGTGGTTCCAAAGCAATCGTGGAATTATCTTTATCCTGGTACGCTGATTGTTAGCACTACCAATTATTTCAATCATTCTTTAAATAAGCGAATGTCCGTTTACATACCTCCATAACCTGTTTCATACATACAAAGACACATATTTCCCTTGTTATCTTTCAAGGTAAGCTCATTATTGTCCTCGTCTGTCAAAAATACTTCTGCATGCTTTCTAATTAAACTTCCTGCCATTTCTGTGATTTATATTAGAGTAAAAATAAGTTTTAGAGCTTTGTACCTGGAGATTATGTATCACCTTGTCTCAAATAGGTTTGGAGGGCAGTATAACCACAAGGAAAGACCTAGCCACTTGGGTCTTGTTAGACGTCTATCTCTATCTACCCATAAAGTAACGTAACCTCTGTGGACCATCCATTAAAAATAATTTTATCAAGGACAAAATGATAGAGCAGAGTCTATTGGAACGTAGTTAAGAATTATGGAATGAAATAATGAGAGCATATTACGAGATCTGACAAATAAGTTGGCTTAACCAAACCGTTCTAAAAAATATGCCGAATTGATATAGTCGCGGAGTTATCTTACTATTTGCTACAGTCATCAACTTTGAATGTACTTTCTTCAATTTTAAACGGAGTATGAACTCTTGATGAGTCAAATCAATTCTGAATGCTTTCTGCCTTAATCAATAATTAATAAATTAATAATTAACTGGGAAACCGGGTAAAAATCGGGATGTAATTTTAAATTTTTGCTTTAGTCAGTAATGAGTTGTAAATTTTAGTTAGTATATGTTTGCGCGATGCGTTACAAAGTCTTTCATTTTGGTCTTTGATTTTTTTTATATTCCTGAATCCCTTCACATTTAATAAATAGTTTTCTGTCGAAGTGAAGATAAGATGAATGAAGATAAGATAAGATGAAGTCAGTAATGAGTTAAAAATGTTAGTTAGTATATGTGTTTGTGATACGTTACAAAGTCTTTCATTTTGGTCTTCGATGTTTCTTTTTATATTTCTGAATCCCTTCACATTCAATAAATAGTTTTCTGTCGAAGTGAGGACGAGATGAAAATTCGACAGGTGACACTCCTCAAAATTGGGATAGTTCCAATCGCAACGGGACGTATGGTACGCTCACTCTTTGAGTTTCCTTAAGCGGTGGTTGTTTGGCTTTCCCATTTCATCCGTGCATTTTCGCCTCCTCTACATTTTTCCCTCAAGCTTCACTACCTTTCCTCACGAACTCTCTCTTTCCCGCTCTTCTAATGGAAAAGCTCCGCATAAAGTCGCAACTCTTCCGTTTCAACGGGACTCGCGAGCTCCATACAAGGATGAAAGTTTTTCATTTTCTCAGCGGGAGAATAAAACTCGAGTGCGGTGAAAGAGTCAGGGTCTCCGTCAATAAGTCGAGCAAAGAGTTTCCAAGAAGTGGCGAAGAATGCGAAAGTAAAGTGATTCCGAGGAAATGGTTTCACTCTTCTCGTTATTTCCATTTCGCAGTTTTCCGCGCGGTCGGGGCACTTATTTTATCGTAGAATGAAGGATTTATTTTCCACTGAGCTTCATAGTAAAGGAGAAGTATGAATCGGTGAGGCTTGAGAGAGAGATGAGGAGAAAGACGTATTCAGAGTCTGAAAAGGTCAAAACTGATCTTCAAAAGAGCGATTTGACGCAAGGATTCATTAAAGATTGCCTATTTTATGAATATATACTATGCTTTTAAGGATTAGATTTAAAGTAAAAAATCTTGTGAGTGATTATAATGTATTTAGAAAACCGTGACTTGGCTAGAGGATAAAAGTTTTAAATATTAAAAATTGGTACAGCGACATCAATCATAAAATAAATTTGAAAAATATGCATAATATGAGTAATTTAATCGTGGATATGAGGAAGGAAAAGAAGGGATGACTAGAGATGGAGAAAGTGATGAATCACTGACAAGGAAGGAATTTAATTGACTGTTTGAATTGATTGAATAAAATTATTCCTGTTTAATCATGCCCGAATTTTTTCGCTGTGAGGTTCCAGCTTTTATTCCTATCTTCACAAATATGAGATAGTGAATTCATTCATTCATGCCCGATTTAAACCGTAATATATGCTTTTGATATAGTTGTATAAGTAAACGTATTTTACATTTTTCATGTGCAAAATAGCTGGTTCCAGAGTCGTTCCTCAACCTAAGCATCTCTTGAACACACTAAATTATCACGTGATCAGAAAGGAATGCCTTAAAGAATAATTAATTATCGAGTTACTAATACACATTTAACGGATAAGTGAGTTCAATTCCACAGGATTTCTAAGGCAGTAGAGTTAAAGGAGTCAGATGATATTTTCTCCGAGAGAATACGAGAGGCAGGCCTGAAATTTAATTTTTATGTGAAGTTGATGAGAAAGCTATCGAGAATTCCCATTCATTTTCTTCCCTTCTCATCCAATATCTCTTTCCACTTTTCCCTTTGGAGGTTTTATAAAGCTCCTTTAAATGATGAAGACGTTATTAAATATCTCGAGCTGTGTTTTGAAAGAGGGAATACTTCAGCCTCCGTTGCCAAGAGATTCTCGCCTCAGAGTTAAGATTTACGTTTTCGCGTCTTATTCACTGAAGAAGTTGTGATATTTAAGTGGGAGAGATGTACAGATTTGATCATAAAATTGGGTTATCCAACTAGGATACTAATGTAAACATATAAGATCATCATGAAGTAAATATGGGTATAAACATCTTAGGCCGTAAATTGAAAGCGAAGCTTTATGAGATTGGAACGTGAGGCCTAACCAACGGAAGATAAATAACTTAAGATGCAGGGAAGGTAGCGATACTTATTCACGTTGCCTTGTAAATAGCCTAGTTTAGAACGTTATATTTATGACGACCTAACAACTTCATCGACTAAATTATTGGGTGATATACTCAGCTAATTCTGCTACCCTTATCATTATGGTCATTTTCAAATTCAAGGCATGTAATTTCTGATGTTTGGATCAACTTTATCGCTTTACTTGCTATAAGATGATTTAATATTCTTCTTAGATAACAATTGGTAGTGTCATTTTTTTTAAATTGATGGATTCAAAATACTTCTATGTTTTCTTCGCTTAACATAATTAATCAATTGAATTACCTTCTAGTAAAAAAACTTGCTCTTTCACGATTTCGTATGTTCTTAAGCCTTGAAAATGTTTGATTGAAAGTTTCCGAATATTTGATTAGTCGCAAGGATAATTTTGAGGAGAGAGTCGCTGTATCCTAAGTCTCATACTTCGACGCCGAATTTTTTGATTGAGTCTAATTTCCCATTATTAATTATGACTTTAAGAAATATTAATGATGAGAATCAGTTAGACTATGATCAAATTTGTATTTGACTATTATTTATACAGCCGGATGGCTTTTTTGTCTTAGTCTCGAAAAATTTTGACTCCAACCGGAATCTGAAACACCTCGGCTAGAGGCAACGAATATTAACAGCAAATACTACGATTACTACTACTATTTACTAAGCTAACAGGGCACCCTGTAACTTGAAAGATAATATTTAGTTCATTTTATGTATGCTCAAGTTGCTGGTATCTGAAAATGATGAATGATATTAACTTTACGGTAAAATTAGCATTTACGTCAGTATATAATTTTTTTGAATAGTTGGTTAGTGCCCTGTTCATTGATAGTTATATGTGCGATGTCGTTTCTAACGTCGGATCTTGATATGCATGTGTAACTAAGCTATTGATCCATTTCTGATTAGTTGACTTTTTCTCCATTGATTTAACTGAAACGCAATTCATTCCGTTGATCACATTGGCCGTGCAGAGAGAATGGGAAAAAGAAAAATTTTCGCTTTCAGCAGGAGAACTCATTCCTCAGCGCTTCATTCTTCGCCTTGTCTTCCCCATTGAAAACCCTTTTGTTGATTTACTTTTGTTTGGTTCCTTTCACTTGGACAAACCTCGATTTCCTTCCTCTTCTCAGAGGATTGTGTGGCCGGTTCGATGGGACGGATCTTAATTAACTCCTTCGCTTTATAATGTTTCCTCCCCTTCTTACTTCAATCTCCCATCCCATTGCTCCTTCAAATACCGAGCTTTGATTTCAGTCCCCTGCCTTCCAGACTTCGATTTCGACCAGCACGTCAGTGCAAGACTAGACAGTTGTACTAACCAAAACACCTTGTATGCTCCCTAATATCATACTCATAATATAAATATTTCCGGTAAAATATATCGAGATCGTAGGGCACTTGACCATAACTATGAATGCAATACTTTCGAGGGTTTCAGAAGGTATTTCAAGGGCTGCTATCTAATTATATGAAAATGTCTCGTACATCAAAAGCTCATTGATATAAGGTTTATACAAGTTTCGAATATTTTGCAACGTTAATATTTCTTATACGTATACTCATTCAGTGATAAAATTTCGGGCAATAAATTATTTAACGTTGATCATTAAACATTTTCTCATAGTTTAAAATTTAACATCCTATATCTTATATTAAAACGGTCATTTAAATATTTAGGTTATTTTTACTCGAAATAATGAAACCATCCCAAGTAGTAGGTATCTGATGTCAAATTCGAGGTTGATTGAAGTTGGATAAGATGGACTCCTTTGTAGAGGGAAATTAATAAAAGTTGAGCACAGAAGTTGTTTCCTCTAATTCAACGTATTCCTCTGGATTTATTTCCTTAACTATTTTTTTCAGTACTCGGTAATATTCGGATGTGTTGTTTTGTAAGTCGCACTAAAAGAATAATGGAAATTGTTCTTTGCTGTGTTTTAATAGATTCCTTTTATTGTTCCTTTCAGTGTTGTATTTGGGAGACTACGGCTCCTCCTTTGCTCTATTACTATTTCATTATTCTCTCTTTTTTTATCAAATTTTTATAAGGCCCTTTCTTTTCATTTGCTGTTAGAGAGATTTTTACATTAGCTTCTAGGTCAGTCTATTATATTTTCATCATTCCTTTGAGCAAGTTCCACATCTACATAGCTTCTAATATTCTCTTTCCTACTGCTGTTATAGCTCAAGATTCACAGTCATTATTGAATTATCAAAGTTGAATATTTAATCAAGTCGAAGAAATCAATGCCGTCTTTCTGCTCTTAACTTTGGAACTGGGCCATCTCTTGCAATGATCATTCACGATTCTACCTCACGTCGAATTATCGAATCGGAGTTCTCTCTTCTTTGGAATTATCTTTAAAAACGCTCGCTTTCCGCTTCGCCGAGGAAGTGATTTCCACATTATGTCTGCAATTCAATCGTCCTCGCCTGAGTTACTTTCGCAGTTAGTGAACATTTCTCTTTTCTCTCCTTATATCCTATCCGTTCATTTCCTTTCCTCTCCTGCATTCATGAAGATGCCGAAATCACTGCATTTTTTCTTCTTTTGTGCCTTAATTGAACCACCATTTGTATGTAAAGTGAGGCGTACGAAGTCTGTTCTCTTGATTTCGCCGAAGATTTGAGTTTCCGTGGACTTTATTCTACGTTATATAGGGAACGTAATCCTTTTTTTATTCTTTTAATTTTTTACTCAATCGGATTTAACTGGCTTTAATTTCGCTCTCGTGTTTCTCATCTTTATAATTAGAAGAGTTTTTAGATTGGATTAACATGTAAAACTCTCATATCTTTCTAAACTCTCTAACTTCTTGCATCAATGCATGTGGTTCATTTTTAGTGCTTTTTTCTGGGTGAATTAGTATAATTAGTCTATGTCTCGATCTAAGATAATAATTATCAAAAGACTTTTATTTGGGCATATGGAAATTTAAGAGGAAGAGATAGCATGAAAGAAGTGAACAGAAGAAAAGTACTTTGGGGTTTTTAAAAGCTAAGTTTGCGTTTTATTGAGTATCTGAACAGACAGTAAACAGTTCAACATCTTTAAAGTAGTTGATTAGTTGATATTTTTTATCAAGAAAAAGTAAATTATGGAAATAAATTCTGTGAAGTTTAAAATCCATTTATAAGAATGAATTCAGTCATTTATGAATATTTTCTGCCTGTCCTTTCTACATTGAGAAATATTAAGAAAGGAAAAAGACCTCCAAAGAAAATTCGGTATATTTAGATTCATATTTAGGTTCATATTTTTATTTCAACGAACCGACTTGGCTACGTCCTTGGAATAGAGAATTCGCTGCCTAACGTTAAATTAAAAAAAAAGGAAATCTTGGGAAAAAGTTAAAGAGAAAAATCAAGGAGAAGGAAGGAAAATAGTCTTTTCCATTGCTATGTTTAATGCATTTCCCTTTGTCCATAAAGGCCAAGAAAAACACGGCAAAGAATCGAAGGAAGCATATTAAAATTAGGTAGGGAACGGGAAGGTCAATTCGCCAGAAGAATGTGGGACGAGGGTTATAAGAAAGAAGGAAGGTTGGATCATAGAGGACAAATGAGTGCTTCAGTGAACAAAAAAGATGTTAAATGCGGTGGAAGGAAAACATTACGGTAGCAACTTTGAATAAAGGGCAGGGAACGACTATTTACTTTTTCTATTTTCCTCGCTGGAAGAGTTATCGAGTCATTACTTCAGTATCTGAATTCTACGTCGATGAAACGTGAAAAATTCGAAGGAAAAGAATTGAAAAGGCGTATCTGGTATACGCGACTTTAGATTGTCCTTTGTATTTGTACAACGTTGACCCGACTTCCGTAAATTAGGCCCTATGTAAACCTTATACCAACTGCTTCATATCAGTTTATATATATGTACATTAGGTATATCTCTGTGGCTTTATATCAACAAAATTTGTTTTGACATGAATGTTTTCCCTATATACACATTCTTCCATTTCGTTTGAGGAGTATTCTCGAAATGCCGTTTATTAGCTCGGTGGAACGTGAAAATATTTTGTAAAAATGTTAACACTTACCACAACTAGCGTGAAAAACTTTCCTATATTTAAAGCGTAGTAGCAATTAATCCCAAAACATCTCATTAATCTTAAATATATAATTAATTCTACCGTTCTATTAATTCTACCGAGGGCTTATAACGATTCATTTAAGTGAAAACGTCAGAAAAGTTTAATTTTCACTTAAGTGAGGTTCGCCTGCCTTAAAAATTGAAGAAAGAAAACCCTTACAGTGGTCGGGAGGTTGGCATATTGGGAAATGACTTTATCTCTATTTATGCCAGACTCCCGAAGTAGTTCCCCTAGGAGTGCTGAGTTTATTCCGAGAATTGCGCTATTGAAATGTGTCACGTATTTACATTGAAATCCCTCGGAAAATTTTCTCGCGCGAATTCGCGTGGGCTTTTGTGTGAACTCTCGTTTTATGATTTTTCGGAAGGTTATTTCCTGTGGGTAAAATCCTTGGACATCGGAATGAAAAAATACACAGTCTTTGATCTGATTCATAGACCTCGTGGATTTGCTTACTCAATAGATAATGAAGTTATCCTACATTAGAGTTCTTAGCACGTATTCATCGCCATGAATGTGTTATTTTTTGCCGCATTCGAAAAAGCGAAAGGAATCTCAGCTGGCTGTAAGCAGTGTAAACTCACTGGGTATATTTTTAGGATTTCCGCGTCGGACGAGACCATATTTGCCGTGATATTTTTTAATACCATGTAAGCTTTATTTGCATTATAAATCAAGCTAAGAGCTTTTTAAGAGGTGGAAAAGTTGGGATAAAAAGGATGAATGAATGTTTGCCGTGGATTTATCTGTATCACTCAGCTCCTTTTCTGTGTTCTGCTTTCCGCAAATCATCAGTTGGGTTGCTAGTTCATTCACCTTTCAGTCTGCGACCTTAAAGTGACGCTACACCCAAATGAGCCTATGTTTTAAAACAGTCAGTAGCTGCCGTTTATGTAAATGCAATGGTAGTTACAGTAATAACTACTTGGAAACAGTAATTTGAGTTTCGATGCTGAATTATGATAAATATATAGGTATTATAATATAAATCACTAAATTATTTTAAAGTATAAAAGAGTAGGAGAAATGTCAAAGCAAAGGCAATGGAAATTGTCAATATTGCATTCTTCCTCATTTATTTATTAAGTTTATTTTCCTCTGAGAATAAAGGACACAGTTTTCCAAAGAAAGATACAAAAGAATTAGGTATTATTTCATTAAAAAGATTAGTATCCTTATTAGGCTTAGCTTCGTGAAATTATGGCTTATTTCCAATTCGTGCTCAGACGATTATTTTCTGTGCTGGTAAAAAATCTGACCTTTAAGGATACTTCGCTTCTCCATCTTCAGTTCTCCTTCATTTACAAGAGCTATTCAAATAGAGAAACCAATGTTTAGTCTCTACTTTATTCAAAACTTTTTATTATTTACGTTGATAAATTGTAAGTGCTTATTTGTAAATTGTATTGGAGAAACCCTAAATTATAAGTATTTGATTATTTATCGTAAATATATTTAGCCTGCAAACTATAACAAAAAGATAATAATTCTGAAGATGAGTTAGAGCGATGAGTTAGAGATGCCTCCAACCTCAAGTTTCAGAAGGAATATTGCGAACAAAATTTAAGGATTATTTTGTTTTGACATGCAAAAAGAATCCATAGCTTATTGTAGTGGTGTTAATTGCTAGGTTAAACCAGAAATTAGGATTATAAACTAGATGAATCATCGCTAAAATTGATTGACCTTATGAAACGACCTTTATCGTTATAGGAAAGTTTTGCAATGACTCAATTAGAAAAGATACGGCACTCTGCACTAATGAAGATTTTTTCGTTCAATGGTTTCCATTCTCTGAAGTACCTACTCGTTGTAATTACGTCATATTCGGTTACCCCGCTGTTATCTTTCAAGGGAAAGGCCGTTTTCTTTCCCCTCTCACAGAGAGCAATAAAAGTTAATCCTCTTCATTTTGTTTTTCCTTTCCTAACTTCCAATATGATCTCGCTTCAAATTTTCCCGTCCAATTTTCTTTTTTTTTGATAACTTATCGCAAATTTTTTGCGCTTATTTTCGCCGGCAGAAGGTCTTTAAAAAGTCCTTCCATTCGAAATCCCGCCAAACTTTCCAAAACCTTCCCTTCTTGGATCCCTTGTCCCTTGAAGCAAAATGAATGCGACCCTGTGTGGGGTTTCGGCCTTGGTGAGGAAATGGGAAAAGCAGAAAGCTTAAAAGGAAGAGCGTATCTTAAGGAGTTCTGGAAATGGGACACTATGAAGAAGAGAAGAGGATTGGTCGAAACAGAATGGAAAAGTGTGTAGAAGAGAGTATGAAGAAAAAGGAAGGGATAGGATATGAACAGAAAATGTTGAAAAGGGGACCATGGAAAAATGACGAAAATGAAGAGGGAATAAGTTGAACGTCGAACTTCGGGTAGAGGATCTAGGAAAAGGATGGTCCCTTGCTAGAAGGAATATTAAACGTCCCATTTAAATTTTCATTCGCAATTACCGTTCACTTTTTGAATTGGAATTCGTTCTGATTTCGTCTCGTCAGTGACAGTTTGTAATAACGTAATACGTAAATCGCGAAACGAATTGGATACAAGAACAAATTAGGGGACGCTTTCAACTACTCATTTTCAACTACTGTTTTTTTCAAAATTTTCTAGATAATTATTTGTTTTTTGAACAATTTATTACTCAAGAACTAATCAAGAAAGCTGAATCCGATTGTGCGCAAGCACCGCTAAATAGCCTTTTTAGCACTGTAAAAATATTAATCCGTTACATTGGTCGATTCTTCACTCTACTTAATCTTGTTTATTGGAGATTTGAATACCTACTTTCTGTTTAGGGAACGGTTATTGGTGTGTGTCTGATTTTCCCGAGAAGGGTTTGCATCAGGATTAGCATTCCTGTCGCAATCACACCCTGATAGAATGATACCCTGTATGAATCAGCAAGAAAAATAAATTAATAAATGCAAAATAAAGCATATGACAATTCAGATAGTGAAAATCTCACCAGAGTTTAAAATACCTTTATTGAGGAGTAAATTATACTATATGTATACATTCTAATAAACGTGAAAATACAAGATATTGTTTGCTATTGCTAATACAACATTAACAAATTGAATGACTGGAACTCGAAAGGAATCCGAAACTTACATGCGAAAATTATTATATTGCAATCGTTTCTCCTCTGTGGAGTTTTTACGGAGAATAAATCGAGAAAAAAATCGGAATAATTTATTTCTCAGTTTGAGAAGAAAAGAAAGGTGCGAGAAAAGGAAAGAGAAAGGATTGAGGAGTCCTCGCCCTTCTCACAAGGGTTCGCAGAGAGGAGAAAAAAATACTGAGGAACGTGACGGTCCTTACATTTCTAGTAGGCAATGGGAAGGGTCGATGAAGACCAAGATGGCGACGGTGCGAAGTGAAGGCGGCGGATAGAGGCACGTTGGAGACGGCTTAAGAAGAGCGCGTGGGAGGACTTATTCCGCGCCGAGTGGAAGATGAAGGAAGAGAGGTAGTCTCACTTAAGTACGAGGAAAAGTGGCTCTTTTCTCCGCCCTTTAACGAAGTGGGAGAAGGAGGTGCATCGAGCTCTCCTTCCTTTATTTTCTGGACTTTTTTTCCTCCAAGGTCCTCCAAGGAAGAGCAACTTGCGATAAATTCATTAGGCGTCTTTTTTTCCTTTCCCACGATCTTCTTTTCGCCATCCGAAGGAGCGAAATTAAGGGGATTTTTTCCGGAGATATTATTATGATTGCCGAAGGTCTCCTCCACTTGCGTGGGTCGGGATCTAACGGTTTGTTTTATGACTTCTACTTTACTCGTTTGACGCTGCCTGGAGACGGTGTTGGTTGATGAATGCGGCGTATTACATGCAGGCATTGAAGTATAATTCTTTCAAAAATGATGGCCAGCATAGTCATTTCATAAGTAAGGCTGCACTGATATGACTGTCTATTATCTCCGTTACCGTTCTGTTAACTTCCATTCTTTTGGTCCATCATATGAGTATATGGCCCAAAGAGAGGTTCGAACCTCATCCATCCAAGACCCAAAAAGCCAATAAGGAGAGAATAAGGCTTGATAGTCAAGATGAGGAATGAGATATTTTGACTTTGCATTATGATAAAAAACTTTCGTAGGATAAGACTGACCAAAGTTAATGCGATTATTCACCTTCAACCATACTTCAGTAGCTTTCATATTTACGTTACCTTGAACAAGACAGAGCCTGCATTAAGTAAAAGATACATTTTGATCCTTCATTTATTTCTAAATGAAATGGTAAAAATACATTTATATGTCTTTTGGTAGAGGATAGGGAAAAATTTCATCTACTGGCAAAATCAATTTCATAAGGTCGTTGAGCTCTACCTTCGACATATTCTCCATCTAGCTCTGGAACAGTAATGAAAGAAAGGGGAAACTACTTCACTTCTCATCTTACCTCATTCTCTCCAGCAATTGGTAGCTAACGGTCGGTGGTTGAAAATCAAACTTGCCTTCAAGAGTAATTACAGTGCAGACTATAAACGGAAATCAGGAATTTATCTAAGCAGATTAAGTTAACTTCTAGATATTTCATAATAATCTGATAGTCTAGTCAAAAAAGGATCTTTTTGCTTCTATATTCTTTTGAAGGAATCATTCGATTATGTTTTAGCGGTGAATTTGTGTCTAGGATAGAAATTGAAAGTTTTATTAACCGTGATCAGATAGGATGTTTTCCGTTTACCTGCTTTTACTTTTTCTATTTTCCCCCACTTCTTCTCTGTCCAGGACCTGAAATACGAGACGTAATAAACGCTTGGAGGACATTATTATTATTTTGGGCCGTCTTCAGCGTTTCTTGGAGGGACCGTCTGGAAAGTTGCGAATTCTCTTAGCGGCGTTAGGAACTCACTTGTTATCTTTCTTATATTTCCCGGTTCGGAAAGACTTTTTCATCTTTAGTACACTTCAAGTTTTCCCTCGACGAAAATTTACCATACAGTCTCAAATGAAAAAGTTTCCTTCCTGGTCGATTCACGAT
This sequence comes from Pachydiplax longipennis, assembly GCA_036926295.1. Taxonomy (NCBI): domain Eukaryota; kingdom Metazoa; phylum Arthropoda; class Insecta; order Odonata; family Libellulidae; genus Pachydiplax; species Pachydiplax longipennis. The sequence goes on from JAVFKF010000012.1 coordinate 18,162,664, forward strand.
CTCTATCTTTCGAATATTTTAGAGTCTTGAGCGCACTCAAAGCTGCAAGTTAGTTAATGGATTTGGTATTACTAGATACCCCGTCTATACTCAAATGTACATGAATCCCTCTTTATATCTTTGCGTTTCTTATTTGCTCTGCAGATCATATCCATTCTGAAAGTGATTGCCATATGAATTCAGTTCAAGAACGACTAGTACGTTGCTCTCTTATGAATAGTCCTTAATAATCTCTTATTGAAACCTTGTCAGGTTCCCTAGAGACGTAGAAATATGATATAAAATCAAATAACGAAACAAAAAGAATAAAAGCAAATAATTTCACGTTAAAATGTACTCAATTCTGTAGAAAATATTTCTTTGAAGAATAAGTTATCTTTCCATTATTCTTTAAAATCTTCCTTTAATCTATAATTTTAATTGATAAGGAAGTATGTATTTTACATCCAGGTAGGGAGAATGAGGAAGTTTAACCATCGCTCCTAAGTTTTCGATGGAACTCATTACCGCCAAAGGAAAATTGTGTGGCTGCAACTTGCCCCATTAAGGAATGCGCCTCATAACAACCGAATACCGAATCCAATTACTTCCAATCGAAGGGTAATTTGAGCTTAATGACGCAAAATTTTCACGAAGAACGCATCAAATGCTTAAGGGAAGATTTAATCGGGCATCGATCAATCTCCTTAACTGTGGCACAAACCTCTGCCACACATTCCAACAGCACTTTTCCACTTTCGCTTTAATTAATCCCTTCTTCGGGGGAAACTAATAGTTCATTTAAATCGGGAGCTTTAATTGATATTTCCCCGCAATAAAAGCGTGGAATCTAAAGAGGAAAGAGGCGCGCTAACGCACGGGAATAATCCCGGTTCGCTCGCCCACTTTGGACCGAGAGCGCATCTTCTCCATTTCGCGGTTTCGAGACTGGAATCCCTTTCATCTTAACTCCGTCTGAGAGAGAATGAAAAAGTCGAAAAAAAAGTCCCTCCGCTGCGCCGATGAAAAGGACCGGGAATAAAGGCGCGTGTAAGGAGACTATGGCGTGAAATTTCCATTTCCAGGGCGAAATTGACGAGCGACTGTCGCGCCGCCTCCTCTCGCGTGTTTATCTCTGGAACTTCCATTCTCCTTCTCTTCATCATGCGGTCCGAAGTGCAGTGGAGGTTTGCCCCGGAGGCTTACCGATCCTCAATATCTGATCCCTCCTTCCAGCCGAGGTATTGCTCAGGAATTACGGAGATAGATAATTAATGAAGCGGTCGATTTTTAATGCCTGCTCGATAGATCCGCAAAGCTTTCAAAGATTATCTATCAAAGATTACATTTTGAGACAAGAATGGAAAATTGCGTTTTAACGCATGGAATAATTTCATCGGGTCTTTGGTTCGAGCCTAGCTTTTATAAATATGCGAACTGCTTCCCATGAAGTATGTATAAGAGGAATTATCTTCAGATGTCATGTAAATTCATTTATGTCTAAAATATATTTCACAGGCCTCAAATATCAAATTTTATTTAAATGAAACACAATCGAGTTATCTACCATCGCGTTTTAACTTTCATAGACAACACTCTAAATGTAATATTATCAACCGTTCTATTTACTTTTAACCTTTGTTCACTATACTGCTTTATTTCCTTTGAAGACCTTTTTCTTCTCTACCCTCTAGTGTTACGATATGCCTTTTTTGAAGTCGTTTTATTCGTCTTGAAATGTAGCCTATAATGAAATCAGCAAGTTTGAGTATTGAACTTTCGGGCTCGATTTTTATTTTTAGAATAGGTTTTTAAGTTCTTCGCCCTCACTTTAATCTCAGCTATCGTCTTCATAGGCCTTAATCGATCTTTATTAATTCACGATTATTTTTATTACCATTATCATAACCTCTTTATTGTTGTTTTACATCCAGCCTATGGTACCATTCGAGCTGAAACATTCTAACACTTTTAATAACCTAGACATGTTTTGGTGCAGTTCTGCTACTGGAAATTGAATCCACTTTGGCTAGGAACATTTCCAACGATTATGAATATCAAGGGGAATCCGTAATTCTTTAGAAATCCATCGCACGGCTTTACGGCATGCTTCTTTACACGTAGTAAATTCTTAATCACAAAATGTAGTGATAACATCATTGAGTTAGCTGCGTGAATGCCTCATTGGAATAAGTTACCAGCCTTTCATAAATTGTATGGAGCCCTCCGGATCGTTTGCGCAGTTCCATATCTTTTTCAGATAAAGCATTCCTGTTCCCTTTAAATCTCTCACATTCCAGACTCTACCTTTCTCTTTGCCCCTCGTTCCTCTGCCTACACCAATGGATCTGATTAAGAACTTAAATCTTTCCATTCTGAATATTGCTACCCACCGCTAAAGCCACGTCGGCTTTCCCAATCAACGTTTTTTTTCCCACGTAACGCTTATCTTTTTTATATCCTCTCACCCAGCATTACTTATCTATAGCTGATCCATCTGTAATCATTTTTTGCATTAAGCCTTTCCATCCGATATTCCTCGTACGTAGGATTAGTTCACGAAGATAACTTGATAAGGCAAAAGAATTTTCATGTCTAACTTTCACTTTTCCCTCCTTGATTAACATTTTCATACATTATCTAATTTCTTAGAAAATTTGTTTTTTTATTTTTCACAGCTTAGGCTTGTCCGCGGAAGATATTCGTGGAATAATTGACGGTTTGAGAGCAATTAGTGACTCGTTAAATAATAGGTTATGTGATTTCTTCTAAAAGAAACTTCGTTTTTAAATTTTCAGTGTAACTCATTATACCGTATTTAACTTGTAATTTAAACGCAATGGATCAATGAAATATTCTGTTTGCGTTCTATTTATTCCATCATGCGTATCACTTTAAGTTTCCAGTCGGGTAAATAATTATTTTTCCCATAAAGTGATTTTCCCATTTAAGCTAACGCGGTGATAAAATGGAAAGCGTGAAAGATATAAATGCGTATTATACAAGGCTCTCAACGCTAAGGTTTTTTGCATATGCTGAATTTCCAAACTCTTTTTATTTCTATCAAAACAATATATCACAGTTACTGATTCAAAACAGAAATTATCTGAGCTAAGTTTGGCAAAAACCGTTGACTTTTTTAAATAATGGAGTATTATTGTAATTACGCCAGTTTTGGTTGTAATAAGTCTGTTTTATATGTTAGATTTCCTACGCATCACATATTTTATACTCAAAAATAATTATCATTCGTTGTAAAACCCGTCCTCATGAGTGTTTTTGAAACTAGGAATAATTTGTCAAGAAGAGGTCGAACTGTAAAATTTTAAAGGGGAAATTTCCGATTTATTCATTGTACTATCTTTGCTTTTAGAAAGAGCTTCTTGAAGCAGTAGTAAGATTTTACGGGGAAATATACGTGACTTATAGACGACACTTTGAAGAATAACAAAGTTTTCTTTAAAAAGTCTTTAAATTTTTTTCTACTCACTTTGTTGTAAAACATTAGCTTCCTAAATTTCTCCTTTTTCAAAGAGTTAAAAAAGGAAAATATTAGCAATTTACGGACCATCACGTTTCAACGAAAACTTTAATCGTGACTCTCTTTTTGACGGCATGATTTGGCTACTCTTTAACAGGATGTGCAGCCTTATTATCTTTTTTCCGTCCATCTTCTCTCTCCAAAGGGTTTCAAACCCTTGAATTATTACTGTCTCAGTTGAGGAGATGGGAAAAAATGGTTATAGAGCGAACCCTTTTAAAGGAGGCATTCTTCTGATTGAAGACACGCTGAATCATCGCGCGGTTTATCAAATGGAGATGACTTTGCTCTTCTCCCGTCTTATCCTTTCTTTCATGGCGCTCCCGTTTTCCAATTTTGTCATTTCCTCTTTTGCATATTCCTCGTTATTCAGATCCTGCTAACTCAATCTCTTCTTTCCTTTGCTTCATCAACGTCGCTTCTATTCCCCATCTTTCCACGCGCTTCTTTGACTTTTCAGTCTCTTAGGATTTCCTTGTCATCTTTACCCATTCTTATAATTTTAATTGTTTAACACATGCGTCTGTCTGTTGATGAGTAGAATATTTTTAAAATTTTGGTGCAAAGAAGAGAAAATATATCCTTCATTATTTTTTTGTCACGATCATCTTCATAGGAGTTATTTTAAGAAAACTACTGAGGTGATAGTGATACTGAATACCTGTATTCATTCTGTCAGCTCTTCATCGAATGTTCTGAAAAGTACTATCTACGGGGCCATTGTGCTGGACTTGTTTCACGAACTGCATTCTGGCTCTCTGAAAAAAGCAAGAACTAACCTCACTCTTCAATATCCCAAGGAATACTCATTCTTTCAGCAAAACTTTGTATTCCTCATGAAGGAATGTGTAAGGATCCAATCAGCAATAACTCTGATGGCTTCCTTCACAGCGGTAATGTTATTTGATTATCTCATTCAATTAATTATTTCCTTTTATTCATAAGTAATCATTTTAACAGTACTTTTCTTTGTCTTTTTTCATTCACAGCCCTTTTTTCCCTAAACATTATTATCTTTTCATCCGAAAGATTATCCCCTTTTCAGCATATTCCATAAATAATATCGGATTTTTATCTTATTCTGATCACTTTTATTATTCACATAAATTAGTAATTACTTACTATCCGTTTGTCTTTGTATAAAATAATCTGCCTGACGTTACGTAGTATTTTTATTTGACTTCATAGACTTGACTGGAATGGTTGTCATTCTGATATTATCCTAGGCAGTTGTGGAAAGTTTAGAATTTTTTCAATAGTTTTATTAGTCATTTTATTTTTTGCTATTTAGTAATGTAGCTCATGTGTTAATACCCGTGGTTTTTTATGTTTTTATTGAAGGTAAATGAGGTTCCAGTTCGGAATATATTTAACGCCATTAATTTGCTAGCAGAGCAGAAATATTCAAGGTTATTTTTCTCCCGGCGATTTATTGGTTAGCGGAAATTCAGACAGAGTTATTTTAATCCAATTAAATTTGTATAGAAGAGAGTAAATGGATGTGGTTTGAAAATTCTCCTGTAATTATTTTAATTCACGTCGCCAATATTCACAAACTTCTATTTTTAAATCATCATCCGTAATTTATTTTCTGAATTATCACGAGCCTTGATGTAATTAACTTCGAGTGAAAAATGTATTATCGTCCCACTCAGTTTCTTCTGCTGCTTTTAGGTTATGCACGTATGCCTCCATAAGTTTTAAATTTTTGCACAATTTTCATTTTACTACTATCAGAATTATCAATGTCATTATGGTTTATTTCGAGTAATGAGGATACTTATTTTGATTTATGATTTACAATCGTAATTATTATTTCGGAATTAGCAATTTTAGGTATTTAACGAATGTAAACTTAAACAAAGAGCACGTGACCAGTATGAAAGAAAATATGAATGATGTAATTAAGTTTCCGAAGAAATGAGACATACGTAGCTTCAATTATAAAAGGGAACGTAAGGATTATATGAAACGAGTAGTACTTACTCGTTTACACGTGTACTAAAACTACAATCACTTTTGTAATAGAAATTTTTGACTGTTAAAAGTGTAATTTTAATCGCTAAAAGTGGAACTATGAATCTTAAATTTTCGGTAAATTAATCAAAAGATTCTAAATTTCGATAAATCTCAGCCATTCTCAGTTTTCAGAGCTATTTTTCGGAGCACATAAGAAAACGAGACCAAGTATTGTAGAATTTACGTTCTCTGTCCTCGGCATTCTTTCTCTTGTGTCCCTATTTCTCTTCATTCCACTTTGAAGCGGCCGAGCTCACCGTCATGCCCCGTACTGCGATGGAATTCATAATTTACCTCTCTATCTGCGGACGACTAATCCCTTTTCACTCCCACGCCAACCGTTGAGGAGATGTGTCTGCGTGGATTTCCTCTTCTCGCGAGCTTTGTGCATCCCTTCAGAAAAGAAATTGAAGGAAAGAGATGATGGCTTTATATTGTTAGGCGGTTCATAACAAGGGATTTAGAGGAAGATTCGTTTAATTTGGAAAAATTCCCAAAGGGGAAATTATATTTAGCGATTTCATTAATCCCGGGGTTTTCTCTTGGATTGCCTTTGCTGAAATAATATCTTCTGAGTGTTATGACACCACTTTCCCTTTGGAAATTTTCACTTGTATTATTATATATATTGTGTCGAGATTCGCCCATTTTGTTAGATTCGCAAAATATTCATTTGTTTTTTTCTTTACTTTGATAATTTGATTGATTATACTCGCTGTATCATCATACCAAATTACGTATAATTACATGGAAGATTCTTTTTTTATTTTAATAATCTATACGTCATTCTTCAATTTTCTATTGGAACAGATTCACTACTTCCTTAAATCCCCCGGTACCTCAAATTTTACTGGTACTCTATAATTATTATCTTAATTAAATAACTCTCACTTTACTTTGACCCGTCTGATTTATTGGACTGTACAAAGATGGCTCATCGTCTTGCGCTTATGAAGAATTTTTTCGAGAAAGAGACAATAGTGCGAAATTAATCGATTAGGAAAGTAGAAACAATGTATGTATCTCTTGCCATACGTCGAATGGCGCCTTTATTTAGCGTGTACATAAATAGACATAGATCTAAAAGTGTATTAGAATTTTTTCGTTCCTATGTAAATATTTGTTCGATTATTCTTATATTTTACCGATTTAGGTAAGAACTAAAATCTAAATCCTTCATCCCTATAGGCTACGAGGAAAGAAAATTGGTATAAGGCTAATAAACTTGAGTTTTGGAAACGACCCGTCAGCCGTCTGTCGGAATAGCATCCTCCGGGTATTTCAAGCACCGGGATAGACCAGGATTACAGACTTCTAGGAATCACTCTGGGATTTGATAGACGGCTAACGTAGCCTTTTAAACCTTTAATCCCTTAGACTATTAATACGAATAACTCTTTTAAACGTAATTAGATTGGAAGAAATATAGTAAGATTTATTGTTTTCTTTGTTCTCATATTTATTTATTATAATCTCTCTGATACTTTTCAACCTCGCACCTCTTCAATCATTTCTTTCTCCTTTCATTCGACCAAGTCCTCTTTCTTTTTTTCCAGATGTCACCCTCTTCTCTTACGTTTTCATTTTTTATTCTTCCAGCGCTCCAAATGAATCCGCTTCTTGGCTTCATCTCACATTCCTTTATCTTCTTCTTCTTTATCCTCCGTTATTCCTATTATCTTCATCTCGGAATGCATCTAATTTATTATTCATCATTCCTTCATTTTCCGGTTGCAGATTCATATTAGCATTAATAAAATATTTCAAAGAAATAAAACACATTTAAATGCTTCAGTGATATAACAGTTGCTGCCAAGGAAATGCACGGATTTCATCAGGTTTCGCCTTTATGAATTTTGTTGTTATCAAATTTGTTTAATAATTTATATGATTCATTCTGTGAAGAAACGCAAAGTTGACTGAAAATGACTTACGCGGGTAAATCTTGTGGGAATCATTTTGTAATTCACCTATTGTCAAGTAAATGTGATAAATTTAGCTTGACCAAAAATATTACCATTACGAGGTTGAAATTCAGAGTAAATGGATGTAAGATTATGCAACCTCGAAAGAATATTTCCACAGCAGCAAAATATTTGAGTAAGGATAGAGTAAAGGTATAAATATGGAAAATAGATTGCATCATAAGAGTTGAAAATATCGCAAAAAGAACTAAAATTGTCATGATATATATTTTTCTTCGGGAGAGTAGAAAACATTATTTTGTGCGTAAGAAAATAGAGATAGATAATCGGATTTGAAGCAGATATTTCAACCTATTTCATCTTTGCTCAAATTATCTCTTTAAATATTTATCTCTATTTTGAACCATCTTCTCCCGCTAGAGTTGGCCCTCCCCGCCAAACATCCAATTTCCATGGAATCCCTAGATTACGACTCAGCTCCCTGATGAGAGCGACCGACGTCTCCAAACAGCACAGACCCCCTTCTCTAATTTGCTTTTTATTCAGTTCTTTTTGGATATTTTTCTCGCTCTGATCTCACGCGACACATGGTTAAATCCGAGGAACCACCTGAGCTCTAGAAACGATCTTTGCATTATGCATGAAGCTTATTTTTGGCGCATCTTTCCAAGCTACAATTTAATTTCCTTCGGACGGTGGTTAAGATAGAAGATGGGATTGTGGGTAGCAATCTGGCATTGTTTTTCTTTTTGAAGTTTGCTTATGAAATCCTTCTAATGAGATAGTAGAGGATTGGGTATTTTAACAATTTATACTTAACTTTGATCCTACTGTGGTCATTTAGGAGTCCTGTAAGAACATAAAATTCTTTATTTTTGTTGGCAGCATAGGCAGGGAAGGAGGAAACTTTTTCATGGGATATGCAGATTAGTCCTAGAGTATTTTGTAGAGCTATTCACACAACGAGTCCACACACACTTATCAGTAGATGAGAATATAAGCGAATTATTTATACATCGAAAAGAGCTGCAGTGTTCAGTTCAGTTTACAAATTTGATATTCGATAATTTCAATATAATCGTCGGTTTAAGATCAATTCATAAAATCGGATTATAATCAATTAAATAAAAAAAGATTTAAGCCAATGTGGTTCAAGGGTGAGCTTATTCGTACATTTTTTATTAAATAATAAATCATTGTATTAGTTACATTATTATTAGAATTTTTATCACCTTATTTTAGATATATTTTGGGGACTCTTTTTTTTTTTAGCTGAAAGCCATGTGTGAAACTTGCTTACGTTTAAAAAAATGAGCAAGACAAGATAATGTAAGAATATTTCATTATATCGGAGTCGAAAATTTGTGTATGAGGGCAAATTATATCGTTAAAATTATCTAAAATAAATGTAAACAAGTTGAAATAATATTGGAGAAATTTGTATATTTCCTGTAGGATATCGTGTGCAAGTACTTCCTCCGTTATTATTATAGCTTTCAACAACCTACTTCCCGGCCATTTTGAATGTTTAAAATAATTAATTTATTTGCTCTAAAAATGTGTCTTATTATATTATATAAATTGAATAACGTCAATAGAAAACCACCATTTAAAACAAAAGTTTAATTCAAAAACAGATCCCACTTTCGAGAGCGTTTCGTCCTGGATTTTATTAAAGCAAACTAATTGCTTTGATTTATTAATCAACCAGCGAAATCTGTTGCTTCGTGGCGAGTGATAAGGGGAAAAAAGAATCATGCGTACAATGTGCGTCAAAATGTGAAAGTCCACTCTCAATTTAAGGTTTTAATTTAATGATTTTGTCAGCGATCGCGAAATTTAATTTCATATCAGAGGCTAATCTCTCACGGAACGCGTTTCTGACAGATAATCTACTTTTGGCCGATTTGATGGCAATCAGGGATCGTTTTTTGAGAATAGATCTCAATTAATCAAATTGATTCAATCGTTGTAATCTTCGGAATTAAGCTCTGCTGATTACAATCGAGGCTCAAAAATTTCAATGGAAGGCATTCGAAATTTGGCGATGACGTTGAACGCGATGAATGGCTTTGTAATCAAGCTCCAGATTTTATTTGTGGATTATTGGAAAAATTTTGTATTTATAAGTTAAAACATATTTGTAGAGCATCGTGTTTAATGTGGAAAATTAGTAGCATACTAGATAGTAGACTTGAATTTTTCTGGAAATGTTGCCTCTCGGAAAAATGTTTAAGAGAAATCGTTTTATTAGTAGTATTTAATTGTTTAATAATAACTCTTCTATGTGTTTTTATGAAATTTCGGCAGTAATAAGACTTGGAGAGATTTTAACACTCATATTCGTTTTTCTTTGTAAAATGAATTGAATTCAAATTTACAATTTTATAAAGAATTATCGCTTTTCGGGTCAGCTTTGAAAGCAAAACATATTCGGCGGATTAAAGTAAACGGGTGTGAATTTTTCAATCTTTATCTGCTGATTTAGTGAATGTTTCTCCAGATGAAAACAAAATGACTTACCAGATGTCGTGACTCCATTCATTTCTAAGAAGTCATCAAATGCTTAATCAGAGAGCCAATAAACGTTGAGTATTCGAGCATGCTTTCCACTTTTTTCTCTCGAGTTAAGTCACGGAAGCATATTTCCTGATTAATTAATTACATTTTGTCTTTTGTTCCTTTAATTTGCCACTTTATCTGACTAATTTTACGTTCTTTGATCCTGTCATAATGAAAGCCAAACGTTTCTATGAAACGTGTTCATCTCTAACATACCAGTATTTTTTTCATTTCAATTTTTTTACATAATTATTGATACGCCTTAATGTATTAGCAAATTTTAACGATGGAAAGAAAACTCAAATAGGTCAATCAAAGTAAATGATTATTGAAATGAGATACCATGAAAACCATAAAAAATTTTATATCACGCATTTTTAGTATAATCTGTTAAAAAATCAAAAGTATTTCTTATGAGATATAAAAATACGTTTATTCCGTTTGAATTCGAAGCGAATGGAGACTACCATAACGGTTTTCATAGCGGCGGTCACCCTACAAAGCGGTAGATAGCCTCACTTATTTATATTTTGGTATGAATAGTAAAATAACACCGAGCCCCATTTTCATAAATAGTTCCAATGATAATAATTCTTAATATTAGTATCTGGGAAATACAATACTCTATAATTAAGAGAGAAGGATTTACTGCAGGCCATATACGACACTTTGATTTCGACTGTAGACCGCATAGGGCACGAATTCCGACCTTTCTCATTTCTCTTCTCTCATCCTCCTGTACTTCTCTTCTTTGCTTCTCCTTCCACTAAACCTTCCTCCTCGTCTTAGCTCCTCTATTAATTATTCCTCACCAAACTTTATTTCTTCTGCGTTCGCTTTCGGAATATCCATTCTCTCGGAAGGTATCCCTTTCTCTACTAATTTCCCCGCCATAGTTTCGCACCGTTCCTTTCCTCTATTTTGGGCCGACCGATTTCTCATTCAAAGCTTCACTTGGCCCTTTTCTCAGCACCAATTATTGTCGACAGCGAGCTCTAAGCGTGCGATTTATACCCATCTCACCCCGTCATCTGCCATTTTGATACATCTCTTTGTTTCTCACCTCTCCGAGAGGTAAAATGAGTTTACCCTAGAGAGAAAGTTTGATTCCTTTTATCAGTCACCGGAAATATTTATCAGAAATATGCAAGTTTAAATTCCGTATACATTACGGCATTCAGTCCGGAGGCCGGTTTGAGTCTCATAAGAATAGCTGACAAAAGCCCTGGAGAGAGAATTAGACTCACTAAATAGTATCCAAATAGAATGAATTGATTAAATCAAAACACATTACTGTAGTCTACTAAGTCATCAGCCCAATGGCAGTTTGATACTCATCATCCATTAGCTTTCAATAGTTTGGAGAAAAGATGAAGCTTACCGTGTAAGTCGAAGTGTGAGGTAGTTTGCCTTTGCATTACTCACTGAGCCAGAATATCTTGAAAATGTACGAGTAAGTTTAGCACAGTGACCCTATGAGTATATTTTTTCAAAGCACACGATTAGGAGAAATCTAAATGAATGCAATCACTCAGTGGCATTCATACACCATCATTTCAGGTACTCTGTGTTCTTGGGTACCACTTGGGTGGTACAATATATAGTTAAATAAATGAATGGTGCATTTTTTGTACCCAGTATTAGAGGAATAAGAAGAATATTCTACTAATCAAGAAAAGTAGACGAAACAGCACCTAATTATTTGAAACGAATAATATTTATCAGGAAAATCGGTGAAGAAGTCGCATTCTTTAATATCAATGGAATCTAACTCTCGCAAGGGTTGGTCTCAAGGGTTGGTTTCCTTAGTAGTAAATGATTTATGAACCCGAGCTCGTAGGTTTTACTTTCTTTGGTCTGTCACGCGTCCTTATAATTTTAATATTATGATTACCGTCATAAAAGGCTACAATACGAAAAAAATGCACGGAAATATTACTACTTTAGTCTTATTTTAGTTCCATCGTTTTGTAGACTGTTTATGGTTATGGTTTGTGAATAAAAGCAAAGGAAAACACAATCTTGGATAATATCGACATATTACTTAAAAGATTGGAGTGAAAATATTATGTTAGTACATTTTTATGACTTTAGAAAGGTTGACTCGGTATTCCATGAAAAAATAAGGAACAAAGCGGATAAGAAGTCAGAGTTATAAGGAATGAAAAGATCCGAGAGGAAAGGATAAGCTCAACGAAAACACAAGCGAAAGATTAAGAAAGAAGTAGGCAGAGAAATACACGAATGAGAGGAGAGGAAGAACGAGAGGAAGCTCTCGAAAATAAACGACTGAAAAGCGGCGGGAGTGAGGTAATAAAAAAATCTAGTCCAAAAAGGGGAATTAAAAGAGCCGCCGAAATGAAGTAAGATGGCGTAAAGGAAAGAAGGGGAAACATAAAACGATATACGAGTTATGCGGAGGATGTTGAAATCCTTTCGGATACCGCGCGAATTTCTGGTAGGTTTGGCTCGGTGGAAATTAAAGGAGGGAAAACGCTCTGGGAAATCTTCTCCAAGTAGAAAAAAGAAGGGCAACGTGGCCGAATGAGCTAAAAATGTCTATATCTTGCGGGGAAGTTGCGTCTTGATTACCCAAGCGTAAAAGCTGGCGACATGTTCTGACAATGATTTTTTTCGGGGAAGCGAATCGTTCAGAGGCTTCTTTTAACGCAACCCTAATCAATTTTGGAGGGGTTTGAAAGCAGTCAAACAAAGACCAGGGGTTGAAAATTGAGGGAAAAAGAATTCCCTGAAGATTGGATTTCTTCGGATGACTACGGATGAAGAATGCTTTATGTCATTCAGCGAGGTGGACTGATCGTCAGAAATTAAGAAGATTTTAGGGGGTTAACAGATTGAGATATTAGGTTCAATGGACAGAAGAAAGGGATGGAATGTAATGCGCTTAACGCAGAGTTGATGAATTGTATTAATTGCTGTTTACATCATTGTCCTGGGTAAGACAGTGAATAAAATGAGTATTTAGTCGTTCTCTGCATGAAAGATTATCAGTGATAACAATAAAGATCCTCATTTGGCGATATCGATTCCGGTAAGTCTCTTCATCAACCCAATCTATTTTCAGTGATATCCTATAGTTACAGAATGAATTTGACCATTACTTAAAAATATGCTTTAGAGTTTCTTTTTTTGGTGAGAGGGTCCCTTTTGGACATAGAAAACGTAAAAGGAGGTATATAACTTAGAGAAGCAGACGTGACTTAAGAATACTTCTTGTCTAGCGCAAGTTTTAACCTATTTAGGCGTTTAAATTTCCTCTTTGAATAATAATGATATCGCGATTTTGCGATGATATCATAGAGGTAAATGAATCACGACAAAGTACGCATCTTTATTATGCTTTGCATGCTCTATTTTTACTTATTGTTAGAACTTAAGAGTAGTGGATGAGTTGCATTTATATAGAGTTATTCGAGTCTTTAACTCAGAGGGTACTCTGCCTGTACAACAACGAATATGTTTTTAAGATTGATGGTATCAGCTTTCTTTATTTGGTTTCATCTTCTTCGGGATTTGAAATTCACACAAAAACCAGCTTGAATGCATTTTCAATGTCATAAATATCTCAACGTGCCTATCTCCCCTTTTTCATGCCTATTCTCATCATAGCAACCTGAGAATATTTAACTAGAAGAATCGCTCCGGTGATATTTTGTGCTTGGAAAAAGGAGAGAAACCTTTTAAATTAAGCTTTTCGTGATGAATTATCATATCGACTTCCAGATCCCTTCTTTGGGAAAACACTTCCTGGAATTTGTTTACCTTCTTGTTACGTCATACGAATTTCGAATGCTTTGTATCGATATAAAGGCCGAGGGGTATATTATTCTCTTACAAGAAGAAATTTTAATTATGGACGCCCCTGAGGGCGCATTTTAAAGATTGAGGAAACAGAAGAGGACGCTGGATATTTAAAGGATGAGGAACAGTAATCGCTGATTAAGTCGATTAATTGACTTTGAAAGGGATTTGATTGAGTTGGCTATCATACAAAGGGAGATAGTTGATATTCCTGTGTAATCGACAGATTAAAGCTTGGTCCCCCATTCTCCTTGTAAATCTATTCGTTAATTTCTTTCCTGTAGAAATGAGGTTTAGGAATAGCTAAAAATATGACAATAATGATATTAAAGACAACTAATTAAAAGTCTATAGAAGACATGTTTTTAGAAACAAATCTTCAAAACTTTGGTTCATTATACTTAGGGCGTCTAGAGACCGCTTGTATGTTTCTAGTTTTTATCGCATCTAAGATGATAAATCCTAGACTAAGGTGAGAAAAATACATTTCAGTTATTACAGTCTAAATACTCCGGTCATTTTTACTTTTAGTATTCTAAATATTTCATTACATCATTCCTGTTATACATGAAAATAATATGTTATCTTTTGTACGATGATATTTAGATTTTAGTTTCTCTATTACCTTACATATTGAGAATACTTGTATCACCGTAAGCACTGTTAAGATATGGTTGCACCATCGATTAAAAATTTAAGAAAATATATAAAATTAAAAAGAGAAAATTGTTCTATAATATCAGGACACTTATTCGTCCAAAAATGAGTATCGTAACGCCAGGAGAGGAAATTAACATATGGATGAAACACGGAAAAAGGACCGACCAGTCCTAGAGAATTTCTTTCTTGAAAGAAATTGTTGGGGATATTTTTTTCAAATGACGACAGAATGGTCGAAAGGGATTGAAATTTCTATTCGATTTTCAATCTTTATTAAACAAAACGAAAAAGATTAATTTCGAAAGTTTTTTACTCTTTCAAAAGAAAATTTTCCGTTTCTCTTCTTTTAATTTCGAATGGATATCATACTTCATCTCGGATTGCCAGTCAGCAGTTTTTACTCATCAGCTGACAAAAATTGAAGAAACAAAATATTCCTCTCGCGACACTGCTGTGGAAAAATCGAGCTGAAAATTTGCGAACATCAGCATGTAAAAAAGAGAAGCAGAAATCCTTGAACGCTGCATTCTCATCAGCAAGTCACCCGTAAAATAAGAACCCACTCCGAAATTTATCAAGGCGTAGGGCTGAAAAGTTTTCCTTATCTTAAACCAAAGATTTGACGGAGCGTATCCAACGACGCAATGTAAAGGAAATAAAGAAAATATAACATGGGTATCCAAACAAAATGGGTAAAAATCTATCTGAGGCAGTTCAGAATACGTAGAACAATAAAGAGAATCTTTTATTTAATATTTAGAGGACTGGGGCTTACTACCACCAGAATATGATAAAAATTCTTTTTAAATATATCTAGGAGTTGAAACTTAAAGTAATGTGGCAAGACTGAATAAAGTTGACTTTATTGTTATATCAGTTACTTTTTAAATTTACGCAAAACTAAATGTTACATGTCATGGTAAGAATGTAAATATTTTCTACAAATCTGTATCAGATTCTTTGGGAAAACCATAACCACCTTTCTTAAGTAAGAATAATGTTTTGGAGATGCAAGCTACGTTAGTCTTATTCCAATAATACCACTTTACATATAATTTATGCTGATTGTCTTCAAAAAACACTTTTTTGTCGAAGAATGTTTTTAACATGAATTGTATTGATTGCTTGACCGAGATAATATAATAAATATATTATCTCAGTGGGAATGTACTCTTTGTTTAGAAATATCTTCTATTTATTCATTGCTTTCTCTATTTTTCTAGGTAAGTTCCTTGTGTTCCATAAATGGTTGCTGTGAATGTCGCCCATGAGTAAGTCTTTAAGTAAACAGTATATTTTTTCTTTTCAAATCCAAGTTCTGGATAACTTATTATACGAAAAACCTTGAAAAAAGGTTGGTTACTATTTTAGTATACATAGTTAATATTTTTCACATAAGTTTAATTAAGTGATCACAAAATAATGCTTTTTTTCATTGTTCGAATTTCATGCCTTGGAGCAAGGGTTTGGAACCTGTTACATGTTTGTCGTTTACATATAATTTCGATCATTTAATTTGACCGTGATTGGCGTTTATGAACGAAGAAATCATAAGCAGGCAATGAAATGCGTTCAGTAAAATATTTCCCTGAATAAATTCACTTTAGACCTCTAAAGCACGTTCATATAGTAAGCAACACTTTACTTAAATGATTCAGGAGGGCAATGTTCTGGTACTAAAGGAAAGGGTGGTATATATAGAGAGAAGTATGCACATCATTTAGTCCATTAGCCCTGAGTTAATATCCAAACTCTCCATACGTCTCGATTGTGTTCATCGGATGAAATGGGTGCAAAGTTTGGGGGGTAGTTAGCAGGGGGTTCTTTGCCAAGAGAGAAAGCGGTATTCCATTGGGTTTCCTCGTGGTTTTGATGGGAGACTCAAACCGAAGCTGCCAGACTGGGCCATTGTTCCCGCAATACTCCCTCTCTTCCGAATGGGTGTATTGCAGCAAGCGGCTAATTTATCGGCCGAACGTTTGTTGGTTTTCCCTTCCCACTCAGCCCGAATTCGGAGACCGGAATACGGCTGCTTTATCGCGGAACGGTGGTTCAATTGAGTGTCCGATTGGGGGCATAACGCTCGCACGTGTATCTTAGTGAGCGTCCGTGGATTTTTCCTGGACGGCTGTTGGTCCATTATTACTGCTGTCCAATATGCTGCTGCGTGGTTATAGCATGTTGTATCACTACACCCTTTTATTTCATGCTTGGAGAGGAGAATGTCCCGATTGGTACTGGACTGTTCTTGATCAGAATGGCAATATTAATCCGCTACTACTCCCAAGAAAATTGGCTCTTTCGTGTAGGATGTCGTAAATTTATATATACTATGGAACATTTCGTAAATTAATATTCATACCGAAAATATGCAAAATAAGAATAACTGAAATAAGGACTATGAACTACAGCTTCTGCAGTGAATTGAATGCATTTATCCTGAATGTATACGATAATTTATGCTAGTGATTTCCGATCTGCGGCCCTTAGACCAATTTCGACGGCATTTATAGCATCATTAATTAAGAGATATTGAGACGATTCGGAAATATTATAAATTATACCAGCATATGAGATAGCTAGATTTAATATGTTTCGAGAAAAATTAATAATGAGTGCGCAAATTAGGAATAGTGAAATAGAAAAATGATTGTAATTCAGTAAAATGAATGAATTTCCTGAAATACTACTGATACACACACACACACGGTTGTGCTATCAGAGTAGCCAAATAAAGTGTTTAGGCACTAACAGTATAAATTTTCATATAACTTATAATTACATAATAAAATTTTTCCCACCATCTCAAAAGAAACATACAGTAAATTTCGGCTCTTTTCTAGGTTGTGAAAATTTCTTGCTGATCTTTTTCTTTCTTATTTTTTAGGATATTTTTCTTTGTCTTTCCTATAGCAATTTATGCATCTATGCGTGCTCAAATTATTTGTCGATTCCTCATTTATCGTTGATTGTCTCGTTAGAAATACATTGCGAAAGTTATTTACATTGATGTCCTTTTCTTGCAATCGAGTTCACAAATGGTATTCAAAAAGCAGCATTATACCGAGGTGATAGAAATGGATAAGAGTGTTATATTTCCATAGGCAGGAGACTTTCTATCGGAGACAGAATTTATTGCCACTCCGATATTCATGGAACATCCTCGAGTAAAACACCGAAATCTACTCTTTCGGCCCTGAATAATGGCAACTCGATGGCGAGTTTCATTTCCTACGCACTAGTCCAGTTCGAAAAAATGACCCTTTACTCCTTTCGTAGAAGATTTAACCTCTTCCCGGACCGAATCCTGGTCGTTTCATCTCGAGAACACGAGGTTTTTAAAACAGAATCCACAGGATGGATGTCCAAACTTGGAGAAGTGAAAGGGAGGAGTGCTATTCGTGAAGTGCAGCATGGTCGGGCGCCTCCGAATAAAGTTTATCTCTCTCCTCTTCTTCCTGTCCTAAGGCGAGGGAAGGAAAGAATGGATTAAGAGGAGATGAAAGAGGAAGGAAGAGAAAGGGATAGTTGTGCGGTCTGAGGAGATGGAATCCTTGGAGGACCTGACGTGTTCAATAAATGTTTCCGAGCGTTGGGAAGGATGGGAGACGATGAACGTCTGACCCAATCCAGTTTACCTTTCCATCTCTTTCTCTTTCACGGAATGGGATTGGGCTCGACCCATCATCATTCTTTCTCCATAACCCTCCCTAATACCAATTTATCAGCGGTTACTTTTACTTTTGCGAGAAAAAATGAAGCGGGGTAATTTTTCCAAAGTGATTCGTGCTCCTCTTCGGTTCAAAAGCTTTGGTCGTATTTTCTTTTAATGAGGACGAGTCTCCCTTCTCTTTCCTTTCGCCCTTCTCTCACGAATAAGCAGGTAACTGTACTCATGCCCGTGGAATTGGAGTCGAAGACTAAATTATGCGCCGTAGAATGTCAAAATTTTCTATAAAATTTAGGTAAATGGGTGCTGGTTTATTATCTCTTAAGCTAGCTCTTCTCTTCTCGAGTATAATTAGGCGTAGTCTTATTCCTCTACGAATACTTATCATTCGATGTAAACCGATCATGTTCGCAATTAGCTTGAAATAACAACTCTTGAAGCATGATAGTCCATTGTAAGCAGTAACTATCAAGCCCTTAACCATTCTCTATGCACTTGGAAAATACAACCTAAAACGTATATTTGACTCAATTGTACCATTACAAATGTACGTTACAAGACTAATTCATTTATTAATTTTCGTTGTATTTTATCTATACCTTAACGTTCATTCATATTCCTTTTCGCTTTTAATAGCTTTCTCTTCTATTTGCCATCAAAGTTATGATATTTGAAATTTATGGCATTGGAAAATTAAAATCGTAACATATATCTCGTTTAATGTGGAAGACACATTTTGTGTCACAAATTCTCATACACTGCATTTTTTCTTTAACTTGGTAAATCTTTTCGAAAGAGTTGCGTCATCGTTAGCACAGTGGTGATAATGATACAGCAGCGTACAGCGTTTTACGTTCATGTTGCTTCCGCCTGGCATATAGATGACAACAATGCAAGTGAGTAAAGCATGTTGTAGCGATTCAGGGGATGAGTATTACTTGTTAACAGCCTTCCAGGAGCGAATGTTTCTATCTTATGAAACGAAACGTCTTCACTTTACTGGAGGGATCGAGGTGTAGTCACTTATTCTGCTATTTTTTCTTAGTATTTTCCTAAGGATGATAGCAAAAGAAGTCTTCCTGTCTTGAACGTTGAATTTCGTCTTGGGCATATCCGCATCCTTCAGAATATCGCTTACGTCTCAACTAATGAAGCTAAAAATGTACTTTTATGAAGATGGAAATATCATGGCTCTAATGGTTCCTACGCCAATATCAATCTAATGCCATGAAAGTAATTTCGCTTCTAAGAAGCTTTTCGCATCTTGTCTTCTTAGATACGACAACTGCTAAAAGGGTTACCTTGTTCGATGTCTCAGTTGTCACTTTCCAAGACGTGGCGTTTTTCTAACGACTCCTACGTAATTCATGACAGGGGTATGACATGGATAATATAACGGGATCGATGCGTCAATCATCGCATCTCTGCAAGGGAGTATTCTTGAATTTCATATTGTAAAAAGTTTTTACTTTACGTTTTCAAAGTACTTTTGTATCGCAGTTATAATGAATCTTTATACCATAACATTAATAGGCCAATATGATTGGTCGTTAAGCCATAAATATATATATAAATGTGATAGGTCTTTACCATACCATAAGTTTTGTAGATGCTGATGATTTTCTTTGGATATCATTACTTCCTACAGTAAAGAACTCTCATGTGCAATTATTTTACGATAGTTTTTTTGTTACCTTTTAACTAAGAGAAATATTATACTCATTCACCCTATTCACCCTACTATTCTCTAGTACCCCCCATATGCTTAATGTTTCTATTCTCTTTCTCTTTCTTTGCCTCATTCAATCTGTCTTTTCCGCTCCTAGCTGAGCAATCCATTCTCCATTAACCGCAGTCTCCCGCCAGAATTTCCTCCTCCACTTTGTAACTGATTTACTTTAGATCGATTCAACATCTCTAATTTAAAAAAAATTAATTTACATCTTATGAATTAATTAGATACTTTCCAAATATTGTACGATTGTAATTAGGGTAAGCAGTAATATTGACATATAAACTTACCGGGTTACTTAAAGTGAGAGAAATTAAACCATATTTCCCCGTATAGATTTAATTGGATTTAGAAACTTCCATCTTATGGCGTCAGTTTTGCAGTTCCATCGTTTTATAGTTGTTCGTCATTAGTATGACGTACGTAATTTCATCTGGAGAAACTTTGTTGGAAAATTTTAAATTTTACTACTTTGTCCATAATTTTCTGTCGTATCTTGAAATATTGTAGTATGGTTGATAACTTTTATCTGAAGTTAATCAAAACTGTTTTAATTCATACATACGAAATAGCTTAAATTTTTACCTCCTTCATTTTTAGATTAAATTTTTTATTTGTTATTGTTTATCTTTTCAATCATCAAAGTTTCCCCAAAAATATCTAGTATTGTATAAGATTTATTTCAAGTTAAGAAATAGCACTCTTGCGATTCACTTTTAGGGTTAGCAAGACCATCGTTTTTTTATTTTGCAAATCATATCTCATCCTTGTTATAATATTTTTGTAACAGACGAATCTGTACGTCATTATTATTATCTCTCTTCTTAATATTTCTATCTGAAAATCCCGTATATCTCTTAAACACTCTAATCGAATCAAAATTATTTTTTCTCTAATACCTTATATATTTATATTTATATATATATATATATAATATTTCCGATCATAAGTGCGGTAAAATTTTTCTCGAAGCATTTTGTAGATGTGAGAATATTCAAATTTTATACGATCTGGAACGAGCATATTATTTAATAAAACTCAAAGAGCAAAACTTTCATCCCATTCTTTCCACTCCGTTAATTTTTCCGACGATTGAAGTGAACTCTTCACCCAACCGAAAAAGACACAATCGCGAATTCAACATTTATTTACCCCATATAAATCCAAATCTGCGTCAGAATGAACCTGGACCCTTTCCTGCGTTCGCCGATGAAAATTTCTCTGTGTGTATATTCTCGTGAAGATTCCTAGCCGAGGCCTCCAATAAACCCATCACGAGTTCAGCAAGGATCAGTGGAGAGGGAATATTATTTTTTTAGCCGGGAAAGGATTTTAGCCTCTTCGTGGGAACGCAAATCCTTTCATTTCACGCTGAATGATTCTTTCTGTCGCTTTCTTCCATTCACATTTCTCTCCGCTCTTCGTTCCTCTTTTTTTCTTCTTCTCATAGGACGCATAGAGGCATAAAATGGCAGACTTTTCTCGCTTTCCTTTACGCATATCCGGACTCTGAACGCTTTCCCGCCCTCATTTCTTCTTTCTCTCTTCGTATATGAATTTGCGACTGTCTTTACCGTCATCTCGCATGAATCGCCTCCTACTATTCATTCTCTATGGAAGAGTTATTATACCGTTTGCTTCATTCTCAGGTATTTTTCCTGTATTTTTTATTCGCGCGTCACCTCTTTTTTTAATCAACCGTGAAAATTTCTTCGCCGTGAATCTCTCACCTGCAAATCCTTTGGAAATTCCCTTAACTCGATTTTTTTTACTTTGCGCTCAAAAGCTTCATTCAGTTGTTTATTTCACGTTTCATTTTTTCTTTCCAAGTCATAACGATTAAGGAGATTAATCTGTTGAGCGTAAATCCTCAAAAATTCTTGAACGAAATTTATCACTTTTCAGATTTTTGCAATTTTTAGCTGAATAGAGGGCAAACGTTTACGGGCAATATCATCATTTCACTTAAATAGAATTACTTAAACGTTTAGTATCCAAGGTTTCAATCGGAGCGTTATCGTCATTATTTTACATAAGAAGCATTATTTTTATTTCTCCCTATGAAATGTGCTCCTAGTATTGAAGAGAAATCATCACTCATCTTTCTCCTTCAGGTTCGTTTACTTTATATAATACTGTCTTAATAGCTACACCAAAAAACAATTTTACTCTTACGACGAATTTTTGCTCGTTTCAGTTAATTTTTTTACTCTCATTTTATTCTATTCCGAATTTCATCTTTAACATCTGTGTCATTGTCATACATCGGAATTTTCATTTCGTTCATCGGTTTCATTTTTATAAACATTTTCTGAATCACTAATCAAAGAGTATGATTAAAGATACTGTACACACTATTATGAACTAATAACTGAAGGACTATAAGAAACTATAAAAATTTCCACTTGATGATATTTCAAATAGGAATGCTCTATGATAATGCGTTCGCTAGATGGTTTTATTTATATGCCCTAAATTTTTTAATGAAAAATATGGCTCTCTGATAATTGTAAATATATATAGACTGCATTTCAATTGAAGTGGAAGATTTTGCCTACGTTTGTAAGATGAATCCTCTTTTCTTGAGAAGTCGAAAGAAAAAATTTATCATATCAGAAACGGGTAAATACCATAGAAGTTGATTCTCTTTATCTATAAAAAGTTAAATTACAGCTGAAAATTATTTTTTTTATTTAACAGATAAAGTTTGATACATTAGTTCGTTTGATAATAGAGCATCCTTTAAATACCCATTCCTCGTCGAAAATAGCTCAAAGTTTCGTTTGATCCGCAATTTTGTATTTTCGCAAAGGAAATACATTGGTCTCGTTCCCTCATTTGGCCCTCGGCTAAAAGACGTGTTTAATCTCAGCTGTTTACCTGGAATAAGGCATGGAGTCAATTAGCGTGATAAGCCGTTGGGTTTGCTTTATTTAGAGCTATGGCGGTCAGAGAGGGACTTTTCAAGGTTAGGGTCACCCTAAAGCCGCCGCTCTGCACCAAAACGCTTGCCCATGCGCGCCATTCATCGATCAGAAAAGGTGTTTCGCGAAATTTCTTCTTCGCACCTCCTATGGAGTTTTACAAAGAGAACATTCATCCCAACGCAGAAAATGACTTGGCAGATGATCCTTTCTTAATGACGTATGCTTGAAAGAAGTTCTAATGCAAAAGAATGAATCGCTAAGGTATTACCGATTCCCCAGCGGCGATGTTTGCGAATCTTAACGAAATAACAACGAAGGAACTTTGCATATGTCAAATTTCCATTATTATGTGATGAAAAATCCTTGATTTTTTACTATTAGAGATAACGACTGACTCGTAGGTATAATAAACGTCGAGCATTCAGATATAAGAATGGGTATGTTGTAGAAAATTCCAGTTACATTATTTTATTATTCGATTATATGATACATTTCTATTCCGGATATTATATCAGCGTTAATTAAAGGATCTAACGAGAGAAATTAAATCTGAATTGAATAATTATGTATATTGGAATAATTAACTTGGAATTTTACAAATTTATCTGTCAATCATTCTAGGAATAAAGTTTTCAGAAGTGAAGACCTTCCCAAAAGATTTTAATTAAATGAATGTTAGGTATTTTCTTAGATTTTTCGTAAAAGCTCAAATGAGAGGAAATCACAGAAAATACTAATTACGAAGAACGAGTGAGTCGAAACTTTTGAGAACCATAATGTAAAAGAGCTCATACTGACTTTCTGTTGAACGCCCGTTTCTGGACATACAGTTGAAAGGCGCCTCTTTCAAGAGGTAATGCGGAATTCTTTACCCAAAAAACTAACTTCGGGAAAGTCCACATTTCGGTTAGAGACCGCATATGCCATTAATGAACTCCTGATTTAAAATATCTCCCAACTCAGTGTAAAGTACCTGTAATACGTCTAGGAAAGGGCATACAAAATTTTTCATTTAATGATCAAAGCATCAAAGATCAAAGCGAAATTATGTCTTACCATGATACACCACTGATTTTCTAGCAAGTTGTGTTAGTCATGGTACCTCTCATTGCTGACCTCGCTGGTGAATATATTGCATGAACGCTTCCTCTAAGGCTTGTCATATCCTTTTTTGGTACCTCTGCCTTTAGTATCTCTGTTTTCGGTATCACCTTTTTATGTCATTTTCCCATATCTTCTCCTCTCTTCCTAAGCATCTCTCCATCGCAATATCCTTGCTTTCCACCTTTCAACGCAAACGTAACTCCTCGAGCAAACACGCTCAACCCATACCTTCCCAAAAATCCTTTTTTTGCCGTAGCTCATTCCACCGAGTAGATATATAGGCGCAAACACGGAGCAAGATATAGTCGTTCGTCGAAAGCGAGGAAGGAAGGCTTAACTTTGGAAGTGGAAACACAGGAATATGGCGGCGGGTTGGATGCGTAGGATAAACATTTCGAGAGGGAAGTGGACAAAATGTAGGGGCGAAGATAGGCCATAAGAGGGGCTCCTACTTACCCATCCTCACTTGCGAGTTGAATGGGACGGTGGAAAGATACGGTGAAGTTGTGAATGAAAACAGCGACGCGGATGTTTTGGGCGAGAGGATGCTAATGGAGAGCGCTTTTTTATACGGAGGGAAAGTGAGGGAGGGCAGCTATAACCAGCGGAGAGGCATTTGTTTTATTTTCGAAAGGTTTCCCTTTTTCGTAATGACGTTCCAGAATCAAGGTTTGGCTTCGCAAATCGGATGCTTCGGTTCCGAGAATCCCTTTTTACGCGAGAACGGAAAGGTGGGCTGATGTAATAAAGGCGAAAAGTTTTCGTTTGCGTAGGCAATAGTACATATTCTACGTAGAATGTTTGCTTTTTCTCTGGTTCAGTATTCCTTTCGGTAAGCACTAGTAGATGCAAAAATAACCCGATTTTCTCAACCCGGAATAAGTTATTTTTAGTCTATTTATTTCCAGAGCTTTTTGCCCATGTATTTTATAAAAATGCACGAGGAAGAGGAAATGCTGCTATACTACTTTTTTGCCTTATTGATACTCGGGATAATTTTTTGTCTCACTTTATGTGTTAAATTTCTGTGGATTTTATCTGCAATTATGGGATTTTATTCTCCAGAAGTCCTTAAAGCCGCTGGAAGTAATTGTAATATTTTCATTTGAAATTTACTATTGCTCTATTTATTGTAGCTTCCATAAAAATTAAAATTTCACCGAAACAAACTTCTAACCAAGTGAATACGGATAAGGATAGATACGGAGATAATGCTCCGATATAATTTTGGAAATTTACAAGCGTAACTGAAGTATTGAAAATAGATTTTAATCATAATAATTTAAACTGCTCTACCCATAGTCATATTAGTTTTCGTCCTAAAGTGATACAATATTTGGAGCAAAACCAATCGCCGCTTACCGATACTGAACGCTGATAGATCACATAATGATCACCATTGATGAAACACTGTCCATTGAGGTATAAGTCAGAAGGGAGCGCCCTCTGAAAAATAACTCCAGCCGTAACCATGCAATTGGAATGATACTTATCACATATGCCTTATGGATATTGAGGAAGGTACAGCTCATTCGCAGCCTCTGTTGTACATACAATGGAGTTGACCGGTGATGGAGAATGGTGTCAGATCGAATTTGGGAAGGAGCTCGAAAGGAAAATGGAAATGGAAGGGACCTCTGCAAGATTATTTGAGAGGGAAGAATGGAGGAGATAAGATGGTGATGATGATGGAAGCGAGGGAAAAACAGAAAGAGGGAGAGAGTCAAACAGTGAGATGGCCGTTTGTTAGGACAGGATTTGGGGATGCTGTGACAAATCATGGTCCAGAAAGGGCAAAACTGCGAGGAAGAGAGGATGGAAGAAGAGCTTAAAGGGCAAGAAGTATCGGTTGCTATGGGCGATGAAATTTGTTTTATGTGATCTTCAATGCGAATTATTTTGGATGTCGAGATTCAAGATACTGAAAATGTCATAATTCTCGCAGGATGGCTTCGTAATTTGTTATTTCGATATATATTTATAAAATATTTCAACATCATACTTTGACAGAAAACTTTATAAACAATTGAAATCAATAAACTTATTTAGCGTTTACTTTTCTTACGACGCAACACTAATTTTTCGTGTACCCGTTTTTAGTTCCTGATCTTTCGGACTCGTGTTCTACAAGAAGCAAGTATAAATTTAAAAAATTAATTTTGGTGATAATGGTTGTACATTATCGGCTTATATCATTCCCCAATATAAATTTCGGCTACTCGGACTAGAATATCTGCCACTACGTTTAAACTATTTTATTAATCAAATCTGTCCCGAATTTTGAATAGATATATTTGACAGCTCAGGTTTTTAGTTATAGTTATGTAATGAAAATTTGAATTAAAAACTTCGGCCTTCTTTTGAATTAATTATTCTGCATGTACCAAAACTATGTTTTAATAAATTGCATCGAGGATGCCTTCTTTAGGTATTCTCTGATGTTTTTAACCACAATCTATTTTCAATTCTATCTCCTATTTTAGCTTGTGCGACGAAAAACGTAACAAGATAATTTGTAATTTAAATATACCGGCCCAAATTCTAAGCTTGTCATTCTTACTCCTCCAAAATCCCGTGTACAGAACATCAAATACATTTTTACGGCAACAAAGGAGGGTATCTATACGGCCCCATGAATTATCCCAAATTTTGGAATTTTATAACTGGGTATGTTTTTTTAGCTCACCCATTTTATTGTTCCGTATTAATCCTGCCCTAATACAGCCTCACTGGAATTTGCCATCGGTTGCTTTAATGAGACATGCGTTTTTCATGACCGCTATGAACTCTGTTTGGGTATAACTGCTAATTCGTATTGTGTACAATTCAATTTAATTCTAATATTTTAGAACATTCAATAAGGAGTTAAATGTCAAATATCCCTTTTATACATAACCACCAATTTTAAACAGATAAAATAATAAAACTGCTACATTTCTGCTTTTTCAGAAACTTTAATTAATGACATTTAAGTTTCGGAAAATTCCTTGATGAATGGACGTACATTTCCGGAGTACTTTCAGGATATTTCCATCGAAATGGGAGTTCTATTTCGGTATACGAACATCCATCTCTATTCGAATTCCTAGAAAACCATGATTGATCAAGAAATTACTGTTCACCGTGAGACGAGTTAGGGAGCAGACCATTTCAGGCTCCTTTTCGCCCCAACTTTCTCGGCAGAGTGGGAAAGGAAAAGAGAGGTTTACAATGGACATTGGGACGGATCGATCCAAAGAGTTTCGTAGAATGGATAGGAGGTGGAAATTGGAAAAGGAAAGCGGAGGATCGCGTTGTCGGTTAGCTGCGACGGCCTCCCTTAAAAGGGCAACAGCCTTCCTTCCTTCTAATTCACTCTGCTCAAATCGCAGCCGTGCGTGTTTTTTGCGATTTGTTCCCTTCGCGTGTATTGCACTTCTATTGAGCCAGTCACGGAATCTAACGTGATTGGAATGGGAAGGATAACAGTAGAAATGAAACCGTCTAACCTCAACGTTCACCTGTTCCGTTTCCTGGAAAGGTTACCATAGCTAAAGGCGAGCAGTTATCACTCATTCATTAAAATAGGAACGTGAAAACAAAATGGCTGTCTTTCTTGGTACGGTAACTAGATTTTGTTTTGTTGGTAACGGTCTAATATGGTAGCTTACTTGGTCGGAATAAATTCCTAGCAAGCTGGAGACCAGAGTTCGATCCCGGGTTTCGGCGTGACTTAAATCCTCCGGTTCTTATTTTAGCGTGAAGCATGTGTGCCATTCATTACTCATCTCAGTTTTAATGAACTCATTTAAAAACGAATTACGAGGAATGCAGCGGATTACGAGTTAACGTGCTGATGAGTTTCTCCATTAACGGAGCTATTTTCATAATCACTCGGATGAGATTGGGGAATGTGCTTGTAGCTGTGCACGCATGCACTTGGCTCGAAAAATGCAAAGATTTCCTAAATATAAATTGTACCAATCTATATTCCTTGTAGAGGAGTATGTTAGTTTTTCGCTGTCTTTATGCTCATCCTTTTATTGTAAAAACAAGAAATGGTTTGTAGCATAATGTAGATTTCGGTTAATGAGTGTTATTTCGGAAATATTTGTCGTCGTAAACCGCAGTATATTTGTATCTTAAGCCTAGATTGTAAATAACCTGACCGTTGTTTACAGAATACTCGTGTAGTTGTCTTCGTTGTATTAACAAATATTGTTATTTACAGTTTAATCGTTTAGTTTTCTCTTGGTATACTCGCTGTCTATGTAAATACCTCTTTGATGTTCGGCGCTTTAGCTGTTAGCATTCAAAAAGCAGTTTAAGCTTACACTTGTTTGCAGAAGGAAAGCTTTTGCTCCTTGTTGAACCAAACCAACGTTTAGGAATATAAGGTATATGTATATATTATGGGCACATGATCAAATGTATAAAATGAATGAAATAAAAGGCTCCATATTCCAACTGTTTCGCATCTATAAATTAAGAATAAGAAATTAAGCAATATAAAGTTTTGTATGATGCTGATAGCCTGAAAAACAATACCGCAAATATTACCATAGTAACTAAGGACAAAAGAACTCGCTGCCAGAAATAATACGTCCTTTTACTTAATTCAAAAGTTTGAGATCGAATGATCATCTTTTAATGTCGTAATTGCAAGATAAAAGGTAAAATTATTTTATGAATGTTCTCTTAAAATTTCTCCTGGTTTTTGAAATTTAATTTTTAAATCTAATTTAAGTTGTATCATTTTTGCTTATAGGATTCTTTTAAACCTTGAATATAGGAAGAGGAAGAAAACTTTTTACTACATACCATCGAGTTATATTCATGTGACGGGAAATTTTCAACTCCTCAAGATTACCATAATGATGAACTTGTTGCCCATTAAGCTTTCTAGATTTCCATCGCACTAACTTCTGTCTTTGTCCTAGTATCCTTTACCCGTTCCTTCGCACGCCTTCTTAAGCACAGCTGCGAACCGTTTGTCTTGTTCGCCTCCCTTCGCTTCCCACCTATCTATTATGAATTTCCCTACACAAGTCCTTTCCTTCAGCCGACCATATATTACCGTCGTCGGTAGGGGGTCCTTTTCCATTCCATCCTATCTCAAAACTCCGGATTGCCCCTTCGGACTTCACTTATCCGTTTGCCTCTATCCAATCCCCGCTCTTGAAACTCTTCCAACTTAGCTTATCTGTCGCTCTTGCCTCGCAGATTTGTGGTCCTTTCGTTCCTTCAGCTTTGACTTTTGCTTCCAAGACCTTCTTAGACCACCCTCTCGTTACTTTTAGCCGGTACGGAATACTTTATCTGCCTCTGATTCTATCCTTCACAAAGAGCAATTTTTTTTAGTAAGCTGAAGGTAGGAGTGGTTCGTAAGCGAGGATGCATTATCGTTAGTGTGTGCCAACTTAAAATTAAACTGGGAGATTGTATCCTAAATTCCGCACTGAGAGTTTTTATGTCTTTGCCCCTTGTGTTATCATTCAAATGCATTCAGCTTCTTTGAGAGTGAATTGTATAGGATGAATATATGAATATTTTTAAAGAAATGGAAAACAGGAAAAACCTTTCACTAAAAACTATTTCCTAATTTATTAACTATGCACAACCAATGCGTAAGCATAATTTTCAAGTCGATGTAAACACACTGCATATTTCTTCGTTTCGATTACATGTTCTGTTCCTCTGTGTGGTAGGTAATATAATATAAATATTTAGGAAATAGTTTCTTGTGAAAAGGTTTTCCATTCTTCGTCATGGACAACCGCAACTCACTCTCCATTCCGTTGATTTTATTTATGAATTTTTTAAGTTTCGCCGTTGCTTTTATAAACATATAATAATTCTTTTCTGGAATGTTTAGAATATCATGTACAGAAAAAATAATCTAACATTTTTTACAGTAATATAAGCCTTCCTTAGCTTATATTAAAGATATACACTCTTAGAAACGAATTTCTCATGCCTTTTCTTAAGACGGCTTCTGAGTAATCTACAACTGCGATGTATTTATACACCGCAGTATAGCATTCCAAAGTTTATTTTCATGAACTTATTTACTTGGGGCCTTAATTGGTTTAGGGCGTTTATTGTAGTTTATACACACAGTAAGTAGAGTAAAAGAGTATTCCTCCCTATACCCCTTCAAAACATGAAAATCCCTAAGAAATTTTCATCGATTTTTGGTTCGTTTTCTCACAAGTTTTATTTTACAATCACGTCTGAGCCAACTTCCGGATTAATCTTCAAGTCTCTTCCGAGCTTTCTTTGTATAATATTTATCGGAAAACATTCAAATTTGATTTGCTAATTATCCCCCAGTCTATGCAATTAATTTTCTGTCTCCGAGTGGGAAGAGAAAGTTCCTCTTTCATCCGTTGGTTTTTAAAAGCACGTTTATCCACTTTCGTTTGGAATCCCTCCCCTCACCTCCTCAATCCGTCGTTTTTCAGTGCGATGAAATTCTACGGATTTCCTTTTCCGACTGCTCCCAAAGGCGCGGCTCCTTTTTTTTGATCCTTTTGATATATTTTATACGTAAAACGAGCAACTTTTTGCGCTAAAAAGGCATCTGCTTTTGATTCATCAAATTCAAACGAAAAAACACTGCCGAAAGTAATTGTCCGTGTGATGTCGAAGCTAACCTTTTTGGTGGTAAAAAGTTCTTTTGCCGCGTACATAATATTTCCGCTTGGTAGCGACATTCATTTCGCGGAAGAAAGAATTTTGGAGAATGACAGATCATTTATCAGAATTAAAGATCTCTCATCGGCGGCAAAAACGCTGCAAGAAAATTGAATGGAACCTAAACCTTATAAATAATTGTTAATCTTTTTGTGTCTTTGTTAAGCTGTCTTTGAAAACAGAGAATTCCTCTATAAGGTAGAAGTAATTTTCAGTATCGCAGACATTACACTGTCTGCTATTTTGGCGATTAATTAAAATCTTTCTAATTAAACGGGTAAAAGTTACCTTCCTTTGAACAGATATGTATTCTTCATGGTCATGCTGGGAGAAAAACATGTATTCTAGATACCTTCTTTTATTTCCGATTTTTTTACGAACTTTAATGACCTTTTTGCTCTGTTCTTTTGTGACACTCAAGCCTTTCCTTGACTCTTCATACTCCATATTTCCAACCCATGCACCTTTCCTTCAATTCAGATTACTAAATACATCTTTTCTTATTTTTTCTCATTTAAAAACTTTCTATAAACTACCTCTTTCTATATACTTTATTAATCCAGCTTCATTTTGAGCAACCTCTACTTAGCTATCCACTCATTCTTCCGTCATTCATCATTCATGCTTTTCGATCTTCAGATTTAAGTTTCGGAAATACTGCGAGCTCTGTAAGTTTTTTGCCAATTCATCCAAATCTCTTAACGTTTACCATAAATATGTGAAAATTCCGAAAACTCCGCTAAATTTTATCCGCATTCAATATAATTTTTAGTCGAGTGGCTTCTTCAAATAAAGGGATAGGGTGCACCAGACGTTTCACCTTTACAAATATATCCCATTCTCCTTTTGGCCTGTTGAACATGCACCGTGTTGTTTATTACCCAATCCATCGTTGCATTTCGTTCACGGCTAACACAAACTCTAGAAGTCACCATACCTTCATCTGTTTCTCTAAATATTTCTCGCTATCTCATGTGTACGTATTATCCATGAAATTCTAGAATATGAAAAACTTGTCAGAATTTTCTGTGAGAAAAATTTGATAATTTAATTAAATTGACGTCGAGAGAGCCCTATGAAACTCCACATTACCATCTCCGCAATATTATATCCAAGCATATTTCGAGAAAGCTGCCTATGACAGACGGAAAAAAATCTTCTCAAGGATGAGGCAGACGATGATCCGAGTCGTTAATGGAACGTTGGTATAAAGTATGAAAGAGACTCATTTAGATGCAGCGCGGGGACATGCATCTCTCTCGTGCACCGATGCATCACGTCAGGTGCAGGAGTGTTGGTGCTGAAGCGTGGCTTTCGCCGCTGCCGTTCGCGCCCTCTTGAGTTGCGAGAATTATGGCACAGGGCACATGAAAGAGGGCGCTTAAACGGACTCCAATGCCGCAAATCTTTTACGTCTTTTCCCAAATGCGTTTCGTGACTGAAATTCAAAAATTTGTTATCTAGATAACTGGTTTTTATGTAAATAATTATTTGCAAGGAATGATGGAACTAGCAGTCACTCCATGATGGCCAACTTCATAACAGAGAATTATTATTTAATTATTTTTTCATCCTATCTCGCGGAATGGATTTTATTTTCTCTTTATTGCTCTGAATATTCCAGAATGTTAATGAGTATACTCAAAATGGGTTTGAATTTTCAACGCATTCTGAATTTGAATGACCGAATATGTTGCGAAGCGAGTGCATGGAAGTGCTATTTAAATCCTTTGATTTGCCTTAATGCCACAGAGTCACGTTGGGATTGTTAAATTTGCAGATATTTTAACCTCATAAATTTGTATTTCTCGAAAGAGCTCTCCGAATTCTTAATGTGTATCTAAATCAGTAAACAGTTTTAAATTAGTCATTACGAAGTATTTCCATTTCCATCTACTGATGCAAAAAAATCTTTTGCTCAGGGCAATAGTCTCTCAAATTTAGTTTTGTTAACTAAGTATTTCTATGTAATGAATTACGAATATTTTTTGCTACTACAAATTAAAGTGCAAAAAATATCGAAAAATTCACGCTATACAATTTTTAATATCTAAATACGAGCTTAAATTCATCCCTAATTGCTCCTAAAGAAAGGTTTCACATTTACCTCGGCTAGAATTTCAGGATTATTTCTTTCTTTCTTTCAAAGCTTCCAGCTCGTTTCAAGCGCTTCTAGTTCATTAATCATGCCCGAAGACTTCCCTTCGGGTCCTTAATTACTAGTATTCACGCAGTGATGGAAAAAGATTTTTATTTCCCGGTAAAAATTAATTTACGATCCAGTGGTTTCCTTTGTCTTTCATTTCTGGGAGATACCCGTGTTTAATATTTTATTGGGGTTATCAGACAGTTCTTGTATCATGGCTGGTTTTGGGGGTAATTGACCCTTTTCCCACAGTGTCTAGCCTCGTCTCGAATTTTTTTCCAAAGAAACGGCTTCCTTAAAAAGCATAAAATGGCGAAAGAAGTACCAGGATACGCCATTATTCTTTACTTTTTCTCTCTCTCTTCCGGCTTCCTTGTTGTAGGAAACTCATAGACGGCGCTAAGACCGGCTGCGCTGAATATTCTGTTTTTCTTGGTTAATGCTCTATTTGCGACAGGACGTCTGCACTCTAAGTTCTTCCATCTCGCCTTCTTTACTTCATGAACAATGCATCGCCTTTTGTAAGAAGCCCTCAAGAAGCCTGCTTAGTCTTCTCAGTCTGTTTTCACCCATCGTTACCTTTGTTGTATAACTGAGGCGTTATTTATGTTTTCTAATCTTTTTAAAAATGCTCTGAACATTCTACAACTTTGTGAAATTCATTAAACATTCTCTTACCAGTATCTTCATTTTCTCCATTTTCTTCTTTTTATTTTTAGCTCTCCTATTTTATTAAACAAAGGAAACTAAACAAAAATATTTTAGTTATTTTAGGCATCGAGATTTACATGTATAATTTACTATGATTTATTCATTTAGCCCCTGCCTTTCGCAATAGTAATCAGGCCGAAGGCTGTTTAAACCTTTAATCTCTGCATCATCAGCTACAAAAATCTTTTGTTAATGTCAGAAGTTCCGTTACTTAACATTCCTGTCGAAGAATGAAGTTTCATATCGACAGAAATATATAGAGTTAAAATATTACCATTATTGTAACATTTTACCTCTTACTTATCACCGAGAAAAATTCGTTTATGTGAAAGGAGCTAACATTCATTCACATTATTCCTTTAAGTTAGGCTAAGGTATCACTTTCCCTGTTTTATAACGATAATCTTATCACATTAGTCACCAAAATTTACTGCTTCCTCTTCTATCTTCTCAAACTTGATTTCATGGGTACTTCGTTGACTAGACTAAAACATAAGTGCATAATTATTCTTATATATCAGCTTTAACCCTGTCTTTTAACAGATCTCTGTCTCTTCTCCTTGAATCCTCGCCATGTTTCCCATCCTTGGGAAGTACATAAATCGTTCATGTGGAGAGAGATATTTACGTGCGACACCTACTCGAGAATTAATTCGCCATGGCCATAAGTCGGGAGTGGAAGCGGTAGATGGCGGGTTGGAGAGTTCCTGTTGAAGACACTCCCTGAGCAACTAGTCTTGCATTCAGACTTCATTATGTCCCGTCCTTCCTGCCTCGCGCTCACCGACCGGACGAGTCCTTTCCCCATCATTTTGGTCCTTCTTGCTTCTTACCCCTTCCGTGCTGGACTGAACTTTTTCCCGGTCAAGGAGGTCTCGTTGCCTACTGAGGGCTGGACGCTCTTTCAACACCGGTCGGTGAACCCTCACTACAAACACAATTTCACGGATGCGGTCCCATGCAAACTAAGATCGCGTCTTTTTCTCCGTACGTCGGTCCTGAGAACTATCGGCAAAGCAGCAATCTAAATCAGGCGAACTAGGTCCTTTAGAAATCGCGACTATGAAATTCATATGCCTTCTACGAGATCCATGAGGTAGAAAGTCTTTTTATGAAATGCACCAGAGGTGGACAAAGGAACACTCATTATTTTTCAGTATTTCTTTAAAAATCTTTCTTCCGGTATCTCGAATTTCTATTGATTCCTGTATTTTATTGGGGTTCTTATACACATGACTACGTATTCAACCAGAATAATCCTTCCTTTTTCAAATTGGCTCATTGTGTTGTTGCTCTTATTTTATTGGAGAGGAAACAGATTTCTCTCAAATATTTAGTAATATTTGGCAGATTCAGCTATCTAGGATTTAGTTTTGTTTTTAATGAATTCTTGTCGATTCTTAATGAAATTCTCCGTTAATATTTTCCGCAGAGGTTTCTTTACATACCAAATAAATTATCTTCTTATTGTCTCAAGATGTTTGATAGTTGAATCGACCGATCCCCATTAGAATTAGGGGAAATACTGAGTGTGTGCTCTTTTATCTATGTATGTTCTATTCCATAACGTTGCACTTCATAATACCAATTTTACATAATATCAATTTAATATCAAATCAGCATTGAAAAAAACTATTTCGTCTCCACATGTTGTCAGCTTACTCTTGCTAAAAAATGCCAATTGTAGCATTGCACTTAAGAACTGCAGCACTGCAAAATTCCGCATCAACTTCCCTCATTGGTTTTATCCATTTTCGGTAAACCCCTTGAAAATCACGCGCATAACCTGGATTACGTGTGAAGTGAAAAATCAACGCGGTCCGTGTTAGTACTACATCCCATGCGGAATCTGCGCTGGTGAAGTCGTCCCTTTAAAGGAGACGTGTTCTCGATTTCCCTTCGCCCCTTTCCCTGGTATTCGTTCACCGCCGAAGGGATGTGCCCGTATGCCTCTCTCCAATGTTTGTTTGTTCATGAGGGCGTTGCCCCGCAATATATCTCCCCCACCAATATCATCATCTTAACAGCGCCGATGCTGCGATGATTCGCGTAATATTGCGGTCAGAAGGCAAATCATTTCGGTGGGAAAGTGGGCTACATCTTTTCCGGAAACGTTCTTTGATCTCATTTTTACGGTTTCTGCGTTAAGTAGACTTTTTCACAGTTTTTCTAAAATATTAGAGGATTAATTGAATTTTAAAAGTCGTCGATCAGAATATCGGGGCTCCCTTTGATGGTGTTTTTAGGGTAGTAGGGTATTTTAAGAAATTTATATTAATTTCAGAATGTTTCCCTTTACGTTAATTGCTTCGATGATTTATAAAAATATACGAATATAAATGTACGTAGGACAAGAAAAATATTACTTGTGATGTAGTTAGAAAGAAATTCGCTAGCAGTGGATTGGAAGCTAAGTCTTCCAATTTCTTTTCGGATAGCGTGCCATCGGTGGAGTGTTTAGTCATTCATTTCGTAGCATTTCAGTACATGCATAGTTTCAGAATTTGACGTATTTGAGCATAAAATATAGATTATTAAAAATTTTCTGTTTTTGAACTTTTTTTCGTTTTAAATAAGGATCTTTCGTTCTAAAATAAGGATCACAATATAAGTAAAATTTAATACGATGAAGTTTTATCAGGACAAAAGTATGTAACCTAAATGTACAGCGTTTAATCCTAGGTGCAGAGCCTTGACATTCATCTGTGAATCACTTATGCGGCGTTTATTAAAGTCTTTAAGTCATATTTATAAATCTTTCGTTTCGCTTAAAGTTAATTTTTATCGCATTCTATCTATCTTTAAAAGTATTTTTTTACACTCAGATTTGCAATACTTAAATATCTACCTGCAAATATTTGTGATGCCTGTGGATAGAGCAAATTCTGCTTTGGTAGAATATACACACGACTCTTCTTGGTCATTTAATGATTCCCTTTGGATGGCAAAATCTGCTTGAATATGACGCTAGTCATTTTACCTTACTCTTATTTTTCCCTCTTTTTTATCTCTGTGCAAGACCCCTATATTCCCTATTCTACGCCTCCCAGGCATACACTGAATGGAGGTCTGCAGAGCTTATTCGTATTTAGATGAGGATTATGTATGCCGTGAGATTTCTCACGTCCTGTGATCATCTGCATTTTCTACTTCAGTAGAGGTGCTCATGTCGTCAACCGAAACAGTGCGCTGTTCCTACGTTGCAGCGTAGGAAAATTTTAATGCAAGAACTTAATCAAGGAATTTTCTTACAGATTTTGATGATATTCTTTCAGGAAAAATGTTTTTCACATGAAAGTCTACG
Source organism: Pachydiplax longipennis (assembly GCA_036926295.1). Taxonomy (NCBI): domain Eukaryota; kingdom Metazoa; phylum Arthropoda; class Insecta; order Odonata; family Libellulidae; genus Pachydiplax; species Pachydiplax longipennis. The sequence goes on from JAVFKF010000012.1 coordinate 18,199,441, forward strand.
AAAATCTGAACTTATTTCCTCCACGTTGTCCTCTTCTTTTGACCACTTCAGGAAATTTTCCGGTCCTCACTCTGTAAGTCGAGAGAAAGCGTTACAATAGCACCTCGTGTTTTCCTGTTTGTTTCACTTTTTACGCCCCAAAGTAGGTGGCTCTTCTGAATTTCTCAGAATCTGGTGGAGAGGGAGAAGGTAAGAAAGGATGGGAAAAGAGGATAAAAGGATTGGAGAGGAATGAATATCACCAGGGTAACGGAGGGAAGATCAGCGAATGAACAGTCAGAAAAGGATAAGGAATTGCGCTGCGTGAGAAGACGAATGGCAAATTTGGGAGAATCTTTTCGAATGGCAATACACAGCCGGTCGGGGGATGGTGTAAAATTAAGGACTTACAGATCACCGTTTTGCGTGTTATGAAGAGGTATTATGCGCCGAATCATCTTCTGCAGGACTTCATTTAACAAGAAGAGAGTATGAGTAGTAAAATTGGATATGGTATCTCATCGTTTCCCGTTGCTTCATTGTATTATTTACTAAATAAATTCACTAAACGTAATTTAGATACAGTGCAAATAGAATTTGAAAGTTCGTAATGCAATTAATCGGCAATTAAAATTTATATGCTCTCATTTTAAATATACACAAAAAATACCATTTGCCTTTCACAGCAGAGTACCACGTGAACGAAAATGATTGATTTTTAAGAATGTTTACAAATTTTTTTCTAGTAAATGCTTAGAGTTGTCTGCATGAACAAACACTTCACTAGCTTCATTCATCCTTTAAGTGTCGAATAGCGAAAACTTAGATATTTTATTTTTATTAATGTCTACGTAGCGATTTGAGATACAACGGTCCAAAAACGCATTTTCGGGCGAGGTATCCAATCCCCTTAAAATATTTATGAATACGGAGAGAATTAGCTAGATATTCTGATAAGGCTCAGAGGTACCTATGCGACGACTAAAACTTCGGCTTTTGATTATAGTGAATGGCTAAAATGGCAAGATTTGGCCTTTTGAGAAAAAACATTAATGACAGATGAATTCGTGATAAAATTGTTCTAATAAATTTCATATCTAAATGTTACTTATTTTCACGTGGAGCCATAAATCTGCAGATACGAACCGCTTCTCTTAGATAAAAAAATTGCTATTAAAGTTTTACGCTACACACAAATCGTTATCAGCATCCCCAAGGCGTGAATCATTACTGAAAACTGTAGTTATCGTTGTTTAAGCTGGGTCATAGGAAAAGAGTGATATCTTTCCCTCCCATGGAAATTAAACCTCCTCTATTATTTCCCGAAGCCTTCTTTGAAGACGGCAGAGGGAAAAGAGTATCAAAAGGGAGATAGAAGAGAGCGGAGTAAAAAGGAATAAAATCCGAGATTGAAGCACAAAAGCACGGGAGGGAACTACGAGATGGGAAAGAGCAAAAAAGATCGGAAGTGGAAAGGAAATCTCGCGGTAAAGGAAACCTAAATGGAAACGGGGAGAAAGAGGAAATACAAAAAACTACGCTCATATGCAAGATTGAAGCGAGAGAGTATAGGGGAGAGTCAAAAGGGGCAAAGGAATGGACACTCGCCGCAGTGGCTCTCTCAGCGGTGGAAAAAGCAACTTTGCAGGCAAATGGCTAACTTGGCGAGCGAAAAGAAAACGGAGAATGGATGAATAGCGGAAAGCGAAGCGAAATATGCTCGGGAAGAAAAAGTGTGAGATGGAGCTTTGAAAGCTGCGGAAGGGAAATGAGAAGGGAAAGTGACTCGGAAGAAAGAAACGCCGAGAAAGAGGATGTGAGATTAAAGAAATGAATCGGAAAGGGGCGTTGGTGAAGAGGTCACGAATGAAGAAAGGGAAAAGAAGAGAGAGAGAAAAAGGGAGTGCGGTGGAGTGATTACGGAGATAAATGGGATTTGAGAGAGATTAGAGGGAGAGATAGGTTGATGGAAAATCATCGAGAGAGAGAAGTATTATGAGTGCCGGAGATGTGATTGATAAAACCAAAGAGCGATAGGGATTAGAACGTCACATCAAAATGAATTTAATCGCAGAAACACGAAGCGAAGATTACGTTTAATTAACGATGAAAAATGGGCTGTTTCTCGAGAGAATTGAATTCGAGCCAATTTTATTATCCGTATAAAAATTGAATTATTTCATTTCGTTAGAAAATGCATCGTCGATTTCATATTTTTGATGAATCTGAGTCGACATTATTATCTGTGAAGTTTTATTTTGAATTTTGTTTCATAATGCCTCAACAAGGGATATTTGCGGATTTCGTATTTCCTTTCATTAGAGAAGTGTAAAAGTGTTAGGTTTACTAGCTTATTTAACAGAAAATAGAGAATGCAAATTTAACTATCTCTAAATAGAGAATACAAATTTAACTATCTTTATTTCTGCATATGATCCTCTTTAAAGTAAGCATCGGCTATCGCGATCCATGAGCTTCTGCAGAGCTTGCTGAAATAGTAGAAATTAATTCAAATTAATTCGGTATGTTTTCTAATTCATCTCTTGTATGAGGTTAGCATTCAGATGTCACTGCGAGATTCCATTATAACTGTGAACAACGGACGACACATATTATGATAGATCTCTATAAGAATTCAATAGCAACTTGAGCAACGGTTTTTTCGCAATATGTGAACTACATTCGGAATGATGTCTATTACAAAATTCCTTCTGTCACAAAGATGGATTCGATTGCACCGTTTCTCTTCAATCACAAGCCTTCTTAGGTAGACTGCATGCGTTAGTTCAGGATCTATCCCTTTCTTAACATCTATACCTATCTATTAATTGTTTTCTAGCTGGACTGAGGTATGTGTCCCATTGTCTCCTACCAACATCTTTAATTAGTACAAAAACAAGATTAGTGTATACGTCAGAGATTTCTCTCCCGCGCATAATATTGCACATTGAAATCACTCTGGCGGTAAACATGATTAAACACCAGTAAGGAGTAGGTGCTTACATTCAACTCGCAACGGTGTAAGAAATAGGAGAGGATGAATGCATCGGAACGGAAAGGAGCGGATAAGGGAGGTCACATGCCGTTATGATAGTGTCTGCAAGGAAAGCTCGCAGATTCTTCGCACGTGGACGACTCCCATTCCTCCTCCGAAACCCCTTATCCAAGCAACCAATAAATAATCGGAGAAATAAGATGAAACCTTCTTGAGGGAGGGTTTGTTTGAGATCCCCTCCTTCTCCATCGTGAGGAAATTCTCTCAGAACCCACGAGTGGTGCGTGTTATATAACCTTCCTTCCTTCCTCCGTTTTGAATTCGCGTGGTTTCCCCCTTGGAATATCGATTCAAGAGGGTTGAAATATTGGGTAGGTCCTTCAGCGATTTGGAGGGCAGCCACGCGTAGGGTTCCATTAAGTTTGGATGGGTTTCGGCTGAGGAGGAGAGGTTTATTGTCTCTCAAAACATCCAGAAATGCTAATTGTAAGTCGATCAAAGCTTTCAAGTTTCAGGTGTGTATGCTAGGTCTCTCTTAATGGTGACTATACTCATCGTAATGTCTAAGTTATTTGGCAAGTTTGCACGTTGCGGGTTGCTGTGGGATAGAGTAAAGAGGTATGATGTGAAAGGGTAAATAGGTATGATGTATTGTAAGTAAAAAGGTATGATGTGAAAGGGAACAACCACATTGTTATAGACCCTAAATATGGAATGGGAATTTTCAACATTCTGATACAATTAGTTGAACCTAAAAAGTGTAGGATACTGGTTCGTTACCCGATCAGGTCAGAGTTTTTTTCGTTTCAGTTGATTCTTTGAAATATCGTTTCATTGAATATAAAGTTTTCTTCACGATCTTGTTAAAATATTTAGTCTTAAGATTGGTTGTAGTAATATCGTTAAAAGTCCTTCGATAGGTAAGCTCATTTTTCACACATTGTATTAAGAGTAATCTGCATGAAAACTTTTTGGATGAACGATAAGCTATTTTAAAAATAGAATCGATCGAAAAAGCTGTAACTAAATGGAACTCCGTAAAGAAGAGGAGAAAAGAATATGTAAGTCTCAGTTTCACAAAGAGTTTATTCTATTTTTTTTAATATTACTTAAACTGTTCCGTTTGCCCATGTAGACTTATATACGTATATATGATGTAAAATATACAATTTTTGTAACTACATATTTTCTTCGATGGCTCTTAGCATTTTTACCTACCAGGTTCATTGGCGGATGCGTAAACACTATTTGTTTTCTAACCCCCTCTCCCTTCTCAGTTATTACCACCCCAAACCATCCCTTCCATGACCTTCCCTTTTGTTCTCCTAATCTTGCTTACTTTGTACCCTTAATTAGCGTACCCTTTTACCCCCTTTGCTTGCGTATATATTTTGAATTGTCTTTCTTCAGTTACCTGATAATGCAGTACTCCTGCAAAACCAGGGACTTTCTGCCTTAAATGACTTAATGAAAGTGATCAAGATGAAGTTTTGTATCTCTCATCGGCAAATATGTAACCTTAACTTTGCGTTTTAATTTTATGATTCATGGTTTCCTTAGAGGTTCTGGATTTTATGCCTCTTCTTGTTTCGTTGCACTTAAATTTTCATGTTGCAAAATGAAATATTGATGAAGAACTCAATCAGGTTCGTTAATTTTATAACCTCTCCCTCTCGTAATTTGGACGATAATTACGCTTTATTTTATTGTATAATATGTTTTCCGTGAGATTTCATTTAATCAAGGCGCTTCCAAATCATCTCCATTTCCGGAATTTCAAACGCAATCGCGCGAAACACACAATAAGATCTGTGTGGTTAAGTCTAAATTCGAATCGAGAAACGGCAGAGGTGGTTTAACTACAAATGAGATAAGAAACGGCGCAAGGGAAAGGAGGATAATTAAATGAGAATTATGGATAGAATGGGACGTAATTGAAAACGAGGAAAGCTTTAATTTGGTGACGTTCCTGATGATATTAGAGATCGGAGGCATCTCTCTGTTTTCTCTTTCGACGACTTATATTCGATCCACGGGAAGATTTTTTTGTCTCGGAAGATATTAAAAAGTTAAGTGACGTTTTTAGGGACGCCGTAGGGCGAGAAAGGGCGTCTGACACCCCCGAAGGCTTCAAAAGAAAGTCGGAGTAAGAACCTCTTGAAAAAGGGTGAAGGGAGAAACGTGGGGAGATGAGAAAAAGGGGTTGGAGATAAGAAAAATGACACTGGAGACGACAAACATCAAATAAACATTCCGGCTATTTGGTGAAAGTCGACTGAGGCAGTTTTCTGTCTCGAGCTAAGTGTATATTTTTGTCACTAATGTCTTAATCATATCTAGGCCTAATTTGGGGGGCTTTTGTAAGAGATAAAGATGATAATCATCTTTTTTGGTATCTGGATTAAAATGATTACAGTAGATACAGGAATACGTGGTTAGAAAATTTTATCCTTGAATTTTCGTCGATTTTCCTTTCCTATTCCTCCATCCCCTAAAGTAAAATCATTATTCCTTTCAGTAACATAGACAGTAGAATACATAAAAGAGCTCTTCTTTTCGAACGAAAATTTACTTAATTTATTTATTTATATATTAAATTTTATTTGCTTCTCATTATCAAGGGAATACTTTTTAATATTCTTTTCCCACAGAACACAAAGAGAACATTTATTTTATTAAATTACTCTTTTACCCCTGGAAAACTATCGCTGTGTATCAATACAATAAAAAGTAAATTACATCAAGAATAGAACGTATTTTGTAATTTTCACATAAATTTTATAATGCTGACTGGTCCATGTTTCGAGCAACATTGTCAGAGAATATCGGAAATACGGAGTGAATTTGTAAAAATAATATTTAATTTCAGTTAATCCAGAAGAATTTCCAAAAATACGTAAATTTTTACAGTTTGAAAGTATCGTCCATTTATGCATAATGAAGAATTTCGTGCACCGGTAACTATTGCTCAAAATGCAGCAAAAATCGTCTTCCCGAGGAATATATACCAAACAGATAAATTAAGAATTGTTTTTTTCCACACGTCAGATAGTATTTCCAGTCCTTACCGATGCTCACCACTTTTATCTTTATATTTCCACTGCGACTTTCATAGGTTCAATGTCTTTACCACAACTATGTCGCTATGTATCGCCTTTTCATCAAAACAGTAGATACTTCTTTCACGATCGACCCAGAATAGCGGTATTAATAGATTCCTATTTATTCCAAGTGCAACTCGATGCGGGCGCCAGGGCAGGCGCGTGTGGTATCGCGAGGCGAGTGAATATTAAGGAGGTCGTTAAGGTTGAATTCAAACAGGATTTCGGTTTTGAGCGTCGCTCTGCTAATACTCTTTCCGCAATCGTTAGTGTCAAGTGAGAGTGAGAAAGAGAGAAAGGTTACGAGCTGACGCAAAGAGAAAGAAGCACAAATAAAGAGAGGAGGTAAAGGTTATCGTACGGGAATATACAGAGAAACGTAATGAATGCCTTTCCCGGCATGAAACAATGAGAGTGGTGCTGAAGTAAACAGAAGCCGAAAGTCTGTTCATAGTGCTATGCTCAAACGTTTCAACCATTTTTTTTTATTTCTGAACTTTCCCGTGTTGAATCTCTTTTCTCTATTATTTATTAATCTCTATTCCCTTACGCTTTGATCAATTTTTGTCTCCTGAAGGAGCGGCTGTAAACCAGGCACGCAGGTACTCCTGGGTGTGAGTGGCTTTTAACGAAAATGTATCGTTTAAAACGTAGAAGAAACTAAAAGTGAACGGTTAGTCGTCATGGAATTGTTTAGAATTTCAGAGAGTTTACTTTGCAACAAATATTTCCAATTTACGCCCATTCAGAACTGTAATTCTTAGTCAGGAGCGAAAAAATTCTTTAATAAGTAATATTATAATTTTCTACCGTGAAACTATTGATAAGTACGCGTAAATGTGAAAAATATATTTTAACCATAATTGAATTACTCGGATTCATAGAGATTAATATCATTTTATATTTTGAATAGTGATTAGATATCTTGACGCAAAAGCAATTTAGAAATCTCAAGAAAACTAGTTATGAGAACCGCTGCTTGTACGGGACGTCTTTGCGATTGGAATTTTTATACACGTAATATCTTGTATTGATTTCATTTCTATGTCTTAATATAGCATTGAGTCTTGTCTACGTCTCTTTTTCTTTTTCCCTAGGCTATTAATTAACTACTTCCATTACTTTTAACTAGAAATTTTCTTGTCAATTGTCAATTGTGCTGCGCTTGAAACGTTAATGAGTAATTATGTACAATTATAATAAAATTAGTAAAAAATTAGGCTTAGAGTTGAGTTAATTTGGAGCTTTAATAATTCAGAGGTGGTAATTATCAGAAGATGAGTAGTACTTCTTGGTTTAACGGAGATTTCCTCAGGAAAAAGAGGGAGAGGAGAATGCAGCATCCCCTTCCTGTTGCCATGGAGATCTCGCTTCTTGAAGGAGAAAGAAGTGAGGAGTAAATGGCATAAGGTTAAGGGAGGCGGGTGAGAAAGTTTTTGGAAGTCTCCTTGTATTCTCGCAGTTTTTACGGAGAGAGGGAAGGTAAGTGCAGAATAATCCCTGTGCACACTGCGGCTGGAGTGGAAATGCCGACTATTGAATGCATAAAGCATTTGAGGAAAAGTAAGCTTTTCCCCTTTTATCGCTGCTTCCTTCCATTCAATATTTCTTCTTCCGATATTCCCTCTTTACACTCCATCTAATCGATTCTTGCTAGTTTTGCCAGCAGATATTATCGCTTTCCTGCTCAGTTACAGAAAAAGATCTAATATGTAAGAATGTATGAACTCTTTGGAAGCCAGTCGACACGGAATTAGGTGACTTCTATTATAAATATTTCTATATATGAAGAATTGATTTATTTTTAGTACACTCAAGCTATCATTCTATGCATAATGGCGGTTATATGATAGCATTTCCACAAAGAAGGGAATGCCAAAGATAGCCAAAAGAATTCACAACCAAAGTTTCCATTGTACAAATTACATATATTTATGTGTATATTATCTTTCAAAAAACCTGTCCTGAAATTGCCACTCATATTCTCTTTACTTTTGTTTCTTTGAAAATAAATCTTACCCTTATATCATGCAACAGTTTTCGGCTACATTATCTCTTCTTTCTTTTCTCCTGCATTCTACCTTCAGTTAAAATCCTTCGCAAACAATACCCTGTTAGTATTTTCTCATGCATTTTCCCTTTGTTTTATTAATCTACAATAAAACCCTTTCTTCGCCGACTCCACCTCTTCAACAGTTTCGTATCAACCCAACTTACTTTTCCATCTTACGCCACACTCTCATCTCTGAAGGCTCGAATATTTTATCATTTAACTTTCTTATAAGTAAAAGGCAATATTTTTCATTTATCCATTAAATGGTGCTTGTTTTAAACGTTGAATTTCACTAAAGATGAAGAATTTTTTGAGTATCTCTGGCACCAAAACTTTTAAAATACAACCCAGTCAAACCTGCTGATATAAGATAATTATGCATCTTGGCCAAATTTTTGAAACTTAGTATTCATTAAAGTCTCTTTCCTTTTTCTTGCATTGTTGTTTAACGTGTAACGAAGGATTTAATTTCCTCATTTAAACAAAGTCTCTCCTCCAACTTACATCCTCATTGTCTTCTGAAGCAATTTCTCTTCTTCCCCCATAATTAATGTATATGTTAATTTCCTTGGGTGATGTTCTACACGAGAAGAAAAGTCGATCTTCAAGGATGGCTCTTATTTTGCCTCCTCTCCCAAGTTGTTAATGAAACAAGTCACAGACTCCTTGCATAATTCTCTTCAACCTCCCGTATCGCGAGATTAATAGACACTGAGAAAGAGCATGCATTCTCGGAATCGTTTTTACTGCATAGTCGGGTGAAAACGAGGTACTATTAATACTGCGCGAATATTTCCCTAATAAAATGATTACTATTTTGATTTTATAGAAGTATTTTTAAGTAAGAATAATTTATAATAAATGTTACAGAAACAATTTTGGAAAACTTTGGCGAAGTTGTCTTGTACAACAAATTTTCAGTATAGGATGAAGTCTTTGATCAACATTATTTAAGCATTAGAGAGAGATAACTACCATCATTCATATCTCGGTTACATTCATATTTCACATCCAAGACTAAAACTGAGACTAGAGTGATAGATGAAAGGTACATTTCCACGCCACTTCAATAGACAAATGAAAAATACTGCATTCATCAAAATTTGGTGGTAAGGACTTACAGAAACTTATATTAAACACATATTTATGAATAACGAAATTCAGAATCATTTTCTATTCTTTCATGTCTCTAAATTAGCGAAATGCACTCCATTGCTCGCAAAACCGACGAAGCGTATTCTTCATAATTGGAAATAATGTACCACGCGATGTTGGCAATCAACTTTTCTTTCGATATCGGCTTTATATTCTTATTTATTAGTTGGTATCGCTACATCCCGCTGAATTAACTCCCGCCCTCTTTCCGCCTTTTTCCAAGTTTTTCCATAATTCCTCCGCCGCTCATAATGAGTCTCCCATAATGAAAGAGGCTTTGGCTACTCCACTCCCACGCTCATTCCGTTCATTTGCCTTTTTCTCCACCCCAATAACTCGCGGCAATTTGCATTGGCTAATTTCCCGAATATGTACGCGCTCCCCTTTTACGATCGACTGTAAAAACGCCGCACTTTAATTTTTTCCTCTCGGCCATCGACTCGCTTCTTACGGAGCACTAACAAATGCCCCATTAATTATTAACGTCAGGGGCAGTTATTCTGTCCGATATTCCACGTTTATAACGTTTTCCGACGGTTATATAGGGACCGTACGTCTTAATCCGCTTTTAATTTTCATTCTTATATTTATGATATTTTCGGAAGCGGCAACTAATGAATATAAAGCTTTATTACCTAGTTTTGATGCGAATTTTTTTACACAGATTTTATCCGGCGCCGAAGTATATGCTTAACCCTGTAAAATCCACTTTCCGATTTAATATTGCGTGATTGCTAATTGAAAATCGATTTTGAAATAAGATTCAATTTATATCCACCTAGTGTTATTTTTGCCTTCATCCATATTTATTTCTATATTAATATTTCATTTGTTAATTACTCACTTATCATATGCGTACTTATTTACATATGTATAAAAAAATTGTTTCTAAATATCACCTATAATAATAATATCAAAAAGGCAACAGCGCCGAAGTCACTGTAAAATTATGAAATATAACTAAAATTATGAGAATTTCACAACTATTAATTTTAGACACGTTTTCGCGAATCAAAATGGCTTTGGTAAAAATAAGACAAGTTAAAATTATTTTGAAGTTGGATGGAGGTAATTGAAGAGATAATAAGTGTTACAAACCTATTTTAAATTGATATAAAACTGTAGAAAGGAAAATTTGATAAGTAGAATAATGTTTGTATTGAAAAGAAACGCATTAGTGAAGTGAAGGACCTATGATATTTTTATAGAGTGACTCGACGAAAAAGATATGATGATTTTAGATCAATCATCCAAATTTTCCCTAAAAATTTATTAAGAAACACACTTCTGAATAGAACGATTTGAATAACGAGATATTCATTATTTTATTATTATACAATACGATAATTTTGACTAGTAATTTTTAAATCTTTTCTATTTCCGCATTAGGTTACTTACTGTTCACATTAGCACATAAATCCTTTGTATATCAATAATATTTCACTTATTGCCTCTTGTTTTTTAACCCTTTATCTGATTCATTCATGGTTATGATTACCATTATATTCATCTATTCAGTATCTCATCTGCACCTGTATATCACTGTGGACCTTTTTATTGGTCTCTTTTATATTAAAGGGAAATTTACATCCATATTTATGGCGTTGTAAGTCAGTGGATCGAATGGCAGCCTTTTTTACCTCCTACAGCTCCAAGTGAAATTTCGCCAGGCTATAAACCGCATACAAAGAGATATTTTATTGCTCTAGTTTATCGTTCGGTTTATCTGCCTTTTCACGTGCCCTTAAAATTTTCTCTTTTTATTGCATGAGCCTTGAAAGAGACTCCATTGCAGAATGATCAACGGTTATTACGTTCTTTGCTTTCCCACTTAACTAATTAAGTACTGAGAATCGTTCAAGTAATAGGTATTGTGGGTATGAGTCAACTATCAAGTACTGTGTATCTTCTAATTCCTTTCAAAATTATATCATTTGAAAATTTTATGGAACTGTGCCCAAATACTACCAAGATATTAAAAAAGACTGTCCAGAGGAAAGTTGGGGAAGGGAAAGATCGTGGCGTAGAAAATCCTTTTGGTATAGAAAAAGAGTTTTCACCGAATTTCACGCAAGTAATCGTGAAATACTTAACAAACTGTTGTAAAACTGCCTCGTTAGGTCTTTTAAACAGGGTCCTCTGTGTTTTATAAATAAAATATTATGAATTCTATATTTTGGGAAATTGAGAGATATCTTGGTAATTGAGGAATAGGTTACATTAACATAAAGGTTCTAATGTAAGTTTTTATTACTTAAAAATGTTCATTTTTGTAGTTATCTCTCGAATTCTAATGTTTGTCAAAATTTTTCCAAATCATCAATCGTAGTCAGATTCGTTACTCGGATTATAATGCAGCTAAGAAAGAATAACAAATACGAAATCGACAACCTTTCAAACTTCTATGAACGCTCCTGTACACCGTGATACATTAAATCTTGCATGCTTTGCATTTCAGTACGTTATATTCATAAATGAAATGACAACAACATATCTCCATGATTGAGTGCAGTAGAGTAATTTATATTAGCGGAATTATATCCTGATAAATATCATTCCCTCTGAAATCCTGGAAATGCGAATGAGAAAAGTAGAGTATCATTTTCTTCCTTGGAGTCATTCCTCACCGTCATTGTACGCCACATTCAATTTCCTTTTTTCACTTTTCCCTCTCGTCCACGTTTTCAGATCGAAAAAAGCGCTTTGAATCCCCAAATCTGAGTAAAATATCCACCGGTCTTTCCTGATACGCTCTATGGAAACCTCCTTTCCATGCACCGGTCATACACGCCACAGCACGAACACAACCTCAAGGGGATTTCTCAAATAGTGACAAAACGCTTACACGGACGTTCTGGTAACCGAAACCAACTCCTCCCTAACACATATATGTACCTACTCCTCGTCTCACCTTTGTAGTACTCGCCAGAAATAAGCGATCTAGCGTAAAGGGAAGGCGACTCGTTCCCATTCCATTGTCCGAGACAGACGTAGAAGAGCAAAGAGAGGGAATCTTTTGTGACTTCCCTCCGGGCGATTCATTGGAGATGTGCTCACGATGTGTGGAGGCGGAGCGTGATTGCTCCACGGATGTGTTTTCTCCGGCCATTTGGACATGTTTTGTCTTCCGAATCCTTGATGATGGCGATCCTCCCTATTCATCGTGGCGGAGAGAAATTTTAGGAGGAATAATGATTTGGTGACCGAATGCCAAGAGTGAACGACCGACCTGAATACTTCGCGGCACAGTTTTCGGGTCTCTTTGTCGCGTATTAAGTTAAATTAGGAGAAGAATCCGAAAAAAATCACGAGGAAACCATATCCTGTTATAATACTTTTGCAATATACTACACTGTAATAACACACCACATGACTAATTTCAACGCTTTATCTTCGAGTCTTAATTTCTTAAGCATCGATACTAGTATGGTGTGTTTTTATAATGTTGTACTTTGCAAAGCTATTAAAACAGGAGTTTCCTCGTGAAAAATGTTCCCCTATTTATTTCTCTCGTCTTGGAATACTAGGCAGATACTCTTAAAACCGTGGAATTTAAATGAAATTAGGTGAATTAAAATACCGGCGTATCATTGTGCTCTTGTGATTCTCATACAATTATATATTACAATATTTACAGTACATACATGAGCATATTAAATAGTATTTTTAGAAGTTCATTTATCATTTATGAGCCTGGACGCGTGTGGAATAATGACCAAATGAATAACACTTTTCATAGCATACACTAAGGGTCGACAAATATGAAGGTCATTACTCAACTTCATTCATACCTCAGTAGCTTTCATATTACCACATCTATGAACAAAATAGGACAAAATTAAATGCAAGATTCGTTTTTCTTTACCCGGTACCCTAAGACTAAGAATAATGAAAAATATCAAATGCATCAAGAAATGGCATTGCCATTGCCAACGAAAAAGCTCTTTTTTCCACCATAGTCAATCAAATCAAATAAACTATGTTCATGATGTACAGGGGGGGTCTGAAAAACTTCCGACCCCAGATTTTTCAGAAATTTTCAGAAAACATGTCGAGAAATGTCGGAAACTTTTCAGACCACCCATGTTATTTTTTGGGTAGTGGAATTTATTTCATTTATATATGATGATGATTTTAAATAATCTATTTAGTAAATTTTTAATGTTGTAAATGCATTGGTATACTTACGTAAAAAAGATTGTAGGTAGTAGGAGATGAATGTCAAAACTTTGCATTTTCATTAGGCTTTTGTATATATAAATAAAACGAAAATTGTAAATCAGGTTTTTAGGTGATTATCTGTATATATTTTTATATTTTATTTTATAAATATTTTTTCTTACGCGGCTTGAATGTAGATTAAAAGAAGTGCTTCGAGAGTAACAAAATATAATACCTATTTCCATGATGTGCAAGATACAATAAAGTTTCTTTATAAAGTTTGCTCATCAGTGCTGAATGATCTACCATTAAACGGAGAAAATCGAATTTGAAGCATCGTTTCTCTTCGCGAATGGAATGAATGGACTCATCTGAAGTATAGTTCTTCTCACTAAAAATGCCATCGTTAAAGATTTATGCCTCCCGGATACGGGAATCTGGATACGAATATCGTCAGTCGAAATCCTTCGACTTCGAATGATGTATTTTTCAACGAATAAAATTTCAATAGCATCGTTTTATTCCTAGCAACCATTCCTTTCGTCCAGCGGAAAATATAGCGCTGTCAACTAAGAAGTTATGACCTGAAAAGCTTCGGGTTTGCACACTGCGGAGCCATTGTCCGAGGAACGTTTTATTTCTCTTTTGGGGAGGAATTGGGAATCATGGAGCAGAAAGCATGAAGTCAGGCCATTACTTTTCGTACCTCCTCTTTTCCCAGTCCGACGCCCGCTATGGCGCTCCGATTTAATGCCCAATCCTCGAGATTCTGGAAAATGGATGGGAGTTCTTTACTGACCAATTTTCAAGCCCGCGATTGAGAAATTTCCAACATATATCTATCGCTACTTTTGACTGTGCATCCCCTTTTCTTCGGTCCAATTCCATTCCTACCTTATACCTCGTCATTACTGTGAAAGAATATCTTTGGGATGCTTTTATGCATTAAGATAAAGCTCACCTAATAAGATTGGGTGTGTACCTCAAAACCCAATATTAAAGGAATGTGAAAAATTTCGAGTTTACTGAGACTTAAACCAAAGTTCTTACACTCTCCGATTGGATAATCCTTTCACTCCGTTTTGTTTCTTTCGCCGCATATTAACTTAACTTCAGATTTCTATATTTTTTATGAACCAAGATAAATTTTAACTTAATTTTGTAAATCTTAGGGTGTGATATCACGTTCGAAACTTCAGAATTGACGTATACGTCCTCTTGGAATTCCTTTAAATGTTTAGTGTGAATGAAAGTGAGTATGACATTAACAACGCATTTCTCTCTCTAGTTAAGGTGAAGACGTTGTCGGAAAAAATGGCCCTTCAGATAATATTAATATTTTATCAAAAAGTTATTCAAAATGGGTTCGAAGAGCTCGTCTTGTTCTTTTTTCCTGTATTACTGTATATGATGTATAAAAATTTCCGACCTTCGACGTTTCAGGATATAATCAGCCTACTTTATGATGAATCCAAGTTAAATATATGTGTCCGCTAGCCAGAAGTAATCATTTATATGGAGTATTATTTTACCGTTCTATAATAAATTGTATTTTTGGAACTTGCGTTGAATTAAATATAGAGGTTGTGTAAAGTGTACAGTTCTTGAATTGATGTGTAGCATTCTGGGATAAAAGGCGGTAATAGATTTTCGCGAATCGCTGACCCCCTCGACTAAATTTCACGTTCAGACGGTGAATGGCCTTTTTATAGCTTGGTCGAAGGTCATTGGATTTTATTTCCTGTAAGACGTACTGAATGTGAAACATCCCGTAAAGATTAACGTGCTAGTGGAGACGATAAAAATGAGTCTTGACCTTTCTCCTACGTGCTCTTCATTTAATTGAAGACATTATATTTTCCATATTATTGATTAATATTTTAATTGATATTATTATTTATTTTAAATAATCACGATCACAACTGCTCAGTACATTAAACCAACGAAAGCTGTATTTCGTATTCTCGGACCATCAGTCAGGTACCAATCAGCCGCCAGTCAGATAAAGGAAATACACAGGAAATACTTGAGCGTTTTTTGTATACTTACCTGAAGAGAACTGAAAGGTCGAAACCTGTTATTTATTTTTAAAAATTGGAAAGTACGAACTACAACTTTCATTTATTACTTAGTTAGTAAATGAGGTTCCATAAATTCAGGACATTTTCCAATGATTACAGAACAGTACATAGTTAAAATTCAAAATAAATTTAATATTTTGTTTTTAAGGTCAAACTTTTTAGTCTTAATTCGAGGTATATATTTCTTCTCTTTTAATTTTATTGGTTAAATTCACAGGAAATTAGAGAGAAGGCGCCTTTCAGATGATAATAATTCGTAACTTTCTCAGTCGAAAGCCTACACAGGAGTTTTCAAGTTTCCAAGTCCAGTTTAGGTATGAAAAAAGGCCTTGGAAGCGTTTGCATTACGAAAGAACCTAAAATATAAGCGAGCCTTTGAAGAAGCGGGCGAGGGAGCAAATAGAGTAGCGGGACCAAAAGATAGCTCTACCTCTGAGTAAAGACATTACATCCAGGAAGCGTGGGATCCTGTAGTCTTTCATCAGAGATGCTGATAAACCATCCACGCTCTTCTATGTAAGCTTCGGAGAGATAAATATGTAAAGCGGTCTTTGTAAGTATATCGAAACTGCTGAATATTACAGTACCCGCTGTCTGGTCGTCCTTTGTTCTCCAGAGCTCGAATAAAACTTAAGTTCTCCCGATATCCTTTGTAGAGTCCCGTAGTAATGGCCTAGAAACGTGAAGTTAATCCCATGCATTTTGTATTTCTGAGTATCTTGAGATAGAATATCTTCATTACGTTCGTATGCACAAAACTTTATTCTGTTGGCTGTGTACTCCGCGCTGTTAATTAATTTTAATCTGTTTTTTTCTGTTATCACGTTGAACTTCTGATCTATATTTTTGTGTGTGATTTTTGACGATTAATTTCGGAAATGTCAGTTTCAAAGTGTTGGTTAACAATTCACATACTTGCATGCCTTCTCGTAATAATTTCTGGTGCAAGGAATTGAAATTAATCTATATCAATCTGAGAGATAAATAAAATGATGTCGAAGAACATTTTAAATACCTACTTTAATTCTTTACTATTACTCGTTTCAACTTTTTTAAATCAACAATATGAATATTACACGCAAATGTTATTGTTATTTTTCATGGTGGAACGAAAGAGCGTAACGCCTTTGGCATGCTGCAGAATTAAAGCATTTTTCGATGCAAATCCATAGAGATATATGGATAACGATTCTTATATTATAGATTACCTATGAGATTTATGTTTATTAAATTTTTTCTCCAAACTGATACAGATAAATTTCTCATTTGGTGAATCGGTATTAAGAATTGAGATATAAAATCGCAATAACATATTATACTATAGTATACCTCTATATAGTATAATATATACTATATAGAGGTGACATTCATTTCTTTTTTATAATTATAGTTAAAGCTTAACTCGCTCTCGTTTTACAAAAATAAGGCTTATTTATTTTATTTGTGTGCAGTAATAGCTAAATAATAATTCAACGGCACTGTAATTATGTTTACGGAAAAAAACACAATAAAGAATGACGTAGAGAGATTTTTATGGATCTTGGTGGGCAAAAATAAAGTGATTAAATATTTTGAAATGTTGAAAGTATTACTCATGAAATTAATGTAATAATAATATCATTATCACATAATAATATTCCAAATTTTTAATTGCGGATGCGACATAATAATAACAGTACGATCGTATATCATCGTGTTAGGCATTTCATTAAAAATAGCTTACGAAGTAGAGTAACATCAATGTAATAAGGCAGAAGAGACGGTTGTGAAAAAAATGGACTCGCAAACGTTGTAACAATTTACCAGAACATTTACTAAAGTTGGTTACATCGTCTGGCTTTTGCATAATGCATTTTTCGAGACCAGGAGTATACGCAGCACTTTATCCACAATCTCTGGATAGCTCGGATTTATGTGAATAGAGATAGCTAGCGAAACAACCTCATTTCGGCATACATGCATCTACTATTACTGCACACAGGAGAGTATGTCGAGTACGGTACGTAAGGGCTTTTGCAATCCGCTGTCAGCCATAAACGCATCTCTTCAATATAAATTTCGGGAAATTTCTCCTCCTATATAATGTTCAGTTCTGATAACACCACTTCTCCACCATGAACATGGACGAGTCTAATGCTATATGGGTGAAGAGGAATTGAGTTAGTGCTTGTCTTTCGCTAGAGATGAAACTCTTTCGCGGATCCGTGAATAACTGGGAAGATATTGAGTTAGTTCCTGTGACGGCCTATTTCTAGAGTGCCTTATTTGCTCGCGTAATTCCCCAGTCTGTAAATAAGATAAGTGAATGCTGCCGCTTATGGGATTCGACCTTCAAACCTTCCCATCCTTGGGTTAATGCGGTGATTTTCCAGCTTCAATGAGCCGAATCTCCTTTCAACCTTAATGATATTACGCTTCTCTTGTATGCAAGCCATATAGTGATTGTGTAAAGCTGACTCTATCTAAAATCTATGCAGATGAAATGTTATTAAATTAAACGAGGAGTATGTATTGACCTAAAACGTAACTACCACAAGAATTTTATAATGAATACTAATGAATTCCTTCGGAAAAATAACGGAAATCACTTTAATTTATAGACTACTATTATCGCATACATCTGATGTATCTCAAAATACACTGTCAAAAAATTTATGCAATAATCTACGCATTAGCTGTCTATGCAGTAGCCTACTTAACCAACCTTTATGTTGAATTATAAGTAATTAAACCGACCATAAACCATCGTCAATATGGCCGAGTGGTTAGAGTGTCTGGTTTAAAGTTCCAAAAGTTCCAAAATTTCCGAAGATTGATCCATAAGTTTATCCTCAGTGGTTCGAATACTGTTAATGGAAAATCTTTTTCCGGAAAATTACGCTTCAGGTGTGCTAAGAAGTTTCATAAGGAGATGCTAAGATGTTTCCATAGCTTGCTTTTTCTGAGAAAGTTTTTTTTTCTTAGTTATGCACTTTATTTTAATGACGCAAAATTACATATAATATATAATTCATAATTATTTACGTATACTTCGTACCCTAAAATGAATACATACTTTAGTTTTCATTCCTTTATACGTTTTACGTTGCTACGGCTTTTTTATTTCAACAAAGCAATCCCTCTTCTCCTTCTTATTAAATGAATTAACTAGGTACTTTTATCTTATTTAATTATTCGTATATTTACTTATGTAGCACTTATGGGCGAATGAAGGGGTTATGCGCACTCTATTTCATTATTAGAATGCAATAAGACATTAATTAATGTTTAATTATTATTTTTTTGCGGCGGTTTAGTTAAAAATATAGTTGACGGGCGGTTAATGTTATAATTTTCATCGATGTTAATTCTAAAATAAATATTTCCTGTCTATTCAGGGTATATTGCTTTCTAGTGTTTGAAATTGCTAAACCATTCAGCAATTCAACCATTTCATTACTACGAGTGGTTACCAAAACCCTCGACTCCGCTTTCGGTAGAAAATCGCGTTCCCAACCTCAGTCCTTTGAGTCAATCTCTCATTGTTTCCGAATGGTCACAGACGCCTTCTCTGCATTCCTAATCCTACAAAGGATCCGTTCATCTAGGCTTAGTCTCTCAGCAGTCGCAAGGAGTCCTCGTCAAATCACGAATTCGCCGCCGCAAATCTCGGCAGGACGATCCCATCTCAAACCACTTAATCTCCTCATTCTGTTTTCAACGGATTAAGTTCGGGTGGTCTTGCGGCGCCCTTTGGGGAAGTTACTTGCGCGAGCTTGATAATCTCTGGCTGGATGAGGAAATTGGGAAAGTTTGCGGATAAAGAGGCCTCGATAGGAGGATTTTTTAGGGTCACATAATGATTTCTAATTGATCGCGGTGTCCTTAATTGCGACCGAGTTAATGCGGGGAGTTCTTGAGAGTTTCCCTGCTTCTTTTATCCAATCATTTAACTTGTGTGAAATGTTTTATCAGTCTCTGCGTTATAATTAAGGGCCAACGAGGTGTGTGTAATTTGAGATATGATATGTGATTCATTATCTACTCGATCTATGATCCATTCGATTTTAGATCCAGCCTGCTGCAAAACAAAATTTGCACTTCGAATTAGGCGTAAAGTCGTGTTGACATGCAGTATAAGTCGGAGCATACTTATAAGTTTTTAAGAAATTATATTTTGTGGATTCAGTCAAATTTAGATTTATTTAATATAAACATAGATAAGTTCCACGAGATATCACTGGAAATATTTAGTTAACATTTCAAATTTGGAAAATAAACATGTTGCACTACTTCTGGTTCCAGAAAAAGATCACCGAAGATGCCAAATTTATACGAATAGTATATTTATAGCTATTTGACTTATTGTAAAGCATATGGTTTTAGATTGAAATACTACCTTAAAATGTTAGTTGAAATATGAATTTACTGGAAAGTTAGTTTTGGGACTGCAGACTGATAATTGTGCACAATCTTTCGACAATTTTCTCATTATTTCCTTTTACGAAGATAGTCAAAAACGTCTGTCGAAAGATTATCCTATTATCATTTAACGAAAGAGTGGGTAAACTATTTTGCCTGTGATGTTCATGAAACATTCTGAAGATGATCGAAAAGTCCTCAGGCGAAATTTCAAGGGGTGGCTTAAAGAAAGACGAATCCTTCAACATACGAAGGCCATTTCCCTCTCTTCTCTGAGATGAAACAGAACTTGGGTTCTCCCTTAACGAAATCAACTCTGCTATCGATAGCTCGCCCGAATTCCCAAATTGCCGAATTGATCGAATGGGGACATGTTCGAGTTACGCCTTGAGCAGATCGTCTCCATAGCAACTGGGATTTTTCCTACCACTTCCATGGGCTGATATTTAAAATAGGGTGAGTGGAAATCTTAGAGGAATTGATCCATGGCGTAGATATTTAAAGATGAGATAGAAGGATGGTGTGTTCTTGGCGAAAAAGTTTTGTGGAGAGAGAGAAGGAAGAATTAAGAAAGGGAGCATATTCGTGGATTGCCTGAAAGTTATGAAGTCGAGGACACCGCAAAATTTCTAGGGCAAAGAAGTGTGACGAAATTCTAAAAGTTGCCACCATAAGTCATAGCTTTCCTTTTGATTCGTAAAAGTTTTTTATAAAATTATAGAAGATTCCACGTTTCAAAAGTGAATGGAAAATCAAAGTGTATTGCGTATTTAGTGAACAAAATGTGTTATGAACAACCACATCTTATTAAGTTGTAATCCCTTCAATACATTGAATTTATTTTACCTTCCTCTCATAAAAAGTGCGACTTATTACACAATATTCGGGCATGGCCATGGTTACTTTCTATGAAACAGACCCAACCGAAACTCTTGCTATTAAACATATATTCAGAAAGATAACTAAAACATTGATTGAGTTGTTTGCATTATAAGTCATTACGGCATCGAGAATACCGATGTGAAATATTATTATCTTAATACCATTTGTTTACGATAAATCAACCCAACCACTTAGATCGGAAATATTATATCCTATTTCCTTAAAAATTTAGTACAATGATTATTAATATTAAAGTTCTACATTGAAATCTCGAAACAAAATTTGTTAATTTTAATTTTCTACACCATAATACCGTGTTTTGTGCTTCCGATAAAATTGGATTGAGATAAAATGACAATTTATTAATTATTTAAGGATTTTCTTATGACCCCAGTCATTATTTTTCGAAAAATTATAACGTAATATCTCTTTCATAGTAGTGATACGTGAGTGCCGAAATATTTTCCCTCGAGGGCTGAGATTAGAGTAATGAAAGTAGTGTAAATGGACCGCTCACAGATCTGAGACTTCTCCGTGGAGAGATTTCACATAAAATTGAATCTACTCTCAATTACGCGCTCAACGTCTCCATTTAAGGATTTTAATCATCATCAAACACCAAGACAAACTTCCTCCAAATGGTAATGAACTTCCTATTCCTTCCTCACTCCTAGTGCTCCCATCCTCTTGGTCTCATTTCCAAACGCTTTCATCTCCTCATCCTCATCTCCTTTGTTTCAGTTCCTCCGACTGACGCTTTGCCCTAAGCACTCTCTCCAAAGATAATTGTTGTTTCCCATTCTACGTCTGGAAGGAGCACCTTGAAACCGCGACTCGGATTTCGCAGGGTTTAAACTCTTTCTCTTTCACCACTCTGAGTCGTCTGCCGCGAATTGAGCGCTTCTAACCTGTGACCGCTCGTCTTTCTTTCTTCTTCGGACGTCTTCATGTTCGGCGGACGTTTCTTTGTCTGGAGAATTAAGAGGTCCCACTGCTGGGAAAACGTGATCCCTCGTCTCCCACTACCTGTTCACATTCCGCCGACTGGTTTGTCTTATTTTCATCGAATTTCTGGTCGTTGAACTGTATTAAAGGAGGGGAATTCTATTCCGTGAACGTGAAGGAGCTTTGTCAGAGCTTGGTAGTTGGCTTCCTTACCCGAATGCCATCGGAAAGGTATGCTTTCTTACTCGATGGGAAGAATGTTTCGTAATATTTGATAATTATTCACGATGAGATACCTTTGAAAATAGCCCTATATAACCCTTTTATATTAATACATCAAACAAATGCGATATTCTATCTTCTTTTCTGCAGAAAAATTTATAGTAGAGAGGTTAACAAATTCCTTATTTCGTGTGAAATATAGTCAATTTTCATAGCATTAACTAAAGTTAAAAATCTGATTCCTTTGCAGCGATGTAATGCAGCCTTCAGGATCCGTGTATATTTACACTTTTATTATTTAATTTAAATTAATGTAAATCGATTTAAAAATTTTAATTACTTCTAAAATGTACACACTTCTAGTTTTTTTGCATGATTAATTTTAGGAGTTAAGAAGTTTCATTAAATACAATAAATGAAAACTGTCAGATGGCTATTCTCGATATTAGTGCAAGCATAATAATAGCAATATAGTAAATGATAGAAAATGCACCAGTAGCTACTCTGAACTTACATGGGTCCCAAACATATTTTTCATTCAAGTCTGCCAAGCTTTTGCCAAAGCTTATGAAGAAATTTGAAGATCATCTTTACATGTGATCAAAATTACACTTAAATTTCGTATTATTATACTCATTATAGATAAAAGTTTAAATCTAGTTTTTTTCGTACGCATGGAAACAGTTTCTGAACGTTTAAGAAATATATGTGTGTCTTGAACTGTTTTCCCGGCGTTATTTTCAGATTCTGTCTTAGATTACGGAAATTATTCGTTACCTTCGAAATACTTATGTTTCATTAAAAATGAAAGCGTAGAACATTTTTCATTACGTGTATTTTTTGTGAATCATAATGAATAACAGTAAATCCACGAAGCAACCGCTCTTATGGGACCAAAGCCTATTTTAAAGAGCTTCCTTATTTATTATCTCTTTTCCTATCCCGTGGAGTTTCCTTTTTTCGAATTAGGGATCATTTCGTAAGATTAAGCGAAGGGGAGATTTAATCATAGGATTTCCTCCATGGCTTCTCCTAGCAATTTTCTCGTTTGTTCCTTCGCTTTTTCTTATTTTTCAATTTACGGAGTAGGCTTTTCCCTCTAGAGCCACCAGCCTCCATATTTTTCCTCCTTTTGACATATTATCAGCTATAATTTAACCCTCAACTCCCACGAGTATTCTTACCAGCATTTCGGGTTCATTTTGTGAAAAGGAGTTAACCTCTTCACTTTTTACGGCTCGCCAGTCGCCGGTCTCGATGGAATAGAGGTTTGTTATCACTGCTGCTTCTATAAGCTGAACGAAAAATTGCCTCGAGGTAACGGACTTTTTAATTTTATTATTTGTATTTATGAGTAATGAAGGAAAAAATATATTTAGGTTAGATATTCATAACAAAACTTTGAATTAAACAAGTTAGCATTCAAGTCGTACAAGTTAAGATATGCAGAAAATTTTGATGACATTTTTGCAAGCTTCCAAGAAATTTCCATGCAAGAAAGTTGGCCATATTTAAATTTTACAGGCTGATAATCTGGATGCTCTTTCTCGATAAACTTCATAAATTTATCTATGCTTTAATCGTGACAATGACTTTAACTGTAGCTCTCTTGTTTAATGAATGACTTAAGATATTTTTCGTTCACATTTTACATTTAAATGTCTAACTATATGCAAGTTATACGGTGGTATGTACGGGTTTTGTATCAATAGGATCTTATATAACCGTGTTTTCTAGGTAATTATATATAATTTACTCTTTTATTGAAACATCGTTGATATTTTAAGCTTTAATACTTTATATAAAAATGAAGTTAAATCTGCATTCACGCAATATTCGCTCTTGCTATCACTGTTAATGATTCTAGAAAAGGTACTATATTTTCTTTTCACCTCTCCCTACTATTTTTCTGCTATGGCTTATCCTCAGTTACTTCATTGTCACCCTTAACACTTCCTCAGACCGTGTTGATCTCTCCATCTCTTCCGTGGGTTTTAACCCAACTATTGGAATCTTATTGCCTGATTTGACTGCATACAGAATTATAAATGTAAAACTGCCGTTTCAGAAATCTGCGTGATATATTTACGAACTTCGAGAGAAAAAGAATTACTGCTCAAGCTAATCAACCCTCTTAAGCCTGTATATTCATCCTTAATATTTAATAAGTTTCTGGACTGACTAAAGTACAATCATTTGGGAAAATATTTCCTGAGAAACTCATTTTTTGTCCTGTAGAAGAATTTCAGGTAGCTCAACGTCGAAGCTTGGATATTATTCATTCATATGCCTCCTTTATGGCGTCATTTTCCAGCTATTTTTCCTCGCACCTCATAAAGTATGCTACCCACGCTATAACCAACGGTCTCTCTTAAATATTTTTCTTCTTAATCTTCTCTCTTTCCCTCTTTTTAGCTTCATCACTCGTCTATTTTATTCCATTTACGTTTATCATCAAAGAGATTAATTAGTAGAGAAAATACTCACGAAAAGGTAGATTTTCTTTCTTGTTAATTTCCTTATCGATCTTGCATTTTTTATAAATTGAATACAGCAGAGACATGCCTCTAATTAGATAGAGTAATTACAAAATATTAAATAATCTTTTTGTAAATTTTAAAGTTGTAAGTAAATTTTGATTCATCTTTCCTGCCCAGCAAATATTATTAAATCATTGTTGTGAATATTAATCGATTGTGCTGTTTCATTAACGATTTTTCTCATGTTTATAATTTATTACCATTCCTCTTCTTTATATTTATTAGCATACTTGTCTGTTTATCACAGTTTTACTATCTTCTCCGAGGACTTGGAGAAAGAGTTTTAAAATTTTTACCTTTTTTGGATATATAATCACATCGAAGGGTTCTCATTTGGTCTCTGGATTTGTTTTTTGTAATCAAAAGCAATCTGCATAATCTCTCTCTCTAATTCACTTATTCAGTAAAGCATTAAAATCTGTGAGCTTCTACCTCAGAGCCCCATAGAAAGCTGGAAGTAAATTAAGTCAATTTCTCGCTCGATTCAAAATATTTTTCCTGCAAAGTTGTCTGCATTTTGGTTGATGAGGAATCTTAACTACGACGCGCGCTTATTTCTTATGAGATAATAACCATCATATTTCTACTCAATGCTGTGCCGCTTCCAAAGCTTAATTGATTCTCCCTCAGGCATCCTATTCCTTTATTAGGAATGGGCCTGGATTCCCCAAAGAAATTGATTTTCCTCAATTTTTGTGATACAAACTCAGCCGTATTTCCAAAGTAAATTTCATCGAAACCTTGTAAACGTGAAGTATATGTGGTAACTGATACCTTGTGTATTAATACAAAAGACCACATTTGGTGAATACTAGAAATGTTACGATGGATAATTCTCGACTTCCACCTGTTTTCTGGTATTACTACTTTGCATTTATGTAACGTATTTTGTTTTGTATTTAGTCTGGTGAAGCCATAAAAGTCAGATGAGTTATTGTACTCTAAAGAATTTCATTCCTTCAGTATTGTTCATAATTTTCATAGTGGTGAGGGATCTACTTAAGTTGTGAGAAAATAAGGGAAGTATTGGAAAATTTCATACACTAAACAAAAATTAAGTAAATTTGTAAATTCTTGTAAACATTTCTACAAACTCACCATCAATAATTTTATAATTCCTGTCGTCATCCAATCGTTATTAATTTATCTTTATTATAATAGTTTATCTTTATTATAATAATTCATCTTATTATCTTCATGTTCATATATTTTGATTATTATCATATCCTTGCTTTTCTCCTTTAATCCCTTAGTCTCCTTACCCTCTCTTGTCGCCACACCTTCCATCGCTTTTCGGTTTTAGAATTTCCCGTTTTATGGGCGCTCATTCCCCCTTCTCTATCACGTTCTCTATCTTCCTCACATCCCGTCAGAGGGGCGACGCTGCTTTTCGGGCTGCCTAAAGGCCCTCCCACGTCGGCGCTTTTATCTCGGCGAAAAAAAGACTTCCAACGCCTTGGGCGTTTGTGTTGGATTGCGTATTCAGGTGTTGGCAGGTGAGAAGGAGGTGGAAGGGTGTTAAGGACGCTTGCTAGAGAATGCCTAGGGTTTCCGGTGAATTGCTTCGTAGTAATGCGGATGAAAGCTTCGCGTTTGTTTGCCTGCCTTCCAGTTTACACGCGTGCGTTTTCCGGGAATGGTATTCGTTGGAAAGGAAAAGTGGCGATGAGTCAATAAGGAGCCAACGTCTGGGAATCTTGAGATCCTCTCTTCTGGGATTGAATAACTGATGCAAGTTAGATCTATTTATCAAGGATTTCCTGTCATTAACTCAGCGATACCAGTAGAATGCGTCTGACTTATCACCATTGGTTGCGAGTATTTGTTTTTGTGATCCGTTTTATTTTCTAATTTAAAAGTACCACCTTCTCTTATGTGATATACACGCGATGATGGGTTACTGTTTTCATTTCGTATCTATATTAAACAAGTGGTAAAATATAATTAATATTTTTGAATAGTCTTATTTTGCTGAACTTTCTTAATCGAAATCACTGGAAATAAAGTAAAATACTTTTTTTTAACATTTTTATGATGAGGCTTACTTATTGAATAAAAAATAGTTGTTGTATGTTAGTTGCTCCCTTAATCTACTTCGCACATTTCGTGGTAGAAATCTTGGGAAAACCAAGCTAGATGTCATATTCATAGTAAAGTTGCTTGCGTTTTATGTTCTCCCTAAAGGGATAGAAAATTTTTGCGACTTTTTAAAATGAGTTTATCATATTCTCTAATTAAGAAAGGGGCTTAAGGTTACTTAAATGCGTTAAAGAAAGAAAGGTAGGAATGTGGAAGAAAATGGCGTAGCTTCTGTTATATTAGACTTTATTCAGTTCTTCAGCAAATTTCAGTAATTGTGATAAATGATCAGCTCTAATTTCTGCAAAACAGGATATGTATAATTCGTATGTATAATTTATGTTACTTAGTGCTCTATGAGTAACTGAATGTATCAATGAAAAGTTTTAAGCTTTAATACGCTAAGCCGTAGTCTTAATATCTAATCATGCATTCGTAATAAGACATATTATATAGAAAATTATATAACTTGAGAGTGATACGAATAAAGTATCTATAATACGATGTGAAGGAGTTTCATTTAGAAACGTCACTTATACTGCGACACCTTTTATCCTTCTGCATTAGAAAAATAATGTTCAATTTCATCGACAAAACGAAATTATATTATATCAGAATATGCGTCGTAATGAGATTATACCAAGCTTGTTTCCAATTTCAGCTTAGTATTGTTTGAAAATCAGCGAACGAAACGATCAGCTACCTAATGCTAATGCGAGTTAGTGAAACATTTCACTGCTTAAGTCCATCATTGTATTAAAAGTCCTTCGTATAAAAAGTCCTTTCCTGTTTTGCCTTAAAAAGTAATTAACGCGCCATAATTACGTAGTAGAGTAATAAACGAGCCTTTCATTGCCCCTTGGGTTTAACGAATCCGAGTTACTTTTATTCGTTCTCATTGCGGAATTCTCCGCCGAATAAAAATCGGGAGATTTCGTGCTTGGCTTGCATCCGCACCCAGCTGCGGATTCAAAAGCGAATTAACTGCGTTCGTTAATATTGCTCCCTCTCTAATTTACTCTGTTGAAACGAGGTTGGAGCGTATTTTATTTGATGGCAACTTTATACTGTTAAATGAAAAGCCTAACGCATCCTTTGGCGGTGACAGCGATTTTGTCATTTCGCGAATAAATTTCTGCCATCACCAGAATTAACGTGCGGGTAGCTATTTTTCTTTAACAAGTAAATAATTAGATAGTATGAATCCAATTGGAAGGATTCATAAATATACTTTATGCTATATATATGAAATATTAAATGTTTTCGTGAACAATTTTTTAGCATTTAGCTTAACTCTTGTCAGATAACTCACAAAATAGAGAATATACCAAAGTATAAATTTTATATTTCAATTATTTGTTCACTGAATTTGCAGAAACTTTAAATATATTCCTAGAAGAAAGCTTTTAATCACTGTATATTTAGTATTCGCCGACTTCTCTAGTGTCTGGAGTCATAGTATTTTGACTTATCTAATATCACAAACGAATGGAATGCTTCAATTCACCTGTAGTTAATTACATTTCAAGCTTAACGAACTGTTTTCACTACTAACTATGCTGGTGAAATTTCATGAATTAATCACATGGATTATACCACAAATAATGGAAGCTAAAGAATCAAATATTCAGTTCCAATGTAATACTCGCATCTCAGCTGTTTGAAAATCAGCTTACGAAGTTTCTTATTTTATAGATATTATCAGTTTGCGGATTATTTCGTATATTCAGATTAGTTTCAATATTTTTTTGTCTCTTTTGAGCTAAGGAATAACTTGAATGTATTTCGCGGAAACGATGTCCTTTTCTGATAATATTACTTTTATGTTAATAAAAAATTCTTTCCATTCATTCATATTTCCTAAAAGGAGTAAAACATTTCCAGCGCCACAAATCGGAACTCGGTTTGCAAAATTCTCTTTTTATTTTCCCGATGAACCTAGGTCACGCTGGGATTAGATGGAAGGATTCTTGACCATTTTGTTTTTGCGCTTCTCGTGTTTCGGCCATTCTCCCCAGAGGTCTCCTTTATTCCTCTTCCAATATTCCCCATCCTCTTTTCTTATGCGGTCACTGCCTGGCATTTAGCCCAAAATGCTCCTTTAATTTACCCCTTCCTTGCCGTTCTTATTATCCTCTCTCCTCTACCATTTTCCCTTCTCTCTTGTTGTTTTCTCATACTCTCTTTGCTCGGAACGGTAATGTGAAACCCTCCCTTTTTCGATCTCTATTCTCCCTTTCAAAATTAAACGTACATTTTCCTCTTTTTAACTGTGGTGATCCCTTGTGGAAAATGAACTTCATCACTTTAAAAGAACTCATTCTTCGGGATGACGAATTTAATCGTGTAAGTTCGAAAGGAAAATTATTGGTCGTATTGGGTCTAGGTGGATTCGCTATAAACGGTTCACTACCGACGTTTACGCTACATACTGTTTTCTATCTATGGTGCAGCCCCCTTTTCCATTAGGAAGTATTCTTTATGGAATATATAATTATTAACCATTATATTGCTCGAATTTGCTTCCTCAGTCGTGTTATTGTCGTTTATCTTATCTTTTTGCCATCTTAACCTCCGTTACAAAATTTGCGAACCTATTTACATCCTTCCATATGCTTCATTCTTTTTTTCCTTTTCTTCCCGCCTTATGAAAGCGCTATCAAAAGTCAGCTTTGAATAACTTTGCAACGATACTTCTAACTGCTGGAGCTAAAGTCGTAGTTGAGTAATACCACTTTTCTTCTCTCACTTACTTTATTTACCCCGTGTGAGAATGAGAGATAAATTGGTTGCCACGGAGTTTTAACTGCAATCTCATCTGGCTGTATCAAATTTTTAAACTTTGCTCTCTGAATCGGTGGGGGATATGAAAAATCGATCATCACGTGGCAATCAAATTATCAGATTGAAATGTAACTTCGATTTTTTGTTGGGTTTTTAATGAGAAGAGCTGGGTCCTGTCGGGGGTCCAGAACAGAGCCTTTGAAATTTTTATTAGGGAAGTGGACTGAGTGGATTAGAAAAAAATGGGGATTACTGAAAGAAGGTTGCTCCAAATACCCGTAACACAAATGTTTATTCGATTTTATTCGGGCTTATGCTCTGGCTTAGTTGATCAATGACCTGTACCGGAAAATACTCTGTGACCCTAAAAATACACTTACTTTTTCCCTACAGTAATTTATTTTCCATGATTTCGAAAAGGTGATCGCCAAGTTCTTTATTTTTAAATCTATATTTATCCTTTCACCGTTTATTTACAACCTAACCCTTTAATCTTCATTCTAACGCACTGAAAACTGCAGTTACTGGCATTTAAGCGTATCATACTTTTTGGCACACCCGTTATCATAAAACTTTATTTTCTTATTTTTCCGAATAAATACTATCAGTGTATAGCGTAGAAGTCTCCTCTTAAGATTAATAATTATTCCTATAGATAATCCTAAGCTTTAAAATCGTGTCCATATTTAATACTCCCGTATGCGCGAATGTTTCTTTTGAAGCAAAAAGGGAGCTCCTTAAACGTATGTACTACATACAAAAGTTGAGAAAAAATTTTAGGTCCTGTAATGATTTTTTTATACTTACAAAGTAAAGAATTACATGATATATATGATTCCTGTTTCTCTTGCGTCAATTACATCAGTTGATTATCCTGTTGAAGGAAAAATTATAGTATGTACAATTCTCAATTGCATACGCCGTCCTTCATCTCTGTTTTACCGATTTAATCGGTAAAGAAGAGGTTTTTGGTACTATCACTTGGCTAAAGTCTTCTAGAAGTTTAAAATTTAACAAATACACCCCAAATAGAAATATTTATTCGGCCAAAGTAGTCAATGATATCCGAGATTCATCATTAAATCAAGTTTTCATTTACTCTAATAATTTTTCTTTTTAAGCCAAATGAAAATATATCATTAATTTCATCCATAGAAAAGTTGACTCAACCTGAGAAATTCTGGTCTTAATATCAAAAGGGTATGTGACTGCCTTTATCAGCTGGTAACCAATTTTCTTTTAGCTCTGACGTTTGCTGAAAAGCAATCATATTTCCATTTTTAGCGACATCACGACCCGCGAAAAACAAACGTAATTTTTCTCGTTTATCGGATCCATCCCATAATCCAATGGGCGTTCTTCTGTTGTTTGGCTTCTGTCATCTCGTCGAATTCGAATGTCACACGTTACAGAATTCTATCCTCTGGTAAAAATCCCGCGACTGCGTGCATCAGCGCATGGGTTAAAAGGGACGCCGATGGCGACAAACGCGGCGGGGAAAGTTTGGAAATTCAATAGCGATCACCGCAGTCACTCTTCGGGAAGCAATTTCCCCCGCGTCTGCTGCAAATCCCTCCACTGCCAAGCATTTTCGCCACCGATAGTTTCCCCAAAACTCCATCTCTCCTTCACCACACACGGCCACTCTCCCTCACTCCGAAAAAAGTGCGTGAAAATTTAATTCCGGCATCCTCCAACCGCACGATACCTTGCCCACTTTCATCCCAAAAGATACGGCTATCCTCTACAACCAACGCTTTTCCTACATTTTCCCTTCTCGCTTTCTCCGTCCTCTTCTTCAGGGTTTCACTTGCGATATCTCCGATACACTGTCGTCGATTATTAATGGAAATTTATCATTCTCAATAGAACCTGAGGAAATTAGTAATTAATTGTCCTCTTTCCTAAAAGTTGATCTGCATCTTTAGCTTTTGATGAGCTAAAATTAAGAAATTGTAAATATTCTGTCATCTTGGGGAAAAATAGTGTTGGTCCTGTCTAATGTCTTCGTTCCATAAATTCTTCCCAATCTTCACTCCGTGAATTAGGCTGTTTACCAGTTCTATTTTTAATAGTTTCTAGGCATCCCTTTCTAATCTGTTAACGTTACCCTTTCTATTAGTATCTTCTTGGGTAATCTAGATTTCTCCATCCATATTAAGCGGTTCATTCAAATATTTTTATCTTCTGCTCATTTATAAACAATGTGGTGGATATTTAATTTCTTGAGTTCTTAGGTTCTATAGCTAAAGTTTGACTCGTTGAAATACGAGTTTTCTGTTAATTGATATTTCCTCTTCCGAGACTTGGAAATGAGATCGAAAGTTACGTATAGCACAAACCTTAAAGGGACGTTGTGGGATGGTCACAGTAGTAGATAGTACGTTGAAATCTGGTTCTCTCTAATCTTGGAGTGAAAATAACGTGTGCCTCAAATCCTTTACCGTTGACAGCTAAGCGTTAACTTTCACAATAAGTATCATCACCCTCCACAGACATTGTTTTACTTCGCCTAGGGGATGGTTCCGACACCCTAATTCTGGCATGGATGACCACGATATAAGCTTCGCGAGCTGAAAGCGCCAAAATTAAGACGCCCTTCGTCAATTAACTTTCCTCCCTCGAGCGACATTTTTTGCCGAAGAAGCGAAATTAAGGGTCGCGTAATTCAATCATTCCTAAGAGAGAGCGAAGTTAATTACGCGACGGCCTCGCAAAGGGTTTGTTTGTGTCTGCGGACACCGCTGCGGTGTCATTACTAGGCCTCATAAGCGTCAGTCAATTTTTAATCACTTCAAAGACTGCGCTTGGATGAGTTTCCATACTCTGATGTTATTATGAAATTTTGGGTCGCCACGCTTTCGGTGGCTCTGGTAAAACTGCTGATTAGATTAATAGATGTCTAGAGCTTTTGCTTTAATAAACAGGTTTCATCTAGCTCCAAGCTTGATTTTTCTAACCTTATCTCAAGAAGGTTATAATTTTTCTACAATTTTGTAATTTCTTTTCTCTTCGTGTATTTTAAATACGGCTCCTATTGAGGGAGTGTCAGATGTTACTTGTTAGTTACTATGCCCACTGAATTATTGCAAATATTCATTGCAGGATATTTTCTAAGAGAAATTCTATTTCAGAATTAAATTAATTTGAAGAAAAGAAAGTACGTATAAAGTATGCACAATGAAAAATAAGTAGTATATGGTTCTGTGGTGATGTATATCTCAGGACACAGTTATCGGGAAGCATCACCGAGACAGCCTTAGTAAAGAAAGTGTTACCGAATAAAAGTATTACATGAATTATTACCTTGAAAAACAAGAAAGTGATAAAATAATAATAAAATTAATACATCAATGTATGCAATAAGCAATGTAAGGAAAACAGTAGAATATTCTCCCGAATAATTGAGGAATATCCGACAAAGGTCCAAACCTGCCATCCAAGTGAAAAACTGCAGAAAAATATGCTGGAAGTAGAAAATAATTGCTTGATAATTTAGCTTTAAATATTACATGAATGAAGATATTATAATATCATTTTTGCATGTATATGATGGAGACATTTATAGAGATATTTCTTTGGAGTGTGGATTTCACCTACTTATTTTTTTCAGACAAAACCGTGTCTTTTCAAACATTCCCTTTATTACATATGAAATTACACTGTTTGACAAGTAATCTATCTCATTAAAACAGCTTTTTCTCTGTCTCAGCTCTGTCTTTTGGAACATTCACCTTCTCATCATATATCATCTCTGCGGTTCTGCTTTCACCTATTGCATGCGATGCGTCCAAAACACACCCCTTTTGATACAAATCAAACTGCTATTCCCTCAGTCCACATTCGTTCATGACTCAATCTTTATCGACCCTCCCCTACTTTTTGTCACACATGATCATGATATAATCCATTTAACTTCATTCAGTTTACTCGATTACCTCTTTTCATATGACAAACTTTCGGTGCCATACAAGAAGGTGTGGGCGCAAGTACGCCTCTATAGAGCGCTTTTTGTCCATCTTGACAACTCGTCACGTTCAATCACCAACGTCCAAAGCAGCTATACCAGCAAAACAACCAACAATATAACCAACACCCCTTTCATTTTCCGCATCCCTTTTCCAATATATTCACTATATTATTCCTGTATCTTTCCCTCCCTTTATACTCTCACAATCATAAAATCCTTCCAATTGCATCCAGAATATACTTAAAATTTATAACTCCCTTTCTTAACGTAACATTTACTTAAGGAGAGACTCCGAGTACGTCTGTATCACCCCTTTCATTTTTCTCCCCTCCTCTTGCTATCTCCGCTTATTACCTCGTTTTCCGCACATTTTCCATGTCTCCGAATCACCTATCACCCTCCCAATTCTATCCTCCCCCATATATTCCCTCAATTACGTCATACCTCGTTTCACTTGCCCTGTACCCATCCTCCAATCTCACTGCTTCTATTAGCCTCTGTCACCCAATCGCTTCGCTATCTATTCGCCCCTCGAGGTCCATCTCCCCACTCTCTCATTTATCCCCAATTTCTTCTGCCTTTCCCCTCTCCACCTGCTCTCTCACCCTTCCCATGTGCTCATCCCCTTCTATACGTCTCCTTTTCCCACTAACGTTCTCTTTCCCTCAACTTTCTCAAATAAGAACTCAAGCACGTCTCGTACACATGAAACCCTTTTGCATGCCCATAAGAAACAAACACTTATAGTTATATCTACTTCTGTCTAAACTGACATCCAGCACTTCGTAGTAACTTCCCCGTTTATCTAAGTATTTGTAGCTAGAATTTGTTACCGTCGACAAAATTGTCGCCGCAAATTAAAAACTTTCCTTTTTGATTAACACGACACATTTTGTTTGGTAATATTCTGCCTATTATTTCCTTCAAGAATTCTGCCTATTATTTCCTTCAAGAAACCAGGAGACTTAGGAAAAACTCATACTAAGCTTGGAACATATTAATAAATCCCTTAAGGATATACCAGTCTTACATTTCCCTTATTTTACTTAGTCGATTCTGCGACAGGTGTAAATTTTCCTAATTTGATCACCTTCACAGTGTTATTAAGACGAAAGAAAGCGTAACGAACTCAATCTAGAACTTTCATGTAACACATAACAAAGCATGCTATAGTTAAATGAGGTTTGCTCATCACAGTAAGTTCCTCTGCGTACTCCCCAGAACGTACGAACGCACACTTAAATCTAATCATCTTTCACTTAAGAACCTATCTGGTTAACCTTCCAAACCACCAGTTTCGAACCGTTGTGTTCCTCAGAACGTATGATCAAATAGGAAATCATTCTCAGATTCAGGTTCATACCTCGAACAGGTAAATGAACTTCGGGTCTTTAAATCTCAAAAATCAGAGATGTGAGGATCGAGTTAGTGTGTCCAGGGTGCCGCCAACCCTTCTGTCCCGGAGGCCATCTTTTCCCTACCCTAATTACCTCTCTCCCTCTTCAACCCATTTGCCGCAAAGAACCCTCATTGCGTGGCAATTACCTCGCGTTTTTGCCTCAAGGCTCCGCCAGGGAGGGGAAGAGATGACGTGTGTTGTGTACACGAGAGAGACTTTTCTGCGTTATAGGGTGTTGCGTGGCGGGTAATGGTTGCTCCGCTTGGGTCCCTAGGCATCTTTCTCTCACATAACAATCCTCATTCCCTCTTTTGGCCTTCTAAAGATGAGTCAGGAAATGTCGAATCCTTTCCACGTATCCTTAATTTGCCGAGATAAAAGGTATTAAAGTATTTTATGGAAAAATTTCCAAGTATTCTCATTTTGGAAAGATGTCATTCCAGCAAACAATACCTACACGTGTAGATTTCGCTGTTTAAGAAGTGAGTTATCCCGGTTTTATGAAACATCTTTCTATATTTCCCGAAAGGTAGAATTTATCGAATTATCTCATTGATATACCATCTCTTTCAAAAATATAATTTTCTTTTTTACGTGATATATAATTTCTACAATTCCTTACAAAATAACCGTTATGAGTACCATACCCTTCGTGCTACCATAATTCACGTTTCTTGTTTCCTTCTCTTCTTCCTTCAATATTTTCCTTTGTAGTTGCTTATAATATAATAGATTAAATTTCTTCATCATTTCCTATTTGAATTTATACAGCATTCTTTAATTCCGTCTTCTATTACCATCATGCTCCGATGATTCCGTCTTAAGATAATTTTGCAAATCCACTAACCAACAGACCGTCGGAAACAGAACTAGAAATAGCAATTGTGTAACTTAGTGTGAATCGTTAAACGACGAAGCATTAAAAGCCCTTGAGTACGCCTGGAGGAACTAGAGAAAATTCTAAAGGAAATAATTGTACTATGAAATGGATGCGGGGCATTTAGAAGGAAAACCAAATTGGCTTACGCCCCATCAAAACTCATCTTCGCGTGTAAGGCGGTTTCGCCACGCTTGAATCCGTACGGGCGATTTCCTTCATCGTTTCTCTTTACCTCTTCCTCCTTCCGTTATCCTCGCTGAGATGTCTACCACTAAGGAGAACTTGCGAAGGAGAAGGCGATCTGTATTTCCATGTGTGAATATTTATCATGACAGTTTCAGCAGTCGGTGGCTTAAATATTCTTCCTTCTATATTCTCTCCTGTGTAGTTTTGTCTCTTGCTTCTTTTTGAGGACTTTCCTTGAGCTTTACATGATACCTCTGATGTTAATCTGTATTGTATACAGTTTTAGTTTCTCTGAGATTATGTTGCATAAAAATACGCTGGAGATTTAGAGATTAGGATACTTTTATGTTATCCTCAAGTTATAAAAGTAGTAAGATTATCTATTAATAATAGAACGTTATGTTAATGAAATACAATGAAATTCTGTTGCTGTAATGAATCGATAAATATAGCGAAAAATGTTTTTCCAGGGTTTGGGTCTTTTTATTTATGCGTGTGAATACATTCAATATATCATGGAATGCATGATGATTCCTAGTGTACCGCACTCAAGTCAATGATATACTTTGCACAAATTTCTAGTCTTCATAAAGTTATAGTCAACTGCGTTATACAATATCTTATCCGGCAATGAAGTACTTGCCGAAACTGGTTTTATTTCACATTAGTTTGAAATTTCTGTTCTATTTCGACAGAGTGAAGTTTTCATTCTTCTTCTCTTGAACCTTTCCCTTCTCCCAACACGAAAGCCTGTAATTTATGATACTCACTGCGACTTGTCTCGCATTATTATCATTCCAACTTCTGCGCAT
Source organism: Pachydiplax longipennis (assembly GCA_036926295.1). Classification (NCBI taxonomy): domain Eukaryota; kingdom Metazoa; phylum Arthropoda; class Insecta; order Odonata; family Libellulidae; genus Pachydiplax; species Pachydiplax longipennis. The sequence continues at coordinate 18,236,066 of JAVFKF010000012.1, forward strand.
CTGCTGTCTTCTCTTCTCATGCGCCAAAGAATGCGGAATAACGAGGATCTGAAAGTAGGAGTGGATTCATTATTCATTAACCTTTCGATCGCTCTTCTAATGCTTCCTTTCTCTTTTCATTCCTTTGGGTGGTCGGCATGGGAATTATTCGCTCGGAGAATGTTGAAAGGAAAAGAAAGGAGAAACCGAGAGAAGGATACGAAAGGGGCAATGTTATGCATGTAAATTCTCATCCAGCCGGAGATGAAATTGGCTACCTCACTTTCTGAATATTCCTCAAAGGAGGGAAGAGAGGTTTTCTACTTTGACCAACGAAGTGTTCTCCGGATAATTCTGGCGGATTTTTTAAAACCTGAGTCTGGAAACTATATATATATCGTGTTTTCGCTAACAAAATATATCTCGAAGGCTTTTCTCCCCTTCAGTTACAATATTTGGGTATTTACATGCGATATTTTCCAAAAAGGGTTTTTCATCGAGAGGTAGTTCACTTAAAGCGAAATAATCTAGGGATAGAAAGTATTGCCTTAATTAACAATAAAAAAGAAACATCTGACATATTCATTCACTGTAGATTCACCTAGAAGATTATCTCATACTCTATTTGGATCGATTCTGTAATTTTGGTACGTGAAGTAAATGATAAGATTCTTCATTTAAAAACTTTAAGAAAACAAAGAATGGATCATGTACAAATAATGTTTATATTGAAGTTTGTGGGTGAATTTTCAAAATAATCAAATCATTGGTTAAATACACTTATATAGATTTGCTGTTTCTTTGAGTATACTCGCAGTATCTTATAAGGATACTGATCGACCTTTACGGCAGCCCTAGCGGTACCAGTAACTAGGTAATCACTGCCGCATCCCACCTTATCAGGCTAACCCCCTCATCTTACTTTTCCTTCTCCCATTCTTATTCTCTTTACATTTTTAATAAATTTTTGAATCTTTTCTAATATTATCCACCTTATTTTCATATGAAGTATTTCATAGTTGGAGTGCCCTTGGATTCTTCAATTAGCTTGAATGCGGTTGCCTGTCTTTCTTCTCTTTTAGCAATTTCCGTTTACCATACTCTCTTCTTCACTTTCCTTCCTCATTTTCCTTCGCCACATTTACTTTAACGAGAACAACTGCGCTCGTGGAACAGTTCCATTTCTTACACAAGCGCGGTATGGAGAAGGTTTCCTCTTTCAGGGTCGTGCTCGTGAGAATTTTATGTCGGGAGATCTCTTGAGTTATAACGTTGCGTAGAAGGCAATTAAGCCAGCGGAGTTAAGCATTTATTATTTTTTCGCGATAATATTTTCGAGCGCTCCCTGTAATAATAAGATACCGCTCGGAGAGGCGTGCATAAATTATTCGCCGTTTTCTTAGCCTCCGAGTTTTTCTTCTTATAATTTTAAAGAAGGCAGAGGGATTTTCTTCGTTTTACCTAGAAAAAAGGGTTATTTTCCAAAGTTGCTGCTCAGTCTCTCTCATTCTTAAGCGCTTTTACCCGGTACATATAGACTGGAGAGACGAGGCAACAAAATATCTCATTTGGGATCTCTGGGAAGTTCTCTCCTGGAGAGACTTCATGGGATTCTGTCTTTATTTATGCGAATAAATTGCGTTTCTGCGCGAAGTAGCTTAACTTTACTGGTCTCTAAATAACTTCGCTTGTACTATTTTGCTGTTCAGCGAAGAATCGTATTTGCTCATCTTTGAAAGTTAATATCTGTAAAGCTGATCCATTCTAACTAACTTCCTCTCTACTGAATGATATTATCATGTGATATGTACATAACTACCGTTATGGGTGTATGGACCAGTAATTTTTCCGTGAAATTATACGTACCTCAGGAATTATATTTATCAAAGAAATACATCAGTAGTCATCAATGAACAAATCATGATTTTTTCCCGGCATGGTGATCGAAAGACAAAGTTATATTAAGAAGCAGCTGTCAAAACATCTCCGTTATTCGGGAGTTTGTAGTAGTATTGAAGAAAGCATTTCATTTTTATCTTATCCATCGCTTAAGTATGAAATCGAAATTTCACATAAAAGTAGAATATTAAATTAGAAATATCCACGTCATTTATCATATATGTATTATAAAATTATTGTAGATTTTTATTTGTTACTAATATACTACGTAAAAACTACATGACAATTCCGTGGTATTTTATCCTAAATATTCCTAAGGAATATTGAATGGGAATTATTTGCGGCTCTTTATGCGTCATTATGATTTACAATCATAGAAGAATTTACGAATCCACTTTTCATCGCTATTAAAGTCAGCTATGGTCAAGGTCTGTGAATGTAAACAAAAGATGTCGTAACTTTGACGTTCAATATGTTATTGAGTTAGTTCCAGTAACGACTTTGCAAGCAGCAGCACCCCGCCGTATTTCTATGTTGTAATCATATTTCCAAAATTGTTAGTGTCATTTAAATGATATTTAAAATGTTCTTAATTAGTCTTTTTCTAGGATAGATAATTATGAATTTGCTTTGTTCCATTCCGGTTATGAAGCTTCAGAGTAGAGATGTAAATAAGATATTCAGGAGAGCATAGCTTACGGGCCACACAGAATGAGTGAAAGGACTTCGTTGATCGTAGAGCTTGCCTTCACTCCTTGATGTTGGCAACCCGCAAGCACATTAGTGTAACGCGTGATACATATAATCAAGGAGCACCCCGTTGGAAACAAATTAGTCATATGGTAGGTTATCGGAATTCATAAACTCAATAGCATTTTCATTCCTGTTTTTCTTCTTTCATTTCGACTTAATTATTATTTCTTAATTGCCTATAATACCAAAATTCTCGTTGGGATTTAGACGTTGCCGTATAATCTGCGATATATTTCCTGGCTTCCTGATTCATTTACCAGTAGCCTTTCTTTTTTATTCTCCAGCACTTCCCAGAAGCGATACCTGGGGAAGAATTATCTCTTTCCCAAAGTAATTTTTAAAAGGTTTTCGTCTGACGCCATAGCCCTCCCACCGCTCCCCCCTTTGGCGCGCGAGTGCCTTTCGTGGCTGTGGGAAAGTCGCCTCTTTCCTCATCTTTCTCTTTGCCTTCTCTTCTCCGATTTCCTTTCCTTTACATCGGAAACTCCCGTTTTTCCTGCTTCTCTAAATCTTACCCAGGAAATCGGCTGTATCGAAATCTGTTCTACGAGTTCCTGGGACGTTATCTCTTTATTGTTAAGTCTAGAAAGCATTCAAAATATTGAGGATACTATTTGAAGCCATCTGATATCGATTAAAATTTTTAATCAAATAGGGAAAACGTGAAATTTATATTTCATGAAAAGGGAAAGATTCAGAATATCATTATGTAAAGTAATATGTCAGTATGAAAAAGAAATACTTGTTATTCCTGGAGAATTTCCTTTTATCTGAAGAAAGAAATCTATTTGTTTGATATCTGAATCCGGAATGTGATATCTTTGGCATTATATACACCAAGGTGTATTTCTTTGTAGACTCAGAGGTATTCTAGTGTGCTGTAAATTGATAGCATTTAAAGGAAGTACGGTCTAATTTCAACATTTTCCGTATACCTTTCTCTTCTTCTATTCATCAAATAAGTAAGAACTCCGCAATTACGAATGTATTGGAAAATTTAGTTAAATCATGTAATTCATCCCGCCTTAAATACAATATTTATCTGGCAACTTCTCAGATACTAAATCTAATCCAAGTATTATTATGGAGTTCTTACATATTGTGATTGTATTGAAAATTTATTCATTGCATTGATTTTGATTTTTCACCTCAGATTTGTTAAAAATGGTCAATGATTATTTTTCCTCGGTATCCTTTCTTAAATTTTATTCTATAATCTAAGCTTTTTACTGAATCTAAATATAATAGTATGCAGTATCAGCGTATTTAAGAATTCTCTGTATTATTATAATTCTCCATAATTTTCTTCCTAGATTTGTCTTTAATCATATATTTCATCCGAATACTTCAAATTCTTAGTCTCAGTTTAGACCCTATCACGTAGGTCTCATCCGAAGATTAGTAGCATTTTTTACTCGCCCTTACTACGGGGAGCTCGATTCGTTAATCCTAACCGGAAATACTTCATCTTATGCCTTCTCCATCCACGCCTTTTCATCTTTCCGCTTCCTCAACGGCTTCCAATTTTCCCTTGACGCCTTGACCTGTTTCTGTAAATCTCAACTTTTTGTCATTCGATCTCACAAACTGCGAGACCTTAGAGCGAATTTACATCTTCCCTCTACGCATCAACGTAGAACGCAGTCAGGCACTAAGGAAAGAACGATTTTTAGAAAAAGAAACGTAGAGGGATCAACCATCAAAAAATATATGGAGCGAGAGTAGTATGATAATGCAGCTACACAAGAGTCCCCATTTCTGCTAAACGGAGAGAGAAAAGGAATTAAATGAAACCGGGCACGGACTAGGAGTGAAAGCGAGCGATAAATTCAAATCACCGTGAATGAATTGAGGGAAGAAAATCGGATGAATCGAGGCAAACCTATAAGACATAAAATACTTCCGCCGAAAAATTACCGCGCTGTACTCTAAGTGGAATCGAGTTCTACGAAAAAATAGTTTTGCTCTGTATTGTACCCTTCATGAAGTTGTAAACGAATAGTGATGGTGAGGTATGCCTGCACATATACGAGTAATCGTATGTTAAAATTCTCTTCTCTTCTACGTAATGTGGGCGAAGATTGTCCCTCCTTACGTATTTGATCCATATTTTTACCTTTAAATGACCTAATGATCTATCTACGTAGGGAAAGGAGAAAAATTAAGATATTTTAACCCAAAATTACTCTCCAATTATGTATTTTGAATTACTTCGAAAAGATATTTAATTTATACATTTTGCGTATATTTTCAATATGATAGGTATGTTTTAAATTTTTTTTAGTTACCTAAAGTAATGACTCCAAGTATGTATTGCTGCAGGTAAAATCTTACTATCAAAAAATACTCAGCTTTGTTCTTTATACTCAGTTGTTTAGTCTCTAAGCATAGACTACAAGTCGTGTTATTCTTTATATTTAATTAGTATAACATGTCATAGAACTTATATTATGGTGTTAAATATTATTATTTCATTATTTATTTCCTGATACTAATCCAATGTCTATGATGGCTATACGGGAGTAAACCTTAACTATAAAAGTAGCTTCTTGTTTGCGATGTCGTGATATATATTTAAATTATTTTTATAATGAATTACACTCGTTAGGTTGGGTGACCGTTCTATGAATTCTTTAAATGTTATCAGTGAATTCATAGCATTTCTTAAATGTTAGTTCATCGTTCCAGCTTCAAAATTAGACGCTATGTGAATCCGCTCCAGTTTTTCAACCAGAATTTTCTCCTCATTTCCTTCCTCTATCGTTAATCGTTAACCCCTTTGAGCCTTTAACCCACATTACTTCTTTCTCCCTTTCGACGTCTTTCTGAGCTTTCTTCCTCCTCCGTTTAGCTCCTTCGCCGTTCTTTTTCCTGCCATTTTTTAAGGAAAGGTTTCTCCCTCCCCCCATCCTTCTTATTCTCCCCGCGTTCCATCGAAATTGCTAGCCCAGGGGTTTGAGTGGGAGTGTGAGGTTTTTAGGATGTAAAAGGTGGAGGCACCGCGGGGATTTTAGGAAGGAAGGGTTGGGTTGGAAAAGAACGATTGGTTGAGTGGGGTGGAAATACTCCGCGATGAAAAGGATCGTTTTGCGAAATCTCCAAAAATTTCCACCCTCCTCCCTTATCTACCCTTCCTTTGCCAGGTCTCTGTCCTTAAGGGCCTCGCTAAGGATTTGGGGTATCTCTCGAAAGCGAAGAAAAGGTTACGGAGTGAAAAAATGGTCTTCGGGGGGCCGTGCGAATATAAGAAATGATTCCGAAGGTGGTCCTATTTTAGGGGATATGCAGTGTGAGAGGAAGTGGGTGGAATGAATTATACTTCTCCCAGGCTTCCCTATTATTATAGAATCAAATGTCGAAAGTACACGTTGTAAAAACTGGTGTTGATAAGCTTGAGCGCGGTAGCTATGGTTTTCGACAGCTGGAAGGATTTGAATTTGCTCTATTTTCTCATTTTAATGTTTTCCGCTTCATTTCTTCAGTAGCTGATCTGAAAGGGATTTAGAGTAAGCTGAATATAATTTGGATCATATTTATGAATACGTTTTGTTCTCTTACCTCACCGGATAAATAGCAGAACCTGGTGGTAATTTATGTACTAGTGACCAGCGAACCGTTCTTTTCACTTCGAATTGAATTTGACTCAAATAGATCATCATCTATAATAATAGAATTAGATGCAATACTACAGCTTATTCTCATCGTCCTCTAAGGTGCCACTGCAAATTTATACTAAGTAAATGCTTTTGTTTAGATTTAATTTCGTTGTTATAGTCATTTTAATTAATAAATTAGTTTTGGTTATTAGTTTGGTTATAGTTTGGCTATAGAAATTCTAAAAACTAAACCAAAAGAAGTGTAACGAATACAATTTTCTTCCATCTAAATTCGTATTACATTTTTAATATTTCTGTCGAAATTTTTGTCTAACATAAAATGTTAATTCGAGACGAACAGAGTTTCGCATACTTGCAGACCTCTTCTATGTATAACACGCATGGATGTTTATTTTACATCAGTTACTCGATACTCAAAAGTTCTAATTTTGATGCAAACAATAATAAAACCGCTGTGGGTCAGAAACATTTTATGTAAGTTTTAGCATAATGACAGTATGGTGTTGAATCAGGAATTTACATCAATGTAATAACTTGCAAAATGTAACTTTCAGAAGGGGGTTTCAGATAGCAAAATGGGTTCATCTTTGAAGAAGGTGGTCCCGAGTTTTAATCCTCGAAGGTGTACGAAACAACCCTAGCTGTCAAAGCACTTAAAAAAATACTTCTACTATTTTCATAATGATACAACTCTATAATACTATAACTCTGTGCGAATAAAAGTAATAATAAAAACGGCTGTACCAAAAAATAACATTTAAATATACATAAGTATTAATTAATGACTACGTTCAATTTTTAAACAAAAACTATGTGTAAGGTTTCTCCTATCAACTACCTTTGGTCTAATTGATCTCTTGAAACAATTTCAGTTGAAATAAAAAGATATGTAAGTAGGCATAAGCATCTACAAATGTAGATTGCTGAAATAACAGTAATATTTCTCGCTTCTTTGTACTCTGTGAATTAAGAATCTCATGTTATGGAGGCTTTCTCCATCGAGCTTATTGGGTGAATTAACTTCTTCAGAAAGAAATCCAAACATTGGGATTCATAAGCGAAAGAATTCGTGAACGTATCCGTGTTCCTTTCAGCTTGCGTGGGATTTTCTCCTTTTTCCTCAGTGCTTTCCTTCGCAGGAAATTGGACGGTTCGCCTTCACGCTATCGATTATCCCTTTCCCCTTTCGCCCTTGGTCAATCGGCCCGTCTGGCTTTACTCTGCCGCCGCCGCCGCCGTCACTTCTTTGATGAGTTTCCCTTTTTATTCTACTCCAGCAGTTGCTCTCACCAGGAGACGCCGCTAAGGTTTTTACGGGTCACCGACCCTACGAGCTGCTTTATTTACTTCTAGACTCCTTTCTATTGCTTCAAGATTCGGCGTTACGTAGTTTTTGAGAGGGGTTTCACTTCCCGTATCCGCAATATTTGTCCCTTAGGTCCGCTTTAATTGGTTTTTCCCTTTTGCGAAGTGGGACTTGCTGTAAGTCTTCAGCGGCTAAGAAGCAATCTAAAGAGCTTTCACATACATAAAATCTCTCAAAGACGCCATTACTACGAATTTCGTTCCCGATTGGTTCTTTTATCTGTATCAATAGCGGTGAAAATGTAGTACAAGCTAAATTGTGCGCTTTGAAGGATTTTTCTCAAAATCGTTTTTGCGAAATTGATTCTCCCGAAAGAAATTCTTTTTTTTTGCATGAAAAATCTGCAGTATTAAGGCCTCTTCCATTGATTTTAATTTTATACTAATATTTAATTTTTATCGGTAGTTAGGAAAAGATATGGAGTAATTTAATGCCAAATTTATTCATTATTCAGAAAAAAATCCAGAGGTGGTACGCCGATATTACTACAATACATAGCTGGTGGCACAGTATATATCCAAATAAAATTGTAACAAATCTTAATCATAAATTCAGCTAAAAAGCCTGTTTTCACAGAATATCATATGCCGACAAAACATTACCCGTCGCTAAATTTTCAATAATACTTGCACCATGGTCAATCGAGTTATAATGATCTCAATAACTCAGGAAATAAAACTTATTTAAACATTTAATTCCTGCTCAAATAATTTTCTCAGTTTCTGCAAATAAAACATTCTTTCTCTTCTTAAAGATCAAAGATGTATAATGTGATGATTTACTGCTTATCTTTATGATGTATTGTGTTACGTTTTTTAAGTTTGAAGTACAAAGGCAATTTTCAAATCAGTCATAAAAAAGGTGTATGCAAATTTTACATTAAGCTGTAATATTCGAAGAATTTCCACAGGATCATAAATGTATGATTTGGTTTTCAGATCTTATATTTTGGTGACCTACTTTTAGTCTAAGTCAGGAGATGATTTCTCATAAATTCAGTATGCGCTGTAGTGCAATGCGACGTGTCTTACTGAACGTTCAAATAAGTTTTACCGATTAGAAAGCTTATTTAATATTCCCTTGTAGTTGCGAAACACTTCGTGCTCCTCGAGTTGCTGTCATCGCCGATAATATATTCTCTTGCTCTCATATTCATTTTTAGTGTTCCGAAAAGAATTTTGGAAAATTATATCCTTTATCCTCCTATACGTAGTATTATCGTTTCCGTTAGTCTCTGAAAGGACAGCATTTATCTCCGCTTGCAAGAAAATCGTTTAATAAAAAATTCCAATCCTTCGACGAGGCCATTATTTTCTTCTGAGCCGCCACTAAATCGGTGAACAGTACTCCGAAGGGGGGAATTAGGGCCGTTAACTGAGGAGCAAGTTATCGATTACATTAAATATGAACGCATTCTGAACCCTTTACCTTCTTTACTACTGCACACCATTTTAACTGCGCAGATCCCGCCACGGAGGATGAAGTCAACAATGTTTTTTTTTCCTTTTGATATGTACTGATAATAAACGTGGTTTGCGTATGCCGCACACACCGTATGACGAGGTATAAAGCGAGTTTCTTATGATAATGACCGCGATAATTTTAAGTCAATAAATTCCTGTTAGCTTCATTAGAGAAAATATGGAAATTTAAACCCCTTTCCTGACGATTTTCATTCTGAGAATTTCGTTAAGATTTCATATAATTATCAAAACATCATATCATATTCTTTACGGTAATTAGTTAGAATTAATTTTTACTAATATTTGCATTTTAATTTTAACATTCCGCAAAGCTCTGAAATACTTATAGATGACCAGCAAAGTTTATTTCGAAACAAAAAGGTAATGTTTATTTAATTTTATTAATTAATTATGTTTATTTAATTTAATTCAAGAGGTAATGTCCGAAATTGAGCCAATTTTATATTTCCTATGCCAGCAACGTCAGGGTAAATCTCACATGGGTATCATCATCAAAAAGTTAGTAATTAATAATATTATTAATAAGACATTAATAGTAATGCATTATCAAAATTATGTTTGATATCCAATATCATCGAAGATGGCTGCGAGAATCAAGATTAAAGTAATCCTTTTTTCAGTGAAATAAACCGAAAGAGGGGGACCTGTATTCGAGAAACATCTTGGGCATTGCCCTCTTCGAGAAGTTCCTTAACTTACGGAGTAAACTATGAGGCGACCACCTCTTAAATATAAAAGGATCGCTTTAAAGGTTTAGGAGAGCGATGTTTGCCAAGGGATAAGGTCGAGGTCCCGTCGCTCCACTCCCTCCGCTCTCTCGCCTGGAACATTGGCTGGAAAAAATCCAGTCTCCGGGAGACGACGACCCTGACCCTGGTACGGCGCCTGCAGTCGGGAGGGTTTCCCTCCAGAGAGACGGAGTCTTACTGGCGCCACCTCATCCTCGTTACTCCAGTTAACTGCGATCTCATCCTCCGGCGTTGAGGATGAACGACTGAGCTGTTTGTCTCTTGGCGGTCCTTGACTCCAATTCTATCCCCTCTTGCCTTCCTTTTATAAGCCGATTTGTTTACATCTCGATATTGCTTAGAGAGGAGATGTCCAATCAGATAACTGCGATCTATAGGACAATAAAGAGGTATCTTCTTTCTCCTATATCGCGCGAACTTAAATCTATTATTTTGGGACAACTAAATATGATATGAGTAATTTTTATCTTCGCTATGTATTTGTTCAGTTGTCTTTCTCCTGCTAAAATTTTAATCAATTCCCTGATTCAGATAAATTAAGACGTTCTTAAATGGAATCCCTTTCCTAACTCAGCTACTTCAACTTTTTCCATCACCTTAATCATAATAATTATTTTTATTACCCAAGATAATTAATTTTATTATAATTCACAACTAAATTACATTCTTTCTCTGATTTACTTTCCATCCGGAAGCAATTTATATCATCACGCGAATATGTTGTTAAAAAAAATAACCTTAAAGAATCGTGTTTTGGAAAATTAGTTTTCCAAAAATATCATAATTACGGTAAAGTTGTTACCATTCGTGATTTTGTAAGGATATTTATTTTCTGATGATCGCTGTGTTATTGATAAAGATCCGGAAATCAAATCTCGGTCTAAAAATCATTCTTTAGGTACAATAATTTCCTTAACAACATATATTTCTCAGAGATTCATCGGGAATGACGTTGATCGGTGACCCTACAAAACAACCCCTGGAACTTATTTAGCTAACCATTCAAGTTTTATAATCCTCTTTACGACTCTATAATTATATAACTTTTTATTCTCACACCTGTCAATCTCACGTTTGAATCCCTTTAATCTTGTTAACATTCCATTTCTTAGGGTTCAAAGAGTTTTTTCTTAAACTTTTCCAATTCTTCTCATCCTCTTCATTATGCCTCCTTAATTTTATCCCCGATCAATAGCTATTAAAAGTCTAGCCAAAGCTGGCGACCTTTTGCAAAGTTTCTTCGTTTTTAATTAATAAGGGTTTGTCCCCTCTGATTTATCGTCGTAACACAGGAGAATGTATGGGAAAAGTTTAAGATAGAGGTGGAAAACAACTTGATGGTTCTCGATACGTGATATTGTAAAATTCATTAGCTTTAGGTTTATCTCCAGAAATTCCTATCTAGGTTACTTACCTATCTATGATACATTTAACCTATTTTGCCGATTTTTTACGAAGAAGGTTGACATAGATAGTTAATTTAAGTAGAGTGATTAATGTGAATTTAAAGTTTATTTCTGAAAGTCTACAATTCCGCTAGTATAAGTTAGTTTTTATCTTTTAATACGATAACTATTACTCCGTTTAGTTCTAACAGTTTGCTACCAAGTTTTCAGCGATTGAGCTCCATTTCATGTTGATATGTATTTTGCCTCGTTAATTAGTCAGATATATCATCTTGATAAGAAACTCTTTGGGAACTCCATAATCATAAGAATATCGTCAATCAAAACAAAAACTCAAAAGTTAATGCATCTACATGAATAACAAGCAAAGACTAGATCTGCCCAAATATTTTTATTTCTCAAGTTCAGAAAAATTACTTGAGTTGAGATTATAATACACCTAAATGGTACTTCCAAAGTGTCACTGTATGAATTGTCTTCTTGGTCATCTATTATTGTGCAAAAAGATGCATGACCCGGTCTTTTTGTAGAGTTATCTTCATATTAACGACCCCGATACTGAAAGTTTAAAGTATAAGTTTTATGCCTCCCGAATCCTTTTAAATGATGAGATGGATAAAATAATACGCTTCATCTATAATTTAAAGATAACTTCTTTTAGTCTTTCTCTTAAGCCTACTCTAGTAAAGATCCAATCGCGAAAAAACTGCGCTTTTGGGAATGGATACTTTTTCTTTTTGTGCCATCTGAGGCTCCTGGTATCTAACGCCAAGAAGAGTGCTTCCAAATAAAAACTAGGAATCCATTTAGTATTCCCAGACTGCGCGATTTGGAAAGATACAAACACTACTCCTCTCCTTTGGGAGTATAAAAGATTTTTAAATTTACGGAAAATTTATTTGATGCTTAAAACGAGAGACGGAAAAACAGGAAAAGACTAGATAAGGCTCATTTATTGTACATTTGCACATAAAGATTTTCCCTTTATTTTCAGGTTTAATTTCTTTAATCAAACGTTTCTTATATTAAAAATGATATCTTTAGAGTTTTATCTGGTGGAAGGAAGGATTTATATTTTTAAAACGTCTATTCTGTTAATTTATCGTAGTTTAAGTTTATTAGATCGTAATATACTCGTTAGCTCAAATGAAAATCTTTTCTGGAATGGTAACGTAACTGAGTTTACTTGAGATTCTTTATTCTGAGTCAAAATTTCAAAGTTAATACTTACCACAGAAGTTACACTCATGTTCTACCTGAATCTTTGGTCTTCTTCATTTCATTCTCTTCAGCCATTATCAATTCACCGTCCTATGTAGGCCTCTCAAAAGTTTTCAGAATTACCCTTTTTATGCTTATCGATACTGTTACATATAAATTTAGTGTTTCAGGCTTATATGAATTTAGGTTTATGTGAAAAATCTCTTCAAACTTTAATATATCGTGCTAATTTTCATTTTCTCTGCTTCTTTCAGGTAAGGAGTTATTTTGTGCTTTCAAAACTTGAAGTTGATCGGTGAGTACTCATTTAAAATCAATTGTAACTAAAGTATTTTAATTGCTTCTTTGTGTGACTATTTTGAATTTTAAATGTCTTCTAAGCAGCATTTCACGAGAATTAAATAACTCCAGAACGTCTCTTACTTACCGCTAGCACGGATCCTTCATCGTGCAAAATTACCGTTGATTTTAATTTCAAACGAGGGCATACATTTTTTTCGGACAAAGGCTCCCATTTCCTCCTTATTGTTTCGTCCTTCGCTCTATTAATTATTCCTCTTCTCCGGCGCTGAAGAAAGGAATAATACTTGCCGCTGCGCAAGAGGAAGCGATTTTTTTGCACTCTCCGCTAAAATATATTTCTTTCTTTTCCCATCTCTCGCCATCATTTTTAATCCCTTCGTGAGGAAATCCTCTCCCCTTCTCTTTCCTGTAGAATATCCTTTACATTTTACGCGCTTCGTCACCCCGTGCCGTTATCTGCCTCGAAACACACGGTCTAGCTATTGCCTCCTCTCTTTTGCTTCCGGTACAAGACATTTTTGTGCTGCCACCGCGTGTGTATCATGACAACTAAACGTGTTTTTTTTTTCTTTTTCGTCATTTTAATTAATCTTCCTATTTACCGAGTGATTTACGGAAGAATTTATCCTATGCTTGTTATGTTATCACATCGGGCGTCTATAATTATAATAATATAATGTTATAACCTACGTCGGACGTAATTCTAAGATAATCACATAATATGGACCCCCATGAGGGAGAATGTTTATGAATGTATTTATTTATATATGAATATATATGAATATGAATATTATATATATATGAATATATATGAATATTTATTTATTTAATAAATCGTCGCAATTTCGTCGAAACAGGCGACAACAGTAAAAAGGTTTTCATTGAGCAGGATTCGAATCATCGAGAATAAATTTTTGAATAAATCTCTGTAAACTTAACCAGACACTATAACCACTCGCCCATTTGATTGATACTAAATTAGAGCACGATATTAAAACTATGTAAATAGTATTTAGTGATCTTGATGTAAAATGAATAACTTAAAATTCAGTTTATTTACTTTTTGTTAGTATAAAAGGAAAAAGATCCGAAATACCAGATACGGGGAAGTTCGAAGTTATTCTAAATTTGTCATTAGGTTGTAAATCAGTAAAATTATACTGTTAATAAAAGCTTTTTATGCAGATCATTTTGTAAGAGCCCTCACTTTGCATGCTCTAAATTAATTCAATTAATACATATGGCACACTTATAAGCTTAAATCATAAAATCCCGTTGAAGCCAAGTTTTTAGATTAGCTTCGAAGACGAGTTCCTTATTCTTCACAAGTCTGAAAGAGAAGAAATCTAGTCTTACATAGAAAGTTTAGCTAGCTTATCTTAAAATTCCATGCCAATGCTGGTATTCATTAGACCAAAACCAGCCGTTAGGAAAATAATGTGCAAAAGAAGAGTTCCTTTCAAATTAAATTTCACACGTTTCATGTGTTATGGTTGAAGTTTATAAATTTTGGATAGTACAAACTTAATATAAGCATCCCTTTCCAAATCAGGTATTGATCGCTTTTAGTTTTGATTTCATTGGAATTCTACTCACATCGCTTCTCGAAAAAGTTTCGGCAAATTCGCAAAATGGCACCTTTTCTAAGAGAAGCTCTGAGAGTATTCCTTTCGCCTTGAAACCCTTTTCCTTTACTCATCCTCTTTCTTTCCTCTCAACTTTTGCCCTTCCCTCGACACGTCTGCTCATTAGCTCTCCAAAACCCTTCCGGAATGTGCCTCCTTCCACTCTTCCTGCTGCAGTGCGGAGGACCACAGTTACCCATAATGCATCGCGCGTCCTTCCCCCGCTTCCTTTTGCTGCACTTTGGCGGCGACGGAGAAAGATAGCGCCCCCGCTCACGCGAACAACCTCTTGCGGAAGCTCGTTAACGCATCCTTTTATACATCATCTTACCTCTCCCGCCGTATTTGCTCCTTTCGTTTCTCCCCCACGGTGTTGTATTTTCTCGCCTTTTTTTGCGATCGGTTTCATTTTAATCCCCTAAATGGCTTCACTCGGACATGTGTAAGGATAAGGTGTTCCTTTCTCTTTGCTTTTTTACCTTTTATGCTCAGTGCACCTTCCGGCGTTTTATTTTCTTCTTTACAACGAAGAATTAGGTGGGAGGTGGGTTTGTTTCATTCCGACGGAAACTGGGGCTAATCAGGCCTATCAAGCGTTGTTTCCGACAGATATGTGCGTACTTTTGTGGTTTTATCGGATAGAGAGAAGATTACCTTCTTTTTAATTTCCAGTTGTTGCGTCTCTAACACAAATAAATTTGATGAAAGAGAAGGGGATATCAAATTTTCCCTGTCATTTTCGACAAATATGCAAAAACATATCCTGCTTCGGTCCTAATTTTCGGTAATCATTTCTAAATTTAGTAATCAATGATATTTCCTTTTGATTCAATTCCAACTGTATTTTTTCGTCGTAGAATTTGAGAAAGAATAATGCTTTTCAATGTATGTTATTTATGTGATCAAATTTTAACTCACTTCTCTTATTATCAGCGGATTTACTAGTCTTAAAATTTGAAGAGAGAAAGAACCGTCTTACCTACTCCTTTCTTCAATTCCAAATAATTTATAGAACAGTTCTGGATACCCACATGCGAAATAGTTATTATGACTGAATATATCTGAATTGCTAAGATTACCTGCAGTTATTATTCTTGAAGAATTGTGATGTTCATTCATCGGTGTCAATGCTTGCTAACGAATAATTAAATCGAAAGAGTAGGTTCACTTTCTCTAAGTTTTCTTGTTCCTTAAACTTAATTATTTTATTTCTATATTCATACTTCGAGCTTGTAATGGATACGTTTCTTTCGATGTATTTTGCTGGATTACATAATAGATAACAGATAAACTATTCTCTAAGAAGCTTATGCTCATTTTCTTCATTCTATTCATCTTCTAGGCTGGAATCGGTTATCTGAATCCGATTCGATATTCCTCGGAGGCAAGAGATACCTTCATCATATTTCGTTTCTTTTATCTTTTCTCCACGTAGATGGGAAACTATTTCTAAAACGCGACGAAAATACCTCGCAAACTAAACCGCAATTCTCCGGAGACCAAAATTTAATTTCCTCCGACTACTCATCTCTCGAAAGATTATCTCCTAGTAAAGTCTCTTGGAATGTCGCCCCGAAACCTCTTCCGAGTACTGGGAAGCTGCTTAATTAATTAATGTCACGAACCGATATTAACTTAGCTGGAATTCGAAGTACTCCAGCGGAAGATATAGTGGATAAAATTTTACCTCAGATTACTTACAATACATAAGGGAGATACCAGATTTACTCGGAGAAAATTATAGTGAAAAGAACAAGAAGAAGAAAAAGAGTAAAGGATAATTAATTTCCATTACTATGGAAAAGCAATATTCCTTCATTTTCTAGGATTAAATAGGAATAGATAAGGTAGTTTCTGTAATAGGATACGTACTTTGAGTTTCTTGAAGCTGCTTTTATCAGTTTTAGAAAAGTTCTTGAAAAAAATGAAATCAATATGTTCTGAGGTAACTTTGCGGAAAGCCATAATAAATTATACAACTTTGTAATTTTCCACGGATTTTTAATATCGGCTACCGGTTTCGTAAGAAGTTCTTACATCTTCAGGCCTTCTTAAAAAACATGCAGTTAGATAATGAAACCATTCATAATTATATCATAAAGTATTGAATATTAATTTCAGAAAATCAGCAACCTGGGTTACTGCTGGATTTGCTTTTTGAGTAGGATCTTATTTAAAACTATTAGTGATAGAATCATGGTCGGGTATCTCTCAAATAGAGCATAATAAAAGATGATGTTTTTTTAAGCTCCCCTGATTGCATGAAACAAAATCACGTCTCACTTCGACTCCAAAAGCAAATCCCTTATTCTCTATCATCTGATTCCGCGTGTAATACACAGAGATATGATGCTGATCTCGTCGTGCGAGGAATGACAGAGAAGTACTACAAGAGCAGAGGTGAATTAAACTCAGAGGAGCGAAGAGAGTACCCCGTGTCACACCGCTTGAATGACGTCAGGTGTATGGCGAATCAGGGAAACGTATGCTGTCCGTGAATATGCAAGCAAGGCGTTGGCTGCGAGTGGATGACGTGCAAAGGGATTTGAACGCATTCGGATGCTCTTTATGGAAACATTCCATGATGAATTGGTGGGAAAAGACGGACGGTTGGAAAGGATGCTTCTCCCATAGTGAGGAATAAGGGAGGAAGTTGTCAGGAAGGGCTGATGTTAGAGAATGAATGGAGTTCCCCGATGTGTGGGGCACTGACAAACTTTGTCGGAGGTTATGACCCCTATAAGGTCGTTTTCCAGCGTATTAGTCATGGTATTAATTCCAGATACTCACCCCGCGAACATGCTTACCTTAAAGTCTGAGTTTTGTTTTGATCATTAATCAGAGACTATGGTCAGTTATGATTTTCAGGTGATATTTAATTCAACTTTAAAAAATCGAATTTGTCTTCGGAAATTTTTATATTTAAATTTCCCTTAGTACATGCACCTTTTGAGCTACCGATCATTTGCGAAGAAGGCCTTTCTCGAAAGTAATTCAGTTAATGCAACTTTTTATTCAAATCGTTTGTCGCTTAAAATTTCGCACGCAAGCAAATTTTCTTATCTATTATCTTAACTCAGATTATTTTCTATTATTTTGATGTTGAATATATGAATATAATTAATTAAATACACTGAATCGTGGTGAAACTTATCCATGTTTAAATGAAATGAAAAACAAGACTTCACTAATTGCACTAATATTTATTTCACTGCTACCGTTTTCGGGGTATTACGAAATCCTCAGGAAACCAGAATATTAATGAGACATATTCCTTAAATAAGACTTTGAAAAATGTTTCTAGGAAGGAGAGAGGAAGGGAGCGTAAGAGTTTGTGTGTGCACGCATTGTGAATTATATCATTCATCGATACAAGTATAGGAGATTGGAATTAATTTACCAAATTTGGGGAAGATTAGGTAATTGAAAACCTTTAACTATCTATATTCTCTCCAAACATAATTTTGAGCAACCATTGCTTAAGTTGAAGGTAGAAAGGTAGGCCAAAAGAGGACACGAGAGGTACGAAAGAGGGGTTTAGCCATGTGGTAAGGGCGGACGTTTTGAATAAGTACTCTCATGGGGTAATACACGGCGGCACATCCACCGCCGGTGAGGGTTGAGATAGCACCCTTCCAGCCGCTAGGAATGTAATTTATACGTAACGCGCGAGGTACTGGCGGCAAATATGGAACCCATCTGATGGTGATGGGATGGGATTGGGACAGAGGAGATAAAAAGGGTTGCCGAGACATTAGCATTGCGCTTAGAGAGATAAAATTAAGTGCATATTGGCAGATGGGTCGGAAGGAAATTATCGCCATGGCGGAGGGGGAAGATCCAGACGCGATGCGTTTTTGTTTTATGCGACGTCCTTTTCTGTCTCGAGATCGTAAAAGCCATCGCAGTAGAGATTCGGAGGAACTTTTCTCTCCGGTTGTTCTTTTAAACGTCAAATGAAGGGGGAATTGGATATTTAACGGGTCCTAATAAATTTTCTCGGATGCACTCGCCTCTCCCCTATGGAGAGAATGTTATTCCTTTGTGTCAACTGACGAGTGTGAAGACATATTCCTTGAGGGCATCTTGAAGTTAATATCTTTCTTATTTCTCGCTATATGTTTCAACTTCTGGATAAGCGATGTGAGAATAATATCGTTTCTGGATTTAATAAATTGTTCATAATTACCACAAGTTCATTTTATTGCGACATGAGTTAGGGCAGTGATGGGTAACATAATGCTTTCAACCTTTGTGGGTCCATCACCGAAATGAGAACCACAGAACCTTTTGGAAGTCTTGCAAATATTACAGACAAATACACTTATTTAAATGTCTTTAGAATTTTATTTATTTTTAATTTTATATATATACTTCAAGTGAAAAAAAATGGGAACCATTATTACTATATTTCGGTAGCAATTGAATTTGTTTTCTTTCGTACAAATTCCACGTTAAAGTATTTCAATAGAGATATACGCCAATCAGGTGCTGCCTGACGGTTTCATATGCGGCCTTTTTGTTCCTCACACGGCCGAATATTAATTGTGGGATTTCGATGAAAAAGTTTCTGCGAAACTGTAGCACTTTAGAACAGAATCATCCCTGACAAGTCGTCAAATAAGACGTCTATATTCTCATCGACGGAGCAGTGTGAGAAAAAAGCATTCCCGAGGATTCCATAATTCCCTTTTCGGTTCTAAGAAAATGGGAAAATGAACTGAAGAATAGGAATCATTTGGGAGCGGCTTGGAAATAAGTAGATGGGCGGTTAAGAGGTTTATGAGGAGAGATGGAGGTAAAAGAATTTGAGAAGATTAGAAAGTAAAAGCAGATGGATGCTCGTGGGTAAAGGATAAGAATTAAAGAGGGATGAATCACTAGTGAGGGATTGACGGAATTCATCACTGAGAAAGATCTTTAAATTCTCTTTAGGAGGAAATTTTCCGCTTGGAAGGTGCTCCTTTTCGAGAAGTGACTTTGATTCCCTTTCATCATTATCATTGACTTTTCTCATTTGACATGAAGTTGATTATATTCTTTTTACTTTTATCCTCTAATTCATGCTGTTTCGTTCACATTAATACCTTTGTCTATTTCCCCTATCTCTTATTTGTTTCTCCAGCTCTAATTGCTTAAGTCTCTAATATTAGGCTCCTTGTGCTTCCCCAACTAATTTGCCTTTTGCTAATCCTGTAATTATTCATATCAATTTTTATATAGAATTCAGCATAACATCTTATTGACGCTGAAAGTTGAAGTAAGCTTTAGGTGTGTTTGTGTTCATGTTTTATGAGAATTGCGTTCATATACTGAAGTGTAATAAACTTTATTTTAAACTTTGAATTTTTAAATCACAGCCTCCTCAATAGTCCTTATAGAGTTTTATTAGTTTGCGTAATATTGAAAATTTATTTCGGTGAATTATCTTTTTATTGTGGTAATGGATATATCGGACCTATTCATTCATTTTTATATCAAATCGAATGAAGATATCTGATCATATCTGAACGGCCATTTTCGTAGATTCTATTTAAATTTTGATGTTATTCTGCCTATCGAAGTATCTTCTACTTCAGGCTTTAAGATTATCCAGTATGCGAATGTAGATGATGAAGATAGGATTGATTTATGGCTTGCTACTCCTAATTGTAAAACACGATTTTAAGTTGTAACAAAAAATCCGAATGTTCTCGATGGACATAAACTGACCGCAAAATGAAAATCGTCTTTGAAAATAATGAAGTATGTTCATTGATTTCTTTGCCATGGTTTTCCACGAGACATACCGAAACATATAGATGGCATAATGAAATTTGCCTCTCTATATAGATTGAAATCGGTCGTGAAAATGAAAAAATAATAGTAGATAATACGAATTACATTCATTTCTAACTCGGCAACTTTTTTCATTCTATTTTTTGAGTTTTCTATCAGAAATCTTTCCTTCGCCTAATTTCGTCGTACTTTTCGGAATGGCTTAGCTCTTTGTACTCGGCGAGTAGAGCTTGCAGAAAAAGGCGAGAGGAATCCGCCAATCCTGAGTAGAGCTCGCGAAAGAGGCACTCAGACTTTGAACAGGAAGGACAGCCTTTCCGCAGTGAGCAAATAAAAAGAGAGGGAAATAGCTAACACGACAGACAATCAGACAGCAGCGCTTCCCCTTGTGCAAACGGTTAAGGGACGAAGCGAAGGAATGCATTAGCGAAACTAATCAAGAGATTGGAATCCCCTCTGCCTTCTTATCCCAAAGGTAGGAAGAGTGCCATCCACATCGCCACACCCCAAATGGAATTCGCTTAACGAGGAAAAAATACGCTTTTTCGAAAGCCATCAAATATGTAAGACGGAGGTAGATGTGTTTTTAATTTTAAACCGGGGAGGAATTGATGGAGAGATCGAATCGCCCACGATGCTATCTTTAATTGATAACCTTGAGAAGGTTAAAATGTTTGGCCTCGGTAAGTTTTATTTTGCAGTCCCTTTTAAATCTCGTGTGAATTTGTATGGAATCGGCGGAAACTCTTGGTGATTTCGCAGCAGACGATTTTAAGTTTGGAAGAGTCATCTGAATTAAGTGTTCCTGACGGGGGTTTCAGTTACTCTCACAAATATTCGTGCATTATTTATAACTTTCAATTTCCCATTTCTTATCTGCTACCTTCCTTCTGCGCATTAGAGTGCTACTAGCCTTTAAAAAAATTGTTCCTGAAAACAACATGGATAAATAGATCAGCAGACCAAATTAGCTGTGTACCTAGTGTTAGAGTCTTACCCATCTCTTCACAAATATATGAAATCCGAATTTGCTAAGTAAACAAGGCCTGAAGAAAAATGCTGTATGTGTATTAAGCATTGTCCTAATAAATAAATCTCTTGCAGCTTAACCGTGTGACCTAATTGAATATCATCAAACCTCGCAGTTCTAAAATTTAATATTTAGGGATATTTCCCGGATTCTTCGGTTAAAATCTATCTAGTTCTGAAATACTATGCTTTCTGTTAAAAATGTATTCTTCTTTAAATCGCGTTAAATTATGATATCCATTTCACTAATCATGCAACATGTATTATTTATTTACAATCACCTAATACTTTTGCTAGTCTTTTACATTTCATATCGATATCAATTGTATCAGTACTCAAAATTATTAGGAAATGTTTTATTTTTACAGACAAGTGACCATATTTCCTTATCTGCATACGTTAATGAGTAATGAGTGTGTTTTCTGTTATGTATTTCCCATAAATCATATCGCTCCAGTTGTATTCATACTTTCTCCAAATCGAATCAGTTTTACGCTTTTATATCCGATAAAATCAAAGAAAGAATTCAGAAGATCGGAAACTTGTATTTATCACAACAGTTACTTTTCTGCGACCCTTTGGCATCGGCAGTAAATCTCCGGAATATTCCTCGTCCGCCTTTTAAAAGAGGCATTACAGGAGATTGCTTTCGCACAATGAACGGAAATGGAGAAGGAAGATGGGAATCGAGTCGAAGAATGAGTTCTGACAGGTGGAAAGAGACAGAATTGAAAAAAGCGAGGAAAACGAAATGAAAGGCAAACAAAATGGGAAAGTAAGAGAAAATATTCAGGTTATTGAAAAGCCGATGCATCAAAGTCTTTTTTGTGTTAATCTTCGAAATGCCGTAAATTAATATTACATATTTATTGAGTAATCCGGAAGATGGTACTATTTAAATTTATATAGAACTGTCGAAAGTCTTTAGAAGAAGAATAAAAAGAAGCAGATAGAAACTTATAAAATGTGAATGTGACGGCTGGATAGCCGTCATTTATCCTTCCAAATCTTAAATTATTTTACATTTGTCATATTTTTAAGTTTATTCAAATTTTTTAATCATTACAACGGCTTCTTTCCCGCATCCGGTTAGTACCAAACATAGTCTTAGTGTTAGTACTAAACATAGGCTTAGCGTTACATAGATAATACTACTTAATCTATCTCTAGTTACTTCATGACCTCGAAAATTTTTAGGTTTTTATATTTTCTTGCACTCATGATTCTTTTTCCGCATATTACCTCAACTTATTACATATGCCTCGTATGCTGAATGAAAAGTAAAAAGCAAAAATAATTTACTCATAATCATATAAGTAAAAATAAACATTGTCTTTTCTCATTGATCGAAAACTTTTATTAAGAACGACTCATAACGTACGTTTCTGTTTAGTCCTGTGGAAAAGTTGTTTGCCTACATTTTGTAACGCTTCCTATCACGAATTGATTATAAAAATATTTTACAGTCTTCAAATATGTATCTCTTCTTCTACCGGATTTCGTACTTGCACATAAATATGATGCCAAAACAAAAGTTTTTGTGATCCACTTGTGATGAGGAAATGATTTTAATGATCAAGATCTATTATTTGCGGGAAGTTGGCAATCAGTAATGTGCAAATTATTAAGGTTGTGCGATTTTTCGTTTTTGATGGATATGGAAACTTATACAAACATTCCCGTATTAATTAGTCTATCTTGACATTTTTAAGAATGGCACTGCAATTTTAAGGGATTTTAATCAGTATTGGATCCTAGTTTTAATAAACTTGAGTCTCAGTAAAAATAATGATGAACAAGCCGTGCATTTGTCCTGGATTAGGCTTAGTTCGGACCATATACACTGTAATCTCCTGTCTTGTCTGTTGAGAAATATCAACGAGGCAAGGAGAGCTAATGAGGGAGGGATGCCCACGCAATGAGTCAAGCTTTAGATTGACGGGCGCGAGGGAAATGGCAAACGCGTAATAATTCAGGGGTGGACCGATAGAGGGGGGAATGGAAGGGGAGATGGAAGACGGAAGCGTAGTAAAAGCACTAAGTGAATGATTGAAGACATTGGAGGAGCGATGGAAATCAGGAGCGGCGAGGGAAAACGAGGGTTTAAACAGGGAAAGGCGAGGATAGGAAACTTGAGGGGCCTTTTTGAATGTCGAGGGAAAGAAAAAGTAAAAGGTTTCTTCCGTTGATCGATGGTGACTTTTTAAGCCACTCGACTATTTGTCGACGATTAAGCCAAGGAGAGGGAAAGAAATAGAAATATGCGATCGGCATGTAAATTTTAGACGGTAATTCGTCCCTTTCCCTTCAGATATATAGAGGGCGTCTGAGACCCTAGAAATTGCCTCTGGAAATTATCCGAAAATTTTCCCTAAAGGGAAAGCTAAAGTATCGAAATTACTGTCGAAGAATTGGAAATGGGTATCAGAGGTTTGGTGGACTGAATTCTCGAATATTCTTATTTTTCGCTTTGAATAATTCTTCCTCACGACTTGACGCATTAAAGGTGGCAAAATTTATAAATTTACATATAGTATCAGAATTTAATCTGATTAAGAATTATGATAATATTTTTCATTTAGAGCTTTTAAATCTCGTAATAACTTTCGTAACGTTTGATCTTTACGTAAATAAAAGTAGCATACCCTATCTAATTATATTATTTTTGGCATTTCGGTATAATTTCATAATTCTAATTATTCCTTAAAATGAAGAATTTAAGGTCACGATGTTCGGTGTTCATGGAATGACCTTCCGCTAAAAACAAGTATAGTAGTTTCTCAAGTTTTAAATATACGACCGGTTTAACATCCCCGATTTCATTTTCAGCTGCCAGAGAACCCACTCATTGTACCTATCGTTGTACAGCTATTAGATCTGATTGATTACACACTAACTCTTGCGCTTAAGATGCAAACCGGCCGTAAATTTAACTTTCTTAGAAAAACACTGACTTTTATTTAAGTCATACTTTTAATTATTTCAACTTTTGGTATGAATTTCTAAGAAAGAATCTTTTCCGTTATGAAATAAGAAATGACAGTGTGATTTGCTCCTCTTTTGAATACCTAAATCCTCATATGTATACTTCAATCTGACCGTCGGACTATGAAAAAAAGTGTAAATACCAAGCTAATAATTTTTTTCTTTTTCTTTATCGCCATAGCAGATTGACGCTGCACCCATAAGTAAATATTTTGCCATTGTTTGTGATGTTACCTCTCGATTCAATTTCCTAGCAAAACTTCTCCCGTGAAAATAAATCTTTCTTCCTAAGAAAATCTCAGGTTAAAGTCTATCCCATTTGCGTCATAACGGTTATTCGATAAAGGGTGAGTTTTATGCTCATTGTCGTTTCTCCCTAATATAACTTCGTTAAGTAACTCAACTAACGATGACGAAAATCAGTTCCGACTCATCTTTCGGGTAAAGATGGCCCAGTCATCCTTGATCATATTCTGTACGCATTCTGGAGGCTTCATCCAGAGAACGATAAGCACAATCTAATACCGCTGCAGGCAACGGGTACTCTAGATGTATCGCAGTAATGTCTTTCGGATGAGCTATTGAACTCGTCGTGCTTTATGATAACGGAAAACTAGATCAATAAAGTAAGTCACTCGAGAAACGCGATGGCTTACATGCAAGGTAAGGAGAAGTAACGTCAAAAGGCATTGATGCGTACATTCAATCAGGGAAATCTCGCATAGCGTGGTGTTACCATTTTAGAAATACTCCATACTTTGTATTTTCGATCCTAAGCGAGTTATTTTCATAATGAATTTTAATACAATGCATGCTATTAGGTAAGGAAATTTTCCATTAGATGATATAAAAGTACTATATGCTTTTATTGTTCATTCAAAATTCCATTCATATATTCCTATATTTGGAACATATCATGAAATATTATTGAAAAGCTGTATCATACAATCAAATACATTTCATTAAAAGCGAAATATTTCCTTAAATAAATATAATCTCTCTTATATTTTGTCCTAAAGAGGTTTATAGCTGAAATCCATTGCTCCTGCTTTGTAGATTGTGATAGTCTAAGATAAATTATATAGTTTAAAGGGAAAAAAGGCAACTTAAATTTTTCATTTAAAGACATATTACATTATACTAAATTCTCATTTAGGCTAATACTTTCTATTTGAAAACCGAGCCATTTTAATCCAGGCAATGCAAGTTTTGTCACCGACAGAAAAGCGACGGAAGATTCATTCAAGGATTTATCGGAGAAAAGTTCTCTTTCTCGAATTTTAATTTAAATGCGATTTATACCCTCTTGGACTGCTCAACTCATGGCGTGAAAATTTGATCCATCTCACTCGAAACAGCGAAAATTCATTCGTGAAAATATCACCCACATTGTCGAGTTTTGGCGTTCAGCCGATGGCG
Source organism: Pachydiplax longipennis (assembly GCA_036926295.1). Lineage (NCBI taxonomy): Eukaryota > Metazoa > Arthropoda > Insecta > Odonata > Libellulidae > Pachydiplax > Pachydiplax longipennis. The sequence goes on from JAVFKF010000012.1 coordinate 18,261,679, forward strand.
CGAACTACACCTCGACGGAAATGTAAATTTCGATCACTTCCATCGAAGGCTGGGATCACAAAAGCGTAACCTTGGGACGACTATAAGGGAAGAAGCGTCTCGGAGATAATATTTACGCGTCCGTGTTTTTGCTCTCTCGAAAATGGGGGAAAGAGAAAGCCGCTCTCTGTGAGGATGGAGATCGAATGAATGAATACGGAGACAGAAAGGGAGCGAAAGAAGGGGGAGGGGGGACAGGGCTGCCAAATTGGCTTTTACTCAGCTAGATCCGCTGGATTTGTTGCCACTTGCCGAAAAAATTGTCATTTGTCGGATTACGGCGAGTTTAAGGGAAATTCGGTTGGAAGAAGCAAATGCCATTTTAATCATGAGATTTAAAAAGAATTAAAATTCAGCTTTATTTCGTCAATGCATAGGATTTTTCATTTCTTTCAGAAGTTAAACTCTATGATTAAATTTATATTTCCATGAATTTGGCTTTTAACAGCTTTTAAAAACTTACCATAGGAGGCTCTCTTCTGAAAGTAATATCCAGAACCATTAAGGTGATATGAAATTGAAGTTTAAAGTTGCTAATCTGCAGATATTCTCCATGGCTTTGTAATAATGCTATGTGCTTATTTGTTAATACTACGCAAGTGAGACAAGATGATTAAGAAGAGCTGCTTACAATTTCTTTTAATTACTGAATACATTTTTATGTACTAAAAATATTAAATTGATACTTGTGCTAATGTATAGTAATAATCTATCTTTGATATTATATCAACGCTGATACGAGCTAGCTGGTAATAGCTACTCGTATTAGTGCGACTAGACGCATCCAAGACTTTTATACTGATCTATAATTTGTGAATCACAATTTCAGTTTGATATAATTTTAAAACTTCGCGTATCTTAAAAGTTTTTTCGTATTCTTGGCTAAAGTTCTGCGATAAAAGTACTATATGTTACAGTTACTAATATGTTATATTCATTGTCAGCGTAAAGGTTGCCGAATTTCACCTTCGATGGAATTATTTAAGCAGCATACAGGAATAAAAGCACAACTTTTACTCGAAACTATGGAATTAAAATTATAATTGAACTTTTATTATCGAGAGCTACCATCTAGTAAAGGTCGAAGTAGTGAATTACGTTATTTAAGCGTCACTTATTCTGTTTTTAGCTTAATTTTTAGTACCCATATCCAGTATACATTGGCAGGCCTGTAGAGGATGGCGTGGGGTAAGAATGGGTGCATAGAGTGAGAGTGAAAACAAAGAAGGGGAGGTACGAATGAGAGGTCGATTTGAAGACCGGCGGAATGTGGTTCGGTGGTGATGGGATGTCCCCATAAATATTGATGGGAGTCCCCCACCTTATTCCATCCCCCTCTCATAACCACCATCCTTTTTGAGTAACGTCGCTTTGTTCCCCTTTTCGCAATCTCCTCTGTGTGTGCTGTCCCCTTCCTTTCTCTTCCCCCGACTTTCTTTCTCTCCTCTTCCTGTGTTGTCTCCAATACTCCTTCTTTCGAAGACTTATTGCTTTCTCATCCCCTCTCCCTACCATAAACGGACCACCCTCGTTATCCCACTCTTTTTCCCCTAATCCTATATTTTGCGTTTCTTTCAGAAACCGTGGCCGAATTTTCGCGCTCTTCATTTTACGGGATTTAATTTCTCGCTGCGGTGTCTTATGGGTCCATTGTTGTGATTTCCAACTGTTGTGCCACCAGTTAGTTCTTGTTTGTCAGTGAAGTATGGTATTACATCACATATACATATCACATTCTTCAAATTTATCTTTAAACATGCGCTCTACTTAGAGGTATGATTTGTCGTTTAGTTGGACTTCGTCATGAATGTTCTTGGAATGGCAAGGTTTATTTTTTTTAGCGTATAAACACGTACTTGATTTTTGATCTTCAATATTAGACAATTAAAAGAAATCTGTAGAAAATTTGTAATTTTATCAATAAAATTAAATAAATACAGCAAAATGTTAATACATAAAAATAAATCAGATAGCAATGTTAGATATTAAACTACGTAGACGGATACAAAAACTGTTGCTTAAGTTTGTTAACACATACTTAGAGTTCGCAAATGAAGCAAATTTAGAATGTTTCTATGATTCTATAATTTGAAAGTGTATGAATTTGACATCAAAACGTTGTATTATAAACACTATTAGCAAATATGTACAAATATGAAAGTGGTAAAAATGCCATAATACAAGAATTCATCTCCTAAAAGTTTTAATTTATGTCTGTTTAAGTCAATTATATTTTTGAAACTTAATGGAAAATAAAGTCAATGAATCTATTGTATCATCTATGAGCTAATTCTTAAGTTGTAGTGTAACCTTCGTATGTGATGTATATGTATGCACGTATACGGATGGAATAGTCTCTTCAGTTCTGCTTTTCCATAGCCGATTTGTACTCCATCTTAAATTTAAATTTATAGCAAAATGAGTTGAGAAACCCCGATACGCCAGCACTCAAATTTCTCTCTCAACTTCCAAAGTTACCTCCTCAATTTCCCTAAACCTTTCTCTCTCTCATCCACGCGCGGTTAATAAGGTTTCACATTGAGGTAGGGCTCTCGTCCTGCGCAAAACACTCTTTTCCGCTTAAATATTTAATCTTCCGCGATTGAAGCCATCCTTTTCCCTACCACTTTAAGAGCGCTACACAGCACGATTCATCAATTCCTACGCCGTCAATAGCTTTTGTTTTATTCCATCAAGTTTAATACCTTTTTGAGTGCCGAATTTGTCCACTCGGAGGCAACTTGATGACTAATTGAAAGCCTTGCCTCTTCGTACATGCTTTCTCTAACGTTATCTCTCTTTTATAAAGAGCGTTTGGAGCTTATATTAAATGGCTTTCAAACAGCTTTTACATCGCTTTTTAAAATATTCATTGGCCTTAATAAAACAATCCATTGCTGTATAGCAATTTATAAGCTTCCCTAATTTTTTATCACTTTCATTTGATTGAAATCGATTATCTGAATTTTCATATGAGAGTTTTGTAAACATCTGATATGTTTGGTTCTGTGTATTTTACCTTTCTTTCTTTACCTTCGCTTCACTTAACAAGATTCAGTTCGATTGACTGGTGAATTTTCGCCTTCTGTTTCCTAAATAAAATATGATTGAAGAAGCAATGGAAACTTACCTCAACATCAGCGAAATAACGACGTAGTTGTTTAAGAATACGGGAACGAACTAATTACTGTTTACATTTCTTCCCTGGCTAAAGTAATATGGATTAATCAGTTAATTAACTGATAAAAATAAAAGCCGCGCTACATTGGAAAACACTACTAGATACAATGTTAAGTAGACAACTACATTGTTTAATGATAGAGAACCCCTCTGGCAAACAATATATTTCACATTCTCTCCCTCTCTAAACCTTCATTCATTAAAACTAGCTATCATTCATATATTAATGACCTCACAATCACATATAATCATGTGAATTTATGAGGATAAATTTATATGTGCCTGTAGGATGTGGAATGAATGCAGCCGCATGTGCGAATATGGAAACAATCCCATAGTGTCATCGATTTTTCCTTATCCTTCTTCAATCCAATTCATCCCGCCGCCATGGCTCTCCACTAGCCCGAGGACCAAATCGTTTGAAGTATCTTTCGTCAGAGAGGTTCGTTTGCGCTGTTTTGGGGCACCAGGTGTCCGGCGCACCGCTTTCCTCGTTAAATCCACCGAACCGTGGACCGCACCAGAGGCGCCCGTAAGAGAAGAGACGGTCTCTTTTTATGGCTCCAGACCTTGCTGATTAGAACCACGTCCATCTCCCGTCGTGCACCGCGGGCCATGTTTCATTTACTCAAACTGAATTTACTTACGTGTGGCGGCGCTTCCGCGATTTTGAGGCTGTTTAAATTTGCAGAACACAGCGGCGACTGTTGAATTGAAACTGCTTCAAACTCGGAACAAATAAGTGTTAACGTTACATAATGTCGGTTTAACCTCTAATTTCAGCTTTATGCGAAATCGTATTACATTTGTTTGGCAATACAATGATACAATGTAAAATGTTCATAATATGTGCAAACTTGGCTGAACGAATATGATGATCTATTTTCAAAGGAAAATGATGCAGTTATTCAGCGACCATTAAATTCTTAAACAAACTTAACCCTTGGCATGTGCTCTGTGCTTATGAAAAAAGCAGTCGATAAATACTCCAGTATTATCCGTCGTACTACCGTCTTCTAACACCTAACTTCATTAATTTTTGAAGGAAATACAACCCTACGCCAAATTCCACCATAATATTAGAAGAACTTTTGTACAGGTCTTTAAGATATAGAATGAGGAAATTATAGAGAATAACGCTGAAGGGAGTTTTAAATAGGGTAGTAGACTGAGAACATAATGTAGAAGGAAAGCAGGGAAAGTATGTTTACCATTACTAGCAAGTAAATATTATACAGCCATATATTATACGTAATGTTTGGGAGGGTGCATTAGTATTCGCGATTTTTCGCGATAATATAACTATCACTAATTTCATGGTCAATGAATTAATGCTTTTTCAAAGATTGATTACATTGCATTATATGCTATTTTTCAACGAGATTACTTCTAAAATTAGACCTCCCACATCGCTTTTGACCTACGACTAGCTTTATAGGTGGATGGTGCAACTCACCCCTCCGCTGTAGAGCCTTCTTCCAGGTTTATGATTTTCCCTCTCCCTTCGGAAAGGCGGTGAGGGAAGATTCTGAAAGCATAGGGGAGAGCCAAGGATACGCGGCATTAGTCACCGCAGGCGAGAGAAATGGAAAAAGTGGGTCTCCTTACGGAGTGAGTCAGGGGAGGAGGGGTTCCTTGGAAGGAAGAATTGGTCATCTCACGAGAGGGTCAGGGGTCGTAAAGGGGGTGAAGGCGTGACTGATGGCTCCCTGCTGACAGGGGGTGATGAGGTGACCGTAAATATGTACGGCGGAGATGTATACGCATGAATCTGAGAAATTTTACAGCCAATCTATGATATCGACTGGCGGATGCCGTAAGACCCCTCTGATACTGAGAATCGGTCTGAATTTTCCAAAATTCATTCTATGAACGAAGTTGGAAGAAGAACGAAAAAATTGTATTCTACTCACCTTACCTTAGCTTTATCTTTATTATTTCTATCATTATTTTTTGCATCTTTCTATTTTAATCGTTAACATTTAAATATAGTAGTTTTATCTGAATATTTCAAATATTGTTTATTTAAATCTTTGTTTTTAAAATCTTTAAAATTTTCTTAAATTTGTATTAAGGCTTAGAATTCATTGTATTCTTTTCCCGTGATGATAACACCACGATTTTATGACCCTAATCTTGAATTACTCCTTTAAGAGCTTACTGAGTAATATCATTCGTGACCAATTACAAAAATTAAAAATTAAACTATACCTCCGAAAAAGGGTGCAAATATTATGAAAGACTCGAATCTGCAATACCCAGGGGTCTATAGATCACCCGCTGATAATTAGTCTTTCAGAGCGTTTAAAATTCATGAAATTAGTTGGCTCTCTCGCCTAACTTATTCGATTCTCATACCTTTGATAGGCTAACTTGAGCTTGCAAAGGCTAACAATTCTGTAGGAACTTCATCTTAGGTATTCTATTACTTCTCTAGTATGATGAGGATTGAATATTTAAAGCATCTGATTTTGGTCTGGCTCGAGCGCTGCATGTACACTACCTTAGGGTCTAACATTTTCATTCCCACTACTTCCTGCTGATGCCATTCCCCCTTCCTAGTTCCGAAATACAAGTTTCCTCTACACATCGCTCTCCTCCCATCCCAACGCCTCTCTTCGGATGAGTTATTTCCTCTCTTACTCTCGCACAAGCACAATGGTCATTCACCGACGCGTAAATCGATTCTCACTTATTTCCCGCAGATTTTCGGGCCCCTTTTCTCTAGCATTTATATTACTTCACCCCCGTCTCACCCTGCGTCTGCCATTTTTTCTGTGGAAGAGTTTGAAATATCTTCAAATCGTATTGGTGATAAGAGTTAGGTAGTTCCTCATGGCGGTGGAGATCGATCTGTTTAGACAGTCGAAACGCATTCGTTTCGTGCGATTGCGTGCCGTCTCGAATTATCACGTAAAACGAAACCTTCCATGGTAAAAAAGGGGAAAGTAGAGGTTTCGAAATAGGCGATAAGCGGCGCCGACGGAGCTTTTATCACAAGTTCCGTTTTGCTGGATTTTCGTCGTATTTCGTACCTTCAACGAGGCTGAGATTTGGGCAGCTCGGGATTTGGGATCTCGTGTAAATGGGTTTGCTTTTTTTATCTGTTGTCATCCTACCTGTTCCGTAAACTAGAAAAGGAATAACGCTCCTTCGAAAAGCACGTGTTTTCCGGATCTGTTGCGTAGAATCTGTCAGCTGACACACAATTGTAACGTATTTTAAGGCACGTGTAGGACTATGGTGATGATTTTAAGGAACAAGTATTATTTATCACTACCATAGCATTTTTGTGATGGATAAATTTTCATGTTTCAATTACAACCTTAAATCTGAAGTATCTGAAAAGTTTTTTTGTTTGTATACAACGGAATGATCCGATTTTACTGCGTAGGGGGATCTTATTTTCGTATTTTCAAATTGAAATTCAAATATTTTCTTGAGGTATTTCTGAAAAATAATTAATAGCTTTGTATGTGAGTTATTTCTCCTAACCGTGGGTAGTTCTTTCAAAGTTATTCTTTGAAAATATATATTGCACTTATGTCATACAATATTAGGGCTATATGCTAATCAATACATCAAAGAAAACATGTAAACACATTGAAATACTATCAATCTATAATAACTACACAATGAGGCATATACTTATAACTGAACTATCAACGAACAGTGGATTTAAGGTTTTTAACTGCTGTGAAGGATTTGTCTATTTCCTTATCTCATTTCCCTTACTTACTTCCATTTCTTCACTTCTCATCCCTCAAACCCTTCCTTTTTTCTCTATTCTGTCTCTTTTACTCCGTGTTATTTTTTCTCCCCTATCTTTCTCCATCTATTCGCGGCATATTTTACATTCCTTTTACGCCACCCCCTTCCACCCCTGTGGCGCATGCAACCTACTATGCGTCACTGCTGGTGGCCATCCGTTTGTACATAAATCTCTCAGTATATCTCACCCTCGGACGCAGGGATGGAAAGGAAGTGCGAGAGCAGGGAGTGGCGGCACTTTCCTTTGCGTGCAACGCGTGAAGAGCGCGAAAAGAAGGGCAGCGGTTCTTAACCTCTTTAGTTGCTGGAACCCCTTAGAATCTCAAAATGCCTTTTCACACCCCTTTGCTAAAATTTATAATTTTTATTCACAATAGAAAATTGAAATTGGTCTTTCTGTGATATCAAGATATGAATCAATTTGCTGAATAATTGTTTATTCTTAAAATTAGAAGAATTTCAGATTTTTATATGTATCACATATTTCACAGCATCTAAAAATCATACAGGGTTGTATCAGGGTAAGGTGGCTCTAGTGTTAAATTATTTTTGTTTCGAAGTATAAGAACTTCGAAGAGTTTGTGCCGCATATGTATACAACCAGTGTTTAATAACAATTTAGTTGTGGATGTTCCTCCTCAAAAATGAAGTCCTCACGCCCACCCTTTAAGAGGCTTCTAAATACGCTGATGTCTCGACATTCTCTTGTATTGTGAGGAAAATTTTAAACTGGAGAATCGTTTAAAACGGAATTCATTCTTTTACAACATTGTATTTTAACAATCCTTGTTACATTAAACTGTGGCAATTAAGTAATCAGTTTAGTTTTGAGAAGGAAGGATTATCAAACGTATGTATTTATAAATTTCTTAATTCTTACGGAATTCCGTGAAGAAAAACGTCCGCCAAAACGTGCAGTTTTAATAAATAGCAATATGGTTTTCTATCCGATTTCGAAAGTATAAGAATTTTTTAAGTTTTGAAACTGAAGAATTGCTAGTTCCAAGCATATTAAACACTGCGTTAAACATTTACATATATGCCCTGTGAACCGCTTTGCGGTTTGTGGCAAGGAGCGCATGCACCATGACTCTATTTTCGTTATCGATGACTTTCTTGTATTGTTCATGCAAAAGAATGAATTCTTGCATCCACTTGCTCTATCTAGCATTTATTTCCCTGTTTCCCTTATATTCTTCGCTGTATTAGAACAGTTATACAACAGAAAGGGATCTTTTTATTGGCTACTACTAATTAAATGAATTAAGTGGTAAAAAAGAAATATCACTTCAAAGTATTTATCGTAGTCGATTGATTTATATTTAACTGCAAACCTACAAAGTTACAATGAAATATGTACTTTAAAATGTACAATCATTGTATCTCGTTCAAATGAAGGTATACATCAATATTTTTCTGATCGGACCCATCTTAGTGACATTTTCCCAAAGTTGGTAGAGAGCTATTTTGTATGAAAGTAAATGTCAGAATTTCGTCAATCCTCCCGCTAAATTTGAGGATAAAATATGATTCTCATTTATCCCTTGATTGATGAGAGAAAGAGATGCAATGGTATTGGGGAATTTCATTTCAATATGCTGTACGGCCGTCATTTTAATAGTTTTAAAAAGGCGACAGTGATTGAGAACATCTTGTGAGTTTTTCAGAGAGGTTTTTGAAACATGAGAAAGCCATTCTCGATCAAATTATTTTTAAGTAACTCCCATTGGGCCTTTTGGGACATGAATATACTCTTTCCTCGTTATTCATATTCCGATCTTGAAATCAAATAGCCTCAAGGAATAGCACTTTTATGATTATATCAGTTGTCTTCCAACTCGAATTTTCGATTTGTTTTTCAACTTCATTTATGGTATAAAAGAAATTATGCTGTGAAAACAGGGTAGTATTGGGATTTTATTGATGGGACAGTTATCATTTTACTTTTATATGCTATATAATTTGCGTTTGATAAAATGAGCTGTTGATTCTAGAAGCAATAGTTTTACTGACCTGGCTATTAGCTCTTCTCGAATAAAATATTTAGATGAAAATCGATGTATATTACATTATCATAATTGCATTGTATATCATCTATTATTTTGTGGATTTCCACAAAATCTTGGCCACTTCCGCAATCTTACCCGTTTACAATTATAATTATTACACCTATTGTTCTCCATTAACATCCATTATAATTTATCCATTCATAATATACTTATTATGCATCGAATGCTCTTCACAACTAAATCAAATATTTACAGGTTCATCTTCGATTACATAATTATGCATCATTAGAATTCGCAAATAATCGGAAGATCATGTATGAGGTACATAAATAAAAAGTTTAATTTCGTTTATTCATAAAAATGCGCAGCGCGGGATTATTTCCTCGCATATTTCTTTTGCGTCTATTTGATGTAGTCGTTTTTTACTAAATTGATTAAACAATTCTATGAGCAGCAATTATCAACGTAGCTTTCTCATCGGAATTCATTCGTAATATAAGCTTTTATGAATATTAAACTTGCTCGACATTGTATAAATATGACTACTTCTATTTCAAAGATTTATTAAGGATAAAGGAAATTCTAGTCTCATCATTTATTTATCAGCGGAGTGTACATGGCTTGCCTATGTTAGTTAGAGGAAAGTAGAATTGTAATACATAAATAAGAAGTTTACTTGAAAGGATGAAACATAGGAGAGAAGCTGAGTATAAATTGGAAAAGAGGGACGCCTGGAAATTTTCCTTTCTGGATGCGTTTTTGTGACTTCATACTATCTCCCTCTCTTGTGTTGCTCTTCTTCGTAAATGCTCATTTGAACGAATGCCTTTTCTTTTCCTCCATTTTATAAGGAGAGAACAACATGCGTTCGCAAAGAGGCAACCTTCCTTTTGCCTAGGCCATCCTTGTTCCGACGCGGAAAGGGAAATACTCTATTGATGTTACGTCTTCGAGCGGAAACTTTCTCTGTTTCTTTGTCTGTTTTTCTTATCTTTATCTGCATTTCCTCAGCTACTTTTATCTCACCCAATCCCCTATAAGCCCATTCCTATTCCTCTATTTTTTCAGCACGTTCTTCTCCCTTGTACACCCTCACATGTTTATCCTACCCCCAAATGCTGGCTTCCTTTTCTTCCGAGGTTCATCCCCTATTCTTAATTCGCTTCGGGACATTCGATCATTCAACTGTAAGTTTATCATAAACAAAATTTCCATAGTGACTATTAAAACATTAGATAAAATCTTCCGATAAAATCTTCCGCAGTTAAATATTTAGCTCTTTGTCGTTTACTCGTGTATCTTTATTTGCAATAAAACAGATGGAATACATTTATTTTCTACAATTTGTTTAACTGAAAGAAGTAGATTATTATTGGGTATGATATCATATAGAATAGAATAGATAGAAAACCATCGTGGGTAGGGAAATACAAAAGAAATGTTCGTGTCAATATACACTGTAAGATATTTATTTAATGTGAATGCATTTAAATAGATATTGCTAATACTTATTTCTCCTTATTCTTTCAGGTAAGAGCTTAAGAGCTAATTTTACGCCACCGATACTTGAGGGTAGATGGTGAGTACTTGTTTAAAATTCGTCGAAGGAAAAATGAATGAATGTTGAAGGACTTCAGATTAAAATCTTATAAGAACGAGTCTTAAGTGTTACAAATAGAGAAATGCACTACAGAAGGCCCCTCCCCTCCGATACATTCTCATCTTATTTTAATTTTCAGTCTTTTTCATTCATGATTCCTATCTTCTCATGCAGCTTACCCCCATCTTCCTTCTCCCCCTCTTTCCTTTCCTTCGCCCCCCAAAGGCATATTTAACTTCCCCTCTTTTCCGAACCCTCTTTTTTAAAAACTCACGCTTGGCCCCTTATTCCTTCGGAAAATAACTTATAAATGACGTTTGACTTGGCTACATTAAGCTTTAATGCTTCCATTATAATTTATAAGGAATCCTCAAGAAGAGGAGGTTTTTATTCCAGTGGTGATTTTGACGGCACTTCTCTATCTAAATTACCATCTCTGATGTTTAAAATCGCGAGCTATAATCCGCCCTTACGTTCATTCTTACGATGATTTTATTATGAAAGTTATGGAAGTGTGGTTAAGTACCTGTCAGTAAAAGTACTTGTGAGCCATTAAGTCAACTACACGCGTTTTACTTATAAAGTTATCAGTAAACAAAGCCAAAATAGCCATATTATTTTCATTAATCCTTTATTGATTTCCTTAAACTATTGGCTTTTTCGGAATCTTACTACTATATCATCAATGTCATAATTTTAAATAATTAACATTCTTAAATCCATAGTGTTTAAAAAATTAACTTTCACTATCAATTATGTATTAATATAGGAAACATTCGTAAAGTTAACTCCGCATTAAACAATCTATAAGAATATGACTAAAGATACTGTTATAATCTATCAAACTATTGCTATATAATTATCAAGCTATGGTTGTGAATTAGTCAAATTAGTGACACGAATTCAGCAAATTATAATCGTAATGGATCAACCATTTTTTTATATATCAAAATGATGTTAGTATTGAATCAAAAATGTTTATGGCATTGTTGTGAGTAGCAGATACTGATTAAAGTGATAAGTTTGACCTATTCGGAACAATTTGTATGAGTCTTTTTAGGACGAGTGGAACAATACCTGGCTATTATACTTACAAGAGGTTAGTATATATTTCTACTTCACGCCTTCATTATACATCGAGTTCTCCCGCTGTTCTTGGATATTGTGCTTATAACTTCTCTAGAGAACTTAAAGGAAAGATGTTCCCCAAAAATATTTCCCCTCCCAGTCATTTCGATATCAACTCCCATTTTCTTCAGACCCTTCTTTTTTACGGTTAAGGGAAATTGTCATTCCTTACCCACAGCCTTAATATTAATGGTGGTACTTCACGATTCCAATCTAATTCTCTTTTTTACCCAACCCTCCCATCAGTGCTTTTTCGAAAGCCCGATTTCATGCTAAGAGGATATACTTAGTAATACCCTTACTGCATATCTTATACACCTCCCTCTAATGAATTCCCGTCTTTCTTTCGTTGATCTGATAGATTTGTAATGGATCTGAGGTACAGATCCTGGATACTCATTTATGAGAGGGTGTAACCGTTTGCGTCTCATTCCTTCGCAGGGATATATTTCTCTAATCTTTCAAGTTTTAGAGATAGCTATTATTCAATAAGTCTCATTCTAATCGTATGCTGTCAGTGGAATTTTAAGTGGAAATCATATGGTAACTTGATTAACAGCATTGTAAGTTTAAATATTATAATATCAATTTTCATGTGCATTTAAATAGGATTTGATGAAATTATCAATTCGATTCTGTTCTACAGTAAAAATTTACCTGAAACCGTTTCCATTGCCCACGGTGCAATCTGATGCATTTTAAATTTTTTGCTTCAAAATTGGCTGCATTCTTCAACAGAATTTTTATCATACGTGTATGGATTTCTATTTGCCTAACGCTAGAGACACCATGACAAGGAAACTTTAATCTAATTTGCTTAAATAGCTATTATATATCTTCAAGTAATGACAATGAATGAAAATGAAATGAAAATACGAGTATAATTCGATGTACACTTATTTTACTTCTCCTTTACATGCAATTTTAGTCTGTAAATCACATATTGTGCATAAATTTTCCGTTATGGGATCTTTTGGCGAGGTACATTTGTGAGAAACCGACTCTTTTCTCCATTCCGAAAATTTTATAGTCATAAATCTTAATTTGATGCCCCTTAGGCTTGAAGTCGAATTTATCTCTCAGATTTATCTGATGTTAACTTGGAATTTAGTGGCGTTGGTACCTCAAAATGTATTCCCATATATTTTCATAACGTAACAAATATGGCGCATTAGCTGTATACATAAGGTTCATAATGTTATGCTAAGATTTAATCGCTTCATTTTAAATATCCAAGAGGCATCGGTTTCCCAAATTTAGGGGAATTTTACACCATAACGTTAAGCAAAAGAATTCCTGATAGAGTGATTTTTCTTCGGGGCATTTAAGATGAAAAGTTGATTCTCGTCTTAGTGCAGTAATTCCATACTTCCCTTTCATCTCATCTCCAAAGCACTGTATTTTAGTAAATTTTATGCACCTAATTACCTTGTTTTATATAATTTTAATGCTAAAGGTAAATAATATCCACTGGTTATCTCGTTGTTTTGAAAAAATATAATAATTATAATAATATTCATAATAATTATTATTATTAAAAATGCGTATAACAATTATTATACGTGTACAACGTATGTACAACAATATTTCAATCCGCTTTATATTTTCTCAGTTCGAAGTAGTTCCTATGCCTTCCTCTTTCTCTTCCTTATTCCCTCCCTTTTCGGTCTCGTTCCTCTGCCTTGCCTTTTCCTTTCTCTATTACAGCTGCTTTCATGTCTTATCGCTTTCCATTTTCTCCCGTTTCCGCTCGTTCCTTCATTGTTATTCCGCTCCGTGTTTCCATGGCTTCTTTAGCAAACAAAATGGTTTCTTCCCTTCTTCCTCTCTATACGTCGTTCGCCGCTCTTCTTGAAACTTTACCCAAGCCACCTGTTTTCTAAATTATTCCGCATTTCTCGCTCCTGAGAATTGAACTGTGCTCCTGACATGAGAAGATAGCGAACGCGATCACAAGTTAGCAAACAATGTACCAATCAGATTATGAAAGGGAGTCTTTTTCCAGAATAAAGAGATGGAGAACTCGGTTTTAAAATAACTTTGATGATATGAATTGGAAAATGTGAAAGTGGTTATGAATGATTTGTGTGTGGTAATATAAATAGGACGAACTCATTAACGCTGAATAAATTTGGTAGAATTTATATATTTCATATAAGTCGTTAATCACGCTCGATTATAACGAATAAAATTTTCATGATAAAATCCACAGTGAATTTTCTCATGGATCTTTTAGTTTTAAACCAAAATAATGTTAGATAGCCCAAAATACATCAATGAAAATTAGAGAAAATAGTATGAAATTATAATGTTTAGATCGTTAAAATCTAGTAATAAATGACAGCAGCGATGTTGAAAATTCATACAAATTCTTTCTATTTTAAATTCTTCGTACGTGTCACCAATGTCTAAAAGTTCTTCTATGATTTTCTAAATTCTGCTTTTTAGATTATTAATTCTTTATGTCGAATCATGCCTATTCTAAAGTAATTTCAAAGTTTTAAATGTATACGGAATTTCAAAGATTACATTCCCACATATCTGAGCATCCGAATTTGACTTCTACTAAAGCGTATAATATTTATAACATTGAAAAGATATATCCGTTATTTTTCTATTCTTACGTAGTGAAAAGAATTCTAAAGTTGATTTTCAAGGATCTTTTCTTAGTTTTACCCACATTGAATTTGTAATCACTCAAATCACTCTAATCGTGGCGAAATATTTGCTCTATCCGTTCAGGAATGAGCTAAAGGTAAAAGCAGAGTTTTGCCGAGAAATTGCCTCATTTCTCTGATGTCGGAGGCATTATTTATCTGTTTCTCGCCAGCAATTGGTGGCTGAAAATCGTGAATAAATCGTTAGAGCTTCGCAAATGCGCAAAGCGAAATGAAATTTCCGCTCGAATCCTCGGAAGATATTTAAGCCTCTTTGCTCGACAGTCTTTTCGCTTAATTCAAGCCACGTAGGAATTTGTCGCTGCCATAAATTTAATCTAATCATTCCGTCTTTTGACTCGTAAAACCGCCTTTAATTGGATTTAGGAAACTACAAACTGGGAACGTTTTCTTTCGCTATGATTTTACGAAACTCGTAGAAGTAGTAAATTGATTTATTTTTTCGCCACCAGGTGCCATTAAAGGAAGTAAATGTAACAATATGTCATCTATCTCTCACTGTCTCTTTTTCGTTGATTTTGTTGTTTACTGTGCTCGACATTATTCTTTATTTCCCTTTATTATGTATATTAGATATTTTTATTTATTGATGAGGTCAAATGATATATCAAAAACTTTGGCTGTTAACATTTAAAATATATTTTATTTACATTAAATTTTGTGTACTCATTTTACTGCTTCATTTACTCATTACTTGTCACGATTCTTCAATTCGCAATATCCTTTGCATTTCTCGGATCTTTGGCCTTCGAATTTTTTTAAAAACACTTCTCTGCAAAGTTATAATTAATCTGTTAATTTTATATAAGATAAATCATGCATAAGAAAATGAAATAGTGGTATAAAATTGACGAATTTACTGATTATAATAACGTGTCATTTCGTTGACAAAGTATAAATTTATACTGCTCTATTTTGTGCTTTTCTCTTTGCTTCTTATATTCTTTCCCAATACCTTGCCTTCGTCCCATATTTCTCCATTAGGTATGCATGCTTTTCTACCTTTAAAGGTTTCTCCTTGTTCTGGGAACCCTTCAGGGTGATCCCTTTTATGTTACCCTATCTGCTTCTCCTCTCTCCACCTCACAACCAGAATGTGGAGCAATAATCTTTGAATATCGAAGCCTAGCAATTCATATTTGATGGCGGGCTTTTGCTCCACTACCCGGTCTCTCCATAAATGTCGCTGCTTATAGGGACGTTACGGTCTTCGGGTTGAGAGCGTACCTCTCGATGGATCCCCTTTTGTGTCCATGATTAAAGGAAATATCTCTCAGATGGGCTTGTCTGAAGTACATTGTAGAGTAAGTTTTCCTAGCGTACAGTTTTTCTAGTGATATCCATCTCGGTAATACTTTCTCATCCATTTTTTTCGAAAGCGCTTTTGCACAGAGTATGATATGGGAGATTCTCCACCTTTTTGATGTAGGAAACATAAACTATTTGAATATGTTATATATACGTGTTTTATCCACGGCCTACAAGGGATATCTATGTGCCGCATACGATCTAAATAAAAATTATGTCTTTTAAATAGAGCGTATTCTATTTTCTTGCTGTTGTTTGAAACGCATTTTTATTCTTGCGCGGAGGAATGTGAGGCTGTATTGTTTAAGTCTTTCTGAAAACGTTCAAAAATATAACTTGCCCTGTATATACTGATTGAAATTCTTTCCAATAGACGCTATTTGTTATTTTATTGTACTTTTTTAGATTTTGAAAATATTTCAAAAATATTTGGTTATAATTTTTTAATATCAATGGATAATTAGTATAATATATTAGTAAAATTACATTTATACAGAAAATATTCTTCTTTCCCTAAATTATGATGTGTTTTTGTGGACCACTTACGTTATCCACTTATTATCATCATAAGCGTAATTAATCTAAATTTCCAATTTTTGCCCATTGCTATGTTTGTAAGTATAATTATAAAGATAAGCGAGTATTTTACATTTTTACAATTATTCGAATAATGTAAGTAGTACAACATCTCTTGAGAAGATTTTATAAGGATAGAAGAAATTTTTTATTTGAATATTTAAATTTTAACTCTTTGTTCTGATATCTTTCTTGAATACATCGGTCTCTTCATTTTCAGCCTATAAAATATATCTTAGGTGTTCATAGAAATGTTTTATGGTACATCATTAAATTTGGGTGGTACCCATACAATCTACGACATTTAAATATATCTATTTTGGATGCATTATAATCAACCGGAACATATAATGTATGGTACACGTCGAATTGAGATATTTTTTCATATTTTTATTGATGTAAAATTGATCCTCTCTGACCTGAGGTCACAAATATTAATTGTTAACTAATTAATTCAACAAGTAGTGGAATTAATGTAAAAACAAAATAATTTAAATAGATTAAATAAAAAACCAAAATTGGATTATGTATGCTCATGAGATTATAATACATTGCAATTCATAGCAGAATTTATCGCATGTTAAATTATTCATTTCCTCTTAATCAATTCATAAGACAGGTAATTCGGAATTTCGGTTACGAATGTCACTTTGTTTTGCCCGTGATCCAAGTAAACTCTACCAGAAACATGGCAAAACGGATGTTCCTCTGACAGATAAAATTCAGCGCCATGCAAATTTCTATTTCCACTTTCTGGGATTTATCGCCCTTGACGGAAATTTTATCATTTTTGCCCTTCACACAAAGTGCTTCGCAGCAAAGCGGCATCCAAAAGGCTTCTATGGATTTGATTATGGAAACTTTGGTGAAAAAACTCATTTCCAAGGAAAAACAAACGAAGCCATTTAAAAACATTACGGATTTTTTCCATCTTTCTCACCTGAATTATACCCACTTCCATCTCTGGAAATTGCCTTTTTCTCTTTATGTCTATGAATTATTCATCATCGGAAGGCTATTATCTATTCTTCTTTCTTCCTTTTTCGCCACTCATGGTTGAAATTCTTCATCCCATCTCATTTTGTCTGGTTTTTTCTTATGCTCTCAGTAGCGTTCTACTTTCGTCTTTCTTATTCTTCTGTATTAACTGCCTCCAAAACGATGATGCTTGCGTGCTTTTTAAAACATAATGTAGCTGTTGCATCCCGTCTCCATGAAGGTATTCCTTGGTCTATGTCTTTTATTTTTTTTCCTTTTCATAGTCCATGAATGATTTTGTCACTCGAATTTCGATATCGGTTCCATTGAACGACAAGGATGAATTTTTTTCGCTGTTGAATCTCTTTCCGATGCTTTTTTACTCTGTAGTTTCATGGACGTGATCCCTAAAGTCATTAGTTCTATGGTAAAAAAGCTGCAAAGTCCACGAAAATCATACATCAAAAGTGAGCGACTGACATAGGAGGATCTTTCAACATTTGTACCCTTTAAATGCTTCATGAAATTATGGAGATCATGCAATGGCAATGGAAGATCGTTTGAAATTCTCAGTTGAAGTTCTCTGTAACTACCCGAGTGCTAGACGTATTTTTTCTCATTTGCACCTAAAATACATTTTCGTAAATCTCCAATCAGTTATGGTTACTGATATTGCCGCTGTGTTATATCGTTGCATTTGAAAATTGACACAGTCATCTACTCTCTTTTTGCATGATCATTTTATAGCAAAGTTATTTCAAAGAACCACCATTTTGACTCAGTCTGTCGTGCATGTTACACGTTCTTGTTTCCAGGTTATCCAAAATCCATCAATTTTATTTGCTTCGAAAACATCCGTTTCAATCTTGCACTCTCTCTCTCCCATTTTTCGCATCATCACGTTCTTCTCCTTCATCGGAGATTCTTCCCGCGTTTTCCTCTTCCTATTGTTCCTAACCGACCACGCATCTCTCATATCTCACTCTTCTCCATCTCACCGGGATGACCTTTTTAAGGTCCCGTAGATAGAGAGATCTTTCGCATATACTTCTACGCCTGTTGGATAGCAAAGGATTGTATCCTGATGCGTATGCAAACTCTCATAGCATCCTTCTCGTCTTTCACATGCATCAATGTGCATAAAATCCGCAAAAATGGACGCATTTTGTTACATATGCAGATAAACTTTAGCTATAGTTTCGAATTGCTATCTTCGTATATCAGAATGGGAATACGTAAACTTTTAGATACAGCCATTTTAATATTTTTACCAATTCCCTCGTTTAATCGCTGATTTCTTTTAATTCCCAGGTGTATCCAAATAACGCATTATTATGGAGTCGGCGAAGTAGAAACATTTAATCATTTACTTATTTGTCAAAGTCCGCTCATGGAAAAAATTTTCTGGAAAATTACGATGATAGACGTAAACAATTGACGAAAACGCGTATTAATTCCCCAACCAGGAAAATGCGATTAGCTGGAATTCGAACACAGGAATTTTGGAATATACCAGTAGCACGTACATCTACGAATGTGCTCTCCTAGAATTTTTTAGTAAATTGAATCTTTGATTGAATCTTCTTTCTCCTACAGATTTCAATCTTGCCTCCGAGTAACGCTCACCGATTTTTCACCGCAATTCTTTACGAAATTCATTGCCTCTCGTTCGCATACAATTTCTAACTCGCGATTACAACGATTTTTAGAAGGGTCCAATACACTGTATGACTTAATACCAAAGTCATCAAGTAAGTTATGTGGGAAGGGTAAAAGCTTTTTTCTTTCCTCCTCTTACCATAAATTTTCGAGTACAAGAAGATATTTGACCTGGTTACTTTAAAACTAAATTGAAAAATATATCTTGTATGCAACGCATAGTTTTACAATGGATTTCCATGCTTAGATTAGAAGTTTTACTATCTCCCCAAAACTCTTTACTCACCTACCCTTTACTCCACCGCTGCTTTCCTCTCCCTTCTCTTTCTTCACCCTCATAATCCCAGTTTCTCTCAATTTTCCGTCCCTTCGCCCACATCCTTTCCCTTATCTGCCTCGTATTTCTCTCTTCTAAGGCATCTCGCGCATAGCTTCACGCTTCCGCAGCGTACTACGGTGCGTGGCACCCAGGAATGGTGCCACTGGGATGGTTTGATGACTGTTGGAGAGGACAGGATGGCGGTGGTTGGTGCCCCTTACGTGCGGGCACTTACGGTATTCCGAAGGGTTGAAGAGAGCCGGTGCTCAAAGGGTTTTGGACGTACAGAATTAGGGTTGGCTTTATCGTCGCTCGGACCAGAGTCAGGTTGCCCCTGCTTCAAGTGCTTCACCCTCAATAGGGATGCCTTAAAGAAATATTTTAATCTCTTGAAATTAGCTCGTCCGATGTAATCCTTTTCAGAGCTATAGCAAGGGCTGCCGCTTTCTCCGAAATTTAGGCGCGTTCTCGGTTGGAGGTCGAATCGATCGGAATATCTAGTAGAATTTTAAATTGAATTTCTCTGCTGAAGCTCATCTATCAACAAGCTAAATAATGCCTCATATTACACAATAAAGATTTTATTTCAATTTGACTCCACCTTTCATATTTTACTGAAACGAAATTAATAGTAAATTTACTTTTATAAGTATTTTAATTTAGTATTTGTATAATAAAATTGTCTTTTAAATGTACGAATGAATTTGATATCCTTTTTATCGGTGTTAGTTTTTTAAAAAGTTCGCTTTAATTTCTCATAGGAAGGTGAATTTGTGTATGAAATATTAATATACGCACAGTAATCTAAGATTAGAGGCAGGAAACGAATCTCGGTAATTTATGCCTTCACGAATGTGTAACGAGTGTATGGTTTACTAATTAAGTTATATTTATAAGTGGATAAATGAATGAAGGCTTAATTCACTTACTTTCACATTAATGAATGTCTTTTAGTAAGAACCCATTGGTGAAACACAATTAGCCATCTATTTATAAAAGTAGCAATTAGTAAAGCATTAGAGTCGGCTAACCTCTGAGATAAAATACTCCAAATAAGTAGTCTCATTTCACCTAACGAATTACCTCTTTTCATCATTTCTAAAATTTGCCTTCCCTTTAGTTCATAAGGCTTGTGTACATACGTAACACTCCCCTTTAATATTTGGTCTTCCCCGCCTTTGGAAACGTTTTCAGCAAAGCGTGCCATACCTCTTTACCCGCACGGTTACGCACGGTGGACATAGGGACTCCTTCATACATCCCAGTCAATCCTCCAATGGCCCCGAGGTAGCTTTTTAATGCCCTAACTCGGAAGGGATCACATCCCCTAGACCCTGGGGTAATTGGTTGTGCACCATAAAACATCGCGGTGACCATTGCTTGGCATTCTTTGCCTATCGCTCATTCCTGGCATCCATATCCCTCTTTAAAAATTCCCCATCCCGTCTAAATCTAATCCCTTTTGGGATCGATCCCCGCGACGCAAATCATCTTGGTCTATCCCCAAGGTCCCCTTGTGGGTGGCTTCGCCTAAATAACGACACCCTTCACCTCATTGCTCGTAAACGGTCAATCCAATGTCGGATTACGTACGGAGGTTCCAGTGATGACGCAATTCGTTCGTTTGCTGCAAAGGGACATTTATTTGTTTCGTGACAGCAAAATCTGAGTTTGAACACTAATAACTTTAGTATGTGTTGCTCTAAAGATGTTGAAAATTATACTAATTTTGCAACTCAATTGATAAATGGTTAAAAAATTCCTATTGATTTAAAATAATTTAAATATATCGTTTCATATACACACGTACTCATACATAGATATAATTTCATTGATTTTATTATCTGCTTTTTTTTGATTCTCACTGTAAATCGGACTAATATTTTCCTGTGTTTACACCTAATTTATGACTCCTTTAAATTTAATTTGTGCTGTCAGAATTTTTCGCCAGTTTTTCACAAACCGCGTCTATTATGCGTTTCCCGTCTATGGAGCACTTCTTTCTAAGTGAATATGGGTTTTATATCCGTAAAGTAGTTTACAATTCTTTTATCGCCTTATCTACCTTTTAAGTTGCATAATACGATATGTTACGTATTATAAAAAACTCATTTGTCTTAATCTCTCCTAAATATATACTGTCATTAGTATTATTTACTGTGTGTGCGTACAGAAATATTAATTCTTACATATACTTACTCGTATAATACTTATAAACTTACATTAAAAATGTCTGTTTCGCTGATAATCCTTTATATTCCATAAACTACCTTTGTTACTACTCATTACGTAGTTTAATTGCCACTAACAATTTCTCCTGATTGCTATTGATTTCTGCCTTAATGAAAATCGTAAGGGAATCAGAAGTAGTAGACCACTACTACTATTAAAAGTGCTGTCATTTCGCACATGTTAGCTTCAACCGGGAACCTAAACGAGGACCGCATTCACTAAAGACGAACGCCTCACCCACTTGGCTGTTTTAGAGTTCAGGAAAATATATAATCAATGGAATACATTAGCATAAATATTTTCGTATCAGCTCACCGTATCAAAGCCTTTAGTAAAATATGCTCGGAACATACATCCATAATGCAAATTATTCTTAAAGGCTGTATCGATATAACCTCCCCTCATTATTTACTTCCATTAAATCTCCTTCTCTTCTCTGGAAGCGAGAATTTTTATTTTTCCTCTCGGAAAGGAATTAGCTCGATTAATTTCGGTTTCACTCCTGGACGCAAAAAAATTGGTTGTTTAATTTCCTTGATTTATCTGTTTGCTTTTTCTTCATTAAAACTCGGCGTGGAGGAGGGCATCTTTTTTCCATCCTCCCGAGTAATTAACCTCCTCGCAATTCTTTACTTAAAAGAATTGCCTTTTGGCAAATTAAAGCTCCCGCTATTAGCAACGATACGCAAACACAATTTGCATCGACCTGATGTTATCTCCATGCTTCGTGTAGCTCAGAACGTTATCATGATGATGGCCTATCCATTTCTCCTTTAATTCTCATTACGATTCTTGACCTTGTAATCGTTCTTAACGAATTTTATCCTGTTACGTTGGGTTTAGAGCTAATTTATGAACTAATCTGCAATAAATTTTAAAATTACAATTTTTCGTGATGGATAGCCTATAGCTGTATATGTAGAAAATATATAGTCATCATGAAAGAACTACTCAGTCTGATTTAAATTCGAGCTTCTTGTTAGATCCTAGGCAACTTGCCAATACTACAAAGTCATCAAGAGAGGGGGCGATCGTACCCTTCGCCTACCCATGGATCCACCATTGAATGTGAATTTCGACTCATCATATGTGTTTCCGCTTAGCAAAATAGGTAGTATGTCCGTCTTTGGTATAAGCGGTCCCAAGTTCGATCCCGGTGTAAACCCATGTTTCTCGATAAGGGTTAGTTACAAGAATAACATCCAGCCGTAAAATTTTACTCATAAAACAAATCGTTTTCACCATTAATTACTATAATCTACGGAAAAATGCATTTCTAATAGGATTAGTAAGTTAAGAAGGATTTCACAGTATTAAACTACATAGTTTGTCAAATATTGCCTTATAATTATGCTCTAAATTATCGAATCATAATTGAGTACTTAAAGTAATCATTACAAGGTTTTTCCATTTGTTGAATGTATATTTGTAGTTACTTAGACTTATTTATTTTTATCTCAATATTCAATTGATATAATAACGTTAACGTAACGTTTCCGGAGATCGGTCAGTGATTGTAGAAGGGATCAATGATTATTCCTTTTTTGAGAGGTAAGAACAGTTCCTCTGCCTCCATATTTTTCTTGTCCTCATTTTCGAGAGGAAACTATCCGTTGCGGTCATTCTTTTATTTTTCTCCATTCTTTTGAGTTCACTGGCATTAAAAAGAGGTCCGGAAACAAGTCTCGACAGTGAGAACCCGAGGTCTCGCCCCAGACATATTGTTCCACATCTTCCGTTTACCCAAGACTTCCCCTTACGCTCCAATCCTTCAATTCCGTCTCTCTTGTCACTCTCACCCACTCTCTCTCATGTTGGCAGAGATGCTTCGTCGCCGCAAAATGGAACATAAAAATTGATCAAAGAAAGAGGCTCTCTTATATCTTACGGTCGACAAGGAAATGTTTAGTACCCATTACGACATCAAATTAAGTTACATTAGCGAATGCTTTCGCTTTATCTTATTCTATTTCGTTAATTTTTCTTTGTTACATCCATTTACTGGATGTATTTAAAAATAATTTTCCTCGAAGCTGTTTTCTGAATAATTAAAAACGGCAGCTTTAGTGATTACCATTTCAATAGTAAAACTTTATTTCCTACGTCGAAATGCACAGAAAATCATTGGCGACTGATAAGTCTAGGAAAGGAACTCGTCAGAGATTAGTGTAGAGTATTGCGTATTGTATATACGCTCTGCAATATTGAAAGATTGAATGAATCATTAGCTTAGCGGCATCCAACAGTTATTTCTCCTTACCTAAGTAATCATTTAAGAAGAAGTCAGTCGTTTTTTTATCTTATCTTTTTGTAACATCGTTTGCACATTACCTAAATTTATTAAAGACACTAAAGACTAAATATAATTAAAGACAATAAAACGCAAGGACCGTCACCCTCATCGTCGTTTATGGTTTCACAGTTTAAGTAATTCTCTCATTACAGCCCTGAAAAGCCAAATAGTTCATCTCGTCAGGACATAATGCTCCGTATAGAGTTCCTTCAAATATCTCAACTTTATTTCTCAGTTTCGAAGCTCATTTGTTGTTTTAGTTAACCAGTTAAGTAGAGGGCCGTAAATTTTCCTCCCGCTCTACCGTCTGCCATAACCCTTCCCCAACGTCCAGACAAACCCTCTGCATTTATTGCCCTTTCCATCCCTCTGCTTTCTCTTTTCCCTTTCCTTGATTACCCCACATATAACCCCCTCATCACTCCATAAGCAACACTTTGCCAACATCCTCCCTTCAACTTATTACCTCGCATATTTTTTTCGCAAAGAGAATGTTCGTGTCTTCTGTCTCGACCGCTTCCCGTTATTCTTTGGCCTCATCCGATCCGCTGGACCGCTACTGCACTTGCCTCGCAACACGTCCACCCATCTTGCACGACCCCTCATTTTTTCAGTCGGGAAACTCGTTTTTTTCTCGGCGGGAAATATAGCGGTTTCCTCTCATTATATCTTTGAGTACACACTCGAGGGTTAGATGTCCCAGATTTCATGGAATATTTCATCCTCCTCGGGTCATTTTTCTGTCTTATCTCGTAAAAATTAAATATTTTTATTCTTTTCTATAACCCCAGTCCATTGGGGTTTTGAAGCAATAAATATATAATGCGTATATCACTCTGTGAAGTAGAGATAATCCTCGTATAACCTTAAGTATGCTATCGTAAATATTTCAGCTACAAAGGTAATACTTAGCAGTCGCGAATAATTTAGGATAACAGATTAAATACCGATAGAAATTTCTTCTAAATGTGAAATATAAATACTTATTCATACTAATATTAAAAAATTAAATTTACATAATACTGTAATCGGCATTCACTGGCGTGAATTCGTGGAAAGACATTGCAGAAATGGAAAAAAATATCGCACTTTTCCACAGTGAAAGTATTTACTTTTCTGCTTACCTGAAACTGTATACTTACATCTACGAAAAAGTAGCAACAAGTCAGTATCACCTGTTTGTTTGCTTCTAGGCAAAGGAATTAAATGTAAAAATAACACATTGCAGCTTGAGACATTACAACTCTGTAATACTCTGCCCGGATAAAAATCTGACAAAGAAAAATAATAGAATAGAAAGAGAATAATAATCCATTCGTACGTCCTTGCACATGTTTGTACTAATTCCACGTGTGCGAAATATAAAGTTTTTCAAGTAGCTTACATCGGAGAATAATCCGTCGCGCAAGTTCTCTCTCGCAATTCATGCGTCTTCAAATGCTGCCTTAGAGAAACAACTCCGGCTAGATAAAAGAACTAGATCAACGCCGCAAAATATACTAACGTCTCTAACCATTACGTCGCGATTAAACCAAGTGGAAAAAGGAACGCAGCCGAGAACAGTACAAGCGGCATATTTTCTCCCAAGAGAATGGCACCGGATGGTGAAAAAAGTCGTCCGAATTAACGTTCCCATTCTCAACTCGTCAGCAAGTAGTTTCTTTTTTCTTGTCTTCTTTATCGCTTCCCTTCACAGCATCTTTCCTTAAATTACCTCCGGACTGAGTAATTGTCGAGGGCGGTCCTTTAAATATTTCACTGAGTCGCTCGTGTGTGCTCCCATCACCTGAAGCGGAAGTTTTATGTCTGAAGTGGTTCAATTCCAGCTGCTTTCACAGTTTATGTCGAAGTTTTTGCTGAAAAAAGAAAAAAAGGAAGAGTTCTTTATTCAGGTGTGACCGCGCATTATAATAATAGTTGCGTTTGAAGCGAAAGTTCAAAGAATTTGCATGGGGAAACTGTCTTAAGCGGGCTCAACCATGACCGCAGCGCGACGTAAGTGAAAAATTACCGCTTCTTCCTACGAATTTTCTCTTCCTACGAAGAATTGTAATAAAAGATTCCTAATAAGTTATAAAATGTCTTTATTGTTAAGTGAATCTTTAATTGTTTACACAATTTTAACAACAACAAATGAACCGCGAATTAAGTATTAACAATTAAAGAATTTATGATGGTAAAATATTTGATTTTCGACTAATTAATCAATTAATGCTTCATCCTTGTCAGGTTACTCTAAAATAATCTATTTTTCGGTTATGCAACCTTATTTTCTTTCTCGTGGAAGTCCGTAAATCGCCGCTGTTTTAGTCGATCTTCATCACTTCCGCGATCATCTCTGTTTGATTCCTGTGGCTTTTCTCACCCCTTCATTTGTGCCATTAATTCTTTCTCTTGGTCCTCCGATTCCTTCTTAATTTCCCTTCGTAGACCTCTTCTCGTCCTTCGCCATTCTCTTGACATTCCTTTCTTCTCCATATCCATTCCATTTCCTCCGTCATTCCATCGATTCCTCTTAAATCTCATCTCGTGTTGGTCTAAAGGCGCTGTCTGCCGCAGAACTTCCTTAGAAAAATGAGCCATATTGGCTGAGGTCTTTAGGTAAGCTATATTCTTTTTCGCCGGAAGCTTCAATGGAAGGATTCCCTGAGGTGGATCCTCCTAGTTTGGGACTCCGCAAAGGAGTGCCGTTTCCTTCTCCCCAATTACGTCTCCTTTCATCCAATCGAACGTCTATCGCACCGCACGTGTGTTTGATATCCTCACAAACTCTCGACTTCTGTCTGGAACAGTGGTGTCGTTGGCGCTGCATTCATCTACCTGGGAGCGAATCTTGGACGTGTTTGCTTAACTCTAAATTGGTAAAGGTCCTTACCCTCTGTTAATCTAACCTACACCCCTTACCAATTTATTTCGTTTATGCTGTAGAAAATATATAGTATCATTCTCCAGGAACCACATAAATTTAGTACGTATTGACTACTTGTGAACGTTTTAGTCTCCATAATGTCGAACTGAAGTTCCAGAGGCTGGGATGTGGATTGAGAATGGAAAATCACATGTGTACGGGACGTTACTCGAGTATTCATCACTTCTTTTTGGGCAAATTCAAGTCTAGTGAGTAACCCCTAAATAATGCAGGCTAACAAACTTTACCAGGATTCAAATTTGAGACCTCATTGCTGCTAGGCTAGTACAATTGCCTTCACACCAACAAGGGTGAGAAAAATGTTAGGAAGTAATTTCATTACAACAGTTTTGTAAAAGATCTCAGAATTTAAATTCGCAGCTAATTTGAAACTTTAATGCGTATATTAATACACAGCTGGCGGGTACATTTGCGGTGTCTGCATTACTTTCATGAATGATTACAACGTTATACGATTAATTATTTAAAGTTCAAAGAATTTTAATATAATCAGAATCAATATCCAAGGCTTTTCGCAAAGTTGGTAATTACTCCAAATAATAATGAACCTTAAATGATAGAAAATTCTAAACATTCTTCATCATCAACAGGGAATGCAAAACTTGGTCGACAAATTTTCCTTGCGTATTGGTTACGTATCGCTTCTGACGCCATTTTGTACACTTGTAACCTCAGAATTGAAGTCCATTCAGAGTAAAATAATGAATACGGAAGTGCTCGCTTCGTTATCATCGTTATACTCAACAACTCCTCTGGAAACCCTCTTCTTCCATCCTTCTTCTGTCTCCATCTCAATTCCTTCCCTCTATCTTTTCTTCTGCCTCTTCTCCCTCATTGGCTATCAATGCTTCTTTTCACCAATTTCCCTCAAGAACTCCATCCCTATCCTCAAAATCGCCATTACACCGATAAATTCCTTCCTAATCCTTTTTCCTTCCATTCCAGCTTCGAGTTCCCTCGATTTCTGCTCCAATAAACCTCTTTTTCAGTTCCCTTACGCACTCATTCTTCTTCTTTCCACGCTTAACCCATTTTTCTCATTCAAATCCCCCAATCTTTTTCCTTATCTTAACAACTCAGCGGGTTTTCATTGTGTGAAGGTTGAAAATAAACCATATCTGTAATTTGGTTCGATTTCTTAAAGGCTGATCTCATACGTGGATTTTCATCTTATTATGATCCTCAGAAGAAGGCGTTACGTTTATAAATGAACCTTGTAAAACATCGTGGTCGTCGTGGAAAATACAAGCCACCGATAATAATTTACGAACCATAATTTCACAGATTTTGAAAACATATGTGTGGATATCATAAATCTGATTTCGGAAAACTGTGCTATCAACTGTGATAATTATGGTGTAGTTTACTTTGCGAAATATCAACCAAACTCCAAATTTACTAAAAATGAAACAATTCTTACTTCTATGCGACAAATTCTTTTTTCCTGCACCTATGATGGCCTAACAGTCAAAGTGGTTTTTGTTATGCTGGTAGAAGTTGTATCTAAAATCATATTTCTTTTGAAATCAGTTACAATAAATTACTAGCTAATATATTAAATTTATAATCCACTCAAATGTGAGGAAAATGTATTTACGTTATTTTTCTTCCCTTATTTAGTATTTCGTACATAAGCACTTCAAACATTACCATATTATGCAGCAATTTCTTCTAGTGTACGTAGACTACTTAAGATTACATTCCCTAATCTAATTTGTTATGAAACGAGGAAGATGTCAATAAGAAGAGTGAGCTTTGAAGTTCTGATTAGGCAAAATTGCTCTTTCATTTTACTTAAATCAAAGTTTAATATAGAAAAATGTATCTAGTAGAATGGAAAATGCATAGTAAAACGTAATTTATTCCTTTAAAACCTGAGCTGCAAATTCTTTGGGAAAATATGCTGCAGGATCCTCAGTTTGTTGGAATGGTGGAGTGGATATAGAAGATAAATTCCAGAAATGCGCGAAATTATTCAGTCTCTCTTTAAAGAGAGGTAGTTTATATTTCTCTCCGGCGATGTTCTAATATAACCGATATTCTTCCTTAAGCTTAAATTTACCTTGCGTTTACAACATTAGTAGAGAAGCTGTTACGGTGAAATTTGGCCCATACTTTTGGAGATATCGATTTACAATGAGTTTCCTGTAGTGCTGGCATTTGTAGCTTTTATCAATATCGCCTTTTTTGGTTTCAGAGACATCTCTATTTAGGTTAATGCATTTGAACTTGCTGAGGTGACCTCTTCGACCATATTATAATACGTTTTATTTTGGAGATCTTAATGTGGAAGTATTTCATTGTAAGCGAGTAAAGAACCGATTTTATTCAACAAACTTTGGTACAATGGAATGAGATTTTTATACCTAAAACATATTATTCATATTCTAATTTTGATTTTGCATAGTGAAAAACTTTGGCGAGAAAAGGTTATGTAATGATATTTAATAATAATATTATATACTCTTTTCTTCCCACAATTCATTCACTTAGCTATAATTACAAACTTCATTTGCGAATATTTGAAGTGTTCCCATCGTCTGGAAATGGAAGTCCGAAAATCTCTCCAAGATTCTCATTCCGGTTTCCTAAACTTCCTTCGACTTCTCGAATAATCGCTCACCGTTGTGAGGAAAATGACCCCTCACTTCCTTCTCTTTCGCCCTCTTATTTCCTTTCCACTCTGTTCAGTTTCTACCACATCTTCTCCTTCCACTCTTCCCTAAGGTTCTCTTGATTAATTCAATTAAAAGCGGGCAAACTTGGAGAGTCCAAATCTTTGTTGTCACATTCCTGACTAAATTCGGGAAAACGTCCAAATTTCTTTCTCCGAGCAATACGAAAATATCTTTTAAAAAATACTATTTTTTCCGAGCCTGGATTACTTGTCCATCTAGGATCTAATTTACTTCTTCGGGAAAATCTATGCCTTCCAACGTTTTCATCTACACTTGATTTTGTTCGAAGATCTTTATAAGATTGGTTTTAGGAAAATCTACTCTGAAATTATCTGGGCCATAGCAATCTCGAAACCCTCCTCCTTGAATGAGTTATTAAAAAAACTTTAGGTCTATTCATAATATTTAAAAGATACAAGGTGTATAAAAAAGCATTAAATAACTTCCTTGAGGTGACGCCTCCGCTTATTGAATTTACAAGGAAATTAATTAATATAATAATAAACATGTGTTAAACAGAGGTTTGATTTTCTAATTCATTGGTGAAGCTCATTTGCTTACCCATTGTAAGGCCTCTTCGACGACGAAAAATTCTATTAGAAATTATATTATTATTTTAGAATCATTATCAGAGTAGTCGTCCTTTATCAGACGTAATTTTCTTCTAATCAAAATTACGTAAAATAACCCAAATTCGGTTGCATCCCATACGCTTATAACTAGTTAATGTAATGATTCAACAAAACTACATTTAATATTAAAATGTACGTCAAAAGTAAACGAATTCAATGTAAGCTGGACTAAATTACAAGTAAAAAACACAAAAACTTGGTTTTATTTCCTGAATATGTTTCGCCTCATCTCTGATATCTATTTTTGCTGCTCACCTCATCTTACACGTTGTTTTTTCGAATTCTTCCACCCTATCGAATGTCCGTGAGGCAGACATTTACTTCTTTATAAATAAACAGATTATCGAAATCTATATTGTCTATAACAGCCGACGCCTCAGGTAATTAATAATCCTCATCTGAGAACTGGGAGATAACCGTATTTGGAGGATGATGGAGCCACAAAGCACACCGAACCCAGATTTGATTCTACCTGTAATAAGATACTGCATACTTTTGCGATCCCTCTTGCTCTTTTTGTGTCTGTCTAGCATCAGAAGAATATCTGGTTGCTCCTATGTCTGCCGTTCCTATTTCCGCCACTAAGTTTTTGTGGCTGCTCGTTTAATCTTTCTCTCTCTTATCCTTTGTTTCTCCGTGATTCTTTAATCATTTCCCTCTGAAAATCGTCCTTCCTTCAAAGAGAGGTATCAAAGAGATCCTCTTTGAACTAAGGACAAAGGTAAACTTCAATTCATTCAATGATAACCTAAAATAAATATTAAACCCGCGAGAAGTCTGTTGTGATTTGAAGAATTTTTTCGATTTTAATTTATTCCTACAGCTTTTGTTCTCTTTCGGTGACAGAATATTTCAGAAGGCTTATATGAAACACGAATAAAAATGTAACATTCAAGCTATTCTTTAACGGTTAGCTATCTTGTTATCAAAACACTGTCTTTATTTCCTTACAGTATTTACCCCGTAGTTCTTTAGAGCCTCAAAACTTTTACTATTAGCTGCATAAAGCTTTGCAGAAGGAATGAGGCTAATTATACAATATGGGGAGAGAGGTAATTAACCATTGATCTCCTCTTGAGCCAAAATGGTACTAGTGAAAATTATCCACGTACTTGTAACACAAGGACGTTAAGAATAAAATTTTTATAGCATTTAATCATCGTAGCCATGAACAAGTAAAACGAGAACTAGAATTAGAAACTAGAATTTTATGCTCTCTCAACACGGAAATGACGTCTTTTCATTCATCGAGAAACTTTCCTCATTCATGAAATTGAAGCATGGCCTACTTTTACTCCTTGACGTATTTCTTCTTCTTTCTCATCACTTTATTGTAAAAAAACACTTTCTCCCATCCACGCTCTTACCTGTTTTTTGCCCTCCTTTAAGATCTTACCCTTTTTCCTTATCGATCACCTTTCTTTCATCCCTCGTTCTTGCCTTAAACCGCCTTCATATCCAAACCATGGTATTTTATCTTTCTCCTCTTTCCAAAGATAATCTTATCATGCGTACTTTAGCCTTTATTACTAGATTCGCCAAATTATGATATTCAATATATGGTCCTAATCAAAATATTGAATTTAACCTATCGATCTGATATATATTCTATTTAATCCGAGAGTAAACATTTTCATCCAGAGTATCATACTTTTAAATTGAAAGTATTCGAGAACGCTCTTTCTATTTAAGATTTGGAACAAAATCCTTGGGATTAATTTTCAGTTCAGAAAATTTTACATTTTAATCAATAGAATAAAAACATGGGTTTTTATATATTATGGCTTTTCTATCATTTATTTATCTTAATTCAAAGAAAATATGGTTAATTTGTGTTGATTAATTTAGCAAATTTAGTATGTTTTCGAAAAAGCCTAGCGCTTATCTTGCCTATATGAAAATGGTCCCGAAAAATATGTTGCCAAAGTGTTACTATAAGGGTATCAAAACCGCAAAGTTCTTATGAAAATATTAATAATAAATTAAATTTCGCCTCTTTGTTGGATAAAGTCTCTTGTAATTTATTTTATAGAAAACTCGTACGTTTTTACTGCGAAGACCACTTCAATAATTTTTTGATGAAAATAGCTCTGATTATCTTCGTGTTCATCAAGTGTATAGAATACCAAATCAAAATTAATGGCGGCGATACTTTCGTAAATAGTATCTTGTACATAATCTGATATTTATCTACGAGCAACCACGAGTTTATATTATGATAAAATAAAAATTCGATTGAAATCGCAGTTGATTGGTTTTGGTATTTGATAATTGAAGTCGTATCCGATACAAAAATCGGTTGCTTAATTAAAGCAGAACCTCATACTCTTACGAACGTAAACATTCGCTTTTTTTCAGTAACCCTTGCCGAATGTATCGCTAGGAATTGTCCCCCTTTCTGTTCTTTTTCGCTTTAATTAGACTCCGAAGTTTACTTGTCTCATCATCTCCACATCGGGTTCTTCCTTT
This sequence comes from Pachydiplax longipennis, assembly GCA_036926295.1. Classification (NCBI taxonomy): domain Eukaryota; kingdom Metazoa; phylum Arthropoda; class Insecta; order Odonata; family Libellulidae; genus Pachydiplax; species Pachydiplax longipennis. The sequence goes on from JAVFKF010000012.1 coordinate 18,294,157, forward strand.
GTTTGCAGTCGAAATTCCGATTCAATTGCTATTGCGGCGAATTCTCATTGAGCTCTAATGCGCTCCGTTGTTCTTTCGCTCCATTTGACTCGATCTTCGCGTACGGAGCCTAGGGAAGGATTTTTGTTTTGAAAATACGCACTATTTCAGCTGTGGATAGAAAAACCTCATTGCCAATTACAAAACGACTTGAAACAACCATTGCCGTCCCCGATCTATCCTGATCGATTAAACGACTAATTTTCTTTAAACCATCATAAGTGCCTTCTCTGTTTTTAGCTCCAGTGATAATGTATAAAATAACGAATATTTTACAACTTGAGGAACAAACTTTTTCTGTGTGGTATTTAGATTAAATGCGTATTTACATAACGCATTACAAGATGTGCTAAGTCGGATGAAATGAATTACCATTCAGAAATCGCAATCAGCACCGAGGGCATCACTTTATCCGGCATTTCCCCACCTCTTAATCCTTGGATAAGTCACAGATTTATATTCCGGACCTGCACCAATTGTAATCCCGCCAACCTTACTATACAACCGCAAATCAAGTAGATGGATTTCTCTCACTCATCCAGATCAAGTCACGTGGCCTCTTCCTTCGAAACTTGCGCTCTCGGAAAGGGTTTAAAGAGTTTGGCGGCTTTTTTAAGCTCCCACCATCATATCTGAATACCCAATTCCGATTCCCTTTTGAATCCATCGGCATCTCTCTTACTACGTACCCCATTCTACCACGCCCATTCTCTGCCACGAGCTCCATCTGAAATCCCCCTACGCATTACATCACCCCCTCTTTTTACTCAACCCCCTCTTCCATATATCGCCCCGTTCAAATCTCCGGGGATAGGGGTGCTACTTTCTGCCGGAGGATTGGTGGGGACTCGGCGCTGCCAACGATTCGAAATTTTTAGCCTCAGTCATAGGAATTATTGCAATTTTGAATGGTCCGATTTGAAGGCCCACGAAAGTCTTAGGCATCTGCGTAAAGACAGATTCTGGTTGAGTAAATTTGTGTAAACAAGTTTAAATATAATAAAATTACTATCTTTTCCGGTTGAAAATAAAGTAAACTTTTGTTTATAAAATTAATTGTTATGATAATACAAGTAATGATAAGTTTAAGTACGAGTATACGGCGTGTATCAAGTTACGCTACAATTTTGGAGATCAAAGTTATTTAGCAAATCACGGAATGATTAGCAAACCAGTTTCAAACCTCAAAAACCAAAGTATGTTTGAAAAACTTCATCTTCATATCTAATTACTCATTGTTAGTGGCTTTCATCACTCTCACAATTGATTTCGTAAGGTTGGCCGCCCTGTCGCTTGTGTGCGGGGATGAGTCTAAAGGAATAAAGACTCCCTGTCCTCTCACGCTGGTGAGGGATGAGCAGGGGAGGGAGGGGTCCTAAGCCTAGATGGGGGATTCCCCAAAACCCTGTCGCCCAAAAAGGGTAAGAGAAAGTGAGTCACTCGTCCGGAAGTGAACGAGACTGCCAACCTTTGGAGAGCCTCCGAGTAGAAGAAGAAAAGAGGGAGAGAAGTATTCTTTCACGTGTGTCCAAGAGTAAAGAATAAGGGGGAAGGAAGGAATATCTCTCTCCCTTGACCCTTAGGATATAGGGTTTGGACGTACGTTTGAGGGAGGAGATTGTGTGGTTTGGCTCTATCTGATCGCTCACCTCAAGCCGACCTCAGTTTTCCTCGATGACTCGAGAGAAGGTTGTTATTTGAAACACTAATTAGCTCAGGTATGCGTGATAAGGTATTCCTTATGACTTTCGATTTAGGTGTCTTGCTACAAATAATAACGTGGTTATCTTTACCCTACAAGATTCAGGCTGAAGAGTCTCCTCTTCGATGTAATTAATGGTATTCCTAACTTCTTCCAAATGTAGCTAATTCAATTTATTTTCGCAACGGCTTGTGACTCAGTAATCATCTTTCACTTCTTGCATTCTCTTTTTAGAGAATTAATTCCAGAAATTTTTCAAGTTCCGGAAAATCGTACTTAAGTGATTGAAGTCTTGAATTGACACTTATCTTTCGCGTCAAAGGTTGAAAAATATTAAAATATAAGTATGCAGAATTATAAGAAACGAAATATAGAAGTACCGAAAGGCAAACAGAATACATCGAGGGACTGCGGAATTTAAACCATCTACTACTGCTTCTGAACATCTATTTTTTTGCTACATCTGCAGCAAAATTTCAAATCTGTATTAAAATAAGCCTCTTTACGAAGGCGATTGAGGCTAATGAATATCTTTATATATCTAAGTGACAGTTTTGAATAGTTAAGCGATAATCAGTGCAAAGAAGAGTACTTCGAACCCTCTCCTCTTTAAAACACCAAAAATCAGAAACACGTTCATAAAATATCTATGTATTAATTAACAAATTCCATTTATTTTCTCGAGAAAAGTATATGTCAAATAATTTAAGCGGGTAACCCGGCGAATTGCTCCAACAACTTGACTGGATATCGAAAACTAGAAGACTAGAAGTACAGTTACAGATTCTATCACTTTCGTTCGCCAAGCTATGGAATATAAAGATACAGGAGATAACTTTCAGGTGAAATTCTGTAGATAGCACAGACAGCGCTAAACAGTTTAGGGTACCATGGCTCATCTAACCTATTCTGGATCTAGAATAATCTTCTTTAGCCAAAAATTTATTTGATCAGGGATAGATGATTACTCAAGAATCCTTGTAAACGTTTGCATTCATATTTTAAAAATAAAACGTACATTTAAGGCATAAAATTAATGAAGCTCTCGTGTTACGTATTATTCGGGAATTTATGTTTACCATTTAGCCCGGATGATCGGAGGTCTGCTATATTCTCTCATCATCACGATACAAAAGACTAACCATCGAGGAAATGGTTTTTTTTCTTATGTTGACGCAGTTGATGCAAGAAAAGGGGGGTCGTGCTCTATCGTCTTCGAACCCTAAGTGAATATGCATTATATTTTCCCATCTCTCGGCTCGTCTTTGTTCCCACAATGTTCCAACGCTGTTTCCCTTAGGGTCTAATGCTTGTCCCCTTCCGGCATCCACCGCGCCTTACCTTTCATGGAAGCACATCAGAATATCTCATGGGAAAACATTGGAGGAGGTGGGCTAAGATCGTCTCAGCCCGTATGTCTTCTATCCCCCTGCGCTATTTCCGGACCACTCCGTGCATTGCCGTACATCACAGCTTTATTTCTTTCTAAAAAGACTCGGGATGTAAGGCTTCATAATCCGTATCACAACGGTATTTTTGTAAATAATTTAGTGTTTCATTTATGAGCTCGCCCAGTGATTCTCCCCATTTATATTTTAAGAAGCATCAGAATTATGAGTTAAAGCTAAAATGTCTTCTAATATCAATTGAAAGAGGTGATCTAGATCAGATGTTCTTAACAAGGGGTACGCCTTCTCCTGGGGCTAAGAGAATTTTTTTCCGAGGATGTGAGGTTTCATGGTTAAAACGTGCCTTTTATTAGATTCTTGTGAAAACCAACATAGTGGGGTATCTTTATGAGTATTACTTAATGTAAATTTTATAGATAAAAATAGATTCATTATTATATTCATTTTTATTAGTTTATTTATTAATAATTTTTATTCTTTTTTAATCAGATTTAGATTGTTATTTATTAAATTATTTTTGTTTACCATGAAAAATGTCTTTTACTTTAAATAATTTCCATCAGGAAACAGCAAAAATTGACAAAATCATTCTTTAATTTAGTTTAGATTAATATTTGAGATTTAGGCAGAATCATAATGCGTTCAATGGCTCTAGAAAAAATCTTTTGATTCCTATCAACATATACTATTTATTTCTGACATTTCAATACCTTTCTCGTATATCTGCCAGACCTTTGTCGTAAAAGTACGAAGATAATTGCCATATTACATAATCTACGATATTCTGTAAATTCCTATGTTTTATTTCCATTAGAAGGCAGCCTACAATAGCTATTAATAGGGCCCATCTCTCCGTGCGTAATTTCATCTTCGCTCACAGATTTCTATCAAATCATCTTTCGAATTAAACTGAACGTAACCGTAAATCTCTTGGCTCCAATATCCCATAATTACGAAAAGAAAAACTGTTTCGATGATGTAGTTAGCATTCACGAAAGCTCGTCCTTGCGTTTGAGATCGCTTTATTTTCAGAGACACGTCGGATTGTAACGGTTTTTTATTCCTCCTACAATCCCTTTTACATTTTTGCGAGGGATCGCCACTCTATCTCCCGGTTGCTTTTTAAATTTATGGCGCGAGGTGTAGAATAACGCTCGGGATAAATCCCCTCCATTTTTTTAAGCTCCGTCTTTTCCCTCCCACTTTGCCTCCTCCAATTCCCATTTTCTGTCGGCGTTTTATTTATTTACCCCCTTTGTACCCTCTTCATCCCCACTGCAATCAAATTCTCTTTCCGCCCACGATCGCAATGCTTTTGTGTCCCCCTTTCATCCGACGTTTTCGATCCCTGTGTGAACGAGGCCTGTCTGTTAAAGGATGAGCTTCGGACAGAGACATTTTGTTTTCACTCCGCCATTTTCTGCACTTCCCTTTCTTTTCTTTCGCCTTCTGCTTTTCGTTGGATTTTTTTCGGGTTTACTCTCGGAAAAACACTTTTTCTTTAAGCGTATTTTCGCGTTGTTTCATTCTTCTGGTTTCTCCAAAATATTTTTAAATATAGTCCCCTTTCAACGTCGGAGATTCGTTTATTTCTTCTCTGCCTCCGTCGCTCCTTTTTCAGCAGCTTTTTGAATTTCATAGTCAAGAAAGCAGCTTCCATGTAAAAGATGATTATAAAATCGTTTTCAAAACTCACTCTTAATGAGAAAGACTCGATAGTAATATCGTCGTCACGGATGAGCTTAAGTTTTATAGTAATGACGTGAAATCGGCGGATGATTTGCCTTATGCTACACCAGCAACTGTCATAGTTACAAATATTAGTTTGTCATGGAAATGGCCTGTTTATTGACTGTTCAAAATTTCTTTTTATATCCTTTACAATTATATCATTTACAATTGCAAGAAATGTGATATTTTACGAACTATGCTAATAAATCCATGAAAAATATAGAACGATATAAATGTCGTGCTATGATGATGTGAAATTTACGGAGGTAAGAGTGAAACTGATTAATGGTATGGAAAATGCTATTCTTACGGCTATTACGCTGCTCTTACGGGACCAGTTACACTTCCTATATTCTGGCTTAGTGAGGAAGGCAAGGTTCAACTTCCTCATCTTGTCTAGTAAGAATCATTTACTCCACGAAATATTTTAAAGCTTTAGTTGAGGGTCAGCCTTTGAGCTGGTGTCTTAGCCGACATATCGTTTAAGAGTACTACATGGGCTATAGCATTCACATTCTACTTCGTTCGTCTTTATCATAGGTCATCATAAGTCTTTTATATATATTGCACAATTCTAAGAGTAAAATTCATCCTCGTACGCCTCCTTTCCCCCATACTTTAGCATTATTTTCGCTTCCTTTACTTTATTGGCCATCGGATTCCTCAAATGGCTCTCTTTTGAATCAAGCACCCACATCATCCACCTCGGTTCTTCCGCTCCATCGAATAATTCATCCATTCCTCCTCTTCCTCACTTTCTTTTCCCATTCTCGCTTCCTCTCTTCACTCGAGGGCATGGCTCCTTTATCAGCATTTAATGGGAAAATACAATATTTCGGGAATGGAACGAAACGTTCGCGCGAGTTGCTCGTCATTCTCCTTTAATTCTATTTCTCCCGCCGATTCGTTCAATAAAAAACCGCGGCGGTTTGATTCGCTCCTCTTCCGAGAGAAAAGCATCAATTTAACGGTGTTTTATCGGTCGGATTCTTTGCTTTATTTCGTTTTCTCTTTTCGAAACATTTCGAGAAAGATTTTTTTCGAAACGCATTTATGGAGATGAATCAGAGATGCGCGTATGAATAGAGTGGATAATTTCATTGGTACGCTGTAAATGTGTGATGAACGGTCACAGGTTTTGCATTCTATAACAGTATTGTTTTCGATGTTTTTATAAATGGAAACGTGTACAATTCTAAAGAATATATTTAGTTTTCTACCTTTGTTATATATTTAGGTTTCGGACATTCAGTTCATCTTCGGGCATTCCTCTTTCCTTGTTTCTTTGGTTTGATATAGATTTATTTCCGTATTCATTTCGTTGGATATTTCTTGGAGTAATTAGGTGAACTTAATCTCTATATTTTCTTTATAATTCATATACGATGATATTTTATAAAATACTAAGTGTATAACAATGCAGTAATGGTGAATCGTTCAACTTCAGAAATATATTTGAGGAAGTTCTTTTTTTCTGTAAAACATTCCCAACCATTCTCAGTATAAAAAGCAGAAGAGAACTGTTAAATGAAAGTTTATCTTCATTCACAAGTAATCTTTTAGATATTTTTGATAAGATATTCAAATTGTTATTTAGAGAATTCAATTGAAAATACTAATGGGGCATGTCAAATCCATTACGTGGATGAATTCGTCCAAGAAAATTCCTACCAACTGCTCATTCATTAATAGTGCAAGCTTTCACTGCAGAACCCGAGATTCGAAAGAGTACATTCTCCTCATCATCTCTGAGGACCTTAAAAAAGAAGTTTTACTGCACCAAGACGGTGTTAGACTCATCTTCGTCCCTCTCTGAATGTTTTCATTATTCCCGAGGACCATTCACAAAATTGGTTTTAATCCAAGGCAATGGCCGTTCCATTTCAGAGCGTACGTTTAATGCTCGGTGATTCTCAAGAAAACACGCCAAATTTGACCTAATCTACACTAAATATTTTCACTGTCAGAACAGGCGTAGGAAATTTATCATAAATTAAATTTTAAAATTAAATATTAAAAGTTAAATTTCTTGTTTGCTTATTAATGCTATAAAATATTTTATAATGTTATTATTATGTGACCATCTTTTTTAAGATTTCGTGATTCTATGTTATAATATTAACAGTTTCAACGCTCTTTAAGTATATTACCTTGGAATAACAACAATTTATGAAATTGAAATCTCTTATTAGAGCTCAGGCATCAAAAGAAGAAAGCTAGTATTGCGATTCTCAGGACGTCATTATTTATTTCCATACTTGAAACAGTCACACGTCTCAATTGCTACGTTTACTTGAACCCTACATACATAGTTGCCTCATTCGAGAAAATTGAGGTATATATTTGAAATTCGTTTCATTAGGAATCTTATATAGTCATCTCCACTGTGTGTCTATATATTTGTCCGATGTCAGAAACTCCCGTAAAAAATACATGGGAGAAATATTGGAACATTAATTTCACGCACTTCCCGACGAGATACAAATATGAAATTTAAAAGATTCATTAGAAGATCAGTGACCTAACAGGTATCGATATTTTTCAATCAATCGTATCCCTGGTTCCACTCAGGACAACTCGAAAAAATGCTCCCATAAGAAAAGCACGTAAAGTACATTTTGATCGATTGCACCTTTTTCTTTTGCAAAATTCAATTAAAAATGATGACTTACGAAATCGAGACAAATACTGAAGGAAAGGAAATGGAATGAAGATTCTTATTTTTGTCGTGAAATATTGCTTTGAATTCCAAGTTGCGAGAATGTTGATAATATAAAGGAAAATATCGCGAGATAGTTATACAATGCTGTGATTACTTTACCTTAAGCAATGAAACAATTTGATGCATATTACCATCATTTTAAATCTTTTCCTTTTTTGTTACTTTAAGAACTTATTCAGATGTATAGGTTATCAAACATTTCGATATACAGATATGATTTATTAATTTACCTTAGATGTGGTCTTTCTTATTGTATATCTTTAGTATGCAACTTTTATTTATGAAATTTTAGTTTCTCAATGTTTAAGTTGAAAATGCTAGTTGGAGTTAATCTGAAATAAATTCAGGATCATTTTAAATTTAGTTTTTCACTCTAACTCGAAAATTATTATTATTACATATGAAACGTGGATAATTACTTAAAACCACATCTAAATACAGATCCATTATGAGACATCATTCCATTATTTGCACTCTCCTCGAATATGTTAACTGACTGATATTTTCGCCTTTAACTCGGTGTATGCTTAGTATCGGACTGCATCTCAGCATTAATTTGCTTAATGAAACTCAATCGGCACTAATGACTAGCTCCATTATCAAGAAATTAACAGTCCCGGAGACTTAAAAAGAAGAAGCCAACCTCCAACGTACCACCATTTACCTAGGAATGCACACTCTGTCGGAGGAAATTCCTTCGTGAGCGTTTTCTGCTGCATATAAACCAGAGGTTCTCCTCCGCATTGTCGAGTAGCCTTGTTTTCCCTTTTATTTCCTCCTCCCGTAGCGTGATCTCCCCACCACTTCTCTCTCTCGAGGGAACGGAGAGATCGTGGTCCATATCATCTCTCCCTTAGGACAGACATCCTCCGACCAGAATGCTTCGGAGTGTCCACGGATCTTGCCATCGGGTATTCTTTTTACTCCTCCACAACTTCCCCTAAGGGCTGGATTTCGGTGAAAAGAAGCAGAGCGGAAAACCAAAACGTATTTCCGTTCTACTTTCTGGGTATTCGTTTTGTAAACATGGAGGCGATCGAATAATACCATCACGATCTTGAGAAAAAAGGAATCATTATCTTTTCGTGTACATTGAGGTCCGTGAATCAGCCCGTGATGCTATATAGTAGAGCAGTGCTCCCCAACGGGTGTGCTTTGTATAACTTTGACGTTGGAAAATTCTTGCGTTTCGCTTATCATTCGAATCTAACTATGTTTAAATCTTTATGCGCTTAAATTTTTATCGTATGTAGAATTTCTTTGATATTTATGGAATTGAAAATTTTAATAAATAATAGATCTTTATTCTCCAGACTTCTGTTCCAAATTTTCATGTGATTTGAGATCGTACAGTAATTAGTAGTACGGTATGATTCGTCGAGCAGTTTTCCTTATAAATAAAGTATTAGCAATGAATGAACAATAACAAGATCTCAAAGAGACAGAAACTGGGAATCAAGCTGATTTTCTTATGCTACTTATGAAATCTCAGCTCAAGCACAGAGAAACATCAAGTAAAATTGTTTTTACCGTACCGTAACTTGTTAACCGGAATAATATTGTGAAATAATTTATAAAATCAATATTTCAATTCGATATTTTCTTTGAAATACCATACTTTCTTCTAAAAATAAAAATTTACAATCTCCAATTAACTCTGGCCATATTAAAGACACGGATTCAGGAGTAACTTTGTGGTAACTAAGGATACACAAGAAATCCATAGTTGGAAAACCGTTTACTACGCCACATAAAATTATTACAATACGACCATGGTTTCGCAGCATGGCTGCATCTTCAGGACCTGAAGATGCAGCCATGCTGCGAAACCATGGTCGTATTGTAATAATTTTATGTGGCGTAGTAAACGGTTTTCCAACTATGGATTTCTTCTGGCCATATTCTTTGGATTATTTTTTATTCTTCTTTCATTTCCTTTCTTTGAATTTTTTTACGTCCACTGGCATACGAGTGCATCCACCAAAACATTTACTGTCCGATTACGGAATATAGCTGAGGAAAAGAAGTTCGTCAGCCGAATAATAATATCAGTATAGTTACTCAAGATATTACTAATGTTTTTTTTTAATTTTTATCGGAGCTGGATTCTTTTCACTCAACTCCTTGGCAATTTCAAATAACTGTAAATAATTTCCACTTGGTATCGCGTAATTTCTCTCACTATCTAATCGCCTCCGCTGAAACGGATGATATAAGGCAGGAGTAAATAAGGTCTTCCTTCGTAAGGAACGCTATCTCCGTCGGCCTTTGGAGGAGGTCACATACGTAGGATGAAAGTTGGGAAAAGCGCGGTCGGGGGCAATTGATCGTATGGGTTTGGAAGAGAGCGATGGAATCTGAAGGCGACGAGGAAGTAAATTGGGAGGGAGGTGACGATGTGGAAAGGAAGGGAGAGAGTCGACGGAGAGATTATTGGGTTTCCGGCAGACTGTGATGTGGGTGGAAAGTTTTGTGTTTTTGGGGTTGTCGGTAGGATAGGCCCTCTTACCTGACTTGGCTGATGTACGCCTTATCCGTTATTTCAGACGGTTGACTTTAGGACGAACGTCTGATGATACAGTCGCCTAAGATTTGACGACCTACAGCTGGAGCATTCAACCCATGGACCTTTAACCAGTTCCCTGCGGCTATTAACTCTTTCTTGGGAGTTTCATGTAATTTTACTCGCGAAAGCTTGATAACCGAACTAAAAAAGGAAATCACTTGTAAACCTTACAATTAAAATCACTATTTCGAGGAGTTGCTTAAGTTGATAAATATGCCGTATTAAATGTGATTCGCAAATTCTTTATTGGTGATAATGCGGCCCATTGAAGATAAACGCCTCGTCTGGCAAACAGAATTTTTGTAATGGCAATCACTTTATTTTTTAAATAATATGATTTTAATTTCTTCAATTTTATTCACCTCCTGTACCAATTTTATTACCTGTTCTATTATTTTATTCTATTATTGTGCATTATTAAATCCAATTTGTCGTAAAACCTTGTTTTCCCTCTCTTTCTTCTGAAAATTATTGTCTCTTTTTCCTTATATATATTCTCTTTAAATCAATATCATTTTTAAACTTATTTTTTGTAAAATTGGCGCATCCCATAAAGAATAAGTGAAATAAAAAATAAACAGGAATTATTCTCGAGAAACATTCACTCTATAAGCATGCTCAAAGTCATATCCAGCCATGCATTCATTAATTTTATACGTCTTTCGGCCTAAAATACTTAAAACTAACTCTTTGTATCAGTACAAGTTTGGTAAAAGTTATCATTTCGTAAAAATATCAGCCCAAAATTGATAGTGAGGATAGGAGAAGTAGTTAGCCTTTTTCTTCCTCATTTAGAAATAATTGTTCCAAGGGTTATCATATCGTTCTTTTGATACTATCAGTTTGTCTTTTCACAATCATTATATTTTATTGTATTGTTATTTTTATAATTAATTACAGTAGTTAACCCTGTTAATTTCCTATTGCTTTCTATTTCGTTAGAGGTATTTTCTCCGTTCTAACTTCCATACCAGAGACATTCAACTTTATCCTCACAATCGGCTTCTTTCCCTCTAATTAGTTCGTTTGGTTGACTCTGAGGGAAAATAATCCCCAAGAACGGAGAAAAAGGAGGGAAAGTAAGGAGAAGAATTGCCGAGGAAAGAGGGGTACGAAGTTGTGATAAGTGGCGAAGTTTCGGGAATAGGAGAGTGGAAGGTGTGGAAAGGGAAACTTGGATTACAAGGGAACCAAACACGTGGAGTGGACGGATGAAGCAGGGACAGAGGCGTTGACTTAAAGTTTTTAGCGTGAATAAAAGAGGATCTGGGCTCAGACAAGAAAGGACTAGTTTTCCTGGAAAGGTAAAGGAAAAACCTTGGAGGAAAATCTCGTCAACATAAGCTCGGGATCTGATTTGAAAATTCTAGGTTAATCTCGTCTAAGTCGGCACCTTCCAAAGCCGTTTCGATACAGGAAGGATAAAAGAAAGATAGGTGACAAAGTCAGGCGAGATACGGAATCTAAAGTCGGATCTCCCTCTTTGACAGCGAATTCTGCCACCATTAGAGGTATCTACCAGAGCAGTCTCATTTCATTTTTCAGGAAATATTTTAGATTAAGAGGGTTACTACAGTTACTGCAGATTAGCAGCACACACTTCCATTTCCATGAATCTTACAATGGGAGGAAATTCCATATCTACTCTGAATTAGGGAAGTAAATTCTTCCCTTTATCAGATAAAGATCACACAGAATTTGTTTCGCATACAGAAAATGAATACTAATACTCCGAATTGCCAATGTAGAAGTCAGATATATTATATATATATATATATATATATATATATATATATATATATATATATATATATATATATATATATTCATTTATACATACATATTTTTATTTATTCATTCAATTTCTGACATAGTCCTTGAATAAATAATAATGACAGCGACGAAATTCCAACGGAATGCGGTGCATGGATTATTTCGTTTTTCTTGAAAACTTGCAAAGTATATATTTTATTGATTTAACTAGTATATAGAGCTACTTTGAATTATATGAAATAACCCTAGAGATATCTGGTGGATCTTTTCCATGTTTAAACAGAATAGAACAAAACTTGACTATGACTTTTGTTTTATATTGATTAAATCTCATTTAAAATTTATTCACCCACTCTCAAATCTTAAGTTACTCTCCTTCCAATTATTAAAAGTGGTTTGAGAACTGAGATCCCACACCAGTAATCGAACCCGGGACCGCTTTCACTAAGGACGAACTCAGACCACGTTATCCGGGAGCTACTCACCTTTCAAGTCAATATAATATTCTTTTTTCCCCTATAATTTTAACCGGCGGTTCGAACACGTTCTAGCAATATCATCGTTATCGAGCAACAGCTATGCGTCTTTTGCCCCTCTGCCCATTCATCACGCCGACTTCTCCCCACAAAGTATGCATCGGACGTGTATTATGTTTCATAAAGTCAAAACCCCTGATAATAGTCCAGCGCCACCTCCCTATGATACAACTCCTCTTGCCTGTCAAGAGTTTTGGAAGGGAGAGCGTCCTCTGAGGGGATTTCAACTCCGATGACAAGGGCGATTAAGAGGAATACGAGGATATAAGGGATTAAGAAGAAGAAAGGGCAAGGGAAAAGAAGGATGGATAGTCCCTCCTCTAGGAAGAAATTATAGGAATAGATGGAAAAAAATTTCCACTGAGTTGTGTATTCCGGTGGATGCACAGGACTTCAAATAAATAATTCCCGGTCATAAATAATCACCGTAAAATTCTCCGTTGTGAATTACGTTACGAATGAACCATTGATTTGGTGAAGACTTTTACTTCAATATGTACGAATTATGATTTTCAGAAAACCCACGGAATATATGTTAACATATTGAATATTTAATGCATTTTACAGCATATTCTTGAATTTTTACTCATTACTTCATTCCGCTTATGAATTAATATATGTATTAATGCTTCATTCTCATTAATACCTTTGTATGTTTTTAAATTTTTATGTGAACGGGTGTTTTTATATATACTTAAATATAAATGCATATGCATACAAATTATACCAAATACTCAGCCGGGAATTTGCTCTAAGTCGGGGGGAAAATCAAAAACTACCCGCAAGCTGCAAAATCAACAACTTGCGCTAGCTAGACTAACTACAGGGCATAGAAATTGGAAGACCAAATATTACAGGATACAAACTTAGGTAAAGAAAAAATACAAACTTTCACAGTCACATATAGCGTAAGTTAAGCTATTCACTCATTACTGTCCATTGTTTGTCGTAATCGTTGAAATGCTTTCTCTGACAATAAAAATTTTCGCTGATCAAAGGAGCGTCTTAAACGATTCGTCGAGTTCCGTCGCCTTTTGTGACTACTTAATTTTCTTCCCTCGGTCCCGCTAGTGCCTTTTCTTTGGATCCTGCACAGCAGTATTCCCGAGATCCAACCCCCATGGAGTTATACTACCTGCCAAGATAAATCGCCGAGCGCCTTAGAGCTATACTGCACGCAATGCAATGTCCCTGGAGATTAGGCCTCACGCGATGCGATCGTTCAGCCTCTTTTCTAGCCTCAAATCCTCAATGAAATAGGAAGTGAGTAATTTGTGCTTCCTAGAGGATATGTGGGCGTTTAGATTACCAAAAGAAAATTCAATTTGGATTTTTTATCGGTATGAAAGGTTTGTTGGTATAATGACGGATTTTTTTCATTTGACGGATAAAATTAGAGGTGAAACAATATTTATGTGGGTATGTCTCAAAAATGAAGCAATAAAACGCCTTTTGTCAAAAACTCTTGTCTAAGAATAGGGTTAATGAGCTCTTGTAACTTCTTCATCCTTTCGCTTATTTCATATTTTAAGCTAATACTTACATTTATCCGTTATGTTATATCAGAATACCGGGAGTACCAAATCTATAAGACGAATTAGAATTAAAAGCAGGTGAAACCAAATTCACTTTTGAAATCCCATTCCATACGTATTAAGAGGTTCTTTCAATTTTCGCTCAACATTTGGATTCGAAACAGCTTAAACAGTGTTTATCTTGCTGACGCGGCGGATTAGAGCTGAGATAACTTAACCCCTGCTGGATTATATCTGCAATCCGCTTCGTCAATAATGTAATTTTAGAACTTCGAGAACCAAAGTAAGCCACGTCTCGAAAAGTCTCTTTAATTCCGTTAATCCATTCGAGTAAGAAAATCAAATTGGCCATTCCAAAGATGAGCCACCCTCGGATAATAATGCGATTACTCCCCTAATTCGTCCCTTAAAAAGCACAAAAAACCATCTTGATCCTTAAAAAAATAGCAAGACATTGCCTTTGAGGTATCATCTTTTGCGGTCGTTTACGGCGAAATCTGTCAGTATTATTGAAGACTAAAGGATTCTCTCTCTTATGTATTTCTTATTTATTTTCTCGATGTTTAAAAAGGAAAAAAATTTAGGGTATTCTCTCTGGATAGCCAGGTTATCTAAGATAATATCTTGAGTTGACTTGAGATTTCATGCATTAATTTTCAGCTATACGTCCTGCTACGATGAATTCCACAAATTAACTACTGTTCCGAAATTCTACCTTCTCAAATACAATTTAATATTAATTCATTCGCCAGCGCAGTTTTCATTTCAGGTATAACTATGGGTGTTTTTATAATTTTCTCTTTCAATAATCCACTATAGATTAAATCCGTGACATTTTTTCTTCGAATCTTTCGCTAACGTTCACCTAGAGAGATTTTTGATAATTCCACTGTTTCTTTTAAACTTGAATTTTCAAATTATCTAGTCGTTTGAGCAATTTTCGTTACCTAATAGTTCTAAAAGTTACTATGGAGTGTCGATCGAAAATATATTGAAACTATCAATGATGTTATAATGAAAATTAAAACAAAATATGTTCGAGAAAGAAGAAGAAATGTAAATAGTTATTATCCAATCGTTGAATATAGCTTTGAGCAGTATTTTATGTGTAAGCGAGCCACATAATTTTGCTAGTATTTGCTTTTAGGAGCCTTTACTTAGGCCTGGCTTAGTTCTTTACGGAAAGTAATTCTAGCAGTAAACCTTCGTCATCGTATACGAAAATCTGAAGAAGCCGCTAAGGCTTCCTTTGAACTTGAAGATTAAGACACACCGCGAGGATAAACAACGCCTCATTCATTCTTCCTCGTAAGGTGATCTCGGAAGCAGAAAAGACAAAAGATTTCGACGCTTGAGCGACCGGAAAAGGGGACGTCTGGAACCGCAGTTAACGGAGATTTAGGATTATTACGCTTTCGAAGTGGGGGGCGTTCCCAAGACGCAGGAATCGGTTCAGAAATGGCGCTAAGTCTCTGATGCGAGTCCGTCGCGCGACTTTTGGAACTCATTGTGAGAACATTCCTCAGAATGATAGCGAATCGCAGGCAGTCGTATAGTGTCACAAGGCGCCTCTTCGGATCTCGTAAGCTGACGTAATGGGATTAGAATGGGTGTGTGGTAAGAGAAGCGAGCTAATCGCTTTTAGAAGAATGGAACCACTTTAAGAAACTGCGTTGGTATGAGGACCGAACTAAGATTTCGGTAGACTGGATTACTTTTCCTTGGTGGCATCAGCATCCTGAGAGAGCTATCATTTATATGGATTTCCAAGTGTTAGGAATGCCGAACGGTAAATAGGAAGTAATTTATAGCATTTTTATGAAATATCAATGAAAGATGCCAAGGTTTACTTCATGATACAATCTGTTTTCATAAAATATTGTAGACGAAGGACTCTCGCTACTTTTTTTTAATATCTTTGGATGTCTCATGTAAGTGTTAATGGACAGATACAAAAGTGTTAGTAATGTTTTTTGAATCGAAGAATCTTTGGGCAATATATTAATGTTGTATCAATTATTTAGTTACCCCAATTTTATGGACTGTATAGCTTTGGCCCATGTCCTCTTTGCCTCCCTCGTCGTCGTATCCCGAGCCCTGTAATCCTTGCGTCGTTACGTCCTTTCGTCCGTGTCGCTTACGTTGTTTCGTATCCTTCTTCTGACTAGGTGACACTTCAGTAAGGGTCAAATACTAATAGCCCCTCTCAGAGGTAACCGATAATCATCACTGATTTTCCTTCGGTGTGAGCGAGAAATCAGCTCAGTCTTAATCTTCATCCATACTTTTCTTTTGTGTATCAAACCTACACACTTCCACAAATATTCAAGTATTTTAAATCTGACTGCTAAGCTTATTTTGCTCCATGAATTTCGTTTTGCCTAAATGAAAAATCATTCATAGTTACTTTTAAGAGAATCATTTCTCAGTGTCATATTTTAGTGTTTGAATTCCTTCTTGATGAGCTCTTGTGTGTAATTGCGGACGCAATGCGTTGATAATGAAACAGTTTCATATCCTCCCCATTCGAACGCCACAAGTCTTTCCTTGAAGATAATTCAATCCCTTGAGCCATTTTACATGGATTCGCACCTCTTTGGTTTTCCTCATTCAAACAAGTGAGGAAAGCTCCCCGCTGCGGAAGTAACGAGAACGTTTCTTGACTTCCTTTGCTTCTTTGGCACCCTTCTCTTAAGCGAAATAATCGGTTTATCAGGGATACTCATGTATCGCTTATCCCCATGAAAGTTGGAGTGCCATTAAAAATAGAACAGCCCTCTTCCATCTCCAACCCCGGCCACGCCCCCCTGAATATCCCACTCGTTTCCTCTCTCACTCAAGTTTTCCCACTGCACAGCCTCTCCTTCTCTACTCCCCCACATGCATCTACTGACTTATCTGCAGATGCTGCCCTATCTTAAAAAGTCGCATTCCCCCACTGTCTCTTCCCATTTCCCCCATTTAAGCTTCCTTAGGGGAGAATCTCAAAATTATTTTCATCGCTGAGCCCACCAATGAATAACACTAATTTAGCCTTCACAACGTGCTTCTCAGAAGCACATATTTCTGTGATATAATTATCATTACCCTACCCAAAATAAGAAACAAGAACTGTCGGCTTCATTCGGCGACAAGGAAGTATGTTCAGTTCCAAGAAATGGTCTATCTTAATATGTAATATTATTCTATAGTGTGAAGTGTAATCTGCAACATTTTTTTCGGAAACGCTTTATATTTTGGTTCACCAACATTGCTCCAGCGGTTAAATACTTCTTCCCTGACTTCTCCGTTTCCCTATAGTTCTTCCTGAATGGCTTGTTTCCTCTCCCATTATCCTTCCATTTCTTTTCTAATTCGTCTTCATCGCTCACTCCTGTTTTCTTCTTATGTGGCCATCCTTCTCTGTTTCTTCCAGTTCTTTTTCTCCTCTGTTTCTATCCCTCCTAATGGAAGCTGGAGCTGAGCAAACCCTCTGTTGAGCTCTTTGAGGATACGGAGTTAGATCATTCGATCGGTAAATACACATTAGTACACTCTTCGTTTGTGTTCTTTGAAGTACGCGTGTCCCTTCTTATACTATAGATTAATTAACTATTTGTGCGCATACTTCCAGATATTCCTCGTTTTGTGAATATATACTTTTTAAAATTTTAGTTTTTTAAGCGAAATATCTTATCAAAGCGACGCTTAGAGATTCTTTGAAA
Organism: Pachydiplax longipennis; assembly: GCA_036926295.1. Lineage (NCBI taxonomy): Eukaryota > Metazoa > Arthropoda > Insecta > Odonata > Libellulidae > Pachydiplax > Pachydiplax longipennis. The sequence goes on from JAVFKF010000012.1 coordinate 18,311,874, forward strand.
GTATACATTTAATCCAATTTAGTGCTTATGTAAACTTCGACCAAAAATTTTTCAAATATGAAATGATAAAAGCATTCCTTAACAGCCATTCATATTGTCAAAAAGAAGAATACCCTTAATTGCCAAAAAAGTAAAAGAGAACATTGACGTTCAATGAGTGTAAAGGAATCGTCTTAATTCCTCAAAATTAAATTTAAAAAACTGAAAATTTGTCCGAAGATAGCATTTTAGTCGAAATCGATTCTTGTTAATTAGATCTCGTAGAAATTAATAGAGAAACCTTACCATAGAGAAATAAATTTTTATAGTGCGTTCCTGTTTCCATATTCAGTAATAATGTATTTGATAGGAATGAAATTTCAAGTATAAATATGTATTTTTCTCCGCACTGCAATAGTAGTCTTCATATGGTCGTCTTCATTTGATACCCCTCGATAACAAAGGAACAATCTTAGCTTACATTAGAAAATTTCAACTATTTCAGCTATCAAACTGACAAGAAGAATTGAAACGCAGTATAGAAGTAATACTCGCGAAGGCAGTGTCTGCCAACCATATCATGTCGATACTAACATGTAAGTTTTAAATCTCCTCGGGAATTGGCTTCACGCACGCATAGGATTTCGCTTTATTTTCTCTCCCTTCCGGAGTCTTCCACATACGCATCCCTTATCTTATGCGTAAAGCCACCTCTCAGCATCTCCATCTATCATTCACTCCATCAATCATCTTTCCGTCCTCTCTTCTTCAATTATCTAACCACCTTCCAATCCAATACTTGTTACATTACTATCACCCTCTGGCCATCCTTTTTTCCTTACCCTATCTCTTCTTCCTTCGCCTATCTTTATTTTCTCCTTCCCATATCCTTAGTCCACATTATTGCTTCTTCCCCCATCGCTCGGTTTTCCTTCCCAGAGGGTTGTTTAATTGAGCGAGCCAATTAGCAATTGATGGCAGATTCCGTGGTCCCTTGCACTCTCTGTCTTCCTCATCAACCCCTCTTCCTCCTCTCAGCTCCAATTTTCTCCTCACTTAATATTCTCTCCATTTCTCTCCCCTTGTTTCCTGTTTAGCCTTCCCATTGGCGGTTAGTTCGTTGATTATACTGGGGAGATTTCCTCAATTTCTCCGTTTCTCAATGGCTTGTATTTCAAGATCTGTTCCCAACAAATACTGCATTCATTCCACCATGCATCTCCAAGGTATTATGCGTTAGATTACAAGACGTCTCCCATAATACGGAACTGTCGCTCATTTCGTTGTTTTGTCATGGAAATGTCCTGCAAGATACGGACGCAAGAAATGTTGGTATTTACACGAGAATAGCCAGTGAAACTAAACAGTTATGGATTGAACTATCGGAATTGGAAAATTTTAGTAAAATTTCACATTTCTAAAATTAGTAATTTAACCACATGCTTATTCTCTAGGATCAATATATCTCGCATAAATTTTCCTTGGTATGAATGGATTTTTTCTTCTTCCAAGGCATTAAACAAAATAAAATTCTCCTTGTGTATTTATGCTTGGCTTTCGTTATTTTAAATAAAATATTATACCTGATCTTCCATGATCATTTTTTACTAATAGAATGGGATTACTAGGTTTTCATCTATGATAAAATATCACATTATTTATTTTCTGGTTTCATTCCGCTGTCTACTGTAGAACTATGTTGGTTCTTCCTTAAAAAAAGTAAAAAATAACTTACTGTCCTAACTCGATCTTGGAAAATTCAAATAGTGCAATAATGCTCGTTCCCCTATTGAACTGCGATCCTCTGTTGAGCGTATTCTGCCGTATCCGTGCTCTTTCATTCGTGAAGAAATATTGAAGTATAATCAACTCACTCTCACGGATGAAATCATTCCAGGATATCGATTAGAAAATTCTGAGAAGGGTTTTAGAGGTATGAATAGCTCCCAAAGCCTGGGGTCGTTTTTGTTGCGTACTCTTTCTCGTCGTGCGGCTTCCTTTGTCACCGTTTATCCTCATTACCCTTTTACCCGAATGATTTTTTTTGCTTCCCCCTGCTAGTTGTCCTCTCCCTCGTTTGTTCTTCACAGCCTTCATTACTCCCTGTAACTCCCTCCGTCCAGTATTCCCACGAAACTTGACCAATACACCTTCCGAAGAATTACAGAAGCTACTGTTTTGATAGAAGTTTCTCTAATCTCCATTTGCTTATGAAAGAGATACAGAAAGAAAAATAGAACATAATTTAGACCATTAATATCTAATCTGAAAGTTAATTCATAAATATGTATGTATGTACAATACGTACATGCGACCAAGAATTCCCCTCTATATCATCCTAGAACTTATGCTTTTGTCTTCCTTACTACCTTCTAACTATGCTACTTGGGAAAGTTCGATTAATACAAGATTGGAGGATGTATCATAAATTCGATGAAATAAAACTAAGAAATGTGAGGAGCTTCGAAAGGTAACTAAAAATAACGATTTATATATTTATTATTTACGAACGAGACGGAATGGATACTAATAGAAAAACTTAAGCTAAGAAAATATGTTATGAATGTAAGAACGAAAAATCGATCGAGTAGATTAAAAGCTCTCATTACCAATACGATATGCTATCAGGAGATGGACTGTACCTTGGGATTCTCAAATCATTTTAATGATTTTCTGATTTTCAAAAACATAGCTGTCTTTTCTCCATTTTTCTTTCATCTAATTTTCTCTCCATGTCCGTACGTCCTTCTTTATTTTAGTCTACCGTATAATTTCCCTACTTACGCTCTCTTTTTCTTATATATTTTTTCTGCCATGAGTTCCCTCTGAATATATTTCTTCTTAAATTTTTAATCAATTTTAAATTCTTTCTTTCATCGATTTAGTTAATATTGCTAAGACCGTCTCAACATGCAATAGCAGACATGTTGTAAATACCAAAGATAAGTTCACAATACATAGGGCCTCAAGTTCAGCATCTTGATAATCCAAGAGATCGATATGTTTCATCACGTAATGAAAATTCACACAGCTCAGAAGAATCGGTTATGATTAAGAGGGCTGATTCTTTCCGTGACTCGAACCGATTGTTGCTTTTTCCTCCCCTCTTAACCACTCACATCTCCGCTACCCTTCTTACTTCCCCTCGCTCACTTGAAGCCTCTTTATTTTTTCAGCACACTGTTGCGTCTATTGCAGAAATGATATTTCATAATCTTTTTCGTGCGTACGCGGTCTTCGAAGTAACCTCATATAACGTCATTACCCCTACCAGTTTCATCCTTTCTTCTTTCCCTTCCAGGATAATATTTCCATTCCTTATTCGTCCAATCTTTGATTTTTTCTTCGTCTCGATCCCTCGCATGTGCTCCGTTGCGAATCTCATTCAGAAATCCGATCGCACAATGTTTGACCGCAAGACGATTCTCATTTGTCATGAACTTCTGCGGTACTAGTAAGGATGCGCAAAGTGGATAGTAATTGAGTATGGAGATTGAAATTCTATTCCTAATACAGTCTGTTATTTTCCCAATTGCACCGTGCCACACGCAACTGGCATCTAATAGAAAACAGTATGAATGTAAATGAAAATGTGCGGAAATACTCACATACATCATACTTTAACAAAATGGCTATCGATATATTACTGCAACAATCGGTATTTGTTCGTTGTTCGAATAAAACACGTTCCAATGTCAGAATCTAAATGACAATAGAGAGTATAAGATTCATATATTTTCCCGTTCTTAATTTAGACATACTATATTCTTTAAGTAATCTAATCTAAAAATCGATCAGTATTTCTATTAATGAGAAATCGCCACTCAATATACCGTTAAATTATTAATTCATGTTGAAGTATAACTGTAAATGTCTCTTATTTTCCTTTAATAATGTTTTGGGCGCGTCCATTCACATTATGACGTACTTTTTGAGATTTAATACGTTCGAATTTCGAGGATAGGATCGGGTAGACATGAAATGTAATTTTATAATGGGTGTTTGCTGACTCAAAAGCAACGAGGATTTAAAGGTGGAAGGAAGGAAGTTCCGCTTTTGGTGCCCGCATATGGATTTATGAAGGGATTGAATCTCCTTTGAAGATCTAGATTCTAATCAAAGTACGGAGTTGGAAATTAGCGAATGGTAATTAAAGTGAAACGAGAATTCAAATTATCTCAGGTTTCACTGGTATATTTTAATAAATATCTTTAAATCAGATGTTTAATTCACGGATATTTCAGCGAAATTTTTAAATGTACATATTTGGTTAACACGGGCGTCACATTATTATATTTATGAGAAAAACTAGTGAATTTCCCCGTCAAAAATGACGGAATTAAATTAAACTCATAAAAATTTATATTTATTATCCTATCCATCTGATCCTTTTGAATAATCAAAAACAAGATTAATTTATCTCCAATTTTAAATTTCCCAGGACTTAAATAAGGTTATCCCTATAGTAACTCAATTTCTCCGAGCGATAAATAAATCAATAATAGTTAAATCTGTTATATTTGGCGATGTATTTATCTGAATCATAAGGACTTGTTTCGAATTTCGCAATCTATATCGGGATTACAAAAATAAGAAAATAGCAAATGAATAGATGATGATCGTAACATCGATAGCTTCTAGAAATTTCCTCTTCCTCGTAAAAGATCATTTATATGGTTGCTCCTTTTTGTGGTCTCGTCTCGAGGGATTTTCTGCGGCTTAGCTTTCATAGCTGACGATAAGTCTCACGTTACTATTTATATATGCCGCGCTTCGGTCGCAAATTAATATAGCTCGGTTGCGGTGATCTGGTGGGATCAGAGGGGCCAAAAAAGGGGGATTTATGATGGAAGATGAGGATGTTTTCAGCCCTACAATCCAGGATGAGAAGCTAAGTAATAGAGAAGACCACCCATAAGGAGTTCGAAATGGCCTTACATCACATCTCTAATAGATTTCCTCTGTAGCTTCTAATTTTACCATTTTAAAAACCGAAAGAGTTAAACACCAATTTAGTTTCTCGTTAGATGGCACAATAAAATTTTCGTGTGAAAATCAATCCACATTTTATATTTATGCACTAGTTTATTATGTGCACAAATTTGGTCTACGCCAAGTTTCATTAGGCAATATTTAATATTTCTAATATTTTGTGATATTTGATATTAGCTGAAACTATGGGTGAGATCTTCGTTTATTAATTGAAAATCTTAATGTTATTTGTTTGATCATGGAACTGTAAGATGATGTCGAATCAAAGTATTAATGAATTCTGTGTGTTTTTCTTTATGTTAAAAATATCTCAAGGCTATTTTTTTTGTATAATAAAGATACATAGATTTGATTCTTTGATGATTTATACTTACTGTCTGGAGACAATTACAGTGTAGTTGCATTTCAAAAACGCTTACTTCATGCACATTTATGGAAATAATTTGATAATCTTAATTTCGTTGATTGCATTGTATCCACTGAATTCATAGGTTTTTCTCTCGCCATCAGCTAAAGTACGTATTTTTCGCCTTCTCCTATTTCTTCGTAACTGTAATTAACTTAGACTGTTATTTCGTACGGAGATATCTGCGTTTTCTCTTCTTAGCTGGTGCGGTTTTCTTTTATAGAAGTATGTATACTATTCTGATCTTATGTAAAACATATAATTTAGAATTTTCCATGAGTCATTTTTCTTAATTTACCATTTACTTCCCAGAATCCTATCTGTTCAACATTTTTCGACCACGTTTGTTTGCGTCATCGGTTTTATCACATTCATGTTGTAGGGTATACATAGAAACGCAATGTTTCGTAATTATCGCAAAATTTGTCACAAGTAACCTATCAATAAAATATAAATTTACAAGAGAAATATATTTCATATTTTCACATTAAATACACCAAAAGCGAAACTATTGTTCAAATAAAATGTATAATCAAATCGTAGTTACAAATGAGGAGCGATTTTTAATTAAGATTCTCTAAATATAAATTCTTTTTCGACTAGAATTAGATTGAGGGTAAACATGCTTTCGCAGCTAGGCATGTTGGGCGTGGTGAGGAAAAAGGTTGCAAAGACGAATGATGGGGAAAGAGAGTTAACGGGTGGAAACCAGAGGAGCTTATAAGTGGAAGAAGTGGAAGGCGTAACGGAAATCCCTCGGAGAAGATAGAAGGGGAGAAGCGAGGAAAACCCCGAGAGATTGGGTAAAAAGTGTTAGAGGAAGCAGTAGAGGCGTGTTTGGAGGTGAAAGAGCAAAGAGATGGGCTTGAGTAGGAGTAGGTTTTACGATGGAAAGCGGGGGAAAATCTCCCCCGGACCGTTAAAAGTTAACGTGTGCTGAAAGGTGTTTGTCTCCAATAGCGCGTGGGATGTCTGTAACGAGCCGCTCTAGCTATTCCTTAAAAATTGAAGTGGGAATTTCTTTAACGACCACTTGAAACGAGCAGGTGAGATATTCATGGATTTTATCGCATCCAATGGGGAATTTTTTTATTGCGGAAGCACGATCGTTGTTCCACGAAATGAATATACCTTACGTTGTGATCTTAATATGCTCCCAAAGGCAGTTCGTAACTCAAGAATTTCGCATCCCGAACTCGATTTTTCATGATTTCCAACGTAAACCTCTCCGTCTTTTTCTTTAGCATGAAATGGATATAAAAAGAACTACGCAAACAACATTGATGCGGACTGGAAAAGCAATGGTCTCGGTTACGTTTTTCGCTTCAGTTTATTGATTTGGTTAACGCTGTTATTTGTTCCATTTATTAGTCCTAATTGCTTATTTACATTAACTCATTAATGGAATGAGAGACGTTACTACTGCGACAAAGCATTTAGAATTGGATTAATCTATGAATTCTGATATCCTAAAATTACATCGCCTTCTAAGTTCATACTTTGTTGTTAAAAACAGGCTATGAATCTATTCTTAATAATAATTTAATAATAAAATAATAATAATTCTTTAATTGATTTATTTATATTTATATGATGATTAGACCTCGATTAAATTAAGTGAATTAATTTTTAACAACATATCCTTAGCTAATATTTAACTCGCTATTTAATTTGTTCATCAGCAGCAAAATTTCTTGAGTTATTATAACAAAATCGGTAACTATGGCGATAACACAGTGATTATCCATCCTAACAGAAGTAAATTGGATTTGTTTACCAAGTAAATATCGCAAATTCGTATTATTTCTCTATCATTATCTAGAATCTGTCTTCAATTTTAAGAGAAGTCACAATTTGGTCTTGATGACTGTTTCCTTGCCCTAACGATCACCTTCTTTCTTACAGATGCTATCTGGCGAACGGACCTTGAGTTCTTGGGGATTCACCGCGATCGACTTGCTCTTCTCAGCTTTCTCTCTTCGAACTTCAATTCCTCCACGGGCACCTTCCCCGGCCTTCCCATCGTGCCTCCTTCTCTACCAACCCCATTGCCCTTCGAGGAAAGGGTTAACAGCAGCCTTTCCTTCTCCCCTTCCACTTCATCTTCAATCCCCCCTTCCATTACCACCCTCCCGACCGTCGCATCACCATCGGCGTCTGCAATTACCGCCCCCGCAGACAGTGATGACTTATGGGACAACGGCTCTATCTGGTGGGGATCCGGACCAATATCCACCGAGTTCCTCAACTACGCCCTAGCACTGACCGCGTATGCCGTACGGTACCCTTCCGTCTTCTGGAGGACGAGCAAGCCCCTGGCGTCTCTTCTATCGGTTCAGTTGGCAGCCAATGCCATCTACTCCCTGCTGTCCTTCGCTTCAACATCCGTGCTATACAAGGTTCAGGTGGTCAGAGCAGCAGAAGGAGGCTACGTAGATCCCAACGCAGATTCCGAGAGCTTTTTATTGTCGTTCTTCGTGAGCCTGCAGCCGGGAGGGGGAGGGAAAGGGGGTGAGGATGCCACCAACGCACCCTTCTTGCTAAACCCTATAGTCACCCTGGCATTGTTTCTCCTCTCCGGTGCGTTGGTGCTCGCTTCCAGCTTGGTGCTGTATCTTTACGGTCTTTGTCGGTTGAGGTCGTTTCTGGGCAGGCAGAAGGAGAGGGGGAGGTTAATTACTGTTCCGGGAGGGGAAGGTGGAGGAGGCAGTGGATGGGGTTATTTCTCCCATTGTGCAGCCCTTTGTGTCCTGATCTCGCTGGGAGTTTGCGAGGCGCCACTTCTGCACGATGCTGCGTTGGTGTACCGTGGAAGTTTGGATGGAGCAGTCCTGGCAGGGTCCATTGCTGCTGTGGCCCATCTTCTCCTGTGGCTGCTCGCTTGGTTGATCCTGACAGCTAAAAGGAGATGGGGTTTCAAGGTGAGGAAGCCTTCTTCGTTTTTTATCATCTTGTTTGATACAATGGTTATTCTTAACTGGGGATATGAGGGTGTATGTACATACAATTAATTGGATTTTATTAAAGGGTGAATTGTCCCTGTTTAGGCAAACTGGGCTTCTGTTTTTTTTAATACGGTTCATTTCTGATTAGCATTAATACATCTGTGATTAATTTTCAAAGTTTACAAAAAAGAGATCTCTCTGTATAAGAAAGCAAGTAAATCAGATTATTAGACAAACATTATCCAGAAAATTCTTGAAATTGTGGCTCAAAGAAGAGGGGAAGTATTCTTGATTTATTTAGTAAACATATGTTTTCAATGTATATGTTTGAAAATTACTTTTCATTAAAGATTTATCTCTGTTTGAACTTTAAATGTTCAGGAAAGTTATGTAAAATTATGAAACCAATTCAAGAAATATAAAGCAGAAAATCTTCATTGGCGAATATTTATTCATCTGTAAATGCGTAAAGTTTTTTGTCTTCTCAGAACTTCATCGTGCATCTTAGTGCATCATTTAATGAGTATTTGTGTTTATGTTATATGAATATATATTATTCATATTAATTTTCTGCCATTTGTTACCATCCACTCATTTGTCTAATTCTGTAATTTGGTACTTTTCTCCTAACCTCACAGGTGCGTGTGACTGTAGCCCGTGCCACTGTGCGGGCCACTCCACGTTCAGTGCAACTACTCACAGATGTGGAAATGGCCTCTCGTCATCACAACAGACGTCACCATTGCAGCAGTTCAGATTCGGCTGGAGTTCCTCTTCTGGTTGTGGGCAATGGAAGGGCTTATGCAGTCTCAGAGACCACACCAAGGAAGGCTATCATGGGAGTGGTCCAGAGAACAGTGTTAGAACAACAGCAGCAAAGGCAAAGGCAGCAACAGCAAAGGAAAGGCATATCCCCAGGAGAAGATGTAGAAGACTCAAATGGAGTAGGAGATGGAGATCTATTAGAGGATGAAGATGACGGAGAGCAAGTGTACTGGCTGAGACCCCAGCAGACAATTAGGAGAACTGTCTCTCCTAAACCATCTCCAGACTCTGAAAGGCTGACTTGGCTTACTCGTAAAAGCTCAAACTCTGGAAACAAATTGAAAGTGACTTTTGATGATTCTCTGAATTCTGGCAGCAATGGAAATGGTGCTAGGTGAGTGAAAAAGAATATTTATTTGTCACACCTCAGTGATTCATAGGCATCTATTATATGTATTTTATCTAGGTGGTAAAGAGTTAATTAAAGTATTGGGGAGCTAGGGAATTAGGGTAAACATGAGTATTTATTTACAAATTATTATTTCTTATACAAATCACATGGAAAGATGGAAAAGGGGTTGCCCTTGAAGGACTTCACATCAGAGTCCCTAAATATCTGGAGCTGCTGCTATTATTCTACTGTAATGGTTGACATTCTGCAATAGGACTTGCTTAGACCATACTCATGCTTTTTCCTTGTTTAGCAAATATTCAACTGAAAATAGATATTCTTCAAAGGGAATACAGGCAAAGTCTGCTTCAGTTACTAAAGAAATTAAATAAATTTGCCAATTACAACCAATTTCGGTTGCTTTCCAGCTTTGGGGAAATGTTTTAATTTGTTGTAGTTTGTGATCTTTCCCTTTTTCACACTTTTTTCCTTGTAAAAAGAAAAATATTTCAAGGATCTCCTTGAATCTCCCTATCTCGTAAGATATAATTCTCTATATATTATTTTAAAACATACATTTTTGGTGACCGGGGCTTTTCTCCCTTATTACACCACCAATAAATATAAATGAATGACCATTTGAAGGGAAAAGTTGTCAGGTTCCTGCTAAAAATAGTCAGACAAATAATCCACCATTTGTTAAACAAATTGAATTAATATTTTAATTATGGCGCTGTGTCCTGGACCAAAAATGTCCGGGTTGCTATATACAGATTAAATTTGTTTACTTAGCGACGAATGTAAACAAGTTTTAAAATCGGATGAAGCACCTATTCTCGGTCATAAAATGATTTGCAATTAATATTACAGTCTCCATGAACGAAAAATTCGACTTCGCACGCAACCACAGTTTAAGAAGCAAGCCACATTGCATCTTGCGGGAGCAGAACGACAGCCGTAGAAACATGAACATTGCCGAATATGAAAGTTTATGTCACGGTTTTATCGTGTGGTATATTTCAATAATTTTGCATCATATTACTTCCCGGTAGCTTTAATTTAAGATCGGCAATATTTAAAATTCGATTTGGGGTATTATGATTAGATTTTGGAGTATTCAAAGAAAATTACAGAAATTAATTACGAGTCATGCGATCAAAATAATTAGGTCGTTAAGTTGTTTTCCGAGTATTCAAATTTATTTTGGTGAAACTTTCGTGTGTTGCTTAAAACATTCGATAACATTTATATTCTCACGTTCTCTAATATAATAGGGATTTTATTTGGGTTCATATGGTAAGGCGTTAGAGAACCCAAGACTTTTTATTTGGCCATTGAGTTTCGTTGCTGGATGTGTAGATAGCGATATCTATCGATACAAACGAGGTATATCGAAACAGACACTTATAATGAATATGAAGGTGTGAATTTTTAGGTATGGTTTAGTTTTTGTGTATTTGTTTGTAACGATTAGTGTTTGTTGAAGTGTATTTGGGTGGGAAATTGAGTATAAGTGTCGTCTTCTGCGAAAGTTTCGCACGGGGCAACTAGTTTATCATATATCAAGTTTATAAATTGAAACTTTATCTTCTATAACTTTATTAATCTAAGCAATAGCAGATAGCAATCTAAGATTTTGCTCAAAACCATGTAGTTAGAATGAGAGATAAAATTACAGTTCATTTAACTTCTTTCTTCATTTTTATAGGCTCTACACATTTGAAGTTGAATAAAAGCAACATCTCATCTATTTCTCTTGCTTATATATTGAGATATTTTTTGTTTCATGGTTTTATTATGAAATTAATGGACCAATTAAGTTCTGAGTTACAATTTTAGATGGAAAAGTAATTATGATATGTTTGCATAATATTAAGCAGTCCTACATAATCTTGGATGCATAATTTAATTAAACTGAACTTCAGGCCTTACATCATTCTAGTCTATACCTTCAGTTATGATTGATATCATTCCATATTTTATTTCAATAGGAAACTCAAAGTGCTAACAAAGGCACCCAAAACTGCCTTGGCTGGAGGAAGAGGTAAGTTGAAGAATGGAAATGGTTCTGATGCAAATGGGGACCCAAATCGAGCTAGAGGTGGCAGAAGGCGAAATCCTCTTCTTTCTGATTCAGAAGACTTTTCTGGAGAAGACTGTGAAGGAGGCATTCCAGAAGATGATGGAGACTATGCAACTCTTAGAGAACTCCCAATGCCAATTGGGGATGATGAAGATACACCATCGGAAGATGCAAAGGTATTTCAAACAAAAGAATTTAGAAAGGTGTTCTAATAGTGAATTGAGGCAAATATATGCTGATGATTACTTTGCAGTAAGGCATTTTTTCCCTGACTCATTGTGCTAAAATTTCTTTTCCAGGTGTTGTAATGAACTTATATTAGTTGGATACCTATTTTAGTTTTTGTGCATCAATATAGACCACTTAATTTCCATGAACACCACTGATACATAATTTGAGCAAAGTCTAGAGAATTATCCCATAGTTGATTTCTATTCATGATGCATGGAATTCCCAGTAGGACTGAGTTTTGTATATACTGTTCAAAGTAGACTTATACCAACCAGATTCTCTTACCTTAGTCCCTGGTTTATGAGAGACTAGTGAGTTGTAATTTTTAATGGAAAATCACTTGACAACTGTGTTGCTAGCATACAAATCTAGATGATTTGGACTGGTGTGAAAATACAAGAGAAAATTTTTACTGTGTGAACTAACATAGCTCACTCCAGCAAAATCCTTGCTAAATGATGGTAATTGGCTTCTTACCTTGCACTTGAGAAGTAGTGGCTACTAGCTAATCCAGTTCATAGCTGCTTTTGTAAAATAATGACATGGTGTGCTTTACTTGCTAGCGTGTGTAACCCTCATGTATTTACCTCTCCAACGCACTTGTTTTAGCTTTTGGACTCGGTGGCAGATGGAAGTGTTACCTACGCAGCAACTAACAGGGACCTCTTGCTCCCCGCTGATTATGAGGATACCTTACCTGAGCCATCACCACTCCCTCCCCCATCTCCCACTGAGATGGAACAGGTCCAAGGGGATGAAATAAACAACCAAACCTCTCCCCCACCTTCTGTCAATACCTCTTCTGCCCAGCCTATCCACAATCCTGACCCACAGGTAATTCAACTATTTGCTTTTGGAATATCTAGATATATGTCATAAAATATTAATTAACTGAATCTTCCATAACTAACCTTGTTACCATTAAAGGTTCCAATCTGCAATGAATACTTTGGAAACTTTGACTCGATGTCAAAGACTTTGATATATCTTCACTTTGCATCATGTAAATATCTTTTGATGTTTCAAATATATTTTCCAGTAAAACTTTTCAGGGAACAAGGAATGTCATGGAAGTCAATTTAGAATTGCATAACTTCTGTCATTAGTAATAGCATTTTTATTGTAGATAACTGATACTTGCAATTTTGTTGTATAAACAGGTGATTTTATGTTCTGGATATCTCATAATTGATCGTAACAATTTTTAATTTAATCACATTTGTGAACATTTATGACTTACAAATCAGTTTTAACCATTTCGTAATTCTGTGTTTCAATTCTGTAATAGAAATTTTAGCTATATTCTTTGAGTTACATAACCTCATCCTTTAATTTATATTTTGTTACTTTGATTATGGAGTGTAATTGTTCTGTAAATAACCCTGCCTGGTTTTTGTGCATTGCAAAAGTTTTTAATTTCCTTAAGAAATGCTTTCATGTTTGTTTTGTTTCACTCTTCTCTTGTTTTAATGCATAGGTATGAAATTATCGGTAAAATTTAGTTATTCTAGCTGTTTTAATTCCTAAATCTTGATAGCCAGTATACTACATACAGAAATATTCCTATATTCTTCTTTAAAAAAATGAAAGATGAATTAAAATTGTCCTTTTTTTAATTATCTTTGAATTTTACTGGGGAATAGTTGAGAAATCTCAATTCAGTTTAAATCCTCAGTATGCTCAACTTTCTAAATGTTTATATTATCAAAACTATGTATATTATCATAACTATTTATTCATATATTCATTTTTATTTGAGGAGAATAGGTATCATTAATATCTGTTCTCCTAAATATAACAAAACTACTTTGGAATTAATTTTTACCTTAAACATAAAGTTTTCCATCATTCAGTTATTTACAGAGCCCATTTATATGTCTCACCAGAGCTATGTATCTTTCTTTAGTAATCTATTCATTTCAGTTAGATACTCCTCATATAACTCCCACCCAAGAGCTTAGTTGAATTCAACCCTTTAACTCTCTTTGTTTGAAAATGCTGTTCTTGTTGCTATGTATAATTTGGAAATAAGGAACTTTTAGAGAAATGGTTGTGGATATATTATAACAGCATTCCAAATCATTTTATGCATATCTTATGTCTTTAGTTGCCGTATCTCCTCATATTTACTTTGGTTGTATTATTCTGGTTGTTTGCTTTATTTTATGACCTAATGATGGCCATATAATGCCAAAACCATTTTTCATTTGAAACATTTTGCAGAAAATATACATCCATTTTCATTCCTTCAGTATGGGTTCCACAATATTGTAATTACCTCCAAAGATATCAAGTATTTTCTTAGTTCAGTGAATTGTTATAGCAAATATAATAAAAAGTTGAAAATAAATTTAAGATCCAAAATAGTGTTTTGAGGGTATCACTCTTTGACAAACATTTAGTTTTTTACAAGAATTCAGGAATGAAATCCATCATTTTGGGCATTCATTATGAGGGAAATTTGAGGAAGATGTTTTAGTTCTGTGTGAGAGCTTGTATTTTAATTCAAATTTTCATACAGTCAAAATTAATGTCTTATGTAATTATAAGGTAGAATCCAAAATTAGAATCATTCTTATTTGAAATTCTCAGGCTTTTTAATATTTTTATGAATGATTCTTTATTATATACTTTGGTGTGACTTATTGGCACCTTTTAGACAAGGCTGCTCCCACTTTTACCTAGGGGTAAAAATAACCACCCTGTAGTACACATAAATGACAAATATGTTTCACTGACTTAACTGAAGTTGTATAATTGTATATTTTTTTATTGATCTGTTTGTTACTCATTATTTGAACCTTTTGTACATATAAGAATGCTTCTCTGAAAAATACACAAATACGAAAAATTCAATTATTATAATATCTATAGACCCCTTTTAGAAATAGTAGATATTTCAATAGGTATGTTTATTTATTATCACTTTTAATAAATATTTTTTCGGGGAACACATTTTTCGGAAATCAAACTCTAATTCTGATAATTTTTAGAATCAGTTTTTTGATAAAGTTCCTTTTTCAGATTAAATATTTCCCCATAGTCTCTTAAATTAGAATATTTGGTGCACACTTAGTCTTAGTGATTTTGCTCAAGTCTTTAGAACTTGAATTTCCCATCTTAATTGAAGTTTTTTTAATAAATTAAAATATCAAAGATAAAAATGTTTTACTCTGTAGCAGAGGTCAGTACGGTGGAACATCATGGTGTAATGAGAATGGATACTGGGAGAAATAACTCATTGGATATTATTCAGAGTAAGGCATTAAAGATATATATTTAGGAATGGAATGGTTCTCATAGGTGGTCCATGAGAAAAGTAGAAGAGGTATTGGGATGTTGCTTGGTATTTACATAGAATACATTAGGATAAAAACTGGGAATTAGAACTAACCCTTATTAAAAGAACTTCTAGGATATAGAATGACGGATAATGAGATACATTATGTCCAATTGACATATTTATAAATATTTTTAATGGAATGAGTAGCTACATTTTGCAACCTTATTAACCCAATAGACTTAAGTAATGGGTACATAGGAAATGTAATAATTAACATGATGAAATAGTCATTTATGATACTTCATTTATAAAATAAAAGCTTGATGGTATAATGCTTGCTACCAATAAATCCAAGGATCACATTTGGTTCTGTATCAGTTTATTTCCCAGATTTCTCTTCTTATAGGAACATCTCTTTTGACATCCTGTACTTTCAGTTCTTCTCTGTCTTTTTCTTTGTTGGAATTATAAGTTAATACTGAAATCAAATGACCAGCAGGAATGACAAACATTCTTTCTATTATTAAAGAGTTGTAAACATAAGGGAGCCTATTTGAGCTATTAAAATATAATTTAAGTGAATAATATTAAGAAAATAATGGAATTAATATATAATTTTACATAAAACTTGATATTTATCAAATAAAATTTTGCAAATATGGGCACTCTTATGGCTTACTTCAATAATCAAGATCACAGTAATATCACTTAGGAAGTTTAACATTGACATATATAAGTAATACTGTGTGGTTTAATGCTGAAAAATTCAACTCATGAAACATTCTTCCTGAACTATGCTTAATCCTTAGAAAGAGACACATATCTGTTATAAAATATATCTGTTATAATTATGAATTAATTCTATCTCTGTGATTTATAATAATCAAGTACTTTCAAAGTTGGTAAGAATGCCTATCTTCATGTATTTCAAGCTTGAACTGTTATTTGGAACTGTTGATCTGAATATTTTCCTCTACCAAGCATGCAGGATTTCAGATTTATCATTGCTAAATTTATTTTCCATTTTTCCTCACAATTTCAAATCTTGGAGTTATTGTATCCACCATTAATTAATATTGAATACAAAAATATTTAGTTTGATCTATTTTATAGGAAAATCTTAGATGCTATACTTATACCATTTCTTTCTTTGATTCAAAAATGTTCCTAAAAATTCATATCTTTTATTTGGAAATAAATGTCCATAATTATCTTCTAAAGTATAAAATTGAATCATTTCCAAAAAATTACTTCTGTGAAAATTAAGAATCAGCTTACTCCAGAGCTTTTTTCATTTTCATTCTTAGGTAGCTCTTCCATAAATTAGACATACCTTTATATTAGTTCCCTTGCAATTTGATTTTATAAGTCCATTCCAATATGATTAAAACTTATAAATCTAAGTCAGTTGGTATACAGTTTCAGGTGTCAGTTACACCACGCTGTCTGAGAAGAGCAGATTCTGGAATGCCTCATGAAGAAGATGTCACACCAAGGTCTGAGTCAGTCAGTACTGAAAGTTCAGGTGGCTCACCACCAGAGCATAGTGGACACAGCGATGAAACATCCAGTGGGATTCACTCAAATTCCAGTGGTGAAACAGGACAAGGAGGACAGCAAGTTGTTACAGTAGCAGGCATGGCACCATCTAGGCGATCAACAAGTGTTGATGACCTGGTGACCACAGAGCAAGCCCCAAAAGCAACAGCTGCTCCTTGGCGCAGCTTTTCATTGCAAAGGAATATTCAGCCACCGACATCCGAGGACTATGCTGACTTTCCTCCACCTCCCCCTCCCCCTCCCCCACTTGAAGAAAGCACTGTGGTAATCCGTAGGAAGCAATCTCGTCCAAAGACAACAGATCTCACTCAGGCTGAACCATTTGGAAGATCAACTAACATGAGGATGACATCTTTTACTGACCAACCAGATGGTTCGAGAAGTTCAATTGCTGGATCTTCAGCAGGAGGTGCAGCAGGGGCATCAAGGCCCAACCAACCAGCACCTTCATCTTCATCATCAAGAGATTATGTGTCTAGGGTACCACCGTCTGGTACAGCATCACTGCCACCACAACACAATCCCCCTCATCCAGTGTTTCAGTTGGCATCTGCAGGAGGTAGAGGAGGATGCCATTCTTTTCCACGTATCCAACCACAACAGCCCCACCTTAACTACCCAGTTCACCCACATCACCATCAGCACACAACGCTGCCAACTCATCACAATGGAGTAAGAATTTTTGGAGGTCCTAACCCAATCTCAAATTCATCTTTCAAGCACTACAGGCCAGGCATGCAGCTTGCCAGTGTGATGGCCCAGGGACCTTCCTATTATGGCACTGCAGTTACAGCTTCTGTCCCAGCTGGTAGGGCAATGGGTATTGGTGTGGTTAATGGAGTGGCAAGGGTACCAGAGGAAACAGCAGGGCATCACACATTCCCAGCTGTGAAAAGAGTTGAACTTATTCCACATATTATGAAAGCCAATGGTGTCGGACAGGACAGAGACTCTGCAAATTTTTCTATGGCATCCAGTGGTGACTCAGATAATTATATAACACATGGCTAAGGAGAAAAATTTCTCTTAGAGATGTGCTGTAATCTGTTTGAAGGTGTCAATGCTGATCTGTGAGTGAATATGATCCATATTTCATGCTCATTTAACTTGCTGCTGTAATTGTGTAGAGAAATTCCCCAACTTAGGTAAAGCCATTACCAAGTTAGTTGCATTAAAATACATAGTCCCTCAATTTCTACATGGTCAGAGAGTGTATTATAACAGAAAGGACTGGAGTGGAATATGAGTTTAAAATTTGATTGCATTAGGAGAGGAACTCCATAAAATTTTAAGTTGTGAGAGTATTGCCTTAACTGAGGAAAGACATTTTAAGGCATACAGTGGTGCAAGAATCTTGAATATAGCTTTTCAGGAATGATGTAAGTATTTTACGATATGAAAGATCAACAGGTGGGCCATGTGTTAAACCATCAGTTAGCATCTTTGTTTATAGTCAAGCTATTTATGGTGTAAATTAAGTATGCAGATGGATGACTAAAAATTGCTAAGGGATCACAGCCATTTTACATTTTGGACAATAAACAACCATTTTTATACAACAGTCAAAGCAAGGATATTTCTTTTTTTTAGTAGCAGTGAACAGGGCCGGCTCTAAGTGGTAATAGAAGTACCCAAAGCACAGGAATTCCCTGCTTCTGGGAGTGTCCTAGATTTATGCTCTTCTTTAATACTAGTTTGGAAAGATTGAGGCAGGGGTACCTTCATATGATTTGGTATCTGGGCACCTGAATACCAAGAGCCAACCCCGGCAGTGAATGTGTTAAATTCTAATGTTCTTTTGAAGTTTGGCACATTAGAATATGACTATCTAGAGAGGACCACTGATGATCTTTTTCTATGTGTAAAACTTTCGATTAATGCAAGCTGTCAAAGATAACTTAAATTGATTATTCCTTTGATGAGAGGGAGTTAACTAGAATACCATATAAATGACTGGGTGTTTTGTGTTTGAAGAATACATTATCCTGGCCCTAATAACTATTACTGCAAATGAATAAAGACCTTTTTTATCAAGTAGTATTAGGAATTATAAATGTATTGAAAAATGTATACTGCCTGACAAGTGAAAAGTCAATGTTACTCTCTGGTTGATGGAATCATAGTCCCATTGAAAAGCCATTATTTGTGCCAGTGTCTTGATGAGATTCCCGTACATCCATATTTTGATGCTCTACAAATGTTTATGAGTGTAGCAGTTTTAAGATTTTTACAAGGCATACATTATTCTTAAAGATGACAATAAGTTTGCTATAAATAATAAATGCAGTCATTTAGAGTTTTCTGTTCTTGTTGTTAGAATATTAATTAAATCTTTAAATAATTTTTCTTTGATGTGACAAACATTGTGTTATTAATCAAGTAAAAATGCTGCTTGACATACTTTGTCTGAAGTTAGCCACATTCAAAGTTAAATATTTTCAGATATCCTATCAATTTACATGAAATCAAAACTTCAATTGATCTAGAATATGACTACTTAATTTAGTTTTTTACATTTATGCCATAATGCATTTTGCAAGACATCTCTTGAATTAGCTAGTTCTTTTGTACAAATGGTAGACATTGATGGACAGGAGTATTAAATTTTTTAATCAAAATACATTTTTTAACGACATGATCATTTTTCTCAAGATGCTTCATTATCTTCACAAATATTTTTATATTTAGACTATATGCATATTTGCATAAAATTTGAACCAGATTTGCATAGATTGGGCAAATATATGCTGTTTAGAATTTTTACTTGTAACCAATTAGCACAAATGGTAGTATGATGCTACTGAGTCATAGACACTTTTTTCAAAGATGGCTTTTCCAAACCCCTCTATCAATACGTAATTTTCCAGTACCATTTTAGAGCTGTCAGTGCTGCCAACAGCAGTTTGCATTTTAAAGATTCAACTATAAAGCTGTATAATATACTGTTTGAATTGGTATATTTACATTTCCCAAGGTTGCCAGCACAAATATTCTCAGTACAATTATGCTAATGCAGCATATCAGTATGTATTCCACTTATAACTTTTAAAGAGCAGTGGGATTGTTTTTGTCAAATTTTGGAAATGAATTGAAAAGAAATACTTTCTTATTGAAAATTATAAAAGCAAATTGCTGTGAGCTTAATGTACTAATGATATACAATTTTCTTAATGATATTCATAGCATCCAAATTTAGCCAAATTTTAAAAAATCTTTCTCTAAATATCATACTAAAATAATCTTGACTGAGAAATGGACATTCATTTTCAACTGAACTGTCTTGCTTTTAAACTGCAGAAAACTTCCCTTGGGCTTAGTGTAAATTGATCAATGACATTATGTTTCTACACTACACTTAAAAATTTTGGAGATATACTAACCATATAATCTGATGTTGAAAATTAGACAGTCATTGTTGTTAGGCAATTGAACTCCTGAAAATGCAACACTTATTTATTCTTTTTATTATAACCAAAAAGGTTTTATTTATCATAAAATATTTTCAAAAACCTTTGTATTAATCTCATTGTATTGGGAAATTTTCTTATTTTATGCACTGTCATGGCTTTTATTTAAGTTTATGTACATAGTGAAAAATGCCCGAAGAAGTGATGTCATGACCTTGCATTAATTTGAGAAAATTGTTTTTATACTGCCTGAAATAATGTAATAGTGTTTAATGTGGATAAATAAAGTGTAAAGTGAAAGTTGACATCTAGTTAATTTACTCTATGATATTTAAAAATTAATTATCTTATTAATATTTGTATCATTAAATAAATATAAGTATAAATACTTACATAATAATCACCATTTTGAGTCAAAGATGAAAGCCTGCACTAACTAAATTCTGTAAAACATGAGTGACAACTTGTGTAAAATACTTATTTGAAGAATTATTGTTAGTTTAGTGAATCCATCATGCCTTTAAACATATCTTTTGCATTAATAAATACCTAGAATATTTAGTGAAGACTAGAATTTTTGCATTTTGGAATGCAAAATCATTCATCTTGAAAGCGATTCGAATATTTACTGATAACACAGTGATTAGGTTGGGATTCAAAATAAGAATAATTAAATCAATACTGATTAGAATTTAAACTTGGCTAACCTAGAAAAGAGAGAAATATCAAACTGTGGATACTTTATTTACTTACTAAAAACATTTGCACTTCACCCCACAATTTCTATACTGCAAGCTTTAATACTCGAATAATAATTTCTATTCATTGAATAAGAACCCCACTGTACAAGATCTCCACTATGACCAGATGAATAAATCTGACCTATGGAAGAAACCAGATTTCGCAGAGTACATAATAGTATTAAATGAGTATTCGGTATTTCTGATTCAGTAAAGGTGAGATAGAAAATATCACTTATATTGAAAATCTTGCTTTGTGAAGGTATTGGCATTGACAGCAGTTGAAATCTGCAAAAGCTCCTTTATCTCATCTTGCTTACTTCCAGCACTCAAAAAATTCAGCAGTTAAGCAAAAAATTCACTAGTCTGGAACTTGAATCAATGAAGAAAGTAGCTGTTACACTCTGCTAACTCAGACTTATTCTTCGTTCCAGACGATCTTTATCACTACTACCATCAGTAACTGTTTCTTGGACTTCTAGAACGACGAAGATAGGGTTTCACGTTAACGATCAGTCAAAAATTGTAATTATATCACTTAGTAAGGAGGTTGCACTACTTACTTAGGTATATGTTCACAAATTTACCTAGGTCTATGATCGCTTTAACTCCAAGGAATGGGCAAAGTTTATTTTGTGCTCATTTCGTTCCTTTTAAGGTTTTAAGGGGATAAAAAGATCCGATAAAGATCTCCGCAAATTAATCTTTTTCAAGGGAACAATTTATCCGATTCCTAATCACAGCAATTCCTGTTTACTTCCATTGATTACACTACAGCCATTAGCTTATGTAGTTGCGCACTGCAGACTTAACTTGCGAATAGCAGACATGTGTAAATATGACAGGTGAGTACCTGCTATTACTTTAGTTTCCTTTAGCTTTTCTTCCTCACGAAGGTCAACAAAGATAGGTTCGGAAAATTGTCCACTTGGCCCCCTACTTAAGAATTATAATAATAATTTCTTTTATGGAAACAGGAATAACATGACCCAATTAAATCCATTTTAATAATTATGGACGAGACCACACGAATTCCAGACTTCCCTTTCCTTTCTTTCCTGCAGTTGGATCCTACTCCAGTGAGTGCTGAAAAAAAACGAAGGAAAGGCTACATATATAGTGACAGACTATCGTCACGTATTCTCGAATATTCCCGTGAACCACATTTATGATTCCTTGGAAATATCTTCAATTATCAATTTGAATATCCACAATGTGGCATAACGTTGGGTTAGGCGCTGGGTCGCCGCAACAGATCTTTTAAAGGCAGAATTGTCGGAGGAAATGTTCTAATATATTCAGTATAGAATAATCCGAACAAAATATGCGGGACGAATTTTGGAATATTTTGGAGGGAGATTTTCGCATTATAACCACAACGTCTGACCCTCCAAAGAAAGTTTAGTGGCAGAAGGAAAAATTTAGGGCATTATCCTTTTGTAAGCTCCATTAAAATTATTATTTCTCCTCTATAAATAAAGCTTGGATTGGCGAAAACTTTTGTTAAGGGTATGAATAAATACGATGAAGTTTTACAATGCTTAAAAAGGAAATTTCCGTTCTTGACTGTAGCTAAAATTAAAGAAGTTATATTTGTTTTCTGTAAGGGATGTACAAATGGCCTCCATCTTGGATGTTCCGGTGTAGAAGAGAATACATGGAAAGGAAAGTCACGTAAATCCAAGGATGAATGGAGGTGTCGTACCTGCCGAGAAATGCCGATTATTAGCACTGAGTTGGATGGAGCAGAAGGTAAAGACGCTTTAGCAAAAATTGTGGACGAAGTAAAGGAGATAAAAAATGACAAAAATAGACATTAATAAAACGCTTCTCTTTCTCAGTGAAAGTTATGATGACTTTAAGAACTGCCTAAAAAGTCATATTGACCTGGTGAATGAGTTAAAGAAGGAATTGAGTGAAGTGAGACGAGAGAATGAAAGAAAGGACATGATAATTGAGGACTTATATTCTAAGGTAAATGTTTTCGAACAGAGGGCTTAAGAAAACAATCTGGAAATTGTTGACCTTGCTGTAATGGACGATAGCAAAGACGTTATTAAGCAAAAGGTAATCAACCCTGTTAATGATATTGGGTGTGATGATTTAAGGGGTGACGAAATTGAAGATATATATGTAAGTAAGATAAGAAATGATGGAAAAAGTAAAGTTATTGTTAAGCTTAGCAGTACCATAAACAAACAAAAGGTTATGCAACATAAGCAAAAACTAAAGGATATGAAGATCAGGTCAAAATACAAAGAAAATATCTTCATGAATGATCATCTAACATGGTATTTCAGAGACCTACTCTGGAAAGTCAAGCAACAAGCCAAGGAAAAAAACTTTAAATTTTGCTGGTATAAAGATTATAAAATATTATTGAAAAAGGATGAAAATAGCCAAATAATCACAATTTCAAAAGAAGCTTATTTATGCAAGATAACTAGTCTTCAAAATAGCTCCTAGATCTCCCTTGTTTAATTTAACTTTTCACATAAATAATTAATCATGCACACCTTTGATTTCATTCAAATAGATAGTAAACTATATATATACATATATATATGACTTGACGCTTTCCCGGTGAAAAGTTTGTTGAAGGTAATTTTCTCGGGCTGCTAACCAGGTCAGTGCTGGCAGAAGTGCCAAATATGTGTATATATATATACACATATTTGTCCTACTATGGATATATCTGAGCTATGTGATGGTTTCTTTGAACCAAAGTGCAATACAATTAATCGCTTTTCTGACTTATACAAGAATGTTAGGTTTAATAACTCTATTTTACATCTAAATATAAGGTCAATGAGAAAGAACTGTTCTGAATTTTTGATACTATTGGAAGTAATATCTGCACAATTCAACCTCAACCTATTAATTTTAACTGAAGTTAACATTGTAAAGGCTGAACTCAACTCTTTTAATTTAAAAGGATTCGATAAATTCTATAATCTAAAAGAACTGCGAAAAGGGGGTGGAATAATTATATTTGCCAAAACAGATCTCAAATTTCTACATCTGAATATCAATTTAGAACATGCTGAAAACTTGTGTGGAACTATGGAAATAAATAATGTGAGAACTCTGAATATGGCAATTTACAGACCACCCAATTTTAACAAAAGAAGCTTTATCTCTGAATTAACAGAAATTCTGAACTGTTACATGTCCTTGGATACTCTTACTATTGGTGATATAAACATCGATATTACTGAAAAATCAGATATACTTGCAGAAAATTATCATGATATGCTACTTTCCAATGGTTTCACCGAAGTTATAAATGATCTAACAAGAGAAGCAATCATAATGGATAGTTATGTATGTAGGTCATGTTTGGATCATATCTACTATAAAAGTAAAAGTAAACAATATGAAGGCCTAATTCTTAAGTGCAATACCTCAAATCACTATCCTATTGTGATAGACTTTGAGACTAATAGCCATTTAGATGAAGAAATATCTACTATACAAGTAGAATCTTATATGAACTACTATACCAGATGGTAGACAACCTCATATCCAGGAATGATTGGAGCAATATTGTCAACATTCCAGCAATATTGAGAACATTCCTCACTCCAATATGATATCCTATGTAAGGAAATTGCCTCTTTTCATAAAGAAAGTATGGTAACTGTGAAAATGGTGAGTGATATATCTCATATTGCCAGAAGGGAACATAATAGGAAAAAATACATTAAGTGGTTAAATATCAATATATCAAATCTGCTCAAAGAAAGGGACTCTGCCTTTCAAAGATGAAAAAATTCTCCAAGCAACTCTAGATATAAAGAAAAATATAAGCATCTAAGAAATATTGCTGTGAGGGAAGTCAAGAATGGCAAAAGAAATTATTATGATGAAAAGTTTGACAAGGCTAAAAATTCTCAAATGTTATGGTCCGAAATTAACCACTTAATAGGAAGATCTAGTAATAAATCTGGTGATGAAAATATCATTAGCAATTTTAAAAACTTTGGGGACTCCATATTCTTATGTGATTCTTTTGCAGAACACTTCTCTTGTGGCTCAATGACGTTAATGCAAAAATGTGTTGTACCTCTCAGCAGCTATGAAATGTCCTCCTCACAAAACAGCCTAGCAATACTTCCAATTACCCGTGAAAGGACGATTAAGATAATCAATTCCCTACAAAAAAAATCCTGTGGATTGGATAATATCAGGGTAAACAACATAAAAAACAACATTGTCCTTGCTGATTTAATGACAAACTTCATCAATAACAACCTAAGAACAGGCAAAGTCCCATTCAGCCTAAAAGTAGCCATAGTGAGACCAATCCATAAAAAGGGTTCATTCTCTGAATTTAATAACTACAGGCCTACTTCTATTTTATCTGTGGTTCATAAAATCTTAGAGAAATATGTTGCATCTTGCCTGTTAGATTATCTTGCCAAATACAAAATAATCAATTGCTTCATCAATTTGCTTTTCTGAGAAGTAAAGGCACAAGGAATGCCCTTGAAAAGTTTGCTGACATTATCAATTACAACTTGGACAAAAAAACCAGGTGATTGTTTCCTATATTGATTACAGGAAAGCCTTTGATCTCGTAAATCATGAAACCCTTCATAACATTGGAATAAGAGGAACAGAACTTAAATGGTTTAAAAGCTATCTCACTAACAGAAGCTTCTATGTTAAAATAAAAAGCTTCATGAGTAAAAAAACTAAGTGTGGAGTTCCACGAGGTTCGATACTGGCTCCAGTACTGTTCATAATATACATCAACAATCTGTCTAAAAATATTCAGCACTCTGAAATATTAATGTATGCTGATGATGTACTCCTAATTTCAGCTCACAATACATTTGAATTAGCCTCAAGATGACATAGACAACCTAACAAAATGGTCTCATGATTATGACATGAAAATTAACACACAAAAAAGTAAAGTGATGCATATCTGTAGCAGATCCAATCAAAGGAAAAATACCAAAATTAAAATCCATAGCCATAGCTGCCTCCACAACCTTTGTAAAGATACATGTAATTGCAAGTATATTGATCAAGTCAATACCTATAAGTACTTAGGAATCACAATAGATGATAACATCAAATTCAGCACACATCTTTATGAACTAAGCAATAAACTTAGAAAAGTCTGCTTCCTGTTGTATCACACTAAGCCTGT
Source organism: Pachydiplax longipennis (assembly GCA_036926295.1). Classification (NCBI taxonomy): domain Eukaryota; kingdom Metazoa; phylum Arthropoda; class Insecta; order Odonata; family Libellulidae; genus Pachydiplax; species Pachydiplax longipennis. Next base: position 18,337,817 of record JAVFKF010000012.1, read on the forward strand.
GGTTTTCAGAAGAATTGCCACTACTATCTTCCATGCTTTTTTTGAATCTCTACTCTGCTATGGTATTACAATATGGGGTAATGCCTATGAAACACACAAATCAAGAGTTAAGAGACTGCAGAATCAAGCCGTCAAAATAATTCTTGCCAATGGATTTAATAACGACTTGAAAGCAAGCTACAGGAGTCTAGGTCTTCTACCACTTGACAAGCTCTACGAGTACACACTGATACAGTGATTATCGAACTACAGCTGAACGTCAGCATAATATGACTTGCAGAAACAGACCCCAGTTCAAGATTACTCATTGCTACAATTCTCATAGAAGCAACAGACTATCAGTTACTGTTCCTAACAAACTGAACGAGCTGCCTGACGAGTTGCTTAACATAAGCAGTATAGCTCAACTAAAAAAGAGATTGAAGTCTTATCGTTTCACTTAGTAGTAAATCTATCTGGATAGCATCATGCAAGAAAATATTTTATTTTATTTATTTATTTCTTTTCCTAAGATACTTACATCCTTGTTTATTGTATTTTCTTGATTAATTCCACTTTACTCTTTCATTATTTATTTTGAAGAATCAGTAAACAATTGGGTGATTGTTCACCTATGGGGTATATATATTTCTCTATAAAAAAGAAAAAATTGTAACTTTTTTGTGCTTTGATTAGGAAAGTGAAAAAATAAAAATTGTCATTCTAATTAAAATTGTCTGACTTGGCTAACATTATTGTATATTAATTTGCTTGTTTATATGATATTTGTTCTATTTCTTATATGGCTAAAATGTGATATATATATCCATTCAGAATAATGCTGATACTTTTATGTTTGGTTATGTTATGTATGTAACTATATATTTGATATAGCTGATATATTATACATATGTACCATATACCTGATGTTTTATGCTTGTATATATTGAAATTACTATATATTTGCTATTCTTAGTGCTAAAAATCTTCTTTATTTTTACTTGAATTTTCCATTATGCTAATATTTTAACATAACCTGGCACCTCCTGATGAGCCACAATTTGACTCAGGAGAACCGAAATTAACATTTATCCTCAACTAATAATTCTTGTGTTTTCCAAAAGATTACCAATACTCCATTGTACACAGGATTCTAATATTTGTACACATGATGCTAATATTTCTAAATGCACAATGGAATGGGCAATAAATATGCTTTGCTTAATGTAAAAAATAAAAAATAAGCCGTATTTCGAGACAATTTCGACTTAATTTGGCTTAATTTTTCCAATATCTTATCAAAAGACCAATTTTATGAGCAAATTTTGGCCTCATTTGCAAGATTTTCCAAATATCCTGCTGAATTACCCGTTTTTAGTGCGAATTTAAGCGTACTTTGGAAGATTTTTTCAATTAAATTGCAAAATAAGCCGTTTTTTGCAGATTTCGGCTTAATTTGGAAGATTTATAACATATCTTGCTTAATAAGCCGTCTTTTGTGCGAATTCCGCTAACAATTTGGGTTATTTTTTCAAATATCTTTCTCAAAAGATTCCCATATTTGGAGCAAATTTTGGCATAATTTACGAGATTTTTCAAATATCTTGCTATATTAACAATTTTCTCTCCGAGATTCTGCTTAATTTGGAAGATATTTCAAATATCTTGCTAAATAAGCCGTTTTTTCTGCTAATTTTGGCTTTCGTAGGCTTAATTTTTCAAATATCATTCTAAACTTAAGCATTTTTGAAGTTAATTTTGCCTTCATTTAGATGATATTTTAATATTGAATTTTGGCTTAATTTGGAATATTTTTAAGAATATCCTGCTTAATAAGCCACATCTTGGGCGAATTTTGGCTTATTTTTTCAAAAATCTTGATGAATTAGCCTTTTTAGCGAATTCCTTCTTCATCGGAAGATAATCCAAATACCTTACAATATAAGCCGTTTTTTCTGCGAATTTCGGAGTAATTTGTAAGATTTTCTAATATTTTGCTAAATAAGCCATTTTTTCTCCAGATTTTCTCTTAATTTGGGTTAATTTTATCAAATATCTTTCAAAAAACCCGTTTTTAGAGAAAATTTCTACTTCATTTCGAGGATTTTCCAAATATCTTGTTTAATAAGCCGTTTTTCTGCAGATTTTTTCTTACTTTGGCAAAATTTTTTCAAATCTCTTTCTGAAAGACCCGTTTTTATAGCTAATTTCGGCTTCATTTCCAAGATTTTCCGAATATCTTTCTTAATAAGCCGTTTTCCGTGCCAATTTCGGCTACACTTGCAAAATTCTTCAAATATCTTGCTAAATAAGCCGTCTTTTCTGCGAATTTTGACTTAATTTGTAAGATTTCTCAAATATTTTGCTAAACAACTCGTTTTTCATCAGATTTACGCATAATTTGGCTTAATTTTTTGAAATATCGTTTTAAAAAACCCGCTCTAAGGGCATATTTTGGCTTCATTTCCAAGATTTTCAGAATATCTAGCTTCATAAGCATTTTTCGAGCAAATTTTTTCTGAATTTTGAAATTTCTTCCAAATATCTTTCTAAATATAGCGTTTTTCTGCGAATTATGGCTTAATTTGGAATATTTTTAAGAATATCATACTTAAAAAGCCGCATTTTGTGCGAATTTTGGCTTATTTTTTCAAAAATCTTGATAAATAAGCCGTTTTTTTGTGCGATTACATCTTCATTTAGAGGATTTTCCAAATATCTATCGAAATAAGCCCATCTTTCTGCGACTTTAGACGTTATTTGAAAGATTTTTCAAATATTTTGCTAAATCAGCCATTTTTTCTGTAGATTTCTCTTAATCTGGCTTAATTTTTTGAAATTTCCTTCTAAAAATCATGTTCTTAGAGCATATTTCGACTTGATTAGGATATTTTGAAATTATCTTCTTAAATAAGTCGTTTTCGTGCAAATTTCGGCTTCATTTTGATGAATTTCGAAATATCTTATTAAATATGGCGTTTTTTCTTCGAATTTTGGCATAATTTCGAATATATAAAGAATATCATCCTTAATAAGCCGCATCGTGTGCGAATATTTCCTTATTTGTTCAAAAAATCTTGGTAAATAAGCCCTTTTTCTCCGAATTTATGCGTAATTTCGAAGATTTTTCAAGTATTTTGCTAAATCTGCCATTTTCTGTAGATTTTCTCTTAATTTGGCTTAATTATTTGAAATATTTTTCTAAAAAACCAGTTCATAGAGCATATTTTGGCTTCATTCGCATGATTTACTAAATATCTCGTGTTATTTTTTCAAATTTATTTCGTGTTATTTTTTCAAATTTTTTCTAAAAAACCCGTTTTTAGAGAAACATTCTACTTCATTTCGAGTTTTCTATATAAAACATTTTTTCTCCAGATTTTTTCTTAATTTTAGCGTTATTTGGAATATTTTAAAGAATATATTGCTTAATAAGCCGCTTTTTGTGCGAGTTTTGGCTTATTTTTTCAAATTACTTTCTAAAACACCCGTTTTTAGAAAAACTTTCTACTTCATTTCGAGGATTTTCCGAATATCATGCTAATTAAGCCGTTTTTTCTGCAATTTTCGGCGTATTTTGGAAGATTTTTCAAATATTTTGCTAAATCTGCTATTTTTTCTGTGGATTTTCTCTTAATTTGGCTTAATTTTTCAAATATCTTTATAAAAAACCAGTTATTAGAGTATATTTTATCTTCATTTGCAAGATTTTCGAATTATCTAGCTAAATAAAACGTTTTCCGTGCAAATTTCGCCTTATTTTTTAAGATATTTTCAAATATCCTTCTAAAACTGCCGTTTTTTCTGCGAATTTTGGCTTAATTTGGAATATTGTAAGAATTTCATACATAAAAGGCCGCATTTTGTGCGAATTACATCTTAATTTAGAGGATTTTCCAAATATCTATTTAAATAAACCCTTTTTTCTACGAATTTTGACGTAATTTGTAACATTTTTCAAATATCATGCTAAATAAGCAGTTATTCATCATATTTGACGCAATTTGTAAGATTTTTTAAAATATCATGCTAAATATCCCGTTTTTCTTAAGATTTTCGCCTAATTTGGCTTAATTTTTTGAAATATCTTTCTAAAAAACCCGTTCATAAAGCATATTTTGGCTTCATTTGCATGTTTTACGTAATATCTAGCTTAATAAGCCTTTTTTCGAGCAAATTTCGGCTTAATTTTGAGGTTTTATCCAAATATCATTCTTAATGTAGTGCTTTTTCTGCAAATTTTAGCTTAATTTGGAATATTTTAAACAATTTCATACATAAAAGGACGCATTTTGTGCTAATTTTGGCTTATTTTTTCAAATATTCTTGATAAATAAGCCGTTATTTGTGCGAATTACATCTTAATTTAAGGATATTCCCTATAATTATTTAAATAAGCCCTTTTTTCTGCGACTTTAGACGTAATTTAGAATATTTTTCAAATATTTTTCTAAATCAGCCATTATTTCTGTAGATTTTCTCTTAATCTGGCTTAATTTTTTCTAATATCTTTCGAAAAAATCCGTTATTAGAGCTAATTTTAGCTTCATTTGCAAGATTTTCGAAATATCTAGCTTAATAAGCCTTTTTCGGGCAAATTACGGTTTAATTTTGAATTTTTTTTTCCAAATATCATTCTAAATGTGATGTTTTTTCTGCAAATTTTAGCTTAATTTGGAAGATATTTTAAAGAATTTCATACATAAAATGCCGCATGTTGTGCGAATTTTGGCTAATTTTTTCGAAAATCTTGATAAATAAGCCGTTATATGTGCGAATTACATCCTTAATTACAGGATTTTCCAAATATCTTTTTAAATAAGCCCTTTTTTCTGCGACTTTAGACGTAATTTAGAAGATTTTTCAAATATTTTGCTTAAACATCCAATTTTTCGGTAGATTTTCTCTTAATCTGGCCTAATTTTTTCAAATATCTTTCTAAAAAACCCCTTTTTGTAGCATCTTTTAGCTTCCTTTGCAAGATTTTCAAATCATCCAGCTTAATAAGCCTTTTTTCGAGCTAATTTCGGCTTAATTTTGAATTTTTTTCCAAATATTATTCTAAATGTGGTGTTTTTTCTGCAAATTTTGGCTTTATTTGGAATATTTTAAAGAAATTTATGCATAAAAGGCCACATTTTGTGCGAATTTACGCTTATTTTTTCGAAAATCTTGATAAATAAGCCGTTATTTGTGCGAATTACATACTTATTTACAGGATTTTCCAAATATCTATCGAAATAAGCCCATCTTTCTGCGACTTCAGACGTTATTTGAAAGATTTTTCAAATATTTTGCTAAATCAGCCATTTATTCTGTAGATTTCTCTTAATCTGGCTTAATTTTTTGAAATTTCCTTCTAAAAATCACGTTCTTAGAGGATATTTCGACTTCATTAGGATATTTTAAAATTATCTTCTTAAATAAGTCGTTTTCGTGCAAATTTCGGCTTCATTTTGATGAATTTCGAAATATCTTATTAAATATTGCGTTTCTTCTTCGAATTTTGGCTTAATTTTGAATATATAAAGAATATCATCCTTAATAAGCCGCATGTTGTGCGAAATATGGCTTATTGATTTCAAAATCTGGATAAATAAGCCGTTATTTGTGCGAATTACATCTTAATTTAGAGGATTTTACAAACATCTATTTAAATAAGCTCTTTTTTTTGCGACTTTAGACGTAATTTAGAAGATTTTTCAAATATTTTGCTAAATCAGTCATTTCTTCTGTAGATTTTCTCTTAACCTGGCTAAAATTTTTCAAATATCTTTCGAAAAAACCCGTTATTAGACCTAATTTTAGCTTCATTTGTAAGATTTTCTAAATATCTAGCTTAATAAGCCTTTTTCGGGCAAACTACGGCTTAATTTCGAAGTTTTTTTTTCCAAATATCATTCTAAATGTGATGTTTTTTCTGCAAATTTTACCTTAATTTGGAATATTTTAAAGAATTTCATGCATAAAGGGCCGCATTTTGTGCGAATTTTGCCTTATTTTTTCAAAAATCTTGCTAAATAAGCCGTTATTTGTGCGAATTACATCTTAATTTAGAGGATTTTAAAAATATCTATTTTAATTAGCCCTTTTTTCTGCGTCTTTAGACGTATTCTAGAAGATTTTTCAAATATTTTCCCAGAACATCCAATTTTTCTGTAGATTTTCTCTTAATCTGGCCTAATTTTTTCAAATATCTTTCGAAAAAAAACCGTTTTTAGAGCAAATTTTAGCTACATCTGTAAGATTTTCAAATCATCCAGATTAATAAGCCATTTTTCGAGCACATTTCGGCTTAATTTTGAAGTTTTTTCCAAATATCAGTCTAAATGTGGTGCTTTTTCTGCAAATTTTGGCTTAATTTGGAATATTTTAAAGAATTTCATAAATAAAAGGCCGCAATTTGTGCGAATTTTGGCTTATTTTTTGAAAAACCTTGATAAATAAGCCGTTATTTGTGCGAATTACACCTTAATTTAGAGGATTTTCGAAATATCTATTTACATAAGCCCTTTTTTCTGCGACTTTAGACGATATTTAGAAGATTTTTCAAATATTTTTCTTAATCAGCCATTTTTTCTGTAGATTTTCTCTTAATCTGGCTTAATTTTTTTTTAAATATCTTGCGAGAAAAAACAGTTTTTAAAGCAAATTTCAGCTATATTTGCAAGATTTTAAAAATATCCAACTTAATAAGCCTTTTTTCCAGCAAATTTCGGCTTAATTTTGAATTTTTTTCCAAATATCATTCTCAATGTGGTGTTTTTTTTCTGCAAAATTTGGCTTTATTTGGAATATTTTAATGAATTTCATGCATAAAAGGCCGCATTTTGTGCGAATTTTGGCTAATTTTTTCGAAAATCTTGATAAATAAGGCGTTATTTGTGCGAATTACATACTTATTTACAGGATTTTCCAAATATCTATCGAAATAAGCCCATCTTTCTGCGACTTTAGACGTTATTTGAAAGATTTTTCAAATATTTTGCTAAATCAGCCATTTTTTCTGTAGATTTCTCTTAATCTGGCTTAATTTTTTGAAATTTCCTTCTAAAAATCACGTTCTTAGAGGATATTTCGACTTCATTAGGATATTTTAAAATTATCTTCTTAAATAAGTCGTTTTCGTGCAAATTTCGGCTTCATTTTGATGAATTTCGAAATATCTTATTAAATATTGCGTTTCTTCTTCGAATTTTGGCTTAATTTTGAATATATAAAGAATATCATCCTTAATAAGCCGCATTTTGTGCGAAATTTGGCTTATTATTTCAAAAATCTGGATAAATAAGCCGTTATTTGTGCGAATTACATCTTAATTTAGAGGATTTTACAAACATCTATTTAAATAAGCTCTTTTTTTTGCGACTTTAGACGTAATTTAGAAGATTTTTCAAATATTTTGCTAAATCAGTCATTTTTTCTGTAGATTTTCTCTTAATTTGGCTAAATGTTTTCAAATATCTTTCGAAAAAAACCGTTATTAGACCTAATTTTAGCTTCATTTGCAAGATTTTCTAAATATCTAGCTTAATAAGCCTTTTTCGGGCAAATTACGGCTTAATTTCGAAGTTTTTTCCAAATGTCATTCTAAATATGGTGTTTTTTCTGCGATTTTCGGCGTAATTTGGAAATTTTTTAAAATATCATGCTAAGTAAGCCGTTTTATCTCCAGATTTTCTCTTAATTTGCATGAATTTTTTCTAATATCATTCTAAAAAACACGTTTTTAGGAAAACTTTCTACTTCATTTCGAGGATTTTCCAAATATCATGCTAAATAAGTCGTTTATTTTGCGAATTTTTTCGTAATTTGGAAGATTATTCTACTAGAGCAAATTTTAGCTACATTTGTAAGATTTTCAAATCATCCAGCTTAATAGGCGATTTTTCGAGCACATTTCGGCTTAATTTTGAATTTTTTTCCAAAAGTCATTCTAAATGTGATGTTTTTTCTGCAAATATTGGCTTGATTTCGAAAATTGTAAAGAATTTCATACATAAAAGGCCGCATTTTGTGCGAATTTTGGCTTATATTTGAAAAATCTTGATAAATAGGCCGTTATTTGTGCGAATTACATCTTAATATAGAAGCCTTCTTAAATATCTATTTGAATAATCCTTTTTTTCTGCGACTTTAGACGTAATTTTGACGATTTTTCATATATATTCCTAAATCAGCCATTTTTCTGTAGATTTTCTCTTAATTTAGCTTCATTTTTTCAATTATCTTTCTAAAAAACCCGTTATTAGAGCAAATTTTAGCTTTATTTGTAAGATTTTCAAAATTTTCCAGCTTAATAAGCCATTTTTCGAGCACATTTCGGCTTAATTTTGAAGTTTTAACCAAATATCATACTAAATGTGATGTTTTTTCTGCAAATTTTAGCATAATTTGGAATATTTTAAAGAATTTCATACATAAAATGCCGCATTTGGTGCGAATTTTGGCTTATTTTGTCAAAAATCTTGATAAATAAGGCGTTATTTGTGCGAATTACATACTTATTTACAGGATTTTCCAAATATCTATCGAAATAAGCCCATCTTTCTGCGACTTTAGACGTTATTTGAAAGATTTTTCAAATATTTTGCTAAATCAGCCATTTTTTCTGTAGATTTCTCTTAATCTGGCTTAATTTTTTGAAATTTCCTTCTAAAAATCATGTTCTTAGAGCATATTTCGACTTGATTAGGATATTTTGAAATTATCTTCTTAAATAAGTCGTTTTCGTGCAAATTTCGGCTTCATTTTGATAAATTACGAAATATCTTATTAAATATTGCGTTTCTTCTTCGAATTTCGGCTTAATTTTGAATATATAAAGAATATCATCCTTAATAAGCCGCATTTTGTGCGAAATTTGGCTTATTATTTCAAAAATCTGGATAAATAAGCCGTTATTTGTGCGAATTACATCTTAATTTAGAGGATTTTACAAACATCTATTTAAATAAGCCCTTTTTTCTGCGACTTTAGACGTAATTTAGAAGATTTTTCAAATATTTTTCTAAATCAGCCATTTTTTCTGTAGATTTTCTCTTATTCTGGCTTAATGTTTTCAAATATCTTTCGAAAAAAACCGTTATTAGACCTAATTTTAGCTTCATTTGCAAGATTTTCTAAATATCTAGCTTAATAAGCCTTTTTCGTTTAAATTACGGCTTAATTTCGAAGTTTTTTCCAAATATTATTCTAAATATGGTGTTTTTTCTGCGATTTTCGGCATAATTTGGAAATTTTTTAAAATATCATGCTAAGTAAGCCGTTTTATCTCCAGATTTTCTCTTAATTTGCATGAATTTTTTCTAATATCATTCTAAAAAACACGTTTTTAGGAAAACTTTCTACTTCATTTCGAGGATTTTCCAAATATCATGTTAAATAAGCCGTTTTTTGAGCGCATTTCTTCTCCATTTGAAGGATTTTCCAAATATCATGCTAAATAAGTCGTTTATTATGCGAATTTTTTCGTAATTTTGAAGATTTTTCTACTAGAGCAAATTTAAGCTACATTTGTAAGATTTTCAAATCATCCCGCTTAATAGGCCATTTTTCGAGCACCTTTCGGCTTAATTTTGAATTTTTTTCCAAAAGTCATTCTAAATGTGATGTTTTTTCTGCAAATATTGGCTTAATTCCGAAAATTTTAAAGAATTTCATACATAAAAGGCCGCATTTTGTGCGAATTTTGGCTTATATTTGAAAAATCTTGATAAATAGGCCGTTATTTGTGCGAATAACATCTTAATATAGAAGACTTTTCAAATATCTATTTAAATAAGCCTTTTTTTCTGCGACTTTAGACGTAATTTTGACGATTTTTCATATATATTCCTAAATCAGCCATTTTTCTGTAGATTTTCTCTTAATTTAGCTTCATTTTTTCAATTATCTTTCTAAAAAACCCGTTATTAGAGCAAACTTTAGCTTCATTTGTAAGATTTTCAAAATTTTCCAGCTTAATAAGCCATTTTTCGAGCACATTTCGGCTTAATTTTGAAGTTTTAACCAAATATCATTCTAAATGTGATGTTTTTTCTGCAAATTTTAGCATAATTTGGAATATTTTAAAGAATTTCATACATAAAATGCCGCATTTCGTGCGAATTTTGGCTAATTTTTTCGAAAATCTTGCTAAATAAGCCGTTATTTGTGCGAATTACACCTTAATTTACAGGATTTTCCAAATATCTATTTACATAAGCCCTTTTTTCTGCGACTTTAGACGTAATTTAGAAGATTTTTCAAATATTTTGCTAAATCAGCCACTTTTTCTGTAGATTTTCTCTTAATTTTTTCAAATATCTTTCGGAAAAAACCCCTTTTTGTAGCAAATTTTAGCTTCATTTGCAAGATTTTTAAAATATCTTACTTAATAAGTCTTTTTTCGAGCAAATTTCGGCTTAATTATGAGGTTTTTTTCTAAATATCATTCTAAATGTGGCGTTTTTTCTGCGAATTTCGGCGTAATTTGGAAATTTTTAAAAATATCATGCTAAGTAAGCCATTTTATCTCCAGATTTTCTCTTAATTTGCATGAATTATTTCAAATATCTTTCTAAAAAACACGTTTTCAGGAAAACTTTCTACTTCATTTCTAGGATATTCCAAATATCTTGTTAAATAAGCTGTTTTTTGAGCGCATTTCTTCTCCATTTGATGGATCTTCCAAATATCATGCTGAATCAGTCGTTTTTTCTGCGAATTCTGGCGTAATTTGGAAGATTTTTCAAATAATTTGCTAAATCAGCCATTTTTTCTGTAGATTTTCTCTTAATTTTTTCATATATCTTTCGAAAAAAACCCGTTTTTAGAGCACAATTTAGCTTCATTTGCAAGATTTTTAAAATATCAAACTTAATAAGCCTTTTTTCGAGCAAATTTCGGCTTAATTTTAAAGTTTTTTCCAAATATCAGTCTAAATGTGGTGCTTTTTCTGCAAATTTTGGCTTAATTGGAATATTTTAAAGATTTTCATAAATAAAAGGCCGCAAATTGTGCGAATTTTGGCTTATTTTTTGAAAAATCTTGATAAATAAGCCGTTATTTGTGCGAATTACACCTTAATTTAGAGGATCTTCCAAACATCTATTTACATAAGCCCTTTTTTCTGCGACTTTAGACGTAATTTAGAATATTTTTCGAATATTTTTCTTAATCAGCCATTTTTTCTGTAGATTTTCTCTTAATCTGTCTTAATTTTTTTTAAATATCTTTCGAGAAAAAACCGTTTTTAGAGCAAATTTTAGCTATATTTGCAAGATTTTAAGAATATCCAACTTAAAAAGCCTTTTTTCCAGCAAATTTCGGCTTAATTTTGAATTTTTTTCCAAATATCATTCTCAATGTGGTGTTTTTTTTCTGCAAAATTTGGCTTTATTTGGAATATTTTAAAGAATTTCATGCATAAAAGGCCGCATTTTGTGCGAATTTTGGCTAATTTTTTCGAAAATCTTGATAAATAAGGCGTTATTTGTGCGAATTACATCTTAATTTACAGGATTTTCCAAATATCTATCGAAATAAGCCCATCTTTCTGCGACTTTAGACGTTATTTGAAAGATTTTTCAAATATTTTGCTAAATCAGCCATTTTTTCTGTAGATTTCTCCTAATCTGGCTTAATTTTTTGAAATTTCCTTCTAAAAATCATGTTCTTAGAGCATATTTCGACTTGATTAGGATATTTTGAAATTATCTTCTTAAATAAGTCGTTTTCGTGCAAATTTCGGCTTCATTTTGATGAATTTCGAAATATCTTATTAAATATTGCGTTTCTTCTTCGAATTTTGGCTTAATTTTGAATATATAAAGAATATCATCCTTAATAAGCCGCATTTTGTGCGAAATTTGGCTTATTATTTCAAAAATCTGGATAAATAAGCCGTTATTTGTGCGAATTACATCTTAATTTAGAGGATTTTACAAACATCTATTTAAATAAGCTCTTTTTTTGCGACTTTAGACGTAATTTAGAAGATTTTTCAAATATTTTGCTAAATCAGTCATTTTTTCTGTAGATTTTCTCTTAATTTGGCTAAATGTTTTCAAATATCTTTCGAAAAAAACCGTTATTAGACCTAATTTTAGCTTCATTTGCAAGATTTTCTAAATATCTAGCTTAATAAGCCTTTTTCGTTTAAATTACGGCTTAATTTCGAAGTTTTTTCCAAATATCATTCTAAATATGGTGTTTTTTCTGCGATTTTCGGCGTAATTTGGAATTTTTTTAAAATATCATGCTAAGTAAGCCGTTTTATCTCCAGATTTTCTCTTAATTTGCATGAATTTTTTCTAATATCATTCTAAAAAACACGTTTTTAGGAAAACTTTCTACTTCATTTCGAGGATTTTCCAAATATCATGTTAAATAAGCCGTTTTTTGACCGCATTTCTTCTCCATTTGAAGGATTTTCCAAATATCATGCTAAATTAGTCGTTTTTTCTGCGAATTTTTTCGTAATTTGGAAGATTTTTCTACTAGGTTTCTAAATAAAACATTTTTTCTGCAGATTTTTTCTTAATTTGCCTAAATTTTCTTAAATATCCTTCTGCCTGACCCGTCTTTATAACTAATTACGGCTTAATTCGCAAGATCTTTCTTAATAAGCCGTTTTCCGTGCCAATGTCGGCTTCACTTGCAAGTTTTTTCAAATATCTTGCTATATAAGCACTTTTTTCTGCATATTTGGAAGATTTTTTCATATATTTTGCTAAATCAGCCATTTTTCTGTACATTTTCTCTTAATTTACCTTAATTTTCTCGTTTATCTTTCTAAAAAACCCGTTATTAGAGCAAATTTTAGCTTCATTTGTAAGCTTTGCAAATCATCCAGCTTAATAAGCCATTTTTCTAGCACATTTCGGCTTAATTTTGATGTTTTTTCCAAATATCAGTCTAAATGTGATGTTTATTCTGCAAATTTTAGCTTAATTTGGAAGATATTTTAAAGAATTTCATACATAAAATGCCGCATGTTGTGCGAATTTTGGCTAATTTTTTCGAAAATCTTGATAAATAAGCCGTTATATGTGCGAATTACATCCTTAATTACAGGATATTCCAAATATCTTTTTAAATTAGCCCTTTTTTCTGCGACTTTAGACGTAATCTAGAAGATTTTTCAAATATTTTGCTAAAACATCCAATTCTTCTGTAGATTTTCTCTTAATCTGGCCTAATTTTTTCAAATATCTTTCTAAAAAACCCCTTTTTGTAGCATCTTTTAGCTTCCTTTGCAAGATTTTCAAATCATCCAGCTTAATAAGCCTTTTTTCGAGCTAATTTCGGCTTAATTTTGAATTTTTTTCCAAATATTATTCTAAATGTGGTGTTTTTTCTGCAAATTTTTGCTTTATTTGGAATATTTTAAAGAAATTTATGCATAAAAGGCCACATTTTGTGCGAATTTACGCTTATTTTTTCAAAACTCTTGATAAATAAGGAGTTATTTGTGCGAATTACATACTTATTTACAGGATTTTCCAAATATCTATCGAAATACGCCCATCTTTCTGCGACTTTAGACGTTATTTGAAAGATTTTTCAAATATTTTGCTAAATCAGCCATTTTTTCTGTAGATTTCTCCTAATCTGGCTTAATTTTTTGAAATTTCCTTCTAAAAATCATGTTCTTAGAGCATATTTCGACTTGATTAGGATATTTTGAAATTATCTTCTTAAATAAGTCGTTTTCGTGCAAATTTCGGCTTCATTTTGATGAATTTCGAAATATCTTATTAAATATTGCGTTTCTTCTTCGAATTTTGGCTTAAGTTTGAATATATAAAGAATATCATCCTTAATAAGCCGCATTTTGTGCGAAATTTGGCTTATTATTTCAAAAATCTGGATAAATAAGCCGTTATTTGTGCGAATTACATCTTAATTTAGAGGATTTTACAAACATCTATTTAAATAAGCTCTTTTTTTTGCGACTTTAGACGTAATTTAGAAGATTTTTCAAATATTTTGCTAAATCAGTCATTTTTTCGGTAGATTTTCTCTTAATTTGGCTAAATGTTTTGAAATATCTTTCGAAAAAAACCGTTATTAGACCTAATTTTAGCTTCATTTGCAAGATTTTCTAAATATCTAGCTTAATAAGCCTTTTTCGGGCAAATTACGGCTTAATTTCGAAGTTTTTTCCAAATGTCATTCTAAATATGGTGTTTTTTCTGCGATTTTCGGCGTAATTTGGAAATTTTTTAAAATATCATGCTAAGTAAGCCGTTTTATCTCCAGATTTTCTCTTAATTTGCATGAATTTTTTCTAATATCATTCTAAAAAACACGTTTTTAGGAAAACTTTCTACTTCATTTCGAGGATTTTCCAAATATCATGTTAAATAAGCCGTTTTTTGAGCGGATTTCTTCTCCATTTGAAGGATTTTCCAAATATCATGCTAAATAAGTCGTTTATTTTGCGAATTTTTTCGTAATTTGGAAGATTATTCTACTAGAGCAAATTTTAGCTACATTTGTAAGATTTTCAAATCATCCAGCTTAATAGGCCATTTTTCGAGCACATTTCGGCTTAATTTTGAATTTTTTTCCAAAAGTCATTCTAAATGTGATGTTTTTTCTGCAAATATTGGCTTAATTTCGAAAATTGTAAAGAATTTCATACATAAAAGGCCGCATTTTGTGCGAATTTTGGCTTATATTTGAAAAATCTTGATAAATAGGCCGTTATTTGTGCGAATTACATCTTAATATAGAAGACTTTTCAAATATCTATTTGAATAACCCTTTTATTTCTGCGACTTTAGACGTAATTTTGACGATTTTTCATATATATTCCTAAATCAGCCATTTTTCTGTAGATTTTCTCTTAATTTAGCTTCATTTTTTCAATTATCTTTCTAAAAAACCCGTTATTAGAGCAAATTTTAGCTTCATTTGTAAGATTTTCAAAATTTTCCAGCTTAATAAGCCATTTTTCGAGCACATTTCGGCTTAATTTTGAAGTTTTAACCAAATATCATACTAAATGTGATGTTTTTTCTGCAAATTTTAGCATAATTTGGAATATTTTAAAGAATTTCATACATAAAATGCCGCATTTTGTGCGAATTTTGGCTAATTTTTTCGAAAATCTTGATAAATAAGACGTTATATGTGCGAATTTACAACCTTATTTACAGGATTTTCCAAATATCTATTTAAATAAGCCCTTTTTTCTGCGACTTTAGACGTAATTTAGAAGATTTTTCAAATATTTTCCTAAAACATCCAATTTTTCTGTAGATTTTCTCTTAATCTGGCTTAGTTTTTTCAAAAATCTTTCTAAAAAACCCCTTTTTGTAGCAAATTTTAGCTTCATTTGCAAGATTTTCAAATCATCCAGCTTAATAAGCCTTTTTTCGAGCAAATTTCGGCTTAATTTTGAATTTTTTTTCAAATATCATTCTAAATGTGATGTTTTTTCTGCAAATTTTAGCATAATTTGGAATATTTTAAAGAATTTCATACATAAAAGGCCGCATTTTGTGCGAATTTTGGCTTATATTTTCAAAAATCTTGATAAATAAGCCGTTATTTGTGCGAATTATAACCTTATTTACAGGATTTTCCAAATTTCTATTTAAATAAGCCTTTTTTTCTGCGACTTTAGACGTAATTTAGAAGATTTTTCAAATATTTTGCTAAATCAGCCATTATTTCTGTAGATTTTCTCTTAATTTTTTCATATATCTTTCGAAAAAAACCCCTTTATGTAGCAAATTTTTGCTTCATTTGCAAGATTTTTAAAATATCTCACTTAATAAGTCTTTTTTCGATCAAATTTCGGCTTAATTATGAGGTTTTTTCTAAATATCATTCTAAATGTGGCGTTTTTTCTGCGAATTTCGGCGTAATTTGGAAATTTTTAAAAATATCATGCTAAGTAAGCCGTTTTATCTCCAGATTTTCTCTTAATTTGCATGAATTTTTTCAAATATCTTTCTAAAAAACACGTTTTTAGGAAAACTTTCTACTTCATTTCTAGGATATTCCAAATATCTTGTTAAATAAGCTGTTTTTTGAGCGCATTTCTTCTCCATTTGATGGATTTTCCAAATATCATGCTGAATCAGTCGTTTTTTCTGCGAATTCTGGCGTAATTTGGAAGATTTTTCAAATAATTTGCTAAATCAGCCATTTTTTCTGTAGATTTTCTCTTAATTTTTTCATATATCTTTCGAAAAAAACCCGTTTTTAGAGCACAATTTAGCTTCATTTGCAAGATTTTTAAAATATCAAACTTAATAAGCCTTTTTTCGAGCAAATTTCGGCTTAATTTTAAAGTTTTTTCCAAATATCAGTCTAAATGTGGTGCTTTTTCTGCAAATTTTGGCTTAATTTGGAATATTTTAAAGAATTTCATAAATAAAAGGCCGCAATTTGTGCGAATTTTGGCTTATTTTTTGAAAAATCTTGATAAATAAGCCGTTATTTGTGCGAATTACACCTTAATTTAGGGGATTTTCCAAATATCTATTTACATAAGCCCTTTTTTCTGCGACTTTAGACGTAATTTAGAAGATTTTTCAAATATTTTTCTTAATCAGCCATTTTTTCTGTAGATTTTCTCTTAATCTGGCTTAATTTTTTTTTTAAATATCTTTCGAGAATAAACCGTTTTTAGAGCAAATTTTAGCTATATTTGCAAGATTTTAAAAATATCCAACTTAATAAGCCTTTTTTCCAGCAAATTTCGGCTTAATTTTGAATTTTTTTCCAAATATCATTCTCAATGTGGTGTTTTTTTTCTGCAAAATTTGGCTTTACTTGGAATATTTTAAAGAATTTCATGCATAAAAGGCCGCATTTTGTGCGAATTTAGGCTAATTTTTTCGTAAATCTTGATAAATAAGCCGTTATTTGTGCGAATTACATCTTAATTTAGAGGATTTTAAAAATATCTATTAGCATAAGCCCTTTTTTCTGCGACTTTAGACGTAATTTAGAAGATTTTTCAAATATTTTGCTAAATCAGTCAATTTTTTGTAATTTTCTCTTAATCTGGCTTAATTTTTTCAAATATTTTTCTAAAAAACCCGTTTTTAGAGGAAATTTTAGCTTCATTTGCAAGATTTTTAAAATATCTAACTTAATAAGTCTTTTTTCGAGCAAATTTCGGCTTACTTATGAGGTTATTTTTCTAAATATCATTCTGAATGTGGCGTTTTTTCTGCGAATTTCGGCGTAATTTGGAAATTTTTCAAAATATCATGCTAAGTAAGCCGTTTTCTCTCCAGATTTTCTCTTAATTTGCATGAATTTTTTCAAATATCTTTCTAAGAAACACGTTTTTAGGGGAACTTTCTACTTCATTTCGAGGATTTTCCAAATATCATGTTAAATAAGCCGTTTTTTGACCGCATTTCTTCTCCATTTGAAGGATGTTCCAAATATCATGCTAAATAAGTCGTTTTTTCTGCGAATTTTGGCGTAATTTGGAATATTTTAAAGAATAGCTTGCTTAATAAGCCTCTTTTTGTGCGAATTTTGTCTTATTTTTTTCAAATATCTTGCTAAGTATGCCTTTTTCCGTGCGAATGTCTTCTTCATTTGGAAGATTTTCCAACCGTCTTACTAATTTTGCCGTTTTTCGTCCCAATTTCGACGTGATTTCAAAGATTTTGACGTAATTTGTAAGATTTTTCAAATGTTTTACTTAACAACCCTTTTTCTTCAGATTTTCATTTAATTTGGCTTAATTCTTTCGAATATCTTTCTGAAAAACCCGTTTCTAAAGCAAATTTCGACTTCATTTGGAAGATTTTCAAAATATCTTGTTTAATAAGCCGTTTTTTGCGAATTTCATCTTCATTCGAAAGATTTTCCAAACTTCGTACTAGATATGCCGTTATTTCTGCATATTTTCTCTTAATTTGTCTAAATTTTTTCAAATATCTTTTCAGAGATGCAGAGTACATCCATCTCCTACACAGCATATTTATAAATGCCACAGCCTCAGTAATGCTACACGAATTCAAGATTGAGAAGCGAGTTAGACAAGGAGATTGCCTTTCCCCAATTCTTTTCACAGCTGTTCTGGAGGAAGTTTTTAAACCCTTGGACTGGGAGCAGAAAGGTCTGCGGATTAATGGGGAAGATTTATGGGAATTAATTAATGGGAATGGGGAATGGATTACATCAGTCATCTGCGCTTTGCAGATGATATAGTACTCTTTGCAACCAATGGAGAAGATCTAGCTTCCAGACTTCATGAACTGAACACAGCAGGACAGAAGATAGGACTCAGGATAAATTTAACAAAAACAAAGGTAATGTATAACTCTTTTGCAGCACAAGAAACAATCAAATTTGATGGGACGCCTCTGGATGTCTGCTCAGAATACACATACCTAGGACAACTAGTAACCACAGGAGTGAATAACAGGATTAACGAAGTAAACAGAAGAATCAAACTCGGCTGGAGTGCCTTCGGAAGAAATGCCCATATTCTAAAGTCACAAATTTCTATGGTCTTGAAGAGGAAGGTCTTCAACCAATGCATTCTACCAGTGTTGGCATATGGAAGTGAAACCTGGGTGTTAAACGCAGCAATAACCCAGCGACTTCAGACAACGCAGAGAAGTATGGAAAGATGCAGTTTGAGATCACAAGAAGAGACAGGAGAAACAACACCTGGGTGAGGATGAAGACAGGAGTGACAGACATCATAGATAAAGTAAGGTCACTGAAATGGATGTGGGCAGGCCATTATGTGAGAAGAAATGACAACCGTTGGACAAGAGCGGTTCTGAACTGGACACCAAGAGATGTTAAGAGACCAAGAAGAAGACCAAAGGACCAATGGAACAGAGACATCATTAAGTACTTAGGGGTGACATGGCAAAGAGAAGCTTAGAATAGAGAGAATTGGAAAGCGCTTGGGGAGGCCTACATCCGACATCAGATTGAAAATAGCTGATGATGATTATATATATATATATATATATATATATATATATATATATATATGGCTACTTCTCTGGTTATACCTACATATATGGCATACAAACTCTAACCACCTTCCGAAGGTACAATACATTAATGTAATTGTACAGTGAGGATGCAATCAATCATGAACCCTGAATATAAATTAATATTCCTGCAAGAGGGTACATAATTAAGCATTTTTAATTTGCTAATGAAAGATTACATAAAAGTAAAAAGAGGATAAAATTTTAGTCTTGTTTGGCAAAGCTACTTGTTGTGTAAACAAAATGTATCACTGCAAGTTCCAAAACATTCCCAATAAAAGTATTCAAAAATCAATTCGATGTGTGAAGGCGTTACTTCGTGGAAGGCCATTATAAATGAATAAAAACACTGGTACACTTCCACAGATTTCTTTCACACAAAATCTGTGGAAGTGTATCAGTGTTTTTATTCATTGACATATCAAAATTATTTGGTAGCGTAATGGAAATAAATCTCCTAAATCACAACTATAAAAGTGAAAGTCTGCCTCCAAATTATTTAATGTCTAAATTGATTATCAATTAATTTACACTTCCAGATAGAATGTATAACTATCCAGGAACTGTTCATTATAACTATGTCTATATCAATGTCCTCAAAAATACAGAATATAAAAAATGAAAACTTCCGATAAATATTCTACAAAAATCAATGTCAGAATAACAGTAAATACAAATTTACCTAATTAAGATAAGTTATTCAGAAATATAAAACTGAGATGATAGTGGTAGCCCTACGTGAATAACTTCTGGAAGGATATTCTAAATAATTTCTTATCTTAAAACATCTGGTAAAATTCTATGAAATGATTATGAATAATTTTCACAAAGAATTGAAGTCATACTTTCCTTGAAATAAAACTGAAGAAAAAACTAGGTATATGACATGAATAAACTTCATGGTGAATTTCAATGATATGGAAATGAGAGATTTTGCTAAAATATTAATTTATCTATTTTCCTGATAGTTGAGTTGAATAAGAGAAATATTTTAATTGAAAAGGCATACATTCTAAAAATCGAATTTCATGTAACCAAGAAATATAAATTATCCTCCTTTTCTACTTATTTTTGATTGAACACTTCCCATTATCCTTACTCAATTTCATTATTAACTCGCGCTAAGGTAGTAGAGAGTAAAAATAACAATTATCCTGTAAGCTAATAGAACATTTGCAGTAACAGTAGGGAATTATACAAATAAATCACCATTACTATGAAATAATCCAAAGAACACTACCGACGCCTGGTACTAATCTTTATGAATAAATATAAACTCAGGTTTTTGAAAGATCGAAGTGAGTTTTGGCACTAAGATATTTTAGGCTATTGACACTAGATCCTTAATTTCTGAATCACACACTGCTAAAGGTAAACCATTTCCTTCATGAAATTATTAAAAGGAAGATGTACCCACCCATGGTGGAAGGACTGTCTCCCTTCGTTGATGCAGTAGACTAGCATGCAATTGATACTTTTTTATGTATTGTAAGCAATCTTGTCTTCTATATCACCTCCTAGAGCCAGGAGCTTTCTTCACACCGAATGAGATAAGTCGGATGTCACCTGAAGATAATACTTTCCCTAAGCCTTCATTGTCTAGGGTAAAGTTTTGACTTCCGGAGTTACTTTAAATACTATAAGGTCAAACGATCGTACATCAAAATTTTAATCTAGACTGTGAGGAGTCTATAAAATGTGTTATTGAAGATAAATATTGGTTATTCAATGCGTTCTAAGTAAATAAATTCATATTTACGATGCATAAAAATATCCACAGAATAAACTGAACTCATAGAAAAAGTTAGAACAATGGTATTCGAAATACAATGAAATAATTTGGAGTATTTTAATGTACAGTAAAAGCATTCTATTGATATGCATGTAGTTTAAATCAAACGTGTTTTTCAAAGAGGTTTCTTACACTTTGAATCGATCAATTCTCCTTCAGCTTTTTATGGAGAACTGCTAGTTTTTAAATCTCATTAAAGTTCTCATACATTAGATTTTCCCGATAACTGGACGAATCTTATTCAAGAAATTTAGAACATGTAGCAACCGTAATAATTAGGAGAAGTTTCAAATTAAAGATATCATAAACGAAAATAATAATTTACCGACAATATAAGCCAAATGTTATTCGGACATCGACGAGTAATTTTTCGGCCCCTTCAGTCTCCGTCTGACCAGAAATAATCGATGCGCATCATACGCATTCTCCGCGCGACAGTTAAGCTTCGATAAATGAACGGCAGCGGGAAACACAAAGTCAATAATACTCTGTGAGCTTCTTGACGCACAAGAGTTGATAAAAAAATCGAGAAACTTTTCAGTGATTAGCTTATCCCACTTAGCATCATAAGTCTGTTCACTCGAGTTACCTTATATCATTATTTGATATCATCATTGATAGCCTTACATGTCAACGCATAGACTAGGTTTATCTGTCCCGTAGACGTTCATTCTAGATAGCGTTTTAGCAATCAACTCTTTAATTTAACATTCTATTAAATAAACAAAACAAAAATATTATTTTCATTATTTTGGAAGATTATTTGCAAAAACTTTAGTTTTCTGAGGAATCCGAATTAACTGTGTTACTAATAGTGAACCACTTTCATTTCATTTGGTAAAAACACTTTGTGATTTTTCCATAAATACTTAAGTTATAATTGATAAATGTAGTCAACTATTAACGTAAAAGTATATATATCATATCTCTTTGAATTTTGTATATAGTGAAAATTAGGACCAATTATTAAAACAAATTGTAGGGATCTTACTAAAGATACCATTCATGCATATTCATAAATCATTTTTTAAACTGCATTTTTTCGATTGAATGGTTTATTGAAATGAATTAAGGCAGAACCATTGATCAATAATAGCACAATCTTTCAAGGACTGGAAGATTTAATATTTTCCTCAGAATGAGTTGAATAACTCAAATGAAATTGTGGTCTAGGAAATAATTGCCACTTTAGTTTCTCCGCTAGATTATATGGTAATCGTAACTATATGTCCTGCTGTACATTTTCACCTCATGACTGAATAAATGTACCTTAGTATAGAGAATTTTTAAGTAACAGAAGGAATATATTCAGCCGTAAAAAGTAAGATATGACATCAGGTAAAGTGTCACTAATTACCGAAGTTGGTTACAGAAATGCATTTCCATTTCTACTCTTGGTCCTGCATATAATGTATTTAGTGCTGATATTTGTAATTTTGTAGAACTAACTGATTTGGTTGTTGTTTTGGTAGTATAGCTTTGGTTGCATGCTTTTGGTTTGGTATTGTTTTACATTAAATATTCTTTTAAGTGTTTTCCATGGTTTACCCAGGTTGATGTTTAGCATTTAATTAACTTACATTAATTTAAGTGCAGAAGTTGTGAGGGATAGGACTGCTTTTTAGGAGGAAATTAAGTTCAAAGGAACAGTACCTGAGAAGTGAATTTATGATAGAGGTGGCAGTTGGATGCAAGTCTGGGAGTTAGAGTGTAAGATATGGGGAACTCTCCTGAACCTTGTAGCTGTAAGTCAATGAGTGAAAAGAAAAATCTTATTTTTATATTATGCACAGAATATGAACTGAAATATTTATTATTTTTTGTTGGTAGAATCAGTAAAAATACTTTAATGTCACTATGGCATTTGCTTTCCTGTTTGTTCATACAAATTTTTTTGGTGGAAAAAGTTTCATTCAGATTTTTATATTTACACACTCAACCTGCATACCACCAATAGTATGTATTAAAATGGATATCCCTGTCTAACTAATCTTTAATTATTATTATATTTACAACCCTATCTAGCCACTCTAAGATATACCTACAAAAACTACTGTTTAACTAGCCTGTAAGCTACCTTAATTATCAGATTTTAATCATTTCAATTGGAAAAGTAACTTCAAAGACTTCTTTGACCATAACTATTTCCTTGCTCATTCTCAGATGAGAAGATAAATTGAAAGACAAGCAAGACAAAGACCAGGACAGGGAGATATTTCAAGGAAACAAAGATGCCAATAAGAGGAGCGAATAGGTAGTATAAAGACTGTAGTACAGGTAGTATAAATACTGTAATAACTTCACCTCACCTTGCTTTCTTTCTTAGAAAAAATGACAAATTCTTCATTATCTTGGATGTAAAATAGTTAATGGATGCAGTATAGAATACATGTAATGCATTCTCTAATTTTTATTATGAAATTTTGTCCACTAAATCCTTATAATTTTGCCTCATTGGTTCCAAAACATTTTATGGGTGAAATTTTTTTTAATAATCCAACCAACTTGAAGGTTTTGAGTTAGTATGTTCAAACATCTTAGAGTCCCAATTCACATTAGAAGCAGATCAAATGTTGTCAAAATGCTTGTTTTATGCTTCTAGATAAATAGATTAATTACCGAGATAATAAGCTCTACAATTATAGATCTAAACCAACTTATATTAAACCCGAGGTATTACTTAAAAAGATTTATTCAGTTGGTGGAGGTGAATCATATGATCTCAAGAATTTAATTAATCCGTTTTTCAATTTAGGAATAGGTATTGTACTGGGCTTCAGAATAAATGGTAGTATCACATCAGATTGCAAAATCTTTAAGAAACCAGAAATAGTAAAGTATAAAGAGAGAGATATACGAGGTCTGTTCAAAAAGTTCCCGAACTTTTTTTATAGTGTGCCTCCAGTTGGTTATTTTTCTATCTGCTTGTATTCGTTTTATCCGCGAAAGCTTCTCAAATAACCACCTTTAATCACTTTGTCGCTATCTTGATTTGTTCATTAGTTACGGATGTTTATGTGAACAGATGATCGTAGAGTGCGGCAAAAAATCGGGTCCGCGGAAATGAGCTCTTTGAAGGAGCAGCGTTCTTCTGTAAAATTCTGCGTGAAACTGGGCAAATCTTTCACGGAAACTTTTGAGTTGATTACCAAGGCTATTGGTGAGCATGCTATGAAACGTACCGCGTGTTATGAGTGGTTTATACGGGTCAAAGTCGGGCGGCAATCAGTGGAAGACGACGAGCGTTCCGGAAGACCATCAACGTCCACAGATGACCCCCACATCGAAAAAGTGAACGATCTCGTTCGTGCAAATTGACGTTTGACTGTCAGGGAGCTTGCAGAAGAGCGTGGCATCCCGATTGGTTCTGCTACGAAATCCTAATTAAAAAAATTGAGGATGCATCGAGTCGAGGACAAATTCATGCCTCGCCTGATGACAACAGACCAGGAGCAACACGAGCAACTCGTGACTTTTTAGCCAAAAACAAGATCACTGTGCTTCTTCAACCACCCTATTCACCAAGCCTGGTTCCATGTGACATTTTCCTATTTCCTAAGCTAAAAACCCCGCTCAAAGGAAAAAGATTTGCCACCATTCGAGAAATAAAGAAAAATTCGACGGAGGAGCTTATGAACAGTCCGAAAGAAGCGTCCCAAGACTGTTTTAAATAGTGGAAATACCATTTGGATAAGTGTATACGTTGGGGTGGGGAGTATTTTGAAGGAGACTCGGAGCAATAATTTGTAAGTGAAATATTTATGCTGCAATAAATAAAGTTCGGGAACTTTTTGAACAGCCCTCGTACAAAGAGAATGATAAGGTGAATAAAACATTTTCAATAAGAGAGAGAAAGCATATGCCGAACTCACTGTAAGAACAATTCCCATAAATTAAACTGCCATAGAGATAGGTATTAAGCTTACATGTTAATTCAAAGGGAGACAGATATGAAAATGACTAATGATTTCATTACACTTTTTATTTGCATCCATGTGAAGATATACATACAATTTTTCTATTTCCAGCACTTCTGCAAAACTTTTCACAAATGTACAGTTAAAAACAATCTCACCAGCATTATGCCAGTCAACTGCTACAATTACTATTATCCTGCTTCTTGCACAATGGATTCCAAGCCGATCCTGTTTCTGCCCCATTTGCCTGTCACTGCCAGTTGCTTCCCTCTTAAAAAGCACAGTTTCATGTATTTTTTACCTCTTTAGTGTGTTCAAACTAAATAGCAAGAAACTTTTTAAATTACCCATCAAGCCTTGGAAAAGCCAGAAGCAGACACCTATTTAGGTGCTGCAGCAAAGCAGTGATAATGGAGAAGAATAAACTGTTTTCTTTATACATATTTACATTATTGTACAGAAAAAATAGATTTGGGTTTACTTCATTCGATTTGGAACAATGAATTATATAGGTTAGGGATGAAATAAACATTTCCTAGAATTCAGAACTTATTTATAATTCTCCTACTGCAACCAAATAAGTTCTGCCTTTTCCTTTGGTAGCCATGATCAAGTTAGCCAAAACCATATTCTGAATAGCAAGATTCTGAAATATTTTCCCCCTAGCTCCATTGATTAATGTTTTGCTCTCCCAATTAAAAGCCTGGAAGCCATTTCTTTTCACTAATAGCCATTTTCCTAGTAAATAAATAACACCTCCATGATTTTTCCAACTAAAAACGTTTTCCTGTCAAAAAATCTATTTATGATTGCTATGAAGCATAAAAATAAACCGACAATACATTTGACACCATAGCTTCAGAGATATTTATGATCTGTAGGGAAGGTCTTTGTGGGGCTCTGGAATCTAATCTTGGCTTATTTTTCCTTTTTCTCATTAGGAAGAAGCAAGAAAGGCCAAATAAAGACTTCCTAAGAAAAGACAATAAACATCCCAGAGGCAAAAATTCGACTGCCAAGTTGATGATGAGCAGAAGCATCGATACGGAGAGAAAATGCATCACTTGTTGGGCTTTATTTCCCTAATCTCCTGGTCCAACGGCCAGCTTCCATTCCTGGTGACAAAGGTAGCAAGGACAAATCAACTGACTGGAGACTTGGAGGAGGGCAACAGGGTGCAAGCCATGCTGGATCAGATCCCCATGGACAGCAGTTGATTGGCCGTCAAGTTGAGGCTGTCGCAGTGGCTGCTTTACCACTTGTTTCTCTGCGAAACTCTCCATCGGCCATCTTGCAACAATGTGAGGAGGGGAAACGCCCTCCCCCAGATGCTATGGTACCATTACGAGGCATTGGCGCATTGTTAAGTTGTGTTGTAGGATCTCCACCATCATCAGAGGAGGAAGAAGAAGAAGAGCGGGAGAAGGAGCGATGGACCCCATTGCTTGCTGAACCCATACCAGTAACTGCCCCATTTGTGTTCTGAGGACGGCTGGTGGTGGTTTGGTTGCCACATGGGCTGGAGCGGTGATGCATGGCACGGGTGTAACAAGAGGAGCACACTCTGACAGGGTCATAGAAATTCTCACCAGGCAATGGAATGGCATTGTCAGAACAGTCGGCACAGAAGATATTCCCACAACTCCTGGAAAACATGAACAAGAATTTTTACATGAGATACATGAATCATTTTCTTAGATTTTGCATTTCATGATCCATAAGTAATTTCTATAATCTACAATTTCTAAGAAATCAAAAGAACTTCCTAACAGCCTTTCACATTAAGGATAATTCCAAGAGATTGAACTTTTGTATAAACTTGGAAAAGCAGGTTGAATGAAGAAGAGGTTTTCCTTTGTGATCAGTCTGCTCTAACATCTAAAATCACATTCCATTATGCATATAATGATGAAGAGCAAAGCAAGTATCAATAGGGATTTGCAATTCAGTCATACCATCCTCTCTTTCCCCATCCTCTACCTCCTGTACTATTATTTACTCTTTTAGTAGTATAACTAGAGAAATGACTTTCCAATTATTTGTTCTTCAGCACTTGATGAAACTTTCAAACTTTAATTTTCAACCAAAACTCACACTGATACAAGAAGCAAGCCTGTGATTTACTACATGAGGACTGTAGTTCAAGTCCTCCATACAAAGGGATAGGGATGTGATGCTGCCTTCTTTTTGGGGTTCATTTGACTCTCTTATAAAGGCAAAAACTTACGAGTATTGCAGAATTGAATATATGAATATATGAATTGAAGATTGAAAGATGAGCTGGTTTGCAACAAGTAATACAATCAATGACATATGAAAGCAAGGGTATGAAGGCTATCCTAAAATGTCTAGGACATATCATGCAATTGTTTGGAATTAAATAGGTGTCACCATTGAATTATAAGGAACCAAAAGGTTTTTCTGTATTTTTTCTACAGTAATAACTAACATGAAGGGAAATCAAAATATAGTAATAAATCCATAAATTTTTAGCTATTTCTCCACTAAGTCACTTCTGAGGTTCAGGCCTTTTTCCCATTTCACAACTGCTTTGCTGCAGTAAAATTCAATTATTTGATGGCAAAGCTACTGACAGACATCAGTCTTTCTTTTGTGACTTTGCCTTATCCTCTGTAGAACTAGATTCTTCTTTAACACAACAAATACATGGTGACCATTTGTGTAGTGCTCTTACTGGATAGAAAATCATAAGTAATAACTGAGCATAAACCACTGGACATGAGCAAATATACCAATGCTTAGTCATACAAGTTCACTTTTTACTTTCCACCCCTATGGGAGTTTCAGTGGAAATGTGGAACCAGTCAAAGACTGGGTCCACAATTTCTCCACTGGATTATAACATGATCTTGCTATTTCATTTTCATATTATGGTCCAAAAAACTTGGCATGATTTCAGCAAAAATATTGATTTCGTTACCCTCATTAACTTTCACACTCTCTTCTGAGAAGTAAAGAAAGGAGAAAGGGAAAGAAGATGACATGCTTTTCAGAGATGTTCACTGAAGAACACTAATAATATAATGCACCGTAAAAAGAAAAATTTTACGCCACTAAATTGTATAAATAAGCAACATTTGTAACTGTAGTTTTATAGAATTTATGCATGTTGGATGTTTGATGCAATGATTTTTAAAATTTTACATGGGGTTTGAGAAATTTTGCAGTCCTCCATGCAAAGAATGAAGAAAAAAGGAACAGGGAGAACAAATAATACTTAACACATTTTATAAATACTATTATGGAGGTTGTATGATAAGTCATACCAATATTTTGGCAGATTGTAAAGATAGACTTACATCAAAAACAGTTTTCAAATTATTATTTTATGAATTTTTAATGAGGAATCAATGGAAGTTGGATTTTAGAGAAATAGAAAAAGGCTTTATTCAGCAAAATAAGATCAGTACTATCTCCCAATCAGATAAACTGTAACAAAATGTGTGATGCAGGTAATAGCTCGAAGCACATTGGAAACTCTTTACAATCAATTTCAAGAATAAAACTAAGTTTGTGCAATTTCTACAAAACGTTTTTAATATCACAACATATGTTTTAAATGTACAAATGCTGGAGAAGGAGATGAGAGGAAGGGGAAAAGAGAAAGTTGAGAAAGATTCAGTGATTGGGAGGGGGAGAACATGGGTAATTTTAGAAATGGTGAAAGTTGTGTGCTCAACAGTGATGTTGCCCATTGAGGAGCAAAAGTTTTTTAATTTAATAATTGGATTTCTGTTAATTAAAAATATGCCTTCCAAAATTTCTTGGTTTACATATAGATTCTAATTGAAAATGGGATGTTCATATCCTATAACTTGAAAAAACTGAAAAGTATTTTTCACCGGTTTTCAATTTTGAAACAATGTTAACATTTAATTTCTCAAAATGTTATATTATGGACTCTTTTCAAGAGCATCCTATGGAACGATACTCTGGGGATCATCATCTTTTTTAAATAAAATCTCTTAATACAAAAATGGATTGTGATGTATATCTAACCAGCACTACTGAGCCCATTGTTGTCCTGTTTTTAAGATGCTAGAATTATTACCTGTTCCATGAACTGATACATAAAACTCCACTATTTTTGTTAAAAACCATGAATCGGACAGTTTAAACATAATATCCTTCACAAATACACTACAAGAACTTCTACATTCCTTTAGACTTAACATAAATTAAAAGGAAAAGGGCAATGTCAGTTAGGCTCAACCATTACCCACCATACATCATAAAAAATGAAGAAAAAATACACTTTTAAAAACTTGTTCTTCAATATTTTTTAGGGGAAATGCTTTTTACTCTGTAAATGTGTATCCGTATTTTAATTGAGTATAAATTAACCCTATATATGATTCATTTTAAACAGTATTGTATCTTTGTTTTTGCTGGACCATGAAAGTGTTTATATTGTACCCAGAAACTTTTATATTAGTTATAAGATTGATGTGTTGAATTTGAATTCGTTTATTATTTGATTTTGCTTATTATTATGATTTTATTACTAACATGCTCTATATCTTGTGCAATGATTGGACTATAGCTTGATTCTTTGGCAAATAAACATTATTATTATTAAAATATTAAACATTTATTCCACAATTCCTTCATTCTCTATAGTTATGGATGATCTCAAATTTAAACCTCAAGTTTGTAATAACAATTCTGACTCTAGCCCATAGACTCAGCCTGTTATAACTTAAACTAAAATAAAAATTGAAAATGTCTGAACTGGGATAACAATTATACTTTTGCAACAGAGTGAATATCATGTGATCAAAGAATAACATATAACCAGCTTTAAAAATAGGGCAACTGCTAAACAGTTGACAATATTCATCGATATACATTAATCAAGCACCTCAAGGAAAATGCAAAAGCTATTGTAAACCATCTTCTATTGAATGCCATTGCCACATCTTGCTCACAATATGTATACTGAAAATTAAATGTACAATATATACTTTATAAATTACTAAAGCAAGAAAATACAATACTGAGCTAAAAATTTTACACATTAGAGTACGAGTTGTTTGATAAAAACAATTTTACTTGCAACTGTATGCATTCCCTTCGTGTCAGTGACTCTACCGCCATACAGATATTTACACAGGCTGGGAACATTTTACAACATATGTTATGGCAAAATAAAAAGGGAAACAGTTACAGAAAGAAACTGAAGCCACAAATTGGTTAAATTCTGATGAAAAAATTGAAAATTACAAGTCCCAAAATAATACTAACTGAATATCTTGCATTCTTGACATAATTGCTGGTCATATGATCTAATCTTTCTAGTTTGTATCAACTGCTGAGTAGAGATAAGCATAGGCTAGTAGTTTCTTCATTATAACTGACAGCACCAACTTAAGGGGATTGTCCTTAAGAGGTCAACTGACACCCAATTATCTTCTGAAGGGCATGAGTTCACTTCTGCCCACACCTGTGAGAGTAGTCAACCAGCATGATTTCATTAGCTATGGAATCCTACTTCTAGTTCAAATTTAATGATTTTTCCAACCAAAATTTCAAAAAGCAATGAATACAAACTTTATATAAAATGTTCTTGAATAATATAGAAATATATTTTGAAATATTTTTGACAAGAAAATTCTTAAAAAATATAATATTTATTAAGAAGTATAAATTTATTTTCAGGGAGAAATAAATGAAACTTGTACGAAGCAGAATGATAATAGCTATACATGAAATTTATAGCCAAAGTTACTCATGGAATTATAAATTCATGATAGATTTATATAGATTAAAATTAAATTATTTAATATAGGCTCAAATTTCTTTGATGTGATAAATAAAGCCTCATAGGTATTTAAAGGCAATTCTCCTACAGATAATTGGGGAGAGTAAGTATTATATCGATCAAGTCACAAACTTCTAGCTATGCATCTGAATTGAGCAGAGAAAAGTGTTAAAACAAAAAATGCAGCTCAAACTCAAGCACCACAAAATTAAACAAATGACAGCAAAACTTCAGTAATCTCAAGTCTCATGCTCCAACTTGTCTAACAAATACTTTATATGCTTCAAGACCTGACAATATTTAAAAAGGAGGTTTAAAGATTTAAAATTTCTAATAAACTTTATATCTAAAATCACTAGAACTTAATCACACCTATCAAAGGCAACAAACACTGAAAATTTCCAAAAAAAGTTACTGGAGATTTTTATGACTAAAAGACAACACAGGAATCAGTTAACGGACATAATAGATTTACTATGAATATCAACTCTTATATTTACTATGAATATCAACTGAAATGACTCAATATACAATTGTTTCATACAATAGAATAAATAAAAGTTACAGTGAATTCTTAAGCTTCCCTATGTTGAAAGCCTCTCTTTCATGAAGATTGATAGTGCATTCAGAAGATGGGCAAAAAATGAGTTGAGATGTTAGTGTACCAAGGAGGGTAAATATTGAGAAATACGAATAGCCCAAAATAACTATCATTTATGATTTCTTGATTATAACATAAGGAAAACTGATTCAAAGAATTCTCACTCTTAAATTAACTATTAAAATAAGCTGGAAAATCTAGCTCAATAGTCCTCTTTGAAAATTATACCTGAAAATGATCCTGGTACAAATATTTTATATTAATCTACTTCCAAAGCTCTCCAAGAATAATTGTAAATTTGAGCTGCCACAGCAGACATTCTTTAGCGAAAATATTAAATCATTATTATTAATATCTTAGAACCAATTACTCCACCATCTATCAACTATCCAATGATGCCAGAAAAACGTTTGGTAAAACATATTTCAGTGTCACACAGTATTAGTAGCTCTTTAATTGCATATGCTACAAAAATGTCTTCATTAGCATTGGTGGTAAGATAATTGCAGAAAATAATAGCTTAATGGTTATTGATTAAAGTTAATGTAATAGCTGTTAACCGTCAGGGCATCAAGCAATCCTTAATAAACTATGGTTAAATGGATGCCACTAAAATCATTTCAATGATAATGAGGATTTGTAAGATGATTTTCATTAATACCTGCAATGATGCTTCCGACGCCCAAGCCAAAACTCATTGTCACAGCCTGTGCATCGATGAACAGCATGATCAGGAACCCATAGGGTAGGTCCAGCCTCACGCTCCTCCACTGCTTCCCATGACACTTCTGATGAAGATGCCACTCTATCTCCAATACCTCCACTGCAAACTGACTCTGGCAAGGATCCCTATGGAATAAGGAATGCACTTAAGTGTCACCTCTAAAGAGATATCCAAGAGGTACTCCTTCAGCTTCAACAAATATTGTGTATTATGACTAGGCTAAAATATGACTGAAATTAAATTTCCTTTTATTCCAATTTCAAATTATGACTCAATAAAATTTCCAAACTTTGATGCTAAAGATTTGAGTAGCTAACGATATTTATAGATTTTTAAGATGATGGGAATGCATACATTAAAAATTGATCAAAATCACAAGCATAAAATCACATAAGCAAGATGAAATGAATTCTACCTCATCTGCCATTCTATTTCTCAAAGCTATTTTACACAAAGCATAGAATGTTAAAATTTCTAAACCACCAAAGAAATAATACATACAAATGTAACAAATAATAATTATAATATAACAAATAAACATGTGGTGTCAGCAGTGGAAAAATGACAAAAAGTGAATTACCGTGTCGTCATGCCTTTCAGCAGGACCATGGTTACAATGGTGACAAACTTGCTGTATTAAGGCTCTTCTAGTTGTCTGTAGTTCTCTTTGAAGAGCTTCCACTTTGTTCTAAGAAGTGAAATGAAATGAAATCATTAATATCTGTTGGCAGAAAAACTGTTAAAATCATACATCAAAGTGCAAAATAAAGATTGTAAATAAAATATTACATGAATACAGATTACATTCATCATTACAGAGCATAAGAGATTAACAATGAGAGAACATTAGACCACCTTGCTGAAATATGAGAAAAATATCGAAAGTATTATTTAATTTATGCACTCAAGTATGACTTCACAGAAAAGTATTCAAATATGAAACACGTTCTACAGAAAAGCATTTTCATACAAGATTTCTTCTAACAGGCTGACTTCTTTACTTAAAGATTTAAACATGTGAGAGTTTTTCATGCCAAACGTGAGTAATGAAGACATTTTCTATGTTAATCTGTTAATGATCAGCTGATTTTTTAAAAAGAAAGTTACCTCCTTACTTATATACTTTTCCTTAAAGGAAAACCACTGCTAATAAAAAGTAATTCTAATTATTTATTTTGAACTCAAAATATTATAACCTAAGAGCAGTGATGCTCACTTTTATAACTCTCATATAAATATTTCAGAGTTAGAATGTCAGAGGCAAGCAGAATTCAATTCGAAGTACATATAATGCCCCTATATTTGGACTGCATTCACATCGATAAAATTCACTTGCTGCATAAACATCATTTGGAGTGCAGCCTAGTAGTCTCTAGGTGATAAATCCATATTGCAGAGTTCCTTTGCAGTAACTTGGTGTATATACATTAGTCCAATAATTGGATAGGACCAGAGTATCTTGATAAGTAGGGGAGACAACACTTACTCTGAGAGGAACCACTAAGTCATCATAACTGCAATCAAGAGTGTTTTTATAAGAATTCTCATAAATGATAAATAAGTGTTTGCTCTCTTTCCTTTCAATATGAATCAATCAAGAGAGGATTCTAAACTAGGCTCAAACGTTAGGTCATCCAGGAATCTCAAAAAATCTTTGATTTATTTCAAACAAGATCCTACAATTTACTATTTATTTTCAATTCACATTGATATTTTGGGCATTAAGCTATTCCATTCTTGTCTTACTTTATGTGTATTTGTAGTTCAAGTTTCATAAAGAAACATTGTTTAGCCTGCAAAAACATTTATTCCTTTTCAGTTATTCTGAAATGAAACAATGACAATCATTGGCTGTGAATTAAGAACTGAATGACCTTGAATGAAATAAATTGTGAATTAATATTAGCGTTTCCAATTTGGGCAGAAAAGGTTATACAAGATTTCTTTTGATAAAAAAATTCACTGAACCAAAATGAATTCAAATAAAGCAAAATGTTTTTGATTGATAGAATCGCTATTTATAGTTGAATACAAATCCATGATGGTCTATATACTAACATCATGTCAAAAATTATCATAATTTTTCTGCCCAAACGATGGAAACGTAATTTTTACTTTGCACATTAAGTTGTGCGACTAACCCAAGGTTATACAAGAAGTGAAAAATTGTGACTTGGCCGGGACTCGAACCCCGGTCTCCCACTTTCCGGGCAGGTATTCTATCCATTAAACTACCGAGTCACGCAGGCTCACTTCTGTAAACGGGAGCTTATATGGGCATAAGTAAGTTACTCCACTAACTCAAAAACATTTTGCTTTATTTGAATTCATTTTGGTTCAGTGAATTTTTTTATCAAAAGAAATCTTGAATATAATGATTATTAAATAATGAGGTTCTATATAGAAGTGAGAGTAATTCAGAGTCAATTGATTCTATTGTCTTCAAAAATTCTTATCAATGTAAGTCATGGAATATGGTTTGGCCCCCTATCTTCTGATGAAGTTTACCCCTTATCTTTTGCACTAATTATAATATAATAAGCAATGAACTCTTTTATCTTGAATTTAAAAAAAACTTGTATCAACTGAAAAATATGGGAATGAAATCACAGGATTGATCTATTAAATTGCCAGTAAAAGTACAAAGGGCATTCAAAAAGACCTCTGAATCACACTTTACCACATCTCATTGTATAAAATTGAGGCCTTTTTTTAACTATGTACATTCTTAGTTATTTTTATCATTAACTTTTCATTAATCTGTGCAGAGATTTACAACAAATTACTTCTTGTAGATTTTTCAGAAATAGATGATAGAACTAAAATATAATAAGATGAGAAGAGGGTAATTATTTATATGCAGAATTTTCTTTTGGAAAGATAAAATTAACTTGGCTTACAGTGAATTCCATAAAGATCTGCCTCAGTCTTCCTTGAAGGTCACTCCTTACAGGTGCTAGACCATCTAAGTCAAGTTCTGGAGCCTCATAAAGATCTCCCTCAGGGTGAACCACAGCTTCAACTGTTCCTCCATCTTCATCTGGAGTAGCAGGATATCCTGAACTTGGAGTTCTCGAATAAAATGGGGGTGTAGAATATCGGGAGGTAGAACCACTGGCTACCACAGTAGTAGAGGTCTGAGGCAAGGGTGATGTCCTTTCACAACCACCAGAAACCATTCGCACCTCTGGCTGCCTCCTGCGCCCAGCACATGCTCTGCAGGGCACCCCAGCCTCTGATACCCACTGCTGATCATCAACTGGAGGGGGTGGTGGTGGGGGAGGAGGGGTTCCAGCTGCTGTTTCTGGGATGGTTCCATCAGCAGCAACGAGGGTATCAGTTGAACCTTCCACTGAGAGACATGGGGGAGGCTCAGGAGGAACAGGTGTTGGTTGTGAACTGCTGGGCCCTCTACTCTCAATGACCTGTTCTTGAAGTTGGGTTTCGAGTATCTCTTTGGAATTCGTGCTATTGTCCGTCAGCACTCTCATTTCTAGGCCATTGTCGGTATCTTGAATGTCTGAACTCGCTTCATTCCCTTCAAAACTGCTTCCAGGTGGTAGCTCTATTACTTTAGCATCATCCACACCATTAACAAGGACATTAAACTTTCTGAAATATAAGACAAAGTTATCATGAATATACCTCCTTGTAATTATTAGCCCCCCTACTGGATGCTGTAGATTAATGACCAGCAAGCAAAATTGTTTTGATGGGAAATGTAAGCTGCTGGCCACTACAATTTCATCAAATGAAATGAAAATTATTTGAATGATTAAAAATACAAGACTGAAAACAGAAATTTGCCTTTATTCCACAAATAATGAATGATAAAACTGGTTTCAAATGAAGACTGCTGTTTTTTCAACCTTGTGTATTAAGATGAAATCCCACAGTGTCAAGGCTAGTGTAACTAATTTTTATTTGAATGATATCCGTGATTGTCAATATTCTTCTTATCTCAATAATAAATCATTAATATTATGCAAACATTTAGTGTTTGATGTGCTACAAAGAATTCATTAGAGGCCATCCACAATAATCTTGGGTTATATCATATTTTGTCATTGAAATAATACACAAATCAGATTTGAATGGCTGTGGAAAGTCTTAGTAGTCTATGTTTAAAAGCAAAAGAACAAATTAAGGATAATATGATGAACTACTTAGCTTCTTGGCTGCTCATCTGACATTGCAGCTGTAATTACTAATGGTAACAGAATTAAACTAATTTTAAATGCAAATATTTCACAGCAAGAGACTTCTATGATCAAGTATTGCTATTTTAAATCCAGATCTAATATTTTTCCCATAATAATTATTTCCCTTAAAATATTTAAGCTATAAATGTAAGAACATCTAGCATTAAAAAATCCACATATGAACCACTATACCAGGTTCTATTTCTATAACATTAATAAAACATAGGTCACCTACCCTCCATCTAAAATGCTAGGATCACTGCATCTCCTTTGCTGTTGAGGAGGCTGAATCTGAGTTTCTACACCAGCAATTAGGTCATCATAAGAACGGGTTTTTGGAAGGTTCGCATTTGCATCCCCATTCCTCGACTCTGTATCAGCTTCCTCCAATCCTCCTCCAACACCCATCAAGATTGGTGCAGAGGAACAAGGAGGAGAGGTTCCAACAAGTGGTGCTCTACTGATTTCACTAGATGGTCCTCTGCTTCCATCACGACCCATCAGAGAACTGCTTGAACCTATACCTCCACCCAGATAAACTTCTGACCATAACACAAGGTCACGAACATTACAAGAAGGCCAAAGTACCTGCAACATATGATAATGGAAAAATTAATGTTTCACAGTAGAAGTCTGCTATAATGAGTATGGTATATAACGATAGTTGCATTATAGTTAGTGATTTTTTGGCCATAGTGCATCTCACAGGATAGGGAAATGATAGTTCTATCTAGTATAGATAGATAGATAATGAGTGGTTCTTTCTGAAGTATTAGTATAACAAGTGCAATGAGTCCATGACAGTCTTACGGGAGGCATATCTTGGAATCATCAATTGACGTGGGAAAAGAAGTCAAACCAACAAACCATACTCTGAGATACGATATCTCTTCAAAGAGCAGAAAAATTAAACACAAAAATTTCATCACTGAATTCATGCATTTGTTTCCCACAAGTTGCTGTACCCTTCCTTGGCAAGAATGCTTCAGGGAGCTTTTATTAGAGACTTCTCACAACTTTCACCCTCTCTTTTGTCCCTCTGTACAAACGCACTTTGGTTATGGTTTATGAATTAATGAAATAATATTTTTGAAATATTCCACTAAAGTTAAAATTGACGATGAATTGAAAGAATAAAGCCTATTTTTAACCAAGACCTCTCTACCCTCTGTCAACCCTTAAAATGAACCTAGGTAAGCCCCATGGTTCTTCCTGCAGTCAGGCTATGCATGAACTTACATATTTGGCTTAAGCCTGTTATTTCAGAAAAGGTAATTTACACCAAATAAGGGCTAATCTATTTCTAATGGAATAAAAAACTGATGCAACAGCTAAGAAAATGCTTAAATTATACGACACAGAATAACATTAACTATAATGTCTGCAACAACATGTACTCTGAGGGCAATTGTATTCATGGAATTGTCAAGCCTACAGCCAAAATGTTTACCATTATAGAGATGTTAAACTGTGGGCTGGATGTGGCCTCTCAATTCCTCTCATGCAGCTCATGATATAAGTGCAAGCCTATTTTCTCAATATAACATGTCAGAATCACCTTTTCAATATGAAATCTCGTTTCATTGATTCTTATGTAGGTAAAAATATGCCCAGGTTAAAAATTTCCCAACACCATTTCTATGCTTATGCAGTAAAAATTCAACTACTTCTTCTAATACAGCTTGTTACTTTCATTTATGTTATTTAAGAGGCATGATATTTATGGATTAAATGGTAGAAGAGCTTTGACTTAACTCAAATTAGGACATTTTATTACTGCTATAATTAGTATATATAAAAGTTACTGGTCCAAAATTATTGAGCAAGTCTTAAATCTAAGTTTTAGTTCCTACCTGTTCACGAGGAACATAGAGGTAATTTCTGAAATGGTGCGGTCTACCACCTCCAGTCTTCAAAAATTGCCACACTGAGAAAGTTCTTTCCCAGACCCTATCATTTGAGCGCTCTTGAGCAGAATTACACAGGAACGTACCAAATAAGCAAGAATAAGTATGTTGTGCTAGTTTTACCTAGAAGTGAAAGAAAGAATGAATTTTTAATTCTTTATTATAACTTAGAATATACATTTCTTTATAAACTTCAAAAATCTGCAGGTTTAGCAATTTGGTAATAGGAGAAACAATAGATATGCAAGACTTCTATTCTAAAAACTATTTCAAGAGTCATTACTTTCTTACTCTCTTACTTTCATTCAGCATATTCATAAAACATAAAGCCTTCATTTCTTGAGCTTAATCTGAGAATAATTTTTAAAAGGTTAATAAAAGATGTTATTTTAAATTTTTTCATAAATAATTTATAGAACATAAATATTTAAAGTAAAGAGGAAATTGAGCACTGCATATAGCATGATACTTTGAAAAAATACTACCGTACTATAATGAATGATCAATAAATGTGTACACTAAGGATCTTACCAGGTAGGACTGACTAAATTCAAAACTGCATGGGAACTGAGTGTGTAACTGATGAACACAATCCAGCCATTGCAAGAAAACAGGGCATCTCTCATTTGGATCATCAGTACCAACAGCATGGCCACAACGATCAGCAAACTTGTGGCCAAAATCCAACCACTCTCTTTCACATAACACTTGAAAACCCTGTAAGTGAATTCATTATAAAAGATCAAAGAAAATATTTAAAATCTTTCTTTATATTTCATATTGCCTATAAATCAAATAAAATTTCATAGAATAGAGGAAATATGTCCAAATATTAGTGGTACCTTATGCTGTGAGCTCAATGTAAGAATTAATTTGCTTCAAAAATAAGAAAATTGTGACAGGAACTTATTTTCTGTAACATTTGGCATCTAGGTCTTAGGTGTTATGTATCTTAATACCAAAGTTGGAATTGATAAACTAAAAACTTCAAAAGCCTCTTGACTAAAAAAACTAGTATATTACCATTGGATTTTAACTTTGTTTCAGATGTAAGTACAGTACAGGATTGTTTATCCCAACATCTAAACAACGAGCCCATCCAAACAATGAACATTTCATGATGTACAGTAATTTTGAACACTACTTGTGCTATATGTGTTTAGAGCCAATCCAATGCAGGTGTGCATGTGTAAATAATTATACTAAATAAATTAACCTTCTTAAAGACTAAAAAGAAGAAATGTGTCCAGAAGCTAATTATAGTGGTGGGACAGTCAAGGGAAAAAGAAAGGTGCTGATGTTACAGCAAAAAGTGGACAAAATAAATAAATTAGATCAATGTGTCATTTCATCCAATCTTCAGCAGGAACACAATGTTAGCAGGACAACTATACATGGTACAAAATCACAGAAGGACCAGGAAATTCTTCAATTTGTTGCAGAAGCTGACTCAATGGTAGTCATTTCCGAAAGAAAAACCCTACGGGGACTGGTAACGCCAGTTTGGACAAAGCATTGTAC
Source organism: Pachydiplax longipennis (assembly GCA_036926295.1). Taxonomy (NCBI): domain Eukaryota; kingdom Metazoa; phylum Arthropoda; class Insecta; order Odonata; family Libellulidae; genus Pachydiplax; species Pachydiplax longipennis. The sequence goes on from JAVFKF010000012.1 coordinate 18,377,222, forward strand.
AAGTAATTTCACCAATGAAGTGAAGGCATTCCTATATCTGGACCTATGTAGATAGAGAAAGCAGAACCATACCACAAGAGGTTAATAATTTAAGGCTCTTGTGATTACACTACTGGATGGTTACAAAAATTCAAAAATCACCACAGGAATTGATATTTAAAAATAATTGGCAAAAAAATGCCTGATAACCATGAACTTGCTAAGGAATCTTTGAGGTATTTCATGAGCTTATGCAGGAGCATGAGCTTACTCCTGAGCAGGTATACAATTCTGAACAGACAGTTTTGTTTAGGTGCTCTCCTCTGTCAACAAAGTTTTGTTTGCAATGATGAAAAATCAGCACCAAGGGTCAAGGAATCTAAAAATGACTGTTTTGGTTTTTGCCAATGCAGGGACACATAAATGTAAGTTAATGGTGATCGGAAAAAATGCAAAACCCAATATATTCAAGGGTGTTAAAGTTTTACCTGTTATTTAATGGTCAGATAAATGGGTGTGGGTCACGCAAGAAATATTTTAAGATTGGTCATCAAATTATTTTGTTTTTGATGTAAGGGACCGTGAAAAAAGGTTGGACTGTCAAATGATGCAAAAATCTTGTTATTGCTGGATAACTGCCCAGTTAATCCACTAGTAGAAACCTTATCCAAACTAAATGTGTTTGTTTTGTATCTGCCCCCAAACTGCACTTCTGACATCCAGCCCATGGATCAATGCTTAATTAGAAGTCTTAAGTGCCATTATAGATGTGAGATTATGCAAAAGATTGCTAACTTAGATGGACCATTCAATTTTGATAATTTTAAGAAAATAGTCACTCTGAAAGAGGCTGTTTGTTTTCTGTCAGAAGCATGGAGTAACAGTTCCACAGTTTTGAAACTATGTTCTATTTTAGCAAGTACAGATGACGAAACTGAATTTTACCGATTTGATTTTACGTCAAATTATAGTGATGAAGATACTGAAACGATAAGATTTTTAAAGTTAGGAAGTGATACTCAGAGTCTAGGTGAGAGCGAATTAAAGGAATGGGTCAAATCTATTAAAGGTGCTCCCATTTTTCTAACATACACTGACTCTGAAATTGTCGATGCTATGCCCAAAATTAAGTGAAGATAGCGATGACAGTGATGTGGTGGTTGATGATCATAAGAAAATCACAATAGCAGAAGGCATTTCCTGAGGTGATAATCTTATATATTTCATGGAACATAAATTATTTACAACAGAACAGGAAATATTGCAAATATATAGGCTTAAAGTTTAAAAATGAAAGGCATAAGAGAACGAAGCAGTTAACACTGACGGATATGTTTAAAAGAGCATCTGCATCCAACCTTTCAAATTCCAAGGATTCTGTTACACCAAGCCATTAGCAGCAGTAAATGGACAACACCACATTGAGGAGGATTATGCGGTAAATATTTTTTCTAGTTTTCCTATAATATTAAGTTATTTGTTGAGTCTTGAGAATTTGATGCAGGTTGGTGATGTACATTATATTTACATTATTTAATTGATAAACTATTCCTGTAATGTTGAGTTGACAAAAATCCTTTTCTCAGGTTTTTGCTGCATGACAGTCTCAGATAGTTTTATGTAAATAAGTTTTCATATGTGCATTACTGTCTCTTATTTGATACTGCTACCTTCCTAGCCTTATTGTAAGTTCCCTTTTCTCATGCAGGTTAAAATACCTATAATCCAAACATATCCTTCATGTGAATCAACCTTAGTGCCAAAAAGTTTGGACAATGATCCTCTACTTAATTATCCATGATGTTTAATTTGCATCAAAGTTTCAATTTTATTTAAATATTGATTAGCGTTAATAAAACATCAATTCTTTACCTCAACTTAGGAAAACACTTGGTAGAAGCATTTGAACAAAATAAATTAATTTAGAGACAGGATTAAAAACAAATGAAAATATGCCATCTCCTTTTGTTCCTTTTCTATACCTGAATTGTTCGGTAGTAAGGATCCAACAGGAGCTCAGCCAGTGCAACTATCTGTGGTGTTCTATCCCAACCATCAGAACAATGGACCAGAACTGGTCTTGCTTCTCTATCAACAGCAGATGCAGCCACTACCGCAGCCCTAAGTAAGCCAGACATGTGCTGTAACCAGCGTGTCCCCTCCAGCAATGTGTACCAACTGAAATGAGCAATAGAAAATTATTATGAAAGGAAGGAAGATTTTCAGGATGAATATTTTTTACTATATGTATGCCAGTAAGGATTGATTCATATCTATACCAACTACTTTCTACAAACAAACTTAATTCTAAAGCTGAAATAACAAATAAGTTTATTTTTACACTAAAAGTTTAATAAAAGAATGATGGACTATGGAATACGATGAATTTTTACACAAATTCAATTTTGATTAAGAAATTAATTAATTTTGGAAAATATGTGTATAAAGATACATCCACTGATTCTGTTTATTTTAAAATTGGAGTTACTCATACTTCACATAAAAAATCTGAACCATTAAAATTTAGATTGAAAATTATCACAATTATACACAGTAAATCCAAGTTAAGATGCTTTTCAGGTAAAATTACTGTTATAAGCGGGATATCGTTATAACTTGGGTATTACAAGTTTCTATTTCTTTTAAACTAGAAAAGGAGAGGGAGGGTTACTTGACTCTTAAGTATTTACATAAGAGCCTTACGTTTCAAAAATGAGATGAAACCTATTTATTCTGCTTTCTTTGAGACAGAAGTAAGTATATAGGGCTTGAACTACTGTTGTGCTACACCGGTTGACTTCTTCTTGTACTTTTTAAGAAAAGTCTCATTTTCAAGCAGAGAGAGGACTGTGACTACATTTTTGCAGCAACAGTGGAAGACTGCATTCCTTTTTTACTCAACAATAAGGAAATGTATACTTTGTGAAGAAAAACAGATTACTTAAAAGCAGATGCGAGAAGCTATTACAGAGCAAATTATTATTAGATTTCTCCAAGACTACTCTCAAAAGCCCAAAAAATACTCCTTTTCTGGTTTTTTGATAAATTTGCAACTTGAGATGGCAACCAAAGGAACAGCAAGCTTTTGATCTTACGTTCAGCCAAGACACAAAACTGATAAGGAAGATTTCACTCTATTTCAGACTTAGGATTGGCTCCAACTATGGCATAAAGATTGTTCTGTTTTGTGATATCTTAATTTATTTCTCATTACTAACAAGAGAGTCAGATGGTGCCCCTTAAACAAAGGAAAGGTAAGAGAGGATAGAGGATGGATAATGCAGATAATGTAAACAATTTTTGGTCTATGGAATGATGCAGCCAATTACAAAAAGTGGGTTTCAGCACATCTAAGGATTGGAAAAATCTGTGTTGGACCTTGTAGGAACCCTGAGAAAACCAAATATTAAGCACTAGCATCTTAAACGAGTTCTACTATATATAATTTCATATTATATAATACTAAATATAATTTAATATTTAAAACTTTGACAATGAGAAAAATTCCAAGATTTTAATTCAAGAAATAATATAATGGCTTGGGCTAGGCTCAGAATAATTTTCTACAGAACCATTGATTCTTGATAAAAATATCAATTAATCCACCAGAATATGGCGACAGGCTAAAAAGAAAAATGTCAATATCTAGAAACTTCAATTGGTTTAAATAGTAGAACATGCCTCCACAGATTATAAATATTTCTATTAATTCTCAGCAATCATTCAATTTTCGGAATGCACATTAGGTTAAAATATGTATTCCTGGGCACTCAGTCCAACCCACTAAAAATAATCCTCTATCAATTCCGATAACAACAACGTTATCTTTGATATGTTCACTGTCAGTTCATATTTTGGTTCTTCATTCAAGATGCAGTATGGTTGTTGTTGCTACTGTGAGTGTTTACATACTCCTATCCACAGTATTAAAATTTTTCCACAGGGCCATGTGGTTTGACATGGCTAGTATGACTGCCAGCTAAACAGGCCCATGTACATTACATTCAACATCTTAAAGCGTAATGAAATTTGAAGGGACAAAATGTAATGAAACTACAAAAATGAGAATATTAAATGAGATAAGAAAACAAGTTACAAACAGGCAGATCACATATTCTTTGGTACACAGTAAAATCAATGGGGGTATAACTGAGGAGTAGTATACTTCCTAAAGTTTATCAAAAACATACAACAAATATCATACTTGGGTTGCTCTGCAGATGTGGCACAAAGTTGCCTGAGCCCATGAAAACTCTTGCGTATAGAATGAATGTTGGCTAAGTTCATAAATTGGATTTCACAGCTGGGATAGTATTCAGGACATTCACAACCACCACCTCTAGCTCTATTTGCCACAGCTGTTGTGTACGATCTTGCATCCATGATAAGCACCTTCTGCAAATCAAAATGATGGAGTGAGAGACAGTTTCCATTGACAAATCTGGAATAATGTGTCAGCTATAAAATTCAAAGTCTATATACATATCTATATAAAGTATAGGCAAATTTCTTTTTCTTTGCAACTTTAACAGAAGAGTTATCTCATGTTACCAACAAGATTCTCTAACTAGCCTTATTTCTTCTTCAAACATGCTGAATGAAAAAAGCTATTGGTTATATATTCCCAAAAACATTTAACATTTATATCCTAGAACTAAAAATACAGGATGTTTTCTGTGATAGCTTTGTGATACACAGGAAGAGAAACAAGGAGTAGATGTAAAATCAGAATTTTAAAAATCAGGATAATAATGGACAATGCAGAGAATTTATGATTATAAAGGTCATATTATTCTGTTACCGTCTCTTTCAAAGATGTTAAATGATTCCAATGGTAAGGTCTTGCTACATTTTTCAGGAATCAACTTAGGATGAAAACTCATCAAATTTACTTTCAGAATGGGGATTTTTCAACTGCATTATATGTAAACCAAATGAATACTGCTATAGGGACTTTTATCAAATGGGTTAATTTTTCAAAATCATCAAGAGTTAAATAAGAAACTATAGAATTACAAATTTTATTCATAAATAACCTCATTGCAGACTTCTCCCTTTTTGAATACCTAACTGATATTCACAGTAAAATTACATTTTTACTTTAATTTTCTACATAGAACATGTACAATCACTTTGGCTGCATATATTAGAAGCCAAATTGTTAGATTATCACAACATTTTGCAGTGTTTTATCTAAAAACCTATATCATGAAACTACAATTAAGAAATCTGCCACCACAATAAAAAATCAAGTGGAATTTACTCAGCCTTTGGGGAAGTGTTCAGACTGACAGAACATAACACAAATAACAAAAAAATTCAATTACACAACTGAACATCATGCTGCATATATGACTAATTACTTCCATAACATGGATAATTGTCATAGGTAACAGGGTAGTAACATGGATATAGTAAAAAAAGAGAATATATAAAAAAATAAATTAATGACCTACAAAACATAATGAAAATGAGTTAATGATTAAATAAAATCAAGTATATGAAGCTTTTACTTCGTGGAACTTGCAAAGTCACTTCCTCCTCAATCACAAAGACCTAACGATTATTTTAAGGTTGTGGTATATTAAAGACAAGTGAGTGAATTATTCCATAAAATACATTTGATTTAAAATGGTTACATTGAACTTTTTTCAGGAATAGCCAATTTATGTTGAATTAGGTAAAGTTCAAGTAATTTAGTGCACTTTAAGAGAGTACCTGGCTAAATAGTGAGGTTTTTGTTTGTGTTTATATCATTAATTGTTTTGGAAGACAATAACAAATTTGGGAGGTAATTTCTCTCGTGAGATTTTCTAAATGGAATACTCAGTATTTGTAATGAAAAAAATAAAGGAGGTATTTAGTTACTATACAAGGGTTGTATTAAAGTTCATCCCTATGAAAGTTTAAAGATTATTAAGGTCCTTTTTGAACAACATATTGTGATTTAATTTGTGACTCCCCTAGAAAAAAGTACCACATTAAAGCTGTAATTGATAAGAACAAAATTAATTTGGGTTAATATATTAGTATTAACATGAGAGAGAGAGAGATAATAATTATATTTTAAGGTGATGAGTCAATACCCTAATATCAGTAATATGCTTAAAATTGTATAGTTTATTAACTGAAAATTAACCACTAGTAGCAAATTTTGGGAGCCAAGCAACATCAAAGCATATGCCTTTAAAAATCATCATTCAGCTATTTGCAAAAAATAGTCGATATTTTGAAATATTACCAAAAATGTACTTTCTAAAGAAAAAATTCTGATACTTCCATAATGTTAACAGCTTCTACGAAAGTACTGTTTCAACTTTATAAAACAAATTAGAAAGATAAATCCAGTTAGGACGTTAAATTCTAAGTAAAGAGCTAACTTTTAAATTTAGTCATATTCCCTTCTTTTGGCAGTTACTCATGATTTGTTAGTATTTATTACAAATTTTAGTGAATGAACTGTTTGAAAATTTAAAACTCTTACGAATTGACCTTTCAGTTCACTTAAAACATTAACAATATTTATGAAACCAAAAAGTAAGTAATTTGCAAAAGATAAAAGATTCAAATGTATTAGATGGATCAAATAACCAACTAACTAGGCTTTCACATACTCGGATACCTCTCAATCAATGAAAAGCCCAATTAAAAATTACTTATGATTGTAAAAGAACAAGATCATGACAGAAAAATCAGAGAACATCTAACAAAATAAGTTAAAAAGCAAGGATACAAACCGAGGATTGACCTTCTATAGCAAAACTAATAGTTTGCTATGAATATGAAAGCATAGCATAGCTAGCATATAAAATATTAAGTAGACAAGTTAATGAGGGATTAATTCATAAGGAGATATTAATGGTCTTAAAAACACTAATGATAAACAAAAACTACAGAGATGACATAGAACTATAGAAAGGTTAACATACACCATTAAAAAGCAATTAAACCAGCAGTTTACCTTTGGCATAGGACTTGCTTCAGGTTCATCAGCCAAATCTTTAGGGGAGGGAGGAGCACTGGTTGTTGCACCTTGTGGCTCTCTACTTCCAGGGATGACCAAAGGAGATGGCAGGTTAGTGGCAGATGATACAAATGCAGAAGAAGAAGAGGAAGTTGCTGAGGATTCTGAAGAGGCAGAACAGTTAGTTTGAGCAGCAGCTGTGACGGTTATGTTACTTGAAGATTTTGCAGCTGCTGTTGAGGTTGCCAGAATGTGACTGTGGATTCGTTGGTTTTGTTGCTGTTGCTGACCTTGATCAAATGCACAGGCATCAGATATTGCCTTGAGGAGGTCTTCATCCTCAGAGGATCTCCAACCCAGCCAACCCACTTCAGGCTGACTGCATCGGGCAATAACAGCACCATTTCCCATATGCCTAGAAACCAGACACAACAACATTTACTTCACTTGTAATTATCTCAACCCCATGATTAATACATTAAAAAGTTATACATTTTTCCTTAGCAAATATCTTTATTATACAGGGGGAGTGAAACTGAAGATGGATATGAGGGAGTATTAATATACAATTTAACAGATTTTAAGTCTCTAAAATGAGAAATATCAGAATTATTTAGGGGATATAGGTTTAAGCAAGGAAAATAGCTTTCTCACCAGTAAAAGGTAATTTTCTCTAACTTCATAATCAACACATTGATTTATCTGAAATAAGAAGTTTGATAATATTTTCTACTTTTCAAATTATTACGTTTGTCCTACAGCAAAACTTAAGTTTATCAAAATATTCACTGTCACAATAGTTTTACTTTAAAATGTAAGAATCATACTTAGATCACTACTCATATATCATAAAATAGAATTAATGTTATTATCATAAGCTGAATTATGGGTTCTCTTTTTATTTGGCTATAAAAATTTCTCTTTATTTTTTATTAATCATCAAGAATGGTGATTTAAGACTTAAATTCTTAATTATTTACTATTGCATTTATGAAATTTTGACTATGAGAACCCATTAAACCATACTTAAAAATAGAAAAAATTATCTTCAGTTTTTAATGTTTTTTAATAAGAAATACGAATAGGAGCTATTGTATAAAACAAATTATATTCAAGATTGCTAGACAATCACTAACAGCAATATTAAGTTACAATTGAAACATCTTTCTTATCAGCTTAAGCAAAGGTGAAATGGGACTTCTTGAGAATAATAAGAAAAGAGATTATCTGCAGCAACTACTGAGAGTCATCAGAGATAGGAGATTGGCAAGAGAAAAGGGGTGATACAAACAGCTTGGATGGTAGTCACAAATAAAGCTCTTTCCAACTTTCTAGAAAAAAACAAACATGAAACAGTACTCCTAGTCTCCTGAATTTACTGTTTTCAATAAGTCCCAATTCTACAACACACTCTAATACTTGTTTTTGTTGTTTTTCAGATCTGTTATCTTCTCACTGGCAAAGAGATAACATTTCCTGCCATAACTTTTTGAAAAACAAGTTGAATGACTTTTCCCTTTCTTTACATTTTTCTAAAATGCTAGAAAAATTTCACTGGGAAGAGTTGAAAATTGAACTTGCTGAAAGATCATCGTTTTCACTTGCAGAAATTTCTCATAGATTACAATCCATTTGGATCAAGTTATTTCACTAGAAAGTCCAGATATATCAATGGTTAGAGCAACTGACAGGCATTTCTGAAACCCCTGTTTGAGTCCTGATTCAGTCAGGCTTTTTAAATGCCTGTTCTTTCTTTGGGATAATTTCACAGTTTTTAAATGCAAGTTTCAGCTATCCAGCTTATTTATTGTTGATAATGGAACAGAAAGTTTGATCAAAAGAATTGTCTTGATTATAATCAACACATTACATTATGCAATTAATGTTCACTGTCACATATTTTAATGATATAATTTCTATGGCTGATTTTGTATATTTATTTCTCAAGAAAATATAACTTCTGCAACAGTTTTTGCCTATCTTTATGGTTTTTAGCACCATTTTTCATTTCCTAAAGAAAACCAAATCCCAGAAAAATGCAAATAAAAGTTTTTGTAATGGGCATAATCTACTATTTTAAAAGTATTTAGTTTCAGATTGAATGGCAAGAGAAGCACGGAGGATTTCTGGAATGAAGCAAAATATTAGAAAATTCATTAGCTGAAATGAATATAATAAAACAGCTTGAGTATCACCTGAAAGGCCAATATATCCTTGTTTTCTCCGTCTTTATGAAGGTAACACCAATATACAGTCTAATATACTATCAAACTAATGGCAATTTACTCCTCGGCTATTAATTGTAATGAAATATACAGTTTCAATTTTTATGGTAAAAAATACCACACAAAAACCAGTAGTATATCTTTTCCCTAAAGTAAACAGAAATGCAAAATAGACTGACTCAAGATTTCCACTTTTACTTTTCGGTGTAAAGGAAGCATTTTGTTGCAAGCCATTTCCTTCAGAAATTTTGCACAGCAAATAGAAGGCATATTGATTGTAAGTATCTAAATGTAATCAATTAATACATAAAAATTATTCAACTAATGAATTAACCATTAGGGTGAGGCAAAGTTGGTGATACAGTTATGTATAACTGAAATTTATTATTAAATTAAGATCAAGGTATTCAAAGAGCATGGTGGGTATTGTAGAAAAAGTTTTGCAGGCTGGATATATTTGTTGTATGAATAGCAAAAGGAGCTCAAAATAACAGCAAAAATCAAAGGAAATGATACGCTTTAGAATTAATTAAAACCATTTTCAGTTATAATCCTCCTAATAACAAAGTTCTGAAATGAATGCTGCAATAGCATTACTAAATTAAAATAATAAACATAACTTGGCAATGAAAGCTACAATCCTTCTTTCGTGGTTGACAGGCTATACATTGATTAACAGTATGGTGGTCAAAGTTTTCATAAAAATGGCTTCCAAAGAAATAGTATTTAGGTTAGTTATACTTAGAACCCTGACTAAAATCACAGAAGGTGTTGTAGATATTTATTCTATTTATCATTTTTATAGATAACTAACCTATTAGATATCTAGCCTATATATCTGATTGAAAACACTGTCAACCCAGTTAAAATGCTTGATAAACATTTTTCATCTGGTCTCTTGAGCTTTCATAAGAAATTTATGACATTTTGGTAGTAGCTTACATGGAAGATCTTTTACATCCCTAGGTATAAAAGTGAAAGACAGTGAAACAGCATTAAGCAGCTTACATTCTTCTATCCTCCTCTCTCACCTTATTGGATCTCTTACGGGGTTCCTTTTGAACCTGCATCTTTTATAAAACTGTGATTATTAATTTCAGCTTTCCAATGGGACTCTCTCATCACTCTTCTCAGGATCGAAAATCAGACAAAAAGTTTCAAGGAAGAGAGTGCCTACATTGCAAATGCAAGTTGTAAAACACTTAATTTAAAGTCAATCAAATAAACACTCATGTTGTTTTGCAAAATGTAATACATGAAATTTTGTAAAATCCTGTCAGTAAATTGCCATCTCCGAAGTATAGCCATTATCAATTGTTCCCCTAGAGGGAATCTAAAGTAGGTTTCACCGAGTAAGAAGGATAACAGCGATCAAAATGCCTACTTCAAAAGAGTAATTTCACTGCAGAGCAGACATCACAAACTGATTAATTGATTGATAAAAGACTATTAAAACCCTTAGTTATTATATAGCTCACAAACATTAGATACTTTTTCTACATCTATTATTATACTCAAGGAGAATCAGCTTTAACACCAGCCATTGAAATTGTAGAAGAGAAAATCAAGATTTTTAATATGCAAATTTATGCCAGTAAAACTAAAAATCCATCCTCTGAGTACATTCAGACTTTGAATTTTTCTTTTTGACATGAATTTCCCAATTGCATACAGAACTCAAAAGAGTAGTTTATCCCAGATTTAAATTATAATATTACAGAAGTAATTTCCCTATTTATGAAACAGATGAGTACAGAAGATTATTGTGACCGTTTCAGCTGAACATAGACAAACTATTAATGGACATATAGTAATAACTAGAATTTGTTAGAGGCAAAACAAATAATATTACTTTCGAAATAAATTATCACCCAAGCAACACTTCCAAACTGAATTACTAAAATAATATATACTCCAGTAACCATCACAAATAGATATCTGCCTTATGTATGCAATTCATTTCTGAAGGAGACATCCACAGAGGCACAAGAAAGAATTGTTTTAACCATTTATTTTAAAATTTACTGTTTACTGAGTATATTTATATTTTGCTTGCTATACTTGGCACCAGGTAATATCTTTTTGACAATCCAAACTGAATGGTAGAAAATTAATTTATGCCCAATAGATAATCTTTCAGTTTGTTTAAAATTTGCAATGCCTGTAAGAATTTCATTCAGATGATCTCTGTTTTCCCAGAAAAAAACACCTTTTAAAGTTACATAACCCTTTCATAGCATATTTTGTTTTTTTATTATGAATATTCAATTGAGGAAAGCCGACTATCGCAAAGAAAGTGTAAAATATAACTTTAAAACACTGGTGATTATGGTCATACAATATGATTAAATGTTTTTAATTGATTCCTCTCAAGTCAAAAAACAGTACTTGATTATAAAAATGAACTTGGGGAAAAGTAAAAATTAAGATTATTTAATTATAAAATTAATAAGAAAATGTAATAATAATAAAATTAATTTCTGATGAAAATGTGGTGTAAAATTAGGAAGCACAAACTAGCAAAAGATAATCTCTCCTCTAAGGCCACCTTTTATGTATAATTTTGAGAAAATGAAGCATAATGACAAATGAACATTACCGCCAAACAACAGCTGGGATACGCCGGGCACTTCTGAATCGTGCAACACTTTCTAGGGTATCATCAGAAATGCAGGCAGGCACTAGCAATAGTCGTGGATAGGAAGGGCTTAATCTGTAATCTATATTAGCTTGAGATATCCTCCAGACTCCATGAACATCCAACCCAAGTCGTTCCACCTGAAAAATAATATTCAAATAAAACTTCAATGAAGTAATGGCCAAAATTTATCAGCTAAATAAATAAGCAAAGAACAGTGGATGTTAAATGACAGGAAATCAGGTATGTAAATTAAATTAAATCAGGGACAGGAAATTACATGGTATGTTAAGGTGAGCACCCTGATCAACCCAAAGGATAAACAAAAAAAATGGTTGATAACAATAAAACAAACCTAGATCTACCACATTCCAAGTGATATCCTTAGATTTTTTTCTTTTCCATTTACCCTGAGGTGAAAATAAGAAAGTTTGTACATTTTATAAAAGGCTGGGAAACCTTTCTTAAGAAAACATCAAAGAAAATAATAATAAATTATTTTGGAACAATTCAGTTTTATTTCAACTCAAAGATCTCTTAAAATTACTGAAAATGAAAAGAGTAAGAATATATACAAATTATATTAAGTACCTCCAATCTCAAAAATACCTCGACTTTTCAGATGAAAATTTGTATGAATTCTAAGATTAGCAGATTTTAATAAATATCATGGCAAATTCTGGATTCTCTTTATGTAAACTTAAAAGGAAGTTTAATGCAATCATTTAAAAGAATATAAATACACATTCAAGGAGAAGGGACATATTGACAGTACTGTGACCCACACCTGGTTCTTCCACTAGCATGATAGCTCCTCAGAAGTTAACTGAGAAGAGCGACCCCTGGCTAGTGGAAGATTGGGATTTGAGTCCCAGTCTTTTCAACTTCTTTCATTCAGTTTCTCCTTATTAATTTTCTTAGGTGCTCACTTTATCCTTTTCCCTGATAAATATACCATTGAAAATAAATTATGCTTTAAAGGATGTTTTCATCCTCAACGTCTACAAGATCTTAATTGCAAAGGATATTTGAATTCCAAGAAATTACCTCATTTCTGAATGATTTTTGAAAATGTTCCGTGGAATCCAAAAATTCTGAGTCCCGTCCAAGACGCTGAGAGACTTCTTCTCCACCTTCTTCTGCTGACCAAGCATAAAATGCAAATGCAAAGATATCTTCTATGGCTTTTGGAGGAGAAAGGGCACGAACTAGTCTTCTGTACCATTCCATACAGTGCTCATTTGTTGAAAATGTACACCTGGAGGGGTATGTAAACACAATCCTTACCATCTAAAGAATTTTCTTATAGAAAATCCATCATGACTCAATCGTGTGAAACCCACTAAGTTTCAGCCAGTCAATATAACAAATAACTTACCTAAAAGAGCGGGCATCCTTACATGCGATATGTAGAAAGAATATGTCCCTTACTTCTACTTGATCAATTAATCCCAATGGTATACTGAAATGACCATCTCTCAGACTTAGATGTAGACGATAGTTGGATAGGGCTAGGACACCTCCTCCTCCTGTAGCCTCACCACCTCCACTGTCATCCACTGTTCTACCTAAGTATTCAACAGCCTCTCCACAAAGGGGTGAAAATGGAACTGATAGCCCTTCATCTTCGCACTCAAGAGTGCGCTTGGGAAATGCTTCAGCAGCCCTCACATGGCAAATGGATTGCATGCTGTCAAATCGGTGATATGCAGGGGAATGCTGAGCTGGTAAAGCTGATGTTGGCGTTTCATCTAAAGATGGGTTTTCAGTACTGTCCAATGTTGAAGAGTCTACTTTGGCATTAGATTTTTGTTGCATGTGAATTGGTGCAAAATCCATCTTGTCTGGATAGTAAGACTGGAGACAAAAACTATATCAGAAAGAGCTCAAATCTGAATATTCTGCATTGCAAATAACTGCCAAAAAACTTTATTAAAATCTATACTAACATCAACTAAACAAAAAACTATTTTCTATGTGAAAATACCACCGAAATAGGTAAACAATATGAATATTCGACTTGAAACGCATTTACTTATTAAAAACGCATAAGTTAAAACAAATCATTCTAATATTTATTTCCGTATATTAATAAACAGTATTTTTCTATGAGCATAATCCATTCAAAAATATTTTCAGTTCATGGCGGCATAAATTACGAGTAACTCTAAAATTTTACCGGAAAACTGCGAGTGAACGGAAGTCTTAGCTGGAAAAGATCACAGCACATGACAAATCTGTGGTGTAATTTTCACACTGCCAGCTACAGCTGAATTTCACGAAGGGAGTAATTCCAGAAGAGGCAAATGTTTTCTCTCGCGATATTGCCAGGGGGCACTCTTAAATTCAATGTTTACCATTAAGACTACGTTACTGTGGGGTGGGGGAGAAGCAACCTTTGACTCTTGACGAAATCAGATACCAGTACAATTTTAGACAATTTAGGTTCAAGGCCATCAGAGCCGCTATAAGACACTGCAGCGCCCAAAAATGATAGCATTTATTATCTAATATCTAAGTAATGACTTAAGAGCTACTGATGAAGCGTTACTTTCTTGTCTGTAACAGTGAGACCAGCTCTAAATAGTGAGCATCAGCAAATTATTAAGCTGCAAATACTCCTTAATAAGAGATCAAGGAATTTATAGAGCAATTCATCTATCTGGTAAGTAGCACATTCTTTTATCATTATTGATACTATAAATACATAAACATAGGTTTAAATGACATTGACAAAATATTCAAGGTTGAACACATATGTAGATATAGAAGTATGAGATAGAGAGGCAATAAGTCTTACATTCGCCAAGTTACTTTAATGTTAGTACTTTATACCTTGATACAAGCAATTGAGTAAGCCTGCAAGCACGTATCATCCCAAACGTTGATTCCATTTGATAACCTTCAAGCAGACACGCCTACTTCATTGTAAAATAACATCGAATCCATTATTTGCGCCCACAAACATGAAATGCATTACCGCAATAAGTTACATACTTAAATGTGTCCGTAAATTCATGTCATTAATTAACGTATCACATAGCTTAATTTCCAAATATTTGACCGCTAAAGGAGAAATGTCAAATCACCTCACGTTCTAATTAGGACAAGGTCCTGTTCCTGTTTACATGTTTGTATTGCATGAAATATTTTCACAAAATATAGAAAACTCTTACCGTGAGTGATTATTTTGAATAATATTCCTCTTGCGGAGACGTTAACATTTTTTTTGACAGCTGATTCCGCAATTCACTCGTCCCCTACAATGGCGGATATCGAGCAACATGACGTCGGCTCATTATTGCGCAGTTGCAGCACCTCTAGCGGCAAGTAATGGCATTAATCTAACAAATAAGGTTGTTTTGTTCAAGTTCACTGAGAGGCCATAGACTCATGAAACATTTTATGTCGCTGATATCATTGAATCTATTAAAACTGCATATAATTTCCTCGGTGTTTCTAGCAATTGCTGTATGATATTGTTTTTGACCCGCTCAAGCTTCGGAAATTAAACTTTCCAGTTTTCGCATCAACGTTTCTTTATTTGTACACGATTCCTTCTATTTTGATCATTATGATATTTAATAATTATTTCTTTCTCTTAAGTATTTCGTAGGGAACATTGGGTGCAACCTTGCAGTATGCGGGCGATCACGTACGCAACTTTTCTAAAATTGGTGTCGACACCAATTCCAAAATTTAGGCGTTTCTCCGTCGCTACCATGCAAGGTTGTCCTCAATTTGGGCTTGCTCCTTTTAGCGTTGAATGTAGCAGATTAATTTAGTAATTGCAGAACTGATCATCAAATCATTAACTCTAAAGGGACATGAGAATTGTGGATGCTTGCTATACAACTCTGGAGAAAGCACCTTAGATATGTAAATGCAATCAAAGGTGTCCATAATTACGGTGTTCAGCCGAAAGTAGACATGACGAGGGACAAAAAATCCTTTTCTAAAATATTTAATAATTCATCAAAGAAATCTACTTATCTTATTTGCTTTGCAAGCTATGACTTAAGCTTATTTACCGGCTTAATTGTGTTCTATCTTTCGTTCATCGACATTGCTACATAACGCATTTCTGCGTCTATTGCTTAGATGCTGAGCTTTTATTGCAATCTCGAACTTTTGTTAATCTGAATTAAATTGAAGGTCTAGATAGTAAGCGAAACGGGTTATACTTGATTACTCCGTTATCGGGAAGTAATCGGTTATTAATTTCTCTAACTGCAATGGAAGTAAACGTTATCGCTGACCATATCGTCATTTGATAAATTTGGATATAAATAATCATCTTGACGTTTATTGTTATCCGTAGAAGTGGCTGAGAAAAATTAATCTATTATTGGCAATGTAGAATCCTGTCGTTACATTTTATTATATTTTCGAGCCCTTCATTTTGGAGGATTAAAAGATTCGAAAAGACGTACCGTATTACGTGCAATCGCTTTTTCGGCTGTATTTATTCTCAAGTTCAAAGTGAAAAGTCATAATTCAGCTCGATTAATCATTATTATTCATCAGCGTGTAAAGAAAAGTTGGCTACTGATATTTTAATCTCGGTGACATACTGAGGCGAATCTGCGCCATGAATTTCTCCAGCTTGCAAATAGCACATTCATTTAATTAAAATAAAGGAATAGCAGAGGGATAAAGAAGATATTCCGATAGGAGTCAATGATTTTAATATAAAAAGAGAAAATGAGTACCATTCATCGGCAAAAATATCACAAAACTATATAATTAAATTCATAACAACATGTTTTTAGTCTTTATTCATTTTGCAAAAGAGAATGGAGATACCGTGAGACTTTTTTTTCACCAGCAATCCCATTCTGCTCTTCACTACTTCTATTATACAAACAATTTTATTTAGAAAGAGCATTATTGGATCCATATTTTTGCTGATATACATCATTCACCTTTGCAGACCTCCCTTGAGTCACAGGGTAACTATCATAATTATTTCTCATAGGTTGTGAAATTTACTCAAAAAATTATAAATTTTTTAATGCAAAAGCCTCATATCACTGAATATTTTTATTTTATCTGAAATGTGAGTTTATACTCATTTTATTGATGACTAAATGTAAAAATAGCATGAGAATGCATAAAAATTTGCTAGCAGTCACTTAAAGTATGCCACTTATAACAAAGAAATAAGTTTGAAACAAACATTTAAGTGTAGTAAATACTGTCATATTTCTGTTTTGCTATTCCTCTAATACAAGAGTCCACTTAGTTGTTGATACAGACCTTTAAGGGCTGATCAGCTATTGCCAAGTGTTTATCTCTCAAAGTGAAACCAGGTTCAGCTTTCGCCAACTTTGTATATAAACTGAGATAAAACAGCAATATTTTGATACATGAGCATCAATGATTTGCGTTCTTGATAATGACAAAATTTCTTCAATGGCAAGATATTTCCTTATAATTAGGCACAAAATTAAATATTTTATTTCTTGGAGCTTTATCTAGCCTTTCAATCAATGCTGCACAGCTCTAAATCCCAAGAAGATATCCCAGAAGGATTGAAAGATCCTATTTATTTATACATTTTCACCCTGTTTTCTACATGAATAGTTTGACATTGGATTTAAAAAAGATTCCATAGACATAAAAGGAGAAATATTGTTCAACTGCAACAATCATAAGATTGCAAATGTTCTAAATGAGCTAAACTAATGATCTTCATTAAAAAGTTAATCATTAAAAATGTAAAGTATATTAATTGCATTTCACAGTCTTCATTCTGGCTGGATGAAAGGATTCACGATTATGAATTTGTATACTAATAATATGTAGGTAATTTACAGTGGAGGCAAAGCTAATATGAGGTTAAATGAGTAACAACTTTTTTAAGATATTAATCATTTTACCTCATCGTTAATCATTAAGTGAGTTTTAAAGGTAGAATAAGGTGTAAGATAAGGATGGATTATGTTAAACTGATACCTCAGCATAATACATACACATTAGAGTAACCTCTGATAATAAGAGAGGTCATCAAAAAGATAGATTACTAAATATTATGGCATAATGACAACATTTTTTGCCATGAGAATTACCCAATGATTTGTAACTGCTTTTAAAAAGTATGGCTACAGGTGCAGAGTGAATCAGATTACAAAATTAGTAGGAAAGTGAAAAGTAAAGAACCTCAAGATGCCATGGGTTTGACTTCAGTAGTACCATATGGGTATAGAAGCTTAGACACCGAGTACAATCTGAAGTAGCAAAAGTAATGATTTACAATTCATTCAAATGCTTTCATTGGCATCACAGTGAAAAGTATAGAAAGCTTCTGGATCTTCTTCCACTGGATTCTTTCTTTTCTCCCTAAGATATTTCATAAATCATATACTGTTGCAGCTCTCAAAATGATCTTGTCATTTTTTAAAAATTATTTTCTAATATATATGAGAATTAGTAGAGAACACTGGAGAGCTCAATTTAATTTCCATTCAGCCCATTCATTTATATTATGAGGAGGAACTTTATATTCCATCTCAAGCCTTATTCTTCCAAACAAATGACACCTCCAGTTGACTAAATTGAAGCAGCTTAGACGACCGCATCAAAATTTTAAACTACCAAACAAGATGGTAAAAATTAACCATTATCTCAGAATCCAGATTGATATTGATTCCTCTGTCTTAAACTGAATTGTGATGGCATTGATAACATCTTAATATAACCAATAAAACAATAGGGTAAAGAATTGTCACAAGTGTAGTAGTAAAACCATCTTTTTACTAAACAAAATGTTGAGGAAAAATACAAACACAAGATAAGTGAATTGCATTACACAATAGTTTTACACATATAGCTTTTGTCATCTTGTTGTAGCAGGTCACAATACACAATAAAATTTTACTGTGTCATGGTTTACAAACTGAAATTCACTATATTACCGTGGTTAAATTTGTACACAAACATTAAAGTGCATCATAGCCTTAAATTCCCATAAAAATACTCATTTCCCAAAATTGAGTCAGTTCCATAGTGCCAGAAAACTCAAGTTAGGCACTGTCATGAGATTATTGGTTAATATCTGCCACCATTAAGTGAAATACAGTTATAAACCAAGAGTTTAAATCATGGAACTGACTCAATGAGTATTTTTGTCAGACCACTTTACAGTAATTTCAACTAGACAATAAAAACTAACCTTAACACAGTTATAATTCACAGCCTTTAAAGAAGCCAATGAGTCTATAAAACCATTAATGAAAGATTAACATGACATGTAGTGCATTTATTTTGGATTCAAGCAGAAAAATAAGGAAAAGAATAAAGGAGCAAATATTTGCAGATTTATGTCTCCAAAAATGAAATTGAATAAGAAAATAAATCAAATTTATGAGAGGTGACATAGTAATATTTAACACACAAGTACATGATTAATGAGAGATTCTAACCAGAGGGTTACCCCATTTCTTCTCATCTTTACCTACTCAATATAGACAATGAAAGAGCCCTACATTTGGTACCAAAATCAGATTTAATATTTGTTAATGACTGTTACTGCCCCAAATGATACAGAGTATCCTTAGTACCAGTAGAAGTTATATTGTCTTTTATTAATACTGTTAATATTGAGAAAATATAATTAAGAAATTTATATGAACTTCAGGAAGTGATCACTAAATAACCATTATCATGAGGTAGGAATTGTGAATAGCAAAGACATGAAACTTACAAGATTATTATTCTGATAAAATAGACTGGAAGTTAAATGAATATATTTAGTACGTTGTGATTAAAAACTATTTTACTTTTTTAACTACAAACATTCTTCGGCAAGATTAGGCATTATTAAGGGGAACTATTTATTATTTTCTTCAACTATGCCGTAAAGTTTCTGGAAATATTCTTAGACACCTGTAGTCAGGTTTAAACTTAGTTTTTTTTCACATTCTTACAAAGCAGAAGATTGAGAATACAGGAGAATGGAAAATAGATAAGACCTGAGTTTTTGATGAATGTTATGTTAAGGTGACTGAGCAAATGGAATGACTTTTCAATATTCAGGGGATGATCTAAACTTTCCAATCCTGTAGATACATTCAACTGCATAAAAAATAGAAGTAGAAGAGGTTGTCACCTCAAAATCAGTTCAATTGTTTGAATAAGAAAAGGTATTTTCAAAAAATTCAGGGGAAAGTTATCTATGAAGAAATCAATTATAGAATTTCTTATGTGAACTAATAACCATGATATTTAACACAACTAATACAGAAAAATCAACATTTATGTAACTCTGCAATATTTGCTATTTCAACAATGATCAAATCAAGACTTGAAATCCTAATGAAGCTGGATTTCACAGAATTTTAGCATAATTATTTCATTTTACAAACAGGCAACGTTGAAAAATGTTATCATTCTTGTATATATTTACCGATTTCATGATTAAACAGAAAAGAGCCTTCATAAATCAAAACATTAAAAAATTTATGGAAAGAATTAAAAGGCATATAAAACATCATAAGCCTAAAACACTATCTTAATGGATTACTTCAACCAAAGAGTTGAGAAGAGATTGACACATATGCATTAAAACTTATAAGAGTTCAGTCATTCAAAGATTTCATTAATTAGGTCTGACAGAAATATTTTATTGGTAAAATTATTTATTGTGGCCATATTTAGTTGTAGTGCAGTCACCTGCAAAAGCTAAATATTGCTTTCTCATTCTTTAAGTACCTACCTTGATATTTCTTTTTGGAAATATCATTTACTGTTAAATTTACTCAAGAGAATATATGAAGTGAACAATTTTGTTTCCCGTTAAACCTTCAGTCTTTTTACTAATACAACTCAAATTTTATATATAAACAATATACTTCTAATTCATTGATATATTTATATACAGAGGGAGCATATGTCAATGTAGGAATCTGCACAATTTGAACACATTCCTTACTATTTCAGTGATCTTTTGCTGTATTAATTAGCATAAATAAACAATGAAAATTATTAAAAATATTCTTCAAAATCAATTTTTCAACATTCACATGGCTGAAAAAGTTGCAGCCTAATTAAACGAGTAATGAAATCTACTGCTTCTATTTCATTAAATATTTCTTGGTGAGCAATAATATGAAAATAATAAGAGTATATACAAAATTTTAACATATTATTTACAACTGGAATGCCTAATATGCTTTCTTCTCATATGTATATTGGAGACTTAAAAAAGCAAAACACAGTGGCAGTGGGATAAAAAAGGGTTGGGGAATTATTTTTGGCAAAATTTAAATCACATGGCACTTTTGTACACAAGGTTTTGCTACAAAATGCTATAGCTAATAAGAGGCACTGACACAGACCTACATTTCCTGAGATTAGTAAGGCCTTGCCTCCTGCAGAAATCCACAACAACAGACTTAATTTAGTTATCCTCTTGCTTAGAGCTTAAATACAAGTGGCAAGGATTTTCTCCCATCTATCTGAGTATGGGCAAACAATTCATTGTCTTTACAGGTTGATACCTGCTGATCGTGCAGGTGGCAACAATTGTCACACATACTGAAGTAATCCACTTTCATACGAGGCACATGAGAAATTTTAAAAACAAAACATGAGAACTTTAAAAAATCTAAGTCTATCATCAATGTAATTCTTAATTACAATGTTATCTTCATAAAAGTGGAATAAACTCAACATGAAATACTTAATGTTAAATTAAAATAAACTTTGTTAACTCGTATTTTTTGTAGAAACAGAATTGAGCTTTAAAGGAAAAACAAGAATAAATTCTTTTTAGAGAGCTGCATAAACAGATCATTTTTAAGTACATAATGCATTTTCAGCATATTTTATAAACTGTATATTATGTACATACATCAATATATAAGCCTCTAAAGCACCTTCTGATACCTATATATAAATGCTTTTATACAAATGCTTTATTTAATCATCTATATTTAAAGTGTTGATAAATTTGGAGTAAAACTATTTATCACATTTGAGGAACAAGTGCAGTGTCTGATGGACAATGACTATTGCATAATAAGTCATTCTTTAACAAATTTTGTCTCCACCATTTGACTGGATACCATCCAATCAATCCATCAATATCGATATATTATTCAATAGAACATTTTCTCTAGAAATTTACTGCAAACTATCAAGTTTACATATGATTGGACTTACATTAGTGCCCAAGGAATGCTTTAAAATGGAATTGGAGAAAAAAGTTCTGCAAGAATCTTTCAAGGACTTCTTTCTTAAAATATCTAAAAAAATATTGTCCAAGATTTCAAAATTAATACAAAGCCATCTGCTTCTTGATAGCAGCTGCCAAAGCTCCATACATTAAGTACCTCAGTCATCCAATCTAAGATGAGCACATCATGGAGATCTTAAGAAACCCAATGCTGGCATGATATAATTTTAGGTTAAAAGCCTCAAAAAAATAACATTTTTCCATCACAGAGCAGTGCTCTCTACAGGGGAAGGAGGCCTAATGGTAGGTGTCTGAGAATGCTTAGTGTTATTTCCTCTACCTTCTCCTCTTGCTATCATACTGCCTTCTTTAATGGGTCTCAATGGGGCTGCAGCTGGAAGGGAACGATGGGCTTCTGGAGTAAGGGCCTCTGGGGTTGTTGATTCTGATGAACTGGCACTGCGATTTGCAGGCCCTGGGAGATGAATTGCCAATTAATAAACGTCTAGCACAACTAATCAAGAAATTATACCAATTCTAACCATTCCAGATAATTATACTAAATTGGTTTACAGAAAGATTTATTCAGTCGCAGAAAAGTTTTATAAACTGCACTGCTCATTTACAAATGGACAAGAATGATGGTAAATTAGACTTCATCTGACTTTTCATGGTAAACCAAAATATATTTACTTAAATACATTGAGCAGTTAGAAAATTAGAAATTTCTAGAACTTCAAGATGTGTTACCAAGTTGAAATTTCATACACTTTTAGCAAATACCTTTCCCAAAATGGGAAATATAGGATATTGGAAGAAAGTATTGGATTCAGTTACATATTAGTAAGGACAAATTCAGTAAGATGTGCAGAAAGGTTTCATTTCTATTGTCTGTGTAAATTACTTAACATAAAAAATACAGCAGGATTTATTCTAAAACAGGATCTAAATAGTAAAATAAGAATGGAAATTTCTTACATAAGAAAGAATGATGTTGACTTTAGAATTTAAGGAAACTCTGATAAAAAGAACCAATAAATAAAGATTCTAACCCTTGAGTAACTTTTACCTTGGCAGTCATAAGCTTCTTTTGGATTTGATCTGATTTTTTGTTATAAGATATTAGTAAAGAATAAAATACAATTGTACTATACTCCTCCAATCTGACTTAAATTTCAACAACTGATGACTTAATTTAAAAATATGGCAATTTGAAGGAGATCTCTTCCACAGAGCTAACTCATATTATGTCAATGAATTGGAATTTTATTAATGTTGAGGTTGAATATCTTAAAATATTATGGAAAAAAGAGTAACTTAGACTGAATCCTTTGACAAAATTAATGTTTCACTCCAAAAGAAATTTGCAAAATATAAGAATATGTAGAAGTTTTCACCAACCAGTATAATGTAAAATGTCATATTCTAAGTCATATGGCATCACAGCTCCAACAGACAAATGCATAGCCAAGCCCTCCAGCCAGACCTCCATAACTTCAAATGGTGGCCTACATAAACATCAAACATGGTATAATTAGTAAGTAAATATAAATTCTGGTACAACCTTCAATATACTTTCATGAGTAACACATGAATATATCTTGTATATTCACCTTCTATCTGGATTGAGATCACAGCAATGGAATGCAATCCTGAAAAATGGTTCAGGACATTCTGCACAGAACTTTTCCCGGAACACATTTTGGTTGAGCCCAAAATCTGAAGAACGTGGAAGGAAATCTGGATCTGCATGAACACGACCAATGATCTGAATAAAAGATAGAAAGAATGTAAAAATGTTAGCTACAGTCATGCTGTGTTATGATTCAGAAAAAAGTTTCATCAGCAATAAAGATAGCATAAGTAGTGACAGGAAATTATAATTTTCATTTTCCAACATGTGAATAATTTAGTAATTCCCATTCAAACCATATAGTTAAACTATTATTTAATATTAAATGATTAAAAGGGCTCCTGGATAGTCATGTGGGCAGCACGTTCGACTTCAATTAAAGCAGTCTCAGGTTCGATTCTCGGTGGGAGCCCATGTGCGAAATGACCTCACCTGTCTAAGCACTTTTCACAATACTACTACTACTATCACTAGATACTACTAAATAATTAAAATATTTATCTTTACTGATTCCCATTCTTGAGTGAGTTAGAATGTTGTCCTTACCTCGCACAGCACAATTCCAAAAGAGAAAATGTCAACTTTCTCATCATACTTTTTGCCCTTCATCATTTCTGGAGCCATCCAGTATGGATTTCCAACCACTGTATATCTTTTCTTTCGCTCACAGCGTTTTCTACCACAAATCTGTTTCCCATATCTTCTTCGGTCTGAAGCTCCTGCAGGAGAGCCTCCAAGACCTCCACTTTGTGATATTATACGAGCAAGACCAAAGTCAGCAACAACAACGGTCTTGTCCTACAGAGAACAAGCATATATTCTCAAAACAAAATTTGGAATTGGCAAGTGTAAGCATGTCATATACTAGGGATAAGAATTTAATACAAAAGAAATATTTAATAAAAACTCCTTATTAATAAATCTTAATGGTTTCCTTCTCTTGATAAAGATAAAGATAAAAATCAAAAAATTTTCTAAGACTTTAAATCAAATAAATGTAAATTGTAAATAGAGTAAAAAATTAAAGAAGTTACAAATTTTTAAGATGAAGAGTGAAAGAAAGCATAATTGAAAAATAATTATTCACAAATAATAGCATAGATCAAACGGTAATTATATCACAGTTAATATACTGTATTTACTTGAAAATAATGCATCATCAAATGTAATGTGCACCCCAAAATAAGTGTTAAAAACTGAAAATTCTTTCGCCTGCAAATCTAATGCGCATCTCAAGACAGGCGATCACATAATTCACAGAATTGTATACAAGTTTATAAAACACCAGTAGTCATCCATGCTGTAACTTTTATCTTGATGAGTAATTAAGTAAAATTGAACTAGATTAATGCCCAATTCAGTAAGCACATTAACCAATTACCGATTGATCAATATTTACATGCGCACATTACCTTAATATCATGTATATCATCTAATGACTTTTTAAACAATCCATCTAATAAAATTAATCATTATTAAATGAGACACTAAAATAGAAATGAATACCTCCTTAAGCCAAATGTAAATAAATTAACAAATTTTAAATAAGCAATAGCTTTCAGAGCTAACATTCTACTTTTAATTACCTAGTTAGCTGTCTCAAAACACTACTCTCCCAATTAGTATCAATCAAACACTTAGGTATAAATCAAGAAATTACCTCTCTCACAAGACAATTATGAGAATTCAGGTCCCTATGAATAATATTCATAGAATGAAGGTAAGCCATTCCAGCTGCTATGTCTTTGGCAAAGCAGACACGTTGCTCCCATGGCAAGGGTTCAGTAAGGTCATGGATTAGGTCCTTTAAAGTTCCACCTCCAATATACTCAGTGACAAGCACTAATTTTTTGTCTTTGTATAGGACACCAATAAACCTTAACACATTATGATGATGAAGACTCCTTAAGACAGCAACCTGAAAGATACAAAATTTAATCCAAAATTTGATGAGGCTGGTTGTGAAAATGAATTAAGAAAATTATTCATAAAATAACTCTTACACAATTTTCAATGATATTACACACTTTATAAGACTTAATGATATGAATTTCTATATCAAAGAATAATGAAAAAAATCAAAGAACAAGACAAATACAATCAAATACATCAATTGTCATATAAGCATTTTTATTTTGTTATAATTATTTAATTATTATTTTTAAGCTTCTACTCATATTGTGTTAGTGGAAATTTACGCAAATCTGTAACTTCTGATGATATTTTTTCTCTAATTTAATTCATTAGGTAACTTAATCAGTTGTTTTCATGAACTGTTTTCTTTTGTGGTTTAATTTTGTTTTTGGCAAAATATGAATATGAACCAATTTCATCCAAGCATTCAATGCTAGGAATTATCTAATTTAGCTTTCCCAATTTAGAGGATTTCCTGTTTTAATTTGAATGTTAGCAAGTCACTGATATTTTTCACTGACCTCTTCAGAAAGATTGTTTCCTATAGGAGTCTTTTTATCAAGTGCAGATTTATTTCCTTTTCTACATTTGCAAAATATTTTTCTACATTTTTGCTTTTACTTTTGCAGTTATAAAATTCTTACAAATGGAATTCTTTCTATATCTTACATTAACATCATTGATAAAAAATAGTGAAAGATAACTAAAAATTTACAGCATTTGAAAGGATTTTTTCATTAAAATAACTTACCTCTTTTAAGAAATTCCGCTGTGCTTCCTCATCCACCCTATACAATTCCTTGAGCACCATAACTTCACTAGTGTCACGATGAGTCACTTTGTACACCTGTCCAAAGAAACCTTTTCCCAAGAGTTCACCTTTCACAAGATCAGATGCACGGAATATACGTTGACTTTTGGTGGGTTCCACACGGAATGAATGAGTACGAGAGAGGTCACAGGTGTCTCGATTAGAGGTAGGAGACCTGGCAGGAGAAAAAGCATAACATTTGGAGCGAGAACCTTTCACTTGCACCTACTATAAATTTTAAGTAAAAGAATTTTCATTTGGAAGAAGGAAAAGAGCATGAGGAAGAGTAGCCTAAACCAAGAAAACCAAGGGTGAACCAGTACCTGAAACAGGGAGGGAAGATAAGATCAAGGAAGAATCTTAAACTGAAATAGTAAAAAGGATTCTTAAATTTTGGCAGCAAGGTTAACAGCTATAGAAGCAGAAAGAGAGATATTGTACCCTTAAGCAAGTCTATCAAGAAAAACTACCAAGGAAAAAAGACCAGAATAATAGATGTGGTATCACAGAAGAATGACCCTTTTGCTGCTGGTGCATTTTGTGAAAGAATCATAATTTATAAAATGATGTGATAGTCTAAGAAAATTTTTCATGAGATGTGCTGCAATTTTTGAAGTAGAAAAGTAATGTTGCCAGTCAGTTAATGGCATAGTCTATAGAGATAGAGCCTGCTGCCAAAGGAGACATTTGGCAATGGGTTTATATCTATGACTGCCATGACATGGGTTCACCAGCATTCAAAGGGTTAAACTGAATAGTCAAACTCCTTACACTCCTCCTCAATACATTGGGGAGCAAAAAAAAGGGCCACACCGATATAAAAGAATCCAAATAATAGTTTAGATAGGAACAGCAGAACAAGTGAATTTTATAAGAAACTCTATGCTACATTATGAAAGGCTGGTAATTATTGGTTTTAAGGTTAGGTATTATGAGGAAATTGAAATTTATAACTTTTCCATGCATTTATTTATTTTCATGAATATAATGAACAGCCATTCAAAGAATACTATGGAAATTCTGTTTAATGACTGAGGATCTGTTGAGGAATTTAGATTACTTTGCATCATCCTCTTCAATAAAGACTTTAAACTTTTAAAAATAAACTTTAAAGAAATCTCATCATCATTCTGACCAGATAACACTACTTTACTTACCCATCCAGTAATCTTGACATAGACGAAGACCTCTCCTGACTACCCTTTCCTCTTCTTAACTGACGGTGACTACTTCGAGATCCACTTATATAGCCTTCATCCCTTCTTCTAGCAAACATCCTTTCCTTCTCAGGACCTACTTCACCCCTAGTCTTCACTGGGGTGGAGCGACTCAGCCCATGAGTTGGAGGAGGGGGAGGTCCCATTATGTTGACTGGTGGAATGTTACATGGGAAGCTAGGACGTCTCCGTGGAAGAGCATCTGGGTCATGTTCTATAGTCAGCTGATCAAAGAAACATAGGTAGAGTGGTCCATTAAAAGAAAAGCTCAGTTTCATAAGCAATTTAAATGAATAAAGTTGGTTGGTTAAAAGATAATAAAGATAAAAAGCAAGCATACTTGATTAAATATTTTTAAATAAGCTGGATTAAGCTTAATTTTGTGGCTATGACTATCTTTCTCAAAGAGCCCATCTCATAAAACATCCTTTTTCAATAGGGGTATTCAGGAATTACCTGTTAAAACATTGCCTGAAAATGTTCCCTTGAAAAGAAATGTTTTTCCCCTTATAGGTATAAGAAAGAACATTTATTATACATTAATAACTATAAGATGTTGTATAAAGAGTTCTGATGAAAGTAAGGAATTGCTTTGTAGAATGATTATATGCCTTGGATTTTCTCCAAGGTCAATATGGTGATTATGAACCTGTCATAAACCCCAAAACATTCAGGCAAGTTGATAACCTTTGTATTATAAGTAAAGATGACAATTTTATAAGGATATAAGTTGTGCATATAAGACACTCCTACCCACCCACAGAGCAAAATATAGTAGTAGTTTTACAATAATAAAAATCAATGTAATCATTATGAAATTTAGCCTGCTAACTCAACAAGGGATTGATATGATGCAAATGGGAAATTACTCTTATTATAATACATACAACAAAGGCAAAAATATGTGAATGCTAGTTGAGCTATTGATTTTTGACAACTTACTACTCGAACAAGAAAGAAGCAAAAATGGTTATGAACACCTGCACCCACCTTATTGTTAGCAATACTGAGCAAATTAAAGAAGGTAGCAAGATTGGTTGTATAAGTAGATATACAAAGAATTTAAGAGATATTGGAATGCATAATAGAAGAAGGTCTGAAATAAATGGAAGAGAAAGTCAGATATGACAGGGTATAGAATGAACATGAACTGAAAATAAGGCAAAATAACAAGTGAAAAATGAGAATATTACCTTCTTTGGACTAATAGAGAAGAATGCAAATAAAAAAATCAGCAGCTAGGATACATAGCATTCATTTCTTATAGCCATATTTTCAATATCATAGTCTGGGATTTTACACATCATTTAATATATATTAGGCCAGATGTTGGAATGACATAGAGTACAATATAACTGAGCTCTATTACAAATTTTCTAATTGTAAATGTAACTATTATAAGGCAATCCTCAATAAGGACCAGCAAAGATTAATTTAAAAGATCTATAATACTAACTTGAAGAACTGTGTCCGAATAGCGGATGATGTTCTCTATGTGCTCAATGGGCTGATCTTTCACAGGTGTTCCATTCACTTCCAAAATTCGATCCCCTAAATGTAGTGACATAAGGTCACTGCTCATGTCAAGCCTGGAAAAAAGACCAAAAGTTGAATTTATTCAAGCTAAGAGATTCTAATGTATGGCAGCATACCATAAACCAAAAAGGTGGTGCTTCTGCTGAATTGGATACTGAATGAGGTAACGTGCAACATAAAAAGAACAGATAAAATAAGAAGATTGCAACCATTAGTTGGAGAATGAGAATAACGCATAAAAATTCTTGCAGAAGGAATATTTCTACCCTTGAATAATAATAACAAAATACATCACACCCCAGTAAAATTGAAAACATAATCAAGAGGTTTTTTTCAGATGTTTGGAAAGAATCTCCAAGATTCCAGATCATCAGTTATGTCAATAATAATTGCAATTTCATTTGACAAAAACATCAGATTACAGTGAGTAATTAGAGTTGTAAAAAGTATGAAAATTTGAAATTAAGAGTCACAGGAATTTTGTTTGAGGAACTTTTGGAGATATAATGCAGGGAATATACAATCCTTTATAAATCTAAGACACAATTAATGTGTAGTAAATACAATATCAACATCAAAGCAGTTAATGATAAGCAAAGACACTCTAAAACAATGATCACCTGTAATTCAATCGTTGATCAATGAATTCAAACTTTTAACATCTAATCAAATCTACATATACAGCAAAAATGCAATCCACATATCCAGTACTTCATCTAAACGAAGGGTGAATAATCCAGTTTGGATGAAAAATTACGCAATGTAGAAACTGAAGCTTATCAGTTGTAAAACCTTAAAACTTGTCTCAACATTTCAAATAGTGAGAAAGTTTTAAATGGTTAACAATCATTTGATGCTTTGGATTCATATGATAGGTGCAAACTAAAATAAGACTGTAAACAGAAGAAAATTTCACAGCAAAAAGGAATACCTCAAGTCATCATAGCAGAGTGATTATCAAAAGTTGATGTTTGTGAGTAAATGCAAGAAAACAATTAAAACAACAGAGTGAATTGCTGGTAAGAACAAAACTCAATGTCAGATGTAAGGCATGCAATGACGAAAATTCATACATTGCAAAAGAAAAGACATTCAAATATATGAAAACTGGTTAACATTCACTACAAGCTACACTCTTGTATACTCTAAACACTACACTGTAAACATTTTGCAGATGGACAAAAATCCTTATACATGGACCACTTCATTACTATACTAGATATCATTAAGTCTACCAGTCAAGCTAGTTCTTCACACACTAGCAACTACAAGCAGGCATCCTATTAAAAGAGAAAGCAGGAAACAGAAGTGGAAAGGCAACTGATAACATAACATGAATGTGAGATTGTTTGTGGTAAACAAAATGATAGAAAACAGGCACAGAAAATCATGAGTATCCAAACACTAACTGTGTTGCTGGGCTCTCAAAGGCAATCAACAAAGGCGAATAATTTTACCTATAGCGCGACAGGTGGCAGCATAGCTTAAATGCAGCCTGCAGAAGTGACACTGCAAATTTTCCCACCTTCCCATGAAGGTTGGTGAGGAACCTGGAAGTACAAATTTCCCAACCAACACTGTAAATGACTACCTAATTACTGCAAGATACCATAATCCAGATTGGATGCAAAGAAGAAAACCTCAAAATACAATAAAAAGTTTTCCCCATCGAATCTATGAACACAATACTGTGAATGTTTCCGTTGTCACCCTAACCTCTACTTACAAACAATTCAATGTCATCAATACACTGGAATCATAAAATAAGTGCTTTAAAGAAAAGCATGCCAACTGAAGAAATAGGCCTTTCTTATCATTCCATTATACATTATGTATAGTTCAGATTGCCATTACACTATCAATCAATCAATATATAAGTACCTAGTATATACCCAATTAAAATATACTTCTTTCTATTGGATTTAAATAATTTAATATTATAGAAAAAAAGGGATAAGGACAAATTATTTTTGTAAGACATTTGCCTAAACATCAATATCTTCCTTATTTTCCTTTTATATTCAAAACCTTAATCTTTTCCATTCTTGAAAATGTCAATACTTTGAGCTCAGAAAAACTTCCGAACTTGAAATTTTGTTAGAATTATTTTTTTTATATTACAGATTGATAAAATTATACCCAATAGAATAGCAAGATTTCATTACCAATTAGAACAGTTTTTACAGCATCTACAAAAGATTTTTCATTTTTATAAACACTATGATCTTATGCTACAACTCAGCATATTATCAAGCCACTATCATTATATTTAGCTTTACATAAATCTAGGGTAGCAATAAAGAAGCTCCTGCTTTTATAGCTAATGGAAAAAAATATCACTTTCTTGTGTAAATGATGAGTTAAACATCTTCACCCCCAAGACCTCCCCAACTGACAATAGTAATTTTTAATCCTCCAAGCTTAAGAATATTTTTCTTTGTACATTTTTAATCAACAGATTTTTTAGAACTGCATGATATAGGAACGTTGAGGCAAATATTCTAGACTGATGATTGTGTTGCATATACTTTGAAATCCAATGAGTTAATTACATTTCATTTACTAAGGTAAGTACAATTTTTTCCAAGATTTGTATTTCACAAACAAGAGACAAAAAAGAAATATAAATGACCTTTTGCTCAATCTCTCTTCTTCCCAAAAGCTCTTAATTTATGACGTAATATGTGAAAAATATCACACTAGTATACTTGATTCAAAATGAATCCAATCTATTCTCTTATGCCAAAGTACTATATTTTCATACAAGAAAGTAACAAAGAAGTCACAACAACATTCTTAGACAATACATAATGATATACTATCTGCAAAATTTGGATAACCATTGTTTCTCTGCTGCAAAACTCTATGGATGCTAAGGTAATAAAAACTTCAAAGAAATTTCATTGACAAACTGTCTTCATATTTCTATCAAATAACTATTCTTCTTCATTCATCAGTCAATAGGTTGGTTGGTAGCTGCTTGTCTTGTGGATAACTGTGTTCATTTTTCCATAATACTTAAATTATGGATAAATTCATTGATAATTTATTACAGCTAAGGGAGTGTTTGTCTATGAAATCTTATATCTTAGAGGACTAGAGAGAGTGATTTAATGACGAATTGCTTTAAGTAAAAGGAGTGCTCCTGTGCAGTATCCCAATTAAATTTTCACTCTCTGTAGTAGTAGTAGCTTGCTAATTGTTGAAAATTGTCATTTAAATGCATGTTACATATGATACCAGACAATTGTGATTCCAAATTGATTTTTATCTCTATTTGTTTCATTACCTGAATTTATTTTAACATGTTCTTTTTCCAAATATAAAATTGATTAACAATTTGGCACTTTTAACATATTTCATGGGAAGATGGCTGGCACTAAAAGGGTTAATGCTTTCTCTATCATTACTTTTGCTATTCCCTTCTGGAAAGTTCAATAGTGTACATATCAATAATTTTGTCTATCTTTAACATTCCTATCATTCCGAATTCTAAATTACAAAAATCAACTATCTAGTTATTCCACATTTAATGGCAAAAACTTTACACTCAACACGAACTCATTTTGGGCATTTTACATATTATTTTATTTACTTTTATAATTAATAGCTTGTTTTTACTGTCTCATAAATTAGATAATTCAACTATACATTTTTTTTATTCATGTAACAATGTATTTTTGTTTATTATGATAAAGTTCATTGGTTTTGTTTTTTATGTAATTCTTAATTAAATCAACAATATGATGGATATAAAAAATAGTCAATCTACATCTAACTAAAATTTTGTATGATTTAGATCTTATTTATTTTGTTAATCAAAGCTATATAATGGAAAGTAAGGAAAGAGGATGAGAGTTTGACGGGGAAATGAACTGGAGGATGTCTCCCTCATGAACCAACGCACGAAGTAAATGATACCACAATTACACCAAGGAAAACTAATATTCTTACAAGAAGAGAAACAAGGAAAAGAAAGAATTTTGACTGTAATCAGGGTTGAACCTTACCTTTCATGAACAACAACGACAGGGACATACTTTTATACCAAGTCATCTCCATATTGCTGAAGCTTGCTCATTGTTTAATGTTTTAAAATGTCAGTCGAAAAGCTCTTTCTAGGTCCAATTTAAACTTGTGGGTCAAGAAGGTAAGTAAAACAACTTACAATGATCAACATAAAATTTGAGCAGATTAAAGGGCAATAGGTAGAGAAAGAAGTTTGTCATGGTTGTCTTAGTAGTAGTAGTATTGTGAAAAGTGCTTTGACAGCTGAGGACATTTCGCACGTGGGCTACCACCCAGAGAGTACCCCCCAATCGAACCCGGGACCGCTTTCATTGAAGTCGAAGGCGCTGCCTATCAGGGAGCCCCACAGTCATACTTTTAACCCAAAATATTACAAAGTATTTTTATAAATAAATAATTTATAGAGATATATATATATATATATATATATATATATATATATATATATATATATATATATATATATAAATTTCAAGGAGAAAAACGAAATTTCCACAATTTTAGTATCTTACCCAGATGAAGTTACAGAATTAAAAACGTACGTGTACAATGCATTGAAATACTGATCTTGCGTTTTCCGCGAGGCCAACAAGGTTTGAAAGAGCGAAAAACGTAAGACGCGGAAAAGAAGAGATCGATATTTGCATATTTGGGATCGCCAAATTTCGATGTAAGGTGCTGAAATAATGTTAGAAGGTTAACTAACTGAGGACACTTCACACGCTTGACTTACCGCGTAGACAGAATCGGTGACATAGCGAGCAACCCATCGCATAGAGCTGTATGCAACTGTTGAAGATGAGGTGTGCATGGATACAAGCAAACGCCGCGTTTATTCGTATAGTGATCGCGAACTCGGAAACGGGGAAATGAACTGGAGGATGTCTCCCTCATGAATTCGGTATGAAAAATCCACAACAATGGTAGAAAATTCTTCAATGCGGAAGAGAAAGGTGAAAGTGATAATTTAACCCCTTCGTTCGGACTAATATTTCTCACCGAGTAACTGGGTTAATTTGTTTCGGTTCATGCTCGAATACGCTCCGACTCTCATCTTCTAAAAGTTTCGGAAGCCGCCATAAAAATAACTCGGAAATACCGAAGTGGAAAGCGACGCTACCTGAAAAATTCCATATTTCTTGGCGAAACCAGCGCGCTGAAGTTTATAGCACAGTAACAAATGGACTTACCTTTCGTAGATAATGTTAACGGAAACAGGAAAAAATTGAGTTGAGTTTTTAGCCATGTAGAGACGAATCGGCTTGCATTTATCCAAAAGTTGGAAAATGTAATCAAACCCGTTCCTACCTAGGCTGCGGTAGAAGACCTACCGGGAGCTGTCAAAGTCGTTGTGAAAAGGTGATGAGTATAAACAATAACTATACATCACTTTCCACATACAATGAAAAATACTCTACCGCTTTCGGCACACTTATGTCATCAGCGGGTTTCCACGTGATTAATCCTGTAATTGAGTTTGTCATCAAAATTTTTTCATTGCTACAATCATGTTTTTCCTCTACTACTGTATTTATCCTCTCTTGATATATTTAACCTTCTGTGACGGTAATGATATCCAGCGATAACTTCTTCTTAGACCTTCTTTTTCCTTTCTGTCCCAGTGTTACTCGTTCCATTAAAATTATCAGTACCCATTAAATGTTAGATCCAATAAATTTCACTTTCTTTTTTTCATATCCCATATTAAGCTCCTTTTCTTTTTATTTCCCTAAGTACGTCTACATCGGATTTCTTTTGTTACCATATTACCCTTAATATCATTTCCCAGATACACATTTCAGTGGCTTCCTGGGGTTCAACGGATACCTAACATCCAGTTCGAATGGGCCCCATTTAAGAAATATTAAACTTTTTATCCGAATCGCCAGATGAAAATGAGACGCAGAATAATTGTGAGAATTATTTGGGTCAAATATAACGCTAAATTTATTAAAAATTACTCATGATATGGGCAGAGCGAAGAAGAGGGGGCCCATGGATATGTGCTACTGGGCCACCTTTGTAAGGCCCTGCTCCCAAACCAGACTTTTCTATTTCCTATCAACGCCTAGGTTTCATTTCCATATCTACAATAACGAGTAATAATTTTATAGAAGAACTGGGATGTTTTTATACATTAATTACTTATACGAAAATCACAAATATTAGGATATATTAAAAATAAAAAGTTCAGACAAATGTGACAAGGTAAACAACGGTTATATAATAAGCAACAAAAGTGGATCTACAAAACTTTTATTTTTCTCAAAATACAATACGAAGTATTTTCTCAGATAGTAATCAGCTATAGTCTTTATCATTTACAATAAATTATTTCCACGCGATAACAAGAGTTTCATAATTTTGACTGTATACCATTTGAATAACAAATCACAAACTAATGAAATATTCGAAATCCCTGTCAGTGAGAAAGTATATGTTTACAGCCTACGTAGCAGAACAAGCCTCACCAGCCATCTAAAAATCTGACCGCCACACCTCTTCTCGATGATAAAAAGATTCACAGGAAAGAATAC
Organism: Pachydiplax longipennis; assembly: GCA_036926295.1. Lineage (NCBI taxonomy): Eukaryota > Metazoa > Arthropoda > Insecta > Odonata > Libellulidae > Pachydiplax > Pachydiplax longipennis. The sequence continues at coordinate 18,412,882 of JAVFKF010000012.1, forward strand.
CGATTAAAATTTTATAAAGCAGCGAATGATTTATCAACGAAATACCGCATCAAAATACATAGAATTCCCTCATTGACAGTCTAGATCCATTCAGTTCTCGGAAATGAATTACCATCCAATGTTGGAATAATTTCAACCAAGCACGTGGTGTCCAACATTGTGCATGTTTTCACCGGCTGCTAATAGGATGTTTACAATTCAGAAAATGGAGCAATGACGTTTCAGATGCTTTATAGAAACGTGACTGGAATTACGACTCTACACTTGTCGCGTGCCTACGGAAAACAGGCCGCTGACAGGGCCAGAAAAAATACCCTCACCGGTCCTATATCCTATTAACAGGATCTCAGGTGCTATACACATTCGGACGTTTCGATTTTCGAGGAAAGAAAAATTCGGAAATAAAATGGGCTGAGCGTGCGCACACACAGCTGGACCGATCAATCACAGAACTGCGTCGACGAATATATGACGAATCTCTCAAGGTGGGAGAATAACAGAACTATTAAGCCGAATCGAACATGACTTTTTATATATAAGAAGCACGCACGCGAATAGAGCTGGAATATGCAAACGCTCGTGAATTTCAATTGAGCTTCCAATGAAATCACCGGTGAATTGATGCGTAACGTTCTGGTAACAATTTTTCTCGAAAAAAGTTTATACCGCTTGCCTTGCCACGCCAATCTCCTCGTCATCAAAAATATCAGTTGCATCACAAACATAAAACAACTACAACAGCGAATAAATAGACACAAATATTGATGGGATGTGGTTCTGCATTGTTTCCATATATATATAAAGTTTACATCATACTTAGCTAAAGCTAAACCAATTTCCCTCGGGCATTAATTTACAAGCATATTTCATGTTTGTTTATCGAATAGAATCTACAGTTAATACTTTCTAAAAATTTATTGTGTGAAGAATTTTTTAACAATCGACGCAGGAGATGATAAAGAATGCTGATTTCAGATCAGGATTCCAATTTAAGGAATTCTCAACCTCTCGCAATAAGGATTGATTGAAGTCTCTACTTATCTACATCACATCGATGGCTGTTGATAAGATATTGAGAAGGTAACGTCATAAAATATTGTGCAAATAAAAGATGTGATTCATAACCCCCCTCCTCCAACACGCTCTCCACAAACATTGAGATGAAGAACACCTTTTTTTAATATCAAAAATTAATCTTTCAGATACATTAATTAAACCAAAAAGTTAATACGAATAAGTAAATACACTTGTCAAGATACCTAAAATCGGGTTTTCTTTCAATTTTATAGGAAAGGGGTAATACGGCAGTGGCCCCGCATTTTTAAAATTCTCTTCAAGATTCTCCTCCTGTGTAAATGGTCATTTCGGATGACTATTAAGAGGCGACGACATGTTAATCACCTCTGAGCAGATGAGTAGGACAAGTTTGCCGCCTGAAAAGCAAATAACCAATTACGGAACGCGAAAGCGCGAAAGAGCACCGTTAAGCAAAAAAAAAGACTGAAAACAAACACGAAGTTAAGCACATAAATATTTACGAGTGAATGCCGTTCGTGAGCACCCGTCTTACGTGAAAGGAGAAAAGTTCCAAATATTACTTGTTTAGTAGAGCGTAATCAAGCATATTCAAGGAGCAAATATTTATAACCGTTGAAAAGCTTCGTCCCGTAAATATGGACCATTGCATATACACAAATATTGGGAAGTTGTCGTAAAAAAATGCAAAAATTTCTTCGAGAAACTGATTGCTTGAGGAGAACGTTTAGGATTTTGCTAAAGGATATTTTATTCTATCTTATTTGTCAACCAGGAAACAGATTTAATTGAAACCTACAAAAAGAGAGTTTAAAAGGATATGATAGAATTTAGAACTAAAAAGATTAAATTGTAATTGCCGAGACAATACCGCGTTAATTCCTTCCATCAAAAGAATCAATTTTATGACAGAGTCGGAATCTAGAGAAATCGCTTCGTGACTTGATAAAAAGCGAAGTGAAATAACCGAGAGAATACGCGAATTCATTTCGTTAATATCTCATATACAAGTCGGTGGCTGTCTCGCAAGACTAATTCGGTTACTATGGTTACTCGACTCGGTTGTTGACTAACAATCTTCCGGAACCGCCGCCGGAGGAAAACAAGACTTATAATGTGACTGGGTTTAGCGAAGTCGTGAAGTCTACTGGGAAGAGTGAATCAGGCATTTTTTCACGTTGCGGCAGACGGCCTTGGCTCAAGGGCTCACGATGTCTGTCACGCTGTTCCAGCAGCCCGCCATTGCTAAGTTTGCGTCCATGCAATGGGAAGCAAACATTTTAGATTTTCAAATCTATAAATGGCCACTAAGAAGAAAATATTACTACCTAAGAAGTAGACAGTATGTCAGTGTCTAACCGAAGGAAGTTTTCAGTTTTAACTTGAATTAGGCAATTCATGGGAGAGTTCAATAAATTAAAACGCAGTTTACAGTACGAAGTTATTACAAAAGTCAAACATCACATAACTGAGTAGTTTGCTTGAAATAAGTCCTTTTTTCTGAATATTGGGAATAATCAACAATTTTCTCAAAAGATTTATTATGTAAGTTTGTTCCAGCAATTAGTATATTTTCACAAGAAACTCCAAAATCACTGAAAAGTTGAAGTTCAGAAATGCTACCGAGAAAGCGTACAGCATCAACACGAAATTCTAACACTTGTGAGTTACTTGAGTACAAATTTTGATGAAGATGAGGAATAGAAATACCGAACTGAAGCATATCCAGTTAAAATATAAGCTGACGCGGAAAAAGATAGATATAAAGAAATGAGAAGTTTCAACTCTTACATCTGCGTTTCCTAAAATTTTCTTTGATGGAGTTCGTCATTAATTCCGGAATTTTTAAGAAAATCTTACGTTATCTTAAATAGTATCAATAATAGTAACAACGACTTCAAACAATAGTCGGTAGAAGATGAGAGGAATTAAGCAAGCAATTAAAGTTCAGCTTAACTCAATCTGCATGCAAAATACAGAAACCCTGGGTTTCAAACGTTTAAAACAAATGAAAAATTAAAAAAAACGAGACGTAATCAAATTTTGTCATGTTTATGTTATTGAAATTCCGTGGTACTCCAATGTTCCTTGGAGCACAGTTTCGGAAACGCTGGTTTTTTATCTTTCATAACTCCCACGCTAAAATGGCAATAACCTCATTCGATTTTGAAGAAAGGTATAAACTACGCCGCGAAAAAACCGTAATATGTGACATTGTTTCGGGAAAGAAAAACGCAATATCAGGGAGGCGGGAAAATCCCAGAAACTTGTCGTAATCGGAGCGTTGGCGCCTTCAATAGAAAGACCCTGATATTATGACAATTATAGTAACACTTCCTTGAATTTTAAGTATCTTTTATGCAGCAGTTTAGCGGTTTTTCAGCAGTACGAGAATCCACGAAAGAGCGATTGCAATTACTGATATAACTGTGTTAACTAAACAATTACGTTACCGGCGAGCACTTCGATTTCTAAAACTTTCCTTCCATAAATAAATTAATAAAATAAATAAGAGAAAGTTTCAAAGTTTTTGTAACTTATATAGGAATGAATTTAATAAGATAACATAATAAAAATATGCAAATGAAGTCAACGATAGTTTTCAATCTGTAAATAAAAAAGATTAACCGAAGGCAGTTTAAGTTGACATTAAGTTTGTCATTGAACGATAAATATAGATTTAAACTAAGGAGGAAGTCATTTTATAGAACGGGTCAATTTGAAAGAAAATTAACAGTTATATATATTTCTCCAATGACATTTCTGATCGAAGGTCTTACTTAAAATCTTTACGGAGTGAACTACGATTCTCCAGAATGCCTCAATAGCTGTTAATAACCAATAAAAACAGAGCCAACATCAAAAGGACCTAGAGGTGTAAGATGCCCATTATTATTTTTCATTGGAGCATACCTCAAGCAGGTTCTTCGCGATTCATCGTGTACACATATTTACGAAGGAAAGCATTGTTTCTGGGATTGCGACAACGGATGCGGAACAATCTCGAACCTCTCCTTGGAATTCAGCCGCAAAATTTCGCATGGAAAACGTTCATCGTCACCCATTTCTCTTCTTGAGAACTGTTGATCTGGTATTTCAGAAGGTGATTCAACTTCTTCAGCTTAAAACTAAAAGGTCGATTACCCGCATACGAGCAGCATTCCATGCAGCCGAATGCTGGCAACAAAAATGGAGACATTATAGAAAATCAGAAATCACCACAGTGCTTCCATCTTATTGAAATTTAGGTCTCACTTATGTATTCAATAAAATTTGCGGCACACTGAAACGGTGGGGTGCCAATCCTTGGCATAGGGGTCAATTGTCAAGGTCGCGGTGGTCATGTGGACGCATAATTGATGCGTTTTTACTGAGTTGGGGGTAAAACATTAAAAATTATATCTGAGAAACACAGTCGCACGTAAATTATTTTGAAGGATATAACGCATTATCATTTCACCCATTGACTACAGAAATGGAAAGGGGCGTTAACAAAGATTTGGCAAGGGCGCGAGAAATCTAAAAGTCCTCCCCCACTAAGCCATACATTTTCAATTTCAGTCCAATCTGAAATCAATAGAGAATAGAATGCTAAATTCAAAATAAAATATATCAATACTTTGAAAATTTCCACGAAAAGATAAAATATGGCGGAAAATGGAGAGCACGTGTCCATTAAAAACAAGATCATGCTTTAACCTGGGATACTACGCGCAACACAAAAAGCTTTTTAACCGCTTAAATGTTGAAAATCAGTGCCTGTAAAAGAATGGGAGACCTATAATAAAAGTTAGGGCAAGAACTCACAGGGTGTCACGCATTTCTGCATGTTGTCGGATGTATCGTAAGCCCATGATGAACGTTCATACGGCAGCAAGGCACTTTCACAGTTGTGAGAGATTCCCAATTTCACCTGCATCGGCGTTTGAGGATACATTCCAACGAACTTCGAAAACGAGAGGCAACCAAGGATTAATTCCGCAACAGAAGCTACGCAGGCGCGAAGAAAATCAAACGGGGAATCGCAGGAGTGAAAGCAACGTTTTCTGCTCGAGGATGTAAACAAAGGGACACAGGCGGGGATCGATCAAACTTTCGGCGGAAACAACTTTTCGAAGGGCGATAAAAAATAAAACGAAATCGCTCGGAAGAAGGTTGCCAAATTTCATTTCGAACTTGGATGAACGATCATGCTTTTTGACGTAAAAGTATTAAAATAGCGCTGACAGATTTAATTCTTAAGATAAGGCTTAAGCTATAAAGTCATTCGTAAAATTTCAATGTTTGAAAATCTAGCGTTCCGTTTATCGGAAAGCACCAATATGCCTGCCATTAGGGTGAAGCAGAAAATTGAAAAGAAGCAGACACTTGACTTTAAACATGAAAATATTCAATTTTCAGTAAGGGGGATTTTTACTTTGTGAGGGTCCATAACAATAAAGAAATTAGAATGCTTCGCATTATTATCATTATAATTATGGCGCGTGGAGATAACGAAATAAATAACCTGAAATAAAGGAACAGATCAAAATAAATATTCGTATGCGATCCTGATATTTCACTACAGGGTTTTTTAAAGAATTTCTCAAGAATTTAAAGACTGCGAATTTAAAGAATCGATTTAAAAGAACGGAAAACCCTTAAATATTCACAAAGGATTTCATTTTTAGCCCAGGTCATGTCAATCGCTCCATCATGATGAAACTGAAAATTATTAAATGGCGTAGTATGCGTGTTGGATGTTTTTAGATTTCGGTTCGATAACCTCTTAAGTCTTAAGGAAATTCGTTAACTGTAAGATTTCTTACAGTGTACTGTGTCGACAAGTTCTTTTAGGTAGTTTAGAAAGTTGAGTGTAGGGATAATCTGCGTGTAAATATTAGTAGTATCAGTACATAGTAGTATAAGTGAGCAGTAAGTTATAAGAGCGCTCATGCACTTGACTAACAAAATATTATGAATTAATAATAAATTTTACAAATATATAAGGCTATTCATTATAATAATTTACGTTATGAAGTCCTACCACAAAGTCATGTCTGAAGAAATAGTAATCGATGTGATTTATCCTTACTTGGTGGAACGCCACAGAGAAGAGAATAAAAATATATTATAGTATGAGGTGCTTAGCTACGAGGTGCTTTTATTTTACTCTCCAGAAGCAATTGATATTGTTAAAAAATATCTTATAGCTAAGGTCTACACAACGTCGACGCTTAAGTTGTTACTATCAAGGAATAACTAAAGACCGTATCTATGGTGGTGGATTACTACGAAATATGTATGTTTACTTTTGTATAAAATACATGTTTCGCTGACAATGCAGTGCTGAAGAGGAAATGCTTAAAGCGTTCTCAAAAAAAAATCAAATCCATAAAGTAATCGATAAAAATTTAACTGATACTTTGCAGTGCCCTTTCAGCCTTCCTCCTCGGGGATGGGATTTTACTTGGAAGTGAATGAGAATTTTGAGGGGCATCAAGAGATTTCAGGGTTGCTAAGTTGGCACGTGATTAAAGAAAATGCGGGACCTTATGCGGCGAATGCATACATACATTTCAACGAACGTTTTCTGGTCACAGAGCCAAGGCAGGGTCGGCCCGATAACGAAAACGAACCAAGCATTGCTTGGGGTGGCGGTAAATTTCAGTTTCCTTATTGTATTTAACAATTCATAGTTTGTCTATAGATTCTCCAAAAATTATGATTAAATTTACACTTTTCATGTATTATCCCGCAAATGGATAGTAAATCAGCGAAAATAAATTAACGATGATATAGTAATTTAATCAGTAAACAATTTCTTCGGCCGATTGCATGAATTAATTGTGATATATGACACTTATTGCATTCCTAGAAAATACTATCATGTGTGTATCATGCACATTTAAACTAAAATTAAGGAGGTAACAATTTCAATAATCATTTCACAGGCGGGGGCGCCCGAAAGGCTCTTCTCTTTGGGCGCCAAATTACCTTGGGCCGTTCCTGGGCCAAGGCAGAGAATTTCGAAAGGGAAAGTGGTGAATCATTGCTTTTTTAAATCCTATTAGTGTATCTTTCGGATTATTGATTACCGACTGAGAAACGGCTCGATTGTCGAAGAGTGTAAATGAAAATGAAATAGGCTTTGCCGAATTATTCAGCGTCCAACAGGGGAAGGCGTCATCGCAGACAAGATTCCATCATAATCTTCCGGCGTTACTTCTTTCTTTTCGAAAATGTGAACTGATTCAAGGAACGATTCTTGACGTCACAGAGCTTCCGCTATTCGCCTGACAGCTAGAGGACGCGCGCGCCGACACGCGACCGGCGGCGAAGGATAAGCCGACCACGCGATGCATAACCGGATATTTTTTATCTCCTACATAATTAGATTTCGTGCCAATGGTGGCGCTCTCTTCGCAAAATATGCGGTAACATACGCCAGAAATACATCGGGCTCGAGAGAAGATAAGACTTATTCATGAAAACAGCGCATTACTAATATCTAGTGACGCGTTAGGCGAGGAAACTTTCGCGGTGACATTACATGCCGAAGTCGTTCACGGGCGGGAAATCTGTCTCAAGATCCTGCATGAATAACGCACTTCCTCGAATGATATCTATGATATTGGTCTTATAAAGGGAATGACGACAAACAAAGGATAAGATTAAGCATTACTATTTTCGCAGCTTGGCGCGTACAGAAGGGGGAAGGGGCTTTAGTCCTCCCGTGAATCTGCAAGTAATTCCTAAATCATCTGATTCCGTGGTGATTGGAAAAGAAATTTATAGACTTTTTCTAGCGTTTCTCTATAAATACACATTTCAATTACGATAATCACCAATTTTGCATTATTAAAATAAGTGATTAGTTATATTCTTATTTGAACCCTTTCCATTAAAGAAAACTATTGATAACAATGAGAACTATGGAAATTTATTTAAACGTATTTCATTAGCATGAGATGAGCATTTGCCTTTGGCAGAAGCAGTCCATGGTTAGACTCTCATTGGATGCTCATATGTAAGAAGCCTTAGCAGCTGAAAATTTTTAAAAATACTACAGCTATGACAAAGAGATGACTGCAACTTACATATTTACAATGGTAAGGAGTAAATTTTCTAGCAAAAAATTTATATTGTGAATAAAGAACACCCATACTGCATTGTGCCAAATGTCAATATGAAAGTAAGTTTCTATCACCTATAACTAAATCGATACTTAAAATTATGAAAAATTAAGTAAATGGAAAGCTTTCAAGGTAACTCATGTACATAAAAAGGTTGTTTAGAATTACAAAAACAATATCAAAAACTGATATTTTGTTCACTTTAATAATGTTTGGAAAAAATACCAAAACCAACTAAATGAGAGAGAAAGAGGGATTTTCTGTGATATATAAGAATGATGAGTAATTTGTAGTTTGTTATGATCATTGCCTGAATTTCTCTTACAATACCTGGTTAACAAGAACTAAATGATTAAACTACGTAATTGAATGACTAAAAGCAAATTTTCAACTCTGATAAAGAGTGGTTTTGTGATAATGACTATGAAATTATTTCCTTTATCAGATTATATTGAAAGAAAAAATTGAACCCACTTCCTTAGGTGTGATTAAAAGGAGGAAACAATTATTAAATTAAGCAACAGGAAACATGGGTCAGATGAGATAACACTGCATTGAAATGAGTGAAAAACAGATTTCAACCCTACAGACATAAAGTTATTATATAATGTCTGAAAAGAGAGAGTGGGAGAGCAATGATCAATGAGTCAAGTATGACTAATGGATATGATTCTAAGATCACCCACAAAAGAATTTAAGCAGGGAACATATATTTCTCATAAATGGGATGGAGGAAATGATTTTAACTTCATTTTTTGAGTATTTTACAATTAGCCAACATTATTAACTAAATTATTGCATATCAAAACTCTACAAACGTGAACTTCACAGTTGTCTTACCTTAACACTTAGAATTAGTGTGATTTATCTAATACAATTTAAGCAATTATCACATTATAATCTATAAGAAACAGCATGAACTGTTACACGATACTGAAAAGTTGGGGCTTTTCAACTAATTCTTATATCTAGGATCATGGCAGAGGTATTTACATAGCACATTTAGGCACACCTCCTAAAATCCAAGGATAAACAGAAGTAAAAAACATAGATGAATAGGACTTAACCTGTCTGGTCTACAAATCTTTATGTGGAATCTTCAACCACTGAAAAACATCCCAAAAATTGAGTGGGATTGGTTCAGGATGGTAGATCAGAATATCTGCCTAGCAAGAGAAATAACTGAGTTTGAGCCAGATTCAAGATAAGGTTGGATTGATATTTTCATTTTACATCTTCAGCATTTTTTCTTCAAGAAATACATCTAATTAAGAATCAAGTTCAGTAATCATAAAACATTAAGTAAATTATGCATTGATCTGATTAACATAAGATTTGAGTTCAGACTGATATACAATAAAAGATAGAGTTCTGTGGATAAGCTAAATATCATTTCCATTTCAGATAAAGATGCAAAAATCTTTCAATCATGTCAAACAAATGGAAAAGTGAGTAATCTCCAAAGTGTAATATTTTATTTATAAAAACAAAGTAATGACAAAAGTTTTGTAAATAAACACTATATAAAGTGTAATTTGGTCTAATAAAGTGAGAAAAAGATTTTAGTATTAATTTAGAGAAATGATTAGAGGCACTACTGGCTACATAATTCCAATATGAATGTCATTGTTATGAAAGAAGATTCCAGGAACTGAAATGTTTGAAGGTTTCCATGACAGCTAGAAAAGTTTACAAAAATATCTGAGGAATGTGTAAATTAATTATTATTCAAACATAACAGTAAATGCTTACAAACCCACTGCTAAGTTTTGAGCTGAGACTGTTGGACACTAACAGATATTTTCAGAAAGTGACAACAACAATTCGAAAAATTTGTCCTATCTCAAATATTTACACATATCTACACAAGTAAGTTTAAAATCATGAGATTACAATTAACTTTTCAAGTACACACACATGACTAAATAATATGATTAGGAAGACATTCAACAAAGTTGAAGCTAAATAGTCTATATCAATATTTTCTATAAATAAAACACTTTAAAACACACACACTATTACTCATTAAATTAAAAGTTGAGGAAGAAAATAGTTTTCAAACTATTTAAGTTCAGATACAAAGGCATCAAAAGATATTCAGTAAATCCTCTAACAACCTAAAAAATCTGTATTTATAACAAAATCTCAAAACTGATTTATGAGGAAACATCACTTTTGCTACCAATGTAAAAAAGATAAGTACAAATGTACTTACTCTGAGATTCGAAGACCTCTACACCCATAGGGATCACTGATGGGAGCACCTCTCGTGTTTTCAACACTAAGTTTGATGCCTCTCTGTCCTTCAGATGTTGGAGGAATCTCAACCAATCGTATTGAATGAGGCTTACGAACATATGGCGAAGTCTTGTTCAATGGCTGCATTTGGCGTTTGTAGCACTGTCCACTAATAATCACAGAAACAGAAGAAATAGTAAATAACGATTAACTCACAGCCCTCATTTCATTAAGGAGTCAAATTTCACTAGGATAATAATTTAAGAAGATTCAATATAAGGTACATTTTCCTCAGATATATTGTCTAAATAGGAAAAAAAATCTGTTTCACTGATACTCAAAATTCTGAAAATTCAAATTCATGCATTCTTTTAAAACATAACTCTGAATCTATTCTACTGAAAATTGTGATCTGCTGATCAGAATGGAATAGAAGTTACAATGATGTTAGTAAAATTTGCATAAATATCTTACAAAAATTCATAAAGGTACAGGAAGAATATTTGTATAATACAAATACAAAAAAAAAACATTTCCTTCAGTAAGGCTAATTCATACAGAAAAGTCTTTTCAATTTGAAGACCGAGAAATTTCTTTCTATGAACACCAACAATTCATTTGGAAGAAAGTATCTCTTATAGATTAGTTTTAAAAGTTCCCTGGTTAGACTCATCAAATGTATGATGATTTATAAATAATTCTATGCTCACCAATAAAGCTTGGAGCGCTCCACAAGAGCATAAGAATCTCCATCGCCAATGAAGCCTGTGCAAGAAGCACAACGGAAACATTCTGGATGAAATTTATGGTCCCCTGCAACCATAACTGGACCAGTTATTACCTAGGAATGAAGAGCAGATGGAATTTGAAGGCAATTTAAAGAAAAAGGAAACTTATAGATCTGATTATAAATAAATACACATGCTAAAATAGGTTTTGCTCTTAAAGGTGTATTTTAAGTTTTGAGATGAATTTGAGGTCCAATAAAAATGCAAATGTGACTTGATTACTAAGAACCATTTATAGAAGCAGTTGCATATGTGGTATAGTATGAAATAGTAGCTTTGATAACAGATGATCTATTGATTCGATTCATCAAATGGACCTTAGATATAAGGATGACATTACTGGTACATATGCTATGATCAAAAGGAGGAAAAAAAACTCTCATTTATCTGAAACTAAGAGTAACTGTCTTATTAAAAATACTTTAAGGTTATTTTAATCACCTAACATCAATGAACACTTGTATTGAAGAAGAAAATTTTACACAAATTTAGCCTTATTTTCATTAGATATCATCAATATTAAAAACGTTTATCATCTGAAACAAACATTTTAAAAGCTACCTCAAGCAATGATTTTATTTTGATTTCTTTGAATTCTATAATGGGCTTCTGATGAACTGAATGCAGCAGCCCTGAGTAATGTTATCATAATTAGATAATCATAAAAATAATGCTGTATGTATTACTGTTGTAACTCATTTTGATCAACAGTTTCTGGAAATAAGTCACTAAAAGTCATAATAACCTTCAAGACTGCTGCTGAAAGACACAAGATGTTTCTTAAAATGTACATTTTACCAGTAAAAGAGTACCACAGAAAGCTGGCAAAAATGCAACTTCAGAGAGATAATGGTTATGAAGCATTTCTTGAGGAAAGAGAAACTAAATTACACTAAAATCTTGTCAACTCTGTTGAAACTTGAATATTTGTTATTGATGTAGAATTCTGAGAGTAAAATTTGAGATTAGATTTTTGTATGTTGACATGTAATATGAAAGATTTATTAATCAACTGTTTGGATTTCTCTGAACCTACAAATAATAGCTGTTATTGATTGACTTGCATCTATCATTCAGTGTTGACCAGACAGATGTTGAGATAGTTCCAAACAAAATCTTAAGCCCAGCTTCAGAAGAGTAACTTAGATTTTTCCAGAATTTCCAAAAGGTCCATAGTATAGACATTCACCTGCCAACTACCATATATAAAGAAGAAAAAAAGATGTTTCCACCATCAATGTTAATTTTCCTTAAACTGCTGAAGCTGATTACCCAGGGGGGGCTAAGTCCAAAGAAGTATAAAAGATGTAAATAATGAAAACGTAACGTATGCTGGGATGGCCGAAAGCACCACCACCAATTATGCCCAATATATGCTCAAAATTCGTCATACGTACCAATATTTCGTTAAAATTGCCACTAGCTGTATGAGTCTATTATTGTTTAATTCACAGTTCATTTCAAACATTTCTCCATTACGAAAATGGGTCACTGGCAAAATGCCTAAAATGTGAGAATTTGCTGTTTACTCCAGGAGTGACATGTGATGCAAGTTACGCTGGTCAGCATCACTATGGGTTGTTCAAAGGGAGTTTTCTCAGAATTTGCCAACGGAGATATCTTGCTGTCTCTTCTCACAGAATCAGTATATTAAGTACAGGGGATCACCAGGAGTGACATAATGACAGTGTGTACCATGGAGTTCAGTGTGTTGTGTCAGTTGAGTTATTTCCTTTTATCTTCAAATATTCAAAAATGAGAGTTTCATTTTAAAATACTGAACATGTAGAAATTTGAACACTTACTATAAGTTAGGTCAAAACCTTTTAGATAAGGCCAAAACGAATAACTTACCTGTCCACAGTCCTGGCAAGATTCTCCATATTTGTTCCAATAATCATCTTTGCAGAATAACAAGCCATCCTTTTCAAAATACCAACTAGATAGTGATGCATCACATGCCGAACACCTTATTAAAGCCAAGGAGGAAAAAAAATTGATTAAATTTAGCCATAAACGCTCTTTTCCGGTGTTGTTCTACGTCATTGAAATTAACCAATACTCACCGAAAACATTCCAAATGCCATTCCTGATTCAATGCCTGCACAAATTCTTCTTCATCGAGAACGTTTAAACAGCCTGCACAAACAGCAGTCTCTGAAGAATCATCTACAGAAAATGCAAAAGCTCAGCACAAAAAATAAGATCAAATACATTCACTCCTCTTGGACAGAACGACAACAAAAGAATAAACAATTACTGTCACTTTATTACTGTTTTATATTCAGCTAGTTTAGGTAGAAACTAAACCTTACCATTCATATACATGATATTACTTGGTGAAGCGATAAATTAGGACGATAAGCTATTACGTTGCAACCGGAAAATCCAGATTAACATGGAGTATACAGATATCGGCTCCTACAGAGGTTACTATTTGGGTTCTCCTGAGGAAGCATTGTCTGTATACAATAAACTATCGGCGAAATTTGATAGTTCTATAACTTCTGTACTAAGTCCTTTCACAAAACATACACTTACTTCCTTGTACGATAAAATGATTAACACAAGCGTATCAAATTCACAGAAGCTCGAAAAAGTCAGTTTTTCCGATAATCGTGACATCAAAATTACAGCCAAATGATGAGCGAAGATTTTCTCGAGATATATAATCGTCATTGTTATCACAGTTGAAATGTATCAAAAACGACGCTCAAACGGGGGATATAATGGAAGACCCGACAACAACATAAGATATCGCTCTCAAATGACGGGCTAAGAAATGTAAAACAGATCACTTCTTCACGAAATCGCCTTATTTGTGACCAGATGAAGTTAAAAATAGTGAATTTACTTGAGATTAGAATAAATTTTGATTAACATATGAAGAGTACGAACCATTTGTGTTTGATTCCTCCATGATTACATGCTGCAACGAATCACCGAACATCGAAGTAGCGAATTATAAGATCTCCTGTGTAGTATGACAAGCGTAAGGGAACGAACATGTTGCTGCAGAGATATGAGAAAATTCAACGCAGACCGTGGAGCAGGAGTTACTACTTTCATCAACAGATGGCAGACACTCTTAGAACTTGTCTGCCAAGGTTCAAGGTTTTCTCTCATGGTCAATCCGAAGGATCCGAGGGCAGCCATTGGCATTCAATGAAATGATGTGAATCGAGATTAACAGATTAAAAATCAGATTCTATACGAATGTATGTCTCGAATTGCTTGATGTACTTCTTCTTAACTAAGGTTTATGATAATATTTACAGTCTTTCGGAAGTATAAACGATTGAAAACAAGCGATGAAACTGTAGTAACGGCATATCTTTAACTGTGTCAGAGGCATACTATCTCCTACATATAATTACACATAAAATACTTCTCATCAACAAGGCCGGAGCGAGAACAAGCGGGTCCTCTCCACATTTGCGTCGTCATTGGAGTGGGGGGAGGGGGGGCAGCAAATCAGAGAAGAAAATTTAGGAAACGCTGACAGAGACAAATATTATGGAACTGCCACAGAGATTTCTTTACATTTTATTTCATCGTTCAGTAGTGTGTTGAGTACTGTTTCAAACGGTAGTCTTATATTTTTGTTTATCCATGCCTCGCAATTTTATCATACTTGGGAAGAGGTCCTGCAGGAATATTTTACACTTCCATATCCCTTATCCCAGTACAGTACAGAGTCCCAAAAAATCATCTCTTTCAACTTTCTAAAAGCAAAAAAGACCAAAAAATCTATTTATTAATGTTCATGATTTGATTTTTGAGCATAGAGGTAATGACAGCATAAAATTTAACATTAATTCTGAGCACTGAAAATTGTTGATTAATGACACTAAATACGGAAGGGTGTATCCCATGCCTAACTTAAGATGCTAGACTCGAGATTTGAATTCTACCTCAAGTATGTGAAAAAGATTAAACATAGTTCATGCATTGAAGGAACTTTTATTTGTTCAGGAAATTGAAGAGTTTTAGGTAGTTTTCTGACTTGATACACTGAAATGACTTTAATAAAATTTCTCTTAATCATAAAATGGAAGCAACTAAACCAAAATTTAAACAATTTTCATCTTCAAGTGCTCTCTCTTCAAAAAGTGCTTGAGATGTAATGATGACCAATATCTAATTTCATGAATTCCTCTTCTTTGCTTTCATTATTCTGTCTGATCATATCTACTTACATGCTGGTCTTTGTATTCCAGTTCTTTTTATTTGAGAGATAAATTTTCTCTCTAAAAGATAAAGTAATTTTCTATGCTATACAAAGTTTGCAAATGTTCACCCATTATAGTAAATACTTTTCTAAGGTGAAAGTAATGTTTCTATGGAATATTTTATATAATTCTTAACTGTACAACAAATAAGTCTTGGTACTTTAATAAATTAACAATATCTTGCCTCTTTTCAGTGTTTAATCACTGATGGTGCACATTTTTTTTCTTTGTTATTCAAATCATTGCACGACATTACATCTTAATCCTTGGTGTAGATTCTGCATCACATCAGTTCTTTCTGCATATCTATGTTGAGAAAAGCATTCCACAATTCTTTTCTATTAACACTTACCAAAGCTAAGATAAAGTATTAAAGTCCATTCCTCTTAATGTTATGTCATTATGAGAAGAAATACTACACAGATCAAAGTTAGGTGTCTTGACCACCAGAAAATTTAAATTTACTAGGGAGAACAATTCAGAAATTTAATATTGTTTTTTAAAATCCCATGTAAACTATTTAACATACTTGTTTCATCTTAGAGGAAAGAAGTGATAAATTTAAGTGGCTCCTTAGACCATCACATAGAACCTTCTCTTTCTAATTTAAATTATAAGCAATCTTTCCAAGGGATTTCATTTGGAAATTCTCCAGTTGAAGCTAATATTTGGTTTAATATAGGCTTCAAAGTATTGAACAATATTCCAATACTGACCCTACCAATGATTCCTAAAGAAGCTTAACACAATATCTTTGAAATCCTATGTAACATCTATGATAGATGGATCCTATAATCTTGCAGACCTTTGTGGATATAAGCTGATTTTTATAAATTGAAACTGAACTGAAGCTAAAACTCATTTCATAATCAAAAAGACCTATCCTTTTATCCCTTTGTTTATATATATTATGTCATGAAACATACATTGATTTAACTCTTATTGGTAGAGTATTAGATTGAGGATTTCCATGCCTTGAGAAACAGAAATACCATAGGTTTCATTAGTCTAACTCCATTTACATTACAAGAACAATTCTTTACATATAATGAACAACAGAGGGACTCTTTTAGTTGGGTTAAGTAGGGTTGAGATTGAATTGTTCAAATTATTGCTTGAATGATCTTTCTATACCTGCTATTTTCATACTTGCTCATTTGAGATAATTGCTATTTTGAGGTTTTTTCTTTTATGTCATAAAATCTGTATGACATTGTTATACCTGAGTTTACCATGTGTCTGGTTTCAATTACAGCTGTCCTTTCAGGCATGGTCCTGAACCAATTTTGATCCGTTTGATGGAAAAACTTGGAGGAATGATATAATGAAAGGTACAGATAATCAAATGATATGAATAATTTAAAAGTGTATATTTTTAAAGTTTTGACACTTTAAACACTCAGTGTCTTAGAAGTACATGAAGTTAACTCAAATTTAGTTATAAGGCAAATTCTCACTTTTAACTGCTTCAGATTTGATCAGTCCCAGTTTTCTTCAGTATGGTAACTCCAGTTATACCTGGTGGTGTTACACAGTACTTAAACCAAGGTCGATTCTGATAAAACTTGAAGTTCAGATATTGGTTTGTTGGTTCTATCACAGCTTTCTTGAATCTCTTATTATTGTCCATTTCATTGCTCATGTCTGGTCTGAAAAACTACAAACCCAGTGCCAAGAACAGTCTTTATCATAATTTGGGATAAAAAATATATTACCACATCGGATTTTGCCCACTTTCACAGCAAGGATGAAGAGTTGTGCAACTTTTGGAGGCAAATATACAATGCCTTGATCTGGGCAGTATTCCCAACAGTATTATCCACTAAGCTCTCAGTGTTTAAGTGATCCCTGAAATTTTAGAATCAAATTGGCAATATTTAATCATTGTCTGTCTGAATATAACACCAACTGGTCCTTTCACAACATATTTACAAAAATTTCCAGAATTAAAAACAGCTTAGAAAGGACCTGGCTTTCCTGACATGTTTCTTGAATGAAGTCTTTTCTGGTTGCCTGCAGTGTATATGGGTACTCTAATGTACAAGTTCAGATCAAGATCAATGTTCAAGTTACCTTGAACATTGATATACACCAGAGTAACATGACTTGAACATGACTATTTCTCAGGATGTCATCATCCAGAGGATGGCTCCAGAGATAGGAGGTGAAATGTCTTTGCATGTCACAGTAACAACCTAGTTGGTAATGTAAGACGACCTCATTCATAAAATATTTTAATCACTCTTCAATCTATATATGTATCAAAGAATCATATTACCAGTCCTAGGTTCAATTCCTAATGGAAGCCTAAATGTGCAAAATGATCTTGGCTGTACAGATACTACTACTGAGAATAATATTTAGTTCTCCTTTTGATGCTGTAAGAAAAATTTTCCTTTACAGATTAAAAATGATGTGCTATAGATAAAGTGTAAATGATAGCAATGAAGGATATCACTAATATTTCTGATTTTTGAGTTTTTCTGCCAAAGAAAATAATAGTGTGTGTGTGTACCTTTAAGGCAAAGTTGAACAACTACTTGTAAAGAAAAAGAAGGATGAGTGAAGATTTACTCTAGGTAATGAAATCTGGTTGACAAGAGATTAATGAACATTTAATTTTATGAACGGGTATTGTAGGGAGGGATATTATTAGAACATATACACGAGCTATGTTGGTAAGTGATATAATAGGGTACGAATTAATCTTTCTTGTATGTCTTACAACTACTTCCTAAGGAAGGTTTTCTGAGGAGTTTCCCTCTCTTGTTGTGCAAATATCAGGCAAAGGAGTGTTCCCCTCATTGCAAGTAACTATAATGTTTGTAATTGTAGCTAATTTTGACTATGTTTATAATGTAAATAATATATAGATTGTAACCGCTGCCACCTGGTCCTCCACCTACCTTCAGTGAATTTTGATGATAAATAGGAAAATTTAATGTGATAACTAAGCTGAATTTGTGGAGCCTGTTTCCAGGAAGACTACAGTGAATGACTGATAATGGGCCCCCATTTTAATTCTGCAAAGAAAATTCTTCCTTACTGCCATATAAAGTATCAATTCTTTTTAATGAGAAAAATCCTTAACAGCAGAAGCAAGAGAGACAATTTTAGAAGATAATAATAATAATTAATCTGTTCTCCAGCAGCTATAATATCTTATCTTAAAGATATATGTGAATTTATGAACTTTAAAGGCCAAGCAATCCCCTGGAAATTGCAATTAATTCAATGAAAAATTCTGTCTTCCTTCTTCTAGAACTAACTTTCATGCTGTTGAATACAAATGTGATCTAGTCGATATTTTTATTCCCTTTGGAACCTGATGAAATCTCAAAGCTAATCCTTTCATTAAAAACAGCTCCTGCTGGTTTTGATGAAGTGCCAATAAACATCCACAAACAGGTTGTATCCAGGATTTCTTCTCCACTATCCGATATCTTTAATTATTTCATATTTATATTCTGTCTTTTTTCTCTGAAATCTTTGAAAAACCTGACCAAATACTGACATTATGCAAGGATATAAGAAATTTGAATGAATCTGTATTTTATAAATTACTCTTATAAGAAAGATATAATTCTCTCTTTTAAGAAAATATTCTGTAAGGTTAGAAACTAAAGGGGTGTTAAACTCTGATGACAAAGTTATTTCTATGTTTCTTCTTTTGGATTTACTAAGCAGCTATGTATTGAAAAATGATTTTACATGACATGATTCATTTTCCATAAAGGCAAAAAGACATTATGATTGCCATCAACAAATTTCTTCATTCATTGACTCCATTCCATTTTCATTACAAAATTACAGTATAAGAAAGTATTGAAACTTCAATATAGAGCCAAAATATAACCACCATATAACCATTTTCAACTTTTATAGATAGTAACCTTTGAAATTTACTTCGTTCTGATAGCAAATGTTCAATACCCATGTATTACTTGAAATATTAAATGCTGCATATCCCTCTTCATTCATTATTAATCTCAGTAAATTGAAATTTTGCCTTTAGTTTGCTATCTTATTGTTAGATATGAAATTGTTGCTTCATTGTGCCAAGTGAGATTCATATAATCTATTTTTGCATATTTCAATCCATGAATTATTGTTGTTTTAAAGTATTAAATGATAGATAAATGATAGGTGAAATCTCCAATTTAGTTCTTATGTCTGTGTAATAATGGCAATTTTTCTCATATATTATGCCCTGTTTTTAATTTGGTGTCGGATATTAATACAGTTTTGCAGCTAATTGTGAATTTTGAAGTTTTATATCTCTGATTTATTGAAATTATCCTCATCACTATTATCATACAATGTGGTATTATAGTGATACCTTCAATCACCTATGAGGTTTCTCTTACACTATTACTTAGTCTAGTTGCATATAAAAGATGTGAAAGTGCTGAAAAGAATGGAAAACATCAATGAAGCCTAACTATATCAAAATAAGGAGTAACTTGGACTGCACTGCAATTAACATAAGTTAAATTTATCTTTCATAATATCATCTTCAGTTTGAGAACATTCTTTCATTAGATCTGCCTTTCATGTTATTAGAGTGATTTTGAGGAATTAAACTATGTATACAAATTCAGTGGGTCTACTGTTAGAAAATTCTCAAAATTAATGTATATAATAAAATAAAATTATGTTTTTTCCTTTCCCATTCTCATAATCTTTCTTCAAAGAAGAGAATATATACTTGCTAAAATGCAATTCTTTTTCAGAGTCAGAATTTCTAACTCTTCCACGAGTTCCTTCTAATAATTGAAATGTATAGATTTTCAATTATTTTCACTACCTTATCAGTCCAAATTTGGTAGTATATGTTAGATCTTAATGCACCAAAATCATTTTTCATCCATCAATTTGTTTTATTGATAAATTAGTGAAATTTTGACAGAATTCAATCTGAAATATTTGCAGAACAATAATATTTATTCTTCATAGAATATACAGACAATACAGTATGTATTGGATTGGTGAAAGAAAAACATAGGGTGTGTGTAATTCATAAAAATGATATACAGTTAACAGAAATATATATAATACTATTTACATATTTGTCACAAATATCTAGTAAAAACGCTCTCTCGGCTGTAGTTGTTTATCATAAAACAATTCTTCCAGAATAAGATAACATTTCTTCAAAGGTATATTCTTGAGTTTTTTCTTAAATGTAAGTATTAGCTGGATGGATGTAACTGAATATGGCAGTGAACTATGAATTTTTGGTCCCATGCTCATTGAATTCTTAAATAAAATGCTTGATTTGTGATGAGTTATATGCATATGACTCCAATTTCCAAGGGTGAATGAATGCATTAATTGGTTTGAAACAATTAAGTTAAAGTTGGTTTTTATACTAATAGATACACAGAATGTATATACCAACTAGTAACACACAAAATATTTAGTTCTTTAAACGGTAGTCTACATAGTGTCCAATAAAGCACTCCTAACATAAACCTTATGACCTTTTCTTTGGATTTAGAGGACTTTATGTAAAAGATTCATTGAGGAACTCCAGAATATAATCTCAAAGGACATTATTGAAAGAAAATTTGAGTAATAAACTTCTAATGAAACTGCTTTGCTCAGGAACCTAATTTTAAATACTACAGTGTTTAGTTTAGATGACAAATTTGTAACACACTTGTACCATTTCCCTATCAATTGCTTATGAAGCCCTAAAAACTTAGTATGTGATGAAAACTGTAAATGTTGATTATTTAATGTTTGAGTTACTAGTCAATCAGAAAATGTTATTCTTTATCTGTTATAATGAAATTTGTTTCATCTAGCATAATTTATCTCTTAAAACTAAGATAAGAAGTTGCCAAGTATAATTGATTTCTAATTTATGATCTAAATTGTCATACATAAGAAATAAGAGTTGAAGAAAGAATCAGTAAGGCAATTTTTTTACTTTATCAATAAATATTGTGTTAAAGAGTGATATTAATTACTTCTTCCTTCCCTGTTAGGTTTAAGACTTTAATTCTGGTTTATAGCTTGAAAAGAGATGTATCAATGGTCTCAAACACTGCTATGCATAAAAAATTTAAAAAAATAAGTCCTGTTTGGCTCCTTCATTACTGATTTTATACAGAAGGAAAAACCTCAGCCTCACACATTCACTATCTTAAGTCTTTCAAGGTGTACACACACTTTCTTCTTTTCCATGTTCTGATACAAGTTCTCCTCTTTAAGTTAAATAATTTCTTCTTTTCTTCAAAGTTCAGCACCAAATCACTTAAAAATTTCATCTTAGTTTAGAAAAAATGGCTATCTGTGAAAAATAATTACGGTTTGCTGAGTACTGCTAATTTATTCAAAATATTCAACTTTCATGCACTACTTTATAAATTAACAAGTATTTTTATATAAAAATCCACTGTAAGTTTAATATACTATTCAATAACATGAAGGGGTTGCTTTCATTTACTTTTAACTTCGGCAAAAATTGTTGAGTGCTGAGATGATACAAAGTAATTTTCACCATAACTGAGTCTACACAGGGGTCCCGGATAGGCATGTGGGCAGCTTGTTCAAATTCAATGAAAGTGGTCCCGGGTTCGATTCCTGGTGGGAGCCTACATGAGAAATGACCTCAGTTGTCAAAGCACTTTTAGAATACTACTACTGAGTCTAAACAGAAAAGGTTAGGATAAGTATACTCCTTAAGTTTTAAAAATGGATTGACAAAGAAAATGATTTTCTAGTATTTATACAACCAATATAATAACATGAAGAAAAGCTTATAGGAATAATATTAGATACTAGAGATTTCTTGGAAAACTTCTTTCTTAGTCTCAGAAAATTGGTATTAATAAGGTACTTCATTTACAGGGAGGCCATCCACTGTTTTGAAAATGAAATGGGTAGAGTTTAAAGTGACCAAGATCAGAAAGACTTAGAAATTGAATCAGATGGGATGGGGATGGAAATGTTTCTCTCAAAGGAAGGAACATTGTATTTTCCATTATGGAAGACAATGAGTTTGTTTGGATGAATTTATGAGAGTATATTTTAATGGAAGATATAAATTCACATCTAATTTAACATTAGAATTCATTGAATTTTAGTAGTTGCCCAGTTGATGAATCATGAAGCCTTGATTCAAAGCAAATTTTCGTGATTTAGGCCTCTAGACAAAATGAATGTCACCTAAATTCGTTTTAGAATAAGTTTATGTAATAGGAAAAAAATGAAACTTCATTAATGAGGATATACGATTTGTAACCATGCTCTTAGGTTTGTCTGTGGTGGAAGTGATCCTTGATTCCCAGAGATGAGCTTATATGTGCAAAACACGTACACATGTGTTCACACGTATATATTTTGAATCTTTTTGCACCATAATGTATGAGTCAGTTTGAAGAGCAATGGGTAGGAAATGTTTTCAGCTAGATAAATCTGGGATGTCACAAAGAGGGGACAGTGGCACTCACTCAAATTTTCTGGCCTCTCTATTCCACCACACTTCCACTCGGATCGACAGCTTATTGTGAATACGTAAATATTCTCACGAGCATTAGAAAATCTTCCAAATGTGGAAAAATTGGTCTTCAAGCAACGGTGGTCCCCTTGCTTCCATTATGTATGTACGCAATATTTTCCCAAAAGTTAGCAAGGCTGCTTAGTCACCTATACGAGGCTTGGAAATCAAATGACCAAGACACCACCAACATATTCCACAATTTTCAACGAATTGCAATGCCTGGAAATCTTGTATGCTATAGACCTCACGCGAGGGTTAACGGCGGGAGTCATCTCCTTTTCAATGGAAATGCGCCCAGCGGAAGACATTCGCAAGACAGATTACTGCGGCCTGCGATAGTGAAGCATACGGGCAGTTGCCTTCTCCGCGGTTTTGAAAATGCGGGCAGTCCGAGTTTTGCCCGTCAAAGAACTGACAAAGATAAAGGTTCCTTGAGCGATGGTGAGTTGGCACTTCCTCATTTCTAAGAAACAAATGCGTCAGGTTAGAAGCAGGAAATTTGACTTATATTTATTTTCGGATTATCAGCTGGAATGCATGTTATAGAAAAGTTAAGTCTGAAGCTGAAATATTTACTATGCTTTATGCTTTCAAGGCTCAGAAACTTACGAGTTAGAGACGTTGTAAAAGCTCATAAGTAAAAGAACTTTCGAAACACTTCATCCCTTTTAGGATACTAATAGAGAAAGAAGCTCCAGTAATAAACTGAAGTAAAAAAAATTATGAGTGGGAACCGAGCCTTAATATCTGGAAAATAATGATGACGCATAATTTTGGTAATTTCTTTTGTAAGCGGTTGACTGCAAACTCATATTGAATTCTGTAATTTTCAGAAATAACGTTGGCCATCGAGTTGTGAGCGATAGAAATTTAATTCCATCGTTTCGTTATACATACCTAAATAATCCGTATTGAGGTTTTGTAAAAGTTTACTTCTAACTTCAACTTATTATTTGATTAGGTAAAAAATACATCTTTTGCGTATAAGTCGACAACATTTTCTTTTAAACTTCACGTTTAAAGGTCGACTCATACAAGGATAGTAACTATCGTTAATAGCCTCAAATTCATATTTCATCGGAGAAAAGATTTCAATTTAGTTACCCAATGAAATTAATCACAGAAATACAGTACACCGTCGCTCGAATGCCGTAGTAAAAATATCAAGTAATTAGAAAGCATAACGCTCAAAAGAAAGAAGTATTCTAAGCCCGAAGTGTTTCTTCATTTTTGGATTATTTAAATTTTTTCTCGTGTCTTCTCTTCTCCGTACAGATATTTCTGCTTTCGTGATCGATTTCATTGATAATGAAAAAAAGAAAGCTGTTTTCGTGAAATTCCTAAATTATTAAGATTAAAAGCTTTCCCTAAGCCTCTGAGCAGCTGTTCCTTCTTGCTATGAATTCTTAGTCTGAGTTATCACTTCATCTCTTACATATAATAAACAAATAAGTAGCCTGCATCATATACTACTCTGTGATAAAGGAAAGGGTGTCTTCATTCGTTAGAACTCAGTCATATCGCTTTAGACTAGCGCTTGATTTATCTCATGCTACAATAATGGAGATTATCGATAATTATCGTCACTTCCCAGAATCCCTTTCCACAGGCTCTATATTTCTTCTTGGTAAAAGCAACTTCACGTTTTTCAGTGTCGTTTTCAACTATTCAGTTTGTTTTCGGTTAAACTTTTCTCCAAAATTAGCCTTCTTTTTTACAATATAAAACATTAAAAAACTCCACCGATAATTAAAGTGAAGAATTGTTAAATATAAAATACAAGATAATAAAACTGCATTCATCCGATAAATTTTTCTGTCGGGCTCGGTATGGGTTTTAACTTGAAGATTTCCGAAGAGCATTCTTGAACGGCCTTGTTTGTAAATTTTTTCAACTGCCGTCCACTGTGAACAATTGAAATGCAGAAGAATCAACATGAAGGACATGCATTGCCTTATGCAGAATATTATAAAGATAGGTCATGCGCAGTAAAGCAATTCCAATTCAAAAAAAGGCGTATTTTTGGGACATTTAATTTTTATTTCAACCTACTGTACCCATATTTTTGGAAATACCAAGGCATCGAACCGAAAAACGAAACAGAAAAAGCTGTTATTTTTGCTAGAGTGAATTCAAAACAACAGTAAAATTGAAGTCCTTCACCCGAACAGAAACCGTACACAGTTATTTATTGCTCCCAATTTCTGTTCCAAAATGCACATTTTACTTAAGTGGAATTGGAAGGTTTACTAAACAAACGCAATTACGACTAATTACAGGTGGTGTTTCTAAAACAGTAATTTTGACAATTTTTGTCATCTTATAAATACTGTATGAGTTCGAGCCGTGAATTCTACAATTATTCGGAACAAATGTATGAAAATCTTAAAATAGATACCTTGCTCTTTCGAATCTCGATTATTATTTTGAATAAACATTTTCGAAGTAATTCATGTCCCCCATGTAGCCATATCAGCTGGTAGTTGATAATAAAAATTTTCCGCCCGAACAGGGACTTGAACCCTGGACCCTTAGGTTAAAAGCCTAATGCTCTACCGACTGAGCTATCCGGGCTTCAACGGGCATAATTCATTATTACATTGAAACTTTTCGTTGAAATTACTTTCATACCACCTACATTTGTCTGCCATAGATTTCGGTGGTTAATCATCAGAGCTTTCGGGCATTTCTTAAACAATATTGAAGTTTAATCTGCTTTCCGTCAGCTGTGTGTTTCACCTTGTCTCGAGTTAGTTCGGGCATGGTCAGTTACGATTTTGTGACCACACACAATCTTACTATATAGAAAAGCCTACAACAGGACAACAATACAAACAACCTGGGAGATCTGAAAATCGAGTGAAAATAAAATACGTTCCAGAAATAGTTCTCTTTGATTCAAATTCCGATTTAATTCGAAATTCTTTCTGTTGTCTTGTGTACAACATGAATATTCACTGGTTCTGCAATTCTCGGGCTCGAATCCAGGTTAAGGTGTGATTGTTTATGTTTGGAGTGAAAAGTTAAGAATGATAAGGCTAAAATCAGCCAAATCAAGGCGTAATATTATTTTTATTTTTACCCTTTTTGTAATTATTGTTCTTTTACTTGGCTCTGAAAAATTACTTAGGTTTCCTTGCTAGAGGCGGGCGTCGCTCCCTTCTACTCAGGCCACTTCAAACCGCTCCAAATATACCCTTTCTCGAACAATTTGACCCAAATTTCACGACATCCTGCAGACAGCGTGGAGACTTCCACTCCTCAAAAGGTAATGGCGAGTCATTTGCAACATACTTCTTTAACGTTGCTAGAGCGCGTTTGACCACCTTATGTCGGTCTCGCACTCTCCTATCCTTAGTTGGACATCAGTTACCCAAAAGTGGCGCTGAAATACCAGAGCTTTTACCTTTCTCCGGTTGTCTCATAACATAACACCATTTCGTACCCAGAACAGTCATAAACTGCGTTACCGTTTGGGTATATAGGCTGTAGACGAATTCTCCAATTGAGCTAAAAGACGGAAAATTGTTGAATCCGGATCGTCCTCTTAGCTTATGGATATGGATTATGCATTGAAACATACTATATACATACTTAAACAATATACTTATTCAATATTCTTAATTGTATTTCATTCTAATTCCTTAAAGAGACAAGTATAGTTATCGACAATATGAGGAATAATTACTTCAGCAATCAGCATTGGTCGTTAGGGGACGATAAATCAAAAAAGGGATTCGAAAAGAAAAAGCGAACCAAGAAAGGGATAAACGATATACTTTATCAAAGTTTAAAAGTGTTTTATAAAAACTATTTCAACCGTAAACAATATAAGTGGATGATAATTAGAATCTCTCTTAAATATTTCATCTAAAATTACTCTTTCAGGTTTCACAACACCATTAATTGTAACTAAAACTTACAAAAATTACAAAAGAAAAAAAGGACTTTTTGGACAAAATGACCTTTGCACGTATTTATTATTATTATTAATTTATATCCGTATGATAAATTCAGATTACTTTCAGTTAAAGCAATTGTGAGTCCTTCGAGCGGTATTGTGAAGCGGTTAATTTCTTATTATTGTCTTATCGGGAAGCTCATTGACTAAAGAGTTGTTTACAATTTCAATCCGTAATTTTCGAGTGGAGTCGAAAAGCATTTCTTATCGAAAATATTTTATATCAGATGAATATAAACGGGATGGTGACTGTTGCTGTAACTTCATAATGGAAAAATTTTCATTAAAGTATCAGCAAATATAGATTGCTCTGTGATTTTTCGTACCCCCTCTCACTCGCTGAGGCAGATTTCATCTCCTAAATTAATGACTGGTTCTTTGGTGTAATTCCATCGGATGGCTGTTAAGATTGCGTGATCCAGCGATTTATCTTCTTCGTATAATTGGAAGCCAATAAAAGATTTTTAAAACATGAGCCGTAAAATATTTATTAAAAGGAAAACATCCCTTTTGCTTACGTACGTATCATTATGACGTCTGGATATTAAAATATAAGGAGAGCAATATTGGTTTCTTAAGACTCTGTGTCCTTGACCAAAGTGACATTCACGGAGCTGATCAACCACTGCCCATTTTTTCCTATCGTTTGTCTTATATTCCTATCATAAAACCCTTTGATGAAACTCATATATATGGTCCATCCATCCGAAACTCATATATATAGTTAGCGACAATTTATGTGCCGTAATTGAGTCCCTCAGGCAGTACCAGATTCAGATTTGTGGCCATCTTGAGACAACAATTGCCGCCGTTTAAATCCATTACGCTATTGTTTAAGCATTTTGTAAATCGCATAATGTTTGCATGTGCTTACATACTCTGTTATGTATTCCGTCCCAAGAACTTCTCTCTAGTTATATTTTATGTTAAAACCATTGCACCTGAAAATTGATGGGGAAAATAATATAATCTGACTTGGAAATAAATGAAATACTATCAAACTGCTGCTTCAATAATGGAAAGGCAGCGTTGATCCCATCAGAAGCTAGTTCCTCTCGAAAGCCGATTGTTTGCTTCTATTTCCTTCGAAGGCCTCTTTTGGCTATAGTTTCACATATGAAGTAATCGCGAGTAAATGGAGGAAAGAAAGGAGGCGCACTGTTGATTTATCGCCGAAACTAATATTTATATAACGAGAAACCTCTCCTAGAAGAAAATATTGCGCGCGCTACGGAGTTTGTTAATTTTCGATTACCTAAAGTATTTCCTGGAATTTCTCAAGGAATTACCTCACTGAGAGTTTTTCAAAACCTTTGAGTTTTCCCTCGAAATTTAAATATGGCTTGTATTTTCGTCTAAAACGGGATATAAAGAAGTTTCATAGATTTTTGTATAAATTTGAAATTACGCAAAATTTTTCTCCTCATTCCATTTCGATATTCATTCAATGGTTGCTGGAAACTCATTCATAAAAACACTGAATAATACGTAAATAAGTACATTACGCTATTACAGTTCCAAAAGTATTTTAATCAGGACAATATTCGTGTTAATTCATGGCGCTGTCAGCCACAACTGTCCTTGAATGATCATGGTAAACTAAATAGTTTACCTTTTCTCATAATGAGTAAAAGATAAGGATGCTAAAACCTCTTTTGAAAGGAATTAATCGTGGTAAATATATATTTTATTAGGATTAACTATGATAACTTAAGTACCTCGAATTTAATAGTTTTCAAACCTTCCATAATATTAACGATTTTTGCGGGGAATATGACTAACACTATGTAAAAATAGA
Organism: Pachydiplax longipennis; assembly: GCA_036926295.1. NCBI lineage: Eukaryota > Metazoa > Arthropoda > Insecta > Odonata > Libellulidae > Pachydiplax > Pachydiplax longipennis. Next base: position 18,441,559 of record JAVFKF010000012.1, read on the forward strand.
CTATGTTAAACACGTCGCCATGCATTCTGTGTTCCCTCAGATATGATTACTTAGAATTTAACTGTCTAAAGGCTGTGGATGCACTAAAAGTTCTTTTTGTGAGAGTTGTTCAAAGGATGCAACTTGATCACATGTAATGGGACCCAGCTGATGCAAGCAAAGAAATTCACACATTTCTTTAAATTAGCAATGTTAGGGAGAAAAGTGGATTCTCATCCCTTTCCATAAACTTAGTCGTTTCCTGACTAAAATGAAATGAAAGAGCATTTTTTTTCTAGTGTCACTTTTCAACAACTCAGGGATTTGTGAAACTTATTAAGTTACTGTCTTTTTGCGTTTCCGCTCGAATCTTTCGGAGAAAACGCGCAAAAGAAAAAACAGCTAGGAACAACTACACGCCTGATTTAGGTCTTTTTAACATTCTCCACTGAATCAGTGGTAATTTTGTTGAATCTCATAATAATCACAAAATTATATTTGGCCTTTATTCACGAGAAAAACACTTTAGCGACTATTTTCGTCAAATCATTGGAATCCTAATTGTGATGAATATGCCCAAACGGAAATAAATATGATATTTTAATGGTATAAAATTTATTTGAAATAGTGTGATGCGTTGCTGAGACGATTTTCTTTCGCGCCATCTTAAAGTATTCATATAAATCATAATTCAATTACAGTAAGTTTAAGTTCTTTAAATTACTATTAAATCAACTACATACCTACTAAATACCTTAATTGCTGCTTACTTAATGAACTTACTACTAAATTAATAAAATGAATATTAAACTGATTAATTTACGATAAAATTAATTAATAGCTTAAGCATAACAGGAATCGTAATAATCACCGGAGGATGAAGAGACTGAATGAAACAAGTGAAATTTTCCCATCGTTATTTAACTTATTATCAAATATCTCACAGTTCTTTGATTCACCCATCAATCATAATTTAATTAAATTTCCAACTCAATTCTGTTATATATGTATTCTATATAATTCGTTTTTTTACGCTTCCAACTGATTATGTACATTTTCAGTTTTTTAACGGTTATAATCTTCAAAACAAATTGCTTCGCCAATTAATAAGCTTTGTCATATTCGATATTAAGATGCGGTCCGTAATACATTAGGCTTTTTTATTAGCTTAATAATAGTAGAAAGTAGTGAAGAAGTGGTAGATTTATTTAAGGCTTTGGCAACGTGTGAGTGGGGATTTTCAACTTACGGGAAATAGAATATCGGCAAGCGAAAGCTTCGTCAGCGGTCATCAACTTTGTCCCTCCCAACCACGAGGACGGTGATTCATTCCTAGATGATAAAATTAACATTCGAGGCCGAAAATGAGTGAAATTCATAGCTAACGAAGTTCGAATGCATCTCGGAACATCGGCGACGAAAAATTTTATGACATCTGTGATTCCGGAACGAGATATCTTCGTTTGCCAAGTAACACCGGATTACAATTGCAGTGTATTATTCTATATGATTTGGGTGGCATTGCTTAATACATTTAATAACATTTCGTCAGAAAGAGCCTGGGATGTTATAGCTTATTAAACGTAAAAGCCCATATTCTTAGCCAAGAGCCCAGTTGGAGGGAAGCTAATTAAAGAAAAGCCTCAGAAACAGGGAATTCTGTTGGGACCTCGGCGTCCAAGCTCTGCGATGACGCAAAGTTGGGCATCTCTGGCATAATGCGATAATGCCGAGAAAATTTATGGAGACTCAAATACCTTTCCCTCAAAATCGTGCGTTATGAAGCTTAAAAATCTTCGTTTTCTACACTAGTTTTAGAATTTATGCTCAAAATTTTTCCTTTAATTAATCTGTTGTCTGCTGTTGTTTCGTTAAAAGTGCTTCGACAACTGAAGTCATTTCGCTCTTGGGTTCCCACCGTGAATCGAACCCAGGATCACTTTCTTTAAAGTCGAACGAGCTGCCCACATGGCTTTCCGGGAGCCCTTATGATAAAATTTTTCATTGAAAATCTCTTCTTCTAATACCAAGCTATTATTTTATACGCAGCATATATTTTTACTTTAAGAGCAATATCATGATATGACAAGCATATTAAATATCTTAGTTTATGTCAAATAAATAACGGTAACAAGTGACATGCCCTCAAGTCAAAAGTTTCTTAACCTCAGTCAAATTAAGGGCGGGAAAGATAACAAACCAGGATCAAAGTTAAAAATTCCAGGTCTACATGTGATAAAGATAATGTAAATAAAGATGTTCCTGAACAAACTTTTAGTATAAAACCAGTTTTAAAGCTGGCCTTTTTTAAAAACGGTTGAAAATTTTAAATGGATGTGTAAAACTAAAATCGAACCAAAATAGACAAGTTCAACCAGGAGATCAATGAAAGTTTGCACAAAATAGTTTAATACTGTTCAAAGGGTAAAAACAGTTCCACCACTCTCCGCAAATATTTCTTAAATACGTATTTCGCTAAGGTCATCATTACTGGATGAAAAAATGTGGATTATGTCATGTTATAGCAATATCGTATAATAGCGATGTATCACTACCCCAAAATTGAAATAATTTTATATAATTAGTCTCTATCTAACTAAAATACGAATTACTCCTATATGCCGTTAGATTTCGCGGGATATATGAGACTCAAATATAAGTTGAAGTGAGGATTCGCGTCAATCCGAGAGTAAATCCAATCGATAGCGCCTTCGGCATTCAATCTCGCAAATGAACATACAGCTAAGAGTTACCCTCAGGACTGCTATGCGTCAGCTGTCGGGATGTCAAAATGATCTTTAGTGGTAATGCCCCACACTCGTAAATGTCTATGCACTCTATGAATGAGGTCTGTAGGGCGCGATAGCACTTTCGATAACCTAAGAGTTCTCTATTGCATGCCGAGGAATGTTTTTACCATGTGGCCCACTGGATGAGGGAGAATTTGTTTAGAGATATACTTTGAAAATATGTTTTTATTGTAAATATAAATGAAAAATTATGAATGCATTAGTCTATAAAATTTTCGTATTTACTAGTAATGAAACACCTAAGTCAATGCGTATAAATCCTGATATGCAAAATTTATATTTTAGTTAAATTGATCGATATCACCCTATGAAGTATACTTTAAAATTAATTTGACCTCGATTTTATTTTCCACCAGTTAAGGGCCTTTCTGAGTCCATTGAAATCAAAACCACTTGCAAGATTGAACATTGTGAAAATGAGGCAAAACTATGACAGAAACAGAAAATACTCGCAGACAATTATAGCGCACGAGAGGCGGATCAAGAAAATTGACAATTGGAAGGTGATTTATAGTGTAACTATACATCAGTCTTAAAGTAACACAAATATTAATTATACCTGATTACCTCCAATTAGCTGTTTAAATGCCATATTTTCGAGGAAAATCTTTCACATATATAATTAAGTATAAGTAATTGTAGAAACATTTTAATATTGGTTATTAGATAGAGCTTCTGGTAATGCTCTAAGCTAATTTTTTGTGTTGTGAAATCATCAAGTCAGGACGATCGCCTTCTTTGGATCTGCTAACACTGAACGCCATTTGAGCAATTAATGAGTCATAGATTTTTCTCTTAACGGCTACTTTCGTACCTCGGTTTCGAAAATAGTCGTTTAGAAAAACCTCTGGAAACCTACAGAGTATTAATATTCAACCATTAGCTGTCTAAACTTTCCGCCAATTCACGCCAACTCACAAAGATTATAAATTAGTAAATTGTTGATGCATGAAATTTAATCAAATTTGAAAAATAATTTCGATGAACTGTTTCAAATTCCTGCCAGCATAAGACGCAAAAAACAAACAAACGCCAATAGCTAACCATCGTACATTCTATTGAAAGCACGATGAAATATTTTGTGGCTCATAACCTCCTACGTTCCACTGGTTTATTGTTTCCCTTATGAACTACTCGATTCTAATGGAAAAGGATAAAATAGTGTCAACAGAAAGAGGCCTACCATGGTTCTCTCTAAGCCCTAATGTAAACCTACGAATGCTTTAAATTTCTGCTTTACTTACCGATCTGGCCGCCTTTCCCATACTCTTGCGTCTACTTCGACTTTCGGCAGGACACCCAACTACTCAGTTAAACCGTCGGCACTTAACATTAAACTCCGGCACATTCTTCACACTGCTCTTCTGACCCAAAGTCAGATGAATCGAGATTTACCCTTGAGTTTACGGTGGTCATATTTATAGCTAAAAATGAAAGGCATATGTAAAGGGAATCTATAGAAATATAGGTCGATCATGGGCATTTTTAAAGGAGGTTCATTAGACTAATTAGGTTCCTCACTCTAAGATTTATTTTCCCATCACTTATTAGTTTCTAGATGACTTTGATGACGAATTTTGGTTTTGCTTACAATTTCACGCACCCTCACGCCATTCCTTTAGGAAGTATATGAATACCACCGGTCTCAAACTCGTGATCATCTAAGGTGGACGCACTTTCAATTATATTAAGTGAGAGCTCATTGGAAGGGCACACCCATTCTGCTTCGAATCATACTGTTAGATAGGTAACTCTAAGATAATTTACATTTTGATTTGTTAGGACGTAATTTTAAGTCAAAAATTTCAATTTAACGTATATGTATCACTTATGCTTTTTGTCAATATATCAATGTCGTGTGCTGAAATATTGTCTTTTACGGCTATGATTCCGATCTTATTCTGATTAACTCCGTTAACTATAATTTGTATTGTATAATTGTTTTTTTGGAGAAATTTTCGACATTCCTTTTTTGCAAGCGAGAGGATTCTAGAAATTTATTGTTGTGGTTTGCTCAGTTTCAAAAAAGGTATAGAATATAATTACTCTTTCGCAAGACCAAAGTCATTATGGTTGAAATTGCTCGCTCAGTGTAAACGAGCATTAGCAAGACCATGAGGACGAGATTAAAAAAGTTAATGACTCTCACGGATAGGAATACAACTACTTAGTCATCCAAATACCTGTGAACGATATTGTTTCGTTGCCAATTTAATACATTTCAGGCTTAGCGGAAATTTATCGAAAATTATTTTTCCTTATAATTCGGAAACGTTAAAACTACAACCGCTAATCAGCGCTTATATTTTGTGTATTGTGTAAGCGATGAGTATAATTTGTACATGATTAAGTTCAGTTGAGAAACGAATACTTACGTGAAAAAATTAAATGAAAATCAGAATACGAAGATTAGTTTATATAAATGATCTGATTGACATCATCTCTTGCAAAGATTAATTAAGAATGAAAGAACTTCATGCCATAGTTTTATTTCTTCATAATAAAAGGATGCTATGTATGGCAGTTTCAATATATAAATTGAAAATTATTTTCGATGACTCATTTGATCTCGCTTTTCACTATGTCAAATGTTCCTTTAGATCATTTTCAGTATAGGTAAATATTTTGAACACCAAAAATACTTCATTCTTTCTCATTTTACGATGGAATCGTAAACATTGGAATATTCTGCCGAGGCTAAATCAGAAGACCATTTTCATCTTAAAAAAAAAATAATTGGAAGAAGGTGGTTGCAAATAAAGACAATAGTTATAGACGAATTATTAGTTTATTAAAAACACATGACGAAATGCGGTTATGAATGACTGAACAAAACATCAATCTCCTTAAAAAATAATTTCTTCTCACAGGAACACGTTAGACGTAAAAAACACACGAAGCATGATGTATCAATGTACAAAGCAAGGTATATTTTTAATAGAAATCATTTTCATAAACTATTGAGGAGAAAAATAATCACAGCATCAGCCGAAGAACTGGCTCATTGGACCGCGTCCACATCTTCAGCGCGGCGTTGGTAGGTGAACAACGAAATCCGTTATATTCAGAGCCAACCAAGAATACACATACAACTAAAACAGACAGGCAAATGCTGACACGAGTGAAATAAACACGTATGAAAGCACACGCAATGACAGAGAGAACCAAGGCTTGACGCAACGGTCAAATTAATCTTTAAAGCATCCGACTTCACGAGTCACGCCCTCACAACTCGTTCACGTTCACGAAGACTCTCTTTTCAAACTTTTTTTCCAAGAAAAGGGAGAAAGACTAGTAAGGTGATCGATCTGGTAAAGAGAAGTGAGGCTCGTACTTCGTGAAGCCGGAAATGTTCTTCACTTTTTCCGCGGTGGAAAAAACTGTGTAATAACTTAAGTGGGTGAAGGAAATGGTTAGGAATGTTCGACCAGATGAAAAACCGACTCAGTATCTAACTAATCCACATGATTGAGAAGACTGGAAGCTCACGCATTTTGATTTCTTTAAGCTCTGGGTGGGATCTACGAAATTCTAAAGAAGTTTCGAATTTTCGAAAAAAGTCGAATGCGATAGGTGATCTTCGCCTTAAAGTCAATTTCTAAAAGTTTAAGCGAAAGAATATCATTCGCGAAAGGAAAAATTGTGAAATAGAAAAGTGTAATAATTTTCATATCAATCTCCTAATTGCTAGGGACTGAAGAAAATGTCACAAAATTAAATTCTAAAAAGGCGTTGTATTAGTGACAACACATCCGATCGCATATGCATCTCTATTTATTAATTTCCTCGTCATTTTAAGTAAGAGAATTGGGAGATTGGGAGTTTTCTTTCAATACGCCAGTCATTTCGAAATAAAAGCCAATATGAAGGAAGCAAACAACAGGCCATTGAACGCTGCTGCTAGATCATATCATTGGAGGGATCTCGTATATAGATGTCTGACATAAAATTGGGAGAAAGTAATAAATTATTTACAAGAGAAATGTCGACATTCGATGCCGATGTACACGTATTTGCCCTTGAAAAGTGATCCATTACTTGCGAATAGAAAGTTTAAATGTGGTAAAAATACCTGCAGAGATTAGTATTTCTAGAGAAGCGTCGTAAAAACAATAGAGAAATTAAAACAAAGATATCCCGTCGCATTCTTCATGGAAGTAGTTTAAAAAAACGCAGCAGAGGGCTACAGCTTCGATGAAACAAATGATTTGAAAGAAATTCATTCCAAACGATCGCTAATAAAATTCGATCTCATAGGCTATAACGGGGCAATAAATTCATCGTGGACAGTAAAAAAGGCACTTCGAAAAATTTGGGTTCATTAAGTTAAACTCTAAATGGTTCCTTTGAGGATTCGCTTTAGGGTTTTTTATGGGTCCCTCGAGCCCACAATTGTCTGAAAGGAAGACTTAAGAAGTGCGGATTTGGACGCATCTACCCGAGGCAACTTATGAGGAAGTACGTTCAGACTACCTCAAGCCACATTCTCATCTAATCAGTCTCTCTCTTTCACCCTTCTTAGTAAAAACTACTTCTCTTCCAACGGCGAAAATGAGTCGGTGTACATATAAAAAATACACAAAAAATACTATAACGGTTGTTGAACAACTAGGAACCACTTATATGTTTTGGCGACTACCACCATACGTTTCTTCAGCGAGTGCCACGCATTCCGAAAAATATATTTACTTGAAGCACCACTTATCACAAAAAACCATCCGGTTTCCCCAACGCACTGTCGCCGACAGAACTCTCATATCCCCTGCATCGTTCTAAGAGGCACTGTCACCTCCGGCAATGGGGAAGAGCTTCTGTCTTCATCACCCGTTTATTTTGTATGAGACTTGCTCCCCGAAAATGTTCGAAGCCCCCCAAGAGGTCGACTCTCAGGCACGAGGTCCAAGTGGGGGCCAAATGACTTCGAGGGCGAATCCGAGGACACCTCGATGGAAGCATACAGTTTATCTGTTCACTAAACAGAGACAAGCACAGTTCGAGGAAGCATCAAGAGCGCACTGATGGTAAACTGGAAGAATGTTGACGAATGGAAAGGGAAAGCAACTTTGCCTGTGGAGTTTCTAGATCGTGTTCCAGGGTGTCGTTTCTGGTAACTTTCTATCAAACAGCGGTCCTTTGTGGGTTACTTCGTATTGTTGATCGGTGGATTAGTCTGTCATGGTTATGATTCACAGATATCACAATTGCATCCCAGAGGATGTGACTGAGTTGTAATGAAAGCATCATCCATTATAATCTAATACATACAAACCGTGTTCGTCAGAGACAGATGAGTAAGGCGACTAAACCCACGTGGCAAAGAGCTATCCTCCATCGTTCAACCGATTATTGTGTCGCACTGTATTGTCTTTTCACATTATCTCTCCCATGGTATACAGGGCAAGATATGGCTTATAAAAAGGGAGAGAAAGAAAGAGATTTCAACAGTCGACTCAAAACTCGCTCGAACGCCTCCTCGAAGCTCTGTCTCACTCATCCACATTATCCGTGGAGGACGTCCCTTGAGTCGTCCCGCTGGAGAAGGACGAGCGACAAGTATCCACATTCAAAGCACTCTCCGGAACGAATTCACAAGTCGCCTTCTCCGACGACCCTCTGCTCCACCTAGACTTCCCGTACACAGTTACAAGGAACTTCTTCCCCGTGCTATGCCCGCCTCCCGTCTGCGGAGGAACTGTGGGTAGCGGCAGACATCCATCCTTCCTCCTCTTTATTTCGGAGGGATCGACGCCTATGTGGGACTCCATCGCAGTCACCGGAGACGTCACCTTTCCTTCCGTCAGACCAGAGAGGAGCTCCAGGGCGGTGTTGCCGATGTTGTTGTTGAAACGGGTGGTGTCGGTGGGAGACCCGTTGAGGAAGGTTCCGTTGTGGTGGGTGGTGTTGGACCTTTGGAGAGTGCCCCCGCGGCGCTGCCTTCCACCCCTCTTGAAGCCAAGCAGCCTCCTAACCTCTCTCTGGAGCCTTCGGTTGCGGTAGGCGAAGAGGCAGGGCGATACTAGGGAGCCTGCCGATAGTAAGGCGAGGCTCACTGCGTCCATATAGTGGGGTGAAGCAACATCCGGTTCCGGCCTCGCGGAGGGGAAGATCCCTGAGTGAAGCACCAGCGCTGCTGTGTAAGGAAACCAACACACCAACGCCATCACCACCACCAGTGCCGATACCCTCGCCGCTCTAGCCTCTTCCCTATACCTGAAGAGACTCGCGTTGGAGATTTTGTACTTGAGGGAGTTGACGAACTGCGACGACGTGCTCCGGACGCTCGCCGCCCTCGAAGGCGTGCGTGATGGGATCGGTGGCGATGGAGTCGGTGGTGTAACCTTTACTATTTCGCTCACCGGAGATGGTAAGGAAGGTACGCTGGAAGGAGGGGATCCTGGTGAGGGGGAAAGCGTTGGGGGAGTATTCGCCGCCCCCGTGGGTGTCGGAGGCGTTATGGAGATGGTGGTGGTGGGCATGGGAGGCAGCAGAGGTTGTGCTGCGGGAGCGCTTGGTGCTGAAGACTCGGCCTCGTAGTTTGACTGAGGGATTGGGCAGAGCGGGCCCGATCCAGTCCTTCTGGTGCGCTGGCTATTTCTGTGCGCGGCGGCATAAATGCGGAGATAAATGCAGCAGAGGGCGATGACGGGGATGGCGAATACCAGGATGGCGTAGGCGCCGGCAAAGGCGGCGCGGTACGCAGAGATGGCTGCGGAGGTGGACTCCGAAGAGTCCTTGTTGTCCGTCAGCTCTCCTGTGCTATCGGAAGGGGGAACTCCGGCGCCGCAGGAGTGCCACAGGGAACTTCCCGGTTCGGCTTCTGGGAAGAGCATCGGGGCTCCGGAACCGAGTAGGCCGAGGAAGGCGGAGGAGATCCATGCAGTGGCGATCATGGCGGCGGATCTAGGCGCGTTGATCCTCATGTGGTAATGCAGAGGATCGACGACGGCAAGGAATTGGTCGACGGCCACCAGAAGCACGGCGAGGACGGATGCGGCGCAGATGGCCGCTGCGACGCCCTCGCTGATGGCACACAACGCTGGGGAACTCTCTCCATGGTCACGGATGTTGTCCGCGAAGACAAGTGGTAGTAAAACGCAGCACGCTAGAAGGTTCGTCGCCAAAAGATTGATGACAAATCTACAAAAGAGAATTTCACTGGTGTTAGGAATATTTTAACAAAATAAAATGACTTCATATAAAACTTTTAGAAACTGAACTATGGTATGATGCAATATAGAGTGCCCATTTTTACGCCCAAATCATGGTTGAAAGCCAAAAGCATTCGTCATGCAATAGCATACGGCACATTCCAGAAAAATTGAGCTGGATGCATCGGAACTTAAGCAGAGAAATTCAAAGCTTCTGATTATCTAGAAAAACAATGGCTACCTTCTAATGCTCATGTATTTTATATTTTCTCTTGAAGATGAACGAAAAGGGGGAAATATTTTATTAATAAATTAAATAAATTAATGCTTACAGATTCATTAACATTGGTTCTGATGTAAGCGCCATTATTTGAGCTTACAGCTGTGTCAAAATGCGGAATTATAATTAAACGAGGCTTAGAATAAAATTGGTTGGAGAGTGACTAATTGTAAGATGTTTCTGTTGATTAGCATAATTTATACCTCAGTGGTTTTTATACGATCACAGCTATGATCAATACTGAGACAAAAGTAAATTAAAGATTCATCTTTGCTCTACTCCATTCCAAACGGCAGTAAAAATATTCTGTTAGTCAAGATACCGTGGAACTAAGAAACGATGTGTTCCATCAAAATAGAGTAATTCCATCCAAATGGGAGAAAGAGAAACAACACCTCATAATTGCTTCCAAACTCCACATAATTCCACTGCAACAACTCCAAAGCTCTGTAAATACATCACCCCTTCTTCCCAACTTTCCCGTAAGAGGAGCACCTGTTGAATGCACTCACTCATTGGGTGGGATAGGTAAGAGTCTACTCCGGAAGTCCTCTGGGGCGGGGGTTAGAAGTGAGAAGTGATTCGTGCACACGGGAAAGGCTACGAGCACGCGCGAGGGTAAACAATGCATTCCTGAGGCCTTCCGACGAGAATAAATTAACAGGGGATTTTTTAATGAAATGCATTACAGATAGGTATTTGAGCACAGGAGCCAAGGAATTCTTGTTATCTTTCCATATTTTACAAAATTAAAGGTTAAACTAGGAGCAATAATTTTACATTTTTTTATTTACTTCAAGGATGTTTCAATAGCATATATTAATCAATTCTTTCCGTGATCAAATCTACGCAACTCGTTTCCATACTTACTAATTAAATTTTACCGCTATGATGGCATGAATGATTGAAAAATAGCCATTTAATTCTGCAAAAGACTATATGATTTTAGAGTACATGGTTGCATATGACACGGTTTCAACAATCTGGGTCAATTCCGAGATTAAAAGGTAATTAAAATCATAGAGAAATGTATACACAGTTTACATATGTGTATAAAATAATTTGAATTTCTATATTAATATCATTTATATACTTGGGTTATAGTACGGAGTTTTGACCAAAACCGCAATGAAGAGAATTTTTTCAAGCAAATGTAGCCAAATACTGATAAAACGCAGCTCATAATCACAGGTTTCCGCTGAAATGCTTCCTATTCACCTGCCCTTTAGGCAGAGGATCAGACTTCGTGTACTGCTGGTTTTATAATCACCAGGCGTGGATATATTTTAAAGAGGTATTCTTGGATTTTGATTTGCCAAAATTTTGAGACCCATTTTTACGTTTTAAGAAATTTCTGACGACAACTTAGTTACTTCAAGGTTGCATTCAGTTGTAATTTTTTCTTATCTTTCCTTTTTTATAAATATGTATAAAATTTATTGAAGATACGAAAGATCCCGATTTTTACCAGAATATAAAAAATAAGGGGTTGATTAAAAACTCTTTTTTCCACATTTTAGATATTTTCTTTTCTAACGGTTGACAATTATGCTAAAAGGTAGGAAAATTGATTTACCACGGGCTATATCCACATTGCTCATCATAGGAAAGGGGAATACTACGTATTTTGGGTGAGTAAAAAATTGGGAGTGGGAAACTAGCTTGCATTACATCTTAACCAAAAGATCAATTTTAACCTTAAAAAAAATTGAAAATATGTATGAGTTTTCGCCTTATTTCATCACCCTGAAAGACGCATTTGCATCTTCATGGAGGTCGCGCAAATATTCATGGCAATTGCGCAGTGGACGATTTCTGGTTAGGACGAATCCAATTTCTGAAAAGGGTTCCCGGCGGGGGTTTTGGAAGATATTACATGCATTTGCCCCATCGTACCTAAGTACCTTTCTGCCAACTGGGCATTCGTAGTGCCATGAGCTTTATTGGGAGTAATATCTTCTACTTAAGCATCAATAAAGTGCGATGGAAGAATCGAAAGCGTCAGGTTGGCAGCAAACTCCGCAATGACGTCGCGTCGTCCCCTCGAGCGTGCGTGATTCAAGTAGCGAATGCGAGACGTGCATTTGGAATTATAATTCAGCAGAACGCACCAAACCCAGAGGGCGTTGCGCCCGATCCGATGAAGTGGGGTGGGCAGAAATAAGCACGGCCATTGTATCCGGGAGAGAGAGAAAGCGATACATTAAGAATGCCGTTTTCGATCATTGGGATTCGATAAGCACATCGATAATAGAGCTATTTCGACAGGCGAGAGACGATGGTTCGAAAACCTTGGAATTGTTCGGAATATCAGGGAAAAATCGGGAAATTTTCGGGAAATTCTTTTCAAGATTTCCATCAGCCACTTTCCTTTTCAAAGGCTGTTCTAGTAAGGAAGGCAGACGGCTAGAGTTGCATTTTTATGGAAAAAGAGGTGTTTCATTTTCTGTAAGACGTTGCAGAGAGGATACGTTCTTTGCGAGGGACGATTTTTATTGTTGGAAACCATTTTAACGATTGTAGTGTCAATAAAGAAAACACTGCTGGCTTAAGAAATACAAAATTGTTTCAGATTCAAAAGAACATATTTCCATGTAAAATAAGTTTCGCAAACTATAAATGAGGTCTGATAATCATTCAGGCTATTTCTCATATTACGATATTACTAGATTCAAAAAAAAATCTACACTTCCAAATGAACCATATTTCTTAAATTATGAATAAGTTGCCTGTCGAGTATTAGGGAATGTTTTCATAAAGTTATATCGCCGATTCTAGAATTTTCTTTGAATAAAACGTGTCAATTTTAAAATTGGTGTATGGTAACATAGTTAATTAACACTAAGGTAATGAGAGAATTAATAAAATAATAAACTTGCATTAATTAAAATTAAAGAAATGAGAAGAAATTTTTATTTGTATCGCGTTGCAGAAACGCTTAGTCTTCTCAATGAATTCTAATTTTCATTAAAAATCCATCCTGCGAGAAAGCAAGTACACAGCAGGAAGTTTGAAGTATGTATTCTGTACCAAAGGTGATATTTCTCTTTAGTTGGCTTTTTCGTTTTCTATTTGGTGCAATAAAAACGATTCTAGGCGGAATAGGACTCCATCATATCTAATTACAGAGATGCTCCATTTGCTGAGAATTCCGCAGTTCGGCTGTTTTTCGTGAGAAAGGCTTTTTAAGAGAGAGTCTTTAATCATCTGCACTACACTTTGACCGTGAAAATTATGGATTGTGAATGCTTTCAGTAAGCTTACGTAATATATTTGTGTAGTGAAGCTGCTGTCCAGACTTTCATGCACTAATTTAAGCCTTCAATCAGTTAGCTATTTAAGTTCCACACGTGGAGGCATCCCTAAAAGATATTAGTCGAATCATGATGTAACTTTAAGCGAGAGAGATGTTCGCTCACGTTCCTCGCTCGCATTTTCCTTGTTTCAGCCTTTCCTGGACAAGAGGACAGTGGGATATACAGATAGAGTACAAGCTGATAAAAATTCCAATATCCCCGGGCACTGTCCACTGCTTTGGGGACTCGATTTCGGTCGATAGAGGCATCTCGTCGCATTTGACCATTCTGAGATTGCTCTTTCTCCCCCCAGAGACCACCATTACAGTAGGAAAGTCGGACTTCAAAAGTTTTCCACAGATTCGTGGGATACGCGTGCATGTAAATAAACGTCTCTCTACAAATGATACCAATTTTCTCGTTCCCGAGGGATGAGATAGTCGTTACAGGGAAAGCTGTGCTTTTCACGCGTGATGGAAATCCGCGCTCGTTTATAGAGCTGTTTTATGAAGTTTTAATGGTCAAATATATGCCTATTTCTCCATCGAACAGTAAGGGTTTCAAACATTCTAGTTAGTCCTAGGAATAAATCAATTACTTCCGTTGTTTAACTAAGTCACAGAAATCCAAAATATTATAATAAATTACGATAGTGTAAGCATGAAGATAACTATCTAAATAATATGAGCAAGTGCAAAGAAAGAACCATTAATGATGAAAGGATCGGTGTTGTGGAAGGATTCATTTGATTTCTGGAGGGATTTAGAAGGTGAATAAGCAAGGAAATATTAGCAATAAAATGTTAGTAAGTCTGTTACAAGCGTGTACCTCTGTGCTCTATTTTTCATCATCTTCTCTCCCAGTACAACTGGGGTATACAAAGTCTAAACTTTATCATAAGCCTTTTCCCAAAAATTGTTAAGTAAATTAAAGTACGGATCCGTAAATAATATTGAAAAATATTTCACTTGAGTTATGGTCCGAATTATTCTCCGGATAAAGCAAGGGCCTTACACGATAATGTTCTTGTTTCAAACCAACAAAATTTATTGAAATAGATTTTTACTCGGTTACTTACGAACTCTTATATTTAAAGAAAATTAACGGGAATTAATTTAATTTGTGATTCATTTCTGATCTCTAAAAATATATTTATAATCAGCAAAATTACCAATAAATATACTTATTCAGATTAAAGCTCTGTTCAGACAAACCATCCTACGTAACTAACATTCATAAGTTACCAGTTTGTTAATAACTTTCGAATCCATCAAGTGCATCTCATCAAGCAGGAATGCATCGCGAACACTGAAGGAAGCAGTCGTTCTTGCAAAAACAAACGGCCCTTACTTTTCATTAGCTGAGTCCTGCAGGTTTTCATGGGGAGGCAAGCTTTGTTGATACAGTTATAAATGGAAGCTGACCCGAGTCGCAATGCCTGAGGTAGGGGGAGTGGTTAGGGATCTCAATGGAAGCGAGACAAATAAAGAACCTCATTAATTCGAGAGCGGCAGAGGAAGTGGGAGCTCCCTTGCATGCAGAGAAGCGACTGTGCCATGCGTTTGACCACAGGTGCTAAGGGTGAATGGGAGTGCGCAGAAAGGCGTGATAAAGGAAAAAGAAAGAGAGGAGTGGGTGGAGAAGAATGCCTGCATGAGTTGCCTAACGGGAACGTTTATCGGATGTTCTATATTTATAAACACACACATTAAATATGTACGTGAATTCACTACTGTAGCTGTAAATAAAATTCCTCGAAAATCAAGGCATTGCTTGCGTCTTTCAATAGAAAGATGGTATCAAAGGAATCATTGGTATATTTATCGAATGAGATGAAAAATTAAAATGAATTAATCCTTCCTAGGATTATTTGATTTTAAATTTTGCCCGCTATGCATAATCAAATATATTATTAAAATTCAATTTTAATTAAATAATTCTTTAATTTTAATATAATTTAATTGTACAGAGGGCCTGTCTAAATTATAATCCAATAAATTTTATGTGTGTCCAATCCTCTTTGTTATGACACCAAAATCTTAATGACAGCTTTAATGAAAGGCTTGGCGATGCACTGATACACTGATGTACATCTGAAGGTGATCGTCCAAACGGACTTGTTGCTAAGTGAGACAAATTTTCTGATTAGAGAGAGGTTACCCTCCACAATGAATTTACATTCAAACAAACGCTTTCTGTACGTTAGTGACCTTGGGTTAGCTATAAAAAAGTTTCCGCTCATAAGATGTCCTAATGAACCAGCTCCTCATTCTCGCTGCTTGCATTGCTGGTCGTCAATAGAGTATTTTGAAACATTTACAAGTCACATTAGCATTTATTTTATATTTAATTAGGATATTTAACCTCAAATGTTGCCGCTTGTATTAATTTCAACGTGAGCTTGTATATTACTATTTCATTTTTTCTTGTTATACCGCACACAAATCACTTTTTTTCTTACTATTTACTCATCTCCCTAACCTATTGAGCTATTCCTATAAACCTTCTTCCCGTTCTCAATTTCCATCTTTTCCTGTTTTGGCTTCACTCTTCCATATTTTCCTCGGCCTATAACTATTCAAAACGTGTCTCAATTGTAAATTTTATCGCAGAAGGAAAATTCAATCGCAGTTTTATTTATCAACAAACCTTAACTCTACGTCAAGCGCCTTAGGTGTTGCGTAAACTCCCAATACCGAAGTCACGAAAAGCACATAAAAATTCTGAGAAAAAGTTCTCTTCGCAGAAATATATGTTGTGGATAAAAAAGACTTGATGAGACAGTGTCTATCTCGCGGGAGGAATCCGCCTCCGTCAGCGACATCCTGACATAACGCAGTGACGCAACAATCGGAATGCAATCTGCAGCTGTAAGACAAGAAGAGGAGGGACGGCTTACACTTGAGATTATCTATTCCATTCGATCGAGAGGGAGCTCTCGACGACTTTCCATTTCCCAATTACCGCTCCTTTTATCCCATCTCAACCTGCTCATTATTCATCGAATGATTCCTTCTCATTCCTTTCCCTTATCCATCCATCCCCACACTCCGATACACACAACTCCGCCCACATCCTTCATTTTAAACTGCCATTTTTCGCGAGGTGTCACGCCGAAGTCTTCATTTCTCTCGACTAATGAGGTTTGCTTACCTGTCGGACTTGTCTATTCGACCGATGGAGTAATTGCGCACCGCGTGCTTGCTGGCTGAAGGGTCGAAGACCTATTTCCTGCGGTGGAATAGTTTTCCGCGGAAAGAAGTTTCAGAAGCTGATTTGCAAACGCCTTAGATATGATAATGCAACGAGTATATCAGATTGAAGTTCTCTTGAGAAACCACTGTTGACTACGCGTCAAAGAATGGCATTAGTCTGACGCGAATGCCCCAAAAACGTGTCGTTGGAGCGTGTACTGAGAGTGTATTTATATAAACTTCAATTTAGTTGAAGCTTCCGTTATTGCCCCACAGTCTAAATTTTGAAGTGATTCCATTCTATAGATTGTACGCACCACTGTAGGTTTGAGAATCGATTCCACGTCAGCTCTAAGCATTCAAATTAAAAGGACGATCCGCGCTTAGAGAATGAACTACAAAAATATGCTTACTCTTCACACAGAACGAAAAACTTGCTTTGGATGTGCGTACTGCTTGACTGTGATAGACCATGATATTAATTTTATTCCCGAGAATTAGATACGAACCAGCAATCAAGCACGCTCGTGATTTTATAGGTATATGTTAGGAATGAATAGATAGACATAAATGCTTGTATAATATCCACAGCAAAAGTTTATGACAACACGCAGTAATTGAATCGCTGATATAATTCGATTATAGAAGAGATTATCCATTTGGTGGTTCTTAAAACTTGCAACGAGTTTGATCATTTTAGCAGCCTTTCTCAACTTCTAATATTCTCTTCCTTTATGATCAAATTCATAAGATATTCGTGAATTACGTCCCTGATTTCATCTCCCTTGCATTTCGTCTTTATGTTTAGGAAATTAGCTAATATTTTCTATTATGTCTATATTAACCTACATCTTTCACTTTGGTAGCAAAAAATTAATATCACAATAAATTATAGAGAAAGAAATTATCAGGTCCCGGAGAGCCAAGTGGGTAGCGCGTTTGCCTTGGGTTAAAGCCGTCCTGAGTTCGATTCCCGGTGAAGACCTTCCTGGAGAATGATCTTAGCTGTCGAAGCACTTTTAGTCACTAATACTAACACTAAGAAATTATTACAAGTCAATTCAATCCATACGAGATATTTTTCTTGTTGATTTTCCAGCTTCCCTCAGCTCTCTTCAATCCTTCCAATGCAATAACGCCACTCCTCGATTCCAAATGTCTTTCTCCAACACTATTACTCCTCTGTATCTCAACGCAATCATCCTTTCTATTTTGCTCCTTTCTCATTTCCTCAGTACGGAGGCGACAACGGCAGCGACCTAGTTATTTCGGAGGAGTATTAAAGGAACTGTCTTTCGTAGTGTGTTTATCTTGTGAAGGTATCAGGGAGGTTGAAAGAGCTAAAAATGGGGAATGGGTCGTTCTATCAGGTCGCAATGGGGACTTCAAAGGCTCGACAAGCAGGGAGTATGAAGTCAAAACGTGGGTGTAAAAAAGGAGCATGTGAAATGTTTCTAGAGTTTACAAAGAGGCGAATGACGGAAGTAATTCCATTTTGCGGTTGATAATGCGGGAAGGGAGGATGGTGATGGAAGTTGATATCAAGCACGAAAATATGCTTTCGAGAACATTTCTGAGGTCTAGTTGTGAATCAAACTTTTAATTACAAGAAACATTTTTGAGCAAAGGAAAATTCGCCGAATCCGTGATTCGTGAAATAAATTTTCTAATATTTTCCTTAAACATTTCAACATGAAATTATACATAAAGAGATACGACGCCAAAGATAATTTTCCACATAAATTGGGGATTCGTCTAGAAATATGGGAAAAAGTTTAGGATGATATTTTTTTCTACACCTGCCCTAAATCAACAATAATATTAGTATCATTATTCTCTCCAAATAACCACTTAAGTGCTATACATCCATTAAGAATCTAAGACATTGAAACTATTACCAGAATACTATTTAGCAGAAGAATCTAAGGAAAATTGAATTGTGAAGACTTCTAAGGTAATGGAAGGGGTTACCCCCAATCCCTAGATCCGTCAATGGCATCCATGGCCTTTACTTTAAGTTTCAATGCATATCAGTTATTAATTGACCCTCATAATAGCGACGTGGTATCCTGGTTCTTCACTTTAGCCTAATTATTTTCATCACTTTTGGGGACTGCTAATGATAATGGAGAAGGTGATTACTGACACGGCGGTGAATTTTGATACTAGTCTTCACTGCCGGACGCCCTTCCTGCCGCAACTCGTTTCGAGAAAACTGGGCCTTGTCCGGGAACAAATCCGGGACTATGTAGGAGGATGCAGTATTAACTAGACTAAGAGGACCCCAACGTGGTGTCCGGGCACCGCTTTTTATTAATGCTGGTACTGTTTTAAAAGCTCCCTTTGAAAATTTTTCTATAGTCTCTCTGACGTCTAGAAATATCCTGTTCGATTTCCCACTACTATAAATACTCAATTATGAAACAAACATTAAGTAAAATTAGGAGAGAAACATTTTTCTACGAATATCCACGATGAGATGGGGTGTTCCACCAAGTTGTTGATCTTTTGGTATATATTACCAGCGTAATCCCAACTCATTCCCTTGAAAACCACTTTAAGTAATTTAAATGAAGTAAAAATAAACTCCAGGTATCGCTAGAATCAACAATAAAAACTTCTCAGAATCAGGCGATGTGTCGTGGAAATCCATAACGAAGAAAAACTCAAAAAATGTATTTTTTCCAGAGTGTTATGAAAAAGTAAATTATATATGTACAAAATTATTATTTAATCATCGCCTCAATTAATCTTTATTTCTAAATTTCGGTGGTTTCTTCGCTGTAAATGATGTGATGATGATGGTGACGCCAAGAATGCTTGATCAGAAGTGCCGCGAAAAACAGCTACCAGTCATTGCATCAGCGATCAGTACTGCGTAGTCTTGAGATTTAAAAATAATACTTCGCTAAGAGAATGAGAGTAAAATGCTTAACGATAAAAAATGACACTCACCTGTTAGACAGTGTCCTGAGTCCTGGCCGCCTGTAGAATACAAGCAGAACAATAGAGTTGGAGGCGGTGCCCAATAGGAACACCACCACGAGAAGGATGTCGCAAACGACCAGCACTGAGGTCTCTATTATTTTCCCGCGGGCATCCATCATAGGCACAGGCGTCCTCTGGGCCCCGGGCCGTTCTTTGGCCCCTTCAACGCGTTGGTCGCGAGGGAATGAGCTCGGATCTTTCCGCGGAACTGCGAAGGCTCAGTCCGTCAAAACTCCCGCTTACAAGGAGGGACCTGTGGAAGAAAAGTGTGTTCATTAAGAAACGTAAAGCGAGTGATCACCATTTTGATTACCTTAAAATATTGTTAAAGATTTTGTTAATAACACATATTAAGTAAAACTGCTGCATCAAGATCTGCTACGATAATCTGGTGAACGAAAGATGATTTTTTATGACATTAAAAATAATTAAAAGAAAGAAGAGAAAAAGATAGGCAAATTTGCTCAATATATTAAAGATACATGAGAGATTTTAAGAATCAATGTGCTTTACAGGCAAATCAGATACCACGAGAAAAATCTGAGTAATAGATGATTAAACTATCCGCTAGAAAACTTCATTCTTTTCGCGAGGGGTAAACGAGAGAAATACTGAAGTATTTAATTAACTCGAAAAACACACTTAAGGTGATTGTAACACACACTCTCACAAGCCGCATGGCATGTGAAAGGGGCTACTAGATTACATTTTTCATGTTAGATAAAGTAAAAAATCAGTGAGTAAAACAAACAGAAGTATGGGAGGAGTATTAGTACACCGTGCTATTTTCATAGAATATGAACTTTTTTTGTCATATATTTAAGAATTTCTTTTCGACAAAACGATTTCGAAAAAACTTTGCTATAAGTAATATCCAACCTTGTTTTATCTCATACCATACCAAACACAATCTAGATCGATATCTTAAAAACGATAGAAACTTTCGTCTTTACCACTTTATAGAATGATGGAAAATGCACAGAAGCCATCGTCATATTTTCCGCAATCAGAAAACGGAAGTCCATATTTTTATGTTGAGAGTTTCCTGAACAGAAAATAATTAAAACTACAATGGGATTTTTCAAGGCTGCTCGCTTCTCATAAGAAATTTTATGAAGATCCGTACTTTGAGAAAGGTGTGATCATAAGCTTTTTCAGGCATTTCACAAGTCCACCTTTATCTTTCGACATTACGCCATTATATGGTTCGTGCAGTACTGAGCTGTTAAATGAAATGGATGTTGCGAAAATAAGGAGATTTCTCAAGAATTTGCGGGGGTAAAAACTTTTTAATCTTGTGGAAGGCGGGGCAGATTGAGAAATTGGTGCTCGAACGTCAAGCAATTTTAATAAAGAGAACTTATCGTTGATGGACAAACATGACAAGATATAATCAGATAATTCACAGTAAGGGGGTTAAGAATGCCGTGATTAGACGAACGTTTGGCCGTTCTATTTTGCAATACATTTTTCAAGAAATGAAGCAACGTTCGATAAAATATGGTAGCCGGTCACCGAAGTAAGATATCTATCATAAGGAATGGAATCGCTTTTCGCCCGTATATTTCTTCGACTACATACTTGAACATTAATTGTTTCAGAGAGAAAACGCAATTAGTTGAACACAATCATACATTAAAAGTACCTAGTTTAAAGGAACACTTAATACTATGATATTAACTAACGTCAGGAGGAATAATCACAATTTCAGTGAAAAAGTCATTTATGTTTGATTTAAATTTGTTAATATCATATACATTGTAAACAAACATAGTCAAGGGGCTCAAAAGCTTGTAAACTATTTAAAGGAGCTCATATCATCGTAACAATATGGTATATTCTGAAATATCAGTCTGAGGGCCATGCACCTTCTATTATTGCATATTTCATTTTATCATTCTCCATAATGTTAATTTATCACAACTCTGAGTATGGGAATCATTGCGTGCTCTAACGTGTAACAGACAATAAATAATAATAAAAATTCATGAGAAAATACTTGTAGAAAAATGAATGATTAATAACTAATACATTTGTATTAGTCGACTCACAGATAGACTATGAACTATAGATATGTTGATAGAATGACAGACATCTCAATTCGTAAAGGAGGAGTTTAGCATACAGAAAGGCTGGGAAAGATGGGGTTCCATTTTTATTCGAGAAAACGTATTAGAGATGTCTCGCGCGACTCCAAAGACAGACAAGAGGGGAAATGAAAGTTCCATATGAAAGGATGGATTTTGAAGGCATGAGTGGAAGATGCTATTCATGATGCATTCCTCCTTTGGAGAGATCAAGGGCTAGGTCATTGAAGTGACGATAGCGGAAGAGATGACAATGGCGAAGTGGGAGGTCGATAGATCACGCCGTGTCAGAGAGAAAGTGAAGGTCGCAATGAGACCCATTCCAAGAGCGGCACAATTTGATTTAGTCCGTATTTGCGCCCTGTCAATTTTCTCAAAACGAAATTCACTTCATCAAAAACAACTGTCAATTGAAATTCGCGTATTTCATAAGTATTCAAGTTTTTCCAGCGAGAAAAGACGGGCACCAAAATTATGGAGCCCTTACCTAAAGGTCATTATTTATGATTTATTTAAGCGAAAGAAATGAGCAATCCGGGAGATAAAAAGGAGTCAATAATTGAATTGAGAGAAGGGTTCCCTCTAAAACTTCTTCAAGTGCCGCCCATTTTAATTTTCGAATATCCATTATTTATGGAATATTTGTAAGACTTCAGTTTTCACAAAGGTTTTAACCATCTCCGTAAGTTCAGCATCCGCAGTAATTTTTCTTGTCGCCAAACGATGAAAGAAATCAGAAGGGAACAATGGTTGATTTCATTAGGAGGGAGAAATAGTACATCGACAGGTTACACCAGGCTTATAAAGGTAAACCGGTCAAGAAAGAGCACCTGGACAGACTAAAACAAGGCAAGTCTATCACAGACGAGTAAAACGACCATCCTGGCAAATATATATTGAGCCGATTAAAAGAGACGCTGGAAAGTACTGTATACAATTCAATACGACCGTGAAAAAAATGGAAATAATAGGAGAAAACTTCAATCTCTTACCTAGAAGGCATAAAACGCTTAAACAAAGGATTGAGAAATCCTATTTGTATATATTTACAAGTCAGTTAATTTTTTCTCGCATGTAAAAAGTTTTTACCTGAAAGAGGATGCGTAGCTGACTAGTAGCTGATCCGCAGGTTGAACCTCCGGCGCTCGGATGCATGTGTATTCTACGGTACGTGATTATTACAGGAAAATACTTCGGCTCCCTATCTAGTATACGTCGTCCTGCCGCACCATAGGTAGGCGCAGAACAAACTAGTTTAAACCTGGCATGCTCAAGATTAAATATACATTTGAATTTCTTCCGAAAATAGCGAAGGACACATGGAAATATGAATTGTGTAACAGGTAGACTATCTAATAACAGCGAGGAATACTCACAAATATTTACTTTCCCCATATACAAGTCGCATAGAGGAAGTATTATACTCGAGGAGACTCTCGACCTTGAGATTTCAACGGAAATATATGCTGCGACTTTTTTAGAAAACGTTTTGGCCGATTTCCCACGACGACCATGAGTTTTTGGAACAAAATTTCGGTGGGTTTCACTTAAGAGACACTTAGTCATCACCTTGTGTGGAATTTACACGTTTAGATGACATTACTACTACGCTAAAAATTTTATTCGATTCCAAATCTTAAATTTCTACTAGAGACTAATTATTTTAGTTATTTGTTTGAATCTACATTTTGGTTCGCTATTTAAACGATCAATTTATAATAATCGCAGATTTTCTAATTTAATACCGTCATTTAGGATAGTCAGGAGTATTTCCTCGTTTTTACGTTGTAATAAAATGGTGAGGAATAGTAAAAAGCGAGGGGGAGAGAGAGAAAGAGAAAGGTTTGGAATGTTCAACCAAATATCCTCTGAATAGTTAATATAAAACTTTGTTATACAGAACAATTTTTATAAAGCACGTCCTTCAATCGCTTACTAAACCATTCTCGTTTAAGAAGAAACTTCATTCTTCTTCTATCTATCCTAGGGTAGACTTTTATGGTGAATATTCCTTTGTTTAGGGGGGCATCTTGGCGCAAACACTCTAATCACAAATACTTATGGGTGGAATGATATGAAATGCAGGTTTTCTAATTTAAGGGTTCCTCTTTGGCCCGAAAACAAAACGTTTCTTTAGAGATTGAGAAGAGCCCAAAGATTTAAGAGCGATAACACCTTTCTCTTGAAAATAATTTAGGACTTTTTGAAGGCCACTTTCACGGTAACAACGGTGCCAAACATTCCCGCCTTTGGTTGCCGAGCTAAACTATCGTCAGCACCCACTTCCACTTTGCCCCATATATGGTCGTAGAGGTTATGTATATACCATAAATTTACATCTCCATTCATTGTCGGAGTATTTGATGTGAGATAAGATGTACAATGTCTTGTAAGTATTGTTCAAAATTTGATTTATACACCTTAAAAATTTGGTATTCAATGATGATAATAGTAATATATAGTAGTAGAAAAAGTATCCCAACATAGGTATTAAATTCGCTCGATTATGGTATTAGCTGAAATTCAAGCATGCCACGCAAAATGTCAAGTTTCTCTTTAAACCGTTTACGACTAAAATTCTTTTCTTTTTCCCCGAATTTTTAAATTCCAAGGAAATTCTTGAATATGAAATTGTACGGACTACCATTTAAAAATGTAATTTAGTCTTTTTGAAAAATATTTGTTAATACATAAATCTCTTCTCAAATGTTAATTTTATGTTAAATTGACTAATTCTTTAACATATATGAAGTTTAAGCTCGTTTCATGATGTAACTTGTGCCGTTAGAGTGCATTGTGAAGAATATTGTATTTAACGGGATAGCTGTATATCGGAAAATCAAGCAATATCGAATCAAAGACCTCCGATTCAGCGAAATTCGCAACCGGAAACAACGAAAGGGATGCTCAGTAAGTTTCGAAGGCCACACCCACGTATCCCGCTTGTCCAACTTCTGATGCAACCGATGATCACACCAAAATTCAGCTCCAACGTCGGAAGAAGCATTTTTTCGGCGCCAAATTATGTCACGCGAACTTGAAACTTGATTAGCTGAAACGTAACATTGATAACGGAGGTCTAAAAATAGCCGTCCAAAAGAACCTCTTCCGATCTCTTCTGGTAAGCCGCGGGGGGCAAGGAAATTGGCCATCGGAAGACCGCTTCCTCCGACGATGACGCAACGATGGAAATGTGGCACGCTTCTCGAAAAAAATCTTTTTTCCAGGTCATATAGCTTTGCGTGCCCACGTGCGTGAGCGGCGTGTTTAAAAAAAGGCGGGGATGCGTGCCTCTTCTTTCAATTGCGAAACTAGAGAGCGACAGTTTCGAATTGGGCGGGTCCCTCCAGAGGCGTCCTCCACTTTCCGTGGTGGTACGTCCACTCCAGCACGTGCTTTTCCAGCAGGTCCTTCAGACACCCTTGCGACATCCTCGGCAGTCTTAAGTTTAAATTACGATTAAAACGACTCGAAACTTTTGCCGCTCGTATTTACGCCGGATTGGTTTGCTCGGTTGGATTTGAAGCGCAAACAGAATTTGGGAACGGGGACTTCTTTCGGATGTCGCAGTGATTAGCGCTTTGATTATGAAGGCGTGCGCCGGTCGATCGAAATTCGCCCGCCAAATGCTCACTTTCTTTCGGGCTGACTATAAACTTTAAGAGGTAAATCTTGGGTGATGCTTAATTACCTTACCACTTGATGGTCACCTTCGTTACGCAGCTTTGAAAAACAACGGTAATTTATTCAGGGGTGCTCCTTCACGAGGCGACTAAAATAAATACACTCACAGGGTCGTGCTGATTGGCGAGGCTTCGAGGAAATCGCCTCAGGCGAATCTCAAAGATAGTAACAAATGCAATGCTAAGTATCAACTTTTCAAATGATAGATTGTCCATTTGGAAAAAATAACGATTTTCAGTAGGGAGCCTCCTAAAAATTTCTTTGCTTCAAAAATAATTTTGACCACATTCAATTGAAATGAGTAGGGGATAAAATTAAAGGCGCTGTTTTAAACTTCGTATCGGGCGGTGGAATGCATATACTTGAACATACTTGTACATAAATTTTATTTATTTCCGTTAGTATATACTCTATCATCTGATTTCTGACGTATGCACGCTCTTCGTTAGTGGTGCAAACAAAAGAATTAAATACTTATCTGTGTAGTTAGGTTTCAACCTGAAGACTCATCTGAGGAAACTTGGCTACTAAACTGATCCATGAGATAAAATCTAGAAAGATCTGAGCTCTATTAATATAATATTTATTATTTCCCTTTCCATTGATTTTATGTTGACATTACTAAGATATTACTGTCATACTCTATTGTATATTGGAATATTGGTTTAGCTAAGTTCGATGCTCTAACGAATGAATAGCAAACTCTCCTCCTAAATCTTTCCCTTATCTTAAATCGAACTTTGAACCGTCATTTGGAATATCGGCATTTATGCAGCACAGATTTTGTGAAGCCTTCTGAGTCTGTGAAAAAATTAGATTGATACGTTGAAATCTAAAATTAGAGACAGACAGAGACGTGTAATCTTCTTTTTGTTAACTGAAAGAAAATTCAAACATTCGCAGCAACGTTATAAATTTCGTTGCGGTGATAGTCTTGGAGGAAAATTAGCCGCAGTTGAATTTGCTGAATTGCTTAAGGACATACACTCCATCCTACTCAAGGTCTTATGTAAACATTCTTGATTTACCTTAATCATAACTGTACATACTTGTATTTCCCTAACTTCTTTCTAGAATTTTCTGTTGAGTGAAACGCAGAATCCTTCGAAGAAGATCCTTCTCTTTAACGACTCATGAAAGATCTAGAAACATCATTCATCGCATTTCCAACAGTCATTCAAATTCGAGAAAATAGCATTACTCAATACTTTCCCGATGAAAAAATGGCACGGAAAATGAAACGTCAACAGCGTACATTTCACGTAAATTTCATTTAATTCCATCTTGACGGACGACTGCTTACGTTCAAATCGTTATGTAACGACATTCTATTGTTCATTCCTATTCAGTCCCATAAGAATAGCTCTCTTTAAATTTAGAATTCTGGAGACAAAACTGCGGGAATACCCGGTCATTTATAAATAGCTTCCTGCAATCAGAGAGACTTACCTTGTGAGAGCGGGGTCAAATTCTAAAGTCGTCTGTTATTTGAAAGTTGAAGGATGATAAATTACTAGCGCAACCTCTTTTATTTGAATTACTCTCTCTCGATAAACCATTTCCTTGTTATGCGGGACGGTACTATATTACTTTTCATTTTTGCCTTGATTTATATCAAGCATGTATCCTGAAATATTTGAGCTGACATATATAATCCGAGCTATGACGCTATCGATGGATTTTGCGTAACAGTTGAATAATCTCTCAGATTAATTAATATTAATGCTTATCTTCTTGTGTTCGCTTTGATTTTTCACATATTTGAAGTAGACGAACAGGAAAAGGTTTGAAAAACAATCCTTTACTCTATGCGATGGGTGACAGAATAAATTACTCGACACTGCAATTAATTTAGCTCCTAGATAGCTGATAAGGCTCCTGTCAACATTTAGAAATTTAAAGTTGACGTCTCATACAACAAGGAAAAGCATCTCTCGCCCAGACTGCAAAGGTCTATGTAAACACAGCACGTATCTCAAAAACAAATCGACAAGCCTTACCAAGAGACATAGAATGTTAATCTGCAGTGGATAAATTTCAGGTTAACCATGTTCTATCAATTCAGAGATAGTACCTTCCTGGAAAACATCGTAAATGTCACTCGCCCACTCAGATATATTTGCCGATTACATTCAACAGAAAGAGAGATATTACAACTAACATCTTCAAAAATTAATTTTATAAAAGTAAAATACGCGATAGTAACAGGTATAAAAATAGATAGAGACAGCCACATGCCGAAAGGCGATATATATAATACTTATATATAATTATATTATTTCTTATTACGAACAATTCGGGTAACAAAAGACCACTATTAGGATTTCCGACAAATTGTTTACTAAACAGTTTCCTATGAATGGAATATTTTAGAATACTCCACTCTCATGCTTCTCTATACTAAATCTATAAAATATCTTTCCTTTCACATCGTATCTTTTATGATAAATACTCATTTATAAATACAGAAATATATTAATGTCATACGAGATTTGGTGGAAGAGAGACCACTTGGACTTAACCTTACTGAGAACGGATCCAATAAAAATAGTATTAATAAATCAATTCATCCGCGTAAATTACTATGCAGTACTGACACCATTTTAAATGCAGGACCACAAAAGAACGAGAACAGAATAAAAAAATGTCGCATGCATTCGCCGGGCTTAGAACTTTAGGACCGTTTTACGAGACGTGACGTGGATTCGTACGAATGGGAGGCATTAGCAAAAGGAGGGCGTCTGCAGCTACCTTGGTAATGACCTTCGCGGAGAATTCCGCCCAACGGCGGGCATAAAATCTCGCATTCCATGAGAAAGGAGTACTCGTACAGCAACCTTCCGTGTCAAACCCCATCTATAAATCCACGGCCCTTTCATGCACCATCATGAAACTGCGATTAAAAAAAATCTCCTCTTCGCATTCAGGGCAGACTACCTCCTGTGTCGCAACCGTCAGTGATAAGATGGATCCAAAAAAGGATTGGCCTTCGAGAAGAGGGGACAGCTGATTGTTGTGCGGCGGATCTAGGTCCGACTGGGCCGCATATGACCGATTGGCCAACTTGCCGTCTTAACAATGGTGTGTTGTCACCGTGGAAAAAATCATTCGTCACAAAGACAAAGATTTATTATTTCATCGCACGTTCGTTTTTTATCGGATCTTGAAGGTGTTGGTAGTACGTAAACAATAATTGGTATAGATAAAAATAGTTCTTGGTGTGGTTTTACTGTCAATTGCAGACTATTTCCTTATTATTACAAAGTACGATGCAGTGCTATTATACTCACCGAGCGTTGCGTTTTAAAATAGGTTTGGATAAAAGATCTGGGTTTCTGCTCAATTATTTATCAACAAACAGAGCCTATTTTGAAATACCGCCATGTTTATTTTGATAAACGATTTCGTATTTATCATTGTACTAATTTACATTCAAATTCCTATTTATTCGTACTTAAGTATGGGAAGCTTATTATTATTGCAAAGATAAAGAAAACAAATATTCCTTATATCCCCTGTCTCTTAGTTAATTTTCATGTATCCTAACGTTCAGAAGATAAAATGACAAGGGGTTACATACAGGAGAGAAGTACATGACATCAATCTCTCCATTTATAATTGCGTTCTATTCTCTTAATATTCACGGATAAATATATGCTTAGATAATGGTACAACCCAATAATGATCACGATTAGAAATGACGTACATTCCTCTCACTTGGATATTAATCAAGTCTTTGCAAAGCTTTCCAGGGCTTTTAAACAAGTACCGTTTCGAAGTCAGTAATTCCCCACGGAAGCAAAGTCATACGGAGACAGATCTTTGTCGAAATTTACGAGGCAAAAAACTTCACCTGATAATTATAATAAGAAATGGGAGCATGGAACCGAAGACTGCAGCCGGGTTCCAAGGAAGCAGATGCTGGATATTTATTCAGTCAAGGTTACGGGAAAAGACTGCAAAACTCCTTCCGTCGTTCATCACGCGATGTTATTACATAACCTTATTATTCTCATTTCTCACACGTGCCGGGAGATCCCTTACGATTCCATACGCAAGGGAAGGAAGTCAGATGATGCCACTTTGTTTTCTCTCCCATCCAACATGATTTACCTCGCGAAGATGGGAAGGAAGCGAAAAGATGTGTGCCCATCAGGAGCGAGAATAAAACAATCGCTCGTCGTCTTGGAAACGACTCTCCTGACACACGCCATGGAGACGTGATTCTGCAGTCTTGATCGGCGTAGAAACTTCTACCGAGACCATTACTTTGCTCGTTATCCTTTGAATTGGAGATCATGGGGTGATACCTACATCTTCGAAGGAGAATTATATGGAATTTGAAAGTATCGACTTCCGTCTGTTTTATGCCAAGGAATTCCGTCGCCCGTTATCTCGGTAATGCTCACAGTAAAATTTGCTCTCAGAAATGTTCACGAAGAAAATATTGAAAATTAGACGTTTTTATAAGAATTTTCAACTTTCAATGCTCATGTTGTCGATTGGTTACTTTAAAATTCAAATCTTTGAAATACAGCTTGAGTTTATAGGACCTGCAAAAACATACGAAATCCAGGCAATGCTCGAATTTTGATCTGGAAGAATCAAACTTTTAATGTCATCGGAGGTGATTTGGCTACTATGAAGTTGTATTTCTTGGTGTTATGTCCAAAAATCACCTATATTCACTTATTCATAACGGCTACTCATGTCTGCTTTTATGTATACCACATATTTAGCCATCTTTCATAATAATCATCCATTTTTGCTAATTTTATTTGGTTATAAATATATACATTGCACAAGTCACATCAGTTGTGTTGCTTTTACACTACAGAATGATATATAAGAATTTATACCAGAGCACGATTTAAACATATTTTAAAAGTAAAAGATTGTATTTGATCAAGCTTCTAGTACCAGGAGTCATATAATTTCCCTAGAGGGAGTGAGGTCCTTCTTGAAATGATCATTTCCAAACTACCTTTTATCTGATTCAAACATCTGATTGCGGAAAGAAAAAAATTACGTGAAAAAAACAAGGAGTTAAGTTATATGACATTAAGAGTAGAAATCTTTGCTTACCACTAGCTATTAGAAGAAGCAATCATAAAGTTTAGGCTAAAATTTCAACCGGAATGAATCAGTATGATTCATTCTAATATTTGAATCCTTGCGCTAATTCCTGACAGAAGCGAAACATGATAAGACGCTAATGAGGCTGCCACCTCTGATTTATAAATGGCAATTCATATCCGCAAGAGTCATTGAGGTCAACTTTCAGATTTTCCTAAATTTAATTCAACTGTTCAGTACAGACGTTTTTCATGCGATGGGCCAAATAGGTGTGAAATTTGAGAATTGCGAAAATATGTATATTCCATAGATAATTTATAAGATACATCAGTAGTAAAGACGTTTTGACGTTTTCATC
The DNA here is from genome assembly GCA_036926295.1 of Pachydiplax longipennis. Taxonomy (NCBI): domain Eukaryota; kingdom Metazoa; phylum Arthropoda; class Insecta; order Odonata; family Libellulidae; genus Pachydiplax; species Pachydiplax longipennis. The sequence goes on from JAVFKF010000012.1 coordinate 18,472,459, forward strand.
AGGTCTGAGGCGGCTGGAAAGTTCGATTTTTAAAGCCATGTGTCATGTCTTTCACTGCGCGAAGGCAAATACTGTGAATTAGGAAATAAATAAGTATTCAGTTGCCCTATGGCGGCAAAAACCGTTGATCGTAGAGCGACAATGAGCTCGGAATAGAATTGAGGTCCAATCACAGCAAGGTATTATTACGTAAGTGCATCGATAACAAGCTTACCGAACGTCGTTTTTTTCCTTCGCATCGTTTCATGGCTATGTAAATACGGTCGGAAATAACATGCGAAAAACATGTCACAAACAAATCGGAGGGCTCAGAAAACCGCAGAGAATGGCCCGTTCCATTCTCATTTGCGTGTCTCGCCGATTGGATGGGTTGGTAGAGACTGAGGAAACCACAGAAATGCAAGAGGAAAAAGAAGAATCAAACAGTCAATTAAAAGGGCGCAAACGTGAGCAGAGGATTGAAACGTTTGAACTGAAAATTGGAAAAGTGTTCGGAGGAGTGATTTTGGAATGTTTATCCAATCTGCAGCAAACAACACGATTACGGAATATCTCAAGAGCCGTCATTTTTACATTCACACAGTTTGGGAATTACTATTTGGTAGGTTTTGTGAAGTAACGATTAGTGAGGAAGGCATTAGATTAGGATGATTAGTCGAGGGACAAAATACTTTCTGTGAGCTGCAAATCAATTCGTTGAAACAACAAAATGAAAACTAACAGATTTAATTGGTTTAGCGTAAATAAGAAGAAAAAAAATGGGTTGCACTGTAAATATAAAGCAATAGTGCGAAAACAACTGAGTCTGTAATTTTTGATTTCCTTATGACGACGTCCTGCAATATTTAGCCAATTGATACTAATTACGTACAAATTAAATCACGAAAGCTGATTTCTTCTTCGAAGTGGATCTTTGTTCTCTCCAACGTTAGCTGCAAAAGGCTTTAAAGTGGGATTGAGTCAAGATGAGGAGTGAGGTACATTTCTTTTGATTTCCTCTTTTGTCAGAATTCTATCAGAAAATCATTAAACGTACTTGCTCAATGACACTTTTTTATCGCATTTTATAAAGGAGAGACCTAAATGAATGCCATTATTAAGATTTAATCATAACTTAGTATCTTTGAGTTTATCACAGCCATGAACAATACTGAAAAGAAAATTATACATTTTCTCCATCCTGAGCCGAAGAATATGAAAAAAAATATTTCCTTCATCACGGAGCAGGAAGCCATCAAATAAAGCCAAATCATATTAATTACGAGTTAGATGAAAGAGGATATTTATTAATCTTACTATCCCATAAATGAAGACGTTATTTATTAAGGTTGAGAGAAAAGTATTTAATATAGCAGGGATAGCCGAGCTTTTGGAAACTCCAAAGAAAAACACTGGCGTAAATCGAACTCAGATCCTTTTAATTATTCTAATTAACGCATGAGATAATTTTATTAATTATATAAAAATGAGAATGTTAGTTCCCCGTCCTTTACCAACTTTGTTTTGCTTCTTTTACCCCTTCGGGAAGGTACCGCCCATTCCGCGAATCACCGGTCTAAGTGATATGTCTAATGTTTAAACTTTCCGAACCGTACAGAATGGGGCTCGGCGAGTTTGTGGCACACCGCACGTTTGGCACCCTTGATTCAAACGGTTTCTGACCACAGGCCACGGTCACTTTCCAAGGATAACCAAATTACACAAATCCCCCAGTGCTTCGGCCCTCGGACATATTGACTTCTCTAAGATATGGGAGACTGCGGCTGTCGCTGAATGGAGAGAGGGTGAGGAATGGTTCTATTCAACGCACATCGATAACGCATTGATCGCATTCAGTAATAGCATGCATTCAAGTCACTACAACCGTTTATCAAACGACATCAATAAGGTAGGGACACGAGATACTTTATGAGATCGATTTGCTTACATCTTCCCTTCAATGGAAAACCTTGTTATTATGCTACCATATATCGATGAATGGAGCCCTTTCCATTTGGTTTTTGCAAAGAATGTAAAAAATTGTACCTCTAATTCACTCTTTTCTCAGTCTTTCCCTTATCTGTGATGACATGAAAGCTACTAAGGTGGGGGTGATATTGAGTAATGGCATTGATTAAGATCTCTCCATGAAAAAATATAATTACGCATGATTCATTTTGGGTCATTGAGGAAAGCAATGGAAACTCCCCATCTTTCCCTGTAAGCTCCAATCCCTCTAAAAACCTATAAAGCTATTTGTAGGTAAAGGAAAGAGATGAGGTTTAAATCGTCCAGAATACTCTACAGACAATACATAAGTTATATTTCATTTGCCGTACAGCGTCTCAAACGAAGGAGAAAAACTCGAGTCCTGGCATAAATAAATGGAATGAGATACTCAAAAGAGAACGGGTTTGGATTGCCTTCCGTAATAGCATTCGATTTAAGAATGCGGAAGTGTCTATATAACATGTGAACGATAATTCCTCGGGATTGATTCAATGTAATGCAAGTAAATTAGGTAACAAATGAGCATTAAAAACCCGAAATATCTTTCCTATAGGTGTTCGATAAGACGGAAATCTGTAAAAGAAAAACACCTCTTCCAGAATGTGGTTGGTCACTAAACACTAAGGAATATAATAACCGTTCTCTTGTTTATCATCACTTGGATACCAGTGTAGAAGGAATGCTACACTGAGAAAAATTGTTCTAATGCGTATCCCCTATATTTTTTCTGATTTTATACTAATTTCAAACCCACATCTCTACCTTTCCTAACAGTCTAGCGTATTCAATAGTTGATACATAATGCGGCAGGAATGACCTTACAGCAATTATCTTATAGCAATAATTATCAGGTTATTCGCAAAACAGTTTTTTTCATCACAGTAACATTTTATGTATTAATATTTTATTTACAGCATCAGTCTTAGACAAAGGAATTCAATATATATATTTATATATAACTATTATGGATCCCTTGCGTCTATTTATAATACAAGATTCATTCAAGCAAATGTATCCGCAGATCGTAGCAGGATCTTCGCTTACAACGAAGAGCTCGTTGAAATTACGTTTATTAAAGAATAATTTACATGGATTTATTAGTTGGCCTGAAGAAGACTTACCAAGATTGCTAATGATGCCAGAATAAATATATGTTTACATCATAATGCACCAGAATTATCATAGGACTTGTAATGTTGCATAGTTTACAAATGTATCAATATGAATGATCAGTATAGCAGTGGTGCATAATAACGGATAATAATAAAGTCACCAAAATTGTTAGCTTTGACAGAACGTTTTGTGAGTGTTACATTGTAGAAGGCTGGAAGTATTTATGTGAAGCAGTACAGTACTGCGTGAAATTTCTTGATTATTCACCCTATAAATTTACGAAAATCTACAAGCCTCACCTGAGTTTCCCTTACGACACATCGAGATAAATAAATTCCATTTCAACCTTGCAACGACCATATCTTTTCTGCATTCCTCTGATACATCGCAATATCTTTTCAAGGCTCTGTCCTTGTGCTCTTCCGACCAGTTGTAAACAAACGACGAAACCTTGCCTCTTATCATTTATCACGGTACAGTTATAGAAAGGGGGCGTCCGCCCAATTATTTTCAGTTTCCCAAGCGATTTATTCGGGCGAGAAAGTGTCCATTGAGACAGCGTGTCGCAGCTTTCTTGTATCCAAGCAATAAAGCAAAGGAAGGGGAAAAACGTTCTCAGTGGAAGGCGAACCTGCTCTTTCATTAGAAGTTGCAGCATATAAGGAATTGCTCGTGGAACTCGATGATGAATAGCACATATTTTTATATACTTGTACAAGCTTGAGCGAGTTGTCGTGTTTATATAAAAAGATTATGCTCGGGAACAAGGTGACCCACTGAGAATCGTTTTACAGAAATTTAAAGCGGTGAAATTAGAAGTGGAGACATTTTTCACCTCACGAATTTAACTAAGTAAACTTTATAGAGACATATAACACAGACAAATATATACATCTTTATTCAGGGTGAAATTGAAATTTAATAGTCCCATTTTAAATTTAACCTATTTCTAAGGCATTGGATACTTCAAAGAAGGCCAAGAGTGGCAAAAGATTTATTATTCTTTTGGTAAAATGAACAACTGATAATCGGCACATTTATGGTTCATCAAGACAATCAGCGTTATAAAACACAGAATGACTTGAAGAAATACAGTAATTGGGTTATGCATACATACTAGAACGTGATCAAATATTGTAAGATTGGATGCCCATCAACTGATTAATTAAAAAAATACATTTCGTCTCACTGTTACTTTTCTTTATCCTCCGTATAATTAGAAGCTACTGACGGAAATCAAAATTTTTTTATTACGATTTTTTTATTTTCAGAGATTTATTCAAAGATCAAGATTTCAAGGTCTAAATTCAAGGAAGGAAATAATTCTAAATCAGGTCCTGGAGGCCTGAGGGTAAACACTTCCAAAGCAACTTTTGGTCCATCGATACATGTGGGTAAGGTTAAACTAATACAGATGGTGGAGAGGGAAAACTTCTTCCTTTTCACCATGTGTCGACAATAAACGTCTCTCAGCGTATCTGGATTCATATCCGTATCATCGTGTTCAACAGGTTCACTATACATTGGAAACGAAAAGTCATGTGGAAAAACAAACCGGTCGATTCAAGGGTGGCTCGTTCTTCTCAGATGATCTTTCGAGCAGAAATTAATTCCGAAATAACTGATAGGTATCTATATGGCCGATGTGGACCCAGCCTCCTTGAGCTCCCATTCGTAATCACTCATGTTTTGATCCTCAATGCTCATATTCCCAATCAAGAAATTGAGTGGAAATTGTCTTTAATTTTCTTTCTTTATCCCTAACTATATTTCTCACTAGATTAGTGCATAAAAGAGAAAGGTTTTTATGGTGATCTTGTGGAAAGCAAAGAATAATAATTAAATAATATAAATAAATAATAGTTCACGGAGATCAAATACGGCCCTACCATCCGTGAATTAGCATTAATTAAAAAGTACGAAATTAAGAAAAGAGACTCGATGACGTAAAGGTAAATCATTCTTAGGGAAGAATATGCTTATAAGAATATGTCTGCTATTTATTTCTCGACTTGTAACTTAGTGATCGTTTGGACTGAATAGCTCTCTCTAACACTCTCCCCATATAATGAGCCTCCCAGAAATATTTCTGGATAGTTTAAAATTCTCCGCCGAATTCTTGTTTAAAAACATCGTGCTGGAGTTATGCGAGCTCTCATTATGACACCATTTTTTGTTGGGAATGTCAACAGTCTATCCAGCACAACCATTGTTTACGTTCATCCTAAGTAAACTAGAACGCCTCCAGACGGCACTGTAGAAAATTACGATCTCTCGTTACTTGTCGTTTCACCAACACTCGTGTTCTGGGGTGGAATTCTGGGCGAAGTGCGGCAACATCTGGAGAAGTTCCAGACAGGATTCGGGGACGCTTTGAGATTTGGATGGGATTCTGCATTCTGAGAAGTCTTTGCAAATTATGCTTCGTCGTCTGTACTCTAGTTTCGAAGACCGATTCGCTCAGCGAGCTGAGATCCCACAAGCAAGCACGATAATTCTAAGTAAAGAACGATTAAAAAAGATCTTCATTGGATTCCTCTCGTACTTCCTTTTCAACAACCGGGAAAGATATTAATTTTTCTTTGAAGAGTAATTAACAAGTAACGGAAATTTAACTTCGATTACAGTTGACGGAATGTGGATGTTTTACATTTCATTCTATATACTAAATAGAATAGTCATCATGAGAATATTTTAAGTACATTTTCATGTTTTTTCATTGCGAATGCTCCAATGCTAACTCTTTCTCACCGAATAGATTCCAATACTGTTATAAATAGGATCGGAGATTAAATTTGGAATAAATATTACGGTGCTGTAGTTAAGAATAGGGAATTCAGGAAGGTCTACTACTAATACATACATTACTAATACATGGTCAATAAATTTAAATAAAATTAAATTGATTAAATTATTTTACAGACAGTTTTAAAAATATAATTCAAAAATATAATGTACTTGGGCCAAGAATAATTCATGAAGGATTTAACAGTCTTTATTTAATTTCACGCAATATTTCCAAGGTAATGTACTGCGTGATAAATAGTACTGACAGGAAATTATCTTATACGAATCTAAGTGAGCGCTAAGAACGTCATGATATTTTAAATTACCAATAAAATATGAAAGTTTTTCAATTTCCGAGCTACACATGTTTTAAGAGCATTGCTTTATGGCCACATACGTGATAGAATACGTGATTGGTTTGTATGTTATACAATAACACCACGTGAATGCACATTAAACGAGCCATTGGTTGATAAATAGCCCAGATAGAAAGCGCCGTTCGATCAGATTCATGGGACATCGGCTCTCCGTACTAACAGACAATGCCTAATGGGATGTATCCAAATTGTTTCCTCGGAATTTATTTCCGCATTAATTTAGAGCTGTCTTTGTACGATACAGATCGGGATAACGACTTAAATGATCCATCCATTTCGAGCGAAAGCCCTTTCAACTCTGTCAGATTTATCATTTCCGCCCGCGAAAAAATGGAGAGCAAGTTTCCTATGGCGGTGGTCCTCAAGGTCGGGCTAATGCCGAAAGAGAAATCTTATTGTCAATCCTCGCCTCCTTACAATGCGATCCCACGCTTCACCACAACAATCAAGGAAAATAAATATTCGGATGAATGAATCTCTCCTTCCGTTACCTCTCACAATGAAATACTTTCCTTGTGACCAACGGAGAGCGTGTTTATTGTCGTTTAGGAGAATGGCACATTGAATATGATATAATATCTTTAAGGAATACCAACAGAACCGGTCTGCGTTTGCCGGTTCCGAGGAGACATGAACGCGCTAACGAGCTATCTTAATTGTTAAGCTTTGCCGTTTCGATTTACATTTCAATAATGTTCTGTAGCATACTAATTTTCAAAGCTTTCTACTTCGGATTCAGTTAATAATATCTGCGTCGACACGAAATATCATTGTTGAGCAAAACAGGGAACAATTTCAGGCTTTTATTTTATGACTTACTCCTCCGTTAAGGGATATATTCCTAATTGATTCTTGCGTCCTGATGTGGTTGTCCCACTTGCTTATTGTTTAAACCGGTCCCACATAAAGGAAAACCATGAAATTTTATTCCAACGATCTCGCTTCCAAAGTTCGTCCCGAATCATATTTTAAAACCAAATAGAAAGTCAATTGAAATACATGATGCATACATGCAAATGTCTTTTTGGGCGAATTGGGACTTACGTCTATCATTTTACACACAGTCAAAAAATAAAAATTAGTAATGTAGGGTTAATAAATTCAGCAATAAAATTAGGGTAGGAGAATCCGATAAAACTTTTTCTACAGGCCTATTTTTTGTTTCTGGTTAGTTTACATTTTTTCTAGTTTTAACGATAAGAACATTTTCCCCAGTTTACTTCGGGGTTGCACTTTCTACTTCCACAATTTCGATGATAAAAAACTGAACATCCCCTTGAACTATAAAATTGCCTTTCCATGTCCAACTAATTACCTCAATGTTTCCGTTTCTTTCCTCAATAACACAACAAAATGGCTCCCCGCTAAGCAGGAGAGGTTCCGATTCTTTCAAGGGATGAGCGAGACCTCATTTGTCAAAGTGTAATGAGACATAATATAATGTACTACTCGATCCTTCAAACGTAACAAACAGGATGTCCGTGCGTAAGATAGGTGGCACGGGAAAGTGGAGCACTTCCGGAGTCTAGCAATGCGGGCTATGAACGAGGGTCATTTATGGAATACGCTTGAAATGGCAGAGCGAGAGAGAGTACCGATAAAAAGATTGCGAGTGAAAATAAGCCGTCGAGGCGAAAAGTAAATCTACGGGTTGAGGAAATAACATTTAAACCTAATGAGTAAAGGACTGGTAGCAAATTAACCAATGCCAAACTTTGTAATGTATGCAGATTTTTCTATCTATCCTCAGGAAGGCCTCTATATTATCGTATATTGTTTATCTGTTGCTAGCAATAAAGAATGGTTTGTCAAGGTATAAACTCTGACAGTCAGCGCCGCTGTGGGAAACTGACCAATGATAAGCTATCATTCTATAGCATTCTATCATAGCTATCTTAATCTCTCAACTGTAATAAAAAACCTGATCATCATTTAAGCAATTTTGTGATACAAAGGAGTAAGCCCGAAACATGCACTGTCTATATTAAGCGAGAAATCAAAGTGTTAAAGTGTTTATAGGATGTGCAAATCTCTCTCATTCTTTAATTACAGAAATCAACATACCCTACGATTGAACGCACTCAAATGTCATAAGGAACTCAGTTTTGATATTTCCACACATCAAAATTGTGAAAAACAAAGGGACATATACATTGGTGAAATAGAACAGCCGTGCTCTATAACATTCAGAAATTATAAGGATTAATTTTTAGTATCTAAATTTTTAGGTCACATCAACAACAATATATCCGCAAAAATTGTGTACATAACAGGCAATACGAACAATATTTAATATATTTAAGAAATTATGAATTAAATATTTTATCACAATTGCGATTCGATTAACTTTATACTTGTTATTGTAGATTTGAATCGATACGATATACTCGATTGAGCTCTTTATCGAGAGAAGATATTTGCAGTCATGTAGTTAGACGGTTTTAGAGAAACAGTAAACGAGGTAGTCGTAAAATTTTAATCGTAGAAATCATCCGGGTAGTCCATCCATCGGGACACATATCACAGCTCAACTTTTATTACGCGACCGGTTGCGAAAAATTATTACCATCTTCAGGGTCATACACGAAAGCTCTCTCGTTATTTTCCATGATATAATCCTTCCTTTTAAGGCTTCTTACCAAAAAGTCAAGGCCCTATTTTTGGTTTATGAATTTTGGATACTTCATTCCATTGTTCAGACAATAGATGAAATAATTGATATGGGTCCCACGTCTTAGGAACAAGGTTAAAAGTAATAAGTGAAATCTGTCGAATTCATTTTAAAAACGAAAAAGAGTAAAAGCAGGAAAGCAAAACTTTTATTTCTTCTTTATTTTTCGCAGGATTATTTTTCCAAGATATTTAACCGATTTTCGATTCCTTTGACATCATTTAATTATTCAAATAATCTTAGTCAAGTGCCTGATTCTGATATCCCAGATCATATCGGAAATCAAAAATATTCCAAAAAAGATATTAAAACTAGTTTATAATAGATCCCAAATGAAACAAATCTTCAAAAGGAAGAGAAGTGACGAAGTCGTCCTCATAAAAATTAATAGCGGAAAAGTTACCTTGAAAATTGCCTTTAAAGCCTCAAAATTTTCTCAACGTTTAAAAACATCTTACACGACTATCGATACTTCCTCTGAAGGTGGCTTCGTCGGCAGATACCCCTAATCTTGAAGAAAAAAGTATTTCGGAAACTTCGGAGCTTTTCTTTCTAAATGTTTGGTACATCCTTCAGAAAAATTCGGCCAGAGTAGAAAAATTTTCTCTCCACAAAAGGGCGTAAAAGCCTTCGGACATCATAGCACTCTCGATTGACGTGCTGGTTAAATCTGGTTCGTTCTTAGCACCGGGCGAAATTACGCGGCTCTTTCTATAGGTTTTATTTGTTGACCTCTGCCGTAATGAAATGCACGTAATTTGCCCATTGCTCTACTGAAGCAAGATCGGCTTTAAGAGGGGACGGCGACCAAGGCCGACGAGTCGGCGTGCGACGATGGCTCAAGTCCATGACGGAGATATGAACGGCTGCTAATCTCTTCATTGGGACATGAAGTCTATGACGGGGATAAGAACGCCTCTATATTGGGGTGTACGCAACCGATCAGGTCGAGCGATTTTGTTTGCAGCCTTCACGACTAATACTTCCCATGGGCATACTGATAGACTCTACGAGGATGTCTCGAAGATTTAGGGGTCTCAGCCGTATTCATGGAGGCCCCTTTTGCCTTTGGCCCCCTTATGATGTGTCGTGAGTCCTTCGCAGATATTCATTACGCCACTGGCTGCACTTCATCCTTCGATAACTTATTTATAATCGGAATGGTTCCTCAAGGTGTGGATAGGGGCGTACAGATAGGCAGCGGAATCCCCCCTGAGATTTAGATCCCCATGATTTTTCGGTACACCACTGAATGTGTGAAGTAATCTTTTCCGTTACAAAGATTACATGCCCGTCATTATGTCCACATTATTGGGAGCAAAACATACGGCCAGGGCCAAACAATAAGGTTTTTAAAAACTGGGTTTCAGCTTCATTTGAGGGAAACGCTACGCATTCCATATTTAGGAACTTTCTGGTCATATAAGCTGCAGCTCATGGTTTGATTAAATTGTTAAAATAGAGCTTCTCATTCCATCATTTTCCCAGCATTTTAACCATGGCTGACAATATTATTCCCTTCCCAGTATTTTTTAAAATTTAAACAATTTCATTCTGTAAATCGTAATTATTTCTTGAGAAACGGAGATTTTTTGAAAAATTAAGAGGTTCGACTTATAAATATATAAAAATATTCATAGTACTAGGATGATTTTCAGTGATTTCAACTTTCAGTGATGATAGGGCACACCTAAGGGCGACACACCGCGCGAGAAGGTCCGCTTGTCAATATCTGATTCTATTTGATTGTAGACCTTTATACAAAGTTCCAGACCTGATACATTGAATAGCTTAACGATACCGCGGACACATTGAATCTTTCCACAAAACAAAAACCATTCTCTCCAGATCACTCTCCTTTGAAGGTTATACAACTTCCTGGAGGCACACTCCAATTATTAAACGGGCGTTCCCGGAAAGGCAAACTATCCTATACCTTTCTCACGCAAACACTCCCGGTGCCCCTTCAAATTACAGTAAAAATTGTTTTCGGACGACGACGCCCTCGGAGAGAAACAGGCTAATTCATAAGGGGCTGCTCGTTATGTTGATGGCAGATTACATAATAACAAAACAATCGCCACTCGAAAAACGCTTCAAGCCGAGAATTTGGTGGAAAAGTTTTCCTTTTACAGGAACAACCTTAAAGCTAAAATTTTGACGAATGAAAACCTCGGATGAAAGATTACCTCGAAGTATTGTATCTAGATGATAGACAATGAAAAAATATATAAATTTCCATAATCGCGCTACAATACAATCGCGCATTTCCATCAACAGCGTTAAAATACAATGCATTCTTAATAAGAACAATGAATTCTCTATAGTATAAGGCATTCGATATGCTGATATTCGCTGCAGACCCTGTGCGACATGAATACCGATTACTCTGTAAACATTTCTGATGTGCTCATGGAATTTTGATGGGAATATTATCATCATAATGTTTACGATGCAAGGATAAAGACTCCCTTACTATGCTAGCCACTCTGGTAATCAAGCAATAAATGTAAGTTAAAGATTTATTTTAAAACATGGGATGAAACAAAAAAGTCAATGCACACGACCTTTATCAAAGAAGCTTTTGTGAGAAATCACATAGATCTATAGAAAACTTTTAGAGCTAATAGAACAACGAACTAAGAGCATTTTTGAGTCTACTCTGGAATCGAACCCGATCCTTCCCAAGTGAATGAAGGTCACTTGAAAGAATACCCACATCCTTCCAACATCCCATAAGAATTCACATACCATCTGCAAGAAAAGGTAAGGGATGGATGTTTAATTTTGTGGTTCAATTATAACGAGCTCATTCTATTACTAAAGAAAAAATAATAATAAAATAAAAGTCGAAAAAAATCACACTGCATCTTCAACGTCTCACCTAAGGAGAGGAAGCTAAAGGAAAGCATAAACCGCTACTTATCTTCACATACGGTAGCAGAAAATATCAAAATTACTTTACCACCTACGATGTCGACTTAATGTCCTCTACATAAGGATTGTATAAATTAAGCGTTTCAATCTAGACTGAATGGGGCAATTCGCTGGATAATTGGGGAGCTCGGGTGTCACAAAAGGATTTCTTCGGAAATCGACCTTATTAAATCCATTAAAAGAGCATTTCATAATTTTCCACGCGGAAAAAAGCGAAGTCCTTGAACAGTTTTATTGACCGCCCTCGTGTACGATGCAGTGTCAAGGCTAGAGATTCAAGGTACGTCCGAATGGTGGTCCAAAAAGTCGGCCTTTCCCATGAAAACTGTCAAAAAAGGTTCCGCGCTAACTGATGTTTCCGCCGCCATTGTTGATGGAGCGATCACCATGGAAACTGCTTCCAATGTAAACACTCTTTCACCACCCGAATAAGCACAAAATTTCCCGAGACTGCCAGCTTTCGTTTTCCTTGGACAGAGGCCATCGTTTCGTATGTTAAGACATTCCGCATTAACCTCGTCACCTCTAGCACAATTTACTCGGATGGTCAGTTTTTAAAGGTTGAGTAATGAGTCAACATGGATTTATTGCTGAGAAAACAAGCGCGAGTAATCAGAGGATAAGATGGAAGCCTTGCTTGAAGGATGGTCTTCCGTTATCCACTTGAGAAGTTTATTAGCATGCTGAATTTAAACGAACAGAATCCACTTAGGGATGTTGTAATCAGGTGTTACGTTATTGCTACCAATCTCAATGAATTAACTATTTTTATTTGTTCTTCGGATGGATTGAGTAAAATGTATGTTTAATTTACAGATACCTCTCTTCCACATAAATTTGTATGACATTTTTACATAAGGATGAAAGTGAAAAATACTTATAAAGAGAATAAAAAAATTAGAAAAGATTATATTAGTAGGAAATAATCTTCAAAACTGAAGGTGTGGGAAGTGTAAAAGACTCGCTAATTATTATGTTTATATTTCATAGACTTATATAGTTTATTAATAGTTGTGTTAATGTGAAAGCTACTGTGATACGAATGATGCTGAATAATGGCAACCATTTCGATTACTCCTTATTACGGATACTACGAAGCGTTATTTCCAGGCTTATAAAATAAAAATATAATTAAATTTAGTCATTTCAAATTAGCCTAAAACGTCACTGAAAAATATTCCCTCATCAGGTAGATATGTACGAAATGCGACGAAATGTTAAATGAGACCTTTTTTGCATTAATTTAATAGAGCTCAATTTTCAGTCTTTGAACTGCTTCATCAATCCTCTTCGTTATTTATTAGTTATTGGCATATTAACAACAATCATTGGCCAATTGAGATGAGGACAATTACAGATAAGCCCTTAGAGGGATTCGAAACGTGGACCCCAGTTTGTAAGGCTAGCAAACTAACCCCCTATACGACCGAAGCCGAAAAATGCCTCCTTTTGCCATCCACAACGAAAAAATATTTTGAGTCAATTTGAGATATTTGTTGGAGTAAAATAATATTTTTTGGGGTAATCACGATCAAGATTGAATTCTTTTTCCATTGTGAAAGTTCTATCATAAAACTGTAACGTTTCACTTCTATGCTATGAGATGAATGACGAAATTACAATTAAAATACGCTGTTGATTAAGGGTTATTGTGAGGATATTAGTTCTCTCGGCAGTGTTTCCCAATTCCGTCAACATTCCAGTTGTGTAGGTCAATGGGTACGCAAGATGAGTCTGAGGGAGAATTGAACCGTTTCTCGGAAGTGGTTTCCATACACTTTCGGAAGCAAAGGTCGTCCCCTCTATTCATTACATGCACCCTACCTTCGCCCTTTCCGTACATTCTTCACTTCCTCCTTTCAAATTCATCTTCCGATTTCCCTCGCTCTTCTCCAGTTCCAATCCTCCTCTTTGATTTTCTCTCTCAAATTTTCCTCCATCTCCTTTCACACTCATCAACTCCATTTCGCTTACCAATCAACCTACCTTCTTTCTTCCTTCCAAATGTTTTTATTCCCCCTCTCATTCTTTCTAAATCAAACGTTGCTTTCCATTCTTCCCATTCGAGGTTGGGGATGCTTATGCTATCGACTTCCTATTTGATGTGAATATGAGACGAAATTCCGCCCTAAAAATGACTTGCTTTTATCATTAGAGTTCTGAGAGCTGATATATTACAGGTACGATGGCCGTGCTTTATTCGGGAAATAAAGGAAAAATGCGAAATGAGTTAATTAGATCAATGGACTCTTATGAGGGTATGATTAACATTTGTTCTAAAAAAGGATTACTTAATCCTTTTTTAGAACAAATGTTTCGATTGGTTTGAATTTTATATTAATTGTTGTTATGTTATATTATATCGTTCATCCGATATCCATTTTTAGGTCGATCTTGAGGGGATTAATATTTAGTGAGGTAAAATATTTCCATCGTATTAAATAAAATCACATATATATCATTACATTAAAAATATTACTCCTTATATACGATTTAATATCATAATTAGTATTTAGTACCCTAGATTCGACCCTTAATACTGATTTTATTCTTGTAAGATCCTATTGCAACTATATTTTCAGGAAATTTTTTCTTTGGTTTAAGTCCTTATTTGATGCTGTAGTTCCTTATATCTACATTTCCTTCAAATGTTTATGATGAAAATAAATAGAAAACTATGCAACATTGATGAAAACGGATTTAGAATGAAACATTGAGTGCAGCATCAACGAATCAGCAGATATCTCCGGAGGTTTAACCTCCATCCGAGAGAGACTCGTCAAACATGTCAAACTTTAGGAGAGGTAAGGAACATATTTTTGCGACCTTCGTTGAATTTGCGTTGGTATATGAAGGGGAATGGCGCCAGGCGATCATCGAAATCTTCTCTCAAGGCCCAGCTGAAGGAGGATTACATCGATCACGCCCCAAATGGGAATGAAGACTCCGGACGCATACCTTATATGGCTCTGCCCTTTTAATTCTAGAGATAACGATCGCCGTTTATTATAATACGGAAGTCTAGATTTAAATGCGGCGCTTAAGAGCCAATCATTCAATTTTGACGGGATTCGTTCCCAATGAAATATATATGGCGAGATATTCGGCCGAGGCGTATATTAGAACTAAGATTCTCGTTGGAAAAAAATGCGTCTCGGGTTCGATCTTAATGTAAGCCCTATTGTACTAATATGGAGAGGTGTTCAAACTCTAACTATAAAAATTCCTCCTCATAACAAATAACTATTACAATAAACAAAACCCATAGGAAGGCTGAGATGAAAATTGAAAATAATAAAAACTTAGTTTTGTGAGTTTTAATTTCCAAATTTTTATAGCTTAATTAATTAACTTTTAAAAGCAGCATAGCAATTTCATCATTTGCTACCTTACGTTTCTCTAATAGAAATAATTCATTCGATTTAAGAACATCAATAAGGTTAACGCATCACCTTGATTTGGAGTTATGAGAGGATTGAGAAAAATATAAATAAAAAGACGGATAAGGGAGGAGAAATGAAGAAAGGGAGCAAACTATAAAGTCAACTGAAGAAATGAGTGGAGTCTGAAGGAAATGTTCACAAAAAGTCTGAGGAATATAAGGTGCCTTATGGAAAAGTTCCGAGGATGTATAAATGGAAAGCTGTGCACATTGAAAGGAAAGTGAGAGGGACTATAGAGAGCACAAAGGCCATTAGTTCGCTATCCGTGGTGGTAAAGAATTGTTGACATAATGCTGTTTCGAGATAATCATATTGCGTCCTAATAAGGAAACACAGGAAAAATACTCTTTGGGATTTATTGAAATTGGAATGACAGTCGCCTTCAACCCTCAGGGATTCTCAGAAGGTGTCCCTGAATTTTTTAGAATAAATTAAATATCTCGCGTAATGAAACGTTCTGTAGGTGCCAACTCTAAGTAAAGTCAAAACTGTCTTATTGATAGATAGGGACAAATTAAGCCTCCTAACGTCTGACTGTCTAACATTCTCTTCGCTAATATAAACAGGATTTGTCATTTTAAAGGCAGTTATTAGATACCCTCGGAGCTCTTACCACTATGTGGATTTCAGTAAATTTGAATGATATCTCGTAAGTTTCTTTTGACAAATAGTCCATTTGTTGAAGGATTTGTATCGTTTTTCGATCCCCCATCACTTTCCAGGGACCAAACCATCTGACATATTCGCCTCTGCCAAAAGCATCTCTGAAAACCAACGCCTTCTCAAAGTGTCCGACCTTCGCTCACTTCTGTCACACGTCCTTCCCGTTCAACTTCACCCAAACCAGCCTTTTGTGTTCTTCCCTCTGTTTTCACGACATCTCGACACCTATTGAACGTAGAGCTACCAGATTTACATGACTTACTTCTTGGGCGTGGTCTCTTCGCTGAAATTACACTTCAAAACTCGCTGTCATCATGTCTCGGCGTGACTGAAAGTAAGCCTTGAACCTGAAGTTTAAGTTTTAAAGGTTGAATGATTGTACGTTTTCGCTACCGTGACTTTTATGCGAAGCTTTTCAAAAATAAAAACTGCCTTTTAATTTAAATCCGTGTAGGGAGATATATTTGTAAGTATATTTAAGACGGAGGTGTGAAAATTTAGAAATGTATACTTACGGTGAGACAATACTGAATGAAAATTAATGTGACACATAAGGGAGTAAACCCCATATCATTCAGTTTGAAAAGAAAGCTTCATATATTTATAATTTTTCTACCCGATTTCAACGAAGCTAATTAATATGAGTATCTTGAGTATGAGTATGAGTCAAGGAAATATTTTTTAAGATAATTTCGAAGCCCCATTGTTTATATCCAGTGGAGGAAAAAACTAAAATTTGCACAGTTTAGCTTAAAATATCTTTAACCATCACGTACCATTTTGAAGTCGCTCGGAGACCAATATTTGTTTTTCTTCATTAAAGTTTAACGCCTAAATATACAAATCGTTCCAGTAATTAATTACGCAGCAGCAATTAGTTGAAGGCTGTGGCACATAATGTAAAGAAAACAAAATTTTCGAGAAATGAGGAGGCATAATCTTCCCACCATGAACGAATGGTTTTGTCTAGCAATAGAACCTGTGGGTTTGTTAAATTAGGCCGATCGCTGCTATTTACCATTCTGAAGAGCTTATCCTAGCAAAATATACCATGGAATTGAAGGCGAATTTGTTTTTACTAATATCCTGATAGAAGAAAAAATAAAATTTTGCTATCACCATCTTCGAGATAAATGAATTCCAGTTCATCGCCAAACGTCTCCAAATACGACAGAAATCCTAACACAGCAAAATGCTCTCTATCCGCTATCTTCCTTTCCACTCTCATTTCCTTATTCTCTTTCTCTACTGCCCTCGATTTTCCGCCGGTGGACATTCGCTATTCCCAAGGGCACAAACCTTTCTTAGGAAAGCGAATGGAAACTGGAGTTGCCAGTCACCACCTTTCATCTCCTTCCTCTAATTCCATCAATTTTGAAAGAGGTACTGAATTGAAACGACAGGTCGCGGGGAAATACTTGTATAACCTCCACTTAACACCTGTCATACGTCAACAAAACCGCCACTACTCGCGAGCTATACCTTGTTGAAATATGACGTCGTCAAGAATATGGCTTCTACGTCACAGCTTCTCAACCAGTGTGCCGCGAGAGTTGTTTGCTGATTACTCCCTACAGTTCTTGACTTTCATTCATATTCCAATGACATGAAGTTAGTAAGGTTTACATACTTACAAAAGTTGGTAAAAAAGCCTGATGAGACCGGTTTGCTTAGTGAAGAATATGGTTTCCTTATGGGAAAACTTCGTTTATCGTGAAAATTATCTGTTATTCTCATTCTGATACATAGAGAAACGTAACAAATTTGGATAAAAACTTCAATTCCTTCTTAATTAATTCGACAAAATTGTCTTAGGAATCACAAACATTGATCAAAAAGTGCCAGTATAAGTTATTAATAAGTGTGAAGTAGTACTTCGTCAGCTATCTTTTTCACGAGCGATCTTCTCAACACAAAACTTTGGCAAACAAATTGACGAATATAAATATGGATTTCATTGTCTGATTTCTTATCATGGACTTAGAAAAGTATCTCGATTTAACGGTGTGGTTAGATCTTTCCTTGAGAAGATATCGTATCTACGTTGACTCACGAGTCTATTATTGTTCAGTTACGAACAAACATAAGCCTTCTTTTGAAAAATGACGTCAGCGAGATAGCGCTTCTATATTTCATTACCTCTTCGGATTTCGACAGTCATTTCATTATCCTTTTTAGTTCCAAATCCTCAAAATCGCCTCTCCATTGATGACGAGAGCCTTTCCTACGAGTTGACATTTTATTATTGAGCCCTGGAATGTTTTAGAGGCACCTAATTCTTCGCCGATTCTTGAAGCCCTGTCACCCGTTTTAGGATTGCCTCAGCTTGAGTGTTTGTCGAACCTTCCTTCCTATTCCACTCTCGTTCAGATTATCCGTGGGAGTTGAGCGATTGACGGGCGAAAATCCTCTTTTAAGCATCGCTTTCCGTACAAGGAGTAAAAAACATGCGCTGTAAGCGTCAACGGATGAGAGGAGAGAAAAAGGACCTCTACCCAGGCGGCTTTGGGTGGAATTCTCTTCTGATAGCTACGGCTATTGTGTTTTCATTTGGAACAGACGGAAGCTCCGTTGGATCTTCTAAAAAATAAAAGGTCCGAGTTATGATGGATGTTGACTCCCGGAAAAAGATCAGAAAATTGCAAACTTAGTTTTGGAAAGAGTTAGAATCTCCCCTCCTTAAAAGTGATCCTGAGAATAGTTAGCTCTCATAATTAGTTTTAATTAAGTTTATAAAAAATCATAATATCTGTTATCCTTAAATATGTTTTATAAACATATCAGTTACTGAAGCCCTTCCTAGTATTATTTACCTAAGGGTGGTTCATTTAAGCCTGAGGTCGTTTATCAAGAATACACTAACCATTGGGTTGCTATGAGCCATTTAAAGGGTTCAGAAATGCCTCGTGCATCGTGTATTACATAGCTGAGGAAACCAACATGCAAACGATTTTATTAAGGACATCAAATGTTGACTCACTTATACCAGTATAGAAATGTCTTCTGAAGAAACCGCATGATAAATAAGGCTTCCATTATCTTACCTGTAAAAAAAGAGAAAGTATAATTAATAATCGTATATGAAAAGACGCTACAGAAAGGGAATAACCACTATTTTTACAAAATAAATTATTAAAAACTTCTTGATAACCGACCTTTTCCCATACACTATCCGATGACTTCCGTGTTTGTTTCCATCTTTACTTTCCCCTTGAATCATCCCTTCAAATATTATCATCACCATTCCAACCAATCAATATTCGACCCTTCCATTCCTTCTACCGCCATATTACTTCTCTTATCTATATATCTATCACAATATACATTTCTAGTTGATATTTGTCTCATAAGGATAAGATAAAGAATCATAATATCGATATGGAAGATTACGAATAAAATATAGGAGCAGTAAAATTTGTAACTGAAGATGATAGATGGTAACATTTAAAATGCATTAAAAAACATGTCTTTCTCTAAAGGCGGTTATGATAGACTCGTACGTGAAAATTAATCGTAATGAAGAAGATCGTTAGAATTCCCTTTAACCACGACGCTAAATCATGACAAGGTATCCTATTATTCTAAAATCAGATATCCGCATAATGATGGAGAGATTAAGCCAAAAATCCAACCCTGAGTTGGAGTTTGTTTTAATGGCAACATATTATTGCATCCCTCTACCGTCAAATCTCCCTCGTTCTATACTCGGGGATCATCGCTTGAAATATCGGAAAAATCTTTTGTAAGTAGGGTGACCATATCCCAAGCGGGACATTTTCTACCAGAAAAACTCTTCGCATGATTATCGAGGCATATTTTTCATTACCTCGACACGTATATCACTTGAAAATATCTGTACATAGTGCTTTAGTTATAGAATAAGAATTTCATACAGAAATGTGAGAAATTAGCAATTATAAGTTGCCTGGACTTTTCGTTGTTCAATTACTTCGAAATATAGTCCATAAACCATAGACGTAGCTTTGTGTAAAGTTTTCTCATAAAAACAAAAAGTATTTTAGTAGTAGTGTGTTCATTATAGATTTTCAACACATCATCTCTTTCTTAAACAGAAACAAAGCACATTTAAAACATAAAATTATCCAAATTTAGCACATTTCGAGAAGCCAATTTCAGTGACGAAGGTTTTAAAACTGGAGATAATAGGTTTATTGACGATAAGGACAGGAAGGTAGGCTTGAAAACGGGGAGTTCCCGAAAAGAAAGGACAAATGGAATTTTGGAGCGACGAAAACTTTATCATTGTCTTCGGAACGAAATAAATCGCGCTTTTCGGGGACGAACTGTGTCCTCCAAATGAAAAAAAAACAGAGATTCCGCCTACTGCTGTAATATCCGGGTGTATCACATTTCAACCCTTCATCCTCCGCGGACGAGTTGTGCTAATAAAGGCCGCTTTCCACAGTATGACGCGATCTCCTAATTTCTTTCCACTGCACGAATCTGCTTCCGCTGAAATCTCATTTTCACTAACTTCCGCCTCCTCGTGCCTTTTATTCTCTCTATCTTTCTCTGCTGTCAATTCAACAGAAACAAAAATCTTGAGATATTTCACGCGCAGTGTAAGAGAAGAAGAAAATTATGGCCCGAGAAGATGATAAGAGAATCAGAAATGAGGGATTCGTAAGAAGGTGAGGATTGATTAGCCTTTACATAATTAAGAATTATGAATGTAAGTAAATACATTACTATAGTCCAAAGCAAAAGTATTGACTTATCAATCATACAATCTAACAGTCCCTTGCCTTCCCCTACTTCCCATAATACTATGTTTCTGCTCATAATCCCCCAAATATTTTTATTTTGTAATTATTAAATTTAACAAATTATACACTTTTAACTAAATAAACTAATGACACAATTGCCAAATAATAATTTTAAACAAATTAGAAAACAATATTAATGTGATGTTGGACCTCTGGTCAACATTGGGGGTGTATTCCTTACTATTGGCGGGTGTAATCTCTTTTATATACAGGTTTTATTTCGGGTTATTTCCAGGAAATACGAATCAACTTTCCCTCTGAATCCTCAATGAATACATAAATGTTAGAATATACGAAAAGTACTTTCCTCTATCCTGTTAAAAATCTCATCATTTGAGTGATATTTTCCCTGGGCTCCCTGATAGATTTATCGTTTACGGAAACGGTTGCAAAGAAAGTACGAAAGATGCACGTGTCTGTAAGACCGTGATGACGTGATTTACGAGTAGGAAGATTTTGAAAATTTTGCAAGTCCTAAAAAGGAGGTTCTTGATGGCTACTTATGGATAAGTTTGCTGAGGAGGCGAGAATGAGAAATATTAGCGGTTGTCAGAGGCTCGCGACCTTTCTTATCCTAAAACGGAAGCAGTGTGGATTGAATGACGTGCGCAAGAGAAGGAATACAGGAAAGGAATCCTATTCATATATTTACCGTCATATATTTATTTAATAATGCGAGGATAGTTCCCTATGTATAGTGATTCTTCGGCTAAGGAAAATAACTCGTTATAGAATTACATTTGTTAGCTTAGTTCTTCGCAGCGAAAACCGATTTACCTTGTGAGTCTCAAATCATAAAATGCATATGAATGAGACAGAAGATAACCAATCTATAAATTAAAATCATGAAGGGCAGGATTCAATCTTTTTGGCCAATTTTTGTTTCCTGCGTGCGTACGTGCAGAGGTATCTATCCAAATATTCGATAGCTGGCTCAAGAAAACAGCGAAAATATTCTTATTGGGCCTAAAAAATTTATAAGCAGGGATGATCTCAACGATAGGTAACATTTTATTTGTTAGAATCACATAGGGTTACATTGAAGCTTTATAGTCAGCCACACGAAATATCTCGTGTTAAATGCTTCGAAAATAGCTGTTTCCGAGTCAATACTCTGAAAATTTCAAAAATCACGTTCTCTGAGCAGGTTATGCTGTTAATTGAATTTTCACTTGTCACATTAAATAAATTATTCCCGGAAAGTGGTAATGACCGAGTATTTGCTTTAATATTATTAATTATTATTTGAGCTCAATCAGAATTTCTCTGCCGAAAGGAAAATTTTTGCTTCTATACATTGTTTATTTAATGTTATTCCGTATTTCACGGAAATATTTTGCCGTCCTAGTAAATATCTGTATTTAATTATTGATGATAATTTCATACATATGTAATTTAATCACAAACATCGATATATGCATTACACACGACATACCATTTAAGTTACTTAAACATCAATTTGAAACATATTAACATATATACGATCACCAATCATGAGCAAACTTTCTTTTGTTTCACCATAAACAACAAATGATTATTTACTCTTTCGGAGTACTAATGCGAAATTTATTGCCAAGTATATTTGTAAAGTCCCTTTCAATTAAGCATATATCATCACGCATTACACTCTCCGTATAAACCCCTTGGCGATTCCAAAATACCACCGAGGCTTCCGTAATATTATCAAGATTTTGTTCCTTTGGAAAACATTCCTTGTTCCCTTATCTTTCTCGTTTCATCTCATGCCTTAATCTCCTAATTTAATCAGTCTCCTTGCTTCTCTGGTTTCCTCCCTTATTGTTTGCTTCTCCTCCCTCTCTAACGAGGTCTACCAGACGCCCGGATTCCTCCACTGCCATTTCGACTCTCTCCCTTTAATTGAGTGGATTCCTCCTCTCCTTTCCTCTTTTCCAATCTCTCTCTATACGTACCATTTCATCAAATATATTTCAAAAAGGAAATCCCTAACATTTCAATTGTTTTCGGGTTTCGGGAAGGAAAGTAAAAATCCGAATAAAACTCGGAAGGATTTTTTATGACGTCTACGTGAGGAATTGTTCGAAAATTGGGAGAAAAATTCTCTCTCGATGTGCCTTTCGGAGGGCTTGTAGCGAGAACGAAAATACACGATAGCAACACCTTTGAATTAACCTTTTCAAGTACTGCCCAGGCATCGCCTTAAGGGGGACGAGAGAAAGCTGGAAATCAGGGTAATTTATAAATCTAAATCCGTATTTGAAAATTTGAGATCTTGTATCAGCGTTACTGTTAACTACTTCCAAAATAAATGCAAGAAGAGAACAAGAGATGATCATGCAGTAGGTAGACACAGAAAATAACTAACGAGTTCCCCAATTTTATAATCTTAATGGCAAAACATAGTCGTTGTCCAAGCAGTTTTAAATTTTCCTGATCACCCGCATAATCTGCTGATAATTGATACGTTATTAACATCTTGTAATTAATATCTAATAATAAATATTTAAATTCAATACTAATAAAATCTTATAAAAAATATCTGAATATTAATTCTAAATTATATCCAATAATCAATACATAAAATATCGACCATCCGCTCAATGAATTGTTCATAAAATAGAATTATAACTATCCAAAAATGTAATAGGTAAAATATAGGTTATTTAGAAAGTTCTCAAGAGAATCTCAAGGGTCCCCTTACATATCGTCCGAGTACGCCATTGGCTACTGATTCTTTGGGTTTGGAGGAAGGAAGACAAGAAATAAATCTTTCGTAAAAGTTTAACCCTTTCGCTGTTATGAAAGTACCATAATAAGTTACTGGAAGGGCTGCTATGAGCATGTGTACTTTTAAGGGATCCTCCGTAAGGTATCTCCATGGGGCTCCCTTACATCACATAACGAAACATGAGGCCCTGAAGTTTCGCCACAGCAAAAGGGTCGAAATAGCGGATCGCAAGGAAACATTCACGTTCCAAGTTTTGTGTACCGAAACCAAAATTTGGGAATGTAAACATGAAAGAGTCTTGCTCACCCCATAGAAGATGTATTTTTAGCCCCGTCTACTTTAATGGACCGCCCACTCCTGCCTTCTTTTACACTCAGCCTTTTTGACGTCTCATCGCTAGTTAATAATCCGGAAGTGATGCGAAAGACATCATCTCTCCCCACGCAATGTCACGTATTTCCCATCCCCTCGTCAGTCTCATTCTTTTGCCCCTTCCTCGCCATTCTCTCCTTCGAAGACTCTTTCAAATGTCAGGGACTTATTAGTTTCCAAATAGCCCGGATAAAGAAGTCCATGCCTCCGATTAAAAATGTCTCATCAGATTGGTCTCCCTTTTTCTTGTTTTCTTCGCCATTTTTCCCTTTTCCTTCCCTAATTTCGCTTTTCCACATGCTTCTTTCTGATTGCCCATCCAATCCCATCTCCCCTTTTCTATCGCAACCCTCTCTTTGCCATTCCGTCGAGACATTTCAATTTTCTCCACTTTCACTCTCAGGGGGCTCCTCAGACCTCTCTCCTTCTACTGCTACTCTACTATTCCCTACTTTTTTTCATATCAAAGCAAAATTACTTTGAAAATACCTCTTTTTTCTGATTGCTTCTTTTCTGTTTGAGCTTACTGGGAAACTTGATGCTCTCGAATAAAAGATGGAGTAGTTCAATAATACAAGTTTCCACAACAGTGCTCCTTACAAAGAATCGTATACATTTTTCCGCTTGAAATAGATTCGTTATTCATCCTAATACATGCATTTACCGCTTGAATTGTTCGGAGGGTGGAGCAAATGAAGTTTCGGAATGAAATACAAGGAGATCAGTATTAAACAGATTATACATATTTAGAACGTAAAAATTTATGCGAGTCCTAAATACTCTGTTAGTTTTATACTCAATAAGGCTATTTGAACATTAATAAGTAATTACAACAGCATGAAAATACATTCTTCATGTCCGTAATGATATTTTCGATTTGTTTCAAATAATATCAAATCCAAAATTACATTTCAATAGGAACTATTGTAATGTATACAAATGCAGCACTGTTACAATTGTCGTGGAAGCTAAAAGATTTGTATATTCTTTTCCGATTTTCTAAAATCAAAATTACATTTTCTAATTAAAGGGAATAGGAGGTATACACGAGCTACATATCTAGATGTTTCAAAATTTTATAAATATGATTTACAAACAGTCAGGGAAATATACATAAAATAATGATTACGTAAGGTTTAGAATGATGAGAAGGAGCACATAAAATAGCTATTACATAAGATTTAAAATAATCAAAGAAAGGTACACAATTTCACAATAGAGAAATACGATTTCATTTCATCCTTTGTTTTGCGCTCCTATCTTTCTTTTCTTAACTTCTCTCGCTCCGGTATATATGACATTTATGGCATTCAGCTACTCTTCTTTATCTTTTCTTCTGACTATCTTCAAGTAGCCTCAAAACAATCGTTTTCTTCAGTAACTAGCCCCCCTCTCAAAATCTGATCCACCAACTTTCCTTCATTTTATTTTCCCGATCAAAACCCTATCCGTTCTCATCATCCTCGGCCTCACTTTTTCCGGCTTACTTTTTCTAACTAGAGTTTTTGTAGAGTGTCTTTTAATATCGAGCCTATCACTGAAAAATACCTTTATACTAATCCTAAGCTCCAGTAATCTTTTTCTAAAATCATTTCCGAGACCGATAATCTCTAAATCTTTTCATTTTATCGATTGATCAACCTTTCTTGTATTAATAACAAATTATTGTATTAACGAACTGCTTCTTGAATCTTTCTTCGACATATTTCATAGAAAATATTAAGATGGTAATGTTATTCCATTCAATTGATAACTTTATTTACAATTAATTCTAATAAACCAAATATTCCATTACAATCGTAATTATACTTCACTTTAACAAATACTGTTCGAAACGAATTAAAATTACAAAAAATAGACCCATAGTGTATTCACAATTAGGATAAAAACATAAATTTTTCCGTTCTCAGCTCAACATATACCATGTTCTTTTACAATAGCAATATTTTACGTTCCCAAAATAAGTGATTCGTCAATGTTTTCTACATCATCAAGAGCTCTTACTCTGCAAGCTATAAACGAACATGAAGTCAATCCCCGTCGTTTGAACCTAAAACTTAACCTTTAGGTTGCGGAAGAACGTGAGAATGAAAGTTTAAGGTAAATAATAATAAAGGAATATCAAACGCAATTCAGAATGATCAGCTCAATTCTCAAGCATGACATTGTGAGTAGTTATAGCAAGATCACTGCTGGATTCGCTTACTATGATTTTCAAAGATCTCTACTTTCTCTAAGCAACAAGAAGTTGCCAAATGATGAGAAGTGAAGTGCCTGAACGATCATCTTTATGGCTGGCTCGGGAGGGATTCGCTAAGATTTCAGTTTATAGCTACCACTCGCCTACATTTGACGTAATAATGCGCGCGAGAGAAGACAAATAAGGGGGCTGTTAATGTCAGTCATGGAAGCCCATCTTAATCTATCTCTCAGAGCTATAAATTTTGCTCGCTCGGTAGAGGGCAATTTCGTATGTAAACGTGGAAGGTTGTGGAAGCGACAGAATAGAATTCCGGAGAAAACAATACTTTTTAAGAAAGTGATAAGCTTAAGCTGTGAGTAATCTATCTCTGGACTTTAGCCTGTATATAAACAAACATTTTCTTAGATTTCAAACAAAGGAAGGAAAAATCGGAGGAGGAACTATATTTATTATTTGATAAATTTTTAAAAAGGAATCGGTACATCAAAACACTCTAATCGCAATATTATTTCAGTTCGCATTCGAAAAAACATTAGAACTTCTATATTTAGCTACAAAAAGTTATGCTTACATTTCTCTTTTACACTGAGTTTAATATCCCTTGCAATTATGTGTGTACGGATTCTTGAGTGCAAAATCTTAGAATATCCTAGGATAGTCTCAGGCGTGACTTATCTAGCCGAAAAGTCCCATAGATGAACTAAATGAAAATGAGTCCTTGAGCGATGTAATCAAGAAGCATGGATTCAATGTCACGGAAAATAATTAGAGATCATAATAATCTATTGGTAAAGAAAGATTATTATTCCGTAAACGAATACGGGTACCGATACCGCATCATAAGATTCTATTCACTAATATTACCGGGCACACACAGTTTAAATAGTATATTACTATAATAGCCACATCATACACCGCGAAGATGCGGTTAATCGAGAGATTATCGGAAAGTTGACTTGGGTAATGGGTCATAAATGCATCCTTAATACGATATTACTCTCATCACCGCCACCGGAAATTCACCACTATTTCAATCACATCTCTTGGAAACAGGGCGTGTTCTCTTAGCACCTGGAAACGGGAATGCTGATCCATCGAGTAAGCATGCTGCAGAATTCTTGGCATCATCAATTGGAGCGATTCCACGTTCAAGTGCACCTGTGTCGCCACCTCTCTTTTGGCGAATTTCCCCGAATTTCGGAACTCATACATACGCTTACTTTCCGGAATGGATAGAAAACAAAATAGGACCGATATCCGCGCTGAAAGAAATGCGCTGGAACCAATCGACGGTCGCGCAATTGACCTTGCGAGAAACCAGTCGTGAAGGTGCTTCAGATGAAATATTTACGTTTGGTTTATTTCCGAAACGATCTTGCGGCTCAACGTTTTAAGTGGGTAATATCTCGTTAATAACACAAGGGCAGTATAATTACGGCATCATATGATGAATTGCAAAATGCAGCCCGGCGACTGTGGTGGTTTCATCTCCTAGCATATTTTTCGGAAGAAAACTTAAAAGCTACCCAGAGCGGAGCTGAGCCTTATTTAATTTCAAAGTTGTTTTATAAGAAGTTGATTTTATTTGAAATTATTTACAAAGCTAAGGCATTAAAAAAGAACCTCCATATTGAATTAAAAATTTCTATCCATAGTACATACATGTGTAAAATTCAAAAATGAAAATTTTGATATAAATTTTAAAACTTCTTCCAAAATCGATGCATATCCCTGCGACCATTCATCAGCCCGTAGGATGGCTAGAGGTCGAATGAGGCTTTCTTAGCAAGATCAGAAATGAGGTAATTTACCCTTATTTTCCTCTATGAAGTAGAATGCTACAGACGGAACAAGTACTTACAAGTGAAACATAGAATAGCCTTTGGAGGAGTAGTTTCACATCAATCAGTAAGAAATCAAATGAAAGCCATTATCCAGTATTACTTTTGAATATATCAACTGTTAACATTTTTCTCAATTTTCAATTTTTATACATCATAAGAGACCTATGTATGCTATATGATATAGTACATTAGTATTTTACTTGTAAACTAATCCTACTGTCTATGATTTTCAACCTTGTTGTCGTTAAACAAATAGCTAAAATTTAATTCCTAATAAAAGGATCCTATACGAATATTACGTAAGATTTTTAGCACGCTTTCCTACCAAAACTAATTTCTCGGAATTCGTAGGGTTTCTTTAGAAAACTACATCCTCCTTACAGTTCGCTTTTGATGGGTTCTTACGTCATCTCTGATTCATTTCATTTTAGATATATTTTCATCCAGTCGTACTTCTGAAATGCTTAAGTGCATTTTTGGAAAACTTCCACATCACAAGGTGAAGGAGCCACTGTAAATACCTCAAGGGGTCTCAGATGACGAGTAGGGAAGAATTCGTTTCCTTAAATGTCTTAAAGTAAATTTCCTAGAAAAAAATCTTTTGGGAGAATATTTCATAAGCTGATGAGAAGCTTAACTTGTCATTCTCGTCGGAGAAAAAACGTTTTCACTCATTCCTGGAAGTATTCCATTTTCCTTCGGTTCCACCAGCGGGTATTTCCTCGTCTTATTTTTATCTTCTCTTTTAGCCATTAAACTTGCGCGACGGTTTCCCTTCTTCAGAAAACCGATGATCCAAGCAAACTCGAAGAGGGAAGAGTGGCAAATGCGATTCATACTTCGGAGTCTCCTCGAGGGCTACTTTTCCTGAATTCTTAGTCTCGGGTCCATTTCAATCTCTTGCATTTTTAAAAGGAAAAAGCGATTTGATTCGTGAGGTACTTCTAGGCGACTTGGACCACGGGGAAATTCACAGCGTGTTAAAGTAAGCGATGTTTCCAGTCACTTTGAGAAGGAAAAAGACCGTTATGCCCGAGATTGCCAGCGTAAGAAGAGAAGAGTTGAGTAATTTTTTATGACTATATGTCATAATTAACTAGATATGGTAGAAAATTTGATCTACGACGAATATCATTAAGAGTAGTAACTTATCCTATTGAAGTTTTTCAAGACATATTTTCCTTCATTACTGACGGACTATTTTCAGTTCTATTGCTTATGAGGGAGAAGTTTGAGCTGCCGTTTATGATTGAGAAAATACTCGTAAAATAATCGAACTTCAGTAAAACTATCGTCTATCCAAGTGTAATGTTCGGGGTGATAAAAACGATTTTTACATGCATTAATTGAGGAATAAAGTTAATAACCAGGCACCGAATACAAAATGATGGGGAAGATTAGAAGTAATTCACTTTCTACGCAAGATTTAATTAAATAGATATAAATTTGATTCCGGAATTACTGCTATGCCTAATTATTGAAGCTCAATTGGATATATCCAAACTCAAAAATTTCTATTTATTAGATGACTTAATTTATTAAAACATACTACAAATATGACAAATTGAGATCTCGACGCTTTTCGTCAATAAATTTACAACCGTTGGCAACAGAGAACTGATATCATCAGAAAAATCTGAGTTATTCCACAGAAGTTGAAAACTATGCTGTAACTCTCATCCCCTATACATTTAAGCATAGATAAACGAGTTAAGTAAGGCATATCAATTGAATTGGAAGTAGGTTCTGAGAAGCAATAGCTAAACGTTGTTGGAGAGAATTCAATCATAACCCTCTGGGGATTAGAGATAGGATATCAAACAGAAATGGAAAGATAAAGGAGGCGATTGATAAAAGAATTGGGTCGAGTGGATTGAAAGCAAGAAGACTAAAGAAGGAAATGGAGCAAATTGCAGGGAGATGGAGCAAGGTGCTATAGAGATTCACTTAATGTACAAAGGAGTAATGTTTCTTCAGAGACTTCATGCTGCACAGCCGAAAATTAAATCGTAGGTAAAGTGTCAAGGATGCAGAATGTTTCACGTACAAGATCGAAATTTTATGTGAAATACGAGAAAATAGATAAATGGAAATGGATCGGAAGCATGAGAGAAAACCATTTCGTTCCTGAGAAGCCATTCTTTTCTGGAATGTTCACACTTAGGAATTTCGAAGTATTCACTCTATATTTGACATAAAAAGCGAAAAATATTGGACTTTAAGTCGTATTTTATCAGCTTGTTAACAAGGGTGAATACGAGATTTAAAAAAATTATAATCTCGATAATTTACATTCAAACTGTATGAACACGTTAATGAATATGCATATAAATGTGCCTACCACGAAAACATGGTAATCGATTATATTTTACATTTACATCTGTAGAAAAGTCTGTATATAGGAACACAATTGTTTGTCACAATTGCAAGCTTTCCAGTATGTAAAAGCAGCAGGAATGAAACTAATGGGCTACTTTTTGATTGTTTTTTACTCGTGAAACTCATTTAGGAAGTATATAATTCGCTATAATTTTAAGAGAGAGAAGAAAAAAACGAAGAGAAAAAGATGAAATGTATCGGTGAGAGAAAAATGTTCTCGAAAGAGAGAGAGAGCAAATACATTTTAACCAACCAGTGCTCAAGATTCGCAAATAATCTTGACCCGAGTTTCATTCGTCCTTGCCAAAGTTGAGACATTTTGCTCTCAGCAAACGACCCCTTCTCAAATGCGGAGTATTTATCTCCAGCTCTCATCTCTTTTCCCTTCCCATTCGCTAATCCCTACATTTCAATCTTCAATCGTTGTCTAACTTGGGGAGGGTCATCTTCATTCATCGACTCACACTGCGTTTGATGAGTTTCCGGTTTTTCTCCAGAAGAGAGGCACTTACTATAACCCTCCGCGGGTACCATCATGTTTTCATCTCTAAATGAGAGATTCTCGTTAAGATTTTTTGGAAGTGAAAGAGGTTTTTGGCGGAGAAATTTTCTTTTCCCCTCGAGCTTGTTTGCGCTTCGCCATCGCCACACCAGCATTTCTTAAAAGCAGTTTCTATAACGGATACCAAAGCAAGCAAAACGTAACAGCAGATTGATCGATGCATTTTAAATATTAAGACTGAGTGCAATTTTCATGTGCTAAAATAAGGCAGAGAACTTCGCACATTAAGAAAATATTTCTTCAAGACTTGGAGACGTAGTACCCTGGCCTATCTGTAAAGCATTTACTCTGAAGGCGGGTATGAACATCATATATATAATAGATTTAGAATAAAATAATAAATGTATACCTAACTCTTTTTATTATTATAAGGATATGAATAAAATAAATATACCAACGTTATTATGATATACTGCAACAATATATTGTTAAATTGATATAATTACAGGAGTAAAAATACCAGATGATAAACGTGAGAATAGCTAATTTGACATTCCGA
This sequence comes from Pachydiplax longipennis, assembly GCA_036926295.1. Taxonomy (NCBI): domain Eukaryota; kingdom Metazoa; phylum Arthropoda; class Insecta; order Odonata; family Libellulidae; genus Pachydiplax; species Pachydiplax longipennis. The sequence continues at coordinate 18,503,792 of JAVFKF010000012.1, forward strand.
TATAAATCGAACAGAGACATTCCAAAACTAAAAATTCCAAATAAACTCACCTAAAAATTCTACAAACAATCTCAAGGAGCATCAAGACTATTTAACCACATTGGCTTCTTAATCATTCACTAAGTTATTGGATCAGTTCGCCATTTCCTATCAAAACGATACTGAAGGAACACGTACGAAACGTGTGATGAAACAACGAAAACAAAACGACGAGGTCCATTAAGAATCACCTTAAGATAGCAATGAGTCATTTCGCTCAATGTTTCTCCTGGGCGGTAAACAAAGCGGAAGAGGAAACCGGAAGGTTGGCACGGAGATGAAGAAGAATGAATTTGCGGATTGAACGGCTTAAGGAGGATCGCCTGACCTTGAGCGAAGGACTCCCACGCAACTGACGGAGAAAATGCTCGTAACTCTCTAATTTCTCGGTAAAGATGTAATCAGCAATAGAACAAGTGAGCGTTTAATTCCCCATTTAAATTGAACGCTATGATGAACGATGTTACGAAGGTAAACAGCAGCTGTTCCCAGAGAAAGAATGTAGAAAGATTATGAAAGTGCGGATACACGTGTTTGCCGACAGATTTAAACCTGCTCTGTGATTCTTGAACGCAATAGCTTTACGTTTAAAATACTGTCAACAGAGCGTCAACTTAATAGCAGAGAAAGGATGAATTTTTCAAAAATTAGAGCGTAGAGCAGATATAACCAAGCTGACTCAGTGTTTTGATGCAACGATATTGGAAAACAATGCGGCGAAAATCACCTTGATTGACTTTCATTTTTTTCTTGTATTTAACAACATCGGAATTAACTTGATTTATAGAGTTACTCTACCGGAGGAAGAATCAGACTACTGCGAATCACAAATTATACATGGAATATCTCACACTGAACTGACATACTCAATGGATAAAATTTAAGTTACAGTTGGAATTGAATCCTATAGTTAAATAAGTCCGAATTTACATGCATGCGTATAAACATTAATTTATGGTATATGATGTACTATTATGCATATTTACGAATCGGTCTTCTTCAAATATAATGTAATCTGAGTAATCGTGAAAGGAAACTTAATTGAACTTCCTACTGTCCAACTGTTTGGTATATTTTCATTTAAAAATTGATATTGAACTTTTGATTATATCAAGAAAGAATCGCTCAAACGATGTGTTCGGGTTCTGCAATGTTATTAGAAGGAAGAAAAAATATTCACCTTACACACTAGCTAACTTTCTCTCAATATCACGGATCAAAATCAGGATCTTATACTTAGTGGAGCAATCTGGAATATGCTAAAACCCTTTCGCATACTCTCGAACCAGCTGCCTCGACAAGATACTGTCGTTGAGTTGAACTACTTGGGATTGCCGCAGGTGACTGAGACAGATGTGAAGGAAACTTTATTTCTAAGTCGATTACGGAAGATGTAAGGGATTGAGGACAAACCTAGAGGTCGAAAAGTAAAAATAAAACAAGGTTACGAAACGTAGATACCGAAAATTATAAAACATATAGATAAAAGCCGTCATCCTACCACATCTTGGTGACTGTTTTTTTAATAAGTTTTTTCGCTCCGGAAATAGAAAAATGTATCTTTCTTCTACTTTTCTCTCAGTATCGCTCATGGCTATGACATTGAAGTTACTGAGGAATGAAATATACTGAACGACGGCGTTGATTAATGTTTCCCTTTGTAGAATGCTACGAAAAGTGTAACTCCTAGAGTCATTGTGATTCTCTTGCGTGGACTTTCTCCGCTTATAGCACAGAAAAGCAAGGACAAACTAACTCATCCCTCAGTAGCCAAGTAAGCCTCATCCCTTTCTTTTAGATCTTGGTTGCTAATGGTAGATGGAATGTCATTTCAACCTGCCCTCGGGCTGAATACTTTACGGAAAAATTCTCAAAAATTATTCGGGCGCTCAGAAACCAGGTTGGGCGGTATTTGAAAAGTATTGAACGGCCGCCCAATTTAGAAGGGTCTCCGCCGTGTATCACTGGTTGAATCCCCAACAAAAGAATATACATTTGAAAATTGGGGCGATCTCTCCATATTTATATTTGGACAGGACATTGAAAGTTAATTGATTCCCACCGTCCTCGGCTTGTTTTGGTCTTTTCCATGTCTCTATTCTCTGCATTTACACATCGTGTGATGAAGAACTCTTCTCTGATAAATTTACGAAATAGAGCGCATTTTCAATGTCGCGCCAAGGACTGCCCACAGCTTCCTCATTCCATAAATAAAGCAATGAGCGGAATGATTTGTTCACTCGCTGTTCCCACGCGTACGTGCCCCGCAGGTTAAAGGATCCGACCCACTAATATGGGATTTCTTGCCCCGCGGAGAAAATCGCATTAACCATTTGATTCGGCGCGACGCAGTCGTGGAAACGTGCGGCGAAACGTGTTGGATTGAGATGGAAGAACAGTGGACGTCTCATTTGCCAGAGGAGTCGCATAAGGAATGGAAGGTGCGTGGGAAATAGATCCGAGGCACGCGATGACGGCAATCTGCAACGTGACTTATGGTTAGGTGTCCACACGTCCTGGTTTTCCGGGTTCCACTCCCGAATTCAATCAGCTCTACCGCTGCACCCAGAATGCATTACCGGGAACCGTGACGCAGAGATCTCGTTCTGAATCATTTTATTTGGATAACCCTCAGCTCTGGACAATAGATTGAGAAACTTTCTTAAACCGTGTTTAAACGTTTGACAAACGTGATATACATTGGTGAGCATTATCTTTCCCAAGGGAAATGAGAGATGAAAATTTCACACAGGAGTGGGACCCAAACCCAGATCTGTTCTTTTTTCCTTGGGGATTTTCCTTATGAATACAAATTGAAATTATATGGGCCAAGATGTAACATGGTCGAACAGAGGACTTCAGCCTATAATCATGCATAGTTTTCCTTGTAGTTAGTAATGCAATGTCTACGATTAACAATTCGCAAATAAAATCAATGCGATCTTTGTAAATATCAGGAAATCAATTCTAGTGTAAATATTTCAACACCTCGAACTACGAAATGAATAAAGAATGCATTTATCCGGGTTACGCCCCGAATTTTCCTGAACGATATCTATTTCCTGGTTTCTCACCTTCGTTCTTCCGATACCAAGCTGATGGTCTAAATATAAATGTTACTGAATCATTGATTTCAAATTATCGCTAACAGCAGTAGGTATACACACCCATTTACTTCTAGCATTATCGATTCACTGATTATTTCTAATCACTAAGCATTCCTTTTCAGACAATCACAGCCTTTTTTTCTTTCAAATCCTTTTATTTCTTTTCTAGATTAAAAACATCGAGCCGAGTTTATAATTTATTTTTAAAAAGAGGTCCATTATAAATTTCTAGCAGAGTTTCTGCAATGTTTTCACGAAACGAGGAGCGGGAAACTCTCGCTAATGCCACTTTTCGGAGAGTGGTGACGTACAGCGAAAACAGCGAAGATAATCCTGTGATATATGCAACCGCAATTACACGTCCCAACTGTAGAGGACCCATCTGGACTGCGGATGTCGTCATGTTCCTTTCTTTCGAGAGAAAGGGAAGGGGATTCCTTTTAATATATCGCGACCACAAATAACGGAAAAGAATGGATCCGGCAATGAAGCCAAAAACCTTGATTAAAAGTAGCGAATATTTCGTGATAAAACGAGACACTCAATTTACGGTCACTATTTCGTGAGGCAAAATGCATTACCTTTAAAAGAGTATTCCATTGTAGATAACGTTCTCATTGCTAATACAGTATGTGTGAATTATTTTACTTTCTTAATGTGAAAGTGAATCTACGACCGAGACTGACCATCAAACCACAATATCGCCCTAATTAAATTTGTAAGTATGCATTAATGCATAAGTCCCACAATTTTACATGGAACAGATGTATATAATGATTCATTGTACGTCGGAATTTTTCCACCTTCCGAGATATCTCAACCAAAAAATGATTCCTTGAAAATTATGTTGGCAAGCAAAAACGTATGCAGAATCCTTGAATATATGTCAATAAAAATCTGACAAAAACGACCATTTTTCCTTTTTACTAAGAAAAATTAGATATAAAAATGTTTTGGTCAATTCTCTTTATACAATTTTACGTAATTTTCTAAAATAATTTTCTAATAAAGTAATTTTATTTAACCTTAAAATTTAATTTAATAAGAATACAACTCGAGAGCTGGATATTGAATAGCACAGGAAGTGTTTGTGCTACCGAACTTGAATGTACGTACGTTTCTACAGCCATAAAATATAATATGTACATAATAATATAATGGATGCATGACGCTTCCAAGAAAGAGAGGATTATCTGATATGATACACTAAACCCCATAACGAAAACTACCAATTCCACTTACGACTACTTGTTTGGAACCAAACCTGTTCCTAAGTGTGGGAGATGGTACTTTTACATTCTTCCCTTTCCAATCTCTCTTCACTTACATATCTCTTCCTGAGATATCTCGCCCTCCATCTTCTGATTCCCTCCTCATCTCCTCAAAGCATCTTCCCTTTTGAAGTCCCTTCTCAGCTTCGCTGGGTTTCCTCCTTTTAAAATACCCTCCCTCAGATAGACCCCCGCGTTATAGGCGCTCCAATAACCCGCCCCGTCCACGTTTTCCCCACAACCCCGCGCTAAAAATGGGAAGACTTTCCCAAGCTTTATTTGCACATTCCATTCCTCCTTCTCTGAAGATACCAATTCCTGCTCGGCATAAGGCTGAGTGCACCTCCGTGAGTGCCCTTCCTGGAAAGGTTTGCTTGTAACAAACGGTGGCTATACCTTTTCTACCCATAAGAGAATACAATTTTACCCAGAAGTGTTTTTAATACGGTATTACAGAGATAATCCAAGACGCTAAATTCATAAAATAGTCGTTGCTGAGAGGATGAAATGCTCAAATCTCTGACTTGGTTATTCCAGCGCGAAAATTCGACATTGAATAAATATACTGAGGGATAAATAGGCTCACCGTAAGCCCTGTTTTAGAACTGCGTCTCATTTATATCTTCAACATCGTGTTTTTTTCTCTTTCGAAACCTCAACTATTAAGTTTGATCCAAGTTTGATGACTATGCTCTCATAATATTAAAAATTACTAGCTATTAATGATTAATAAAATTGATATTTTTTAGACAAAGTCACAAATTAAACTACTAGATACTAGTAAAGAAAATAGGAGACTTGATAAACGATCAAAGCTTTTGGCCAAAGAGAGATTTAATATTGTTTCTAAAATTGAACCGTTTCTAGTTAAAACTTATTAAACAACTTAAACTGTCAAGGCATATCTGCATGTGGTAAACAGGGGCGATTTTATCACTTTCTTAATTCTTTCTAATGAAACTCTGCATTGAATACGTGAGAAAGACTGGTCGAAACTTGTGTGAAAAACATGTCCCGTTTTGTCCCGTTCTAATGATGGGAAATTCCCGTTTTCGATTGGTTGCGAAAAGGTCAGTCTAAGGATAAGGAAAACGGCGTGAAGTTGTATGCATAGATTAAAGGCGTTCGCCCATTATAGAGCGAAATCTACTGTTTTCAATGGTAGAGAAAGAAATTGACGTAAGTAAGGTACGTAGAAGCGTGAATTACTTAGGTGGAGCAATCGATGTAAGATGCGGAAAAACGTAATTAAATGGGTTAGTACTACTATTTGAAACATCAACATAAGGCGTATACCACCGTTTTTTTCACAGCAATGCGTCAAGACTAACAACTCTTTCGTTAAGCTTCCGATAATTATCGTATGCAGCGGTGTTGAATGAGATTGCGTTACTTAGGAAATTTTGTGATTTTTGTAAGAAATAATTGCTCTCGTTGATGTTTATACATGCTGACATGTTACGTTATTGAATATTTATTAGAAAAGTTAGCAGAAAATTTATTACATTAACCTGCTTTGCACCAATCTGCATTGTCTTATACAAAATCACTAAGTAAAGAGATTCTTCACCTTTTCCTATGCGATTGTAGGCAAAATCCTTTTCATAAACATTGAAAAAGACCGATTACCTTGGTCGTACTTTACGCCTAAAATTTATGTATTGCTTTGATAAAGTTTGAACTTACGATTTCCGGGAAGGGGTTCATATTCAAGAAATGTCACCAAGGGGATTTCATTTCCTTACCTGTAAATAAAAGAGAGGATTATTAGTCAAATATTTACGGGATTTTATTTTCAACTCGGATACGAAAACAAATTTTATTACAAATTTAGTTATCGAGAAATTTAAAAATAGTTATAATACAATTATTGGACTTTGATAGTTTTAAAGAACCAGCTAATTGATAATTTTCATACAATTTTTTTAGACATCTTGGGGAAGGGATGAGATACAAGAAGAAATGTTTTGACGCTTTTGAGATCCCAATATTTATCTCTATTGCGGATAAAAATTTCGATATTTATCCAATGAGAGCGAGAACAATCTCTGAGAGTTTATGGGGTGCCAAAGGCTGAAGACATCAAGAGAACCACAGCATTTAACAGCAGCATTATGGGCACTGCTAGCGAACCACAACTGGGCCAAACGTATAAACCGACATCTTAACCGAAACCATCTTCTGTAAATCACGGTGGCCAACTACCATTCCATTTCCTTCGCCCACGCCCTTCCCAATGCACTTAATCCACTCCACTTGGGCCTTCTTCTTTGGTTATTCACCCATTAAAATCACCACCGTGACCAAAAGAAGCCGACTCAATCTGAGGGCGAATCGAATGAAAGCCTTTACATGCGGGATTCGTCGGTTGGGAGCGGCGGTCATCAGTTCCGACGATTAAAACCAGAGGCGCGTGAAACGGATAAAGGAGCGCGCATCTCCGGGGGAAGGCCTTACAGAGATAGCGGAGGATTACGAGTGTTTGCAGACGGAAGAGGAGGGACTAAGAACGATTGGCGCATTCCCTTGGGAGTCCGCAACTCTCACAGGCGCCTTTCTCTACCACTCCCCTTTCTCTACCCTTTCCCGAGACCTAAGATAGTCTTGCTGTTTACCGACTATCGTTCTCTACTCAAAGACTCCGTCTTCGGATAATCCACTTAAGTGTTCAAATTGCAATATCTGTTTCAATCGTTTGAAATACGAGTAATCTAAACGAACTAGAATAAGAATTATTTCAACTCCGAGGGAATACGTAGTACTTAAAAGAGACCCGAGTAATAACATCGTTGATCGAGTGAGAATTTCAAGTAAATTTAAATAAATTTGCATTGCAAAGAAACGGTCAACCGATACTTTGTGTAATTATTCCAATAGTACTAAAAACTAAATATAAACTTACAATTCATAATGAAATAAAGTGGATAACACCTTTTAATGTAAGGCAAGTTTTGATTTGGTCTTTCGTTAAATTAAAATTTAATTGTTGATTTTAATCAATAAGAGTCCAAAAAAGGAAACCTAATTTGGAGCTCAAAAAATACGGAAGATAGTTTTTGCTACGTATTTCGAGGTGATGGACACAAAATTGATCCTGTTTCATAAAAAAGCTGCCTGATTTGTCGACATAAACCTTGATGAAGATGAGAAATTTCATGATTTGTAATCGCTTTACTGTCAGCTTTTAAATACCAAATCATGTTAAAGTAAAACGCATCGTATATTTTGAAAATATATCCTTTCATTCTTTGTCTTGTCACGTTTACGATTGAATAATTTATAAATTCACAATTATATTATCATATTTTATTGAATGTTAATATTGACTACCCTGTGCTGTAGTTATCTCAATCATTAATTATTTACAAAATAGCAAAATGATTTCCATAGATACATAGACATTCTCAACTACTACTATTATTTCTGGATAGGAATGCAGATGAACGAGTCTCATCCGGGTAGCAAAAGGAGAAAAAAGTAAGCTCTACTCTCATTGTACTCTGAACACAAAAGTGGTTTCCCTTATCAAGATGGGAGTGAAGGAGCGAAGGGAAGTTTAAAGTCGGGAAATCCAAATCGGCAACTAAGGCAATATCCATGTCCTGCACCCGCATCCGCAGTACTCCTACGCCCTCGTGCCCAAAATCTCAATCTTCTGCATTGAAATGGTGGAATGGAAAGCGCCGGTCCCTTTGAAGTGCTTCTCTCACAAGTTTTCATGCTATTCGCAGATCCTTTCCGTCTGCTACACGACAGCTTCCGAGATAACGGCGCAGGAATATGGAATGGAGGAAGATGGGCTTTTAAAAGTGGGGGTTATTTCCCGGCCCGTTTTAATGTCGTTTCCGGAAGCTAAGGGATTTGCCGGAGGTCGTTACCATTCCTTACGCCATCTGGACGCAGATGAAAAAGTTCCTTCGATTTGACATACTCATCAATTACGAAATGAAATTCAGGGGATATCATGATGCATTATTTTTAGAGAGCCTTATTCAAAATGGGAAGAAATGATGAGGTATTTGTTTAACGAGCAGCAGATAAAAACGCTGTAGACTCTCCCCCACTTAAAAGCATACGATTTTGCTCAATTCTCATTCCTATAATCGGGTGGAATGCCCCCGAATTCGGAAATGATTAGTATTTCGTTGAAATCACTTTTAAATCATCTTAATAAGATATGCAATAATTCCATCGCAGCATGTCATGTGTTACCACGGAATTATTGATCGTTATAATAAAAACAACGATAATGTTTTATCCAAAACCATGCACAAGTATGTATAGGACAAGTCATTATCACGGGTGGTTACAATTATACTATAATTAATAATTATAGTATAATTCTACAAAGACTACTGATAAATCCTGAAGATACTACTTATGATAAAAGCGATTTCTATCTCTCACAAACCACTGATAAAAATGTACTTTCTTTAAATAAAACACTTCGTAATTTCCAATGCAATATTTTAACTGGACATTACTCGTCAACGAGTTTACATCATCAGGTATCAACTAAATACTAATCGAAAATTTTCCCTTCAAGAAGAACAAAATCCTTTAAAGTTATCAGACATTTTTCATACTGTTAAAAAACCTGTGCTTATAGATTAGTTTACGTAGGATAGAAATTTAAACAAAGAAAAACTAAAAAGAGTCTCTATCAAACGAGTCAGTGAACAGCGAACCGGATGAATGAATATTGTCACTTAGGTCCACAAATAAGTCTCCTTGAAACAGAAAGTAAATAGGCCATTGCTCAATCGATCACTACCGAATGAATGAATATTGTCCCAAATAATCGCTTGGGTTTAAAGTTGCCGAACAAAACGTCCCGTACTTTCTTCAGATCAATACACAATGGTCTGCGAATTTTGGAGTAGCGCTTCTATTACTTCCAGCTCACGTAGGGCACTGCCCTTTCCTCAACCCGTCTGCTAAACTTCGTTGATTGCATCCCTTCTAAAATGTGTTCGTGTATCCTTGAGGGTACGCAATCCTCAGGTTCCGAGGACGGAGAGATAGATATCGATTCGGGTCTTAATTCGATTTCGAGTTTGTGGTTGAATGAGAAATTCCCTAAAAGAAACGCTGGCGGCGGTGTATATGTTAAAGCAGAAGGGATGGAGTGTGAGGAAATGGTAGCGGAGGAGAAAGGGGAAGCAATTCTATAAATAGGAAAGGGAAAAACCGTGATGGGGTGATGCCACAAGGGACGATGCTAGGTCCACCCTTTTTAAAGAGACGTGCGAAAGTTTACAAAACGTGACATAATTCAAGACGAGGTTTCGATTCGTAATAACGAATTTTTTATGAGTGTGTCATGTTTGAACAACAAGAATACATAGTAGAAGGAATACTAAAATATCAGATGAATGATTTTGTATAAATGAAGATGGTCTTTGTCTGGGAAAGGGCAATTGAAAATCAAGGCGGATATAGAAAAACGGGCGTATCAAAGAATGAGAAGAAATGGATTGTTAATGAAAGTAATTAAATGGAATATGCCTGGTGAACGGCGGATGAGAAGTTGAATATTCACGTCAATGGACGGAACTGGTTATCAATAACCAAACGAAAAAGTTTTCAATATGGAAATTCTGGGCATAATTTACAGCAGAAGTTGCGCTCACGTGTAGGGAGATATTCTAAACATTCTCTAAATATTATTTAAAGTTAGTAAACAAGAGTGAACAATGGATATGATTCATTTTCCTTTCCAAAAAGAAGCTTTACATTATTCGAGATTGAATGAGCGACCTATTTATTCATAAATTTTTTGAAGAGTTCGCATAAAACGTATCGAATACAAAATTAGAGTTCGAAATAAATTGATAAACAACATTAATTACTAATACTTGCATGATAAAGCGAGAGCCGCATAACGCACCCCGGAAGACGACAAGTCGGCTGGATGTTGTGCGGGTCTGATCTATATGTTAACATCTATTTCGGTCCACTCATTAAACGTTTCTTCCTTTAACGGGAGCGCTAATAAGCTGTATCCTTTCAATTCATCACCTTCCTTTTCCTCCTTAAAAAATTCCAAGAGTTATAGCTCCTCCCAAAAAAACACTGTCATTCTGTCCCCCTTTACCATCCTCACACTTAACATCACTCCAACCTTTCCCCGCACGATTCCGCATTTATATTTACATCCAGTCGTATTTTTGACTTGTCGAGACGGAGCATTTCTTACCCCTCGCTTCTGCCTCAATTTTAAGAAGTGGAATTTAATAAAAGAATAATACGCCGGCATCCTGTTTCCGAGAATTTCAGATCCACCGGGGCTTTATGTTTGTACTCGGTTGCGGGCGATGAGAAAAATGTTATTAATGCATTCCATGCGGAAGTGTTTGCGGAAGGCTCTCTTTTGCAACCCACTCATTATTTTAGATGTACGTAAATAAATCCATCGCCAAGTACTTTCTATTGTGTCTGGGGCGTTTCTCCAAGGAAGGCCAACAGCGTTCCTCGAGTGTGCTAAACTGGTGGATCTTAAATATTGTAGAGTGGTGGAATGGAACTCTGTATGCCAAATCTCCAGTCTGTTATTCTTATACGTTGGTTAGCAATGATTCTCCGCGATCACCTCCTCAATATTTCCGTACCTCTTAATTCAACCGAGGAATTATAATTGCAGAAAACGGTGTAGTGGAATTTATATTCTCTAATCGTCTGAGAAAGAAACTGAAAGGAATCAAGGTGAACAAGACTCATTTCTTCCATTTTATAAGTGGAAATCGTTTAGAAAATAGTCTCACGTAACGGCTGCGAAGGATTATTAAATCCTTAATTGTTTGCTTCACACGAATACTAGGTCGGAAAGGACGAAGGGTTTTCCTAATGTTTTCAAATAACCTACGGTGAGAAAATATAACAAATTGACTATTAGGCATTAGTTTATTATTCAAATTTTTTATTTAATTTGTAAGACAGAAAATCTAAACATATGAATTATGGAATTTAATACGTCTGTATGAGCAAAATTTTGTACCGCAAGAAATATAATATATCCCAAAAACAACTGAAAATAGATTTCAGCGCTACACGTATACAAGCTTAAACTTTTCATCTTAGGAATGAAAGAAGTAAGAAAATATTTCCAGACAAAAATAGTATGTAAAGAGAATAAAATGAGAGGAAATGGCAAATAAATATTTTAAATGAGCAATGAAATGATATGTTAAGATTTTGGTGAAGAAAATCACAGGAAACAGAGGGATCAAATGTGGTCAAGGGTTTTAAAGAAAATACAGGTACTCCAATTTTTGAATAGAAACAGAAAGGATATGTTTTGAGTATAAAATGAACTATGTAAGTGTTGTTGGTGAATCACTTAGGAAAATTTAATCTCCAACGAAATGCTTCCTTTCTTCATTTCCGGCAGAGACGGCATGGCAATTAGAAATAGCCTGGCCATCGAAGTTCCTTAGTCAGTTGATCGGAATGCTAACAGTATCAACACCCTCTGGAGGGATGGATCAAGGGTAAAAGGAGCAACATCAAAGCAGGTGAATCACTCGGTAGATAATGGGAAGAATGCTTGAATTTGGTAATCAGATTGCCTCTAGAAAGCTAACTGTATTTTTATTCCGCTATCCTCCGAGAATTGTAATTGAAATGAGCCATTTCTTTGATTCACGCAGGTATGATTTTAACAAAAAATGGTATCGTCAAAAAATCGCCAATTATGTTACATACAAGTAATGACAGCTGTATAGAGGTTTTCGGCTAACGAAAATCATTCGCTCTTTTACGGAATATACCATCGAATATGGATTCGTAGAATGGTGAACGTCTCATTTTTTTCTCCAAAATATAGAAAATAAAAAAAATATATTTTTTTACTCTATGGTAAAATTTCGTTAATTTGTCTCTTCGCCGTTTTGCTATTTCGCCGAGATGTCTTTTCGATCAGTTAGCTGACGTCCAAATGTATGAGATCATACCAGATTCATCAACTAGATGACGCCATATGCTCTGCAGATTACGAATCGGTTCCTTAATTCTCCAACAAGTCGCTAGAATCCTTAATAAATGCATTGAAATCCACGGCAACGAAGCCTTTAAAGTGCACTTTTTCAGCACCTTATACACTGCGGACGAATTCCAAATCCTAATTACCTCTGCAGATGGAATTCGAGGAGGATTTTGACCCATCTTTTGAGCGATAGTGGGGCAAAATGGCTTTCCGAAATTTTGAGAGCGGGAGGATTGGGGTGCTCTGAAATATTCACCGCAGAATTCGAATCTCTGCGAATGGAATAGATTAGGTCCGCGAGGAAAGGTGGATGCAGATAACCCTTCGGTATCGAGCGTATCGGATTCAGATAATTCACCTGCTTTGGGGGACGTACAGTAGGCAGAAGAGGGTGGCGACTAATGCCATCAATGGAGAGAATGGAAGAAAAGGCAGACAATGCTTTCATACGGGCAGATTTGAATCTAAAGCAGAGGGCGGGAATTAGGTGATTGGAATTTATCATAGGGGTGAGAGTTGAGAAAGGTTGACGTCAATTCACTTATTCATCACCTTTGGGATGTTTGGTCAAAGCAATCTATTTTTCATTCTAAAGGTCTCCACGTACCGGTAAATCTAATTTTGCAACTCTATGACATTTTGAGTAAGAATTTTATGAAGAGTAAATTAATTTATTAGTTGTTCAATTTTCAATCAGGTACCAGAAATTGAACCCGAAATTTTTCCGTTCCGGTTTCAGACTTCTGCCAACTTTAAAACCGGTTCGAACAGTTTTTCGCTCCGACCATTGCAATAGTACATCCTTCAGAAGGTTTGTTTAATTATTTCCAGCCTTTTTTCGCATACAATGCATTCGGCTTAACTTAAGAATAAAAATTGGAACTTTAGTTGCAAGTCGTAGACGCATATATTTAGTAACATTTCCTTCGATTATACTTAATTAAATGTGCATTGATAGGAATTAAAATCGTATCGGGATGTTTAATACTTTTTGGTTTCAATTTCAAGAATTAAAATTTTTTAAGGTTCAGTTTACACTCCAGCAAAAACAACGGTCTTTTTCTGTTTCAGTGTTCGATGGATCAATTTCAAGTTGAAACCCTTAATAATAAGGGTGGGTCACCTTAAGGGATAGCCCTTATGCAAGGGTGGCGATTCGAATAGAAAAACAAACGAGCATGGAGTTTAAAGCTACAGAAATACCACCGTGCTCGAGACGTGATCTAACGGAACAAGAGTCTGATGTTTGAAATAATCACAGCTTAGTGTCGGCAGTTTGATGCATTGATATTAGATGCTCGATCGTAGCGGACACCACACTCGGAAGAGCTCTTAGTTTAATAACGGGCCTTAGAAAGAGTTGACTTCAAGGACTCGATTCATTTAAGTCTTTTGGGAAACATTTCCCAGGTTCTAGAAGGATTTGTATAAACCGCTTAAAATTAGAACTCGATTAGGGGGGAGGGAATGCTACTGGAAAGCCGATAACGTCTGAAGAAATTATTCTTGCCTTTCTTAACTAAGAACAGAGGCGCCTTTCTTTGACAATGCAAAATATTTACACCCATTTTTCACGGATAGTAATTGCTGGAAAAAACGCTCCGAAAGCATTCACACGTCCAACAAAATCAATTACGTACTTACGGCGGAATTTTTGAGAAAGTCCGGGAGATTTCTGAAATCCGAGACGTTCAAACAAGCCCGTGCGGCGTTTATTTGCGCTATTCACCAAAATTTCTCCATTAATTCTCATCGATAAACATCGCAGGAGAGGAATCTCTCCAAACGTGTGCTCTGAGCGAAATATTATGACGTGACGACTGATAGGAAAAAGGCAATCGCTTGCTTTTTTCAGCGGCGAAAACCGGGGGACATCTGAAAATAAACTGAAACCGTATGAGGAAAAGAGCCGCACTTAAGGACTTGGCGAAAAGCTATTATGGGATTTTTGCCGAAAGAAAGTGAACTGACGCGGCAAACATTGACGCTGAGCAATTAAAAGAGTGAAACCGGACACCGTAATACTATTAAGAGATACAGCCCTTCGCAAGTAAAATATTTCTAGAATGGTATTTGATCTAGAAAAAGAATTCACAATTTATTGTCAAGATAGTATGTGTTTCCGAAGAAAGTGGGTAATATAAAAATAGCATTTATCTAAGCTTTACAGGATTTTATGAAAAATGCTATTCTTAGGTTCGTGGTACGTTACTAAAGCGGACTAGTTCCGAACACGGCATTTGGCTCAGATGAGCAAAGCACGGTCAAACAACCTCACTCCTCATCATACTTGGTATGCCTCATTCCCTTACAAAAGTTCGTGGCAGCTAATCATGAAGAGTTTGAGTAATTGACTACTTATCCTGTTGATGATTTTACATGTTTATGACGGACAGACATTTACATGCTGACGACCGACCAAGATCTTTTTATTGACAATGACAATATCAGTTTATCTATTTATTCAAAAATCACAGATTGACCAATATACATTACTGTACTGCACGAATGGTAATATGTGTGCTAATAAAATGATAGTTATGGTATAATATAATGGTGATTATTTGAAAATAAAACACTAAGAGAAGCCCATGGCAACCGACGAACCATAGTCAGGAAGAGTCCATTCCCAATGCGACAACGAAGGATGAGGGAACCCTTAACAAAACTGGAAGGATAGAGAGATACCTCTCGTCTCTCTCTCTAACTCACAGAAAGTTTGATGAGTTCTCATTCCTTGAGCTTTACTGGCGTTGAAGCTGGAGCAAGATCTCGCCGAAGGAGACCGAGAAGGAAAACTCTCACAATACAAACGGGTTTCCCATACGCACTTTTGAATGGCCCTGGCAGAAGACAGCAGAGACACGTGCGAATTCTGAGAAAAGCTAAGGAGAAAATCGGTCGCAAAGACGTAATCCGTGGAATAACAGGAAAAAGAGGAAAAGAGGAAACGGAATCAGGACGGGGAAGAGTTGCACGGATGCGCGAGTAAAAAAAGAATAGTGATTCCGTTCGTACGTCCGATGACCAGACCAGGAAAATACCAGAGAAAATACTATATTCTTTCTTGAGCGAATTACATACTTGAGTAATCCGGAAAATGAGGTACGTTAAAGGCGAAGTTATGATGGATAAGTCACGTTTGTTTTCCGCGTTATAGATTGTTTAAGCAATAAACAAACAATAAGATGCAAAAACGAGGATAAAACGTTGCGGAACCATGTTTTTATAATCTTTTTGCATCGTTTATAGTAACGATATCGATTTCTATAGGTTAAAACCAGTAAAATAAGTTGAATATCTAAGCATTATAACTTCAAGGCTCGAGTAATTCTTTCAGACCTCTAAAGCTAGTTTTCTCGTCAGCATTATACTCTAACAAACAATTTGGTCGTAATAACTATAAGTTTCAATTAATCTAATATTTTCACTGATGAAATTAGCCGTAGTGGAAAATAAGACCAAGTGTTTCCTGATTTCCTGAACTATTTCGCTTGATTTAGACCAACTTGAAAATTGTCCGTCTGATGCTGGGCAAAACAGAGTTTATCTCGCGCCAAACACCTATAAACATCCAACCCATGACTCCATCAGCGTAGGCCGACTTTACAACTTCCCATAATAATATCCCAAATAGGAACGCAGCGTCATCAACCGCACCTGTGGACAACAACCCCGAGATAAATGATTTTCGCTACATTTTCGGGAGTGACGGAAGACTCCGCTGCGGGCATTTCTCCCCGAAATGGTTCGGAGGACCGTGAAACAACAACCGGTCGTTCCATCAGAAGCCAGAGGACCACGCGATGCCCTCGATGCTGCCCAGGAAGCATTCCAGACTAAATGGGGGAACATTACATTGGTCCGCCTTAGGCATTCGGAGGCCCTGGGTGGACGCCCTAATCGAAAAGAGAAACGCTTGGAGACGTTTGATTGAATCTATTCTCAAACATCAAAACTAAGTAATAGTTAATTGAATCTAAGTAAGGAGAAGTAAATTGAGGAAGGATAAAATAAAATCTGTCGCAAATATTTGCTTATTGGTGATGTTCTGAGAAGTTTTGATCCAGTTGTTACAGAAAGAACAGTTATTAAGGCAGATATGTGACAGAGTAGATGACGGGTACTCATGTGGTCCATCTTTTATTACTTTTTCTATACTTCGTCCGACATCACGGAGAGATCACGTTAATCTTACGGCACCGTATATATCTTACAGAAGAATAGCGCGCGCTGTTCGTACTGTTCTATCAGAAATCAAAAACTTTTTACTCCATGCTGAATGTCTTCAAAATCAATTATCACCAACTTTTTTCTGTGCAAAAGTTACCAGAACTCGCAATTTATTTACGATAAGATTTACGCTGACTCTTCATGATGTTGGACGAAATATTGTTATGGCCTTAAGGCTGTATGGACTCAACAATTGCTCATAGCACTTGCAAATCCTGGTATATTAATCCACACGTTGCAAAAATAGTTGCTGGCAGAGTTAGAGTTACAATTATGGCATATACCTAGACGCTTGTAGTTGATTCACATTTCTCCCGAGCTAACCCTCTTCCGTACTCGCTTTCCCGAATCTACCACGCATAGGAGCGTCATTTCGCGGGATCTTTACCGACTATTACTCCTCTGTGGAGAGATGAGGAGGAAAGGAGAGACTTTCCTCTCAATCAGTTTCCCCTCAAAACTTCCTTTCCCTTTCTACTCCGCTCCACTAGACTCCGTGGCTCCTTTGTGATGAGAACGTCCTTGAGAGTTTTCTCTTCCGAGAGCGGGCAGAATGCGGCTCGCGATCCATTGAAAGGAAAAAAATGAAGAGTGGAGAAACAGTGTGGGCATTCCCAGAGGGAGGGGAGAGGGCTTCAAATGTATATTCAGAACGAAGATGAAATTATAGTCACCGCAACGCTACCCATGCGTGTCAAGATGAACTCGCTGTTTCTATTTTTCTTTCGATTCCTTTTTCAACTATCACGAGGACAATTATTGTTTCAGTTATCTAGACTAGTTTTCCCTTGCAAAATTTCACAGACGGACACTGATATGCTATTTCTCCTCCCAAATACAATTCCACTAACTCTCTGATCTCTATAAACGAATGTAAAAACACTAAAATATATCTAAAAAACACATATTCATATTCTGTATCAGTGTTCGTTTCAATATACCTCGTTTATATCGATAGATATCGATATTAACTTTTGATATTTTTAGAATTCCAATGAGCGCGCAAATAGAAAGCCAGTTCTGTTGTCGAAAGATGGGAACTCATAACATCAAGATATGTAAACCAAATGTGTACATTGGGATGCATATGAAACTGAAAAAGTATTTGTCTTTCCAGCATTATTTGAAAAAGATTTACATTTCACTGAACTTCTAATTTCACGGTTTCAAGATTCGGTGACTGAAAATTAAGCGGACACGTGACATGCCCCAAGGTCTTGATTCCAATCCAGCATCTTCCGCGCCCAAAGATAGAATCTCCTTGCCGAGAGATTAATAGCGCGGAGATGAAATAGCCTGATATGATTCCGCGAAACGTTTTCTTTCTCGTCCCACGTACGCTCCTGACCTCTGGCGTCTCAATCAACATCCATTCACCCACAGCCCTGTGCACTCCCATCACTAACACATACCGTCTTCTTCCCTCCCTTTCAGATCTCATACCACTCTTAGCCACACCCTTCCGCGTATCCTTTGCTTCCGCTGCTCCTACACTTCCCGGTTCATTTTACTTTATTCATTTCTTTTTTCCTCCTTTTCGATGCAAAGTAATGAAATAATGTCTTTTTTATGCGAGGCTGATGCAGGAAATTCTTTTCTTTTGCACAACTTATCGTCATTTAAAAAATTCCAGGAATTGATCAATTAAAAATATGTAGCTCAAGACACAATTAGAATAGTTAATGGATATAGAAAATTTTCCTTATTTCTAGTTTCAAATAAAATAATAACGACTTCATTTTGGCGTTATTGCTATGAGATTGTCTCCTTGTACATCGATATCATTGTCCTTTTAAACATACCTCATAAATGCATTCACATAAAATAATATAATCCGATAAATAATTACAGACCTTCGAGGTATTAAAAAACTAACGAAAACACTAAGAGAAAACTCAGATAGTGATGGCTAAAAGATTTGAGAATGAATTTGTTCAGAATTATTTGGATGTGTAATAAAAGTATACAAATAATATTATAAAGTAAAATCAGCCTTGGAGACATAATTTTCCAGTAACAATCATCGAAAAAAGTGCACTCTGAAAGAAATAACTTAAAACTTATCGAGGACGAGCTTAAGATTGACCTCTATTTAATTCGAAATATTAATTCTTTCGTAATATTTATGAATCATCGTCTCAAAAAGTATAAGTTTATTATTAGCAGTAATATTTTGAGACGTTCAGTAAGACTATTCCGAAATCTCATTGGAGAACTGTTCATGCAAGTCATGATTCATCACAGCTCAATAAATCTTATGAGAAAATACAATAAGAATTCTGTACCACGAGTAAACCCTGATCTATGACCTGTCTCACCTCTAGTGTATCAACATGAATAGCTCTGAATCTGCTTAATTCGATCTCCAGTTACTGCTCCATTGCGGATGTTCTCCTCGAACGCTTCCAACATAAATCTTTCGCAAATAATCTCGTTGAATCGCCAATGCCTACCATTGTCCAGTTGTAGATGAGGATCTGATGGAATCAAATGAGGCGTATTCGGAGAGCGTCGTGAAAATGAATGTATTGCGTACATCTTCCCGATGGACCACCGGAGTAGTGCTCTGAATCTCTTCCATCGTGATAGATGATCAATGGGTTCCTCATAATGCATTGAAATGAAAATTAAACCTTCTTGCAAGATATTTTAAAAAATTTGATCTGAAAAGGAGGTGGCTAATATATATCTGTAGCCCTTGTTATGTGACAAAGTTCAAATAATGGAAAGGAACGACCGCATAGGTAAACATTCTTTCAATTATGCAACAGGATATTTCCCATAAAAATATTTTTGGCTTACAACTCAGATTTTATTGACTTTGTAATTAAAGACTCATGTACGATCATGAGTACGTGCTTCAATACGAAGAATCTTAATTAATAAGCCTAGCAATGCTTAAAAAGTATTATATTACTAGCATCAACTGCAGTCAATATTTCAAGATAGAGAAAATACCTAAGCAAGACTTCCTTAAATACTTTTATCTTCACATCTGACTTCTTCAAATCATCTTTAACCAAGCGGGAAAGCGTATCACTGATATAAATTTCGATTACATCTCTTTTGTTGACTCAAGGGTCGGATAGATGAATATTTCCATCAATCGATCCGAACAAATACCTCCACTCCTTACAGAGGATGCTCTCGATTAAATCCCATTTGACTCCCTCCATTACTACTTCCGCCATCTTGGCATAAGACCGCAGAATCTTTCGCGTGATTAGCGCCCGCACCTGCAGCGTTTCCGCCGCACCCACAAGGCGGCTGTATTGCAATGACGGTGCAGAGAAAGCTAAGAAGGCCGCAAATCTCCCGACGCGGTTCGGGTGCCCGTGAAGTTGAGACTCGGCTGAGGGCAAAGTTTAAGAGCGGAAGGAAGACCGGGGAAAGGACGAAACACGCGTCTCGGTTACGACGGATGTAAAATGGGTTCTGAGAGGTCAGATGCGAACCTCTGGTGAGAGAGGGAAGGAAATAAAAAGAGACGAATGGCCTTCGGAACAACCTCTTAAAGCAGAAAGTGGATGAGTTATTCGAGGCAGATTCTATTTCCAGCGCAAGATAGGAAGAAACTGTCTTTCCGAGGAAGGCGAAAAATATCATTTATTTCTCTCTGAAAAATGTAAGCATTAGAGTAAAGGTGGACCAATTTCGCATCACTAAGGAAGACAAATATCTTTCTTTAAAGGAGAAAAGACACCGAACTTAAAATGTAAAAGAAACATATATGTCAACAGAATAAGGATTATTCATTAAATATGGAGAAGAACTGTTTACAAAATATTAGTCATGCTTAGGCCATTACTATAACATTAGCTCTCTTCATAGTCTAATAATTTACACGTTTCGATGTGACAGACGAATAGACTCAGAAAGAGGTCGATGGCATTGATATTTTGGGAACCCTTGGCCTTTGCGATGAGTTGGAACGGAAAGAACTAACAAGGTGTTTTGACTGAATATCTGCCAAAAGATCATTAGCATGGCAGTGGATCTGTAAAATTCTAAAACTCTTCAACGCTGCCGCGAATAGACCTTTATGAACACGTATACACCTTTATATATACACCTTTCTGTAATAGTCTTCCAACTCATGTTTAGAAATGCAATATTTATGACCCTGGAGTAAATGCGTCATTAATGGTGCAGGAATTACGCAGAGAAGATGGATATTCAATCCCGCATGGACACCCGTCCGAAGGTACTTAGAGCGCTAATCAAGTGGAAGCAGATTGTCACAGAGACGTCTAAAGTAAGGACGCGCAAGCGAAAGAGCCAAAGCGAATGTCATTGCTTGGGCGCGTGCTGTCCGACTCAGAGTACGGCCATAAACATCTGGCGTCCGATTTCCGGAAGAGGAGAAATAGGCTCGCGAATTCAACTTTGCTCCATTTCGGCAAGGACGAGGTAATCGATAGAGTGCATACATTAAGAGATGGGCTGCAAAATCAATAGTAGGAAATTATTCGATAAGATGTAGTTATTTTAACATTCAGTGGACCGAAGATCTGTCTCTTTAAAATACCTGGGTACAAAATAAACATAAAATGAAGAATTTCCGTCAGTCTGCTTTTATTTCACGCTATAGAGGGAGACCGCAAGAATGTATTGTAAACACAACGCTATTTTTCAAAGATATTAGCAGTATATTTCGAAAACAGCCATTCGCTTGTTCAGAACGATTGGGTTAATCTAAACTATCTTGCCAAAACATTCAATCATACCGTTCGCAGGACTATGTAGGAAAGGAAAGGCTCGTAAGAATTTCTATTGGTTTGATCAACAGACCGGCAATTCGAAGATCCTAGGAAAATTTCCTAGATGCAAAGCTATCTTCAACCCTTTTCCTTCTCTACGAAATTATCCGAGCAAACTAACGCATCTTTCTCGAAACAAGTAAACTAATATATCTTCATATTATTATTTACGAGTATTTATTTTATATTATTATTTATAAGTATTTTTTTCACCCGATATCACCCGCAAAATATCATCATCAAGAATCTCTCGGCAAAATATAAGTTACGCAAATCTGCTGACAAATAAAATGGTGTTAATCCGCCTGATTTGGGCCAATGCAATTTCGAGCATCCCTCTCTAAGCAACTGCTCCTTTTCCCGTGTCTTTGCATCTCGAGTTCACCGCTTCCACCACATTTTCATGCGAGTCGCTCTGCTCCCCGTGCCGGGGTCGAAAGCTGTCACGTCAGATTTTTCTCCTCGGTGAGGGATTGAGAGATCACTGATCACGAACAGTAACTTGAGTGACCGACGCGAGCTGCCCCACATTCTGATTGTGGCCATGCACGGGTCACTCATGTCTCTAGCATTACCCCGAAACCACTCTAGGCCGTATATACTAGAGTGTGCCCTTCATCTAATAAATTATAGATCTACTCTGACCTATTATCAATGGATTTTCACTGTTGTTTTCAGAGTTGATGTTGTGAAATTTTTCCCGCAATAAATGGGAGTCTATGTGAAATAAAGCGTGACTTAGAGGAAATTAGTCGCGGTTTCTCACAAACGACGACATGAAAATTAATTAGTAATACCAATTTTAAATCAATGAAAATCGTCTCGTTGCTCAGCTACTTGACTATTCACCTGAATTGAATCTCCATCAAGTAACCTTCCTCTTATGAATGCCATAGTTAAAGTATGTTCTTCGTTCTGAACCGGAGGAAATCAATACAATTGAATTGAAGCTTCGAAAGGGAAAACTTGTTCGACTTAAATGTACTTTACTATTATAGCTAGGGATGCAAAATTTTTAAAACAAAGTCAAATGAACTAACCTTATTTATTCATTGTTCTAATATAATGAAAAGCAATCAATGTACTATTATCGGAGATTATGGAACGATTTTAGAAATACTGAGTTTATCAGTCGTACTATGGGATGGAAGGTTTGGCATTGCAGTCACGCTTGTTGATAAAGAATAAATTATAACATAATTTAAAAATTATCTTTTAATTCAAATCAAATTAAAGAAATGAAAATTAAATTGAACCACTAAATGTTTAATTGGGAAATAAAAATAAGTATTTGAATAGTATTGCATCAGCTATAACTCAAAGCTGATAAACAACGGTTTAAAGGCGAAATATAATAAAGTAAATTAACTTTGAAAACTCACACCACTTGGTCAAATCTGAACAGAGTTAAAGGAAAGAAAAAGAATAGTACACTTGAGGAATGACACGTTCATCATCCACGCATTGCCCCTAATTTTAGAAAATCCATTGACTTCGTCGATACTTGCAGTGGGCAGAGGCCGCGGTGAAACCATAAAGAGCCGGACGAGAACGAGTTTCGGGGGGAATTTCCATCTATAACATTCAAACCCGAAGAGCATCTTTTTGGAACAGACACCCACGTCTTGAGGAGACCTCCCACGCAATAAGCTGGCCTGTGGACCCGAATAAGGAGGATTCCAGGAAGGATCACGGTTTCCATGGATATAAGCGAGAGGACTCCGTATCCTTCCGTATTTTTAAGATACGGACGTTTAGGATTCTCTTAAAAGGATTCCAATTTTCCTCGAAAAGCAATCGCTCGACTGCCCTATTTTTAACGTTCGGAACAAATGGCTAGCAGGGGAGAGTTACAGCAGACAAGGGAGATTGCTCCCTTTCTGAGAAATACTGCGGAAACGTCTCTTATTTATTTACAAAGAACCATGGAAACGGTGAAATAACGGTAGATCAAAACGGAAGATGAGGCTAAAAAAAATATCCAAGGTTAGTTGTAGTCGTTACGAAAAATATTGAGAAGTTACCAGTTTTACTTAATCTGTATTTTAATTTAATAGATAGCGTGTCCAATGTATTCGAGATGTACCAATATAAGGAGGCTTGGGAGTCGATGTAGGTTTCTAGCCTAGGTAAGGCTAACAACCATAGTTCCTTCTAATTTTTTCCATCAAACCACGGCAAGATAATTACCGCTTAGTTCACGGAACTGAGTCACTATTGCCAAGAGGGAGTTTAAGTTGGAATTTCTCTAATTTTCTTCATTTAAACGATGAAATGAACCATGCAATTCCACTACGCGATTCATAATAATAATTATCAATGCATTTGTGAAAACTAAAGCTAAAGCCTATCATATTTTTAAATAAATAGTGCGTCTTCGGCAGATCATTTGCACAGTATTTAGCAAGGTAATTGCAAAGTATTGCGCGGCCACCCCGGTGTCCAAGAAAGAAGGAACCCAGTTAACAAACTAATCCACCCGCCCAACATACCACCTTAGTGTGATGCAAAAGATAGGTCGCAATAATTGCCCAAATCCTAAAGAAAATAACGGACTCTGCACTAATGTTAAAAAGCATTTTTCATTTTAGTAATCTGAAAGGATACGCCTCTTTCGATATATAATGCACAAATACATTGGTTTACCGTTGCGGTGGCCGATGTGGAAATCAAGATCCCTTTCAAGAGACGCTGTATATTAGTAATACATCTCAAGGTGGAAATGTCATGTTTGTTACTCAATTTTAATAGACGTGACATAATTATAGAAGGCTCGCTATCGAAGTATGCTCTCGGAAATAATTTTTTCGCCATTCACAATACGATCTAGGAAAGACATTCTATACACAAATGTCATGCTATACCAGCCTAGCTGACTGATCGCTAAAGAATGATTGTGACCGATCAAGGAGATGCCGATATTTTATCATTCGATGACTCTTATTTTAAATCACTTTATCCGCAGGAAGATTAAATGTAATCAAAACAGGAATTTATCATTTTCATATTTGATCACGTACTAATTTATTTGTGATTTCCATAATTATTTTCGTCCGATATCCTTCGAAGAATAACTCAGTTAAACAAGTGGTACGGAAGGAGAAGGATGGAGGTTAAACAATCTTAAGACTTCCATGCTCTTTGTGATTTTCCTCCAAATTCACGCAATTCAATTGCTGAAATCAAGCTGGATATTTGAATTTTATTTTTTGTTTCGACAATTGCTGATGAATAACGTTTGATAAATGTTGGTAACATTCAGAGAAAATCGATATTTTGTTTAACCCTTTCCATTGCAAATTTAATTTCAACAAAAACAATATATTTATCTTCCTAAAGCCACGATGATGCTTTTTTATCTACCACATATTCCATACCAATGCACTCTCCAACCTGAAACATCAGCATCCAAAATCTTGCGCGGGCGGCATAAGCAGCTATTTATTATTTTCATTCACCGGGTGATTCATTACCGAGAGCCCGCGTTGCCCGTCTAATAGTCCGATAAGGCGCTAATCTATTTTGCCATTCTCCGTCCCTTCCTGTCCGCAAACTCTTTTGGGACCGGCGAGTTCGCTGATTCAGGTTTCTGCAGAGGGCTTCCCGCTGGGGCCCATTGCGATAACGGCGGAAGCAAACATCCTCGTCCCTTCCCGAGTTCGCTCCTTCCCATGTACAATACATCAAAATCTCCGGTTGAGAATGTGATATTAGGACTACGTGACCTTACACGCAGTCCCGACCCAAGTATAAAGAACTACACACACCTATATTTATTCGGGGAGATGCATTTGAAGTCATATTTATAATATTAAAGCATACGACATAAAGCGTACTATACAACTGAGTTTAAATAGGATACACTATGGCTACCAAAAAATAGGAGCATGAATTCTTGCATCTTTAAAATAATTACTTTCATACCAGGAATAGTATTGTTTAAATTCGAATGCATGTGCATATGTAGGGTAGTTAACATGAATAATTTATTTAATAAAATATGTAATTTATTATAAACTATATATATTTAAGAATAAGTGTTACATGTATATACTGGCAGGAAGAAGGTTAAACGTAGTGGGAAAACGTCTTTTATGCACGCAAACACAAAGAAATATACAGAGATTCAGCTTTTGTATGTATAACTACAAGCAGGAACTTTTCAATATTTTCTCTCTCAGAAAAGGCCTACACCAGCCATTAAGAAGAAGATATCTTCATACATATATATTCAAGGTTGGAATATATATGTATGAAGATCATTAACGTCATCATTCATGTCTTAAAGTGTCTTATTCTCTGCAAAACTTAATATAACTAGGGAGTTAATGCTTTCCGGCAAATGAAATTCCAAGGTAAGAATTCATCATTTGTGCTTTTCCATAAAATGAAAGAACAAGTTAAAGTTGAATCACAGCCCCACGATCACGTTGCACGATTCGAAACGAACGCAACACATAGAATTCATGAGGCAATCGGTACAAGGACTAGAAAGAGAAATATTTGATATTTACACGATAATGATGTTTTAATTCCTTTCGTATCCAAGAATCAACCTTGTAATATTCACGATATCATCGTCTGCGCCCTCTCCTAAAATTCACGGTTAACTTTCGCGCGCAAAGCGGAGTATCGGAAACTTAATTGCGGAAAGCAAACGATAAGATTCGTATGAAATTTCGCCTCTGTCGGCGGAAATCTTCAAAAAATTCTGTAAGACAAATAATATAACAATTATTAATGTCAATAATAATTATTATGGTCAGTATTACTGATATTATAAAAAAACTTATTATCATAATTAATTAATTAATATCAATCGTTGTCATGAGTTTTTCTCCCCCTCTCCACTTGCAATAAAGGACTTGTGCGCAGTCATTTCGTCATCCTCGATTTCTCCTTCGAAACTAATCCGCGACCTCGATTGAGGCCTTCGAAGAGATTGTTTTGGAGACCGTGTCCAATTAACGTTGATCCTGAACTAATACCCTAATCCGATCCTCCGCTGGCTTTCGGAGTAAGAAGGCAAAGGGGACACAATGAGGGATGGCTTCCGTAGCGGCATTTCATGAGAACTCCGGAGTGATCTGGGACTCTGAAGATAGCAGAGCGGGGACGAGGGCAGTGCGGATTAGTGCAGAGGATGGTCTGCAAATTTCAGGGTCATCGGCACAGTTCGTTATTTTTTATTCTGGCACCAGAGCCAAAAATCTTCTAGATAATGAGACATGAATTGGGAGTAATCGACTCGTAGAAGGTCGCTTGGGTGCTGCTGTATTCATGCTTCACTTTCTCCAAGAGGGCACATTACCAGTGATGCATTGATTAAACGACTTCCATTACAAACTTTGTTTGGTAGCTCAACTAGAAGAATTAACAAAAGTAATAGTAGTATTGTTAAGTGCGCTTCTACAGCGGTGGTCATTTTGTCTGAGCGATCTGAGGTCTGGGACGCCACCGAGAATCGAACCCGGGGCAGATTTTACCAAAGGCGAAACTTACCCACTTGGATATCATGGAGTCGAGTATTACTAAAACTTGCAGCCTAATGTAACAAACTAATATTTTTCATATACTTGATTTAACGACTCGAATCGCGTACTTCTTTTTCAAAAATTTAAATTCGAAAGCATTTCCAGCTACTTATACTCGTAGCTGAGTATTCGATTAAATGAAGAACGTCATTTAAAGGGTTAAAAGTCAACACTCATCTGGTTGGTGAATCATTTTTTCTTTAAAAGGAATGGAAAAAGCCATGTTTCCAAGGCAATTGGGACGAGGTTTCCATTTTTCCTTTGGGTTCCGTCCAATGACATGAAATATTTTCTGCAGAAGGTTTTTCATTGCTGAAGAAAAATTTATTAGAGCAATATCAGCAGCTCCCAGTGTCACTTTTAAACATATGACCAGTACGGAGCGTAATGGTGGAAGTTTGTAGACTTAAATCTTCTGCCTCAGGGTGACTGAAAATCTGAAGCGAGCCCTGTCCACAAGGTATATTTCCGCATCCAAAGTCAATCTCTTTAGATTGCGCGAAAAACGTTAGATATAGAGTTAATTGCATTAAGCGTCTCCGGGCAATTTTGCAACCATTTACATACCAAACAGCCACGGAATAACTATGTAATTTTATGCTATTGAGGTAATTTCTCGTTATTACACCTAGATTGATTGATAGCATGAGACTGCCCTTGAGATTACCACACTTTCTGAATTGAGTATTTTCTATTGAGTTCTCAATCATTTAACCTTTCGAAACTAGCGACTATTATTACTAAACTGTAGACAGTAAAGCAGTGCGGGTACCTTCAAGCGACTAACAGAAAATTCATCACATTATTCTACAATTACTAGGAGATTTACTTAAAAAGCTCTTCTCGTTTCAGGAATTATTTTCCTCGGTATATTATTTCGTACTGAATATCATAGCGTTGATGCAACATTTTATATTTAAATACAGTGGTTTCTGTAACCCAATGAGCTGACATCCGGTCGTATGAGCAAAGTCAGATTTTTCCTCATTGCGTAATTCCTTTGAGTTTTTTCTTTCCTTCACATATATTCTATTTCTTTAGTAATACAGTTTAGATGCAAAAATTAAAACAAAAAGGGAATGACTGATGCATATCTTTTAAGAGCTTGAACTACTACCCTCACTACATTAAAGGGCTTTATTAATTGGATCGTGGAGTAATTCAGTAATATTCCCTTCTAAATACACGCATGTTTCACTTATTGTAAAAACAACTTTACTATGCAGGGAAATCAGTTCAAAAGGTGAAAGAGAGAAACATGTGACAACTATGTATTCAAAAAATTATTAGAACATACTTGGCACTCGATTGGTCTCCAACAAAGGTTTTTCTTGGATTCGCATGATAATGACGGCTGAATTTGTTGACCCCAAAAATACTACAAGACTACAATAATCGGAAAGAATGATTGATTAATGCTGGTATCTTACATAAGAAAGTAAGCAGTATTCGTCACAAAATTAATCTCGCGAATTCGGAGTAGATAATTGTCTTACAGGTGTTCTCTCTCTTTATGGTATGGGAGGAAATCACTTAAGATTCACACAATCAAGGAGAAAATTCATCATAAATCCCTCCCATAAGACAGTGGAGATTCATTCCCGTTGATGACAGGAGATTTGCCATCGGAGATGACATTTGTTTCCGCATTTCACGGCTGAAGGTGAACATGATTGCCGAAGGCGGAATTCACTCGATTAAATCTAATCGATAGAAGGGGCAGGAAATCGGTTGAGATAGAGGCGGGAAGACTAAAGAAAGAAGCAATCGAAGGTTCCGCAAAGGAAGGCTGAAAGATAGGAATTAGAATACGAACGAGGAAAGCATCAAAAGGCATCAACCGGAAAGCGAAACATGCCGTCACGGGAGGAGATTCGGGAAGGAAATCAAAGATCTTTCTTCGATCTAAATATAGAAGATGAGTATCGAAATGGTATTCCATTAAGCGTAGTCAATCGGTTTCATTGGAATGTAATAATAAAATGGCCCGCGAACTTTTTAATATCTCAGAATCAGATAGGATAACATAACTTGCCACTAGCGAAACATTTCAATATCAATCAAGGAATGTCGGGATTTCCATTTACGATGATTTCAAATCCTGAATTCAAGGAAGAGAGTGAGTGTCTCAGAGAGAAATCATTTAACACTTAATTGAAATTATTAGCTCATAGATCGCATCCGGAAATGAAACATTTTTCATATGGGTATGTTATCAAATTATTATTAATAATATTATTATAAGTCGAATAATGAGTCGAGTTAATAATAAAAAAACAATAACAATCCTTAAATAAAACAACCAATCACTAAATAAATTAAATTAAATATTTTCCTTTAATGATAGATTTTAATCTAATTAATCAACTCTCAAAATTAATCTTCGTAAATTAGTGAACACAAGCAAATCTTACCATTATTTGAAACCGGGACCTTAATGATAAAATTATTAATACGGTAATTCTCAGGCCATCGAAGCAAGGATAACGTAGGCAAAGGTAATATTAACTACACTTGTCCGCAATAATAATGATGGAAAATTCCTACCGAATACAAAAGAGCTCATGGAAATGGGAATCTCCCAAAATTCAGAAAAATTGAAGATATAACCTCGTTAAATTTCAATATTTTTAAAGGTAACCCTAAAAGAACCTAGAGGTTCAGCATAAACAACTTATTGATACCCGGTTGCCGATAATAATAAACCCAACGCGAAAACATTTCAATTAGAAGCAGAATTACATACCAATATCGGGTAAATCAAAGTTGAGATAGGAAGTTTTACGCTTTATATAAACTCTGAGGTGCATTAAGAACCCTCATCAATGATCTTCTTCTAAATGATCCGATCGGTAATGGAATTCTTTGAAGCCGTCTTTTACGCATTAGTAGTCGATATCTCAGACGGAAGTTTCTATGACACAAAAACCTCTGGACCGTAAAGATAAGAACGCCCCCGTTGGCGCCGTCACTGAATACGAAATTAATAAAGCGATTCGAGAAGCGGCCTGCGTATCAAACTGGAAAATCTGAGATTTTAATCGCTTTGCAAACAAGAGCATAAATTACCCATAGAAACAACCATAAACATAGCGGGAAATAAATCCTCGAACAAAGATTCATAAGCTAGTGGCTATCAAAAGCTCTTATCTGAGCTGGGGTTCAGACCTAATAACCTCTGCGAAACCCTTGACTTCTAAAAGAACGGAATTCTAAAAAGGGAAACAAAGCGGAGGAATTTTTTTTGTAGATACGTACACGTCAATCAGAGAATTTTGATTCGATAACTTAAATTATCGACGTGACGAATCAGAGTTTGATTGGAATTGAAGTTACTCTAATGCTTTATTACTACCTGTATTTGTTACAAAAGGTAGAAGTAACCCATTTCAAAAACAGAGGTATAATAACATGTCAATTGTACTAAATCGGAAAACCTTTGAAAATGAATTATGAGAACCAAATTAATCGCACCACAGTACAGAGTGAAGGCAATATTATTTATATGAAAAGGAATGTTTCCCTTTCATATTATTTCGTTGTATCGAATACCACTACAATAGGGTGTTTACGATGCAACGAATCGTTGGGAATCGGAAAAATGTTTTGGAGAATCGGAGTTGAATAAAATCTACAGAATCAATTGGACATATTTGAGTTCATCAGTTAATGAGGATCTAACTACTATGAGGAACTTTTACTACTCATTCTCTCGGGGCTTTTCAGAATATTTGTTAATGATTTTATGAGCGTAGCACTGCTCTGTGTAAGATCGTGTTGGATTGTTTGCTAAAATAAATCTATTTTGTAAATTTTAGTTTTTGGGAACCGGAGTTGGAGTATGACCTTCGCGACCTGATTTCAACAAAGGCCGTGCTTAAATCACGGCAATCAAAAATTAAATTACGGTCAATAAGCCTATTACAAGCTCAGTTTTACCTACTGGAATCGAATGACCCTATTGTTAAGTCATGTCGTTGGCAGAAATTGGAAACAATCTTCTATTAATTTCTAGCGAGAAACAACTTGTCTATCATCAAACTTCAAGTTCCTAGAGCTACTCTATCTCCCTAGGTTAATCTAGTTTATTTCTCGCGCCACAGTAATTACGTCTTGCATATCTTGCTTTAAACTTCGGGGTCACAGAACTCGCAAGTTTTAATACAATTACTCGTAAGGGCTCCCTAGCCATTCATATAATTACCTCTTGCTTTACCAACACGTTTTCGCGCGGCATATTAACTTTTGATGCGCGAAAGGGAAGCCTCTTACGCTCGAGTGTTTTCAGCGAGTTCGTGAGTAATGATTCCAACGCCAGAGAAAGAAATGGAACGGGAAACACCGGAGCGCCTCTAATTAGAAACACTCGTTTCATCAATTTTCAGTTAAAATAGGCACTTTTGTAATGGTCACAAATGTAGTACCGCTTTTGAATGAAATCCAATTTCGACGCTCAAGCTTCGTTTCACGTTTATTATCGTGCCTTTGATTTGAAACATTGAAAGTTTGATGAATTTGTTGCGGATAATCATCGTTGAATTTCGTTCAACACAGGAAATTTCCGCTAATTCAATGCTCATACATTTGACTCGTTTCCCATCATTTATCGAGTCAATCACGAGCACCAATCACATCGCCACTACTAAATTACTGGTTCTATAACAATAGCTTGCAATTTACGATTGTATCGTCACGATAGAAATGCGGGGAAATTGAGTTCTTATACTATTTCTTAAGCCAAATGCATT
This sequence comes from Pachydiplax longipennis, assembly GCA_036926295.1. Classification (NCBI taxonomy): domain Eukaryota; kingdom Metazoa; phylum Arthropoda; class Insecta; order Odonata; family Libellulidae; genus Pachydiplax; species Pachydiplax longipennis. The sequence goes on from JAVFKF010000012.1 coordinate 18,535,468, forward strand.
GGTACACTCGATAATAATGGATCCACCTCTTGAAGATTGCTTCCTTAGTTCCGGTTGTAGACCAAGAACAATGGGGATTCAACGAGAGGCGCTCAAAGGGAATCTAGAAGGTATAAACGAACTCGGCAACGTCACCACAATTTCAAAGCCTCGTTGTTTTTGTGAGGTAAGAAAGAAGCGTTTTCTTCAGTATCTGGAGTGACCGAAGTTGTCTATTAACTGACGCGGTATTCCGAAACTGAATATCCCATTGTTTCCCAACCAAATTTTTTAAACTCATTCTCTGATTTATAAATAAAGTAATATCATCCAGGTGATGGATATAAAGCTGTTTAGAATAAGAAGCATTCTCTGCGCTATCCTCGTGCTTCTGGTCACTTATTTCGACACCAGGAAAAGCCAAAACCCTGCCTCCCGCCCTAATGTAACGTGACGCTTAATGATGAATTCTAGATATTGTAAGTTAATACACATATCATCAGCAACATAAGATCAATCCATTTTGTTTTTTGCATCCTGTAATACGTTTAATAATGCTGATGTATATAGGTCACGAAGCTAAGTCCAAATCAAAACCAAAAACAAATAGCCGCCATCACCATTTCCGTAATTACCTAGAACATATCGAATTTTATCCAACTCATCCATTCTACCAACCCACGTTCAGTAGAGGCCAATGAATTTTTCCCATGAAAAAGTCTTTTGAGCCACCGACTCACTCTAGTTCCTGGATATCGCTTTACTTCGCTACTGTTTACATTAGCGCGGTCTCCCTTCCGTCCAAAGGAGAGGCGTACACCTAGATGGACAAAGGGAATAAAGTAGGGAGGGACATAGGAAATGAGGGCAGAAAAAAAAGATGCGATTTAAGCAACTGAAGATCAAAGAAAAAAGAGAAGGTAAAGGAACCAAGGAAAATTTAGGTGGATAATAACTAATAATACAATAAAGAAATTCGTTCGAAGGAGAAGGATATGGTATTCTCTGTAATAAAATTTAATATTCGATTTCACCTAACGAAATAATAGAGTGAGGCACTGATGATTGTGTTATGATGACGTAAAAAACATCCTAAAACCATTAAAAATTTATAATTTTTTTACTACAACTATAATCCCTTCTGCTAATGTTACACGTACCGCGGATATTTCTCAATATAGTCACCAAAATTGATGCAACGATCCTCTAATTTTCCCCTTACGGGAATATTTGAAAGACTACTCATGAAAATTCTGTCGGAAAATAATTTTCCCCGGCAAATTCCGATTGTCAAATTATGTGCACCCTGGGAACCCTATGAAAGGATCTCGGGAACCATATTCATAAGAAACAATGGCCATCAGCGATGAAAAAGAATCGGAAAGATGGGCACATGAACAGATACAGAAACGGAGGACAAAAGAGGGAATGGATATCATCTAGCTTTTATAGCCAGTTATTTCTTGGAGGATAGCGGAAGGAGGAGGACAGCATACTCAAATTAATAACGGAAGAAAAGAGCATGGTAACAAAAGGTATAAGAGGAAGCATGGTTGAGGGAAGAGGGATGTTTGTATAGGGTGAGGTGCGAGGGTGTGGTGGCAGTGGTTCCCTATCGATCGACTTCTCCCCTTAGAATAATGCGAAAAGGGCTGCTGGATGCGCCAAAGCGGTGGCCGAACTTCTCTGTAACTTATCAATAAAAACATATATTAATTCAATTATGTCAAAGGAATCTACAAAACAGCGATTCCTGTTCGAGCGCATTGAGTTTTTATGAACGCTGTTCACCATTTTGCTATGCATTTCCGGCATCCTTCCTCCATCCGAACTATCATATAAGTTATCGGTAGAGATTTCTGTGTCGGTACATTGTTTCTGTTTAACTCCTTACTCTAATTGTCCAGTTAAAGGTAGCTTGTGAAGCATTGGAAAGTTAAGACAAATATGAATTCGGATGTTTCATTGTTTTGCCATTTACTTTATTTTTATTTGTTGTATTATTCTTGTATAGAGCATCGGGAGGTTAAAAAATAAAGGAGGAACAATATAAATAAGCATAAATGATATAAATAAATGCGAAAAAATACTTCGAACACGTTCTTGATGTTTAACGCAAAATAGCTAAAAATCTCCTTGATGTTTAAATGGGTAGCGCGTTTGGTGGGAGCTGATATGTTTGAAATGAACTCAGCTCTCGGTGCAATTTTTAACGATACCAAACTAATACTGAAGGAAAATGCAAATACCCTCACAAAATCATTGGCAAAACATGTTGCAGTCTCTCTTCAATATTCAATAAACCTTCCTTTGATTATGGAGGCTATAAGCGTGGGCGTATCTTTTTGTCCGACAATGGCGGTCCAATTATTTTGGGTTTAATGGTGTCCGCGACGATTTTAATGCTCCCTTCAGCCATTAGGTACTGATGAATCTCCCACTGAGAGAATGGAGAGATTAGGAGAAATAGCGCCATCCGAAGGCACGTGACTCAGGTTCTTCGAAAAGGAAATAGAAAATGGCCATTTTCAATCCCATAACTCTTCGCAACCGCAAGTCCGATAAGAGCCTCTCCTCGCAAAATGGAAAATAAGCAGAGTAAAAAAGAGGCCGAAATTGAATTTCGAGCACAGCTAACGCTATTGGACGAGTTCTTATGGGCTCGAATCGATGCATGGGAAAGATTCGTGACACTGTAAAGGAGCAGTCAGCAAGTTTCTCGTTGTTCGTGACCTTCGCCGGGTTTTATTTTAAAAACACAATTTTCTCCCGTCCGAAGCGTACCGTACACTCATTTCATATTCAACCACAAAAAATTTAAAATATTTCCGCTGAATTGCAAGCCCAGTTCTTAGCATGCATCCTCGTATCGTCATTTTTTATACTCACGAATTGTTGTCTTTCTGACAAAGTTAAGAAATGAAACTAGATATATTCGAGTTAAAGAGTATTTGTAATTATTTATCAGTACATATGATATAAAAGATAGAATTTAAGGATTTAGCTATTCGAGTCAAATCGGATAATCAGATTATTTTTCGAAATTACATATTAACAACTAATAATTAGAGTTAATCATTAAATGAATAACGTTAACAATGGTACCAAAGGATTAATATATAATGATACATTATTGCTATTTTTAATAAATATGAATGAATGCTGATTCTAAATTAACGAATTCTTCACCATACTGAATGAAGTTCAAATCTTAGTCGTGATTGGAAATCAAATCAAATATAGAAGCTTCCGTGATATAAAATATAATTACAAGTATATCACATCATAATAAAAATAATATTCTCCACGGGTTAAGAATTATATACTCTCTACAAAATTCTCTGTTCGCAGTGAGCATTTAAACTAGCTGCATGAATATGCAATCACTCTTTAGGCCACATCAAAAGACTTTGGAAATCACACCAAAGAGTACCAACGGAAACTTACACGGAAGGCATGAGAGGAAATCACTAAAGGACATTTCCATTAAAAGGGAGCTGGTTGATTCTCCAAATCCTCCATATGTATGAAAGCATCAAAGTTTTCAGCTGTAGAAAGACCTCTGTATTCCAGAGCAAAGTTAGCGGCTTAGATAGCCTTGGAGGGTTAATGAATGAATGGATCATATTCATTGCCTCTTCTCCGCAGAGGATTTTTGGAAAAGATTTGGGAGGAATTTTAAAGTTGAATATGCATACACCACTTCCCTATCTTCAAAGAGTAAGGCATCTGTGAGGTGCATTTAGATCCTTTAAAGATGATGAATAGGAAACCTTGAAGGTCTTGAGGCCTCTTAAAATTATTTTGTACAGTATTTATAAGTAGTATTTAAAGAGAATGTTTAAAAATTTGCGGTTTTTGAATGATATCCCCTACAAGAGGAAGATTTATGTTCGATATTTAACAATTTACAAGAAGAGATAACTTAAATTTTAGAGATTTAAAATATTTCTTTTCATGAGTAAATTCTTTATTCTTACTTTAATACTTTACTTAATCCATGTTAAAGAGGTATTGGAAATCACAATGTAGGGCAAATAATCAAATTTTGAATGTCTCAATAATTTTTTTGTTAATTTGTTACTCGTTTATTGATTCATGAAACTTGTAATAAATAAATTGCTTCTGAGCTGCACGGAATGGGTTAAGGGGCCTTATGCCTCTCGTAAGCCGCAAATTAGATACTTTTGTTTTATACTACATTATTATTGATGCAAAAGTTTAGTCATTCGCCTACACAAGTTTTACGTAAATAAAACTGGCAAATGGTAATCCATCAATTTTCCCATCACGAGACAGAAATCAGAAATAATTGACTTCCCTTAACGACGACACAGCGAAAAAACATGGGGAAACAGAGGAAAATCGCTTGAAGTCAAAGCGCCCTCTGTCCTTGCAACTCCATTCCCACGCTGCACATCCAATTAAAAGAAGATATAAATTGGAAAAACCGGTTCTGCTAGGAAGCTTTACTCTAGCGTCCACTATGGTGTTGGAAGTACTTCTTTTTACGTGTGAGACGTTGCGGGTGGATGGTTGTTGCCCCACGAGGGGAGAGAATTCAAAAAGGGACTCAATCGCATTGTTTTCCCCCCGGAAGTCGCCGCCATTATTTTGGGGAGGAAACACGACTCGTATTTTGAATAAAAGAAGAACGAAAACAGGTCAGGAGAAGTACCGAGGTATGCGAAAAAAATAAACAGGGGTCCAAATATATCTGGGGACTGCGGGGAAACAATCGGGGAAAGAGGCTTTATTTCAGTCAGTGTCGAGGCTATTTAGAGAGAGAAGAATTCTCTCTTGCTCTTTCCTGGTGTGACAGATCAGCTGTACAGGTAGCCACGAAATAAGACACCAAAGGACGCCGCATTCTCGTCAGTTGTTGCCACTGTTTTTTTTATCTTGACCAACAGTTCGATCTTTATCAATCGTGTTTTGACAGTGGCGTTTACCAACCGGTGTGCAGCAGAATAATAGTTTGACGTAGATGAAATGTTGGTGTGCCACGTAATGTACAAGAATTCTAATTCCAGATAACATTGTAAAAGAGATTTATTTTCTGAGGTGTTTAATCGTATCGTGGGATTATTTTGGTCAGAAAGAAAACTGAATCATTGAGACAACAAACTAAAGAAAGGATCGAAAGTGATGGCAATGATAGGGAATCGGAAAGAGTCAGTTCTTGAAGATGCTTGTCAGCAGAATTTCTTAGCTACCTTAAAAACTCATATACATTTAAATTTCGCAGGAAGGTATGCACAAAAATATAAGAATAGCTTGGGTGAAGTATGTTTCCGGGGTTCGTACATGTTTTTTTCCAAGCCTTGAAATTCCAAGAATTCCTTATTGTAGGCAGTTACCACAGGGCAAAGAAATTGCCTTTGATTAAGGAAAATTAGTAGGAAAGCCATCCTTACCTTACGCCTTACGGCAGGTGAAAATATTGAACGCTACCAGAAACTAATTCCAACGCAAAGAACCCTTTGCGGCAAACTTGAAAAGTGAAAATATGGAAAGATCATAAATAAGGATGAATAAGGAAGTACTACAGAGATAAGGAAACAGGTGGGAATGATAAGAATATGAGAATGAATACATTGCCACGGATATGATCGAAGGAAAGTTGGAGAAAAGGGAAAGATCTGAGATAAAACCTTAGCTTTGGGCGCACATCGTGAGTTTTGAGGATGAGGATTAGCATGCGGAAGCTAATTGTGAGGGGATAATCAACTTTCGCGAAAACTTTCGATGTCATGGATTTCCTTAATCTAAAGAAGTGCTATCAGTAGAGTAATGAAGAGCTTTATCTCATGTAAACAGTCACGGAAGCTCCCAAGTAATTATGCGCAAAGGAGGAAATGCTGGACACATTGCAATTATTTTAGACTCAACTCTGGATGACAAATAATTTTCTCGACCATTTGGCGGAAATAAATAATTTATTTTCCTTTTGCAGCTTAGAAATGATGGTGGTGAGATACTTTTGCTCTTCTTTGCTTGAGATTAAAATTAAGATCAAGTAAAAAGAAAATAAAACTACTTTCTGGCGTAATTTTTTGATGACTTTGATTAAAATTTTATTTTCGGTTTACTTGAAACACTAAATGTTACATTTCTTCTTGTAGATTTTACTTTAAAATGGATAAATTATAAAATGGAACTTCTTAGTCTTTCTACAATTCGATGAAGCAGTTTGCAGGAAAATACAGCTTTTAACGACTAACCACAACGTTTCGGAAGCTTTTCTCCTATGATAGAAAACATGGGTGCTAGATATGTTCTGCGAAACCTAACAGCATGATTAGGTATTTCTGACAACCAAGCCGGTGCCAGCAGCATGAGCGGCACCGGGTTCGACTCACGGCAGCTCAGATGACCGTAATCTTAGACTCAAAAAAATACTACCGCTTGTAGATGAGTGAGAGTGACTATGAAAAATGTAAAAGGAAACGTTATGCTTATCCCAGCACCCGTTGCCACGGTTGGGTAGAAAGTGAAAAGCTCTTATCATTAACCGATCTATATAAGAATCGGCGAGGGCGCAGCATGGAGAAGCGGAAGGCGGAAAGAATTCTTCCAAAAATAATCCAAGGCATTGGATGCGGAGGGCAGCCTTCGTAAAGACACGTTTCCACGCAACAAAGGGATATCTCTAGGTGGAAAACGCTTTCACCAAAGAAAACAGAGGAAAAAGAAGCCATATTTGGAATTTTTTCTGGAGGGTCGGACGGTCCTCAAGCAAAGGAACGTTACGGTTGATGTGCTCAGAGTTATGAACGAAGCTAAGGCGCAGGATGTGTAGGGAAGGAATGAACGTTGAAGGGAAGACGCTGCATCGCCTTGCGAGAAAAATAAGTAGGTTCTGCAGAATATCTGCCGTCCCAGATTAAACAATTTGCGTTGGTTAGATTACATGCGCTAAACTCTTTGGGTCCTGATTTATGGTTTTCTCCTTTGGAAACCCCTTTTTTGTGTTTCACTTTTTGGGAGGTTCTCTTTCCGTTCGAAAAGATTTAGATGGAAAAGTTTGATAAAAAAAGAGAGAATTTATTCCGAACTACAAAGGAGACGATAACCACCAGTTTATTTTGTTTGGGAACAGGTATATCTTACGGGAAAACGCATGCGCTGCTACAATAAATGCACCGAAAAAGAGAGCTGTTCAACATTGATTTGTTTAATTGAAGAGAAACCAGAGAAGGCTTTAGATTTTAAACCATCCTGAGGCAGTAGGTTTCTATCCTCCCGTCGCCACATTTGCGGTCAGTTTAACAGTTTTATTGACCATCGGTTACAAAAACTAGCTACGCATAAAACGCAATTATTAATTTTGACTATTCGAGTAATGGACTATTTCACTGACTAACTAAATTACTAACTTTATCTTAACAAAGGTAGAAAACAGGATATACCCAATTTTTTCGGAGTAAACTGATAGAAAATGTCAGCCAGGTTATCTTAGAAATATAGCTTTCTTTGGAGAAAATTCCACCTAGAAACGACTTCTTCGTTTAAGTGAAGAATACTAAGAATTTAATGAATGATGAACTTTCTAAATTTTTTGAATACATCCCTGTGAGAGAGTAATTCCGATGCGGGTTTACGTTGGAGAAAAGATGCACCATTCGATGGCTCTCCTCTCCCCCTGAGAAGGATGGATGGAGTAACAGTTACGCCATAGAGTACCAAATGGAATACTAAAGGTTGGATTTATCTATCGTTTTTGGGGATTCTAACATTATCCCCGAAATGATAATTCTAACATACTTTTATTGGATCTCCAAGAGGCATCTCCGATTTATTTAGGTCACATCCTAGAATGACCGAAAGCCGAAGAGTGTCTTACTTTTGCCTTATCTTTGATTTATCACAACGGTCTCTGAGAAAGGAGAAGGGAAAAAACACTAAGAAAAATAAGGAAGTCCAAATCAGAACCTTTTCTGGCTTCATGCGCTCCCTCATTCTCTTCTATTCTATATCCGTCTTCTCATTTCCTTTTCTTTTCCCTCTTCCCACACATCAATCCGTTATTCCACTCTATTGTGCCTCTAAAGGGAACCTTTTCCCATGAGAACATTTTGGCGCCTTTTCGCAGACAATGGCTGGAGATACGATTCTCGGTTTTTCCACCGAAACTGCACTGATTACTAAGAGGTTATGTAATATTCCGACGATCCAAATCTTAACATAAGGTATATTTAAAATGATAAATTTTGTGCCTGCGCGGTTTCGCTGTGAACGTAATTACTCGTTCGTGTGTGCTTTTTTGTAAGTTACAAAACAATGCAATATTTATTCATTAAATATTTCGATTATTACTCACTTATTTTGATAATATTTTTGCAGTTAAATCGTTAATTTTGTCATCACGTTATTCTGGCATTTAAGAAGTTAAAAGTAAACCAATTATTAATTCTTTTAACTTAAAATTAAACTAGCGTAAACTCGCTTTTGAATTAAAATGCTGACGTCTAATAAACACGATCGTAAAAGTATTGGACTACCAATGTGATCTCCAATCTAGATGAGCGAACGTGCTTAAAGTATCGAACAGAATGATAAGCACTTCAAAAATTAAAATGAATTAGCATAAATAACCACCCGGGGACGGAAATGGATTTTTCTCTCAGGCGAATCATGAGATAATTGGGAGAAACTACTACAAACAGATATCAAATTTAAAATTCCATTTCCGTTCGATGAGCATAAGCTGTTGGATAGATAAGTAAACAATGGCTGGAATAGAAACTGGCCAAACGGAATGTAATTTTTAATTTTGAATGGTGCAGACAGACTGATTTGGAATTGCCATCATACATACTATTAATTTCAGGGACAATTGGTGAGGAAATCGTTGACTTTTTGACTCCATTACTATTTTTATATGTATACAACATAATAAAAAGTAGACATGAGAAAGAAACAAGGTTGATGAAAATAACCGCGACCGAATAATGGCAAGAAAATTTTTGAGGGAATTTCTTGCGAAAATCTTTAGCTGTAATATACCTCGGAACCGTGGAAATGAATTTCCTCCCATTTTGGGTCCGTTTCTTTTCATCCAGAGCACACGAAAACTTCTCTCTACCTCTGGTGCTCGGAAAGATTCGATGGTAATGTTCTTTACGCGTTCCCAATACTTTATGAATAACTTAGTTCTCACGTATCTTGCGCCGTTACCGCATTTCATTCAATAACGGTCCTACCACAAAGGAGAAAAATCTGGTATTATGAATCAAATTAAGGAAATCATTACATATGTATTCGAATGCTTGACGAATGCCTGAAGGTCGATTGTAGTTGTGTAGGTTTGCAGAAGTTATAATAAGCGAGAATAATATTTCAGGAGGTTAATTAATTTACATTCATTGAATATACATTGAAAGCTAGGCGATTGTGAAATATGAAAATTGAATACCCTCAAGATTATGATTAAGTTGGTTTGATTATGGAGATCTTTTTTTTTAAGTTTTCGTAGCAAAGACGTCTCAAATACTTTCATTTTGTTTAAATTATATCCATTGATATATAATAGTCATTGCTTATTCGGTGAATTTCGACAGTAACTGTCTTTCCAGTTTGGGAATTACCAATTTAATAAGGTAAAGTGACTCATATCTCACACAATGCATTTAATTACTTGTACATAACAATGTGACAACAGAAGTCGACTAGAGACTCTCACGGAGCGATACTACCATCATCTGCAGTAGTCGACCATACACCAATGTTTCAGCAGCCAGCCGCCTGCAGCGCTGCCGATCCACAATTAACAACTCCCGTTCATATCGAAAAGTTATTGAGTTAAGTCATCGATCCAGAGCTGTGCCAAGTTGGTTCTTCAGAGCCGCTTGTTTACAAATACCGATTTCGAGGCATTTAAGTCGAGGAACGACGTCGACCACATCGATTTCCTCGGGGACGATTGGGAAAATGTAAATTTCTCCCCCTGCGTTTCTCAATTCGAACGATGATAAGGCTACGATAAACGGGGAACGAGAGTCTTTAAATACACCCCTTGTGACAGAAGGGGCTTCGTTTATTTTCGCGGAGGTTATTTCCGTAGCACGCGACATTTCAAAAAAGGGCAATTTTAGTGGAGAACTATCGACTGGTAATACGTGCCGGTTGGATGGAAATAAAGAATGAAGTCATCGTGGGAGGGCGCGTTTTGAGCAACGAAACCCCTTACAGTGGCGTAAACGGGAGCTGAGGTAAGAAGGCATGAAAGACTTTCCCACCCACACCGGAGGCCCCGTAATCATTTCCTTTGTCTCATTTAAAGGTTGTATGCACAACTCTTAACGTCTCGCGATTTTTTCACCGCGAAGTCCCCTTTGCTTTTATCAGCATCAACAGGTTCGGCGAAATAGGCGAAAATCTCAAGGTGCGTAGTAACCGATTCTAAGTCTTCCCGCGTCACTAGGGGGAACCAAACATGTTTCCATTACGCAATTTACGGTTCTTTGGGGACAAATAGGGGACTGGAATGAATCAGAATTTCGTCATCTTTTCCGAGAGATCTGTATGCCTGGCTTACATGGTAAAGAGAACATTTCCTGCCCCAAAATGATAAGAAAATAACAAGGTTGCTAGTGGGGAGTTGCTAAAGGGCCCTCTCTCATAGAACTTTCGGGAAAACAATTCAGTAGTAGCTTCCGTACGTGATTGTCTAATGTTAGGTTCGATGCCCACCCATTAAATCCTTCTTTCTGTGGTATTATTACAAATCTACATCTATGCAACCTCCTAATTTACATTAATCGAGCTGCTTTTTTGCTATCAAGATGGTTTTTATTAATTTAGGTACAGTGAACAAGACCCGTACACTGATAAACGTGCTTCGTCGTAAAGAAAGTTAGATTCTAAAGAGAGGGGCAAAAAAATGAGGGCTGGCGTGACTTCACCTCAAATTATAATGTAAAAGGTTTACTCCGAAAATTAGGTATGCAAGGTCTTCGACCGCTGGGCTTTCAGCCGTAATTAAAAACGGTTCCTAGCCACTTTCATTAAAGTTCGTTCCGTCCTTTAAGACCAAAGTTGTCATACCACTTAAAATAGCTCGCCGCCTACGAAAAGCTTAACACAATAAATCCACCCTGCTTCCTGCGGGGTTGAATTCTCCAAGACAAAAACTCCTGGAAGGAAACTTGCGTACTCAACAAAGGGCAATTGTTTCGGAGGGCCGTTGGAAAATTCGTATAAATTTCGAAGAGAATAGCTCGGGGAAAATGCAATAAAACTATTCCGTTCCGCTTGAAATCCCTCAAATTTGGTTATCATACATCCTAACCCTCTCTTTTCAGCAAATGCGTTGTTTTGCGTTATGAAGTCTAGAGGAAAGGAAATCAATCGACTCTACTTGTACGGAGGAAAATATTTTTATTTCAGAAGCGGTTTTAGCTTGAGAGATGAGGAAAGTTGACCATATATTTGTGGGTTACCTACGCATTTCCGAGAATTTCGTTCTCTTTGTACGGTATTTTTTTTAAGAATTTAACTCCATCAGAAAGAAACAAGGGCTTTATTCCAAGATTTTAAATTATTTTAAAATAAAATAGGTTAAAACGAAATGCATCAATAAAGGAACCTAATCCTGTACAGTCCCATACTCAACTATTTAAACGCACCACCAGCCTACATCATCGAGTTGCCTTTTCAATTGTTTCTCCGACTAGCCCGTCGGTCGCAGAGATGTCTGTCGTAGAAATGTCTGTCCTCGAACGAATGCATTGAAACCATACAGAAATGTTAGCGCCCTGTTCGATAACCCGTGAGAGTAGTCCGAAGTAACATCGAAGGCTTAAGAATGGTACATGAGCGCAGTAATTTGAACCATGTTCACGGGCGTCATATCTCAAACAGTGGCGGGGGCGACCACTTTGGATCGGGTGACATTCGGCCAATGTACGTGGGCGGTATAAAAGCCCAAACGCCTTCTTTTACAACTTTTTCGCCCCAATGGGACAAACCCTTCCACTGGAGAATATACCAAAAGCATAAAATTCTAAGGGGCGCAGAGGATTGTAAACGGTCTGTGACGATAACTATTCGGTAAACCTTTCCCCACAGAACGAACCGTAGCATGTAACTGCGGAAATTTCCCGGGATGAGAATGGCCCACGTGAAACTTTTAAGAGAGGACTTTTGGATTAGCTGGAAGTTTCTTTAAAAATATAACTGAATAAGACCCTCTAACGCTTGGGAGATTTCGATTCCTTTATCGGAGATCTTATGGAAAGCTTTTAAAAGTGTTCCGGTCCAAAGTTCAACCCTTGGGCGACATATGGCTCTCCAAGATATTTTTACGATCAATCGTTTCGGAATTCTTCTAAGACTGGTGAAGCAGCCTCCACGGTCATTCCTTCCTCGAGGCTCACTCAAGAATTCAACGAGCATGTTTTCTAGAGAAAAAAATTCGTCAAAGGAATTGCGGGAACGTCAACATCTGCTTTAAATTCAGCTATGTATTATCTCATTACTGGCAGAAAAATATATTACAGCTGTGAATATAAATTTTCATGTATCTCATTACGTTGAATTCAAACATATATTTGGAATAATATAAACACACGTACTTAAATCATACTCTATATTCATCGTAAATATGCATAAAAAATTATTTATTTAACCACAAGATTCCAATGATGTTCTGCGACATTTAAGTTACACGTATCCATAATGCCATTTTATCAGGTGTCGGAGTTTTGCATAGCGCTCCCGTCTTTTTACGGCCCCTAAACAGGGAGTCGCAAACTGGCTCTAAATCAAGGGTAAGTCAGGGAGAACATTCTTTGAAGTTGGAGCGATCACACACAAAATTCCACGTTTTGGGAAAACAATATTTTTTACAGGTCTTCTGGTGATTAGAGGAACAAAACAGGCAGGCTAAAGCGTTTAGACGAGAGCCCATGACGGAATGAGACGTCAAGCGAAGGGCGAGTTTGAAAATAGCGCAGGTCGACCTCTAACAGGGGGAAATCGCCGTTGCCTCCTCACAATGGACGGCCATCAGGTGCAGAAGCTGTTGACGAATTGCTTTTCAATGTACATGACAGAGGGCAGTGAGGAATTCTATACCGCTGGTCGAGATGTGAGAGTATGCAAAATGACTGAGATGGGAAAGTCCTTCATGAGAGAGGTCTCCGAAATAGCGCAATTAAAGGAAAATAAGTCGAAACTATAGACCAGGAGGGACAAATATAAGGCCCGATGAATGTTTTTAAACCAGCCCAGAGTTCTCTACTTTAATTTAAATCTCCAAACTTGCATTAATCCGTGTAACGTATCGAAAAACTTTTCTTTTTGTCTTTTAACTAATACTCGTTAGGACAAATCTTTATCATACATCTGCATGGCTTAGCTTCTTAATAAGTTTCGTATACATAATATCAACGATACGGTATGATGTTCGTTTGCCCCATGCGTTTTTAATGGGCGCGAAACTGGAAAAACAGGCAAAATACGATTTACAGGAACATTTGCACGAGAGAGAGGTTGTCTAATTTAAGGGGACCTTGCCGGTTCATTTGGTTGATATAAATAGCTTCCAAAGTGGCTCCCGGACCGTAATGTTGGACGTTGCTATAACTATAATATCGCGCTTTCCCTTCCTTCCGTATTCACGCATGTTTGATTGTATTTATGTTAATATATACATGTTTATATCATAGGAATCTTATACTATTTATTCTACATTTACATTTATAGCCAGATATTATTTACATTACACGTTCATTATATAAATCTTAAAATGACACATGTATGATGCATGGAATCAATAAAACATGTATTACGTTTTAATTCATGCAATACATGGCTAATAAAGGAAACGAATACCAGATTACAGAAATTGGAAATTTGAAGTACACCAATCTATGAGAAGATGTATGCTTTTTCCATTAAGATTTCAAATTTCTAGCGAAGCATTCATAGCATCCTAATGATATTTGCTAAAATAAGTGGGGTCTAATGGAAATGGATTTCACTTCGGCTGAGAAGTTTCTCGAGTTGGGTTCTGTTTTTGGCAGGTCTCGGTTTAGTTAACGGTTGCAGGTTGAGCAGGGTCTCTTGCAGTTTTTGTTTTGGGGGTTACTAGACTGTCATAATTGGTGCCTAGAACTTCCAAAGCAATAAAATTATGGCGATAGCAATAGATTTGCGTCGAACATGAACCGCCAGCTGTATGTAATACAACAATATTATAATAAAATGAAGGAAACGAATTAAATGACAAAAAAATAACTACTTCGATAAGCCATTTGAAAGAAAGCAAATATTAATGGGCAAATTTATTGAAAATCGAGTTCGGCCACAGCTATCTTAGCCAATTCCAGTGATAGGACTAACCAAAGACGAAACAATAATAAATGCCGGAGAGGAAATCGAACCCGGATCCTTCAGTTGCCGGGAGAACCACTACCAATAATCACGGAAGAATAACATCACTCCTTCTATAGGAAGGTTTGTGGGCCAAGGATATCGAAACAATACTTGTTTGGGGGTGATATTGTTTGTGCATATAATGTTGTTTTTACGGAATCTTAATCTGAATACTTCTAGTGTAAGGGATTGTGGAGTGTCTTTGTGTCGATAGACAATAGTTGGGACTTCCACCTGACGACAGTCAAAGCAGAAAATAATAAATAAAATCAGGAAGCGACATTCATCCCGCAGCACAGACCTCCCAGCCCTATTTCGAGTTGCTACCGTAAATTTAGGAAATCACATTTTTACAAAAAGAGAAACTCCTGCGGTGGAAATTTTGTTCAAGACGCCGCCGGCACATAGGGATATCGAATGAATGGTTGCGGTGCTCGAGATTAAAGCCGCAAACCGATCGCACTAAGTCCGATATCGACTGAGACCGCTGCTATCTGCGCATTGGAAAATTCCCGATCGAATCATTACCATTAGATTCATCAAGGTGAGTTTTTCCAAGGGGAAAAGCACTCGGGTTACAGAGGAAAAGGGCAGGTAGGACGCGACCGCAGGGGATTCGAAAGAGGGCAGCTGCACTTGCATCAGTCGGGTGTCCCTGAGGGTTCGTAAGAGTCACTTGCAGCGCAGCCGGGTGCGGAAGTAATGCGCCGAACATGCACAGGGGTCCTTGCCTTCTACATTAGCGACAGAATCAGGTCCCTATCTATTATGCATAGGCGAGTCTTGCGTGTGACATAATAATGTCTAGAGTAAGTCACCAAGGAGTGCTTCATCTCATACGTTATTTTCATTCAGCCGTGACTTATGGCATTTTGCTCTGAGGAAACCAAAGAGTTACTTTCAGTATTCAGAAGTGGTCAATTAGAGTAATGAGAAAAATTAGAAAACAAACTTTCTTGCTCTTGCTGCCTTTGTTTCATGAACAATGTTTCATGGGGTGCAGGTTGTGTATCCGAAATCCGAAATCGGTAAGCCATAATAGAAAGTCCAATAAGTGTGAATGAATAACAAAGCACGTAAAGGAGGCCATATAAAAGATAAGTTCATAAATATTTTGCAAGGGGTAGTTTACCACATTGATGTGGTTTTTCTTTATGATCTTCTAGTATGATATTCTTTTCTTATCTTCGGAGGATTCAGTTCTTACTCTATCAACATTATTTGTTCCTTATGAAGACTATATATAATTGAAGGTTCGCATTCTTTTCTTGCTAAATTTTACTAGAGTTATTCATGCTAAATTATAAGAAAATTTGTTCCATGATCGAAATTTCCTCGATCCTTTTCAACTCTACCGTATCACGTATTATAAGAATCCTGGAAAGTCTTAGTAACGAAACTAACTCTCCCAACCATTTCGGATAGGTCTACATTTGGAAGATGCCTTCAGTAAATATCTATGCTTGTGCTGTCCTTGATCATTTACGTGCATTTCATAAAGATGAATACCTAAATTATTCTAAGAACACAAATTACGTAACCATTTCCCAATTTGTATGCAAAAAGCAGCTTCGAGAGTTAAAAATCAGTGTTGAATCATTGACTGACGTTCTATGAGGTGGTTGTCTGAGATGTCTGAAACTGGCCTTGTCATCACCTGACAATATTCTGCAACAGTTTACGAGTGTTATTCTGTTGAAGGCGTAATAATGTGCAGACACATTTTTGCGAGTTTTCTCAGAGTATGACAAATTGGCAAACGCCAATCTTCAGATCAATCACAATATTTTAGCGACTGAAATGTACCAGAAATTCACTCACACTTCCTGAAGTCTCGGTGAGAGATATTTTTATACGTCGCACTTATCATCGGACTCTCTAAGTAATGAGTCAGTTCAACTTTCGCACTTTTTGAATCGCACTCCATCCATCAATAACAGTTAATGCGCCTCCTCCGAAATTTAAAAGCAATTTGAAAGACTTGCGATAGTGAAGAGTTTGCAAAACCTTGAACGGGAAAAACTTTATGCCAAAATGGCCGTAAATTGTTTGGCAATGCCAAAATCTTTTCCACGCTCTAAAAGCATTCACTTACTGCGAACGAATCATGCAAGCAAGAACTCAAAGTGTTACGAATGTTTTCGACCGAGGTACTGGTTATTTATTCATCGAAAGATCCATAGCTTTGGGAGCGAAAAATACGCGGTTCTCAAGTTCCATAAAGACAGAGGGCTACAGAGACCGAGAAGTTCGAAGGCCACCGAATTGGGGAACTGGACTTTCTCTTTTGGAAACGGATGCTAAGTGATGTTTGGATCTAAAAAGAGTTTCCATTGTCTTCGACAACACCAGGGAACTCGGAAAAACAAAGAATTTATCGATAAGGATCCTGTTTTAAACCATGGAAATCTAGATACGTAGTAGAAGGCTAAAAGTCTTACAAACTTATATGGTTTAATAAAAGAAATATGTTAATCATAACCAAAGTACTCAAAGTATCCAATCATAACCAATATCTTATATAACCAGATTCGTTGCTCATTTCTGTTTACGCTTCCAGATGAACTGAAGCGTAAAACAAACTCAAAGAAAAGAAATAAGACTATTCAGTGAACAAAGCAATCGCTATGAGTAACAGCGTATACGACGTGAGTCACGGTGGTAATTTCCCTCGTGAGATGTCATACCAATTGCGAAGAAAGAGCAAGTATTTTGAATTATTTCAAGCAATAATATAATACATCCACAAAAAATCGATTGCAAATACTGATTCTTTAATACGATGATTGTACATAAAATTGACATCAAATTTGTGAAGAAATAATTCTCGATCGCGAAGTCTAATACCGTTAATTCCTCACGGGCCAGTCTTTCCTGAAATTCTCTCGAAAAATCAGAGGAGGTAAACGAAAACTCGTCTCCAAGTTTGTGTGCCTCAAAAGCGAATACTTAACGCGATGGAGTTTGCTTTTGAGACCCACGAACTCTGATAAAATTCTAGAGTTATTATCCTTTCGCGCATTGGAGGCCGTAGACCACTTCTTACGATAAAAAGGAAGATATTTCTAATGATAATTGGCTATTTATGTTAACAACAGAAAAGAACCCTGAAGGCGTTAAAGGTAAACAACTGATAATTCGTTTGGAAGGTCTTCGAAATGACTTGATTCATGGTCATGACTTGTAGACTCATAATATTTAACAGTGTACAACATTTCAAAACCGTGCGATCTACATTTAGGCGAAAAACATACACCCACATTCGTCCACGCGATAAATCATGATTCAATATGAGGGTGGCCCGTACATTCGCTTAAAAATCGACACTTCGTCCGGAAGGTCTTTTGTAGAAACCCTATGTAAAATACGTCTTACAGTCATTAGTGTTAATTTCTTCGGCAAAAATAAGTTAGAAATTTTGGCCTAAGCTATCGAGCTAATATTATGGTTATGAAACATTAGAGACCATTACTTATTTCAAGTAAAAATTCTTCAAGGTTGAAATGAAATAAAATTCGATGAAATCGACCAAATTTTCGCAACTTTTTTCCCACTTTCAAGTGCCGTCCCCTTGAAAACTAATACCTCTGATGAAGTTCGGCTTACGTTTACTTTCTCTCCGTCCTCATTAGAATACCTGCGTAAATAGGCTAGTGGGGAACACGAAGATGGATGAGTGACGTTTTATCATTTCTCTAAAACTCGGTACAGTATAAAGATTATACTTTCTTACGCCAGAACTCTAATTGGTACTTTTCAAATTGTACTCAAAGTAAAATGCCCTGAAATCAAAGATGACGTTTGAATATTGTTGTGTTTTCATTTAAAACAGAAATTTATTGTTTATCCAGAATTTGGCTTCTTGAAACCATTTGGCGGCAGTCCAAGATTTTTTCCAAAGTATAAATATTACTTTTGATTCAGGGAATGTATTTATTTCGACAAAACATATATAATATATTAAGATGAGATTTAATTTAATTAATTTTCACTCTAACTTTCACAATCATAAGAAACCTTAGTCAAACCATATTAAAGTACCAAAAATATTTTCACTCAGGTAGATGGGCTATTTCGCCTGAAGTCAACATTCGCAGGTAAAGCTTTGGCGTGAGTCAAACCACGCTATTTTTAAAGCAAACATAGTGACACATCGCCTCAAGACGGCGTAATTAAAGGCTCAGAGGGAATGCATCGAATTCTCAATCCGTTATACACCTGGAATCTGACATTCCACAGTGAGACCACGAAGGCCCAAGCCAAAAGAGGAATTGCCAAGCCGTTCTTTTCGTTCCGCGACTCTGGAAAAGCCGTCCCATTCTCTCACTCTTTCTAAAATGACCTTTTTTGGAGCCGTTATGCTATCAGAAAGCGACCGAGAGGGATTCTCAGATTCCAGCGCCCAAGCGATCAGATAATCGCATGCATTTTTCATGCGATGTTTTGGATATCAGCATCAAAGAGTAGGGATATGCTCAGAAAAACTTTCCTTGTCGTGAGCGGAATGCTTCTTTCTGCTGGAACATCTCTTTTCGAGATTTTATGTTTTCCTCAATAAAATGACCAAAAAAAGAACTCATCCGATTTTAAGCTCTTTTTCCTCCTCAGATTCCTTTCATAGAAGAGGTATGTGGATAATAAATTGATAGAATTTTACTTAAGGCATAGAGCGAATTTTCTTGGATCCATTGTGTTTCTATGAAGGGAAGATAAATGAATTCTTTAAATATAATTGACCATATTTTTTATTTTTGAAGGAAAAAATACGCTGCTCAGGCATTCAAACTAGATAAATTATTACTTATACAGAGGAATGATAGATTTAATAGCAGGGCATAAAATATTCCGATAAACGAATTCCCTTTTCCTCACCAATACATTTGTAAATGAATATCTACATCTGCCAGAATTTGTTTACGCATTCCTTTCAAATACTTTAATATTCCAGGAATCCAGGATGAAATACTTCCGTTCTCTTTTTTTATGCACATTAGTCATCCTCAAGAAGAATTTAACGTGCGCCACAAACATCAAAACATACGGGCACTTCGGCGAGCGAATCTTCACCGTGAGTGGTGCTAATCGCGCTATTTAGACCCACTTATAGTGTGCGTGCATTATATTGGATATTGAAGATCAGTTTTGCATTTGTGAACTAGAAAAGGTAAAGTGAAAGTTTGTGAGTTTTGTTTATGAATTTCCGTGATAAATGATAAGCTTTACAAAGATGATTCCGGACTTAGGATGAGAACATTAGAAAAAAGATGACCGTACCTTATTCCGACTCCAAAAACTTGGTCTTCTGACCTACTGATTCTGTAATACAACAATACCTATTTATATCTCCATGAAGCTAGTTAAAAATACGGCCGTACTCATTTTTAAGTCCTAGCGCGTTAATTTGAATTCATGACATGCCGCAATAATATAATTTCATTTTGATTTCCTCAAAAATTCGGAGATGATACGTTGCCAGAAAAGGTTAGGAAAGCCATTTACAATATTGTAGAGGTACTGAAAGCAGAACCACACTTTTAGTACTTAGAGTTTGAAAAATAATAAAGACTTCGGAGGCACCAATAATTCGCAGCTCAGAGAAACTTCCAGAAACAATGACTTATTTCATAGTAGAAGGGGTACTGAAAGATTGCTTTTCCCATCCCATATTCTTGTCCATCGCTCAAATAAAGTTTTCTGGTATCGTTATCCACTCGGCGAGACACGTTCCATTGGTGCGAGTTACGCAATTCCTATAGTTCGTGCTGAAAGAGGTATTGAGTGAGTGAATGGGTGAGAAGTGCAAGAGGAAGTGCATTCATTCAAACAACAACAGCCTCCCTTCCGGGGAAAAAACTGTACCGAAAATTCTGCCCGTTCCCTCCGCGACTCGGTTAACAACTTCATTCCGTCGCTGTGAAGGCAGATCAACGTCTGCATCGGCTACCAAACAAACTCGTGACCTCAATACCAAGGCTGCGTTACGTCCGGAACTCTTGGGAACGCACGTTTATAATGCAAAAACACAGGCAAAGAAGAGGGAAGAACAGAACCCATGGACAGAATCTCAATCGGCTGGGTAAGATACAAAAGACTCCTTCCTATTTGTCTGAGTCTCACGAGGCGACCGTCTCCGGGGACCTCGAAGGAGACCGGCATCTCCGACGCCCACTGCCGGGGGGACAGCGTGTGGGAGTCGCCGATGGGAAAGAGCAAAACGGATTCCGAATGGAACACCTGCGATGGAAGGCGGGCAAGAGACGTGCGGTTCACGGTCATGACCTCGGGAGTGATCCCCAACAGAGAGCGAATGGGAAGAATTTGCAATGGAAAGGAATACAAGACGGTTATTACCGAAACAGAGTTACCGGGTTTTTTACAGATATTTCTGTAAAAAACGACTATTCATTGTTTTTTACAACAGTAATAAAATAGAATAAAATTAAAGAGTTTAAACACTGTTTATTTACAATATTCTGCTAAGCGAAAGAGCTTAAAAAGATCGAGAAAGTTTTTTCTCTTGACTGTAAATGTCACATGACCAACGATTGAAATCGCCAGCATAAAATTTGAATCTGCCATCAAATGAACGCATAGCCCGATTTAGCCATTCTTCCACGCAAAAGGACGCCTGTTTTTCATTCTTTTTGGGGGGTTATAATCGATTGCACACAGATTCGGTTGTTTAAGGTTTCATAGTACTACTAGTAGTAAAATATCGTTAAAATACAACTTTTATAATGTTGTCGCTGAGAACCTCGAATCATGCTGAATTAAATTTTTAGCCCCTGAATTATGTGGATGACTTAGTCTGAGGATAAGCTTTTGAAGGGACTATTCATAGATTAAACAATAATAAGATGTATAAGTGAATGAATATACAAATAATTTTTAGCGTTTTAATACAGGAACAATAGTTTCCGCTCAAATGATCAATTGGTAGAATAATAACCGTCTTTTGAAATGCAGGGTTTTTGGGATTCCTACGCTGGGGATTGAGGGGAAGTGATGGTTTGTTTACGATCCCAGAGCGATGCGGTTGATGGGAGAGAATATGGCTCTGATTTTTTTTCCTCGCGATTCCCCATTCATTGCAATGCGTGGGGTGTTTTCGCTCCGGCTCCATTTTGTCACGGTCGAAGGGCCCCGATGTTTTCTCCCGAATCGAAAGTTGCCGCTCCTCCGAGAATGCGGGATTATGAGGAAAGTAGACGATTGTTTTGCCTCTGAAATGCTTGGCTTCGGATGAAGGATGTGCTATCTCGCGCATTTCAATTCCGAGGGAAGAGATTGAGATAGCTTCTCAATGACTGATTCATTTGATTGTTTCTCGAACGCCAGAGAGAAATGAGATTCTAGCCCAGTGGTTTCGAATGGTTTAGAAAAAAAGAACCAATTCAGTCCAGAAACATTCTAGCATGCTTCGATGGACTAAGCTAGGCTGATTGATGGATACGAAATAAATATAGTTAATCAAGCAAAACTAGAATTTCTAGAAAGAATCTTTATAACCAATAAAATGATAACAAAGTTTGAAGACTACAGATTTAAAGTTTACCTCCTAAGTAGTTATATTTTACAAAATTTAGTATTCACGTAAAATAGAGGATTATTCTTACCCAGTAGAAACGCTTAGCCTAGTCGAAACTTCATTTAAGATAAAATACATTTAGGGTATAAAATATTTTCTTCTCTATAATTCCTCTGTAATTAGAAAGAGGTATTTAGAGTATTTATGACGATGTTAAGATTTTCATTTCTATATTATCAACATATATGCATATTTTGTGTAAAAAAAGGTTCAGCGAGGTTGGAAGTTGGTTTTCATTTCAGATACGGACTGAAGATACTTAGGTCGACGAAGATAGAACTAGCAAATAGCTATAAAAATTAAAATTCTAGGTAATTTATGCAGGAGAGAAATTACCAAGCCCATACATTTTCATACGAGGATCTTCCGCTGTCCTTGAGATCGAACAATGGTCTTTGAGTATGTGCGGATTCGCAATTACGGATTCACCCCTGAATTTCGCTATGCTGCACAACCGCAACTTCTGCACGCCTGTCAACCCAAGACGGAATCTTTTAAACGTTCCGCCTCACGAAAAACTTAAACTAGCGTCATTTGCCATCCGTAAAAGGCAGACTTCGCGCACCAATGCATCGTGTGCGGGGCGATCGAGCCGACCCCAACCCTTTTCTCTGCGAGGGTTTCCCGAGGAGCACTGACCGCCACCTCAGCTTCGTTTTGTGAGGCGCTCCATAGATCGATGGCCCAATGGAGCGCGCGCTTCTAACCCCTGACCTCGGCACCAAACGAAGCGAGTACGGAAGCCCTTCGAGGCAAAACCCTTGGTAACGCCGAGGTTTCACGGAAACTAGAGTAGACTTGGTGAGGCCCAACGGCGCGTGACGCTTCCCAAAAGCCGTCACGCGGACTTTATCAGCAGGTGGAGGAGAGTGGCCACACCCCGTTCATAGGGCCTTCCCATGCACTAATGCCGAAACCGTGTAATGTTTTTTCCCTTCCTCGAATCCGTCGTGGAGATTGGGACGGTGATTTAAACTGTCGCACCGAAGAAGTCCTGCTATCTGAAACATGCATCTACATGCGACTACAAGGGTGTAGGTGCTCCTCCATGTCTGGTTAGCTTCGGTTCGAGACCTTCATTACTCCACAGCACACATACGCCTTAACTTCACATTGCAATATAACTCACGTTTGCTGGTTTCAACTTCAAGTTGTGATTGAAAAGAAGAGGAAAGGGATATTTAAGCAGTACCCAGCAAGAAGATAGTGATTCTCTCAGGATAGCTTACGGTTAGTTTTCTTTCTTTTACGTTTTGTATTGGTTTGGGGAAATGAAATGACAGTCAGAAACTGAATGGCAAGGTTTATGAATTATGAGGAGAGTAGTTTTTTTTTATGAGGAGAGCTATTATTGGAGTTGCCTTATTTATGAAGGGCCTTAATTGGAGTTGCATAAAAATGAAGAGGCTAGATCGAATGGCAAAAATATGCCGGCGGAATACAGAATTAGGAAAACTCTAAAAGTTATGTGTTTTAAGCTAAATTTATATGCAAGCCCAGGAATGTATAAAGTATTCAATTTACAGACAAAATAGAATGATAAATCGTAAAAACGAGTAATTGAATTCTTACCCAAAAAAGTAACAAGCTTGATTACGTATGCTTACTGTGAGGAATGAAATATTTTGGATGACGTTTTTACAAATTTTCAATAAAGAACAATACATATTCCTAATCGAAGCCACTGTGAATTGCAGAAGTAATTTCGAAATTCGAAAGGTTTCGGGATGGGGGCGGTACACCGAATCACCGAATGCGGCACACCATTTAAACGTAAATGTCGTTTCAATCCGCTATCACAGGAATGTTTACGACGCCTGTTTTTCCGTATCCCACGTTCGAATGAATTATTGCAATTCAAAAACTTCCGGGATTTGCACGTCACAGCGAATCTTTCCTGCGGTCTACCGGTTAATGAGACGCCATCTCCGTAGTGAGACATTCCGCTGTTTCCATCTACCACCGCAGGAGGAATCACGGCGCCTCATTCTCCGTGCGTTCGCAAGTTTTCATTTCTTCCAGAGGTACCTCATTTTTTCCGAGAAATACTGGATTTTTTCCCCGTCCCTTCATTAAAAATCGTTCTCCGTAATTCAAGCAGGAAATCCCTCAAGTGCCGATGGGACCTCTGGTTTCTCCGCGCCACTGCCCAATACTTCGCGCCTTCTCGGTATTCGGTGAAAGTACGGTGACATTCGAAAAGTTATATTCTTTAGTCCGGAGTTGATTTCTAACGGACAATGAAACGAGGGTACTAACAGCGACCTATAAAACGAGAAAAGTCTGTTTATTCTGATGAGAAAAAGTTCGGCGCAACGTGATTGGTATCGAAGATGCGATGGAGAGCACGACTAATAGTGAAGCTACACGTAGAATAGTGGAGATAACTCGTTCAGCCGTATATTCGATAGAAAAAGACGTTTGTTAATATACAAGCTGTTCCAAATAAAAAGCAAAATTCTAAAATACACGTAAAAGCTGCTGTGCGAATAATTCCTACTTTATCTTATTGAAAAGTATAAATGGATAACAGCCATTCCGTTTTGGCCATTTCCAAAATTTTCCATGTACGCAGGCTTGCGCGAGCGACTACCAAAACATCGTTGGCCGAATACGTATCCTTGAACGGAGTTCGATTGAAAAAGTCTTCTCCAGCCGATAATTCGGAATTAAATTTTCAGCCAAGGTATTAATTTAGAGATAATTTGACAAGGTATTACAGCTATTACTCAAACTTCATTCTGGGAGTCTATGAAAGATTTTTTGTCTGAGAGATAACCAGTTACACATATACTCCCATCAAAAGTGGAGTAACGTACGTAAACGTAGTAAATTTGCTTAAGGACGGTTACTTCACGATAGAATTACTACACTTGGCCGAAGGTTGGGTTAGCGTAGCACTATAGTCGTTCTTGTCATTCCGGACCTTGAAGTAAACTCGGATGAATGACGTCGTCAGCAGTTATAGATAAGTGGCCGGATTAAGGCGGAAATACCCATAAAATCCCTATAAGTATTTATATAAGCAAAGGGGGAAGTACTTTTAATAAAACCTCGTCTAAACTAAATAATTTGAGCTATTTATAAAGGGATTTCAGATTGTATTCATACATTATCACCAAACATTAAGTATCCGTGATATAGCGAAAAAATTGAATACATTTAAAATAGAAGAAGTTATTTATTTGAAGTATTAGTTCAAAAAGTTAAGGAAATTTAAATTTAAAATATATTTGGGAAAATTTTCCTTTAAATATTTATATATAATGTTATATCACCTTAATTTCACAGTCGTCAGACGATTTAAAGCAATGAAAAATGATTTGAACGAAGTGATTAATAAGTATAACTTATGAAGCGGAGAAGCTCTCTGACATAATATACATACTCGCAAATTCAGCATTCATGGTATTATAATGATCGTAACTGTTGTGATTATTGAGACGCTGGTGTTGGGAACTGACGTTATAATATTTATTGAAAATTAGTTGACGGCGTGAATTTGTGGAAGTCTTCCATTACGGAAAATGAGAAAAAACTTCTACTCAATTCATAATTATTACATTCTGTAGATTCATCTTCTAAAGGAATCAAATTTTGGCTCTCGCTTTTTCCGTTACGTGAAAACATTTATCAGTTCAACTTATAAACAAAATCTTACTAGGGTGAATGCATTATGCAAGAATTAATCACGGGTATATGTCTTACCCTCGTTAAGTATTTCTACAACATTATCAATACACCAATTAATTAAAAATCACACTTGCATATGTACTAAACGTGTTAAGCAAAGAATTCCCTGTCGCATTTTAAATCAAAATTCAAGATCGTGTAAACAATAGGAAAACCCACGGTACGCAGGAACAATACCAATTTCCCCATTATTCACAAACAGTCGCCAACCGCAAAACATTGAAACAACACGATCTCCGCGAGACATTAAAACCATTCCAACGCTTCACTCATCATTAGCGGGAAATCCTGAATATAAAAAGCGCTGGTGAAGGCGGCGATTGAATGCAAAAATGGAATTTCCCTGCGCTGGCCACAACCGCACTGGGGAGTCCGCCAGACATCGTCCGCGTGACGGTGCAGGGACCGGCGGGGGAAACAAGAACACCACGCTCTTCCCTGTTGGAGGAGTTACCGTTGCACGCGAGAAAGAGGAAAGCGAAAGAGAGGGAGAGAGAGAGTTAAAGTGAGGACCTAACTGACCTATTGGCGGCGGTGACGCAAAAGAAGTGACGCCAAAAACAGGAGGTATTTCGGCGGAGAAAGTGATCCGTTTGGCGGTATAAACAAAAGCGAAACGGAAGGCGAAAAATACGGATGTCAAAATACAGCGGTTTCCGACCGGTGTGCCGCAGACTGGTGTGCCGCGGACTACTGCGCCGCCTAATATCCGAGAAAACTTGATGGATCCTAATTTGTATCGCACGTGCACTTACTTCTTCGATAAACTTTAAAATTCATCTATCCCAAAACTATGAGGAGTTTCCATTCAACGCCAAGTGTCATCCCAGTAGGGGGTCTGAGAAAACCACTGTGACCACTGATGATGCTATCGAGACAAAAACCAAAATGACCATTTTATTTATCTTTTTTCTTTTATCCGTATTTCAACTTTAACGGTTTACCGTTTCTCAACGCTACATTTGCTTTAAACTCTCTGTTTTCATCGCTACCTGACTTACAACGCAAACGCAAACAATACCGCCGTTGCCTATTGGAACGTAATATTACATAAAATACACAATACTATTAGTTATAACGAAAATCATCAGTTATAGCTTATTTTATTAACCTCAATAAAACTGCCACGCAGAAATCTAATTTAAATTCGCTCTTTAGATTCTAACCACATATGCACAAAACATTTCAACACTGTGACTCGTTTTTACGCGTTCCTACGGATTTCCGATACTCAACTGATTTTTGCCATTTTAGTCGGTTTTCTCAATTATTTACTGTTTGCATTCTGCTCTGCTGCTTCTTCGTCGATTGGTGTTAGTATTATAGCCAAGGCACGACGAAAAGCGAAGGGTGCGAATTTTGAATAAATAATTTCCCGCCTAAGGTAAAAGGGTGAGCGGAGAGGGAATAGACTTCTCGGCTTCTGTGGAATCCGCGCCTCAATCCGGCGGGATTTCCCTGCTCGATCGCGGAGGATTCCCGCTGGAATTCATGCTGGAGCGATCAAGGGGTGAAGAGACTAGCGGTCGCTACGGTCCTTAGATCCCTCTATAGCATCTCCGAAACAATCAGACAAGATATATAATAGCGTGAAAAACGTGATGTTTTTTTTCGGTAAGGAAAAAATTTTAAGTCATCATTTCTCAATTTCGTTTTCTTCGCGACACACTAGTAGATAACCGACCAAAACTTTAATAGTTCGATTCGTCAGCGTTTGTGAAGAATGCACATGATCGAGTAATGCAAACTTCGAATGAAAACATTGAAAATTCTGCCTGTATGACTATAGAACAGTAAGAAGTTATCTTAACAACGAATTCTCTTACATTATGTATATAGTGTATTGTCATTTCTAAACTGTTTATCAGATGTCACACCAAGCTCGTTCAATATCGGGAATGCGAAAATATGAAGGAAATACTTGGAAAACGGCCGTTTCAATTTGTACCGTAGAACAAATTAATGCGTGATGGTAAGCAGTCACTATTTTAGTAAATTATAGAAAATCATCCGAAGAATGGATAACCTAACATCGGCTGAGCACCTCATCATTAAAGCGATTAAGATAGACTGTCAATCTCATCGTCAACACGGACTAAATATTATCGTATAGTCGCGGTCTCCCTCCTCCACCGTTATATATCCATAAGCAGCAACGTTTGTTTACATACCTCGCGTTTGGTAACCATAATGAAATTTCCATCCAGCTGTTGAATTAAATGCCTGTAAATATTAAAACCTTAGATAAACTGGTCTAAAAGAATAACTTGGATATCACTGCGGACAGAAACATATCGACCCCTAATCATAATCCACTGAACCCCGAAGATTGTGGACCCCATCGAGAGAATCAAAACATCGATTGGGATAAAACCGTTTTGCAAAAAGAGAGCGTCCGAAGCGGGAAATATTATGAGCAACCCAGCAGCCCTGAACTGAAACCATGTTAATTCACCCTAATTCATTATAAAATCTAATTATATCGTTTAAAAATGCAGATCGTGCGTTAAAACCCATGAAAACCTTAACCACGCTTAAATAGAATAGGCGAGCGAAAGAAGAGAGCATTGAACGAAAACATTCTCATTGCTCCGCACAAACACTACACAGATACTCTCGGACGAGGAGTTTGGTTTTTAATCACGCAATGTAAACCGCCTCAAAGGGGTGCACGAAACTGCGAGTCTCGGCCCTTAACGATAACACTTTCGAGTCACTTCACCGTTAGCATCTCGCCGCACTGGTAAAACTCCCCGCCTCATTCAGCGAGAGCGATGCACTTGGGAAGCGAATGCCCAAACGGATCAAAGGCATTTCGACCGGACTCTTCCGCTTTCGCGCAACTCACTTATAAAAACATTAGGATACTCCCGAAAAACTCGAGGGACCGTACCTTTCCCCCCTGAACACCAACTCACGCGCACTCTGAACCCGATACGTCCGCATCGGGGGCGGTTTGGAGAGCGACCCGCATTCGAGTCGCCCTCAGATTCGCTTCCCTCCTAGCGAGACTCACCGTTTATCGGTCCTCTCCCGAGCTGTGGTGCAGCGGGGCGCGGGTTCGTATCCCGCGGAGACGGACGACTCCTCCGGAAAATTCCGCACGGGTGCTGGAGACAGGTGGGCTCCTGATGAACTCTTCTCGTTCGTCTTCCTTCTTGGAGGAACTACTCAGCGAACCACCAGCGACCCTCTCTCTCACGCACTGAACAACACGACCTCACGCCGGCACAAACGCCAAGCGACTGAGGAGATCGGCGGACTCCCCTACGATTTCTCCCCGCCGCTCCCCTACCGCCGCCGCCGCCGCTCCATACGCACTTCCCTCTCCTCATCTCCCCTCTCTCCTTAAACGTAACTTACTCCCTCTTTACCTCAATTTCCGAGACTTGAAATACTTTAACTGTCCATTCATACGGATGTGGATTAGAGCTGGCATTGGGTCTCGGGCTTTCAGTTCGTTATCCCAAAACTAAATGGGTGCAAGAGTTCCCTTGGATGGGACGGGTCCAGAGACTTGCCAATGGGGATTTAAGACTTATTTACTCAGCTTAAAGGAATGATATTCTTTGTGCCCCAATTCTCCATCACGAAGTGATTAACTATGCCTTAAGTTGTGATAAATGTGGTAAAGCTAGGAGATCGTCTAAAGTCGACGGCCTAACTTCAGGATTGTAACCAATGTAATACAATACTTTCAACTTGATATTATTGGCGGTCCAATACAAACATCGATTATTATAAGAAAGTATTGACAATAAAGAAATGTTTTAAACTTTCCAAATAATTACTAATAAAAACTAAAGAACTTGTTTCTGAAGGAAATATTCGTAGAATCTCAGAGGAGTGAACTACGTTGTGGAATTGTTTCCGATTGAAATACAGTCAGAGGGAAACGAGTTCTTTCATTATTTTATAAGAAATGTCTGGAATTGAATTTTGGTGATATTGAGAGGGATGGATGGTGAATATAATTTTGAAGGTGGATGATTATGAGGAAGTGTGTTTCATACAGATTGGGTTTGAATAGGGGGAAGTGGGTCCTTTATGCGTTGATGCTTGGGATTATATTTGAAATTGTAGAATTTCTTTTTCATTAAATCCGTCCAACGGATAATGCCACTGAAAAAGGATGAATGTCGGCTCTGTTTCTCGTCCTCGAGGGCTTTCAATACCCTAATCTTAAATTCGTCGGACCTACGAGTATGCGTTACTGGACGAATAAAAGAAGAATAAGTATATGCATCTCACTTGGAGTTCCTTTTGCAGAATTTGGATGTGTGATGACATCCAAATCTATTCGCGATGTATCTTTGTTTCTTTCTTCGAGATTTTCCTCAGTAGAAAAGTAAGGATATTACGACGTGGATGTCAATGTCAAAGCTATTCATATTCATTCAAAATGACTTCCGCACATCGCTCCGCTGTTGCGACAGTATCTGGTGCGTTAATTATGCGTATTATTGAAGCTCATTTGCCAGGTAAAAACAAATCCTTTTTCGCAGAAATGTTCATTCTAAGAAATGCTCGACATTTCCTCTATTATTCCCTTCCGAAGTTCATATTATGTCATAGAAAAAAAACGCTATAAAATTTCCGCACAGTTTTTGTCTTACTTCTTTCCAATTTCAATAAAGTGTGGAAAATATATTAAGTGTTTTTCTTCTGTGCTATGGCCTTCCATGTAATAAAACCTTATTAAATCGGTTTTATTTTATTTTCTTGGCTTCATCGATGCATTTTATGCGGAGTGTCGACCTTCTAGAGATTTTACTCATGTATTAGACGTTAAAGGAATTTCATGTTCTCGAAATAAACAGAGGGAAGATATACAGGGAAATTAAGCGTAGTTTTTTCATCCTTTCCCAAAGTTAGTTGCTGATGAATCATTGTTACGACTTGAACGGTGTTTGGAATTCATGCAATATAAACCATTTAAAGGGCACAGATAGAATAACGATTTATATGTTTATTCTTAGGAGAGTAAGAAAATCATCGAAAAAGAACATATTCGTGATGATATGGCATGGTATGAGATGTCTGTTTACTTTCAACGATGAATTAGAGGAAAATAATTGATGCAATGCGGGAAGGTGTCGGGAAAAGATACAAGGAAACAACATGAGACGGCTGCCGGCTTGTGTAATTCGAGCTGTGTAGTGTAAATAAGCATCCATAAAGCAACGTGCACTACTGCCAAGGAGGAGCGGGACCGTAACCGTCCAGTTCAGTCGTTGATTCGACTGCTCTCCAGCAACAGGAAGGATTTTTACCGTCCAGCCGCTAGTGTGAAAGGATACATTCACTTCAACAGTTTAATACCCACAGCTCTTGGTAAATATACGTCCGATCGAAACCGGTGCATGTGAATATTTACATACGTACACTGCAAGCAGCTTTCGGCTGTGGCAGGGGGTGTTATTTATTAAGTAAATTAAGTCTTTGAGTTACTATTTATTTAGTAAAGTAAATTAAGATTTTAATTGAATCTTTTTTCTTTTAAAGATTCCCATCCTGATGCATCTGAGTTAAGCTCACCGATTTGTTTCAGCAATTCTTTGCAAAATGTATTGCCTTTTCTAATTTCAGAATACTTTTCGGTCCCACAGACTAAAAAGAGGAATCGGATCAAAGGGGTCTATATCTTTATTTTATTCTTAAAGGACACTCAAAAGCTTTTAGGGTAAAATATTTAGCATTTCCAGAAAGTGTATTATCTAAATAGTTTGTAGTAAACGTTTTAGTCAGATATTCCACGAATAGATGAAGTCATAAGGATTTTTTGAATCCCAATCCAAACTGCCCGGAGCAATCAAGGGAGTTTAATGTAAAGTACGAACATCAAGAGAAATATAGCCACGAAATTTTGAGAATGCCGTTTTATGGCTAGTAATTTAACTTTCAGTGATTAGCTTAAAGATGACTCATTTATGTTGAGATGTTTTCAAAATATAACTTAAGTAATTTATTTATTTATTGATTTAAGATACCAATACTTATTCCAATAAGGTGGAATGATGATATTAAAAAGTCATTTCGTTTTCCGCTATCATTATTAATTTCTTCGCAAATGATATTGATGAATAATCTGAGTTCAATTAAATCAAATATTTAAAAGACTAAAATCTGTTCCTTGATATCCATAAACCAGTAAATAATTTCCTACTTGAACTCCTTTTCTATCCATTTATGGGCGTACTGCTAGGCCCCACAGCCCCGCAATGCAGGGAGGCCTTCAAGATGTGCGGGCCATATTTGATATCTGCAGAGGTCCCCATATTATTTGCTGGCCCCCAGATTCACGGTTACTCCATTCTTACGTCCTTAATTTTTCCGTTCATGGAATACAAGCGTCCCAGGTTCTCTAAGAAGAGTTGAGTGGAAGATGTGACTTATTAATTTTAATTCGTCCCCAATGAAGACTTCCATCAGTCTAAGAATAGATCTCCGTCATTCGTCTTCCCCACTAATTTTCCTTTCTCCCCTCTCAAGTTCCAGACGTCTGCAGTTCGGAATACCCCTTTGTGGTGGTAGACAAGCTACCCCTTGCTATGCCGAAGTCCCGGGTGCAAATACCAACTAAATTGAGAAGTCTGAGTTCCATCGTTTTCAAAGGTCTCATACATCAATCATCGAGATGGATATCTCTTGGAAATATCAATATCTATCCACTCCTAATGTCGAAGTTCTAGTTTATGATTCACCAATATTTACATCATATATGAACTTCACTAGCCACCTTTCAGTAAATGCAAGGGGGAATGTACCATAAAGTTTATTTACTCTGTCGGTTATCCCGTATCATTCGCGAAAAAACAAATTTCTGCATCAATTTCCTTGATTCAGTTTGCAGCTATTAAATCACATTTCCATCATTTTCTATTTTCTCTTTACTTTTTATGAATTCTATTTTAATTTATTAAAGATTTTGACTCCAATTCCGGTATCTCACCTTACTAGTATATTCTTCGATTCCTTTACATCAATCAAATAAATTTCTTTAGTATCAATACAACTTATCTTATATGCATTCCTTTAGTAATACATTCCCCGCAACAATTCTATCAATATGCACTACTTCTTTCAATTACTCCTCAATAGCAATATCTTTTCCTTCTCAAAATTCCATACGAATGTTTTACTTCATTCTGTAGTTTTAAGCAAAAGACCTATTCCTGTCATCTATGCGGAAAAATTCTGCTATCTCGTACTTATTCCCTCGTTAAGAATACGATAAACTACCGGCCGTAATTCAAATTCATAATGATCTGTTACCTTGGTCTCGTCAATCATTTCTTATGTCATTTAAATCTTCCGTTATTGCAACCCATTAGGCGAATTGCCTCATAAATAAAAAAAAGTCTAGTGGAAAGTTACAGAAAGTTCACATTTTTGTTGCGGAGATATATCATAAGGCCATTCTCCAACGAATGCGTTATCGCTACGCAACTACATTATCACATTACAGAATTTTTGTGCTCGACGAGGTTTGGGCCATTAAATCTTTCCACAAGGTTTGGGAATTATTAAAGAGAATTTTTAAGTTCGCCTTACATTATTCACGACATATTAAAATTATACCCTTCCTCTTTTTTTGCATCAGGAGTGATAAGTGAATGATTTTTAAATTTATTTATCTTTAGGTACAGAATAGAGGAAATGTTTCCTTCACTTTTGTTGCAGCATTATTCATGGCTGCGAGAACATGATAGATGCTGAATAATGGTAACCATCTTCGTAAACCCAAAATTAATGCTAGGGAAGCCCTTACTCGTAGGGATATTGCGCTGCACTTACGTGGAATTTTTAGCTTGTGTCACTATGGCTCAAAGAGAAAAGCAACTGAAAAATACTACACTCCTAATCTTGCTCCTAGTCGCCACATACTTTTTCCGAAGATTTTGGTCGCTGACGGTAGAAAGATTTTGGATCCTATCAACCTTCAAGCATGTGAATGTACAGTTCCTTTCTAGTAGGTTTGAGATTTTACATATAGTATACTATACATCAAATAAATTTTCCATATATGTGAAACTGTTTTATAGACCGTGCTGAGCCGAAGGAAAAATTTCGATTAAAAAGACGCCCTAATACACGAGTGCAATGAATGACTGGCAGCCTAAAAAATGAAGTTATGGAGCTGTAATAGCGCTAAAATATTTATTCGCAAAATTCAACACTCGCATGGTTATAAGGAATGCATATCGAGTATTTCATATGTATAGAAACATGTATTCAGGACTCCACACCTCTGTATATCAGAAGCCACCCCTTCCTCAATCTTCCTCTCCTTTGTGTTCACCCACTCCGCAGCGCCTCCATCGATAGCACAACACGCAGACTCCTCCGTTCCCTCCAAACTTCCCTCCCTTTTTCCCCTCCGAAGAGCGATTCTCCCATCGCTCGCATTCAGAAGCAGCAGAACGAAGGACGAGCGCCCATCTGCTCCTCTTCCGATGGTTCATACTCGGTCGAGACCGGGATCCTCCTTCCCCTTGATTAATGAAATACATTTATCTTCTGATGCTGGACGGAGAAAATCAACATTTCATCTAATTCGGTATTAATATTTCTCAAAGCTGTAATGATGTGAGAGGCACTGATTCAACAATAATGCTGATTAAGAGCGATCATCTTGGTCACTTCTCATAGAATGCCATGAATAGAAATATTAATTTAGTAGCACTTTGGCATTTAGTAACATCTTTGGATATTACGGCGGATATATTTTGGATTTATTATCATTGGATATATTTTCAATTGGTAGCATTCTGTGTTAAAGAGGAAAATAGGAGTAAAATATCCCTTCTCTCATTTTTCCTAGTAAGCCTCATCCCTGCTTTGCGGCTTTGCCAGATGTCGAAAACGTATTGAAAAAAAATAGCAGTGGGAAATTTTAAACTTTGCGCAGATGTAGTAGTAATTTTAAAGCGCTTCGAAAGCTAAGGATATTACGCACGTGAACCCCCACCGAGAATCGAACCCGGGACCCCTATTACACAGAAGTCAAACGCGCTACCGACTTGGCTATCCGGGAGCCTTAAATTTTACACAGGCATCAAAAATATAATTGACACATACAGTTCTGTACGTTATTTTCCGTCTTTTCTATCAGAGATTTGCACAGATACAAATTTCCATGTCCGCAATTAGCTGAACTGTTTTCGATTTATATCTTTTCAGCAGCAATAATTCTTTCAGCGGTTTTTTATTGATGCACTTTCTGTATTTCAGCTTAATATCTCTTATATTTTTAATATTACTATCCTTAAGGTTTTACTCAATTCTTTATTACGCAAATAAGAAAAAAAGATTTCTCTATTACCTGCCATGTACAGAGAGCCTGAAGGATGGTTGGATCCTCATCCTCTAATCTATTATAATAGCTTTAAAAAGTTTTGGGGCGTGAATGAGGCACAAGGGGCTAGATGAGGAGAGTGGTAGTTTGTCCTCGTCTTTTTCTCTCTGAGCCGTAATGCTACGAGTGGAAAACGTCCACTTAGCTGCAGCAAAATGACCCTATGAATAATACTTTTCATCACCTCTATGGTGATGACGTGTTCTAAGTTAAATTTTTCGCCTCAGTGAATTGAAAAAAATGTTACAGTAAAAAATGTAGTAGGAACTGAAGCATCCATTCAAAAATATAATATATGACTGAAAAATAAAATCATTCTTGTCACAGAGAATGAAATACTATATTTAATAAAAATAGGTAAATATGCAATTATTATCCGTCCCGTTACGTATAGGGAAATTTATTCCGTATCTTTAATAAAAAGTCATTAATAATTTATCACCATTTAACCTAATTCTTAAGCAAACTCAATTCAACTAAATTTTTTGCAAAGATACCTGTTATTTACTTCCTAAAATACAAAAACCAAGGCATTTAAAACGGACTATGCTATGTATAATAGATGTTAGTTTAATCATAGAGCTAAAGGTTAAACACCTTCAACAGGTAACAAAAGTAAACTGCCAATCATTATGGCGATTTAAGCTAAAAGAGCTTGAATTGATTAAAATATTCAACAACAAAAAAATAAACAGACACTCTACACATGGAATGCATCTAATGATTTCTTGCAAAAATTTCACCTTTTTCTTAAAATTCTAGAGTATGATATATTTGAAAATCTTCTCTCGATCTTATCTTACGAAAATTTGATTAGAAAACTTGTTTAGGTTCCAAAATAGGAAGTTAGTTCTCATTACCGTTTCCATATAAATCCATAAACCACCCTATGTCCACTTCATAGATTTTTATGTCCCTTTAAGAATGCCTATCGTGTGCAATGCTCTCACTGCATCCATGGTATGCTCTGTTTTGCATAGTATTCAATAAGTACGAATGCTATTATTCGGCTCCACTTATACCGCACTAGCCTGCATAATATCAGGGTAATGAACAATACTGAGGTGTAAGTAAATGAAAGATATATTCTAATCTAACCTGTCCAGACGGACAGGAGAATATTCTATTCATCGTGATATAGAAGAAGGATACTTCGAATAAATTCTTAATTAAAAACTGTTGACATTTCGGGGTATCGTGGAAGGAGGAAACTTTCGGATTTTTAATCCATTCCATTCCATTAAAAACGAAGCGAAACGGAAAATTTTCGGGGCTACATGAACATCAACAGGAAAAGGTAAGGAAATCTCGTTGATCAAACGAAGTTAATCAAGCAAATTACTTTTCGGGTACATCTGAGCTCGGAATGAGCCGGTGTTTATTGTCCCCAAGCAGGAAAGATTAAGCGGAGTTCCCTTTCGTTTGAAATTTTAATGCGGTCGTGAAAGAGTGTTATAAACGGTCACCGTAGATAAAATTGGAGAGTGAGAGAAGCAATATTTCAACATAAAGACTCCATTCGGAAGATGAGTTCATCCGCATTGGAGAGCGGCTGGAGGCGATCGTTCATTACCCATCAGATTCAGGGAGAGCTATTTTTAGCCTACTTTCCCAAAAAAGTGGGAAAGTCTTATGACATGCCCGTATGTGTGGTCCTCTCTAATGGCATGGAAACCGCAGTTTATTCCTTCGCCAAACTTACCGTGAGGTTTTGATGACCCAAATAAGCCGCGTGTTGCTTGCGGTTTGGATATAGGAGCCCTGGGTTCGAACACTGAGGGCTGATATTCATAGGAAGTATGCGTGTTGAATTTCATTAGGTGAAATGTTTTCGCGGAGTCTCAGAGTAATTATTAAGTGTTTTAATTGCATATTAATTTGGGATTGATATCGCTTGGGATTCTCTCTTTGGACTATTACTTCTAGTTACATAGCACTTGTAACTATATACCTGGTAGCTATGTATAGCAGCTATATAGCACTAGTAACTATATTGTATTATGTATTGCTTTTGTATTTTTTCTGTCGTGTTTTCGGGAGTTCTTTCCATCCCTTGCGATGTAGGTTCTTTTTATCCCATCCTTTAATTGCAAGGATTTTTTCCCATACTTTATTCTTTCCTTTCTGGTATTAGTTTATCTTTTACCTAACCTTGCTGATAAAGGGTCTATCTTATATACCTTTATGTCCATATATCTTATGTATTTATTCTTCAAGTTGCGTCTCTTTTCCTCGATATCGCATTGAACACGTACATATAGCCTTTTCTCGGTCACCCTCCCGCTCTTAGATCATTGCTGATCTCCTCACACAGCCTTTCAGGCATTGGACTTCAATGATCCTTGTCGTACGCCCAAACCAACGTAAAACCCCTTTGAAACTGGTCACGCAGCCTATCTTTCTGTCCGCATTCATTCATTGTCTCGTCATAACTCACCTGGACCGGATTCAGGGTAAGCTGAGTACGAGGAGCATCGGTCATGAAAGATTTGGTAGTTTTTCATGCACGGCAGCCGTGGTCTCCCAGTGGCAGTGGACGGCTGCCGGATAACAAAACACAGTCGCCGTGCCGTCACCGTGTAATGTGTACGATTCCATACTATTCTTCCGTTTATCCAAGTAAAACAATTGACCGTCCGGCGTTAGTTTTTCTGCCGTACGGCGGAAACCGTGCAGAGTGAAACCGGCCTTAGAGAAACGGGAATTCCACGGGTATTTACAATGGACATCCATTCCTCAGATATTAATCTTCCTATTTGTGAACCTGAGTGAGCATGCGTTTGCTTGTCTTCTAAAGCGACGATAGAATAAAACATTCTATTTGAGGTCGAAGTAAGAGCTTAGACGATTGAGGTTACTTTTCCGCAGTCGGTGCATTGGAGAGGAAAATCCAGGTGAAGGCAATTTCAGCTTTTTAGAATTCGTTTACATCCTATACAAATTAATAGCGCAATGCCAAGTGGCTATGAGAAAACAATAACAGAAGTGCCTCGTCTAGCGAGTAACTTTGTTACCGAATTTCTGTCTCACTTATATGTTTTTCTCTGTTTTGGACTCGATGTGCGAAAATAAACTTGTTGATAAAGAATTAATTGGTTTTGCAACGGCCAAAATTGTATGTGTACACGTTCTTGTTTAAACATATATGATCGCGAAAGCTCTTGTGAAGACTTTTTAATTATTTTTACACATTTTCCTGTTAAATAATTTACATATAGGTACTTCTGTGAAAGTTGGATAGTGGTATGAACACTTATACATGCATAAACATTCCTAATTTACTTTTATTTTACCAAATCCTCGAATTTCACCAAAACAACTGCATTTCACTATATAAAATGAGAGTATTTTGATTATAGTTTTACTTAAAGTAGAAGGCTACTGGAAAATAAAAAAACTTCGTTTTCTGATGGAGCATTTTGCTCTCTGAAGGCTAAGAGAAATGATCTACAATGCAATAATATAAAAGAGGAACGTGCAGTTCTTTTCTTGTTATCTCTTTTGCTTAACTGATACTTATTTCAAATGTCAGAGTAATTTCATATTAAATATGAATGTCTTTACTTTATGTTCCTATTTATTTCGTCAAAGTTTCATTATAATATATAATTGGGATGGATCGATAGTTGGGAAGGCCAATCAAGAAAGAAATCACATTTAGTAACAAATATTTATTCCTCTTAAGTTAAATCACAGTAACCTTAACGTCCGCAGCAAAATATTTTTTGCCAATATCATGGCGTACATATAATGAAGTGCTATTTTGGGAGATCGTTAGTAAACAGGTCATTAATCTGTATTTAGTCTCATCTTATCTTTATCTTTGATGGTGTACAACGAAGTCATTAAGAATGTCGCATTACTGACTTCTGAGAACATTTTGGTGAAGTCTTTTGTTTCGGCTGTCAGTGGAGTTCTCGTTTCTTCTAGATAGCTAATTACTTTTCAGGGATAATTTAAGAAGAAATAGTCTAAAGGCCAAATGCCGCCGAACTGTCTACCACTGAAGAATCGAGTCGATAGCGAATGGTCATCGAGATGATTTCAAACTACCAAATAATTTTAATCACACGGCATACATTATCTAGAGACAAAGTTGTGCACGACAAAGGAATTATAGACTCAACATCAGCAATAAAAAGGGACTGCCAATGTAGTAATAGTGTTTTTAAAATGCTTCAACAGGTAAGGTCATTTTACGAGCATAGGACCCCACCGGAGATCGAACCTGAGGCTGCTTTTATCGAAGTTCAATGCGTTGCCCACTCGGTTATCCGAAAGTATTAAATCTGGGCTATGTAGTTGACTTGCTCTCTTCTCTGTGATCTGGCCAAAGTGTTATTACATTAACTTTAATTGAAATATCGATAATTTGATTGAAAAAAGGTAATCAAACAGTTTCCTGGTCTTACAAAATTATAAATTATAACATTGAATAACTTATTGAATAGCCAATGACAGTAAAATTTCATTCAAGGAAAAGCTAATAGGCTATTTTTCTGGTAAATGTGTGCAGCTTAGAAAAATTTCTTATGAAAAACGGTCTCGAAGAAGTCTGAAGCAACCGGGTTGGATTTCAGTTCCTGGCTCTCTTATGTCCGTTTTTCCTTGGGATTTTATAGTAGACTTTAGTATTAAAATTTAGTTCTTAAAAGTTGCTGGAAACTTGCGAAGCAAATACTTTTATCTTAATTGTAAATAATTAAATTTAGTTCCTTAGCCTGTAAGCTAACAGTAGAATTGCGAAAGACAATAAACGTTCTTTTTTAATGTTGGTAATTTTTAGTCAATAATCCTGAGAACACGAAAGACATATTAGGTATCCTTTTTAATACCTCGTAAAAATTTACGTTTTCCATAAACACAGACGTTGATACTGATTTGACATTGATGTACGTACATCGGAGTGGAGAATGAGAGTTAAAGGATGTATAGCTCTTTTTCAGAAAATTAATTTTTCCAGATGTTTTGAACAAAATATAGAGGCCTAGATATTGGGAGAGTGAAAATGATTTTAAATGGTAAAGCTTTGCAATATTTTCTTCGGGTACGGTGCCAAATAGTATTGCAACAAATTAGAAGTTTATAGCCCACATTTTAGCAACAAATATTTTTTCAATCAACGCCAGCTGTATTGAGGAGGCAAGATAAAATGTCCCTCGAAAAAGCGGAGATGGTTGATGAAATTTCCTTACCTCCATGGATGTAAAAATGATTAAGCTTCGCTCTCTCCTTGAATAAAAAATTAATTCTTCATTCGATTTGAATACATTATTTTTGTAGCTCCAGCCAAAACGTATGGGGATGAGAAATCAGAGACGATTGATTGCTTCTTGATTAAAGGAGATTTAGGGAAAATTCTCAAAAGAGGGATTGTGAGTTGGATGAAAGATTGATGACGGTGATATTTTCATTCCGGAGTCCTTCCCTCTCGCGATTCCTTGCCTATTCCTCTTCCCGAATTTGCCATATTGTCCGTATATCCATCCGCGCAATCCCTCCTTTCTGCACGGAGTAAAACGGAACCCAGCGAAAGAGATTCTTCGGAAGTGGAGGAGGCCCGCGGAGTATTTCTGTTTGCTTACATAACGGAAATGGGGCAGAGCGGGATTACTCCGGTGGAAAGGTTAATATCCTTTTATCTCCATCATCTCGTGATGCATTGGCTCGTCCATGGGCGATCTGTTTTCCTTTCGATTCTTGTATGCACGTCCTTAATTAACGTCTCCTTTGGTAAGAGATATTTACATTGGAAATGACTTAACTCTTTCCTAGAACTATCCTAAGCAGAGAATCGGCATTGGTTGGTTTGGAGATCTGCGTGTCGATTGCTTTCTTTCGATTTGATTCATTGGATCGAATCGATGTCACGGAATCGAATCACATGGGCAATCGAAGCTAAGATCGAATCAAGAATGGAAATGAATCTCCATAAGGTCGCATTCGGATTGGATCGAATTGGATCGAATCTCGATTAGGGCCAATACTCGAATATCAAATAGAAGGAAGATCGAGAGTGATATCAAAAACAAATCCTCCATTTCGATTATATTCTGAATCAAAGTGGGAAATGAAGCGCAAAATATACTTAAGTATCTTTCAATCTGTCTCCGAACAGAATTGAATGTCGAAGCTTGGTCAGTCCTATAGCTATAGCTGCTCCTATACACACTAAAAGATTACTGAAGAATGTAAAAAAATTCTCATTACATATAATTATTTATCTTCAGCTCTTAATAAATACTTTGCTGAGGAGAATTTTTCGGCATAGAGGACATTTATCGACAAAAATATCTTTCGTGATATATTTTACCATTCTCACAACCTTTCTGTAGTAGCGTTCGGCAATGCAATAGGATTAAAGATGCTTTAAATTAATAGAAATTATGGCGGAGAAGAAAAACGGCAGTCGATTTTTAGACCTGTTCTTTTAGATAGAAAAGATCGTCGCAAATATTTCAGTATCGGAAAACATCACAGGTGAATATTTTTAATTAGTGCTCTCATGAATTAGGCCTGTATCATCCACTAAAATGAATTTATGTAAAAAGATTTTCCATGTTTTCAATTTTCGCATTCTGTGTTAGAAATAAATACTTCGTAGCTTTATTATTTATTTTCTCAATATCATTATAACTATTTATTCTGGACGTTAGCTCCATTTTGTTCATCGCTTTTGATTCTTGCATCATCGGTTTATTCTGGCACAAAATAAGAAGCCGTAATTGCCACGAAAAGTGAAAGATTTTTTTAGTGAATCTCTTTCTAAGAAATGATATATGTATCAACTGTTCCTGGAGTTAATGAATTGCGGCCATTTGAATGAGTTCAATGGCTGTTGAGAGGAACTGTCATCTGCATCAAAGGGAAATGATTTTCGTGTAAAAGTATGAATAAGATTCATCCAGAAGGTGATAAACTCCTTTGAAGTTTTAATTCTTTTTCATCTCTGTCAAATTTAAAGGAAGTGTCAGCGTAACATGTATGTACACAATCTACGTTGGGCCGATGAGTAAGAGTGTTTGCTTCCTTTCCGGATACGATTGTCACGCTTTATCTCCTGTTTATCACTCGATGAACGTGGTTAGAACCGTCGGTCAATGCGTTGGGGTTCAAGAAATAGCCCATGCAAAGTGGCGTTGACATACATTCGGCCAGAGCATTTTTATCCTCATTGCATCATTGTGATCTGATGAAGTATTCATCCGGTGTTTCCTATAAATAGAATTATTTTTTCTTGGATTTCCTTATATTACTCGGTTTATACATTGCTTACATAGAAATTGAAAGTTATAGGGCTCTAATAATAAGGTTAATTTGATTACGAATAAGTTTGCCAAGCCCCTGAATTCAAAGGACAGTGGCTGGATTTTGTTAATTGCGTTGAGGTTCTCTAGGAATTTCTTGGAATCAAGCGGTTGATAGCTGGAAATTACAATTGTGACCAAAGTCATACATAAGGTATTATATGATTACCCCGTGTTTTTGGCTACATCCTTATGTTTTAGGTCACGACTGCTAGCATTTACGCTAACAGTGTGGCACCAATAGCTTGCTCGTTTGAAAATATTGCAGGTCCAATCTCTAACAATTATCAAGCAAACTTTTTCCAAATTAGCATTAAGTCTTGTCCAAAGGTTTTCAGTTCGAGAGGTGATTCGCAGTAATAGTATGAGTCCATGGATCTTCGAAACCATTTACGGCGGCTCACTATATCTACTCTTTTCTGAAGGTCTCGATAAACGCTAAACGCTGATAATTAAAGAGGAAGCTGATTT
This sequence comes from Pachydiplax longipennis, assembly GCA_036926295.1. Lineage (NCBI taxonomy): Eukaryota > Metazoa > Arthropoda > Insecta > Odonata > Libellulidae > Pachydiplax > Pachydiplax longipennis. Next base: position 18,578,246 of record JAVFKF010000012.1, read on the forward strand.
CTGCTGCAATGAACTCAAAAAATTAAAAGTGTACACGGATGCTTCGGCTATCAAGTATAAACGAGTTAGTATGAATTTTCGAGCCGAAGAAGAAATTTTCCTCCTGAAATGCGATCTCGGACTCCGAGTACGGAATCGGAGAAAGAATGTTTTTATGGACGCATTCTAGCATATACGATCCAAAGTGACTGTAAAAGCAACTTCGGAATTCCAAAGAATCCAAGAGTGGCGGTGGAAGGTGAATACCATTTTTCCGATAGAAGACTTTCATAATCGATACCGTAAATCTAGTAGATTTTCGTATTTTTGTATATCGCCGAAATAAAAAGTTATAATTTCCTGTTTTAAGCCTATAAATATAGTTCAACTGTTCGATGGAAACTTGAACTGTTTTAAGCTATTGTTTATTATTGAATCGTTCATTTTATTATATTGTATAATTTATATTATGTACCTTTTTATTTTATTTCCTTTACATGGAATATATCAAATAAAATAATTTAGAAATTAGATTTACTCAGTTGAATATATTGGATGTGATAGTGTATTATTCAATACCGGTCGTGTTGAATAAATCTAAAGGTATTAATTCATAGCTAATAAGGCAATAGGTATAGCTATATAAGACAATATAATAGCTTAATAAGGCAATAACTATTTAATTCAACCTATCATGGAATTTCACACTATTAAGAGTAAATATATCAACTACACTCTGAGTATTTCGTATACTACTTCTCTTGTATTCTGAGCAGTCGTCCTCCATTCAGCGTTTTCCATTCCTACCGATATTTTTTTCATTTGAATTGAGTGCCCAATTCATGCTGACCAACTATGGCCTCAGCATACGCCACTCATGAAACGTGAGACACTCCGGATGCAGACGAAGTGCAGAGCTCGATGCAGCGGGCGGAGAATGACGGAGTGGAGCGGCGATGTCAATGACCAAAGGCTTCTTGAGGCTGCTTTCTCCATCAAGAGGGAGGGGGTTGGAGAAAAAACGGATGGTCATCAGCCGGAGGAAAATGCGACGCCCCCGTTTTTCAGATGGTGATAAGTGGAGGGCAAATGACGAAGGGAGAGCGTCCTTGAAAGTCGCGCTGTCTGGTGGTCACAAGGCGAAGCTGTCATTAAAGCAGGGAGTGTTTAGGATAGAGGAAAACCAGCAGGACCGCCTCCTAGGACTTGCGGGGCCTCGGGAAATAGTAGTCTTTGAGACATTAGTAAATAATTTCATGGCTATATGTTGATAGTAGTTAGGTGCGGAGCCGGAAGCGTCAACTCCCCAGCCGAATCGAAGAATGTGATAGAATTATGGGATAAAAATCTTAGTAAGCTCTTCAACAGTTCAAACTGTGAGTGCTGTAAATTATAGCTTTTACATCGTGGAAGCAGCAGTAAAAGAAAAGGCTACAAAACTAAAATTCATATTATCTCTCAAGCCACTTCTCCATTAAAAAACGACAATCAGATATAGCAGAAGTAAACGGTAAATAATTTCCAGATCTCGTCCAATTTATATCGTAATCTTTTCTCCCTATGATTGCAGAGGACCTTCAAAATGCAGGTCCCTTGAGGCCGAAGCACCGTTTGTCTGGTCCCAAGGGCTCTAACTACTATCAGGGCCGGTAGAGCGGCTTAACCAATAGGCGGACATAGGCCTCTGGGCGCCAAAATTTGGGCGAAAGACAATATGACAGATACCTTCAGGAAACGGCATTCATTACGTCATCCTTACCAGTGATCCTCAATCGGTACAGAGAGGCCTGGATCTGACGAAATTTATCATTTCTTTACAAGCAGTCCAATTATAAGGTTTTACGCCACAAATAACAAACAGCAGATAACGGATAACGCAGGCATTAAAACGTACTTCTAGTGTCGAAGTACATCGTGTCGAAGGTTATCGTGGAATTTTCCAAAGTCAAAAATGAATTCATCGTTATATTATGTAATGCAGTTCCGCATACTATTCTCGTACTTCCGCTAAGAATAGCCGCAATTACGGAGTCCCGTACCAGAATTTTGCTTGAGAATAGCCATTGTTGTAAAATCTTTGCTGGTGATTAGGATTGTATGTAATAGTGTGCTTAAATATAGCTAACTTATTGGCTAAATCCTCTACTAGTAGTACGGAAGAAACCGTTATTGAAATATTAGTTCATCGTGAAGTTGACTACCACCAGGCTAGATGCCTATTTGTAGTCATACAATATAAAGAATAAATAGAAGTATTTATCTAGCATACAGCTAAGGTTTTCGTATCCATTGAGAGAAAAATTTGCCTAAGCATCTACATGGTGAAAATTCACGTCCATGGAATTGAGGAGCGTGAGAAAACTTAGCCCGGGAAATCAGGTCCTCGGAGAAGAGAAATGAAATATATAAAAAAGTTGATTTTATGTTCAGAAAAAGTTCTGAAATAAGAAGGGAGAGGAAGGAGAAAGGCGAGTGTAATCGACGATGCACGAAGAAAACGATAGAGAAAATCAACTCAAATGGTGATTTTTTAGCTGAGCGTGTTACGGTTAGATTTTTTTTACGAATAGCTTGCTTATGTATTTAAAACAACTCATAAACTGAGCTAGACCTTCATTATGGATCGTCAACAGAGAACAGAAGCAACTACCACGCTATTGTCAACTTGTAAAAATTATGGGGTGGAATACACCGAATAATAAACAGTTAAATGCTATCGGAATGGAAAGTATATCGAAAGAAAATACAAAAGATAAATCTCTACAGAAGTACCTAGAATTATGAGCATGCTCTACATGCAAACTTTTCGACATACCGACTTTTCTCATACCATACTTTAACCTCTAGAAACGAACAGATGAAAGAATCGAACGATAAAAAATAAAAAAGAGAGTATGTGTTAGAAATTATTCTTCATTTGGTGTTTTATACGCTGAAAATTGCGCTTTTTGAAGTTGATTGAGCAAAAATTCATACAATATATGCATCGGTCTCGACCTATTAGATATTGCTCTTATAGTTTAATTCCATTATAATTTAAAATATTTATCTATTTTCACAGATGTCCTAATTTCATTGGATTCCTTAAATCTTGCTCGTAAGGTTGGTTAATGTGTAATTTTTTAATATTAAGAAGTTGGACACAACAAAGTACAAAATCATACTTTATTTTATCTAAAAATATCCTCCCAAAAATATATTGGTGGGTATATAAAATGTGGATCCCGTCCCCGTTTCCTATTTCTGTTTTCTCCTAAGCTAAATTCTTAAATCGACGAACCTTGAATTATTGAATTTATTATTATTGAATTTACTCCGAATATTTTTCGGCAAAAATTTCAAGGGAGTTTAACGCACGGATGAAGCAGGTATGCCTAATTTAACGCTTATGACTTCTGAAGTAAGGCTGAGTAAGGGAAGGAGCCAGCGGATACACAGCTAACGGATTCCTTTTGAAAGACAATCCGAAGACGTCGGGAATATCTGCCGCATTCCCTTTGACTTTTTAAAAATTTAGACTTATGAAAGCAAACGCCCCCCTCTGTCTACTCGGGTGGACTTATTCGAGCTTTTCTGGAGATGAAAGAAAGCTTCTAAAAATACAGACCTCCTAAAACTGTGCGTATATATTTTTAACCTTACTCCAAATACGGAACTTGCTTAACCTCGGATGTTCTCATTCGATCCGAGAGGTAGTTGATGTTTACGAAGAGACTGCTTTGAAGATGAAAGTCAGCGTGGAGGAGATATTTTTAGATGTGAAATTTTCGACACGGCAAACTTCCTACTCTGGGCACATGACATACTATTCATTCATGCGACGCCGAGGCTCAATGGAATGGCATTTGACACGGGCAGGCTATTCACTGTAATCAATTGAGGGAAGTGCCTCAGGAAGCGGCAATGAATGGCTATCACAACATTGGAATTGAGAGAGAATCCCACAAACAGGAGACATTAAAAATGCAGACGTAGTTCATGTGCCCAAAATAATTTATACTAGAGTAGATGTTTTTCAGTGAGTAATTATGCTTTCATACTGCAGTTAGAGCCACTAGAATAACGACGACACATGTTGTGTATAATTAACATAATAACAATAAAAAATAAACGGATAAAAATAAATTATAATCTACTTTTTATTTTAAATCATTCTGAATCCCGATCTATTAATCTCTGATTATCCAAAATATCATTAATATTGGGAAATTTTAAATAATCAGGTACGTGTAACACTTAATCTCAGTGGGTACAATCTAGAAAATAAAATGTTTGTATAAATGGCAGTAACCTAAAATATATAGCGTAAGAAATTTAGATATGAATAGGATATGAAAAATCTGTGTGGAATTTAGTCTAGAAGGAAAGGAAATTCCGAGGAAAACCTCCCTTAAGAATTTATTGTTCCTTTACTATGTAACGGTATTTTGTAAGTATTTATGTATAATGGATGTTTACAATGTAACAAAATATAGAAATATCTAACTACGACCACGATTTATACAGCTTCTTGGTACAGGAGACGAAATTGTACATGGATGTCATTAAAATATTTTTAAATTTAACTTATTTTTTTAAATACTCTTTAATGCGTCAAGGGGTCTGGAGCTCATGCGGTGATCAGATTAAGAAAACCATCATAATCCTGATGAAATATTTTATCTAAGAAGAAACCAATAAGTATTTCAATATCTAATCCCTTAGAGAGGGATGATAGTACAACTTTAACTCCCATAATTTTATTTCTCTGCTGTGGAGAACTTCAGCCACCAAGTGAAGGCTGAAGTAGTGGATTTTGTTACCTAATCTCTCAAGATGATTTGTTAACCAGTACCATACAGTACTTTTCTATCCCTGAAGATATAACAGTACTTTCTATCCTAAAGGACTATATTTATAATCAAAATCTGTTCTTATCTTTATATTTTTGTATACATGTGCATTTATATTTAAATGTTTTTTTTTCTGCTGCAATTTATGTTGATTGTCATATTTTTCTGTTTATTTTTTCTAAATTAACATACTTTTAATTTTATCTTCGTGATAGTGTATCTATATTGTTTGACATTCAGATCTGCTTCAACCTGTTTTCTCCCTAAAAATAATTTAACAATCTGTAGGTTTGCAGGTTTTTGTGGGTGGTTTCCTGCTGTGGTGTATTATTTTTTCCAAAGAGCAAACTAATGTTTATAGGTGCTGAATCTGCCTCTTTGTTGTTAGAGTGTAGAGGCATGAATCATTAAGGGAACAGTGCCGTGACCTTTGGGGGGGAACGTTGAAATAATTTCAGGACCGATGCATCCGATCATCCTATCTACACATGCGTTTGATTACACTGTTATACCGAATGAGATAACCAATGCAATCTTCAAGGTTTCCTCTTTCTTGTTTGAGAACATTATCTATGAAAATTATTATGTAAATATCTTTCTCAAATTGATGTCCCTAACCTTATCTCAAAACCCATCACTTCGAAATGGACTTCCTGTATACGCATTTTCAATTTACTGCCGGATTTGCTTGAGTCTAGAGCGGGAAAACGAAAGTATGTCGACTCGTTTCGTTTATGCCGAGAAAGTATTTTCGTATTTTGTCTTAATGAATAACATTTTTAATGTTATAAGGAAATAAATAATTGTAAAGATAAATGGAGTGATACCTTGATCAATCTTCGTTGAAAGAAAAAGCTACAGTTTTCGTTCTTTCTCTGTTTGTAAGAAGAATTCATATTTTTACATTTGTTACAGGAACATAACCTATATAGGTGCAGCACAATGGAATCCACGTAGTCACAGGTAAACAGTCAAATATTACAATAGCCACAGAAAAAGACACAGGAAAAAATTAAAAAAGAAGAAAGGAACAGCTTTTATTAATTTATTACACCAAGTTTTCTTATCTTGAAAGAATTCCCTCCCACCGACCACCCAACCCGACACAGATAATTAAGAGCTCGTAAAAGGAGCTGACTGGCGAAAATTACTTCACTCTATATAGCAATAAAAAATACATTTCATTATTTTTTGAGCCATTTCGATGATGGTGCATGCTCACTCATTCCCTCCGCTGATATTTGTTAACCAAAATGTGACTTTTTCAATGACAATTTTCCATTGAATTCTTACTGATCACCGCAAAATAACTTATGCATACCCGTCATGTGTTAATTAAATTATTATTGGAAATGGACATGTATGTATTATTCCCTAACATTTTATTTTGATGTGCTTGAAAAATAAATAAAAAATAATCCAGGAACAAGAAAAATCCTAAATTTCTTTTTAACTGAATAAATCGACCCACTTTAAGGGAGACAATGTCAATTTTCCACGGATCATAACTTCGTATATAAATAAAACGTTCGTGACCTCACGATGTCGAAATGCGTGCGGTCATTGTCCAACTTACCGCTCAAATAGAGAGGTTTGATGCACCCTTCAAATGCACTGAGGGACATAAAGGGAAAGTTCCACTTCCTCTTTCTAGATGTGACCTCGACCGAGTCACTCCGAACGCTTATAAAAAACAATAATGATCGTTCCGATCAGGAACTGGCATTGGAACTGAGAATGACCTGAAATGGCGCGAGACGAGTTTTTCATACTGCGTCCGTGATATCCTTTCGCCGCGATTCCAATTTCCAATTCGACACGTAAAGAAAACATACAAGGTCTTTGTTTTTCAGTTAATCATTCCGTTTTTCTACAGAGTGAAAGGGGTGAGCTCTTAGTGTACCCGATAAAGATATTAGCGGATATGAAGTCTTATTTCCTTAAGGAAGGGGTGATCGACCTTTAATAATTCATGACATACTTACAATTACTTCTAACTATAATAATAAACAATGATTACATACTATGGCAAAACATAGTAATAAATATAATGATACCTATAAAAAGGTATTATTTAATTTTTTACAGTTACCATTTATGCACGCGTAATTACGTGAGTTAATCTGCTAATCTGTTAATCTTGATGAATGGCAAATTTTTCATTTGGATAATTTATCTTTCATTTTGATTGAGAATACAGGATGCATCTTAAATTTACTTTCCTCTCCAACAGTTCATGGCTGTAATGTTATTAAAGCTACTAAGGTAAAAATTATGCTAAAGAATGGCAATTATCTTGGTTTTTCTTCGTGGAATGCTATGAAGAGCGTTATTAACAGAGTGATCGCACCACTACGATACAGACGTATTTCACTCACAACATTCTTACCCAGTTTACAAAGTGAGGGCAAAGTTCAACACTTCCATCTTTCATATACTGCGTTCCTGTTTTTCTAGTCATTCTGATAGCTTAAAACTGTGGATTAAATCTTTCAATGTAAACTACGAATTGTAATTTTCATCGCCAGATTGAGCAACACCGCACAGGGAATACCTGGAATGAGGCTATGCTGACAATAGAGAGAAAAATTCATAGGGTATTATTCCCATAAAATCTATCATTACTGACTAGAAAAAGAGACACGCACTATAGTAAGCTTCTATAGCATTCCTTCTTTGGATCTTTTAATACTTAAAAGTTGAGGTTAACATAGATACTTGAAGGCATGACTTCGTGGAACGATACACACTCAGAGATAACTAACATCAGTATTTTCCAGAGGTTTTTTAAGTGTGACTGGTTTCCCAAGAGCACTTGCATTTATTTACCATGTCTAACGGTAATGCGGTCCAAACCTGCCATCGCGCTGAATACTGATTCGATATCAATATACATTTTTATCATTATATTCATATTGAATATTCAAAGTCATTCAATTCAGGAGCTCAGTTTCCTCGGTGAAAATTCAATTCCTGTTGTTCTTTTGATTAATTTTTACGTTCAATAAATGGGACGGAAATTCATTAAGCATCAATTAGGCAAAATGTTCACTCTAATTGGGGCAATAAAAAATCACAACGAGAACTCATGCGGCAAATTTCCCTCGATTTCCGAAGTTGTGAAACAAGGGTGTTGTCGAATTAGTCATGGTTAAGAGACCGGAAAAGCCACCAAAGAAATCTCTTCGACCTTATACGCCTGAGTAAACAGGCATCTCGTCTCAGAAAAGAAAGAGTATTCAATGTCAATACGAACTACAGCTGGTGCAAGAGAGACCTATAAATCGAACTTAAATAGAGTGTTTTATTCATAAATATTCCGGAATTTCGTAACTATAAGTTTTCTAAGTTGTATTCTCCTGGTTTCCTAGGAAAACTTACTTTGTAAATACGATCACACAAGGCAGATAGTTACAGATCCTGTGCTACGAAAGAATTATTGTAATATGGAAACAAATATAAGAGTGTTATCGGCGGATGTTATATTTCTGGCATCGCGAACTCGCGCAAACGTGAACCATATACCTAAAAAAGTTTGATATTTGGAAATATTTAAAATGTTAGTATTAATTTTGTATATTTTAATGCAAGCTATCATGTTTTTGATGAATATTTTATGAGTTTTACAATCATCAGCCTTATGAATTGCTTTAAATGTAATACGCTGTAAAAAGGCGTGTTTCAGAGCGAAATTGGAATTGAAATGAATACTTAAAAATACATTGGTATTGCTCGGATTTTAATATATGTATATATGTGATATGTGCATTTTAATTAAAACACGTACACGTATCAGTTACGCTGCATCATAAATTCCATCTCTAGCGTGTCTTGTGGCGTGCAAATGACAATCGTCGATTAGGAAATAATTCAGAAATAAAATATTGAATTTATCGCAGGTATATAAATAGTACGACCAAAAATAGTTCCGAAGCTCCAGTGAAACAGATTGTCAGCTGCAATGGAATGAGGGGGAACTTATCTGTTTTAAAGATCAAGGAGGTCTTGCTTGCTTTTCTTGCGTTTGACTCCGGCTATTTAGTGCCCTGCAGTATCGATCAAAGCAATGGAGGGTGTTGTTTTAACAATAAGATACGGGATAAGACCTTACCAAAAAATCGGGAAAAGGACTTATCCCGTGAAACTTAAATTTGAAATATGATGAACTGAATCCGTTAAGATAGGATCGATTTCTTGGGAGGGACATATAACGGAAGGATACAGGATAAGAAGTACTTGAGATAGCTATTATTGAGCTTAAACTAAATTAATATTGATTGATTGGCATTTCTCGCATCTGCATCCACACAGGTACAATAAGAAGCTCCTATCATCCTTGGGCAGGAGGTGCATGCAGCTATTTCTCTAGCCTTTACTGTTTCGTATTGTTCACTGAAAAATGAATCTTTTTGAAGCTAATTTTGTCTTCTTTATTTTTCTTACGGATCTACGTAACTACGTCTACGACACAAAATATCTACAACATGATAGTATCATCTCTGGGTAAATTTAATCTAAAACTTTGGCTTTTTTCCTAAGGATTCCCACCTTATGTTAAGGAGAATCGTGTTAAGTCCTTTCGATTTTTCGTACGAAATCTTAACAAATTTACGCTGAATTATGCTGAACCTTTTCGGATGTAGTAATATGACCCTCTTATCTGCAGGGTTTTAAAATACTTCATACGTATTCCAGATGGAGTTTTGAAAGATAGCGAAGTCGCATTCGATTCCTAAATGTTCCTTTGGATTAGCACGGTTTCTCAAGTTGTCCACATATTCATATACTGATATCCTTTTAATCAAAAGAGAACAGAAACCTATCTGAAAATTATCAACTTCACAAATTGAAAACGAATTATAGTTTAGCGCGTTATTGATGTGCTAAGTATGGTTCAGAAAGATTGTATAGTGTAGAAAGAATGACTATATTGGACGAAAGTTGATGTGAGCCATGAAGATTAGGCGGAACAAAGCAATAGGATTTCAAAAGCTGTTATAGTGTGCCTATAAGTTCCTAATATCCCTTATAAAAAGCTGTCCTCGTAAGACGAGAGTAAAGGACTTTTTTTCACCCTTAACGTCGAAGTTCGTACAGTTTTTAGTGACATCCGCTTCAGCTAAAAGCAAGGTTGACATTTAACATTATTAAATAGAAAAAGTAATGGAGCACCGATGTAATGCATGGAGTCAAGAAGAGTTTACTTTTGGTCGACCTTTGCTGCTTCCGTGAGTGACTTCACCTCCTGTAACATCACTTACAAGTTTTTTAAGGGTTTCCCACGGCCAGTCCATAAATGCCCCTTGCGGAGGCTCAAGAGCCTCTTACTGCAGCTTCTTACTTCTTCGCTGACTACATTCTATCCAGCTGAGAGAAATACTTTCTAAGGCAATTTATTTTCGTTACGGTACTGTTTTTTCTATATGTAAGCCTTCGATGAGGCAAATTGGCACCAATAGTGGGCGTCCGGCTTAGAGGGCAATAAAAATCGCGCAAAATCAAGTAGTTTCTTTTGAGAATCGAAAGATAGCTTGCTAATTTATTCATATTAGGGAGATATAAAAGAAGTATATACAAAGAGTAGCACATCTTTGCCAAAGACAAAGTAGAGCTAATAATTTAAAAGATGGATTATTATGTGCAGAACTGAGAATTATATAGAGAAAGAAATACATAGCTCTACATGAGTCTGAACTAAATTGGAGACAATGTTGAAGTAGCTCCTATTATAGCGGCGACTATTATTAGAGGAGTATTTTAACGGAAGTAAACGATAATTTTTACCTATTCTCAATTCTTAGTAATTATTGATATTTATCAAAAATTAACCATGATTATAATCTTTACTTAATGAACGCTGCGTTGTTTTTTCCTTTGTTTTGCTTTCGATTATGCCATAAGCCATTATTATTAGCAAGAGAATTGTTAAAGATACATATTAGTTTAAATATATTTTCTGAACAAGAATTATTGCTTGGAGATATGAGAAGGAGGCTATCAACCAGTGGCGAGTAAGGTTCTGTTACAATCTCTGTTACATTTTGGCTGTTGATGGGGAAACATGCAGGACATAATAAATGAAAGGAAACATAAAAAAGATAATTTCTCGATATAAATATAGATATTGGGCCTTGACTTAATAACAGAACGCTGTCAAGAGGGATAAAACAGCTACTCCCGGCTCCTTACCGCAAATATTTCACACCGGTCGCAAAATAAAAATTTGTGGTATGGTGTAGATGTCTTTTTCAACTCTCGGGGATTTTCCTTTCATTGAAGTTTCATAACATTGTCGATTCGTAAGAAAATTACATAACAGTTAATCTATGGGAATTCTAATTACTATCTATTTTATTTCTAATAGCTGCAAGGAGACATTATTTTATGAAATCCAACATCATTAACGCCGCTATATTGATCGCAAGTAGTGATTAAGCAAGGCCATCGCAAACGGTGTGAGGATGCATTGGGAAATGCGTGATAAAAAACAATATGCTTGGCAGATACTTTTTATCAGGACGATTCTCGGAAGTCTACAAAGGATTTCATTACGATACTGCAACAGAATCTGATAGCACAACATTATGAGATTGCAATGGAGAATATGCAGTGAATTCCGTGACGGATTTTAATTAATTTTTATCACTCTCAGTAAAAGGTGAAAGACGAAAAATTGCGCTCTTTGCGATAGATCTTTGTATCGGTATTCGATACTTATTCACAGAAAAGCACGAAAAATTACGTCATTCTTCAATTCACAAACACATTCTTTAATTCGCGATTTCCGAGGTTTATATTTTTTGACCGAAATCATGCATTCATATCCGATCCGTAATCGCATTTGAATTGAAATGAATACAAACTCAGAGTTATAAAAACTCGAGAGCATGTGGTAGAAAACATTTCCATCTCGAGCTTACATTTAAAGCATTCTTGTTAAATGCTCCCAAAATTGTATTTTTTCATTATTTCGAGAGTATTTAAACAAGTTCCTTGCGAACTCAAATAGAAATAACTGTCAAATATCGACAGTTATTTGTAATATTTTTTGTGGTTTATCCTTGGCAAGTGTCCCAGATATATAGGGAGACCTGATCCCGTAGTTTATGTGATATATTTATGATGAACTCTGACAATTCGTTGTAGAGGCTTTTAACTAGATGTGCATGAACCTGTCGGCGTATGAAAAACTTTTTCTGGGGGAGGGATGTAATGAGAATGTAACGTTAAATCTATTGCTGCTGAACGAAAAAATTAACGATTCGAGTCAAGAAGGTCACTGGGATATCATGACGATGGTTTTTCAGCAAATTCTCAGTAAATATTCAAATTATGAGTCAGAATAAGTAAATTGGAGACTAAAAAATATATGAATTTATGAAAAAGAAACCATCCGCATGCAATTCAAGTTCACAGCTGAATGTTATTGCCTAATAAAAAATGTAAGGCACCAACGCAATTCATGCTGCAATAGTAAAGTTATTACAGGATAGGGGACCAGCTATATTATAAGAATGACAAAAGGTTTCTCAAAAGAGTTTTTACAAAAATTTTGGAAAAAAAACAAGGATTAAAGGAAAAGAAAGATGACGCCGTGATTGGGACTCAAACGCAGGTGTGCCACTTTGGTATTGGTCCTTTTAAAATGCGCTTCGTGTAAATGAGACTGGAACTGAGAGAAAACAGCATCTTAAGCGGGAACGTTTTAGAGGGGTATTACCGCATTTTGTGATACACCCCTCTCTTCTTCCTCACAGGTTCTTCTCTTATGAAAACAGCACAAGACATTTTTAACTCAGATACCAACGGCGCACGTTTGGTGCAGGATCTGTTGCTTAAGAATGGACCACGAGAGGTATGGTGGAGACGATAAAAGCAGCGAACCAGTTGCACGACCCGAGTCGATAAAGAGCACCAACTCCTCAGAGTTCTATTTTTCTTCTGCAAGCACTCCTATCTGCTGTCCTTTAGAGTCGCACTCAGACTTACAATAACAACAAAGCTACGGGGAAGATGACATCTCACTTGTCTAATGTAATTTCTCCTCTTAGAATGAATGATTTTAATGCCGCCTCCGCATTACCCAGAAAGCCCAATCATGAGATCTCCATGCTCATTTCTCTTTAAAACTTTCTACTTCAAATAAACGTTTTCTCACGTTGCATAGCGTTGGTGACAAAGTGTCTATGTGTGTGTTAGAAAGGTTTAAGGAGATTTATTGAGAAAAGCAAGATAAATAAAAATTAGACTAATCTTTCATACAGTGTAAGACTTTACTGAAATAAAATTTATCTTCAAAGAGACGGAAAATTCTAAGAATAATCGCATCATATCAAATGCAAATTATGTCTCCTAGCTGAACTTTCGCACTCATTTTCTTTGATGAATATATCCACAGCATTCATATTTAGCTTGAAAATAAATGTCTTCATTCCTCAAGAGATACGTTTTATCATTTTCAATTTTTTTAGGCAGTTTACACTCACTTAAGTATTCGTAATTTTAGGTTCATTTATGTTAACAACACTTATAAGTAAATGTATAAATAAATATTTTTATGAAAGTGTAATCAAATCATGCAATGTAAACAGGTACAATTTAATATGTGATTGAATTTATGATGTGCTTGTATACGATAATATTGTATCTTATGCGAATTTTAGACGATGGTCCACATATTTCATTCGTGGACGTTGAATGTTTATACAGGAATTTTTATACAGAATAGAGAGAAGTGAAACCTTCATTTATAGAAAAAAGTAAATTAAAGTCGCAAGGTCGTGGCTGTTATATTATGAAAGGAGCTGCGGTATGAATATTACTGAGAAATGATCAGATTAGGTATCTGGTTATTGAGTTATATTAAATATTACGTATTAGATAATTGCTCTGACTTATGCAGAGCTCTTTGCTCATGGCATTCTGTTTCCCTAAGAAAAGCAAGGGCAAATTACCAAGTTTCCCTCGACCATTAAGTAGCCAATGGTGGATGGTTTGATCTTCAATTCGGAGTTAGGGCTAAGTATTATGTCGATATATAATAAAATTCGGCTCCATAGTAAAGTTTAGCTCCTTAGTAAGAGAAGAAATTGAAGCGGCTTACTATCAACGTATCTTTATGGGATGAATAGCACTCATGATTAGTTTTTCGGGCGAATTTCCTTATCTTCTCATTTATGGGAAATTAAACATTTTTCTCCGAAGAAATGCCATATCTTCTTGTATGTGAAAGTTCAAAGTTCAGAATAAGTTAGGATTTATGACCTCAAATCCACATTTTCATTTACATTTAAAAACATTTCCTAAGCATAAATTACGTAAGCAGTTGCCTCAAATGCCGCTGCAAAAAGATTTTTCCCAGAAGCCCGCTCTACATCAACCTTCATAGCTGAATTAAAGGCACTGTTGCTACGATTATGATTACTGGAAACTAAACATTACAAAATATACTTCGGATTAAGTATCTCACTGACCTCTCCGAGATGGTAAATCCCAGCTTGGATATATATCTGAGTGGGTTATTCCCTATTGGAGATGACGTTCTTCCCCGTATGGAAGGAAAGGCGGCATACTGGTTTAATTACAGGATGCCAGGAGATCGGAAGATTGTGTAACTCCTTTATTAAAGACTGGATTCACTCTTGCAGGCTCTATTTCTATCGCAAGATTGAATTAGAAATAATAGTCCAACAGAATTGAGGCAAGCACCAAAAGAAAGAAAATTGAATTTAGATTGTCACTTTTGTTGTGGAATATTAGACTTCCGATTCGAAGTTACGATAGTTTTAATAAACGTAAATTTTCTAAAATTTTGCGTTTCTAAGCTGCTCGTCCCATGACAAGCCATTGTCGAGCCGAATATTCATGGAAGAATGAGGTCCACTTAGAATCCATGGTGAAAATATGACTTTCACTTTGTTAAGTGTAATACTGACAACTTAAGCATAGTTAAATATTATAAGCTTCAATTCATATTATGAGTTTTATAATGTTATGCATTTTGTTGCTATAGATTTCAAAAGTTAAATTTTTTGATTATATTACCTCACTCCTCATCTTCCCCTAAAAACCCTAACTCTCTTCTTCTAGCTCTTTGTATCTCGACCGGTTCTAACCGATCTTTGGGTTGAATACTTTACAGACATTGACTTGATATTAGTTTATATATATTGTATACGTTAGTAGCAGTATTAAAAAAATTATCCAATACCATTCAACCATATAGCATATTATAACATATAAAGAATAATATCTCATTATCATATTTATGGAATAAATTAATATTATGCTCGATCTACATAGTCAAGGGTAAAATTTAAATGAATTTCTCGATTTAAATTAGCTAAGAAGTTAAAAGAAAAAACTCTGGTAACCTTATTTAATTAATATTAACAGAAGAGCAAGTGATTTTACAATATATTTTATTAGTTATTCTTTGATGTGGAATGTAAAACATGGAGAAATGAAAAAAAAGCGACTGAGATAGCTGGCAAGCAACTGCAAACCAACCAGAAGGTTGAAAAGTAAAGAAAAAGTTATTCTTTGTGTTAAGAAAATGTGTTTAATTTATCACATATATTTTTCGTTTCGTTTGCAGACGTTTTCCTTAAAAGATTAATTAGAAATAATAGTCGTAAAAACTTTAACGGTGGATTAAGCAATTATTTCGTGAGTGGTTGGAGTCTATGCTTCCAAAAGTTCCAAATTTCGAAAGATTAATCTTAAAGTTTATCCTCAATGGTTCAAATGCTGTTTAGGAATTTTTTCCGGAAAAATTAGTTTCATGTCTGCTAACAATCTTCATAAAAAGAAGGTAGGAAGTTTACACGGCTTCTTTTCATAGAGAATTTCTTGACTTGGTTACGCAATTGTTTATTTTAATGCCGCATTATTACATAGATGCATAGGTATTCATAATAAATTTATAATTTTCGTACATTTCGTACTCTATAAAGTTCATGTAACGTATACCTTTTTTCTCATTGCGTCAGATTTCTTCATACATCACGCATTGCCACGACTTGTTTATTTCAACAAAGCAATCACCCCTCCCCCTACTTATTAAATGAATTAATGGGGTACTTTTATCTTATTTTATTTATGACAGAATTAATTTTGTGTATTGCTGTCTTATTCTAATTCTATTTTTTCGATGAAGAATATTTATTATAAACTATACAAAATTATGTAGGCCGATTTTATGTGTGCACATCGCCTACATCTCATACACGTTTCATTGTAGTTTGTACATAAATTTAAATTATGATAAATAGCAGAAGCCCTACCTTAACTGCTATATTTATTACTCGAGATAAATCAGCAAACCGTAAATTTTCCCTTCATTGTGTACTTCTTTTTTGAAGATTATCACATGTTTGTGCATGTGGTTGTAATAAATATTTGAAACTTAATAAACATATATTTTTAGTAAATTGTGTATTAATGTATATTTATCTAAAATTATATATCAACCACAAGTATTTATTTTATACGATAAATATCCATCTTGTAAACAGATGCATGCACTATGGATTACATCTATTCTTAGAAATTAACCATATCATAAAACGGCCGGTGTATGCAGCGGTGAATATTCAACACTATTATCTGATAGCATAAATTACATACATCATTTCAGTGACTGGAGGCATACATTAACTCCTCCACAGTTATGATACATGGGAAAGATTTACGTGCACTGGTATTTTCTTATGTAGTCATCAACTAGAAAATTTCATCTAATAAGCTCTATGAAGATCATACTTCAGATATTCTTCATGCACATTGAAGTATTTACGAATTTTCAAATTTATAGCATTCGAGGAATATTACGCTATATCGCAGGATTGCGAACAAAAATATAATTGATGTTTCTGTACCACAATAATTACAACATGGAGGTGCTTTTGTTTTCATCATGGAAATAGCCACCGATAAAGATACTGCTGCAATGCATAACTTAATACATAATAATAGTAATTTAATAATAAGTGTTATTTTCGGTCAATTATATCAAATATTTAAGGGCTATAAAATTGGTGGTAAACAGTTCTCTTATCATCATAAAAGTTTCTTGAGCGATAATACGCAACGTGAATTTTTTTATCGTGAACCTCTCTTAGCAAGAAGAATAAATGGAGCACATTTGAAATGTATACATAAGCATCTGACAGTGTTGTTGCATCATCTCGTTCTCTAGAAACCATTTCTTGATGTTATCAAAAAAGTGACTTGTTCCATGAAAATAGCAGGATTATATCTTTGACATTCGGAAATTGTTATCTTATGTATTACCAAAGAATCCCACTTAGAGTTTGAATCAACTGCACAAGTATACTTTAACTTTGGTGATAGAGGTCACAGGAATGTATAGCTTTGAGGGTATTTGGGGATCCTGCTCTCTATTCATGAAGTAAATTCAATATACATCTTCAAAAGATGTATCTTTCATTTACTTTTGTCTGCCGCGATCATGGCTGTGATAACATGAAAGATACTGAGATATGAGAAATGCCGAGTAATGATATTCAGCTATCCTTTCCTTGTTGAATGATATGAAAATTTTTATTTATAAGGACATTGTGCTGTATTTAGGTGACTTTTTCCTTCTTATACCATTCTGGCTCTTTTCTAGTCGTCTCATCCCCTCTCCTAAGTTGTTGGTAGTTATTGGTGGAGGATCCAACCAGCTTCCTGATTTACAGATATATGAAAATTAAAGTTCCTCACAAAAATATTGGTATAAAGAGCAATAATGATGTACTTGTATGACTGCCTAGGGTTGGGTGCACATTTTCGCAAGAGCTTATGTTCAAATCTCAATTGTCTTTCACTTCTACACGCAGTAAAATCTCGAGTTTTTACGTTATTTCTGAAAGTTATTCGGGAATACACGAATTCTGCCCGTGCAACGGTACCTAAGACATTACGGGTAACCTCACAAAACATAGCAATTGTTTCGGTGAGAATTCTTCTCTCTAAGTCCTTGGCTGCGAACCGTTCGAAGGGAATTCACGGCCAAGAAGCAGGAACAACTGCGATACAGTTATTTCCCGTGAGTGCTCGCATTTTATAAGGCTAAACGCAGGAATGCAACTATTGACAATGGGAGCTGGAATAGCTCCCAAGGTACATACATACTTGCTTTTTGAATGTCCTCGGTCCGCGGTTCACCTTTACGGGGATATAATCGAATTTTACTCTCATCCGCATCATCTGAGTTTGATAGTAGATTAACCAGAACAGGAGAAATGAATTATTCAAATACTACAGAGAAGTATTTATAATTTTGCTTGCGTTTTAGAGGTTACACTGCCATCATAAGGACACAAATTCCAAGAACAGAATTCCAAAAACACACTTTCATCACCTAATATTGTTGTCCCATGGCCTTCTTGTTTTCCTATTTTAGTTTCTTGTTTCCTTAGTTAATATTATATACTGAGTTAAGTTTTTCATGCGAATCTATTGTATATTTTACCAAAGTATAATTGTAATAATTTAATGAATGATAATGGTTTCCTATTCAGTACGAAAAAACACAATACAATAATATACAAAGGTCTTTATTGGGTGAAACTAGGACTACAAAGTTCCATCTTCCATTACAATCTGCAGTTTTACTTTAAAACGATCAATAAAGTAGCTCCCGGAAGATTTGAAAACAATATAAAAAAGCTTTTGATCGACTCCTTCGATAGCGGAAATAGAATAATTGATTAAAAATATAAATAGAAAATGGATAGATTAGTTGATAAGATTGTTGTTTGTAGTGAAGGGGATTCTTTTGTTCCATAACAACATGCAAAATGACGATGTCATTCACCTTGACGTAAATTTTATCAGCTGATTTAGTTACATTTACATTTTCCTGTTTCGTATACATATTAATTAGCGATAATTTGAGAACGCTGGAGAATTCCCCCCTGTTTTATCTTCAGCGAAAAATTTGTGATTAATACGTTGAACTATTGACAAGTTCCATTACCATTTTCGGTATTTTGCACCCCCTGCCATGCGCCAGTGGCGGTTTTCAGGGTCTAAATGTAAATGTAAATGTAAATTATAGTTAGAATACAAATGTTTCCATTTGTTGTTCCAAGAATGGCGCAAATCTATAGGTTGCTTCAAACAATGAGCTGATAACAGATAAAAATAAGTAATGACGGAAATACATGAATCGATTAATAACTGTTATTGGCACATGACATTTAATTTAAACATTTGATCTTTTTTATGACCGAATTACCTCCTGTATTTAACAAGCATATTACTGAAAGAATAGTGATAAAGTAATAATTAAATAACATTGAAGAGGTAATTATAACGCTCATTTTGAATCACGTAACTTTTAATGAATACATAATTATCATCACTTCATCGCCATCATCGGTATTTCGCAGACAAAGCATCACAGGAGATGCCATTTCTTCTACACTTACTGTAATTGCTTCCTTCCCAATAAATTTTGTTAGACTATTAAATTAAAAATGATATTGAAAAGCACATCAAATGCTCATTAGTCCACAGTTCTTATACTAGGTATTTAACAAAACTTTAATTATCATTTGCGGCTTGAAGGTGCGAGGGAAAAACCGGTTGTGCGGAAGCTTTCCCACCTTCACCGTAACTTCCAGATGAGTATCAGAATCCCGCAAGGTCACATTAATAAAGAAATTGATCATAATAAGCAATTCAGTTGCTATCCTCTGAGGCTGAGTTATATATTAAGAAAATTCATTACCTCATCAAATTCCCGAAACAGAGATCTGAAACCCGGATAATTTCTGGGTGCCACAGAGCGGTTAAGTAAAGTAAAGCTTCTTTTAAACCGAAGGGTATTTTTTCAAGACCAACGCTATTCGAAGTGATTGTGCTATTCATGCGATATTAGTTACAAGATACTCTCTGCCATTCATCGAAGAAATAGACGTCACCACGATAGAATAACACACGCTTCCTTTGTCCGCATTTTTCCGACAGAATAGCATCCCTACGATCGATTTAGAGGTACGCAAAAACTCCCCCGAAATCCTTAATTTCGCCCTCACCTAATCTCAGACGTTTGATCTTCCGAATATATTAATTTTCTTCCGCCTCCTACGGTATGCGAGGTAAAGCTCCTTCTTAACCACTTTGTTCCTCCACCCACGCACCACAGCTGTCTACCTTCAGCGGTGGAGGCATTTGACCGTTTTAAAGGCGGTATGCGTAAAGGCAGTGTTGCAAGCCTCGGTGGGCGACGCAGCCCCCGAAGGGGCTGCGTCAACGCCGCGAAAAGCACAAACCATGACGTCACCGCCGCGTCTCAATCACGATCTCTTTATAAAAGCGTGTTCCTTTCTCGTTGCCTCATTCTCCCCACTTAAGCCCACTTCTTTCATCTCGGCATCTGAGGGAGACAAATCGCACCCACTCTGTATCGCGGGAAGATGCGAATTCATTGACAGGTTGGCGTTAACCAGGGGGTCTCAAGAGGATCATGTCCGGGGAGCGAACTCAATAATCTGTACCCTTTGGTGTTTTATTTCTTCCTCACAAGTGGAATACTGCTCGAACTTCTATTCCATTACGAATTTTGTAAATACTTTTGAAATTTATATGTCGGTTTCCCAGTTAGTCAAGTTGACCATGCGTTTCTCTTTGGTAGAAGCGGTCCAGGGCTCGATTCCCGGTAGGGGCTCATATGTGCGAAATGATATCAGCTGTCAATGCTCTTTTAACAAATTACAAGAGAGCAGTTTATAAAGGCTGCAAAGCTAAAAACATTTAATACAAAGTATTGATAAATGATGTGATATTAAACAGGAGCAGATGATATACTGCTGCTCTTATATATTCAACAGAGAAAAATGAATAAGCCTTGTCAGCTTTTTTTATATTTATATAATTTATCAAGAATTGTGTTATTTATTTAAATATATATTTATATTCAAGCAATCAAAACTACAATCAATAATATCACGATATTAGTATTCAATTTCAACAAAAGCTTTCCGTTTCTTTGAACATTTCATCGAATAAGACAAAAGACTCACACCCATAGAATATTTTATGATTTATATTACAGATTTTTATCTTTGTTGATCATTAACTTGATTCATTATTATATTTGTTGGTTCCTTTGATGTTTCTTATTTATTAAAGTGAGTGGGTAATAATTTGTTTGATAAGAAATATACTCATTATTTTTTTATTTGTTTGCTTTCTAAAAACTTTCTTCTTTCTTTAAGCTGCGATATTTTAGATGTTAAGGATCTATTTTAGATGCAAAATGCTGTTGGTAGGCTTCTTTAGTCAAATGATGAAATGAATTAATATCTCGTCAAAATACGACGTGAAGTGTGAAGCTCAGGCATATCAAGAATGATACCTTAAGAAAGAGAAAAGTAATTTCGACGCTTTATTCGGTTCCTTTATGAAACAGTTATTGTACAATACAGTTGTACAATATTCTTCGCTCCATCAGAAAAATAAACTATAATTAATCTAAGTTGTTTTCAACTTGGTACACGAAGTTTGTCAACTGTTGACTCTCGAAGTCTTTCAAGCGTCTTCAAAGATTATTCGGAAGGGTTCTTTATTGAAAAACGTAAAGAAGCATTTCCTTTCCTCAATAATGGATAAGGAGTGACTTAAAGCAGTTCGAGGTAGCGTCGTTCTCATTTGTAAGCGAAAGCTTAGAAATGTAGCTAATTAAGGAACTCATTGTCGGCGTCTATTAATGAGTTCTGTTTTCCTTTAATTGACGACGAAGGTGCCTCAGGCGGAAAGACAGATTTATTTTCGATTAAAATTGAGTAAACCTCCCAGGAAAGAGAGATTTTAAACGAGATCTGAATCTACTCTGGCGTTTGCAGCATTAAAATATTGGATCAATTATAGAATCTCCCTCCCCAACTTCAGTCAATTCGAGATTCTCCCTCTCTCCCAATAACGTATGGGGGATATTCTGGAATTGAGATCATGCGACTGATCCAAAACATTCAAATGCAAAAATAGTACTACTAGTACTAGTATTGTTAGAAGTTGTTCGAGATTTGGCTCCTACCGGGAATTGAACCCGGGACTGCTTTCACCGTAGCCGAACGCGCTGCCCAATTGGTTATCCCATTCAAAGTAAGGTTATGCGCCAAAGTAATTGAAACAATATCTTTAGAATGGAAGATGTAAAAAAAGTGTCGTAGCCGGGACTTTAAATTGGATCTTCCACTTACACTGAGAGAATGCTCTTGCCAATTGTGTTACAACGGTAAAAAGTTAGAGGGTTTTTGATAGATTATGAAAGAGATGGGGAATCTTTGGTCTTTAGGCCGTACGTGACCTTTTTGAACCTTCATAGCGGCCTTTTATTACATTCCTGAAAAGAATCCTCCTACTCAAATATTTTTCTAATCTTGCTAATGACGTCAAGTTTAAAATAAAGCGAAAATGTTCTCTTTCAGTTAAATCAGCGAGTGAATTCGATTTCTCATTGAAAATTTCGAGATTTAACTATTTAAAAGTACGCGACTGCGGAAGGCAATGGTGATGATTTTACATGCGGCTATTTTCCTGAGAACGAATGCTAAATGTGGCCTTCCGATGGAAAAAGGTACCCCACTCCTGGATTTTGATGAGGGATCACTCGTAATTGTGAATATGGCGAGGTATTTTGATGCGCTAAATTAGCTGGAGCACCCTCGCGGTAAATGGTTAATCTATGTTTGAGTTCCGGGTACCTCGTGCATTTTCCTCCATTGACTCTTTTTCTAGCATCATGCACGTGTTATACGAATTACGTGCTCGCTGAATTGAAATGGTATTTGAAAAGAGTGAACCGCGAGTATTTTTTTCAGCATTACAGCATTCAAAAAGAGCTTAATTTAGAACTGTACAAAATTTGATTGCATTTCGCTATACCAACAGAGCTCAAATAACGGCCGATAACGATAATCAATTACCATGTCTTAATAGTTGGTAACTCAAAATTCAAATAACGCGCATTTAAAACGTTTTTCTACGAGGATATTATCGCGTAGACAGCGCAAGTATTAAAAAATGTCAACAGCGTTTTTCCATAAGTGCAGCGAAATATATTTTGAAATGCCTTTCTATAGGTTATGAGGAAATAAAACCTTATTTCACAGGCATCCCGAGGATATATTCACTGCCAGATATACATCCTTATTACGTTTTATAACGCTCAATAGAAATGTTAAGATTTTTCTGTATTTTTGTTTTCATAACGAGCGTGCTTTACATAGCAATGCATTTTATATGGCCGGCAATACGGTAAATGGAAAAGTATGTAATAAAAGCAAAGGTGCTGATATGGTGAAGAAGAGAGGCTTTTAATTGATGTAATGAAGCGATTACAGAGAAAATGTGTAGGCCGAATAAGGGAAAGAGAGAGCTTTCTATTAAATGTAATTGAAGTTAAGATGTAAGAAAAAAGCAAGAGGGAAAGACACAGACAATGAATGAAGAGCGGGATGGTTTAACAAGAAATACGGGTAAGAACGTTTAATATGAAATTTAAGGTGTATGTGTATTCATAGTCAATTAAATGTCATATTTGCATATAATTTGCAGCAATTCAATATCCATTTACTTCTTCATAAGAAGCGAACGTATATTTTATCCTGAGATGCGTTCAACCCTCACAACTCAATCTTCTCAATTAAATTCCAAGGTCGAGCAAGAAGCAGGAATTGGATAAAAAAATAATATGTGCAAGGAATCGAAATGTTCCTTGAGCTCCATCGTTACTCGTTCCCATAAATTTCTCCGTTCTTATTTCCTCCAAATTGAAGTCAGATTTGTATTTAATCCTAGCTAAAATAATTATGATCTCATTTAAAAGTGATCTCATTGAGAAAACCGGCTCCGAAGATATTTATATCGTTCACGCGAGCTTTTCTCACGTTTATTCTAAAGCGGGAAATTAACCGTTAATATTCAAACAAAAAGTATTTCATCAGAATTAATCCCTTGAAGAAATGTCTGGATAGGGGAAAAGGCAAAAGTATAATGAAAGTAAAACATTAAAATCCTAAATAACCTAGTGTAACTAAATTAGTAACTTTCCATTACTAATTTATTGCACTGTGACCGCTTTTATGTAGTCGTAATTAATATTACTGACATTATCATTATTTTCTCACGCTATTTTATATCTAAGTATGTAATTTTGGGGCTTTCGTTCGAGCTCTACTTTCATCGTAATATTTTTATACACAGTAACTTGTTATACACGAGCAAGTAAGTCTTTTTGCGATTAAATTTGGAATAAAATACTCCGTATTTTATTTTATTTGTTACATTAAAACAGTAGAGCAATACAAATGGAATGATTGAATACAATAATATTCAGATGGTAGAATAATATAGGATGAAATAAGACAGCAAAAGATGTTTAAAATGACGCAAAAATTCATATAAATTTGAAATGGAAAAAGAAAAGCTAGTAGATTGGAAGCACTAATATTTTGCACAAGAAAACATCCATAAAGAGATGAATGCGTGACATGGCACATTTACAACACATAGGACATTGATATGCAACATCACGAAAAATATCGTGATGATGAGAAAGGTTAGTAAATAAAAAATATGAAGTAAATAAAAGTAAGTAAATAACAAATATGAAGTAAACGATTCGTGATTAAAACCGTGCCATATAATAAGGCAGTTTATAAAGATTTCTTGAATCGTTGCGGCCTTTACTCGAAGGCGCTAAGGCAAAGAAAGTTAATTTTCTGAAAGCATACCTTACACCTACACATGAACTTTATAGACTGCAGCCATCACTGTATGCATTACAACATCATGAGGCAATATAACAAAAATGCCAAGATATATACAAAAATCACAAAGCACAAAAGACATTAATGTAAGTTAACCTATCTACTGTTTTAGGTAAGTAAGTCAGGGATATGTTGATTTTCATTTGAAACCGCATTATATGATAAATGTTGCAGCAAACCAGGTAGATAACGATCTGACTATGATAAAATACAGTTCATATTGTGTAAATCTTGTTAACAGGCTCAGTCCAACGAAAGCGTAAAAGGTTTATCATTGGAGAAATCATCTCTAATTTTAGGTCAGTTGCTCTTAGCAGCCATCTGTTCCCATAAGTCACGATTGAACTTAAT
Organism: Pachydiplax longipennis; assembly: GCA_036926295.1. Lineage (NCBI taxonomy): Eukaryota > Metazoa > Arthropoda > Insecta > Odonata > Libellulidae > Pachydiplax > Pachydiplax longipennis. The sequence goes on from JAVFKF010000012.1 coordinate 18,603,195, forward strand.
GATTTAATTCCCTCCTGAGTGGCAGCTGCTGGAACTGGGCTGCGAAAAACGCAAAATCCGCTATTTCACGAGCACTTGGCAAGAAAGATTCCAGAGCGAACCTTCATGTCCGACCACAAGAGGACCAATTAGACGAGGAACATCCAGGTGCTATTTCTTTCGTCTTTGGAATCCGCTAGACGTTTGGAGCTCCCGCGCAGACTCTCTCCGCTTTATATACGTCGATGACTTCACCGGATTCATTCTCCCGTTCTTTTTTTTAATTACATTTTTTCCCACGGCGATCGCCAGCGTACACCTGGAACATCCCTTTCGATACCTCTGGGTCGGCACGATTCAAAGTCACGCGCGGTTCTCCGAAAAATAAATAGCCTCCTTACGTAATGAAATGAGAGGCGAAAAACACCGCACAGAGATGCTCCGGATTGGGATAGATGTTGATGTAGTTGGGGATCACTCAATGTCCCAATCGCAAACATAGAGGTGGGGAATTTGCGGCATTTATTCGCGTTGACTATGTGACCTATTCTTTGCATTCGGAAACAAGCCAACGTAATTAATTTTCATCCGTCTTGTTTTGTACGTTATGTGAAAAATGTGAATGTGAAATTTTGTAAGTATTAGTATAGTTAAAATTGCTTCGACAGCTAAGATCATTTCACACTTATGGTCTCCTATCGATAATCAAACCCTGGACCACTTTCACCTAAGGCGCTACCTACGTCGCTAATATATTTTGTGTATTATTATAGGATTAAACCAAAATCTAGGCACATACTGCTTTATCTTTAAAAGAAGTACCCGTTCACAATATAATTTGGAAGAACCTGAATGGAAGTGATGTATATTATTTACTATAATTATCTCGATTTCTAATGATATTCTTGATATTCTGTTACATTTATAATTTTTTTTCACAATTCTTTAATCCCCAATCTCCGTATTCCTATTTGCATTATTATTGTTATTAAATTTTCAAATGTAACTGATATGCATATTATTAAAAGAATGGTTATTACCATGATTTACTTATTCTGTGTTGGAAATAGGGAATGTATTGTGACGTTCACATGCTTTTATATTTATTGTGATATTTTTTTTCACAATATTTTTGTTTTGCAAATTTCTACTACAACTACACTTATGCAATTTCTTATTGTTTTTGTTTCATATTATCTCCACTGCAATAAGGATGTTTTATCGCTCTGCATAATTTTGATGAACATATATTAAGTTATAAAATGAGAGGGGGACGAGAAATATATAATTTACCTCCTGGCAAGTGTATAAAAGATAAGGTTGAAGTCAGAACAATTGCTCAATTAAACAATTTTCCCGGAACCAAATGTCCAACTTCCTAGAGTTTACGAATATACTAATGCGATACTTCCAAATACGGTTCTGTTTCATTATCCAGGTATATTGAAGCAACCATTTTTCCTTTCAATTAAGCGTTTCAAAGGAAAGAGCTGAGGAATCTGCAATTGGAAGAGCAACAGTAAAAGAAATTTCTATCCTTTCTTAGAAAGACTTAACGTTTTTGCTCCATCGTTTCGCTTAACAGCTCTGTAACAACCTTGAAACGCCTGCATTTCTAATCCGAGGATTTTTCCAGGCCTCTTTACTTCCTGGACAATTATCTGGAAAATTTTCGCTCGATGACCACGATGATGGGTAAAGCGCTTTCATTTCTGGTATAATAAAAGATGCAATAAACCACAGGTGAAGCATGAGTTGACAGATACGCAGTGCGGTTCTGCTATTGCGTTCTTGATTCTGAGTCATTATAATTACGAGGCATAATCAAACAAAGGAAGAACTCCCTCATATTACTGTGAATGGTTTGTCAATAAACTGTTTGAAAGCCGAAGTCTATTAGCGAAGATTATTTGAGGGAAACTGTGAAGGCAATTAATTTTTGAGCAACCTTGATGTGTTTAAATGACGGAAATTGAAGAGCGTTATCTTTTCAATTACCTAATTCCATTGAATGCTTTCATCTGAGATAATAACTTTTGCTGGCATCGAAAGGAAAGACTCTTTGTTAGCAAAGTATTCAGACCAAAGGCGGCTTTGTTTGGCGTTCTGTACCATTGCTACTGATAACATAGCTGGGATGGGAATGAGGCATACCATACTGGATGAGAGGTGAGGCAGTTTACACTTGCTTTTTCTCTTAACTAGACTGCTTTAAGAAAAAAATAACCATAATCCATAAGCCATTAATCCACCAGCTCAAAGATTCTATGGATAATGCAACTCTCTAGCACCTTTCATTTCACAGTTGCTTTCATATCACCGAAACATACATCAATTAATTATCATTTTATGCGTGATATATGGATATATTCCTTCACCTAGCACGTATGTACCAAAATACAAATGAAAAGTTATCCATTAATTAAGATTGAGTATTAGTAATAAGTTAAGGAGCTTCTACATAATATAATTAGACAGTTATTTTAAAGGAATTACAATTTACATTACGTCTTAAAATATTAATATTATCAAAAGTGATAGTTGGGTTTGAACAAAATCACAATATTTATATAAATTATAATCGTTCATTTAGTGAATTATAAACATTTACAGTACTTGAGGGATGCTAATTGGCGAAGCCGCAATAAAAGGCTATTATTTTCGTTGTTTTGCATTTTATAGAAGATTTATATCTTAATTTTTTTTCTTTTTAGGATAAATTAATTTCAACTCAAATACTAATGACGCCTGCAAAATTTGATTAACTTTAACTGCACGATCTTTTCCAATATTTCCCGCTTAATTGAAGAGTTAACAAGTAATGTTTAAGAGCGCTTTTTCAGCATTGCTCTAAAATTGCTAGAATAAAGATATTACCTGGTATTCAGATTGCAGGGCATTCTTTTTAAGGGGCCTTCATTTGGTTCAAATATCATAATTATTAGAGCCTTTATTTGGTGAAGATATGTCTAAATGGACCTGTGGCAAAATTGCTCGTAACCACTGAAATCGAAGATATAAGCAAAGTTTACAACTACACCGCAAAATTAGCCTAAAAATACTGGATTTAGGGAAAAACTCGCGACCTGAATGCTTTATATAACCGTGTTTTTATTTTTGCTGTACACGAACAAACATCCATAAACTAGTAAATAGCTAGAACGTAAAGAGAACCAAAAGAAGAACACACAAGACTATACCCTAACACTGAAAAGACGATTAAACTGGACCCGAACTCAGGATTTTGGCGCTGGCAGGGTAGCCAGCCGTACTAACCATTCCGCTACTGATGTTTGCGAAACAGCGATTCTTTGGCTGAAGCATGTCGGAAACACACCTTTGGTATTTCAGTGGTATTTCGTTTCAAGATTCTATTCATTAATCAAATAAAGGTTCAGTAATATTTTTGCGAACGAAATTAAGCGACTCACAGATGATCAAGAAGAACTATCGTCCCGATTATGAATAAGGAATCCAAACACTTAAACGTTTCGCAGTCTAACCATTATTCTGTGGAAATGCATTTAAAAGACAACGTGAATGAGAACGTGCTATAAGCTGATGGAAATTGTGAGGAGCCGTAAAGCACGCAGGCGCCGTTTCGTGGAGTAACTACCGGTCGCAGGGTGACGTCCTCCGCAACAATGGAACATCCGGTGCCATTACCTCACGGCTCGCCCACTTCAAAGGTCTCGGGTTCGAGGAATAAAATTTAGAGAAGATAATAATGTTGGATGGGTACGGAGTAGGCGGGAAACGGTTTCATTGTTATCCCGTCTGCGTCCTCACATCTAAATATATGCCATCTCCAAGGGCAACTCTTCTTTCCAACAATCCTATATTTCCCCTCTTTTATTTCCCCTTATTCTCCTCTCCCATTCTTTATCCATACTTTTATCTCCATTTGTCATTTTCTCCCTTGTATTGCCCCTATCCCTTATTCCCTTCCTTATCTCATCCTTATCTTCCTCGTGTTTCCTTCTTTTGGACCTCCATCTCCATAAGTCTCTCCGGTTCCCATCATCTTTCATACTTTTATTCTTCCCCATCTTCGACTTCCCACGTCTTCATTGAAGTCCTCTGCTCCATCCATTCTATTAACATTCTCCTTCTTACATGCCCTAGCGCCCCAGTACTATCTATTATCATTATTACCCTCATGTATACGTTTATTTATTTATCCGTTGTGAGTAACTTCCATTAGATCTACTTATTTAATATTTCGTTTGCAGACTTTTTTCTCAAAAATAGTTAGAAATAATAGACGTAAGAGCTTTGATTCAAACGGTGAATTAGGAAGCATTGGTTTCGTTAATGGTGCTGATATTCCATTGATGAATAAATACGTAAATGTATAAACGATAGCGTTTATAAATATAGACTTGTGAATTCCCCCGTAAAAATGGCAGGAATGAATTTGATTTATATAAAAACGCACTACTATTATTCCATATATCTGATGTACGTCAAAATACCCCGTCAAAAATGTCAAGGATTAAAATAGATGTATCTATCATTAATATCATTAATATAATTGTATTGTATCATCAATCTATCATTATCTGGCACGCAGTGGTCTACTTAACCAATATTTTTGTTGAATTATAATCTTCTTCATCGTCATCCTCCAAATGGCCGAGAGGTCAGAGTCTGTTTCCAAAAGTTTCCAAAATTTCCAAAGATCAGTCTAAAAGTTTATCATCAGCGGTTCGAATGCTGTTTAGAGAACTTTCTTTCCGGAAAATTAAGTTTCAGGTTAAAGAAGAAGAATTAAGAAATAAGAGGAAGCTAATAAGTTTCCATAGCTAGCTTGTTTTATAATAAAGCAATTCTTCACTTGGCTCGCCATTGTTTCTTTTAATTATGCGTTGTTACATTTATGTGTGGGTATTCATAATAAATTTATAATTTTCGTATATTTCGTACTCTAAAATGACGTTTACTTTAGTTCTTATTTCGTCCCATTTCTTCATACACCACGCGTTGCCACGGCTTGCTTATTTCAACCAAACAATCTTACTTAATGAATTCATTGGGTACTCTAATTAGATTTAATTACCCGTATATCTACATACCCTTTTGGGCATATGGCAGGAGGTGCGCGCACTCTATTTCCTTGGCAGAGTTTAAAAAGACAATCCTAGAACGAACTGGCTTTAGCATCTATTTCCCTTTACTCGCTAAAAATTTCAGTCTATGTAACATGCATTTTTCCATGTATATATTCTAAGAATGCATTAGCTCGGATTCAACAATCGCATTAGTCGTCAAGGGGACTGGTTACGTACAACCTCATAATCTCGCGAAATTTTTGTTTATTTTAGCAAAATTCTCGCAATTTGGAATCCAAAGTAATAATTCAGGGCAAAATTAATAATTTTTATTTAATATCGTTTCTTTAGGTTATTATTATATCGATATCGTGAGACCATTACTTCTAGTTTCATTCTGCTAAGGAAAAAAATGTCTGCAATCGATCAAAATGAACTTTACGTGAGAGCATTTTCGAGTCGTTCAGAGTCGAACCAAGGATACTATTTGTAGAAAAATATCGATATGTGTTAGGTCACCGATTCTCTGATGAATTTTTAAATTTTAAATTTCCATTTCGTAGGGAAATGGGGAAATTAATGTTCCAATATTTCTCACATGTATTTCTTACGGGAGTTACTGACATTAAAGGAACAGGAAAAAAATATATGTATATATACACAACAGTGAGTATCATACAAGATAAGCTGCCTGTGTCGTCAAAATCAGTCAGCATTCACTGATGTCACCATTAATTTTCGCACAGTAATTGCTTTCTAATATCTTATATGCTGTAGTTTTACTATTCATCGAAGCCGTGAGAGTATAAAATTTCACTTTCCACCACAATGTAAATTAATACCATTTTTTAACTTCACCAATAGGCTTATATTACTATAGGAATGCTTCATTTAACACGAAAATGTTTACAAATATACATTTTTTCTAGGGCTCCGAGATTATGTATCAAAATAACATTCTAACATTGAAGTAGGAATGTTTACAAATATTCTTTTCCGGGATATTTCTGTATATTTAGTCTAACTGAATTTCTTTTGAAAGAAAAATGTCTACAAAATAGATGGGAGGACCCCCCTTTTATGCATTTTTATGGTGGTTTCTGAAATCGGATTAATGAATAATGGATTTACAGTAATATACTCGACGATGAATAATTTTATATATTATTAATTCACTCCTAAATGGTACGGCTGCATTGTATATTTTGTACTTTTTTCATCGAACACGAATTTTCATATGCTTTTAATCAGCATAAAAGCAAAAACTCTTTTTTATCAATCCTATAAAAATCGAAAAAGTGATATTAAGTAATTACATAAATGATACGTTAACGTGTATGAATAATTTTGAGAGCTAAAAGCTTTAATTTCCGGTTTTCATTTTTCCACCATTCAATATTAACACTTTTTTTTTCCATATCCCGAAATATAATGCATTTGTAACTTCATGTGTCGAATAAATTGAGCGGGAATTGTTCTCCATAGGGCGCTTTCGAAATATAACTCATTTAATGTTATCGCTGATTTTTTATTACTCAACGATATTAAAACGGTTTTAATTTTCCAGGATTGAATGACTTTTCGAAACAGCCTTTGATATAGGACGCAGCACAATCTGGATTACTTTTATGTCTCTTGGAAACGTTGTTTAACAAATATAATTTGTACGGCAGTGAATATCAAACGTCACAGACCTATCGATTATCATTTCCATAATTTTTCATTTCTTCTAGTCTGTTGTTTCATTAATGATTATTAAATATAATTTCATTGATATTTCTGTAATTAATACTAAACTATGCTCTACTGGTAATTATAGTGCGGTATTATTACAGGAACCATAAAATAGGTAGCGAGAAACGAATAGTATGTATGCAGTATGAATGTCCCAAGCTAAGATTACTGAACCGATACATAGAACTCATTGTACATAATATGATAGCATATTCTAAACAAGCGAAGATTATTGTTGTATTTATAAAAGTACCCAAGGCATCCATCAGCACTTTTGCACTTTAGATGCAAAAATAACGAATACCATATGATTTTTACAATGAGCAATAAATTGTTTGGCATATAAAATTTGGCATTGTTCAATATACGTATGAAAATTAGCTAATTGGCTGAACAATTTGAAAAAAATTGGAATTTCAGTGTGTTTCCAAATAGCACTTCAAAAAGAGTTATTAAAAACCGTATTTGAAATACCTGTTACAAAAACATGCGTTTACATTCCTCTGGGTGAAAAGCCCATATAAGATAAAAGTTCTTTGGCATCATATCTGTGAACAAATATTCACTTGGATAAACCGTCCTTGGGCTTACTGATTTTTTGGTTAATCTTCTGAAAATTGAATATTGCAAAAACATTTTTCTTCAATAGAATAAAATTCTGTGCCACGAGGAATGTGGAGAAATGTTATTGATTGAAATTACTTGAAAATCCCAATGAGAAATAGTTTGACCAAAGTTGTTTTAAAATTTGGATTTTTACCGCTTGGGAATTCATGATACGGATGAGCTGAAGAGAACTGAAAACAATTCCTCCAGAAATATTTAATTTTACTTGGAATTACTCACGAACAACACGCAAGAGCTAAAGAATTCAAACGAATATTTGTTCATCATCCTGAGAGAGAACATCAAATCGTAATATATTTGAGTAGTCATTGCCCGAAACGTGTTTAGCTGAAATTCTCTGGAGCTGTATTTTTCCTCTATCCATCTATCCTTCTTATCTTCTCTCTTTCCTATCCCATCCATTTCATCCTTTTTCTTCTGTCTCTCCCATCCACTTCTCTCTATCTCACCCCTTCTCAACCCTACCCACATCACCGCAAACGGTGAGTGGGTAGCGTGCAGATGTTACGCCCACACCCCCTCAGCAGTGGTCGCGCGCCACGGCGCAACACGTTTGACAGGTTTGTAAAGGAGAAGAAAGGATTCGGGTACGGAAAAATATTCGAGATCCTCCGCATAATATTGACTTTCCTCCAGAACGGATTCAAGAAGGGAAAGAGTCAGCCGACGGATAAATAGAGCAAAAGAGTGGAGAAAACGCGAATTTCATCCGAATGAGCCTTCGTCTTTCTCTCCATCCGATTCTTTTCGCTGGAATGGAGATTTAAAGCGGGGGGATGCGGATAAAGCTTCACTTTTGTTTTTCTTTTGGGACCGTTGTCGAGCACGTTTTCTGAGTTTTCATTTTATTCATCTGATGGATTTCTGTTTCCATTAAGTTGACGTCGAGTCCGCCCCGAACTATGCATCCTATTAAATATTGGCGAATTTTCAACAAGCCGAGAATTTCATTGGGCAAACTTCCTTCCGAGAATTCGGTGGTATTCTCTGAGGATACCCTGACAATGTATAAATTTCGCAAATTTAAGTTATGTAATATTACCAGTAAAACGTAGATTTCAATCAAATTTTACATTTCAAGATTTCATAACACTGAAACAGGGAGAATGTGATTGTCCCTGGAGAATAGGCAACTCTAATGGCCCACTTATTTTGAATTCAGTCCAGTTTAAATGCGCAAAAATACACATGCAGCTAGAATAACCTTTCAGAAAGCGCCAGCCCCCGTATACGGTGGCATACAAGATTATTCGTAACATTAAAAAGAAAGAGTGAAAGCCCTCCCAAGGCCAAGATAACGGCTCAACAATGCTATAAGGTCTACCAAAATTTTCTTGAGTTTCATTTCTCAACTACAAGAAAGTGGAGCATTTTTAATGTGGGTAGTGATAGTCACAGTGAAAAAAGACAGTCCCTCCTTAACATAGAGGTCTGGTCGGATTATACATATATTTTATTGCCAGGATTGTCTCAGAATATTAGTTTCTTATAATGTGAAATTCAAGAGCCAAATCATAAATGCAATTCAATCACGGCGTAAATTAAAAACGACTGCTAAAAATAGTGTAGGAACAGAAAATGTTTGATGAAACTTAAGTCAAGCGCAATGTTTTGGTCCTGCTACCATGTCTAGGTGAATAGAATATTTTTCATTTGTCTTTAGGATTGTCACAGGATAAAGAAAATTTATATTTCATTTACTTATGTCTCACTCAATTTTTTTCATGGCTTTGATTACATGAAGCTTCAGAGATATCAGAAAGAATGAAAGTAACACTTAGAGTAAAAATTGCCTATGAATTTGGTTCAACTCTTACGTTCCACAATAAATATTACAATGGTGACTAATTTCCATTCGTTGTAGTTATTTGCGAATTCTGAAGAGTTAAACTTACATAAAAGCAAATAAAATTCTTATCAAAAATTATTTACCAAAAGTCATGTAGTGCTTTAATGAGGTTATCTATGAATTTTAATCACATAAATGAGAATAAATTAAAGACGTAGTGTTACTTTTTCTTTTTTACCTTCACTGTTAGAAACAACCGGGTGGAGAGAGATTTTTAAAAGCGAGCCTAAAGATCCATATGTTATCTTTGAATCACGATATTTAGGATGAAATATGAAAACTTCTATAGAAACGATTTTTTGCCGCATTTTAAATAGTCCTAGTCTAATAAATCAAAGGACATCCGAAATTTATGGAAATAATTAGTCCTCCTATCTTCTTAAATTAAACGAGGCAATCACATATTCGAGCTCATATGCATTTCAAGGCCAACCGTTAGTAATTAATAAGCTGTCGGGATTATTTCTCTCGAAATTGATATAGCATCCATAGATTGATGGTACTGGAAGGTGCAGTGGGATGCGGAGGAAGTATGACGAAGATGAGAGGGCCATAATTCTGCTCTAACTGCGAAGATCAGATTAGCAACTGCTGGGATGAATCGGAGGCAGATGGGGCCTGAAGATTATGCAGAATTGGTTAATTTACCAACTTGGAAGCCGTCCTCTTTCGCATTCGCATCCCACATTTGTAAAACTTTTCCAAATTATTTCCCTCGCTAATTTATTACGCAGCAGTGTATGGGAGTAGACATTTTAAAATACCTTTTTGCACCTCATCTGTTAACTTATAAATTGAGTATACATAATTTAAGCACTAAGAGTGTAATAAATCATCTCAGGGAAAATATATTGCCGAGAAGGCAATATTATATATTGTATTTAGACCTCTTAATTTTCTTCTAAATAAATCAAACTCTTCGAAATTATATCTGTTTTGAAAAGGGATGTGATTTTAAATTTAAAGATTTTAAATGGATTTCTTTGCAGGCTTTCAAAATAAGACGTAGAAATGTGAACGAGAATCACAGCGATCGTCTGATCATAGCTTAGAGAAAAAATTGTTGATGATATATAGAAAAATGGGATATTTTAAAGTTATTTATATTAAATAATTTGCATAAAAATTGGTGAAATGAACCAATAATAATATAAATCAAAGATCCTTGTTTCGAAAATTTTATTCATTCCAAATTAACTTTAATTTAAAATTTCCCATGGACAGAATTCCAAATACAATGAACTCTGTTACGAGCAAAAGGGCGTAGGGGTAACTTTAAATACACCGAAACAACAAACGAATTACGGTCATGATAATGGGATTATTTTTTAAAAAATTTCAATGCCATTACTTTTGAAATTTACTTATAAAACTTAATTTGACTTAATATAGTCGTATGACTATTAATGGAAAAATTAGCGAGCCAATTTCATATTCAAATTAATGCTCCAAAATAAAAATAATTCAGCATTGCCGCTTTGCGCATTTTTTGATGTCCATATCTTCTGAAATATCTTAAGTGAGAAGTATTTCTATTTAATTTCCCTTAATGTAAAATGGTTGTATAGTACGTTATAAAACTCATATGCCGGTACATAATATGAAATTTTTCTACCACTGTAATATAGATAGAGTTACTATGTAAATTTAAAAGGAAAAATAAACAGATATATGAGATTTCTTATAAGGTGCGTTTAAACATATTCTATGGAAGAATGGGTATTGTCAGAATTAAGCTTTGATAATTTCAAATTGACCCCGATTCGGTCTTAAGGATCTTAACCTCTGATAGTAGATATCCGCCACTCCAACATCCTTTGGTTTGGATGCGAATTTTCCGCGAAACCATCCATAGAATCTCGAAGCATTTTTAATATCGATCATCTATATTCCTCCTCGACGTCACCACGACAGAAGAGGGCTGAAAACCCGAAAACGCAGAGGCTATGATCGATGAATTAGTCATACAAAGCTTTGAGCCTCCCCAAGTACTTTCCTCCCTACACGCCATCTGATGGCGAATTTGGAAAACGAACATTCCGCAGGGAGACAAAAAAATCCCTCTCTTCCCATTACACGGAACGAAATTCGGCTGGATGTCACATCGCGTACATGTCGAACGTTGAATGGGACCGGGGGCTATGGGGCGGTCGGATGGGGCAAAGGTGAAAGGAGTGACGGGGAATGGCCATTCCCCACAAGGGGCCGCTGACTGGAATGAGAAATGAAGACACACGCCCCCCCAATCCCTTAATTGGATTCTCCATTATTCAACCTCCTCTATCGCCTCTGTTATTCTACCGCAGAAAAAGGAAATCTTCTTTTGTTGGCCACGGGCGAACGTCCTCCGCTTTTTTCGACAGGATCGAATTTTTGCGGTTATTCGTATCCACCGGTGGAGACCAAGACAAAAGGTGTGGGGGAATTCTCCAAAACGGGCCAACAAAAGCCGCAGTCTCGGGATGAGGGCTTTCCATTGTTGGATCCCCCTTCTGGAGATATCTCCGCGCACGACATTTCGCTCTCTTAAAAAAAGAACAAGATCAAGTTTTCCGTTTTTTTCTGCGGCTTTTACTTGTAAGAACGCACTGCCTTCGCTCTTGGTCCATCCGTACGCGTGCCCCGTGTCGCGTTGACTATTCGAGGCGGTGTGCTTCTCTAATCGACCCATCTTTAAGCATTCCCGACATTCTCCTACTTTATTTCTTAAGGACATTTTCGCTAGTAAGGAGAGACTGTCGGCATGTACACCGATGGAAATTTTGAGGCGGAGTTTTTTTGGGGAATTCTATCAGGAATTTTCAGTTTCTCTTACAGAAAAACGTATTTTCTTTTATGGTAATGGTACTCTCCTTTTTTAATATTTTATTCATATGATTCATCTCATATCTATTTTGATTTGCACAGAAAATAACTTCAGTATTTCCTCAGAAACTTTCCCGCTGGAAGTTTTTTCTTACGAAAATAGAACGATAAGTAGCAGGCGATTACATTTCTTCCTGCATTTTCCCGAAAACTAGCGTATTCTTATAGATTTTCCCATAACACTCTTACCCAGAATATTTAACAGCAAAGTCATACGTGAAAAGTAGATTCTACGAGGAAGATTTTGATACCAGAAATGACCTTGTTTCTTGAATGATAGACCCAAATTCATCGTTTCAAAAAAATAATAATCTGCACTCAATTTTCTTGAAAACATCACCTTCTTATTTTTCCTTCGATTATGTCAATATTTAACCTTGATTTAATTGAATTATGCCATAATTAATTTTTGTTTATATTGAATGGCTTCCAAGTAAATTTTCGTCAACTTTGTTTTTGAAGTAACAAGATGATTTATTCGTTAATTCCATAAATTAATAAAATCAATTATATGAAAAAATAACAGCTTTGGACTTGCTGCGATCTTAGATTCTAAAGGATTTTTGTTCCACTTTAATATTTATTTGATCTTCTTCAAAATTAGGGTGGAAAATATTCAATATTTTTGATGGAGTCGATGGGAAGAACGAGAAATCTTACACTACCTTAAAAACTTTGGTCTATATCTTCCTCCGGAGACATTATGCTTGGGAAAGACTACTTTACTAATAATAGGAAGATAGTTGATAGAGCCCGTGATAATTGATAAGAAGTGTCTTACTTTAACGTTTATATCACTTCAATATCAGTTAACAACGTTTAAAGATTAATTTCGAAATATTGAAACGAATGTTCAAATAATTGTTTTTTAATTTTTATTAAATTAATAAATGTTAAAATAATTTAAATCGGTTCAACCAAGAAAATATTTTTATTTCTTGTCAATTGTGGAATCTAAATTAAATTTTCGTGGAAAGCGTCGCTGTATCCGCTGGTCTTTTGTCGAAAGGGAATTTTCCAATATAGAGCAACATAAAGCCTTTATAAATAGACAACGATATAAAGCTATTAAATTAAATAATACCAGCTATTAGAATGTAATCTGAAATATTCAATTCTATGACTGGATATAGGATTGCTGAATGTTAAAATTAAACGCCTATTAAAGATAAGAGCTAATAGGATAGATCTTATTCTAATCATAAGTTTCCCAATAAATATAATAGCTATAATTGGATCTACTGTAGTGTTGTTGTGGGCGGCCATTGCTTAATCTTAAAGGTGATATAAAGATAAGGATATTTCCATAGTGCACTCATTGGCCTTAGGTATTTGGATTCAAGATGGTGAAGCATAGAATAATTACTGAATCCACACATAGGATTAGAAAGACTAACCATATAATATTTTTGAGTTGAAAATGAGCCAAATTTCTTTTTCTTGGCATGAATTCAAATAAGTAGCTTTTTTGTGAAACCTAAAATCGTAATAAATAACCTAAAATTTCTCAGTTATAGGTAAAACTATTTCCTCTGAATAAATAAGAAAATGATACTTTTCAGTTTAATTTATCATCTTTTTCGCATAGAGTTTTAGAAGAGATCAAAATTTATTCGTTATAAATCAATTTAGGGATCTAGCACGTTTGTTAATCAAATTCAATACGAAGAAAGCATTTATATTTACGTCTGATAACGAGTAAATCGAGAGTCCATTCACTCCATAAAAATTTAATTAATCTGTCTGTGATTCCGATGAAGGTTTCCTAGTACCATATAAAAATAAATAAAACTGACCGATATGAATGTTCTGCGAAATTATGGCGGGTTTTTTTAATTTGATACACTGACAAATTTTTTAAAATGTGCTAACACGTGCACCGTGATGAGAACAATGGAATTTTCCATTATGATTGATTTTTGAGATGGATATGAGCTAGTTGAATCACTGCAACTTCAATCAGGGTGATAATAGAGGTGTCATATTATTTTAGATATTGGAAATAAATTAGGAATATCTAACTCATTAACAGGATATTGAACCGGAATCCAACCGAGGACCGAACCTGAAAAATCGTTATTTGTTCGAAACCAAACTAGAACCGAAAAAATGTTTATTCTTTAATCCGAACTAAAACAGAAAACGGTTATTTATTCTGTTCCTATTTTCGGTTCCCAACAATACACATTTTTATTCAGAATAATTGGAGGAAGGGTTACTAAGCATATGTAACAACGACTTGTAAATAACTAAGTTTTATTCTAAAATTTAGTGTAAGGTAATGTAAATGGCAAATGCTAGAAATAAAAAAAGAAGAATTCAGAATGATCTTAGTGAAAAATAAAACGATTCGAACCGGTTGGACCTTTGTTGAAGAAGCAAAACCGGAACTGTACCGATATTGGATTTTTTCTTTTTAATCCTTTCTTTTTATGGCTCACGCCTCCTCGTGCTATGCGAAGCACTTTTTCCTCATCTCCTATACAAATATGTTGAATTATCGATTTGCATTCCCTTTATGCATGTGTACTCACGTAGCAAATCGAATAGCTTGGAATCTAATGTTTTGTGTTGCTCCAAGTAAGATTGACTAAAACTTTGATATGTATGTTATTGATGAGAGTTTTCGCAAGTTTTGTAATTTCCCAAGTTAATTATTTTTTCTTTATCTTACATATTTCTGACAAATTTTGTATTTTCGGGGATTAGCTGTAGATGAAATATTTCAGTACACTAAGAATTTTATATATCACCTAAATCTTTTATTTATTTATAAGTAACTAGATTTAAACTTATGTTATATATTTCTGAATACATACTATTTATAATAACTCTTTTTAACATTATTTTAAATTATATATTCAAGCATTATACATATTTGCACACATCTATAAATGTATATTTGTATATGTTCTTAGGGATAAACTAAATATGCACGTAAATTTAGAAATCTAAATGTAAGCTATAAGTCTGTGATCTTCATGTATAAAATTTTCGAGTATCTTCGAGAGAATTTGGTAAATGTAAGACGAGACTTCCTAGTCTCAATACCTAAAATCGTTTCCCTGTCTGTATTTCTTTTCCATTTCTATATCCCATTCCAGTCGCCGCGCTTTTTTAGATTCATATCGGAAACCGTTGCGACGGTATCAAAGAACGAGGCTCTCATATAAAACGGAGGGAGAGGATTCTGACGTAACGCAGGCAGACGCAATAAAAAGAAGACCGCAAAATAGTCCTCAACGGTAAAAAAATAGAAAGGATTGTATGAGAGAGATGCACGGAAGGAGAAAGAGGAAAGAACGAAAGAGAGAGGAAAAATTCGTTGATGGTGATCTACGTGCACGAGTCCGGATCAGCGTGAAGAAAACACTGTGTCTCTTGCGATCCTCGACTTCTCTGACTGTTGCATGACGTCGATTTCATCAATGGAATGGAGCCTATTTGAAACATAAATGAAAAAGTTCTTCATTTTCTGAATCATCTCCAATCTCAAAACCAATTGGTATAGCTATATTTTAGCCAGGAGTATAATTTTCAATTTCGTCATCCACCTAGTTCAAATCGTGGCAAAATAATTATCCTGAGAGGAGAAACTCCATTACAGGAGGTCTTTTTGATTAAAAAGAACGGCATATTATCGTATCAATGAAAATTCAATTTCACCCGAACACTCTTTAAACGAAGCCTGATTATAGCACTATAAAACCTGCACGAATAACTAAATTACGTAAACTATTTCATTGAATCTAAATCGCTCTTTCAAAGTTCACTGCAGCTAATCAACGTGATTGTTACTTGCGGATAACAGATATCAATTGTTTTAAACGAAAAAGGATAATAAGCAGCTTATCATAATAGCATTTTGTAATTACGCCCATCATTATAACTGATAACATGAGTTAGCAACTCCTGAGATAATTTTAGCTTTGGTCGTCCGTTCCTGAAAGCCAGCACGATGCAATCGAAAATCCAGTCAATTAATGCGTACGTAATTCAATTACGTCTCAATCTCTTCATCATTAGCAATAGTATTCTCAAATTTTTAGTCTAAAAATTCTCGTCAGCAAAACAGGAGAATCCACATACTTTATTTTGTATCCAGAAATCCAAGCATTTAAAAGAAATTTACAAGCATCAACGCCAATTCACGAAATTAAACAATTTCATTACTTTGCGAGTGAAACTATCTTCCACCCATTTTCCGATTATTTACCACTTTTCAAAGTACTATTATAGTGGGGAAATTTCGATCATTTTCTAGATGAAAAGTAAGTTAAAAATTGCTATAATTAACCGAATGAGATTTATCCACCCGTCATAACTCGTTCATGTCATTCGGTATTCTATAATATCATTTACTATATTTCCATTTGGTCCGAAGCCAAAAGTGAATGAGACATATCAGAAGCGCAGTTAGAGATGAATGAGAATTTTTGAAAGTGGAATAGGCTAGAAACAAGAGGAGTAGAAGAGGTATATATTCTAGCTTTTTACGCAGTAAAAGTATCCTCTTAATAACTCTTAAACAGTTCCGTTCCGTTTACTCTGCTCAGAATATATATTTTTCATTCCTTTACACTTTAATCCAGAATATTCATAAATATATTTACAGAAGAAGAGACAAATGAGGGATAATAAGAAACCCACAAAGGAAGAATATAGATTTGCATCTTGCCTTAAAAAAAGTTGTGTTTTAATATTTTATCTTAAAGAACAAACTTTATACTCTATCCATCACATTTTACGGATAATTTTTTGAGTGAAGAGCCATCATTTAGCCTTCTCAGGGAAGAACGTTTGAATATAATTTACGCCTCTTTAACTAAAAGGATACCATAGATTTTAGAGGTAAATGCACGAGTATTCAAATAAATAACCAGCGAGGACAAAGCAAATGCATGTTCAGTAGAAAATTAATCAACCTGAATAATGAGTAAGTTTGTGCGAGAAAAGCAAAAAGGAAAAGGATGTTATAACGTGCGAAACTTTGAAGTTAAACGTACGCGCATATCAAGCGCTTGACTGGACTCGGACGTTTGAGTGGGAGGGATTGCTAATTAATCTCAACTTTGTTGCGTTGGAAACGAACATTCTGGTTTCCCGTCACAACAGATATTGCTGGCATTGAAATGCTTCTTTCCGGAGTTATGCTCTCATATTGTTTTCCCTTCGTATCAATTCTTAAATACAAGCTGCTTGAATTAGCATCAATTAAGTTTATTTTCATATTTACCGCAGCGCATTTATATGCGGAATCATCGATGGTATAAAGTTTTGAGAATTATTACAAAATGTATGAGAAAGTCGCGGTTATGTCCTTTAAAGTTGAATCGCTTAGAGAGTGTTACTGATTGCCTATTTGCACGAATAGGAGAGAATACTGATGTGTACGGAAGAATTTGATAGTACAGAGGAGACCTAGAACATAAAAGGCTGTTAGTTTTGATCAATCCCCTTAAGAAATCTACATTTCCATCTAAATTAATAATTTGCAACATGGGGCCTGACAAAGGTGAAATAACAACGCTCTGTGACCTTTTCCTCAATCAAGTATTCTCTCTCGTAAAGGACATCCCTGACCCAGACAATTACTTCCTTATTAATACCCGCTAATTTTAATTTGTAAATTAATTTGTAGTGAGGGACTCCGTCGAAAGCCTTTTTGAAGTCAAGGAAAATAGCGTCCGATTTCTTTTTGCACTCGGAAGGTATTAAGATATCGTGAAGGATTATTACAAGTTAGTTGAGTTCCGACTTTCTAAAGACGTGTTTGTTTTTACAGAAAGACATTCTATTAATAAATCTTACCTAGAATCAATTTACTGCTAACTTTTACTCAATGAAATTACAAATATTTGATGCAGTACTTCTATTGATTTATTATATTTTGAATAATGCGGTCCTTTAGGACATCAGTGGGATGAAGTTGTTTGTTTGTAATAATAATATAAATTCCTATTTAAGCGGCAAATTAGGTACTCAGTTATTTAGATAAACAAAACCATATGATATGCACACAGTAGCATACATGAGGTATTCTTGTAGCCAAAAATTTGAGATGATTATGGCATAATCCGTTTCCGTCAAATTGAGAAGTGTTGCTATCAAATTGAGAGAGAGACCGCCACTTTCCTAAGCCCGATGCTCCATGTAATCTAATCCGTCAATTTTCGCCGCTCTGAAATCCTATTGTAAAACTCCGCGATCTTTGAAGAGCAGCAAAAAACAGAGCTGCTGGATTGGGGATTATGGAGGCATGTATCGGAACAAGAGTTGTTGGCTGCGTGGGTGTGGATAGATGAAAGGGCGTGGCATGTGAATTCTCCCTTCGAGTTGCTCCACTGTTGCAAACTATCCCTCCTCGTAAATTGATTCTCCTCCTTCATGCGTTACCATGGCAAACACCCGTCTCGTATACTAACTGCTTCCCATTCATCACCTCCGCTCCATTTTCAATATTTTTCTCCCATTCACGTTTCAAAAGGAGTCGATGCAAGGGTATTTCCATCGATATTAAGGACTTTTAAGCAGCAAACCTCACGTTTAGACGAATGACTTTTGAAAGTATTTTGCCGAGATTTCTTCCGCTGAATTTGAAAATACTCGGGAACCAACCGAGGGTGAGTTCTAGTCAATTTTGGTAGATGTTTTCCTATGTCAACCCGAGATCGAATTTTAGTTGTTGAATTATATTTCGGCTCAATTTTTATTGAATCGAGACCAACATGAGCGAAAATGCATGCTCGAAGCAAGATTCCATTTAGTCTTAATGTCGTAATTGTTTCTCATATTGGCGTTGTCTGTTGATGCTTAGGAGCCACCAAGATACTTTCATGTTGCCCCTTGGATCTAAATAATTTTCCAAATGCTATTCAATGTATTCTAATGAGAAAAACGTACCAAAGCTTACAATTTTGAACACATCCGGATCTGTGGAATGTAATTTCAGTGAATGCATTATCATTCAATAATTGGCATTTAGAACATCCAGTAGTATAATACGATTCTAGATTTATAGATCTAACCTAAAACAACATATTTCTCGATTGTCTTTCATTTCAATCTGTTTAGATAGCAAATTTGGCTAGTCGATGCAACTGAATAGAGTCCATTTTAAGTTGGAGTTGTAAGAAAAATATTTCCACTCTCTGTCATCTCAGTCTTGTTCATAGCTGTGATAATATGAATGTTATTCAGGTATAGGTGATACTGAACGATGGCTTTCATTTAGGTTTTACCTTGTAGAATGCTATGAAAAAAGGTTGTATTCATAGGGTCGCTATCCTCGCTTTTGGAACTTTTTCCATTCCCAGCAATCTGGCACACATCATTGAGGAAATCAACGACAAACTATCTCATTTCTCATTTTATCAAGAAGGCTTCTCCTTCTCTCCAAAGGTTTTTGTAGCAAGGGCTGAGGTCGAAAACCGGCCTTCGTACAGAATAATTTACAGACGGTGTGCATGAATAATTAAAATCCGTGCGCCCAGATACAACTACTTTCCGTAATGAGCTACCGCAACAGCTTTATAATGATAGGGGCCGAAATTTCTTCGAAATCGGTCCCATGTCCATGGATGGGCACATTTCAGAGCAGACGAATTCCTTGAAGGAACAGCATACAAAAAAGCAAGGATCGGGCACTGCAATTGTCCGCGAATTAATGCAGACTAACCGCAAGCACGTCTACCTCACGACCGCGAAACTCAGTGAGATTTCAATGCATCTGGACATGATAGGGAAACTTTTTATCTTACACGGGACTGGCGATGAATTATACGGAAAGTTTGGAGGCGCGTCTTCTTGCTCGCGGAGTCCCGTTAAGAATCAATACAGAAATGCCCTTTTTTTCCTTCACTGGGCAGGAAATAAATGTCGATTTCTAAATGACCCAAAATGGCGCACAATGGGATGGAATTTTTCGCCGTCTGGTACGTGAGGTGAAGGATCAATTCGAGAGATTTCCTCGGCGATGAAGAGCGCAGCACGGTGCATTTAACGAGTGAGTTTGTCAGGAGGAAAACTTGCTTTTTTCCTCATAACTTTTCCGAACGATATTTTACTCCCTCCATCTGTCTCACTCGTGGTCCGGATATCCATTTGTCCAAACAACTTCACCAAGAAGTGCACTATTTATTCGTGATTTATAGCAGAACTTGTGGCGTAAAGGTTAGCGAGAATTTTTTGTGGCAAAGAAGATGATGTCCTTCAATTGTCTGTTCTCGTCATTTGCTGTATTTCGTAAAATTTATCGACACGAATTTTCTCACATACCAAGTTGTGATTGTGGTTCAACCAAGTGTAGATAATTAAAGAAGGCCTTAAGAAAGGTTTCGAAACGTGTTTAAAATAGGGTTTCAATAATGTTTTACTTCAAAACTGGGACATTCTGAAATTTATACTAAAAAAACTGAGATATTGATATAATCAATTTATCGTAGTTAAAATCGGATTACAAAACTCAAAAAGTAAGTTGAAAGTGAATGGTACTTTTATCAAATGTAAATTTTTCTTCCCATACTAGTCGCTATGAAAATTCAGTAACATGAGTATTCAATAATGAGTCAGCGATTCCTTAATGGGTCCTGCTTTACTTGCTTGCTTTAATGGGCATATGATGAATAGCAAAAATAATTTCTTTGCCCCTGTCACTAAAAAAGTGCATCACATTTTCCAAGGAAATGAATCAATGAATGGAAATGAACTCTTTCAATAAATGAAAAAAGTTCATTATGATTCTTAAAGTAGTTCTTGACATTAAATTCCAAATGTAGAAGGTAAGGTGCACTTTAAGGTGCTTATTACGACAAATTGTAGAGTTATAACAGATTGGTGCTATTAATAATATATTTGTGTAACTCAGTAAAAAAAGACATGCAATTATTTGAACATATTAAAAAATAACATTGACCTGTTTAACCCTATAATCCCTTAATTAAATTAAAATGTGACAGTAAAAATCAGACATCCAGTTAAAGATTTTAATAAAAAATGAAAGTATCATGATTTCTTCGATTTTTCATTTCAAATTTGGTTGAACTCTTTGGCTGAAATTGAATATACAGCTTTATGCAAGTTTAGTATTCTCTAAGAGGTTTTTATTTGGCGACGGTGGGACTAGATACTTCCATTTAATCCTTGTCAGCTTATCATGTAAAACTTGTAAAGTAAAATTTTATTTACTTAATACAAAATTAAATATGCACAGGGAAAAGGAAAGAAAAATCATTTTTGTGAAGGAGAAAACTGATCATTTTGATCACAGAAACAAACATCCATTACAGGAAAACACCCACGAAAGGAAGGGGTGTGTGAAAAATCTATGGAATTATAAAGAAAATGTGAAAGAAAGAGAGCGATTAATTGCAATACATCACAAAATTTTTAAAAAATCAAAACAAGTGTTCTTTGTCATTAACAGCTGGTCAAAAGAAAGGTTTCACGTTAATGTATAGTATAAATAACATTAGAATAGGTGAAATACAACAAGGCATCCAAATTAGCTTGAAGTGATTTAGCCATATAAATAGCAATATATTAAAACAATTTCATTCTGATTTATCGTCATTTACTCATATATGGTGTTTACCATCGTTACAAATAAAAATATGGAAAATCATGTTACCAAAACAATAAAAGTAATTGCTTCTCATAGAATTACGACGGAGTGTATACAAACAATAGAGCGATTAATAACACAAATTAGTCTACAATACTTTGTTGTCTTAATAAATGATTGGGTATTCCGAAAGCTCCCATCGAGCCTAACTATCAAAACATTGATGGCATTGGATCTCATTCGTAAACGGTTCCGCAGTCACGCGGCATGAAAATAAACGAAAGGGAATCGATAAATAATGAGGGTCGACATGCAGAAAAAGACGGAATGCGACATTCCCTCGAAGCCTCTTTTGGTAACGGATCTTGTGGAGCGCGATTGGAATTCCCGCGGCGGTGCAATTAGGTTGGAGGAGGGATTAACTTCTGATGCGAGGGGGGGGGGAGAACGAGGTGCAGACGAGGATCTCCCTGCCCGCGCACGGAATAAGAAACACTGAATGGAGGACCGAACGAACGCACCGTTCCGAGGAGACGTGAATCGTGACGCGAATTTGGGAGCTGCTTCTTTCTCCCTTTCTCTCCCGGTACTTTGCCCAAAATCCATTACCTCTCTTCGAACCTTTCTCTCGCTGTCACATTATCGCCGGTTTCACGCCTTCTTTTCGCCTACTCTTCCAAACACCCACCGCTATTTTCCCACGCCGTTTTCCCGGTTTCAATCCGTTTTCATCTCGGAACACAACTTCGATTCGAATCATTTAGAAAAGGAAAAATGGAAAATCCGTAAATGTAAAAAACATGAGGCAAATTTATCGAGCGAAGATATCAGCCTCATTCGACAAGCTCCATATAGAATAAGCTCTTTATTCAGGCGAGATTTATATTGAAAAGACTCTTCTAAATAATCCAAAAATTTTAAGAAATAGAAAGTTATCTTCTCCTCTTGACAATTTAACATTGATTCGGGAGCCATAAGTATATTTTATGTATTTAAGACATATCAAAACGTAATCTAGTGTATATATCAAATATCTAAGAAATGTAAAAGTAAATCAGGTTTCAGGTGTAATTATAAGAAAATTATTTGTAACTGTAGTTTAGTCGATAATGAGATGTTCTGTTTGCGAATGATTGTTGTGTATGTATGGTAACCATTTCAGGCAGCAATTTATATGTTAGACTAATAATAATCTGAAAAGATATCACCTGGTTTATAATATGTCAGTCATGTATATTATAAATCTATATGATATAATATATTATTATATAAATATAAATTAATAAAATAAAAATGTATAACGCAAAAAACATTATAGTGTGAATAAAAAAAAGTAATTCAAATTTCGTATTGCTAATAAATTGAGCATAAATTTTATACTTGAAAATTGCATTTTAATAATATTATTCCATATCATGAAACTGGATCCACAGATTACTGTTCATCTTAATAATTATATAGTAAAATAAGAGCATCTTCCATTTAAATATTATATGTATGTATACGTTATTTCATAACATTTCATTAATGTACCACTTTCGCCTGTGCTATGTTTTATAGGCTTAATTATGAAGTTGAAGACAATTATAGATAAAAGTGATCCAGCCCCTCCATTTTCAATATAGAGCAAGGCATCACTGCCTTCATAATTCTTTCATAAACATGAAGGTAATTCCAAATTAACGCACGTGGAATAATAATAATGTATATTACTCAAAGAATTGTTAATATACGGAGAATTAACAGTAAAAGAATAAAAAAAATGAAATATACACCACAGCGAATGAAGTTTTTTCCCATTTATTCCCTGTTTAATGAAAATAATTCACAATACTCACGAATTCATTGAATGCCATTAATTTATCTCTAAAAAAAGACTACCAAAAGTTAATAACATTATCTGACAAAAGACAGATACTGGTTATTAAAAATGTAACTTATTTTTAGTGCACATGATGAGATTCAATGATTGGACGCTTAGGTTTCCATAGCACAACTTTCATGCTGAAGGACAATCTAATTGAACTAATTTTTCAATCGCTTACGAATCGCTTTACTTCTTACCTACGTTACCGTTCTGCGCATTTGTACGACATCATTATTTTCAGCTGAAGAAATTCCATCTCACCATCGTTTTCTTCGAACTAAAAGATTAAGTGACCATGAGCCATGCTTAATTGAGGTAAAGAATTTCAATCAAAAGTTAAAAAGAATCACTTTTCTCGCATAAATGCAGATCACTCGTTGTTTCATTAACGAATCTTAACGAATCTTATATTTTATTCTTTCCACGTAATACTCGATTCCATGTCGGTATGGGATACTAATCCAAGTAAAGTCTTCGAACCCAGGCCTTGATTTCCGGGAACTGTAGCATCCTCGATAAGAGACAGATAACGATTCGTTCAAAAACTTTTTCTTTCTTCGAAAATATACCAAATGACTCTTTTGTCAACATACGAGTTTCATTAAGCATCTATTAGATGAAATAAAATTCCCTCTAATGCCGGTGGATAAATTCCAAGCCGGTTTCTTACAAAAAAAACCAACAGCCAGATCATAACACGATTGTACTTTCTGAGAGCTTCTGAGCAGGTTTCAAACAAAAACTGTGGGAACGTGGGAAAATGGAATTCGCCTAAGATATCCATCTATGTAATAACATGCAATTGCGCTATCATACAAATGAAATTTATGTATTTTTTTCTAAACTTCTATTTCTTACCCATTAAGCATATATTCCATTATCCATGGATTTAATTTTATTCGCCCATGATGAAAATATAATTTAATACAGGGATGTCGAATATTAAATCAAATTATTTTTGAGAATTCTTGCCTCTTGTATGGGTTTCCAGATGGCGAAAATTATAGGTATGCATTAAGGATACAAAACAAAATAAGTTTTATGAAATTTGTGATTTCGGCTTTGGAAACTTTCTCTGTTGAAAAAGATAAAAAATACAAGCCATCTTAAGATTCAGTCATGCAAGAGATGTCGCTTATATGTCCAAAAGAAATAGTGTAGGAAATTTTCAGAATTAGGAAAAGAATCAAATGTATATGCAGGAAAACCTGTCAAAGAAAATAAAATAATTTTATGCAGAAAATCAAATACAATGTAATGCAATGATACCTGGAGGAACAGAAATCTGTTGATTGAGGACAAGAAATGCAGCAAAGGAGAAAAGGCATTCTGGTTTTCTCATGCATCAGATGCGGTAGACAGAAAAGGAAGGAGAAAACATTGTTATCGATCACGAATGAAGGTCGTCAGGATACTACAAATTCTTACCCCTTAAATCTTTTCTTTGTCTAGCATTGATTTAAAATTCAACTTGGACTGTCTCCCATTCCCTAAATTCTACATCTTTCTTTCTGAAATAGTAGAGAACCCAACTGATTTCAAGACTTGTAGTAACGCTAATGATATTCTTTACATAGCAAAGGAATAAAAAACTGGAGAAAGTTTATGTTTATGACACTATTTAGGAAATAAAAGGAATAAGGTAAATCAAAATTTAAAATTATCATCATCAGCTGAGCAAAGGAATCGCCTTGCCGCTGGCTTCCCAAACGCTTTTGCTTACTTCCCGTTGGCACGAAATACACGAAAATTATAAAGCTATTATGAATACTTATAGATCTATGTAATTGTGGGTTATTAAAACAAAATATTGCATAACCAAGTACGGTTGCGCTTTATGAATGTAAACAAGCTGAAAATGGAAACTTATTCCTTCTTCCTATGAAGATTTGTTAGGAAACCTGAAACTTATTTTTCTGGAAAAAAAATTCCATGAGCAGGATTCGAACTACTGAGCATAAAATATTGGATTAAACTTAGGAAATTTTGGACTTTTTGGATTTATTGGATTTCAATGTGAACTTATTAGTCACTCAAACATATATCACGAGACTTCTTTGGGTTAAGGTAGACTTATAAGTTAAATAGATGCATCAATTCAGATTTTCGAACAGTTATGAAGAAGCGAAAGAAAGAGATACGTAGGAAGATTTAGAGCATACGAATTGATCATAAGATAGGAGTTTAATTAGGCATATTATTATACTTGTATGCTCCTTGAGGTTAATTTAATAATAACAATAAGTAATTTAAAAATTGGTTGTCCTTGAGATGGAAAAACCAGCGATTATCACTTAGAAATAATTTTTTTCTCAGAATACACTAAACAATTTCACTATCAAAACAGGTATGCTAAATGTAGGATTTAACCAAAAATAAACAAAATGGTCTAAACTCATTTTTCTGTGAAAACTCAACTTCCGCATTTTATACTCATCGATTGAATTAGCGTTTCAAACTATTTTGAATTTTAACTCAGCTTTGCGCATTCAGATGTTTACAAACGATTTACATAAATGTAAATACGTATCAAAATTCCCAGCCTCTTCCAGGAACTACTTGAATGAGTCCTACGGGTATTACTGATTTAAAAATGTGGATTTATTGGCATACTACTCGTTTATTCATTAAATTTTCATTTTTAAATTTAAGAAAAAGAAATTGTGCGGTGTGTCATGATAAAATTTAAATATTACAGCTTACTACACCGTATTTTGGAAAAAGATACTCCTAAGCGCAATGCAGGTATTCCTCGTTCATTATAGCCTTAAATGATTTAAACGACATTCAGAATTTTTCCTCTCAAATCCATAATCTGATAATTAAATTATAATAGCACATTTACATCTTTTCGTGGTGGAGTTTTCTTTAAAGGAGAGGGCTCCGTAATAATTTTCAAGGCCCGTCCTTGGAGCACCATAATTGAGTCGGGGGAGTGTTAAGTGATCAATGGTAGAGACACCAGAGCCAAATTTAGTTCTGCCCTTCAATCTTTCTGCACGTCATCCTTTGTTATCTGCGCATCTTTTAGGGATACAAGGAAATACTCTCAGAAGATGACGATGTATACAAACTGCGATCCACAGTGGGGCGGGGTGTTTGCTTCACGCCTGAATTTCTATTTTAGCGCTCTTATTAATCTTTTATCCCTTTGGAAGATATTTCTTTTCAGTTATTTGTGATCTTATTGATGTGATATCCATGGCTCAAGTTTCGGCCTAGAGAGGCTACGATATTTCTTTGGACAATTTTATATCTCTCCAAAGGTAATTACAATAGGGAATTGTGCCTTCAGCATGCCATGCTGTAACGTAAATTTTGAACTTTCTTCTACACGTAATTTATTCTGCATTTAACTTTTGTATTTTTTGTATTCATTATTTTCTCATTCTGTCTTTCATTTTGTATTCAGCTATATTTTTGCAACAAAATTTGCTATTGTAATGTAACTTTTGTATTTTGTATTTATGATAATCTTGTAAACTTCTGTACTGTTTATAAATTTGTAATTTGAAAATCACATATTCAACCCATGGGATAAATGGAAGATGGGACTACTCAGCCCCAATTTCGCCCATAAAAGACGTCATTTCATATTCTCTGATTGTGAAAATTAAATCTCTTCGACTGCATGTTGTTTTTATTAACAAATGTTTCCTTTTGATAGGATAGTAATGCACTGCGTTTATGCGTTTGTTTGGAAGTTTTGATAATATGAAAACGAGATTTTTAAAGTCCAGATAAAATGTTATTGAGCATTAATGGAAATGAAACTGAAATTTACTTTGATATTACAACCCGACCTTAAATCAGCGGAAACCATTGTACACTGTATCATCCGTCTGGCATTTTATCTATCCGTTGATTATTTTCTTAAGTTTAGTTGTATTGACATTTTTAGGATTCTACCAGAGTAGTTCAGTTCATTCTTTAGAGTAAGGTTCCTCTTTTGAGAAAGGAACTAAGTTTTAATGCAATGCAATAAATATTTTATAGACGAAAGATCAAATAAACAAAAGAAAAATAATCTTTACGTAATATTCAGCCATATTTAAGACATGATATGATGCATAAAGAGATTTCAGTCAAATCAACATAATGTGGAATAGCTTGTCCATTTACATTCAATAGGTTTCAGACCAAAATCAAGCTGAGATCTAACTGTTGGTAACCCTGAAGTTCATCCATCATTGGGAATGACACTTGGAAGGCGCATCCATGCCATCGATTACGTCACATCTCGCTGTTCACTTACCCTCGTTTGCTAGAACACTAATTTGTAATCTCACCTATCATTCGATACGAAATTCAAGGAGTGAACATTTTGAAAAACGGCCTATATTCAGCGCGAATATTTCAGAATATCAATAGATAGGTCGTAGCTGATTGCTCAAATTCGCTTCCTCACAAATCAAAGAAGAACGATTCAACTTTCGATTCGTTAGACTCGGCACTGGCGCAATATTTGCTGTGCGAAAATCAATTCGCGAATCCGCAGATTTCGGTTCCTTTGTCTTATCGGATTTCGGCCAATCCTTTGAAAGGCATTTTAGTCGATTGACGTCGTTCACGGTCCGATGCCATCGGCCAAAGGAACGCTGCCGAAATTACATCCGTTTCAATCTGTACAATCATCCGACGTTGGATCTCCCCTTCCAGTCTCTTTGATCCGTTAGATGGGCCTTTATCTCCGTTTATCCAGTTTCATCTTCTTAACCATCCGGAGGAAATAGACTTATATCGGCGAAACATTCGAGCAAATCTTTGCTTGCAGAGTGACGAATCGAACTCGATATTGGCGTTGTGTTTCCACGAACGGGACAATTTTACGTCTCTCTTTTCGATGCGGTTCGGCTTCGAAATAAATGTACGTAACTGAAATCTGGCACATTCCTAGAATTAAACGGGAAGATAAATAATCGTTCCGCAAATGCAGTGTACTCTAAACTATATGCCACGGTACAATATGGTCCGCAGAAAATTTTTACAATAGTTTCAAT
Organism: Pachydiplax longipennis; assembly: GCA_036926295.1. Lineage (NCBI taxonomy): Eukaryota > Metazoa > Arthropoda > Insecta > Odonata > Libellulidae > Pachydiplax > Pachydiplax longipennis. The sequence continues at coordinate 18,631,729 of JAVFKF010000012.1, forward strand.
GGTGAAAAAGGAGTATTTCTGTAGTGATTGTAAAATTACTGCATCATACGTACACACAAACGTGAAAGAACTATTGAAGCTTGCAAATTTTGACTATCTTGTTCCATTATGGCATAAAATTAATAGTTAATCGAAGATTTATAAGAATTGTTTCTGGTGTTTTCTGGTTTATCGCGCTGGCTTATATTTTACAACAAATACGCTATCCCATTAATCTTTTTAATGCGTGAGATTCCAATTACCTTGTGAATGTGAAAAATCTTGAGTAAATATTTCTTTTGGATTCCAAAAATTAAACCTTCGACCTACAATTTCCTTGATGTGCCATGAACCGAATTTTCAATCCACATTGTGCCGTGAGATTATATTGTTTGGGAGACATTGTGCTAAAGACATAATACATATATTTTAACAACTGAGCATCATCGTGTTCCGTGCTACCAGGTCTTGCTCTATGGAATATTTCTGATTGGTGCAGGAGAGCGATAAATATAACTTTCTTCTACCGTATTTGTCTTTTGGCTGAATTACGAGTGACACTGAATAATGGTAAACATTTTGGTCATTTCTTAGCGAGCGCAATGAGTTATAACTTTATAAGTGATATAATTGTCATTATAGTGCCCTTAAGTTCTCTTAACACTTATAGCATTCTGTTGTGATGAGGCAATTAGTGACCTCACTTAACACATCATTTCCCTAGTAAGCCTCATTCCCTCAATAAAGCTTTTGGTTAGAAGTTGAAGGATTAAGGATCCAAATGAACTTATAAAATTTTCTGGGTTTTATAATAATAGTATGAATATCCACTAATTAGAGGCGAAAATTTTGAGATACAACTATACGAATAAAATATCAATTTTCATACATTCATATGATTATGTTAAGATATTTCCATTGTAAATGAGAAATCACTTTAAAACTGGTGGGTAACTCATTTGTCTTCCACAAGGAACGTTTTTAGTTCTGTGGCATTGATAAAGGTGTGACTATTTCAGTAATGGTAGAATTTTTATTCTACAGCGAAGATACAATACTAATCTCTACTCCATCTGTTTACATCTCCTACTCTTTCAAACCTTAACTCATTGATTTTCAAACATCTGAACAGAACAATCGTCTCTTTGATGTCAATTTTGTCGTAATATACACCTTGTCCGAGCGAACAGTCACTCCTCCGTTACTCAACACCTCTCATTCAAAGATCCTTTGTCCTTTAATCACCTCGTCTGCCAGCAATCCTTTCTCGTGAAAGACATTTTCTAGATGTTTCAAAGAGTCTATAAAGATCAGAAGATTCACAAGATTAACTCACAGGTTATATCACGCTAAACAGTTGTGATTGTGGCGAGATTAAAACATTCCATAGAAACGATATAATCAGCAAGAAGTAACTATTTCTTTACGGTATTCTTTGCTGTTAAATAGTTGTATATGAAAATGAGCCAGAGCGGATCTAAAGACTTGCGATTAGGATAATTCTATATGCATATCTTTTTATCTAGGGAAATATACACTCATTATTTTCGTGATTATATGAACATAATTAATATTAATTAAAATAGGATAAAATTAGTAGATATTTCATTGATTAATCTACTTAATATTTACCCTATTTTTCTTACTTAAGTTATATTTCTTTGGTGCAAAAGTAATATTATATTTGATCTTATTCCTTGTGTTAATTTGATTTGGGCCTTATGAAAATGTACTGTATTTAACATGTTATATTGAATTTCTTAATTATCTTCTAATTAATTTCCATTGGTACATGAAAACTTAATCTAGAAACAAAGGCAAAGTTATGAAAGCAACAAATTTTGTAATGTTGCTTAGATTAGGATTTGGAGAGGTTTCCGACTCATCTTTACGCAAATGTCAGGCAATGTTAAAACATCTCTCTAGCTTTGCTACCTGTCCAGGTCAAATTGCAACATAAAAATAAATATTTTAGCAACAAAAATTTTGGATAGTATAAAATGAAATCGTAAGAAAGGCCTTAGAAGCAAGAATTGTGTCTTTTATCATAACTTTTAATAAAAAACATTAGGATGAAATCTATATCGAATATAGCCTTCATTACGTACAGCAACATCAGCATATCTTTCAGTAGTTCTTAATCGTTTAGAATGAGAATTGAAAGACATGATTTCCCTAGGAAAATTACGAAAAATCTACGTCAAAGAGATAACTGCGCAGAAACAATCAGGCATGACTGCACCAAAACCTCAAGTAACGTCCTAGATTTACAAACTATGCGGAGAATCGAAAATATCGCAACTATCCATAAAGCGATAATCGAATGTTTTAAGCTCTCGGACTAGAATAGATTCGGACTTGATTGTCGATTCTCTCTCAAACTAGGTCACATCGATTGGAAAAATTACGAATGTCATTTCCTCGTTTTGCTCACAGAATTCCTATTTTCCTATTCCATTTCCGTTCCTTGGCTATGTAATTGCTACTGCCCCCACTACTCCATCCCTCACTCTACCCTTTCTTCCCCAATTTCCTGACTCTTATATTTCAGCTGTCCCTGAAGGGCATTTCCCTTGTTTCTTTCCGGTGATTTTCTATGCAAGAGACGATTTCTCGGTGACATGTGTTTCTCAGGCTTTTTACCGCAACGTTTCTTCCGTTTTTCTCTGAAGCATTTTGAGTAAATTTAGGAATGAAAAAATGTGTAACTCTTCTGAACAATTAAAGGACACTGTAAGTAGTAATTTAATTTGGCTTTTAATTTGGTAAATTGGTAGTATGGCTATTCACATAAAACTCATGAGGTAGAAGTTAAAAAGTTAGATAAGTGTAAACTGTAATGTCATAATTCATAATTGACTGTATTCCGGCAGAGATTTGGTGTATCTAATTTAACATAATTAGTAAATGATATATTTTGAAGGAATCATCCAAACTTCTCGACACTGAGAAAGTGAGATTGAAAAATTCAATCATTTACAATTAATTTCCTAATTAAAATTATAGTTTGTATGTACCTAAATAAATATAATTACGAAACGAAATATCTGAAGGAAACTTTCAAAGCTTTGAGAAAATAAGATGAATGCATTTAATGCTATCTCATTCATTTTGCTCATTAAAAGTTATCAATCCGACAGTTGTTTACAAATAAATTCTATATCTCCAAGGAATTCTCTCTCATTTAGCGAAAACCATACTTTTCTCGCTTCTTGTCTTCCATTTCAATCTGTACCACCCTACCTATTATACATTCATTTTTCCATATATTCATATTTTCCTTCTCATAATCCTTTCAACAAAGATTAGAAAGTCGAACCTCATTTCCCACAGCGTTAGGCAGTGCCTTCTACTAAGACTTATGTCCCCCGCAAAGGTGTTTGAGAGATATACGACAGGCGACCGGAAAGCAGACGCCTTCTCACGTGGCCGACGCAGCGTTTGACATGGATTCCCACTGCACATTCCATGCGAGGCTCCTGGTCGCCAAAGATCCACCGAGAATTCTCAAAGAAAGTGCTGAATAATGGACAGAGATGAGAAGCGAAGGAGAAGGGAGGCCACTATTAGATCTGCATTCCTCCTCAGCGTAGTCACAACAACGGCGCCGAGAGAGTATGAGATATTCACGAATGGAAACGGCCGTGACTGCGTGATTCAGATTCAGGAGTGTAAAAAATAAACGGTTGCAAATGAGTCTTGGCTCAATTTCGATCCTTGTTTTCTCGCGAATTGAATCCTTCATATCAAAACAATCCTTAGCAATAGGTTGGGGAAAACATTTCCGTAGTCGTGAGTTCGTCATGCATTTTCCGAGATTCCTCTGAGTTTATTACTTTATCTCTGGAAGTGACTGGAGTAAACATTTCGTTCATTAGTCTTTTATCTTCTTAGGAAGACGCTGATTATTTGCTGATGAAAATATACATCTAGTTAACTTCTAAGAAGGAAACAAAGAGGATATAAAATGTGGCGCGTTACCACTTATTCACTGCCGAAATTTCTCGAGCCCATTAGTTTTTTACCTTGCCTGGATATGTGCTTCAACTTTCTTTTCTTCACGACGCGACGTTAGAATTAAAAATCAGTGTAATCAAAGATCATACGTTAACATGTCAACTCGAAGGTTTTATCTTCAATGTGTTGTTGCCGTCATATTCCGATGCATAGAATATTGCCATTTTTCTTTAGTGTCAGGATAGAGAAATGTTTCATTCACTTGTCTCAGTCATGTTCATAGCTGGCTTGTTGTGGTATGCAAGCTACTGAGGTATGAATGACAGATGATATTCCTCTTGGTCACTCCCAGTAGCTTTTTCTGAAGAGTGTTATTGATAGAATCACGGTACTCCACTTGTGTGAATTTTGCGGGAAAGGAAAGGAAACATACCTCACACTTCATCTTACTTAGTAAGCCTAATTCATACTCCAACTCAACTATTGATGGGTAATGATAAAGTGGAAATGATAATGTAAGGAATCAACCAGGGTAACTACTCCATATCTCAGATTCAACACATCCCTATCATGTGCCTGCTTGCACGTTTTACCGGTTGTCCTACAGCCGTCGACGTCCGATATTACTTTATGGTATACCCAAATTTCTGATAACGACGTAAGGACAAATCGCCACAAGTGATAGCTAATTTCCTCCGTTTTAGAAACCAAATAAGTTCCTCGTGATACGCTTCGTTACGTCATCCCATTTTTGGCTCCGTTCCCAAGCAAATAGATCGAATTTTCCATTCTTCCCTTGTTCTCATTCTTAGATACTCAGGGTATCTATGACGTAAGAGATTGTGCCTCTGGCCATTTTTCTTCGTGGATGTATTTTCCTATGTACATTGCTTTGCGCGGATAGAAAGGCACACTCACCGGAAGTTTATTTATGGCCGCTACAGAGGAAAATTCCAATCGTGGGAGAACAGTTTTCGGGAAACCAATTCCAGCCGAGCGAATCGTACAGTTTAATCCGTGAAATCTGTTTACTTTGCCTCCTATGTTGTTTGGGCAGAGCGAGAAGTCGATACTCATAGGCTGAGTGTAATTCAGGTTGGAGTTGTAATGAAGAAATTCGAGGAATACTTTTAAATAGCGTATTCACTCATATACAGGAGAAAGGATAAAACTGCTTTCTATCCATGGATTTCCAGTGAATTGATTTCCGCAAAACAAATGAACGTGTATTGGGAAAATTCGTTAGAATGGTCTCTCTTCAGCCAAATAATAAAATATGCGCATTGTTTATCATTGAGTTAAAGACGTAACTACACTAGTTAAGTAAGTAGAGAGTAAATTCTGGATGCAAGTTGAAGATTCCTGATACTGACGAAAAATGGATTTCAACAATCCTTGTGGACAGCGATGTTAAATATCAATGACATCTAAATATAGTGATAATAATAAAAATATTGATAGAGCTGGTCATGGTTGAAACACATGCTGAAAAAAATCTTAAAAGGAACAACGAACGGCAGATAATCATTCCATTCATGTAATAAACTGCATTGTTTTTAATCCTTTCCATTTCCTTTTACTAGAGCAAATGCACTCTCTCGCTTATGTTGAATGAATCTGTGACGAAAGCTCTAAAAGGATTTTGCAGCTCAATGAAAGGAATATAAAGCCGATACAATAGCGAGCGCAGACGAGTTGGAAAACAAGTTGGCTTTTATGATGATGGAAATGCGCCATAATAAAACATCGAGAGGATATGACGTAAGGAAGACCATTGGCAAGAAGTCCACTGTTTTAAACCCTAGACTTAAGAGAGGATTAAGTACCATCTTGCTTTACATACTTTGGAGAAGCGGAAGTTTTCTCTCATTCATTTTCCACCATACTGCGCAGTATAGTATAGTATAGTATGCAGTACATATTACTAAAAATCAATTGATTAAATTAGTTGTACTGGTAAATTCTAACTCGAAATGCCGAAAGAGTGTACTACATGGTGTACCATTTATCTAAGAACCCCTTGTCCCTAGTATACAAAACCATTGCTAAAAATTATAAATCACATAAATTTACATATTTATCGAATTTGATTGAATAAATGATCCAATGTTCCAAAGTTAATGATGCCAACAAATTTCATCGAGAATCTTTAAGTTAATTCACTTTTTCCTATAGGTGCTCTTTTATTATGACATTAAAAATGAGCAAGTGTTTCACTTTTTCTAATTGCAACCGTAAATTGGACACCGAATGACATGAATTCCCGCGCTGTATAAAGCATTCCATAAATTAGGCAAGGGATTCAGAGGAAATTGCATTGATGGAAATTCGTTATTATTCTTTCCACCCACTTCGCAAGAGTAATAAAAATATTGCCATACTTTCCATCCAACTCCTGCTTTAACGATCCTCTCATGCTGATCATGGCTGACCCTTATTTGGAGAATTCTCGCTGGAAGGTACGTTTCCCTAATTGCTTGCTGTTTCTCGGGACGTCCTTCGGCCTCCGTCGCGACTGCCGGCACGCGAGCGAACCGACTGAATGAGAACATTAAACAGTCTGCGGTCCCTCTTTACTTTCACCCGGCGTAGCGTCTGCCCGTTACCAGGCGATGCGCCCTCAACAGCGGCCGCTGTGCTCTACGTGATCGCCATCGAACTCTGGCGTCAATAAGAAGAAAACAAGGAGCGACAGGTGGTCGAAATCAGGAGACGCCAAACATCCCGAATTTCGAAGAATGTTTCGGAGGAATAAAAAGCATCGTCCGGAGCAGCTTCTTTGTTTTCAGACGCGTAATATTTTCGTCCCAAACGAGTTTCTCCTCCCAAGGATGATTCTGCGCGCCATTTCTTTTCCGACTCGGTTCTTTTGTGCCGTTATAAAGATGCCGTATATTTTTTTAAGAATCGCCTCTTGTTTCGTCTCCAGCGAACGTTCTCTTCGGGCCGTTATTCCAGTCTTTCGTAAGTTTCCTTTTGTCCTCTGTCTTTTGAAACGCATCCTTTATTCCCCATTCTGTTTTGTCCACTTTCCTTCAAGACAAAACCCTTGAATTACGTATAAACATAATGCTCACTCATATTTTTGTTTCTGATCGGGGATGGTATTAGTATTGGCGCTTAGATTATGAAGTTATACATTGATCGTCGAGAAGAAAAATCAATAGCTATTCGAATAGATTTTATGTACTGAACAAAATCATTTTTAACAATGAAAAATCATTTAAAATATTTAAAAAAAACTAAACAAAATAAGTATTAATAATAATAATCACTTACTATCCCATGACTTAAAATTTTCAATATCGCTATCGTTCGCAACGGGGAACAAGAGAATTCGTCCCAAACGCAGGTGCAGTGTGTCACGGTCCACAGAGTTGATATCTTTCGTGAATCGATTGTTCAGTTTATCGAGTGTATCGAGTATTGCTGGACCGTAAACTTCATCTTTGACAAACTACAAAAGAAAATATCACAGGGCCTGTCAAAGCTTCAACATATCACTAGCCAGGTTTGAGAAGCCTAGCCTAGTAAACTAGCAATAAGTGATATAAAAGCTACTTATTTACAGCCCCAAAGAGCCCAAGCCGGGTGTCACGCAAAAGCTTTGCTTTTTCTCTGAATTGAGGATTTATCCAAAACTAGTAGAAATATATTATCAAGATTTACTAATTAAATAATAAAAGTTTCCCATGCAGATTATGAATGAGTATAAGTTTGTTTCCTTATACTCGCCGAAGATGTTTCTGAAAAGATACTGGATATTCTTCCTCTGGATCTTCCTAAAGTAATAATCGTTCTGTTAATCTAATTACAATTTTTGTACTCTATCAAATACCATACGAATGAATAATTTCTCTTGTCTTTTTGTATAGGACGGGGGAAATTATATCCTTCATTTACTTTTGTCTCAATTCTATCAATGGCTGTAATAATGTGAAAGCATCTGGTGTATGAGATTAGCTTAGCTATGGAATTTACTTCAGTCACTATGAAAAGTGTTATTCATAGGGTCATTGCTATATTGAAATATTGCAGTGAAATTTCTTCTCTAAATAGCACTCTGGCACAGCAAGGAAAGTGAAAGCAAAATACCTAACTCCTCATTTGACCTTATCACTTTATCTTCTCTCCAAAGCTCCTTGTAACTAATGGCGAAGGAGATAAGGTTCACATTACCCTTCGGAAGGAAGACTGTATTGGTAGACCGTATCACGGCGAAGGGAGTTAGATCGAATCCTATCCTTTTAACTATGCAACCCGCACGGCAACTCTGCCTCTTTCCTAATTTCATTGAAATTCGTAATTCGATGGACTGAAAATTGGAATGGGAATGTCGCGATAGAGTATTCTCTTCCCTTATTTAATTGCCTTTAACATTTACCGAGCCTATCCCCTAATTCGAATAATTAACACGATTTTCCATTAAAGTATGCAACCCGCTCTTCCATTGGATCGATGCTGCATTCGTATAGCTTTCTATTGGATAACTCCAATAATCCGCGCTCTTCAAAAAGGCTATGCATAAGTATCACCATAAAATCATTAACGAGTACAAATTCATGCTCTATGACAACCTTTCGTGACGTGGTGAACAACAAGCAAAAACAGAGTCACTAGGTCTATTTAGATCAAGTTATTTCTCACAACGTTTTTATAAAGGCATTTGAATATAAGGTCCTTTTATTTTAATGAAGTCCTTACTAGGATAAATGCCATATGTGCTCTAAGCCAAAATTAAGATCTAATTATAGTTAGTAAATGATGAAATCCATAATTTAGACAGCTTGAAATATTCCCAAGAAGGTAGATTCCTATTATATTTATATTTTGACATTAATCAATATGTCTTTAACCGATAAATAGTGAAATAAATGTTTCCTCCATCGAATTTTTATTATTGTGAATCACACACGATACGAGAAGTGATCTGCGATCACACCAACATAAAGAATTACTTTAAAAAAATTAGCCAATTATTAAGTTTAAATTACTGAGTACAAGAAATTATTGCGTTTTGCATGAATAGAACTAAAAATTTGAGTAAATTACAGTAATAGCTAGTAAACTGGAGAAAATGTTAGCTTTTAAATTAATTATTTCAAACACGAAACATAATTTTAATAAATATCAAGCGTTTAATACAATAAATGTTAAAAACCAAAGCAAATGAAAAAATATTTTTTCATTTGTTAAGTCGATATTTTATGACGATAAAATTTATTTCCTTCTATAGACCAGAAACCCAACTACTTGTACACTAATAATTTAGATAATTACAGTGACGATAGCACTATCTGAGGTATTCTTCCAACTTCAAAAACAACTTCCACCTCCGTGTGGGTATTGCGGTTGGAGAGAATCCAAGATAGCGAATGAGGATGAATATAGCCGTTAATCACGCAGAGAAATAGCCAAAGTTTGAAAGTGAAAGGGAAACACTCGCAAAAGAATACGAAATTCAAAGTTTCGGATCGTTTCTGGATCGCATTCTCTCCTTAAAAGGAATAATTTATTGCAGAACATCTTGCTGAACACGATTTAACGTGTATCTGAATTAAAATAAGTGGAAAATTTATTCGAAATTTCGAACTTGACTGGCTATCAAGCTCCATCATACTTGTGTATTCTACACGTGTTTGATAATTTTCCTTTTAATAACATTGTTAGGCAGAAATAGAAGAAGCGCGAAGCGGTGAAAAAAGATTGCCCGTGACGATGACTCCCTCCTAATTTAGCAGTGAGGAGAACTCATTATAGCAATTTAATTAGCAACAGATGCCATCTTTTTGATCCCATTAACGCAAATTTCAAGGGACCGCTGCACTCCGTCCAAAGCATGCATTTATAGTACAAACAAACTACAGGGTTTAAGAATTCTATTGCAACATCACCATAATTTTTAATAACGTTTACTGTATCTAAAATAATGAATTTTGAGAGTGCATGAAACAAGACGTAGCTACGATGTTCGTATTAAGGTTAAATTTCAGTGTGTTACAACGTAGGTTCATCCATAAACCATTAACATCATGAAAGTAATGCTGCGATTTGTAAATTATGACTCACTTGCATACCTTACTTAATTTTCTAATGAGAAATTCATAGGAAAAAGTCTAACAGGACTACTCAGATCTCCCTATCGTCGGTCATTTACTTAAGCTATCAGGTCAAAACAAATATTTTTCATCTCCGTCTCTCCTTCGGAAATTTCCGAGGAGTAAACTTTAACATGCAAACAATACATATTCCTTTATTTTTCTAGTTATGCAAAGTTAGTTAAAGTTCATTTGATCGATTGCAGACATTATTTCTTTTGTAGAATCAAATTCAAAGTAATGGTCCTACGAAATCGAGATAAGTGCCCAAAGAAAGGAAATCGAATAAATTTTCTTATTTTTGCCAAGAATTATTGCTCTGGATTGCAAAATACAAGAATTTTAATAAAATAAACTAAAATTATGTGAGATTTTGCGATTCCCTGAAGATGCTGTGAAGTCTGCGGCCGAAACGTTGGAGTTAATCCATCAGTCGACCCGGCTGGAGAAGATTTTCTGAATATTTCGTATAATTTGAATCGGAATATAGATCCATATGAAGCTCAGGGCTTCATCAAGTCTTCGTCTAGCCCTGAGTCCGAAGCTCGCACACGCCATAAGAAACTTGAAGGCGGAGTACTGCACTTCGGAGAAAGGCATTAAAAAGGAAGGAGTAGAAACAGAAGGGACAAAAGCAGAGCCGTGAGAAGGCATTTCCACACCTAAGCAGAAAAAGAAGCATCGGGCGTGTTACCTTCGCACGCCCTGATTTATCGCACGCGCACCACTGCAGTCCGCCCAAAGCACGCATTCACAGTACACACAATTACGCCATTGTTGGAGGTCAGAATAGAGCCACGTAACAATGCTCTTAGGCTGAATCATGGAGGTACGAACTAGTAGGAGAGGCTTTACACGTCTGTAAGACAAACTGTTGTTGCAACGGATATTTAGCTAGAGCGTATCGAATAAATAGTACCTGCATCCTAGTGCTCTCAATTACGAGAGAGGTAAGAGAACGTGTTATACCTATATCATAGTTCGACATTTTCTCGTACGCTTTCTACAGGTTGTTTGTGGTTTACAATGATTAATTACAATTTGAAAAAAGAAAAACAAAGTTACGAGTGAATAATTACCACGAGCACATTATTTTCCAGCAGGTATAATATATAAAAATATGATATTCAACTATATATTCACTAAGATGTTTGTAAATTCGTCAATTCTCCTAGGTGAAATTTCTGTTTGATTTCTGAAAATAATGCAACAATTCAGACGTTTTTCTAGAAAAGCGCAACAATAATAGGTAAATATAATATAAGCTAGGCGTTAAACTCTCCTGCGAATTTGTACTCGATATGAATAGCATGTATTAGGTGGCTTACTATGTAAATAAATATGAATCGTTTTTGGCTCTGATTGCTGAACCCTCAGCACATAATTAAAGTTAGAAGTGCTATGAGAAGTCCTTTTCATATGACTCTGTCATCACTAGTTTTTTTAATTATAGAAATTAGATGTCTTTTAGGGCACAGCATTATAGTATTTAAAGTAGCAACTCCCTATTACTATTTTTTATACAATAGTCTCCCGCTCACCCCAAGGTAAATTAACTGGGTTGCGGGTAAACAGAACTGTAGGATAGCTCAAATATTATTTATATATTTGCGTAAAATTCAGTATTTTTGGAGTGTACACATACCTAGGACAACTAGTAACCACAGGAGAGAACAACAGGATTAACGAAGTGAACAGAAGAATTAAACTCGGCTGGAGTGCCTTCGGAAGAAATGCACACATTCTAAAGTCACAAATGCCAATGGTCTTGAAGAGAAAGGTCTTCAACCAATGCATTCTACCAGTGTTGACATATGGAAGTGAAACCTGGGTGTTAAACGCAGCAATAACCCAGCGACTTCAGACAACGCAAAGAAGTATGGAAAGGTGTATGCTTGGGATCACAAGAAGAGACAGGAAACGCAACACCTGGGTGAGGATGAAGACCGGAGTGACAGACATCATAGATAAAGTAAGGTCACTTAAATGGATGTGGGCAGGCCATGTGGCGAGAAGAAACGACAACCGTTGGACAAGAGCGGTTCTGAACTGGACACCAAGAGATGTGAAGAGACCAAGAAGAAGACCAAAGGACCGATGGAACAGAGACATCATTAAGTACTTAGGTGTGACATGGCAAAGAGAAGCTCAGAATAGAGAGAATTGGAAAGCGCTTGGGGAGGCCTACATCCGACATCGGATTGAAAATGGCTGATGATGATGATGATGATGATGATATATATATATATATATATATATATATATATTTTATGTCTCTTTGTTACCTTTTTGATATAACTATGAGAGGATTTGTGTAGATTTTAGAAAAATAAGCTTTCCGGACAAATTTCTACTCTCAATACTTTTTCCTTGTTATTTCTTCAGATTATCATCAAAAACTTTTAACTTTTCAAGTTCTTTCATTTTATTCTCAATATAAGGTATATTATAAGAATGACGATAGATTAGATGGGAATCTTAAAAGGCAAAAAGAGGAATAAAAGGGTCAGTAAAGATTGCTTTCTATTCTTATTCAATCACTACTTTGAATCGCTTCTTCCAAGCTATGCCAGTGATTAATGAAGTAACGTGCCAAAATACACAGCCGAAGTTAAGTTTGGTTTGCTTCGGCTTTATCGAATGCTATGTTAATCTCCTCTTAATAAACTTCGGTAAAGACAAGTTTGCTTTGAGAAGCTTATAGACTTCAAGTGGGGTTTTTAATTGCCTAATGGCGCGGACATGGGTGAAAATCATTTGTCGCCTTCCTTAAGCTTAGCAGTTTCTCTTTGGCGGCAAACTTTGCGGCGCCCCAATCCCTAATCTTCACACCGGATATTTTACCAGCCAAAATCAATGTCTTAAGGCCTCTTTTATTAGCTTTATCATCCATGTTTTCTTACTAAACAGATCATTAAAATATACCTCATATACCTAACATAACTGCATGTCCCATTTTTGGCTCTTCCAGTCCCGTTGATATTTTTTTGTCCCGATCCACTGATAGAAAATGACTGATAGGAACACTAATAATACCTATCCTGTGTATTAATTTTCTTGTTCCTCTCTTTCCTAAATAGAGTATAACCCGCTTATGACGCTAATCAGCTAAATACTCGGTTAGCATACAGTCTCATTCACATTAAACAAATGTTAAAAATACCGATTAACGCGCTATGATACCCACTTATAACGCGGATTTTTCCGGTTCCAGATGTATTGCAACCCACTGCAGACAATAAACCACTAAAACGGCAATCATCAAGGTGCACGAAATGTTATATGGAAGAGATACGTACAAGAACATAACCTAGACGATAGTGGGTTAATTTATCTATCCATCCCCTTATGAAGCAACACTCCCATAGTTCAGGAACGGAACCTCTACCTCTCCCCTCCATCACTAGAATCTCCGCATTAATTTCACTCCAAAATTCTAATAACTCGATTCGAAGCACTCGCCTCGGGAACCCATTTCATCCTCCATTAACTCTCTCCCGTTTCCACTTACCGCCCAAAATCACACTCAATATCCTATTTGGTAATAATCCATTACCGATATCATTTCACGCCACCTACATGAACCGTGTCAACTACTCGCGGTTAATGCAACATTAGTTGAGGGTAGTAACTCATATAATCCATACGCTCCACACACTGACATAGTTTGTCACGGAGTGGTTCGATTTCCAACGATGCAACGGTCTGAAGCAGAGGCTCAGGAAAGATTAATGTCGCCACGGAGTTACGACCTGTCTTTTGCAGTCTTGGCCTATATTCTTCAGTTGGTCAATACCAAAGTGATAACCATATCCTGGAAATTCTTTAATTTTTAGTCGGGACACCTGAAATCTTTTTTGGGAAATAGTAGATGTTAAAGTGGGGCGAGAATGTGAGAATGCTCGCAGTGTCCGAAACGAATTTGAAATGAATATTAATGATGATAATTGAAGTTAATTTTCTCCCAGTAAGATAATTCTTATAACTATCCTTTTTCCAGAAACCACCTTGCCCTAAAAAGGCTTAAAACCCGAGATTGCACTATAGCGCGCTAAGTGAGGTGAGCAGACACCTGCAACGAGTACATTCCCAAGTCAGTTTATTTAAAATCGAATTTAAAAGAAAATAATGCTCACGTATAAGAAGGGAATTCTTAAGCGTTGATACTTAAGGCATAGGAAATATTATTTGTTTGCCGAAATGCGAATACCCTTAAGATCTCAAATCTTGTAAAACTGTCTTCAATACTCAACTGATGAAAGAAGGACGCATAATCTCTTTATTGGTAGTCAACAAGATTGAATAATACCCAATATATTTTGGTATTTTTTGCAAGTGACCTGCGTGTGTATCTATCAAGACGTAGTCAATGAATGAGTAAAATTTCTTATCTTTCACATTTCAATTAAGTAAACCTTTTTTAACTCTTGAATTTAATTTATAAAAGTTTAAAGTTCTAATAAAACAATCATTTCCGTCTAAAGTAGTGATGTGTCGGGGCAAATTATAATTATTAGTGGCTGGGAAAAGTTAGTTAATTAGAAATAGCGATTAATTGTTATAGTAATTTATTCTATGAGTCAAAAGCCCTTGCTAACAAAGTTACGGAGTTTGTGTTTGAAATAAGTTTGAAATAGTCAATGAGTGCGTAAAGTTTCCAGACAGCACGTCCACTCTTGGTATTCGGAAGAGTGAAGGCAATTAAATCAAAAAGAAGCACTTTTCAGTAATTAAATTCATTTTCTATCTCCTTTGCAAACTCATCCAATCTACAAGCTGTCCCAAAACATATTTAATAGAATCCCTTAAAAAAAAACCCCTGTGGGAGACAATTCTAAAAACTCAAAAGCAAAAGAAACTTTTTCTTTGGCTCTCCCTCTCTCATCTCATCCCTCGCATCTCATTCGTCTGTTTTTAATTCCCCATTAAACTTTTCAAAATCTCTTTTGTTTGCAACTTCCTGCTTCAGTATATGACATTCCAGGGTTAACTAATGGTCTTAACAAGAAATAATAGGTCTATTATCCTTCTTCTTAACCTAGGTTTCTTTCATAAAAGCGAAAAGAGGAAATTATACTAAAAATATAACAGTTATTTGAGCGAGAAAAGGTCAAAAGACACATCTGAAAACAACGAGGAAATGCTAAAATTGGTATTCAGAAGATAAAAAGGAAGATGAATTTCTAAATAATTTTCTTGAATATTGTGAAACATTACAATTTAATTTTAAATATTCACTGATAAAAATTACAATTTTTCTTAATTTAGAGTAAAAAAATCCAAGAAATGATTTATACTCGGAATTAATTTTGTTTGGAAGTGCAATATTATATGAAAATAAACAGTATCACCAATCAAGATAATGGCTTTTCTATCATTACGCTAAAAACAATTACAATGCATTACTTCAGCAACAGGGAATAAGCTATATAATACTGAAAAGGGAGTGCTGTTGTAGTACGTGGAATCCCTTCGCCGATATACTGTATAACTAAGGTAAGAATCGATGCAAACTGATTGTGGAAGATACTGGTGAAGGAAAGGAGCATGTGATAGCAGCGCTGAGAAAGGAAGTAAGGGGCGTTGCGAGAGGGCGGCGTTCTCATGAGAGGTGTGAATGAGGACAAAGGATCTCGTATGGAATCACCTCTCCTCCTTTAAAGTGAATAAATAACTCTCTTATCTCCACTCCAATCGATCTTTGCAACCTCTTTTCAGAGCTAACTGCAGCAGACTGCGGTCTTTATCCTTCGGCCCTCCCCAATACTTACTTCCATTCCTTTTCATTACTTTAACCAGCAAAACAATGGTATTTTACGCTATGTTGCATAAAAACATTTGCGTTACTATTAACTGTAAACTTTGAAACTAAAAAAATTTTATTACTTTAAAAAAGTCTAGTTTCATTTCAAATTGAATTAATTATGAACGTATAGTTATTTTAATTCAGTTTTCCGTAATGTGATTTTGGAATTTCAATTATTCGTTTAACTTCAATTGCCCCTGGAACAGTGATATCTAGTGCGGTCACAAAAAGATTAACGCGCTGCTAACTTGGCTTTACGGAAGCCCCATCTCCTTGATTCCACTCCTTTCTTACCTCAATGACTGAGATTGCCCACAAACTCGTATTCAGGTTTTCTCCGTCAACCCTCTCAAGACAAGAGATTCAGAGCCACTGAATGATGCATGGCCATTTCCTCCGAGATTTATTCATATAAATCCATTTCATAAAAATGAGAGTAAGAATCGATAGAAAGACATGTTCCTGCTCGAAACTCTATAGGTAGTTGGGGTAGGTGTACAACCCTTCTATAGGTTGTTTCCAGTAGCTGATTTTTATGAATTGAATCATATGTCTTGGTTGCTTAAGCGCCAATCTAATTTATACATTTGACTTGAGATATTCCATTCCTATGAAATTACTCGCTAAAAAAATGGATGCACAGTTAATGTATGTTAATTATTTAGTCACACAGAGCTCCATGGAGTTTTACCTAAGTTGGAGTTAACCTAACAAAGTTAACCTAACAAATAGTTTTACCTAAAACACGTTCCATCCAAAAGATATTTCACCCAAGAGTCAGTTCACGCGAGAGATATTTTACCTAAGGGATTTTTTCCCCAAACGACATTTCGCGATATCATAACTCTTTCGGAAATACTGTTTAGAAAAGCTCTAAAACTTTGCACATTTTAATTTTTGACTATCAAAGTTCTTCAGATAACGAGACTACTATTCTTCATCCTGTAAGCTGTTCCAGGATCGATACTAGGTCATTTATAGAGCTCACAGTAAGAAATACATTTGGTATTCTATCTACAACCATAAAGATTCTTTAGCAGAGATGAGCTTTAAACAATGACCCTCCAACCCAAGCCAACCCAACGACTTAGCTTTCTGGAACCCTTACGATCTGAATCATTGTTACAAACGCAAAACTTAAAAAATTAAATTCAAAGTGCATATTTTTAAAGCAGGAACCTGCTTAACTGACAGCCGCCGCTAAAGTAATAAGTTTAGTTGCTAAAGCGACTCGATAAGTTTCTAAAAATTCAGAGTCATTCAGAGTTGCTTAAGAACAGAAACTTAAAACTCCAATGGTTACTAAAAAATCTAAACGATTTGAAAAGGTTCAATGAATACGCTACTATTGAAATGAGCAAATTAAAGGTGTGCTTAAGACCATGCAAATATATAACTCCCTTAGGTTTCGCGCAAGACTCATTAATCCCAGAATTAATTTTGCAAGAAATCGAGCCTTGAATAATAATTCTCCAACCTTTACCACCTACCTTCGTAGATTGTTTGAATTCCATGCTTCACCTTACCAGTGAGGGTAATTCGGTACTTATTTTTCTCCCAGCCTCTCCTTGCCATTTACGTGCTCATATTTCATCTCAAATCTTCCTTCAAACTGACTATTCATTTTGCTCCTCAAAAAATAGTGCTCTTTAATCCGCCCTTCGCTTTGCCAGCAGTTCTATACCAACGACCTTTCCCTCGATTCGATAGACCCTTTCACCCTTTATCTCTGCACAATACTTTCCCTTTTCACCGCTCCTGTCCTCGTCAGGGTCGTAAGGCCACTCCCACCATCCCCGTTTTAAATGCCTTACATTCGAAGAAAATAGCTCTCTAATATATATATATCAATCTCCAATTTCATTTCCAGCCTTGCCAAAATATTTCTTTTTCGTTATCCCTGAATATTTTGACAAGGATTAAACGTCTAAATTTAGCAACGAGATGAAATAGTTACGGCGCGTCTGGCGGTTAAGAAATTTTTTGTTTTTAACAGTGAACTTCGCAGTCAAAAATGACAGAACTTAATTAAACTTATTTAAAAATTCATAACTATTATAATATAAAAATGACCCTGATATAACAGAATGAGTGAATAGTAAGTCTATGGAATTTAAATGAGATACATATATGGACCTAAATTCCTCGTGTATTTTTATTAGAACATGCATGTGATTGGATTCAATAATCGTTTTGATCGTCACGGCGACGGTTTGTTTACAACTCAAAGATTTACAACATAAAATCTTCCTCTATTTTATAATAATACTCAAAAAAACAAATTGAAAACGATATTTCACTCCTAAGATAAAAATACTTATTCAACTTCTCTTCTTTAGATATTTATCTCAATTTCAAGAGATCAATAATTTTAATTTAATATTTATTGCATAAGTAAATCCTGATAAATTTTTCAGATAAATTTATCAGGTTTTAACTTTTCTTTCATTTTTCAACACTTTCTCAGGTATTTTATAAAAAAATCCTTTTCAGATACGAATATAT
Source organism: Pachydiplax longipennis (assembly GCA_036926295.1). NCBI lineage: Eukaryota > Metazoa > Arthropoda > Insecta > Odonata > Libellulidae > Pachydiplax > Pachydiplax longipennis. Next base: position 18,650,074 of record JAVFKF010000012.1, read on the forward strand.
AAAAATTAATATCTAATGAAAAATACATTATACCTCTGCCAATATCCTGCTGTGATAAAATTTTGTGCATACGAGGATTCTTCTTCTGCTTTAACTGCGGTTAACGATTTTAGATTCAACTAAAGAATGGTAAAGCGAGTGTGCGAGCAAGATATTCAATGAGAAACAACAAAATTTTTCTACTCTACAAGTCCCAAATTGACGCCCTTCCTTTTATTTCTTCATATAATACTGCCATATATACAATTAAATATCTTTCAGCTTCCCTTTCATTCAGTATTTAACCTTTCATCCCAACTTTTATTACATTCTTTAGCAATTCTCCTATTTTTAATTCAAAAGAATAAAGCTATTTATAATGATATTCATCAAATATCACTGGAGTTAATTAGTTGAATCCCTCTTCTCTTAATATCTGGCCAATCCAAGTCCCCTTCCATCTCTTTCAAAATCCTCTCAAAAACTCCAGTCTTTCCGTATTTGTTTTCATATTCACCCAACTCATTTGTCATTTCACAATGTTCTTAGATCCCAATATATTACAGTCATTTTATAGCGTCCTCTTTTAGGATCCACGTTTAGAAGTCATCAGTTATTATGATACCGGAGCAATTTATTTTATCGATTCAATTGCCGAAGGACTACGTTTATTGTCTAAATAGGAGATAATGTGATTTCACTCGTATGCATGCATAAATGTATGTACCAGAAGCTCGTATACAGTACATATATATTGTATTCGTTCTATAAGCCCTTTCCTAAAAATCTAAAACATTTCAAGAAGATATACGCTCTTGTATATAATTTTAAAGCATTGTGTTGGATTAATAGTCAATAATTTCAAAGACGAAATGTGAGAGGAGTAGGATACTTCCTGAAAAATCTTGCATCACATATGCTCATATTTAATTTTTTCTATTTAATAACATTAATGAAAGAGTAATTTGATAAGAGGGAGTATTGTTTTTCTAATATTAATAATTGCATTAATTATTGTTAAATATCGGAAATTACTCAATTAAGTATTGTGTAAATACATAATCAATTGAACATTGTAAATAACGTATTGTTATAAATAATTTCATTGTATATTGTCTGATTACGCTGCTACCAGACTTAAGTCTTATTGCAGCATAAATTTGTAAGTAAATAAATAAACCTTGCATCTATCGTTAACACATAGTTTGATAAGATTATATGTCATCACCCAGGGCAGAGATTTCTAATTAACTGAGACAATTATTTTCATTCATTGGATCTCTAATTGTTTTTGCTCTTGTATCCGTCCTCATCTCCTTTGCCTTCCAGCAATGTCCCAATTATCAAATCCAGTATGGAAGGAGTTTTCAAGCAGGAACTTCCTCCGTCGAGGCCGCATTTCCTCTGACCTTTACAATCTAAAGATCCCTTCCCTGCGGACCCATCCAATGCCAAATTGGAAGCTATATTCCAATCTTCTCGAATTATTCTTTCATCGCACCTTCCCGAAGGCTCAAATACATTGCCCCACTGCTGAGAGTAAAAATTTTACTACGCTTCTCCAATGGTTCGATTTAAGGGATCGTTTCTCCGAAAAAGTACGAGGTCATGCGCGATTGAAAAGTGAGAAATAAAGCGATATCTTAGGGATCTCTTCCAAGATTATTCCATGTGGTGTCGTTTTGTCCCCTTTTGTAATATTTTACGAGTCATCCTTCGAAAATTTCTCTCTCGGTTCCAATTGTATCAGCTTTATTCGCTCGCGTTAAAGTTTATTTCTTGAGTTACGGCGCCTTATCGGATGGATTTATGAAGGAATATGGACGTTAAGAATAGCTCGAACTTTTGATCACCTAAGAGTTCCTTTATCGAAGAAAATCTTGTAGGTTTTATCGCCTAGGTTAAATATTATATATCTAGATTGAAGAACTAAAGGTTAAGGGTGGTAAATGTGAAATTTACAGTTTCAGATCCTGGTGCTCTGCACCTATAATTTCGGCGACAAAAAGCAACAATGTATCACCGCTGATTCCCAATGGGCGTCTTCATACGATTATAAAAAAGCATGAATGTAAACATGTACTCGATTAAAGGACAATTCTAAGTGTTTCTCCGGAGTTTTTTCATATATTATTATGAAACATTAATATTTCTTAAATAATCATTTCATTTCATTCATAATAATTAATCATCAGTTCTTAAATAAGCATATATCTCCTTTTAAAATATCGAATAGGCGGATTTATCTCTCCTTTTAAATTGTATGTAAAACGATAAAGATTATATATATGTTCTTTTAAACATATAATGATTCTTCTCCGGATAACAATCTCAGATTCATGCACAGAAAAATGAATAAACATTTTTATTTCCGTATCGGTCTTCTCTATTATTCTTTAGGTTTTGGATCAGGAAAATATATTCTGAGAACCGAAGTCCTCATGCTCTTCAAAGGATTCTGAGTATACTAATGTTCATTCTATTATACGTATAAAATATTAACGCATTATAATGCACAGAAAAATCAAAATAAGAATTAACTAAAAGGGTATCATGAAATCTCATATAAGAATTTTTATCGCCGAAAATCGTCTTAGAAATTCCTTCAGCCAAAGACGTTTAAGGGAAATTCCGTTAAATTCATCTCTTTTATCACCTAGGAGCAATGGCGATAAAACCCGTTCCGTGAAATTAAGGTTCAGAGTTAGGCGAGGGCCCCATTTTAATTGACTCTAAAGCTGGAAAGATTTAGTCGATTTCGAATTGGTGCCTTTTAATCCGAATTTTCTGTATTCCTACTTTAAGCCCTCCTCCCTCAAATTATCGCCCCTCGTTCTTCTTTCTATGACGTTCCTTCGTTTTACCTCCTTCCGATCTTTCAGATCAGAGCAGTAAATCTTTCCTTGAATTCAGAAACCAACCCCTATCTCTTCTATCTTCCCTTTCTTACTCCATTCGTCGCCTTCCCCTTTTTAACTTCCTTCCTCAGTCGTCCATTCATCCTTTACACCCCGGGAGATTTCTATTCACCTCAGGAGTATTTAAGGTAAGGAGTTGCCAACTTATGAAGCGCAAATTGTTAAAAGTAAGACCGAAAATATAGATATTTCCTATGATTAATATACTCAGAGATAAAAAATTCGACTGTGAATCCAGAGTATCTGCGTTCCTTATACTTTAACAACGTAATCGGAAGCAGATCAAAAAAGGCCAATTCTATTATTGTGAAAAATATTGCTTATGAAAACCGATTTGGAAGGTAATTCGTAATGTTTGTTTGGAAATGTATCCAAATAAATATTTAATCGAAATAGACGCTGTCAGAATCTGGTACTCTTCTTGCAAGATTTTTCGAACATAAAAAGTTCATTGATAGATTTTCAAAATTCATTTATTAGGAAAACGTTTAAAAAATGATAATGCACAGGACTTGCACGGTGGCTCATTATGCTATTAACTATACAGATAATTTAAAATAAAGTTCTAAATGAAACGGTTTTTAACTTATCCCGAAGTAAAGTTATAAATAATAAAATATCAAAAATTTTTATAAAATAAGTTATGTCCATAAAAAGCAGATTGTCACTCAAGACCATTTTCACAAGTACAAGTTCACAAATGAAGGGGTATTTTACACTAACCCTAACCAGGGTAACTGGAAAACCCTTTTTCAAAACACCCCTTCTTTGAGCATATTGCGAAAACAATACAAGCACTTAAAATACTTGAAACATCTCCTGTCTCTCTGACTTTATCCGAAGAAACACACGCCTTGTTTATATAGACCTCAAACGACCAATCAAGGGGAGGCAAATCAAAGTCCTTTTCTGTGTGAATCCACCTTAACTTTGAGCTGCTATTCAAAAGCGGTTTCCCTTACTTGGCCTACCCTGTTTACGAGAGAGGGGTCCAATATCGAGTTGTTGGCACCCCTTGGCGCCAGACTCGAGTGCCGCAGATTTCGATCCCTCCCGCCCTCAACGTATCTCCAGTTGAACGTGGGCCAAAAGACCTTCCCCTATCTCTTCCTTCCCATCTGCCTCACCCGGCATCCGTACCCTACGCACCGCCTCCCAGAAAGGTGCCGTAAAGGAAACCGCGGTATAAGTCAACCCTTCGTGCGGAATGAATTAAATTAACAGCCTTTCCTTCCAGGAAGAGAGAAGTCACCCGCGCGTGTACCTGAATGCCCCCACTACTTTTTATCTTCCCATTCCCTAATAGTTTCTCAGAGAGAAAAAGTTTCGGATCATGGACGTGCGCGGAGCAATAATTAAGTCTGTGGAAAAGGATATCATTTCCAAGGACAACACTTGATATAGTGGTGGATTATGTATTGATTGGCTTATATGCAACCATGTTTTGCGTGTTTAGATACCATGTAATTCATGTGAGTTTATGTCAATTTATAGAACGTACTCTCCATGTTTATTTGAATACTTTGGCTGTTCTTCTAGACTCCTCTATTTTAAAAGGAATTTACGCTAAACACATGGTAAATATACCGCTTAAGACATTCTGTTAACTGCTTAAGACGCGGATTTTTCCCGTCCACAGATGTTCCTACAGCCTCATTCGATGGATCAAGAAATTATTACATTATCCGTAGAGCCGTCCTCTCCTTGCCTATATAAGGGTTCCTTGAGAGCCCTTCTTTTGAATGAATAATTTTGTGAGAGTAAAACGAAGATATCTTAAAGAAGCTATATTTTTCCCACCATCGGATCTGATACAAACTCTGAGATGGAGTGAGATATTCTCTATCAGTTTTATTCAGGGAAAAAGGTAGATTCGAAAGCCGCTTTAGGTATTTCCTTCCGTCACAATGAGTAAACATATCGGAAAAACCCGAAAAAGAGTGTTTCTGGGCTGTTGAGCCCCTCGAAGATATTTTAATGCCCTCTCGCCACTAATGTTGAAAAATACTTATTCTACCATAATTGTCAATCTGATAAAAACTACTTCGTTGTAAAGTGTAAAATAACTATAATTATGTAACTAAGACGCTCTCTTTGAGCGAAAAGCAAAACATTGTTAAAAAATATGATGTAATTCAATCAGCATTACACAACCCGGTTATAACGCTATCTTGCTTAAGGTACGGTTTTCGCTTAGTCCCCCGAAAAGCGTCTTAACTGATTTTTTCCAGTAGTATTTTTCAATTTGAGGGTTCGACGGACAGGAATTCCTATATCCTCATTCAGTAAGGCGAGAAATTTTGCAATAGTCTCGTTTCGACTTCATGCTCTCGTTCGTGGATAAGTTTATCACCAGTACGACGCGTTGTTTATGACCTCAGTGTGCGGACGACGATAAAAGTCAGTGACCTCTTAACGGGGGGCGTAAACCCTTTCTTAACCTCGAATACCACCTTCCCTTTGCCCACACACCTCTTCGTCGCCCATTCATTCTACTCCTACTACCTCAACTTCTTCATTCAGAACAGTCGTATTTATTTCTCGGCCATGCTCCGCTCGTAAATAGAAATACTACTTGTCGTAGGGATCGTTCGCGTATTTTTTCCTGCATTTATTACCCCCAGTGTTGCTTTTGATGTAAGGGCTGCCTAAGTGTCTGCCTTTTGGTGTCACCTATTAACCGCTTGTCTGCCGCACTCCACTGACGTTTCACAGCTTGGAAATTGAATGCAGTTCCCATAGAAACGGCGAATGTTGCGTATGTGTGTTTATGGTCCGGAAGTCTCGAACCGTTTATTTTCCTCTAGATACTTATCAGAGGTCTATTAGTGATTTGGACTAAGCTTGTGAAAGCCATGACGAGAACACACATTTCAGAGCAAAACATATGTTTAACTCTAAAATATGTGGCTTGAGATAACATAAAGCTAAGTAAAATTAATAGTTGAATTTGAGGAGTGATTCGGCAAAGTATTCATGATCGGGAATATCTCATTTAATTTTAATTTTTCGGCATCTGAAATAGGAAATTTACATTAAATAACTTGAAAATATATTCAATAAATTTGATGGTGAATCATTTTCTAAAATAAGGACATTATTGATCCTTTGGTCGCGGATATATTAAAAAAGAGGAAATTCTACAGTCAAAAATTACCAGCATTTTTCAAATATTTTCCACGCCAAGCACGTTGGAAACTTATTAAGAACATTAATTTAATACTATATATCACAAGATAACAGAAAATTTAAACTTTGAGGGAATAAATATTGTATTATTTAGAAAAAATTTTAAAAAATACCGTACACCACGTTAGAAATCTGCTTAATGTTGACGATGAAGCGAAAATACATAAAATGTTGTGTTTTATTTATTCATAGGTGCTAAAATTATTGTTTTTATTATTTTTAAATTATTGTTTCATGGATTCACCATGTAAAACATAATATCCTAAATACAATGAAAAACTGTCGCCCGCAAATGAATTTCAAAAGGCATACATCGTTCACGCGTTAAATAGATTCGAATTTTTAATTTAGGATATGTTTCATTTTGAAGGTAGTTTGGATTTCGATTCTCTTACTTCAATACCTACAGCTATCTTGCTTTTTATGTATCAGAATATACTCAGCCTCTCATCCGTACGCATCATCAAAAGTAAGTTTCTGGATATTCCTTCGTTCTGTTATTTTCTAGCTGAATGAATATTATTAGTACTTTAACATCTTTCAAGGGTCAGTTTTATTGTCAGGATATTAATAATGAAAAAAACTGCCCACACGGAAAAACAGAAATATTCTGGATTATTCAATAATTTATGAGAATATAAATAGACTTCACGAAGAGTATGCTCGAAAACACTGATATGGTGGCGAAAGGTATGTACTAAATTCCTCATCTCAAATGGAATTGGGTTGGTTCTATTTCGAAATCGCGTTAAAAAAATATGCCAAAAAGTCTGTTGCCTAATGACGTTATAATAATAATTAACCCATTCCTTAATTTAATATTTTTGGGGAGGAGGAAAATGACCACGCAAAGCTCCACAGGAAGTATTTATTTAAACAAGTAACCAGTCACGAACCTGTTTGTGAAAAGTTTCCTGTTTAGATAAGTTCTTCATTTAGATTACTTCCTGTAATCATTTTCCTCCTCAGCTAAAGGGTAATTATTTTTCGCTGTAACTCATTTTGGGTTCAGAAATTCATGCATGAAACATGCACCTTCCAAGAATCGAGGCAAATAAAATAAGTTTCCAAACAATCACTCCATTTTCACCTTTGAAGCGGTAAATGAGTCCGTAGTTACCGCTTCCGTTCTCTTCCACTTCGTTGGGCTTAATCTGACGGCCAACGAGGTGGAAACGGGACAAAATAAGAAGAATAAAAACAGTGTCTTTTTTCGGAAACGGATATATTTATGAGCTGACGTTGGAGACCAATGAAAGAATTTCGCGTTTGTCATAGGGACAGAATTTTAAGGTCATAAATCGCAAGAAAAAAGTAGTTTCCAAACAAATAGGGCCAACTGAGCTTGTGTACTGCAAATCATAAATTTCAACTAAAATGATTCGTGTGTGTTTAATTTGTATCCTAGCTATTGTGGAATTCAGGGGACCAAATAAATGCCACTTCCAGCTTTAAGATCATCATTTATTAAGGCGAGATTGAGACTGAAAAGTCTCTTCTTCCATCTGTTATGTTATATGCATAAAAAGTTTTGTCTAGGCGAATAGAAATAGAGAGGAAAACTTTAGAAGGAGTGGATGTAAAAAAAACCAAGGTGATATCTTAGGAAAAAACCAGAACCGTGACCCGAACTGTCCGGGTTACAGCCAAATGAACTGTAGTCTGTTAAATGTACTCTTGGCTGTGGGGTGGAGCAACAAAAAGAACTTCTTTTAGGGAATACCAATGAGAAATGAATGGATTATAGCAACTTCCAAACTTATAAAGAGTTTCACTATCTTCTTTTGTCAATTAGACCACTTGAGGCGATATCACTATGGTAAAAAAGCGGTATATTACCAGGGACAACGCAAATTAATGAAAGAACGATTTCTCATGTCAATGCAGGGAGATAATTAGCGTCTCCGAGTTCAGCAACAACTCATTTCCGATTGGTTTTCTCTCCTAAAGAAGGTTTTTATTGTTCTCTCTTCTAGGAAGATAAATTTAACATACTGTAGAATGAAATCGATTATTAAATCATTCTGTTAGTCTATTATGAAACCAAGATACTTTAAAAACACATCTTCATGTTACATTGGATTTCGATTTAACCGCTTACCTCGAATATCTGTGATACCGGCCATATTGAATATCAATAGCATCAAATTTCGATTCTAAGGGATATCGAATGACATATCTTTTTACCGGTTGCTCAGCGAACCCTATGAAATCCACCCGTATGCTTAACAAGGAAGTGCACCACAGAAAATTACTTCTAAAACTTACAACATATAACATTTTTGCAGTCTATGAATCATCCTCAAACACATCGCAATCGACTGGTTAAACACTGTCGTCGTAGGGGATTTGCCCTTTATTATCACGCTCGGACACCTGAGCCTTAAATCTTGACCCTTAATTCTTTCACTTTAGCCCGGTGCCTTGGAGAGGAAATAAAGCTTACTAGGAAGGGGGAACAATGAAGTAGTTCGCCCTTGTTTTTCTCACAGGGAATTCTATAAACGAAAGAATCCTTGCATGTGAGGCACAAAATCTCTATGAATAAAACATTCTATAGAATTCAATGGGCTAAAACTCCTAGTTTTTATGCGCTTCGACAGCTGAGACCGTTTTGCACCTGTGGACCTACATCGAATATCGAATAAAGGACCACGTTCACCTGCGGAAAGTGAACATGTTTGCATTTGCTATTCGTAGGCTCCAGAATTCAATAAAAAGCGGTCGAAATTAATGTCAATACTCAGCATCAATCGTATCTCAGAGTTATCTCATTATCAGAGCCATAAACAAGACTGAGACAATGATAAATATATGACACATCAATCCTGAGCGTAACAGATTAAAATTATTTGATTCATCAAGAAAGAGAATCAGGAGACACCGAAGATTGCTCATAAAATATAATTATCTTTTGACTCAGAACCATCCTTAATATGAACATGAAGAAATGATTGATTCATTTAAATTTCAATTGAGCGATAAAACTGATCTCATAGAATGCCTTTGGGGGAACATCTTTCATCTAAGCATCAAAAGTCTCTCTAAAGGCGGCGTGAATCTTGTCGGTGACCTTATATCGCGGCTTGCATCAGTGTATCTCTCCATGTTAAATCGCGCATATATCCTTCCCCGCGATCTCGAGAAAGAAGGGACGTATATATTCACGTGTTTTATCATCCATTTATTCTCCTAAAACACTCGCTCGCCTCTTCATTGGGACGCTGTCTCTATCACTCTTTCTCTTTGGATCTGCTCCAAAACACTTTTTTCTTTCCTTTTACATCGCCTTCCTTCCCTCTTCTTCCTTTTTATGCGATCTGCAGCTCGAATTAGCGTCTTCGCTTGCTTAAATACGTTGAATAACTTAGTGAAGCGTACTGTGTTTTAAAACAAACATTCTCAGCACTGAGATGGGAGTTATATTTGTCTGAAAATAACGTAAAAATAACCCAAAGGCGGATCTAGGACCTTTTCAAGAGGCGATTAAGGATAATAGATGTAAAATATATGTAAATTGATCGCGGTACCACGATGCAATTAAAGAACTTAGTCGATTGGATTAATACAGTTCTAAGGATCATCATCAAGGGTTATCAATCTAAAGGTTGATTTGCTGTATATATCCAAGACATCTATCACCTGCCAGTCGATTCATTCCCTCATAATTCTTTACATAAACGCCACCACCTGTGTCTCTTAACTCGACCTACATCTCCTCCTATATTCCTTTCCCAAGAAATTTACTATTCATTCCAAGATCGGCGTAGGGAGAATATTAAGTTGTGTCTATCCGGTTGATTGTCTCATTATCACGTCAAACTTTGCCACATGTTGGCATTTATTCTCCAGTTTTAACATTAATGATTTTACTGTGATTCTAAAAATAGCAATCATATTTTTGTCCAATATTCACTGAAAAAAATGTTCTTCTATATATCTATGTTATTCAATATATCTATCCGAGATAATTAAGAGCAATTATCTCCCATTACTTAACAATTTTCTGTTCACTAAGTATGTATTCAGTGGTTTTAAATTTAAGGCAAAACTTTGCTTTGAGATTAGTAACTCGACATCTCAACTTATATTTAAAGATTGTTTGCATTAATGTATAGATCCTAGGAAACTTAGTTCACCAAATGGAAGTTTTAAAATTAATTTTTTAAACAAGAAAAAATGTTTGTAAAATAAAACCAAGTCATTTTCAATTCATGGATCACTGCACTGCTTATTAACGTGGGAGCGGCATGCATCTAGCGAGTCTTAGTTTGCCCACATCTGCTCAGAGGAAACAACCGTCTCGTTCTCGTAAGGAAAAAGCAACTCTCGGTGTAATAGCTCTTTCTAGGCGTTGTGTGTGCAATGGAGAAACCAAGTATCGTTCCAGAAAAGACGGAGACGAGCATTTTTTCATAAATCCCATTTACTTTCAGATACTTACATGTGAGTTATGCACTGGTATGTATTGTACTTGTTATCAATTTTTTAATATCAAAAAGATATATTTTTTTGGTCTTTCATGTTGATCTATTTAGGTCTTCCATAAAATTTTATATATCTGTATTCTGACATCTACATATGTAAATTATTCACGGTATTGTATATATTTCATAAGTAGTTTTAAGCATTGACTTTTATTCTTTTTTTACGTATCTTAAACATTCTTTAGCGATCATTATAAATAGGTTTGCGTGGATTTTAGCATAACCCTCTAAGCGTGTTTTTCCTTCCGGAGATAATTATTTTCCAAACATATCTTGAGCATTTCACACCTTCATTTCTTTTAACATTTCCTCAACTATCTCTTTCAAACTAATATCTTTTTTAAGGGTTAGATGTAAGAGGAGATTTTTTGCCTCTGTCCCGCCCTGATAAAGAATATATTTATTTATTTAATAAGTAGTGATTTTGAAAACGAAAGCTTTAAATGTATATTTATTCTTAAATTAATTTAATTAAATACTTATTCTTAAAATATTGCGAGAATAAAAAATATTTAATTCTTTTATCAAAATGTCTGCCGCACTAAGGACGCATAAAACTCTTTCTTTATCGAATGTGAAAAATAATCAGAGTAGGATATTTATAATGCGGAAAGACCTCGTTCTTGTTGATCTTAAGACAATGTAATTGATGGATCTTCCGTCCCTGGCCCAAGGCAAAGGATCAAATCGGATAATAATTTGTATTGGATTGTAGCCAAAGCAAATCCAGCGCTTCTCTTCCCAAACGCTGAACTCCCATTCGGTGGTCTTCGTGTACACCAATCATTCTCGCAGAGTGCTTAGCGAGGGTGCTTGAAATTTTTAAAGTCTTAAAGGGCTTGTATTTAAGCCTCTCGTAAACTTATCGAGACCGGGGTGCATTGTCCCGGTGACCCATATGAATGCGTTTGGCAGCATATGGACGAGAATATGCGAAGGCGGAAGTAATTCGTCAGGACACCACTAGGCTGAAGCGAAAGCTCTCTTATTCACGAGTAGTTAAAACCAACGACTCGCAACAGGCGAAAGGTTATTCCGCCTGAAAGGCGACATCTGTTGAGTAACTTAGTGTGCAGAAATTATCACCGAAAAAAAGAGGCGTGGCAAATGAAGGTGGATCTCCGCGCACTTTTGGAAGCCAACGAGGTTTGTGCAACGTTAATTAACGGGGCGATGATATGGCTTTTTCAACACCCACTCGTTTGGTCTTAAAGCAGAGTACAGTTTAGTGACAAAACGACTTGATATTGGAACAAGAGTGACGCTTCTCACGACGAGTTGACCCGAATTTCGAATTCTGGGTCGCAGTTAATGGCACCCAACACTTAAGTTGGATTAAGTAACCCTCGTTGATTTGAAACGAGATTTTTTTTCTTCTGTTGACTTGACGGAAAAGGAGCCCAATCCTTTCTTCAAATACTTTTTTGAGCACGAAAACGCATTAATTTAAATTTTGAAAAAGCCGTGGCCATGCTCTGCAATCATGAATTTTAGAAAACCTTAAATTATCTCAATTATGCAAAATTAATATGGGACGTCAGTACAGTGGTGTTCCATCTTTAGTTCAGAAAAATAATGAAATTCTTTTCGTAGATTAGATATTTTCACAATTATTTTTAAGATTCGCACAGAAGAGCAATTACGTAGATTAATATTTTTCTTTGCTGAAACAATTTCAATTTATACTTCCTGCTTTAATTTTTATAGGTTGCATATATATCATAGGGCAAACAGGCATAGAATCGAATATATGAATACATATTTAATGCGGCCTTATGAAGGATTGAGTAAAATTATTAATGACATATTACGACTAATTACAGCTAAACCCGGTTAAAAGAATCTCCCTAAGACGCTGTAACCTCTAATTCATACCTTTCTCTAGGTCACTACAAAGCCAAAAACATGGAAAAAAATCCGCTCAAGACTCGAAAGGCTGATATCTCCGTCCCCTGATGTACTGCAACCAACTTTTATCATTCTGTCTTGCATTGCAAACAAGTATTATTTACATTATCTATATTCTTCTGTTCTCCTCTAATACTTTTTGAAATAACTCCCTAAAAGGGTTCGTTTTGGCTCTTTTGTTTGCTATGACTATATCATAGTTACTTTTGGGATATTTTCTAAAATAGATAAAAGAAAGACATAAAAGTTTATCAAATTCCTTATGAAGTCATGCTGAGCACCGAAACAGTTAAGGAATATTGTTGAATAAATTTTTGCAAGATACGATAATTTTTAGCTTTATTTTCCGGAATCTACAGGGTTTTTATTTAACTTTACTACGTTATCCAATTACCGAGCTGCTGATTCTAATTGTCTACACCATGTTCCATGCATTTCAAATTTGCTGCAGAGCGATTGAGGGTTTATGCACCCCTGATCAGCGTCAACATTTACCTGAGCGAATTTCGGAGCATTTCTCACCATTCATCCGCACAAGAGCTTCGCTCTGTCTAGTAAGATTTCCCAAAGTGAGCTATCCAATTAAAAATTCTAAAGTTCAGCTGTGAATGTTTTACGCCCACGATTAGTGAGTACATCTCTTCCGTTCAATTTTGCGGGTCGCTGAACTTCTTTTGGGTTAATGAGATAATCTCTATAATTCATCGCTTATCTACTCAGGATTATGGATGGAAATTCAACTCAGTTCTTTGCAAGAGCTTGGCACAGAATGGGCTGGTGATAATTTTTAGGGTTGATTAAACGTTTACGGAGGAGTCTTAAAGGAAGGAATTATAGAGATTAACTAAAATATAGTCTATATAGTCGACAGTCGATTCTGAAATTTTACTATCCAAACATGAATCTACCACCTCTCGGTGGATCTGTATACCCTACAACACCCCGCTGAATACCATTTCCATTGCTTTTTGATAATTGGTCTCACTTTTATCTCTGCCGTCCGTCTTTACCGTTGCACTCTACGTTCAATTATTTTCTTCTGCTATCTATCCCTTCCTAAATGCCCTTCCTTGCCCCACCGATACTATCTATCTATCTATCTGTGTCTCCGCTTAATCTCAACCATCAAAACTATTTCCTCTATCCCCAGATATGCCTCGTTTATTTATCAACCCCTGTAATTTTTTGCTTCCTACACCATAATTATATCCTGAAGACATTAATTTTTAATACCCTCCTTTGCCAGGGTTAATGTTTCCCACTCATACAGCAAAACTCTCCAGACTAAGAAATTTTGTAATTTATAAAATCAGAATAATCAAGACATTTTCTCACCAGTTATTTTACCTCTATGAAAGATTTCTTAGCAATTGCTACTCTTCACCTGGCCTCTTCGATGCACAATCTCATTGCTTCAGTTCTATTTTCTACGAATCGATCAAAATATTTTTCTGTACATTTTATTGATCTAGAGAAGGGCGTCCCATTTGAAATGTTCCAAAACTGCACTTTTCCGTTACACGAGAAAATCTTCCTGGGAAGAATCACAGATATTAATTCAATGCTACCGATAGATTCAGCAGGAGAATTAAACATTGAATACTCATCGTTCCAGCATATAAATAATGGAAACGTGCCTGACAGGGAGGTATGTAAACTCAGGTTCGCAAATGGAATTTCAATTGTTTACAAAGTAATAAATACGTACTGAGAAAAATGCAGGAAAACAGGTCGCGTAAACAGAGCGGGAAATTAGAAAATAATAGCGATGAGAGTTTGTCGAATGGGGTTGCGTAAAGCTCTTCTTATTTTTTCATAAAGCAACAGTAAACAGCATCTAAATTAGAGCGACACAAATAATGAAAAGGATCATGCAGATGTACGTTCGTAATTCAAAAGAACAATAATTGAGTTTTAAAGAGAAAATAAAACGAACCTACACGCCGGTTTTTTTGAGAAAAACATTTCTGTCTTATAAAGTAGAGAATGTTCACGGAAGAATAATTAGACCAGAAAGAGAGGCAGAAATTACAATTGATAAAAGAGGAGTGGGTTTCATTTTGAAAATGAACCGTCGTCTTTGGGTAGAGTAATAAGACTGTGCAGAGTGAGTTTAGGCGAGAGTAAGGCAGGGCTTGATGAAAGACCATGTGGATGAAGTCACGGAAATTCCTCCAAAAGGAAATGCATATTGCAGCATTTACCACGGAGAAGTTATATTCGAATACGAAGTGCCCCTAGAAAGTTCCTTGAGATGGGATGGGAGGGAATGAAGTTAAGAATTAAGAGCTACACTACAACACTACTTCACTACTCTACTACTTCACTAACTCAGACAAAACAGTTATGATAATGATATTAATATACGAGCGTAAAATTTTAGAATAGAAAATAGTATGTGTTATTATTTCATTTGTGCTAGGTGTGCAGAAACCGTGAAAACTCATGGCATCCAATTGAGTAAATTTTGGTTTGGTAGATTCTATTTTCTAAAATGAGTTACTGTTAGGAGCTAAGCAGCTAATATAGAATCAGCCTCTGATGACCTCGTCTCAATTCCTCTTAAATCAACCCTTGCCGAATTTGCTTTTCCCTAAATAATTTGAAAATAATTGTGCAAATTTGAAAACTCCTGGAATCTATCTGCGCGAAATACAAATGGAGGAAGAGAAAAGTTCCTTAGAGGCGGAAAGCAAAACGGGGAACCGCAAAAGTTTATGTTTCATAGACAAGAATAACTTGTCACATTTTGCCAAAGCTAGTCATAAACGGTCACCCGAATGCTCAGCTATTCCTGCTGTCTGTTTAAGTTAGTTTTTTGCCATCGTTTCTGTGTTGTGACCTTAAGATTTTAATTGATTGAACGGGACATCGCAGTGCCATTATCTTTCGCTGGACTTTTTTTTGTTTCCAATGCTGTTTTGATAAGAATTGATAGATGCCGCAGTATATTTGATGAATCTCTAAAATAGAATAAATGGAAATTATGAATGTGAGTGAATAAGTTATGATCCTGTAAAGGTACTTTAAGAATGAAATTAAAGTAATTAAAGAAATTTTAAAAGTAAATTATGCTCAAATGTTACTTATTTTGTTGTCTGAATATCTAAGTTGAAGTTGAACCGTAAGTTGAGGTTAAGCCTCCTTAAACCTTCAACTCTAAGCTACATTTATAATCCCCGCTAATATTTAAGTATTCAATGCATTGGTTACATTACCTCACACATTTTGATGTTATTTTAAACATTCTGATAAAAAGTCTGCCGATTCCGCTCATATCCAAGGAATCATATCATCGATGGATACTTGCAAATAAAAATTGTATGGCCGAACAAATAAATGATTTCAAATTGATTATGCATAAAAAAATCACAACTCATTAAGGCTTTATCTGAGAGAATCCTAGGCATCACAAAGCTGACGATTGAAAATTAATTCCCCCAATAATTACTCTACGTTTCATTTGCGTACTTGAATCTTGCGGCTAATACACCTGCTATTTGCCAATGAGTAGACATGCTTTCTTAGCATTTCCAATTTCATTCAGGAACTATGCAGACAGGTTATATATTTAACCTTTGACAACATGGATCGTCGTCGAAGCAAAATCTTTAAATAGCATTGAATGGTATTGAACGAAGTCTTGTGAACAGTCTCGATGCTTTAGTTCTGATTTGTGATGTTTTATTCGCCGCAGCAATATTTATTGACAGAGCAGCAGAATAAGGGACAGGGTCTATCGATGTCCGTCTCTCTCTCTCTCTACATAAGCAAATATTTCAGATGAAACTGATAAAGGCGTATATACGAGTGAATGAGAGATTCCAAGCATATTACCTAACGAAAATCTCAAGCAATTGAAATTCCGATCTTTCTTCACGCGATGATTTTTAGAAGGTAACCTAGGATTACAGCGTTATGGATTTTCTTTCTCCAATTAATTAGTCTTCTGTAAGCATTTCCTGATAGTTAGTTCTTTTGTCGAGGAACATGAAAATGGGTAAATATAATAATCATCCGTTACCGTGATAATTAATCAAGGTTTTGTAGTATTCATTTTTGACCAATTACAGTAAAGTACATAGAAAGGTAACTACAGAAATGACATAAATCAAAATAATGGCAAACGGGCGGTAAATTACAGAATAATAATTAATTAATTAAAAATTACGAGATAAATAAGCAAATTCAAATTTAACAAAAGGCTGTAAAAACACGAGGGTTTCTAAAACGATTAAGAGAAGCCAAAATGTAAATATTTAAGTGCTTCTAAGATAAGTTGATTAATTTGCATAGGTGATCTGCAATGATCCGCTTGTAACTATAGCATAAATTATATATACCTCATTTATAATAGTTAATTTATATCACACGGAAAATATATGGAAAGGAATATTTCAGTAAATAAATGAAATATGTGACTGTCACAGAATTTCAATAAAGAAGTTAAGATAATGGGTAGATAAATGTAATAATTTTAAAATTCTATCCAAACATCGAGATGAGTACATTATTTTCATTAGTGTAAACAATACCGTTCTATGAAATTTATAATTTTAAAAAATCTTAAATTTCAATGCAAAGTATGTCTGGCACTGGATTCAACCGGATACCAGTATATTATAATATACGACAACTTTGGTTTTTCGTAGAATTATGATGAATTTTCATATATGAATGCTTATATTTATTTTATTAATGCATATTATTATTTTGATAATATTTTATTAAATATATCTATTTTTCGCTATCATATTTATTTATTTTCTTATCATTCGATCAGATTCGTCTCTACATTATTCCTTCATCATGAAGATCTTTTATTATTTTCTAATTTACTTCATAATATTCAAATTTTACTAAAAACTTTTAACTTAAGTTCTATTTTAACTATTCCAAGTTGAACATATAAAATAAGATATTTTTCTTCAGGATTCGATGTATGGGGAACTGGAGTTTTGATTTCGCTCGCCAGTGTGGATATTAGTATGGGATTTATATTAAGACATGACGGATACCGTAGCGTATCCGTGGCCAATCGCAGCCCAAAACCTTATTTGCTTCTGAAAAAGACCACGTCGTCGAAATGTATTCCGTCTTTATGCCTCACAATTCCTCAGTCCCACGCGCCGGCACCTGCGGCGCATAATCAACAACATGGCGGATTCCGAATACGGAAGCGTTTTTTTCTTCAGAGTACATACGTTTCTTATTTGTCTGCGACTGCGAAAATGCTGAGAATATTAAGATGAGCAGGACAGCGCGTGTGTCGAAGTTGCATAATACATTTTTTTCCCTCCTGAGGTGCAGACTGGGCAGTCGCACAGCTCCGTTGTAGCGGTGATGTATTACACGTGTAAGGTGCGAAAATACCAGCGATTCTGATTAGGTTTGCGGAAAAAAAAACTCTCCGCCTCTCTCAGTGCGAACTAGAGGAGTTTGCGAAGAAAAAAACATGGAGTCGGTGATGAGTGAAAGGCCACGCTATTGAGGGAGAGTGGACAACAGTTCATTAGGCCTCATCTTAGGCTGGATTTAGCAATAGGTAGTGTCAAATAATGAAGTATAATTAATATATTTAATTGTAATTGAAATGTAATGACATGCAAAAATAAAAGCTGCAAGTATTAGTGGTAATTTGGAAATTATTTATCAAAATTATAACTTAGGAAAAAGATGATTTATGTATTATCTGCAGAGAAATAATTTTTTACATATAAGCGGCCTTCTAAAGGATTAAGGCCGGTGTAAGAGCCATCAACCATTAGATGGCAGGCGTAAACCGAATCCGAAAAAACAAATTGGAATTTATGAATCTGTAGTGAAACAGATATTCGATATTTATTTCGTTCCGATTTGTGGTCCCAGACAATTCACATTTTTCTGAAATTAAAGAAAACTTAACTAAAAATGTGTAAATTCTATTTTCACTTTTAATAAGTTTTACTTTCATCATGGCTAAATGTTTAAATTATATTTATACCGGGCCAGAAAGACTTAAGTGGTATCAGTTTGCTATTACTAAGAAGATGAATGATAGGCATAGGATAGTTAGTAAAATTATAGCTCACTACAATATTACGACGATTTATGATTAAAAATGAAACGTCTATCTAATTTATGTGCGTAAATGTAGTGCCCTTAAAGTTAGGAACTGGGGATCTTCTAAATCCGGTGTTAAGCAGCGAGGGGATTAGTTCTCTAATAAATCTGCGATAAGGAGGCCGTGTGCGCAGGACTCTAATTCAAGGATTGCCTTAAGACCTCAAGATTCAATATCCTGCGGTAATTCGAAAAGAGTTTAAACGTTTGAGAGCGCCTCTGAAGGTTAAAACGGGATCTTATCTTGGGATGAATGAAAGCGGGAAAGTGTGCTCAAGTCGAAAACAAATTGGGGAAAAAATGAAAAAGATCGCAGAGCTGGATGACTGCGTTTCCGTTGAGACAAAACTCAATAAAGGTGGAGCTGAAGGAGGAGATTTTAATATGTATGTTCATTGAGAGTTTCCGCGGAAATCTTGGATTTCGTTCCAAAATTGCATGGGAGGATTATTTATGAGCAGAGGAAGCCTCATGAATTGACGCTCGAAAGTAGTACTAGCTGCACGAACTTCATCCCTGGGGTTGCAATATCATCAATTTTATCCTATTTAGGCCTTAAAAAATTAACTACTTGAAGAGTTTTGGAGGTAATTGGGTGAAATGGACTGCTTAAACTCGCCGTTTTATGAATGTATGTTGACTGAGAACGAAAATTCATTAATATCGATAAGGTGAGATGGGCAGATACGATAATGAAAAAGGAAGGTAAAATGATAAATTAAAACGACCCAGGGATCGAGACCAATTGGTGATTATGATGATTAGTGAAAATGATGGTGAATTAAAATTTGGTTTGGAAGTAATTTGCGTCCTCAGTACAGCGTGAAATGTTTATTGCATTTGCATGTAAAGAAGCTGGCCAAAAATACGAAAGTGGTTTTTTAAGTTGGGAATTTGAAACTTCGCATGGCTATTCTTGAATAAATTTTGCACTCAACTATGCAAGTCATTTAAGTGGATTCCTAAGCACTTAAATTATGCAGAAAGTCAAAGTTGACCAAATTTCGCGAAAAATGTAGTGTTCGATTTTTTGCGAAATTCTTCAAATTCAGGCCGGTGCTGAACTGGATTAAGAAAACTATCGGATAGACTTTAATGTCTCGTTATAAACCTATTCTTGATCTTTCATTTGGTTGATTTTAACGGTCGCAGTTGAATATTAGCATACGTTACATAACAAGATGGCGGACCCTTATTTTAGGGGAAATTTTTGCCGGAAGCAAGGAAAAGAGTAAAAATGGACATCGATGGACACGAGCTAACTTATACCAAACTATTCTGCGATGTTTCCTGAAGAGGAATCTGAAGATAACTTGCGACGCCGATAAATAAAGAACTTTTCGCAAATGCTGCAAGGCCCTCAGCCGCGCGGCGGTGCGCCACTGTACATGACGCTGTAAGTTTTGGGAGGAAATACGAAGCAACACAGTTGTCAAATATATTTTTTATAGTTAATAAGCTAGATATATACTCCACACATATTTAAGGTGAGAATTAGACATAAAAAACCCGGATTTCATTACAGATGATTAGAGAATATCTGTTGTATATAGAATAAAGACGTTTTAAGACGCCGGGCGATGCATACGCCTATTATTTCATGAATATTATGCTATACTGCTATTTTTTAAATGAAGACATGCATTTAAGAATTTATGTGTCTATTATATAAAAATATATTATATAAAAAAATAAATATATTATATAAAAATAGTAAAAATGGACATCGTCCTCAGTCGCGCGGCGGAGTGCCGCTCTCCATGACGTTTCGGTTTTGATAGGATACATATATTAACACGTATGTCAAAGGTATGTTTCTAGCTTTAAAATGCTTCTTTTTCAACAGATGACACTTCATTCCCATTAATGATATACTACTTACGTTTTCTTCAACGATTTAGAGAACAAAGGAAGAACAACACAATATCCGCCTCCCACTCTTGAAAAGGTAAACGTCACGTCACCACCTACCTGTCTAGTCATTATAAACCAACTCGCTGTAATGCACAAATAACCTGTATTACGAGTAGATTACGGCTATACTTAGGAAGTTCACGTAAACGGTTCGTCATAACCTTTTTTCGTCGGGGAACTTCAGACGAATTCGACTGTTTGAAATAAATAACTATATAGTGTGATGTATGAAATGCTGCTATTCCCCTTAGACTCTTCCTTAAGTAATGTTCTTTAGCAATCCCTCTCCTCTCCTCTCAACATTCGATCCACCAAATTCTTCAACTGACGTTAGTTTCTCTTCAACAGAGAGTGCCCGCCATGTAGCGACGAAGAAATAGTCAGTATTCTCTCTTCAACAGAGAGTGCCCGCCATGTAGCGACGAAGAAATAGTCAGTATTTTCAACAGAGAGTGCCCGCCATGTAGCGACGAAGAAAGAGTCAGTATTATCTTCAACAGAGAGTGCCCGCCATGTAGCGACGAAGAAATAGTCAGTATTTTCAACAGAGAGTGCCCGCCATGTAGCGACGAAGAAAGAGTCAGTATTGCAGGTCAATATATTCCCGCTTGCCATAATATCATTCAAAATTCTGGCTGCATTCGGGCAGCATAACCCGCCCAACATTTAGAAGGAATAAACGTTTCCTATCTTTTCTCGGTTTCACTCTCTTTTCTTTCGGTCTTGTGCCAGATCCTCCGCTGATCCTAACGCGACAACTAAAATCTGCGATTCAAAATTAGCGTTTTCTCTGTACGGAACTAAGTTTCCGCGCAAAGAATTTTTGCACATAGACAGTTTTCGTCTAATCCTTATAAAAGTAGAAAGATTTCCCCATGGCTCCTTCAGAAACTTACGCCAAAATCAAACGGCCGATGCCGGCTGGGTTAGCGACACCTCGCGCCCGCTCGAGCAAACAGGTTCGAGTTTTGATTCTACTGCCAACTAGTTGGGATATTGCGAGAAAGTATCAAAGATTGTGCAGTAGGGCGTACCGAAAAACAGAAATTTTTAATAGCGGGAACGTGATAGGTTGGAAAAGTTGCCTTTTAGGCTCAATAAGAAATGTGCAAAAGATGGGCTCTAACAAAGTTCGTCTTGGGCCTGACCAAAGAGCTCGAAAATTCGATATTTTAGTGAAAATTGCGTTTTTTTAGGTAAGTTTATTTTTTGACGGAGCATACATACATTTGATTAAATGGCTGTTTTAATTCGTTTTGATTGAGGAACAATTATATTGAGCCATTAAAACCGAATATGGCGAGATATCGTACTTTTAAAATTTTTGGAAACACCATGAAAAGTGGCAGCTCCTCGCTGGTTCAGCTGCAGTGAGCTACCCAGGACTCATCATGAGGTAGAGCCTGCTAATCGAGTCCCACCCGCCTACACACCCGTGGACGCATACCAGAATACTAGCTGATGTCTTTGAAGGTTGCTTTTGTTCCAGTTTTTGGTATTCGCGAGAGGATCCTATCGCCTATGAACCCGTCTCTTGCATCGTGGCCGTAAACTAACCCTGAGTCCTCTGCGACTTCTTTTACGGTTCGTTCGACTACTTGAGAATTATTTGGGAGGACAAATAATGTAGCAAGCTGCTTTATAGGTTCCTTGGCATTGTCTTTAATGTTTTGAAGATCCTCGGGGGAAAAGCTGACAGTAAGTGGTGGCTCGGTGACAGTGACTTTAACCCAATCTATCAATTCTTCATAAAAAGGCACGACAAACCTACTCCGTTTGATGGTTAATTCAATATAACACTTTCTACGTTCATCTATAAAGCGTTTTGAAACATAAAAAATATTATGGCGGCACATATCACGATACCTAACTTCGAAGTTAGCACATTATTTATCTCGTTAATTTATCATACACACTCTTAAGCGATCGTGACAACCAAAACGATTTCTGGGCGAGCGTAAAAGTCATTATGTTGAATTACATCTTCAAAAAGTTTTCGTGTTTGCAAAGGAAGGTATGGTATAGCAGCTATGGACCTCCATAGTTTTTTGGCTCTATCTTTCACAGTGTGATTTCTCTTAATGAAATACGACATTGGAACGTAGACATGCATGGCAAACTTCGGCTTTTGGTTGCCATGTTTACTGATGAGTGACCTAAAATAAGAACACAGTTAGGACATTTATTTATCAACGCAGGAAACAGTCAAATGGAGTAGACTTGTCGGTTCATCATCCCGCAACAGAAGTTCGACCTGCCTTCTTATGAAGAATTGATAGATTGGGATAAAGTCACTGTCACCGAGCCACCACTTACTGTCAGCTTTTCCCCCGAGGATCTTCAAAACATTAAAGACAATGCTAAGGAACCTATAAAGCAGCTTGCTACATTATTTGTCCTCCCAAATAATTCTCAAGTAGTCGAACGAACCGTAAAAGAAGTCGCAGAGGACTCAGGGTTAGTTTACGGCCACGATGCAAGAGACGGGTTCATAGGCGATAGGATCCTCTCGCGAATACCAAAAACTGGAACAAAAGCAACCTTCAAAGACATCAGCTAGTATTCTGGTATGCGTCCACGGGTGTGTAGGCGGGTGGGACTCGATTAGCAGGCTCTACCTCATGATGAGTCCTGGGTAGCTCACTGCAGCTGAACCAGCGAGGAGCTGCCACTTTTCATGGTGTTTCCAAAAATTTTAAAAGTACGATATCTCGTCATATTCGGTTTTAATGGCTCAATATAATTGTTCCTCAATCAAAACGAATTAAAACAGCCATTTAATCAAATGTATGTATGCTCCGTCAAAAAATAAACTTACCTAAAAAAATGCAATTTTCACTAAAATATCGAATTTTCGAGCTCTTTGGTCAGGCCCAAGACGAACTTTGTTAGAGCCCATCTTTTGCACATTTCTTATTGAGCCTAAAAGGCAACTTTTCCAACCTATTACGTTCCCGCTACTAAAAATTTTTGTTTTTCGGTACGCCCTATTGTGCAGGGAGGTGGTGGGTTACGCGAGGTTAAACCTTTTCAGGTTGGAATCTGGTAAATGTGACATTCGAGGTCGAATAGGATTCACAATTGAGGAAATTTAAATGCATTCTAAAGATTTCAAGATGAAAACTGTTTTTGGTAAAATAATTATCGTATGATAGAGGATTTGAACTAGACTTGTCCAATTTGTTTGTGTGCCAGTTAAAATGTAAAATGCATTTATAGTCTGAAAAATTCTGTATTTTGGTAGTTGCAAACTAGTTCTTAATTCATTAGAAATACACCTGCAAATACCTTGGAACACAAGAACTAATAGCACGATATTTTTCGCTCGCAACTGTAATATGCGATTTTTCCCGGTCCCTTTGACAAGAAACTCATGGTAAAAATACCGCTGAAGACGCCCTACTTCCCGCTTAAAACGCGGATTTTTCCGGTCTCCAAATACACTGCAACCCACTGAAAGCCAATCATTTGCCTTATACGATAGATCACAATTTTTTTACATCATCAATGTCATACCCTCACGCTTTGCCTTACCTATAGAAAGTTTCCTTTGGAATTTCTTCTTTGGAATGACTAACTTTGTGAGAATGAAATTAAGATATCGCGAATTTGAACAATCTCCATCATAGTTATGATGGAGAGGAGCTGATACGAATTGTGAGATATAGTGAGATCTATATAATTTTATCTCAGGACAGCACGTTACATTAAAATTTCGCTTGGTAGTCTCTCCTTTCGTCGTAATATCATGTTGGAAAACATACCCAATATATCAAGAAAGTAGTGTTTCGTGGGCTGTTGAGCTTAGTTCTGGAGGGATCGTGCTCTGTAATGTTCTCTCACCACTGCTGTTGAAAAATTCGTAATTCTTCCCTAATTGTTTATCGGTGAAAATTGTTTCATGGTAGGGTGAAATTACCAATTTTAAGCAACCAAGAAGCTCTCTTTGTGCGAAAAGTCGACAATTCTTCAAAAATGTGTTATAAAGCAACCAACGTTAAACAACCCTGTAATAATGCCATCCCACGGCGTTTGATTTGTCCCCTGCAAAAATGTCTAAACCTTAACGTCACAACCCTTTATTCCAAACGAATAGCTTCCTCATCCCTTGTCTACTAAACTTCTTTTCTTGAAACGATAACAAGCGTGCAAAGGCAGATACTCTAGCGCGAGGACGTAGAGTTATCTGTAGAAAGCAAGGAAAAAGGCTGGATCCTTGAGGATCTCAGTTAATTTGGTCCTGGAAATACCCACCATTTCCCCACTCCCAGCAGTCCCGATAAGCCTCTCGGAAATTGCCGAGATTCTATAGGCGCTGCGCCGGTGCAAATGATAAGGGAGCAGAATTAAAAAAAAGAAAGGTCGAAAAGGAAACGTAGGGAAGACGTCACAAGAGGCGGAAGCGAAAAATAATCAAAGGGAGAGAAGAGGGGAATAAATTAAGAGGGAACGAAATGGCTTGATAATTAGTGAAAGGATAATATGAAGGAAGAGGATTGAGAACTCGAAAAAATGTACCCGGGAAAGAGAGAAAAGAAATATGAGCGGAAAATCAAGAAAAGGAAGGATTAAAAAAGGGAACGAGGAAAAATTCAAATTAAGTTTTTCGAAAAGATTTAAGCTATTTCCCCGAGGCAAGCCAACAATGACGCAGTTGAATTGAGTTATCGAGGGAGAGGAAAAGCAAGAAAAGAGAGAAATTTAAAGATTTCGGTAACAACGGAAACGGATATTTCATTCTTCGGGAGCGTAATGGGTGTAATTTTAGCCAAAAGAGACGGAACTCCTAATATTAGCATTCTAATTCGGAAGCAATCTTTAAATAAATATATTTTGCTCTAACCATTAATTGGATGAATGATAATGGGAGGTCCGAATGAATGTGACATGAAAAGATGGGTGAAAAATTCGAGTCTGAAATTTTCTGCGACATCGGGGTTCGTTAATGAAAAAGGGCGAACTTGAATGGACGATGAAGCCTTTTCAAGTTTTACGCGGCGAAATTGGTGGAGTTTGGCGGAGTATGAGCAGGATATGAAGCGTGGAATCGGAACAAAGAACGTATATGATTCCAAAAAGCGAAAATTGCGAGTGAAAAGATAACGAAAATAATTTTTGAAATATATCGTACAAATTGGGCTAAACGTAACGCACGACGTTCATATGCAGAAATGGTTGATTTAAAAAATCCTTCTTTTAAAATCGAATGTTTCTCAAGGGAACTAAATAATTGAAAAAGAAATATAATTTCTACCAAATTAGCAATTCAGATGCCAATTTCAAATGGCAGCCACACTCGAAATTTTAGTACATATTTAAGGAACAACATGCGTTGATTTACAAAATCAAGGAAGTAGGAAAATAAATGTGGAATTTCGCAGGTGGCTTTTTACTCTTTAAAATTGCAATTACTGTGTCTGCACGTATTTATTCGTGGTCAAACATAAAGATGTATCTGTTTTTGATGTTATTGCTTCCAAAATTTCGCTAAAGCAGGCAAATTTTCTCCTGTTGTAGCGTATGGATTACGAAAATTTGCAGCACATTTGTAAATAAATTATTTAGGATTTTTTCATTCGTATATAAATTCCAGTTTGTTTCGAAACTGTAATACAGTGCATCTAGAACGACGGAAGCAGGATTAAGTGAGATATTGCTGTATTCATAAGTATATTTAACCAAAGATTTCTAACTTGTTGGCTTAGGAATGATTTCGTATAAGATTTCTTCACTTAAATTTTATAAAATATAATTTCCTTTATTTTTAAGATAAAAGCTGTCCTATAATTTCAATAATGTGATGAATTAGGACAGAGTTTTTGGTTGAAATTCATTCTGAAAAATAAACTGTCATATTAAAAATGAACGAAAACAATTCAAAGAAGGCTTTCTAGTAATTTTTAATAATTAGATAAACTTCGAATAGCATTATCAGCAGCCTGTTGAGGTTTACATAAGCCAATACTCTCCAGATTTCAACTCCTGGGTCAAAGATTGTGCGTCTGCGTCCTTCGTTGAAAGTGGCATATCCTATTCTAACTTTTAGTAAATATTGCTAGTTTACATAAGAATTCTAATATATAGCAAGTTGCATATACTCATCAGAATAGGACTAAACATTTATTTGAAATATTTTAGCTAAAATTAGAAATTACTAAGGAATAGATGAAGAAATGAAAATCTCTTTGCTAGCCGAAGTAAAATAGTTAAACTACATCTTGTTGTGCAAAGGAAAAACTAGGACACCCATTTATATAGAAAAGAGAAAAAAGGAACTCGGCGGTCAACGAACTAAGAGACAAAGGTTGCTGATTGGACCCCCTATGAAGATGGAAGCATTGTTTCCGAAATGTACATCGAGATTCTGAAGAACTGGGACCGCTAAACGATTATCCGTTTCCCGGGTATCGCCCTTAGACGGTCGCCGCTTTCGGCGCTTGGAGAACCTTTGTCTCTTAACCCATTTATATGTTGAAACGAATAAATTTAACCTCCGATTGCTGAAGAACACTGATGAAAATTCTCCAGTGCCATTCAGGAACATATCCTTATTTGGAACAACTATACAGAGAGTACTTTCCTCCGGAATCCAAGGAAGTAGACTTATGAATTTCAGAGGACTGCAATTTTCGAAGAGCTCTTTCCCATCTACGTCTACATAAATTTTCTGCAAGCCACCGTTTGGCACGTGATCAGGGAGAATTGTGGAATTTAATTTGTGAATGCAATTAGATTTCTCTACTCAAGCAAGCAAAATTTTAATTGGAAAATAAATAATATACTGCTAAAAATACTGCTGTTTTATTTCATCGACTGTCACGACCATGAAAAGTGTAATCTCGTTTACAAAATACTTAACCTAATTTATGTAAAGTGGGAACTACTTTAGGAGACACATTATATGACATTCCGAAAGTTTAAAAATAGAATTAAAAAACTGCTAGTAGTAGCTAGCTAAAAAGTGCGCTGCTTTCA
Organism: Pachydiplax longipennis; assembly: GCA_036926295.1. Taxonomy (NCBI): domain Eukaryota; kingdom Metazoa; phylum Arthropoda; class Insecta; order Odonata; family Libellulidae; genus Pachydiplax; species Pachydiplax longipennis. The sequence goes on from JAVFKF010000012.1 coordinate 18,677,546, forward strand.
CAATAGTCAAATGCGCTGCTCAATTTGCTATCATGAAGCTCTTAAACATATTTTCTTATGTTTTCCTAAAACTATACCTCCGTCAAGATCAGTTTTTGAGAATCGCTTTTGCTTTCCACTTTTTATAGGAGTTATAGGAGTGTATCAAATGCTAATTCCGTAATATAACACAAAAAATATTGCAAGTTAACCTATGTAACGTAATCTTCTTCTTAAAAGACACATCCATTTTTCCAGATTTTGACAGGTATAATCAGACCTACACTCATTTATAGATGAGAATATATCCCATATTTTTACAACCAATTCACTGTCCTGAATAGATTGAATCGATAGTCGAATTGAAAGCAAATTGCCGCAATGGGAAGACTTAATTGGATGAAAGCTAACCATTTAAATTACTCTTTAGTTTTGATTCTCCCATTTTCACTTTTAACTAATCGACCTAGGTCTAAAGGTTGGCTTCTCAGGCACTATACCATGACGCTATCAGATCACGCAATTGCGCGTACTGTGTTCGAATACGGAAAGATTTTATAGACGAATTTGCGACAAATTGAACCGTATGGAACGCATGGATTTCTGTGTTTAATTTTACCTTACTTGACGATCTACAATCAACGAAGAATAATAATGGGATTTTTGAAATCCGTAAAGCAAAAATACGAGTATAATTATATAAATATATAATTGTTTTACATCTACACACACGTGCATATTTATTGATAAATATATATTTATAAACATATACATGTAAAATTCCGGTAGAAACTTGTGTATCTGTGCTTATATTTTGTTTTTTTCCAAGAACCAAAAACTATTGCCGAATTCCATCAAGCATTGCCTAAGAAAATTAATTTTACACCTAAATACATACATATATCGTATATGGCTCAAAAAGAAGAGCTTATTCACGAGACGAAATATGTCTGGATAAACGTAATTCAGCTATAAGTCGATTTACATACTTCCATAAATTAACGAACGTGCGGCCAAGCGATGAATTGGACATTCGATAAAAATTTTTTGCAGTTAAATCATACGTTGGATTTGATTGTGTTTCGCAGGAAACAGGTCATGTTTATCTTCAGAGGGAAAACGAAGAGAATAAGTCTGAGAGGAATCGATTTGAATTAGGGAAGAATGACGGAGAGTGGTGTGATAAGTTGAGATGGAGGATTTCCTCGGAAGTAATTTCCGAACGACGAGTGGCTCAGAGCCTATTTAAACAGGAAGAAATGGGTCAGAAGAGGATTGATGGAAAACAATCGAAAGCAAACAGACTTTCGGCGATTATAAATTTGGGATGAAGCGAATTCAGAACTTCCATTAATGGAAAGCCATATCGAAGTCAATTTAATAGATATTGTTAATCCAGGCATGTCTTCGAAATCAAAATCTATTATCGATGTTTAATGACGGATAATAGATGGATGAAGAACTCGAATACTTAAAATTGAAAACTCAGGTTTGCGAATATTCGATATACGCTGTTTCCATCACACACTAGCACAGTCACAACTTCTTGCATTATTTGGAAACAATAGATAAACCAAGGTGAATGCTAATAGTAGAAGATAAAATATAGAAAGAAGAGCACACTTACCTTGCGTTGTGTCGAAAGAGTACTTCTTACGTTGTTGCTGTTGATGGCGAACACCAATGCATGGTGTAAGATTTGTGGTGTTGGGGAATGTACATCGCAATGTATTTGAATGTTGCCTTTAACCACAACATAAATATGACACATACAGTAAAAATGAATTCTGATTCAGGATATTTCACCTCCGGGATGTATTTCTACTTGCGTTGCACTGGTCTGAAGAGGCATCTGAAATGGAGAATCAAACGAATATCATCAATAAATATCAATATTTCGGTGTTTCACACCCCTTGCCATGCGCCAATGGCGGTTTGCAGGGTCTATATGTAAATATAAATGTAAATCCATTCAAATATACAGAAACATGAGAGACAGAATGTGAATTGTAAATAAAAGTAATGAGTTCACCAAAAGAGATATTATTGATGTAAAAAATCTTCCTAACGTGTCGAATTGGGACAAACACTTTTTGAAAGAAACATAGTCAGTAATTATCTCCTATGGTGATTTTGAAGAAATCCATAAAAGCCAATTTACGGTTCAGGAGTCATTTTTAGAGGAGAAATAGATCCATTCTTTATTAAATTTTCTTATTCCTAAGTAGCACTCTTACAATACAGTCATAGTACCTTCTGGTCTTTCTATCTTTGGGAGATAATGAAATTACAGCGGTACCTTAGTTTACGGAGCTGCCCCACTTTATCAAGAAAGAGTTTTAAGTTGTATTTTTTCTATTTTCTCCATTTGAATGGCAAAACGACCCATGTTATTCTACAATAAATTCGTGATATACGAAATCGTACGTGTTTTTTTAAAACTAAAGCTAAATGCACTCAAAGTTTTCGATAAATAGTGGGTGCTTAATAATTAGTTAGCACGTAAAAAAGTATTGCATCGTAGATGAAAAGCTTATAGAACATTAATAATGCGGTTACCTTCGTCTAGCTTTTAAATGGTCGCAGTATTCATATCTGTGCTTATATGGAATAAACAAAGAAAATAAATCCTAAATACACTCTCCTAAATTACTATTCACTCAAAATTATTTTCAGTGATTTTACTTGGTAGGGATATACTTATCTAACTATCATAGATATTTAACGATATATAATTCATAGAAGCGTGGAACTGAGCGTAGAGGAATTGAGATTCTGGTAATTTGAGAGCGAAGCCAATGAAGAGCGATCCGACTCAAATGAGTTGGATAAAGAGGAGATAAAGTTCAGATTGGCATATCTTCTCGCGTTCTCAAATCGAAAACTTTCACGGGCTTCGCAGAGGTGAAAAGTTTCAGAAGGTTTAATTACAGCTTCCGTCTCAGAAAAAAAGAAGGAAAGAATTAGGAAGCTAAATTTATATTTCTTTCTGAATATTAAAAGATGATTATCGTTGATGTACTCCATGGTTTATTTAGTTTTAAGTGTTATAGAATATTATGTTTAATTTGAGTGCTCTATTTTAAGAAATGAAATAGGAGCAAACTAAGTTTGTGACAAGACTAGACCAAGGAAACTTTTGTAAACGAATTTTGATAGCCAGTTAGGCCTTCTAAATCCTGTAATTTAATTCTTCTTTATTCCAGGGAGGTGCAGTGAATATTTTATGGATGAGTTTCTCAACGCAATTTTCATGGATAGTTTACATTGCAGACTCAGAGTTGAATCTATGAATGGGAATACGTATTAAAATTTTTTTAGTGCAACATTCATGCAATGTAAATCACGACAACCAATATTCTGCTTGTATTTTCTCAGTTAAGTAGCACGTGGTACATACATTATTTGTGTCACCTTGATTCCCCTGCATAAACTTCTAGCAGTTAAGATTCCCTCTTTCATCTAAATGGAGAGATGGATATATATCGTCTTCATTCGGAGGAGACGAGGCCAAAAAATCTACTCCCTCATCCGAACAATTCTTCACAAATTGTCATTGTACACAAATCACAAGAAAAGAGATGCCTCGAGAAAAAAGTTCAGTTATAAAATAGTATAGAAGTTTTAAATAAATAAATAACAACCTTCTTAGAGTAAAATTTATGAAATTATAGAAAAAAGATCATAAAAATACAAAAATCGTTTGCAAAATTCTCGAAAATACAATGAATGAATTTACAGCCAAACACTTGGTATAAATCCTCTTATACTTACTGTACAAGAAAATCATGGAAAAAATCAAATGTAGATCTCTCATACTACATACTCATAAAAACAGCAACCTATTTGCTGGCTGGTGACAATCGTTCGGAAAAATTCGTGCGAAATTTACACTCCAGCGGTTCCAGAACGTAGAAAGCATTACCATGCAGTCCGTGAATATCGGAAACGTCATTTCCCTCACTTTTGAGCTCCAAGGCGCCCGGTAGTGGGCATTTGCATATCGAAAAATAAATCTGCGTAGGCATTCGCATAGAATGAAGACGTTTTTAAACGACGTAAAACGCGCTGAAAATCACGCAACGCCCACTTCTTTCGCTCTCTTTGCGTAGAATCGAAGAAAAAATAGACCCATGAAAGGCAACCCTAGTGGCGTCGGAATATTGAATCCTTTCTTCCGAACAGAGGAGCTTTTGCCGTACTCCGAGAGGGCCCTTTTACTCTGCGACGGATTATGAAATAATTCAAGCGTGATGAGTGGTTTTTCGGATATATTTCACGCGAACAATAGCTTTTCTTCTCTGCATCATGCTGCTCAATATCCCTTTTTCCCCGCGTGATAGTAATGTTTCCTTTCCTCGAGAATAGATTTCGGTGGGAAGACGTTATTACGGCGAGTGGGTAACCGGCAGACTTGGGTTTCCAAGAGAAAATGGCGGCACAAATAAAGAAGCGAGGAAAATTAAGGACGTGAGCTTGATTACAAACACTACCGCAAGCCAAGCTGGCGTAAACAATATAATTCCAGGAGTTTGGGTTCAAGGAGATTCCTTCTACGCGTTTCAACTAAGAGCCACTTCACCCAAGAGCAGTTCGCGTTGTGACATTACGTCCAAGAATTTACATCCTAGGGTTAATCACCGCGGAACCTGCTCTTCAAAGATACCCGGGGGATATTTCATCCAAAGAAAGTATTTCCAATTATCATTTGAAAAAAATCTGAGATGACTATCCCGAAATACTGAGATTTTGCGCATTGATTAGTTAATGCCAGCAAAGATTCCACCAAAACGTAAAAGATAGACTATAGATATTCAGAACAAATAAAAATATGGATTAGTTGTAACACACAATCTCAACTCCGAGGTGATCAGCTGTAGGATCTCCATCCCAAAGATATTCAATCATAAAATCTTCCATCCTTTCCCCTAGCGTCACTGCTAGTGCTATTGCGTTGTAATGGCAGCACACAGCGTTTTATAATGAGATTTTTATTGCCACCAACTCAGGTAATTACTAAAACATCCATTTGGTGAAATATACCGCGGGTAAAATATCTCCTGGGTCAAACATAAATGAAAAACATTGACATGACTGGAACTCAAACTCAGGACTTTCACTTGTGCTCTAGACGTTCCCACCCAAAGCACTCCGAGTGAATGTCACTCTGTAACCGGAATGCTATTTTCAAGTGCACGTCTCTATGTTTATCACCTTCACTCATCCCCATCACTTGGCTGTTAAATCCTTGGGCTAACTCCACCTCGGAGAACCGTCTCTTGGGCGAAACGTCTTTGGATGAAACGAACTATCTCGACATCCATTATCAAGAAGGGCATCCAATCACTTCTACGTATAATATTGTATTAGTAAGTTCACATCGAAAGCAGATATGGACTGTCAGTCAGAAACTATAGCTCGGCTCCGTCAAAAGAAACGTCGGTAAAGGCAAAGAAAAACTCAGCATATACATGGGTGGTCTGGAAAGTTTCCAACATTTCGCCATTTCTCGACATGTTTTCTAAAAATTTATGAAAATTTTCCGAAGATTTCTGAAAAATCTGGGGTCGGAAACTTTTCAGATTACCGTATAGCTACTTTATGCCCCATCTGGAATATTTACACGAAAAATGGGACTCCTGACAAGCTTCTTATTCGAAAATCATAAACTATCTAGTGAAGTGCGGCCTACTTAAGAATTGCTACGATTGAGCATTACCAAGACGAATTCTGAAGTATACTCGTTAGAAGAAACAACATTAAAGCTTAGGCTAAATTCACCAAGCAAGTTCAGAGCATATGTGTTCACGGAGGAGGAAACCAATATTATGAGCTCTTCCTGCTACCGATGAAACCGATGAAATTCAGCAACAAAATCAGGGAAATAATTTCTAAGATTAAGCTGACGAATATTTAAAAGAGTTTAATATTTGACGATTAAAGGGTTCTATAAATGGCTTACTGGTACGTATATTAGTAATATATTTTTACGTTTTAGTCTTTTTGAAGTTCATTTTCAGAAAACTGTTTTCATTTCATTAAGGATTTCTTTAGCTCAACTAGTAACTTTTAAAGTGTTATAATTTTTAGTATATTTTAAAAATTTTAGTATTTCAATTTCTGTATTTTCAATCCTGACTATTTTTACTGACTTTTTCTATATTATACTCCTTTCCATACATTTCATCTGTCTCATTTACTTGATCTGAATATCTCTGGAATTCCACAGTTATTTCATATTTTTTCGTGGGATTATACCTGGCGTGTATTTTATCCTTTAGTCGAACACAGTTTTTCATATCCAACCACTAAAAATGTTCTCAGCTACTCTCATCTGTAAATAAGTATAAAAATTTTAGCCCCTTTTTTCTTTACGGAGGATAGATATAGGAAGAAAAACGTTAATCTCAATTTCGCCCAAAAAAGCCGTTAACCGATTTGTACGGGACTTTTATTATCTCCTCTCCTATTAAAATAAATATATGACTTCATTTTCTCAAAATATCGACATTCGATATTTTTAAGCTCATAAATGTTCCATTTTCATTACATAATGCTGCGTAGTGATTTGCAGCGGGTCGGGAAAAGAAGGATTTTCGGTTATGGCCGTTCATTGTCCTCTTCATGTATGATTCTTCTAGAAGCGTAGCTATGACGACAATACATCCTCGATCAATCCTTTATTTTTAGACTGATGTTATAAATTTTTCCGTTGAAGAGCATTTAATCATGCTTTCTAGTTGTAAAAAGGGATTTTTTAAGCTCAAATTATGACCTTGCGGAATAGAAAAGTTGCGAAACGATTGGTCGTAAAACGTAAGAACTAAGCACCTTAACACAAATGCTTTATGACTTGGATGTTTATTTGGAACACTGCTTCTATTCTCCAACCCCGTAGCATTACTATAAAATTCTATTTATCGGTGGATAACGAATAAATTTCTTCACGGTGCTATAATTACTTTTACTTCTGCAATTAAACTGATGAGTTAATGAAGGAATTAGCATTGCCATTCAGTTGCGCAAAAGTTTCCCTAAACGTAAATTGATGTTTTTAAGATACCAAGCAATACTATCCTTTTTCTTTAATCAACAAAATTGAATTAATTGTATCGCACTATTAATTTCACCTTTAAGGCAAGCAAAAGTCAAAGTTAATGTGAATCGTGGTGTTAAACTGTATCATATTATTTTCACTTAATTTTTATGTAATTATATTAAATTATATCCATAAAATTTAAAATGTTTACGAAACTACTTCACCCACTTCTACCTCAAGCCTCAGCTGTTTCCAATATGATCTGATAACTCTTAAAATTAAATTCTAGACTTATTGTTAGATATATTGTTACCTCACTTTTGATCGTGAATGAATTATATGCTGAGCAACTTCATGAAATTTTACATCGTTCACCTTTGATGATTATATCTACGGAATAAAAAATTTGAGCGTGAATATGAAAGGACCCGATGGATGGAAAAATAATAAAAAAGTATTCTATTCAGCTGGATTCACTATCATTGATGCTTAAAGTGACTGACTATACTTTTACTCGAATTAATAACGGCAGAGAACAATATGTTTATCAGAGGAAGGAAATTAATTTCCGTTTTGAGTGAAGATAAACCTACAGCTCATTTTCCATTACGTTTAACACTACAGCGAAAAAGATTGGATGAAAAAGGAAAAACATAAAGATCCCTAAACATATACTCGTATGGTATATTTAGTTAATGAAATTTTCTAAACAATATATTAGAGCTAAGAGATAAAGGTTCTCCAAGCGCCGAAAAGTGGCGACCGTCTAAGGGCGATTCCCGGGAAACGGATAATCGTTTAGCGGTCCCAGTTCTTCAGAATCCCGATGTACATTTCGGAAACAATGCTTCCATCTTCATAGAGGGTCCAATGCTGAATGATTCAGTTCAGAATGAATTCAGCATTGGACCCCCTATGAAGATGGAAGCATTGTTTCCGAAATGTACATCGGGATTCTGAAGAACTGGGACCGCTAAACGATTATCCGTTTCCCGGGAATCGCCCTTAGACGGTCGCCGCTTTTCGGCGCTTGGAGAACCTTTATCTCTTAGTTCATTGACCGCCGAGTTCCTTTTTTCTCCTTTCTAATATATTAGAGGCTGATTGATGTTCCTTGCATTAAAAATAGGGTACTGTGCAGGAATGTTGGAAGGCTATGCAACTCCTATGATAGAGGTTGTAACGCTAAGATGCCATTAAAATTAGTTCACGTCTGCCAGAGGAGATGAAAGTGAACCATTACTCAACGAAAGTTCATTTTTGGTTTTCCGTGATACTTTCGCCTTTGCAATTATTTCTCGACTTTTTCCATTAAATATTATTTTCCAATCTTTTTCGAAAATTTACACATTCCGTTTTCCTGCACTAGTTTCAATCAATGCTGCATTCTTTAACCTTTCTTTGCATCCCTAGAAAATGATGATTGTGATACCTTAGACAATAATCCCGTCATAAGTTTTCGTTTACTCGGAAATACTCTTTCGGATAGCGAGAGAGGAATCTTCCTGCTTTTAGAGTAGAACTGTCCAATAACCTTTTAGGATGAAAGTAGGAAAAGGAATCCAAAGGAAAACGGCACGACATTGAGATGAGGAGTATAACAGTTTCTTTGTATCGCATTATCCTTTCAGACATATCCACTCATCTTCTTTTCAACTCGCCTATGTTTCGAAGGAAGAGAATTTCTGCTGGTGAGATTTTTTACGCAATTTCGTCCGGGAAAGAGTACGAGGAAAGCCTCTGCTTGCATGAGTCGACACGACGATATAACTCCTCCTCTTTTCGAAATCCTCTCAATGTTTCCTCCTTAACGCCCCCTTTCCGATCCTCCTTTCACTTTTTCCCACACATATTGCCTCAAAGAGTATCCATGCTTCTTCATCTTTCCGCTCTCTTACTTTCTCCTTTCCTTCACTTCTTGCCTTGCGTTTCCTTTTTCGCATGCCATGCCTTCCGTTTTCTCTGTAAAGACTTCCTTCCTCATCTTCAAAATCTCTCATTTCCACCAACTTATCTATCTTACTTCATCTTTTCTCCTCTCCAATTTACTTTCACTGACAGATTCGGAGTCACGCTATTACGTGCGTTCCTTTCACTATGCTTATCATCAATTCGGCTCGCTTTCCTTTCACTCTATCACTCATTGTTTCTAGCATGAATTTGTTTTCCTCTAACCTCAAAGACTTACTCTTTTTTATATTTAATTCCATTGAATTTCATTTTTGTATGTAACGTCCCTCCTTAATTTTTCCTTTCACTTTCTCTGTCATTTCTCTCAATTTTCATATTTCTTGTTTAATATTTCTCATTTCTTCGTTCTCTTTACAGATTTTCTTATTATTATTTTCTCTTTTAATTTCATTAGATGCATGAGCCTTAGCCTTCACCTAACTTTTATCTTCCTTTCTCTTTTAAAAATAAGCTCCCGTTCTCCCTTTTTCTCCCCAATTTTCTTTCTAACTTTTCTTTTTCTTTCTCCTTAATCTTCCATACTTTCCCTTCACTTTTTGAAAATGTCCCATTAACTTTTTCTGATTTATTTTCAACGACTTTCATGACTCCTGTCACCTTCTTCCTTCCTTCCCTCGATTTTTGATTTCCGTTCGTAAATTCTCTTCCCGTAAAGAGTCCTGTTTACTATTTTATTCGTCTTTCTCATTGATCCTTCCTTTCACTTCTAGAAAGTAAAACCCTCTTTTATCTCTAAGCAATCCCTTATATTTCTCTCCCTCCCCAAGGTCTCCCTCTTGTTTTCCCATCCTTGCATTCCCCTTTTCCTCCATCGATTTTATTCCTAACCTTTCAAACACCCCACTTTCGCTTTCTTCAAATAACACGCCTTCTTTCTTGTTTACTATTCCGTTCCCAGAATCGTATACAGCACCTTTGGTGTCCTCGCTCTTTTTCCACATCTCTTTTCACACCTCACACCCGTCTTTTTCGTCATTTTATAGTGTTTTCTTGGGAGTTTCATTCGATGGGAAAAATTCTCTTTCCCTCCAATCCTTCCATCCGAACGTCGGCAGCCAGAGGATGTTAGCGACGATTTAAATTCTCCGGAGTCCCTTAAATAAGATGCAATTGAATTCTTATGGGATGCCTTCTCCGTTTGGAGAAACGCCAAGCGCACGGCAAGGAATCGATATGATTTGCAATGTTAGCATAAAACCTTGATTTATGTTGTAATGAAGGATATTACCGAAGTAATTTATCTTCTCTACGGGATAAAGGGTTTATTCAATTTAGAACACGCCTGAGGAAATGGGCGTCTCGGAAATGATCCTAAATGATTCCCTAACTTAACTACTGACAGTGACACGACTAAATGGGCCATTACAAAGGTAAAACATTTTTCTCGATCCTTTCTTACTAAAATGGTAATTTTGGGAGGAAACGGAATATTGAGTTATGAATTGCTGTAAAATGTCAAAGGGTAAAATAAATTTTCAGATTAGTAGATACAATATTATTTTATACGCTGATGATACGCGGCTCTCATAAAAGAAAAGCTATTGATAAACTAGACTAGTTAGATACGTATCTAGGTTTGAACCTAGGTATGAACGATAAACCGACGAGAAGAATAATTAACAGCTTATGATATGGAGGTAAATATGGAAAAATCAACATTACCCAACTTCAGATAATGAAAAAAAGAAATTATTTTTGAGCTTAGTATCTAGAAGAGGATTAACATAAAATTAGAGGAAGAAACCAAGTTTATAATATTGACTGAGAGCGTGAACCAATTGATCAAAAATTTAACAAGGAAATAGTAACTAAGTTGTGTAATAACAAGAGTGAACAAGGCTTGCTTTAGCACGAAATTCGTCTCTTCAGTAACCAGTATATCAACAAAGCTTTTAATTATCTTTCTCATTATTATATTTATTCTGTGCTCAAACATGTTATCATTCTCTGGAAAATACCCCTACTTAGGAGACTGTATTTAAATCACCAAAGATAGTGGTACGTATAATAAACAATTTGGGATATAAAGAGTAAGCAAGCTTTCAAAAGGTATGGTATGTTTATATTTCCATGCACTTGTCTGTACGAACTTATACATTTTATGGCAGTGCTAATCTAGAAACTTGAGAACAGAACAATCACGTCGAGAAAAGAGAAAAAAATATGACTTTATGAAAATATAAAATTTATGTTCAGAAAATGAAGTCTCACAAATTCCAATTTAACATTGTTTTATTTCAAAGTTTAGATGTATGAAGTAAAAACTGGAAGTTGTAAATATATTTGTACGTACACGAAATGATTCAGCTGCATATTTTTATCCTATTTTATGATAATGCGAATAAATTAATTTTGAAAAAGAGAAATATTCTCGAAATCACTCTTCCCGGTCAAAAATTCGTTTTTTAAAAAAGAGAATATTCTTCTTAATTAAACAATAATGTTCCCTCAATATTCCAGTTAGAAAAAAGTTACAAGATACAGGTACAAAGTGTTTTGATAAAAACTGTTCTATGGGATCGTAGGAATTTATAAAACCTTTGAATCTTCTGGTCATTTTGAAGAGAAAAAACATTTACATATTCACTTTCTTAAATTCAGGATATGAAAATTAATCGGTAGTTAATCTTATGCGCTGAATGTATTTAAACGAAGGATTCTGAATGCAAGTAAACCGTTGAATTCTCATTTTAAAAGTATTCTTTAGAATGAGACATGCTATCGGGGAACGCGTTAGTTTGCAATTGAACCTAAGTAATGACTGTTACTCTTGCTTCGATGAGAGAATTCCGCTCCGTAGACCCTATTTATTTTACCGGAAGGGAGCTTTACAGCGTTAAATTTATCACCCGTAGCGTGAAAACAACCGTAGCTGTTAATTCGGAAGGCGTTTAACACGTTCGCCCACGCGTATTTCTGCAGCGCACTATTATTCTACATCAAAAGACTGTTTAAGAGGCGACTCCAAACGGTCGGCATTCATTAAAATTCCCATAGCGTGAGGGCCACATTATGGAAAGGTATTATCCACGATGGGCTTTTTCAGACTCATTCGTCCGAGGTGGAATTCCTTTGAAAAGGTCCCTTCTGATTGGAATAACTTCTACAAGCGGCAGAAATCCAGTAGAAATATGCCGTGGATTGAGTTTACTAAATCATGGAAAGATAAGAGAAAATGTTGGACTGAGGAAAATGAAGTAATTAGAAAAAATTTACTTTATGGTATTGGATTGACAATAGTCATAAAATGTCAAAAATATTTGAGAGATTTGGAAGAAGAGTTATTTCAAACATTCGTCCTGATAATGATTATAATATACAAAATATGTTGTTCTTGGATGGAAAATGTATATAATAGATAGAATATTCATATATTTTAGCAGTTATGTGTATATTTCTTGCTTTGATGGTAATGACATTCATTGAAAGAATTTAATGATTTCCTATTTGCTTTGTATAATTCCAAATATGAGTTCCCATTAAGGATGTTTTCTTTTTCTCACATTATATCACACGCATTGAGGAGACATATCGATTTCTTTTACTTTTTATTTAATTTTAGGCTATTTAGCTTCAATTTTTTATCATCCATAATATAATATCACTCTTATCTTACGCAAAAGATAATAATATTTACTTAAATAAGCTATTTATTCTATAAGTGCGTTCCATTTCAGTAAATTTATAATATGAAATATTCTTTCAAGCCTCGGAAAAATTTGACTTTTGGTTTAAATTTAAGTGATACAACACTATGAAGGTTCAATATATACAGAAACAATCGCGTCAAACCACCGCCCTGTTGTGAAAATGCATTTCGGTTCCTCTTTGTGTAACTTGGTTACGGTAAATTAACAGTTCGTATCGCAAAATTTCATAACTGGGCTCATAACTGAACTCGAGTTTTACAAGATTCAAAAGTCATCGCCTTTATTACGCAACATTTAATGCTTTGAATAAAAGTATTATAATTGCAGGAAAATACATCCGGGCAGTGGTTACAGTAATTATGTTGGTACTAGAAAAACTTTAATCAATTGTGGTTTGATGGCTTCTTTCTTTACTTACGGAAAATTAAAATTTCGAAAATTCCTCATGGAAACCTTGCTTTCAGAATTCAAAAAGATGAGAAAGCAACTGAGTTAGAATCTCGAATGCATAATTTACGAGCCCTCCACCGATAACAGTTGATGCAAATTTGATCCGACACAATGAGGAACACAAAGCTATTTATTTATAAGAAAATCGTTCATCATTCCCAAATATCCGCTGAATGCTGATTGAACTTCTCCACACAGTTTACAGTATATAGACGATATACTGTTTACGATGGGCGATTAAAGTCGTGGAGCGATGTAATAGTTGGAGCGTAAGCATCAAAGTTACGAGGGCTCTCAGCATTTCGATTGCTTCCTAAACGAAAACTGGGAATAACGGTTCGGTAAAATTTGATGAAATTCCTCGGAGCAAGCGAGATATGCTAATCCTATTACGATGAACTTCCACACAATTAAGCGAGTAAGCTCACGCTATGGGCTTAGGAAAATTCACCCGCTAACCAGAAAACGACGAAACTTAACAGATCCTCAAGCATATTGAAGCTTCTATTACATCATTCAAGAAGACTTCTCTATTACTTGAAGCCTTGGGAATTTTCGAGGTCTGCCTACATAAATTACTTTGCGAGATCTTTGTGATTGAAGCTGGAGCTTGCCTAAATATTGAAGGTAACTGTTCCCACGTGGAGTCTCTTGAAATCGTTTGCGATGGCAAATCAAAATAGAAAGAAAAGAAAATTGGAACACTGAAGGCGACAGACTACTATCGGAGTGATAAAATAACTCACGGATAAACCTTTAAGAAAGAGAGAATGATTTTTCGCATCTCATGATAAAGATACTGCGCTTTAACAATTTTTCATAAAACGAACAGGGCTCGAGTGACCGAAGAACAAAATCGGAAGAGCGCTTGCACACGATTCTATGTTCAGCGCACCAGCAAAGCATAATATACATCCCTGAAGTTATCATCAAGGCTGAGGTAAGAGACAAAGAAAAATGACATTTATTAATGCGCGGGGATGAAGACCAATCCCAGATAAGTATTAAAGTGGCTTATCTGTAAACTTGGGGCGGCCGGCTTCAACGGCCTTCAATCGACTCCCGATATCTGATATACTCCTTGTAATATCATTTGAATCCCTAGGGGTCGAATCCATGTAGCTAAAGAAGCAGTAGGTAAAGTGCACGTAGAAACACAGATTTGAGAAATACTGATTTCTCATGGAACATAAAGATATAATGAGCTTCTCCGAGTTAACGGATAAGTGGTTTAAACCTATTGATCTCTAATTGGATATTCACTTACACCCTAAAAGAAGAATTTTTCCCCTGCTCCTCCTCTTCAGGGGTGAAGATAAATTTCAAGGGGTATAGTTAGCCAGTGGCCTATGTAAAATGGAGTCAGTGCGTAATGAATGGCTGAATTTCTTGTCCATGTGATGAAATTCGTCACGAGAACTTATAAAATGTAACAGCATTTATATAAGGATGTTACTCCGCTGCAATCAACCTTACTTTGATTTTTCAAAGAGAAAAAGAACAACTTCCTATTACTGTAACAAAACAGAATGGTCCAGCCGTCAAACTAAACAAACCTTGATTGCTACAAATGTCGTCATCGTTCAATGCAAGACAGAAAAATAGCAGGAGACAGAGCAACAGACGATTGATCGTTTTCTTTTTATCATTAGCGCATGAATAAGTATAGAAATCGAAAGAAGGATCCTTTGCAAATTATAATTAACTCTGGATTGATCTTGGAAACAAATTTCAGTGTTTGGAGTGTTGATGCATGTAGCTTTTTGATTGAAGACCTGACGAACTGGAATTGTTATGACTACATACATGCAAAACTGGAAGTAACAATGAAAGTTTTTATCTTTACGTGGAAAAGGAATTCGATAAATAGTGTCTCGGTTAAGAGTGGATTTATAGAAGTAAAAAATCTGGTTAAAAGTGCTTCGACGATTAGATCATTTCGCACGAGGGCTTCCATCGGGGTTTGAACCCGGGACCGCTCCCACCAAAGTCGCTGCACATATCTGGGAGCCGATGAATTTACGTCAGTTGATATTATTATGGAAAATTTAATAACTCGAATGAAGAAAAGTTAATGAGAGGAAAGAATTAAGTTAGTAGGCTAACGATTTGTAATGAAGCAGAGACAGAGTGAAATAAAAAGGGATTTATAAGAAGGAAGCAATGGAAAAGACTATGGTGAAGGGATGAGTACGAAAGAGTGATTTCGTAAGGGAGATGAAGTTGACAGCTTTTCAATTTTCTTTAGGGACACGACGGCAGCGTTGAATATAGCCAAAGACCACACACATTCGAAGAAAAAATTTCGATTTCCGGAGAAAATCGTATTGATGAAGATTCCGAAAGGAACGGATATAGACAGAAAAAGAAGGTACGCAGACACCTTATAACACGATACTAAAGCACTTACAAGTTTAATTAGATACTTAAGGGGACCCGGGTAGCCAAGAGGCAGCACATTAACCTTTGGTGAAAGTGGTCCCAGGATCAATTCCCGCTGGGAGCCCGTCGGTGCGAAACCTTAGTTTTCAAAGCACTTTTAAGAATACAACTCCGACGTAGATATTTTATTAAAAAGAGGTTGTTAGTTCGATATAATATTGTTTACTTATGCAATTCGCTCCTTTTCGGAATGATTAATCATGATTAAATTTCACTTCTACTAAAAATTCGTTTTATTTTACTAATCTATTACTTAAATGATCTCAAATGTCTCACGTTCACTACTTTGTCTATTTATAACAAAGTGAAAGAGTAGTAAAGCGTAGCTCCTTATATCTAGCTGATTTCTCCAAACTAGAAGTTCCCCGCAGATGGGTTTATCTGAGATTATATATACACGCACACTCATAAGAAGCAGTGGAGTGAGTAAAGACGACTTTTTCGCCGTCGGCGGATTTGCTTCTGGCGCTCTAAGATAATTTTATACAGGATAAGCTTGCAGTTAAAAAAAGTTTTCAAAATGAAAAACTGATTTCTCAGACATTGTTTGGGAAATTCTCTCTTGTTTATTCTTTTAACCGGATGGTTTTTCAAACTTAGAGTTTTCTCAATAACCTCTCGTTTGTTGTCATAACCCTTATTTACAAAGGTGATGAGAATAAACTAACTTTCAAACTAATAACGTAAGCATTTATTTATTACTCTTTAATATTAAACCATAAGATAATCAAAACTTCAAATGAGTAATATATAGATAGAAATTATTATTTCTACGTTGAGACTCAACGGGCACTTCAGGTAGCATAATATAATATAACATAATATTTTTAGACGTTGCATGTATATAAGAACTAGGATATCGACGCTGAATACAAAGTAAAGAAAATCATGATCTGTATCAGCAAGTAAGAACGGTGGCAAAGGAAAAGCGAGAGAAGGCAGTAGGATGAAAGAAGAAATTTAAGATGCGGAACATGAACATCCTGAAAGGAATGAAAGATGAGTGGAGCCGGAAAAAGCGGAAGAGGAAATATTGCGTGTGGGGGAAAGGAGAGAAGGAAAAGATGAAGGATAGGGCAACGGAAATTTAAGAGGACGGAAAAGACAGGTCCGAATATGGGATGGGTCAAGGACAAAGTGACACTGGCTATTTCAAGAGACCTTTGTATACCTTTCTCTGTCTGTACTTCTCACCATCTACGGCATCCAATGTCTGTTTACTGAATGCTGAAACAAGGAAAGCGATGTTGCAATGAACTATAAAAAATGCGAAATAGCAAAATCTACTTATTTACAATGTATGTATAGATTTGATACATCGATGAGTTATCACTGAGTATGATTAGAAATTATCTGAAGAAAATTCTTCCAATGGAAGCTATTTAGCTAAAAGAAGTGAATTGGAATTAGTTTGATCATGGTTCGTCTCAGTTCCTTTCCAAAACTGAGCATAGTTTTTAGATTACTTTAATATCAAATACGTATAAACTACATAAAATTATATTTAAATGCTAAATTACAAAACTCATCGTTTTATTGATAATAAGCTTAAAATAATAATAAGCTAGATCTAAAATTATAATTATTACTAATGAATAGAATATTATCATTACATACTATATATTATATAAAAACAAGTATTTGTCCTTAACGTATTAATTAAGTCGTTTGCCGCAGTAACGTATCATGCTACATATTCATCTCAGTCATTATTACATATTCATCATAGTCAGTCCACAACAGTGTAAATATCAGTGGTTTTCTCGAATATTAATGGGAAAAAATACTCAAAAAACAGATGTCCAATTTAAAATTCAGAGGGAAACTCAATCATAGTTAGAAAATGCTAAATTAATGGAAAGGGGATTTCTTGAGGAATCGAGAGACCATACTGGAGGAGAATTGATGATGAAGCTGAATCGAACGCCTTAGAGATAGCATCAATAGAAATCTCTATTCTTAGACGATGAAATAGTCCCGTAATAATGCGACTTCTGAGTGAGGATAGCGAAGAATATCATTGCTGGCTTTGATTAGACCTTTCATTTGACTTGAACGCATCAAATATGCAGAAGAACAGTTCTCCTATTCTATCCAAATTAGGCTCCACGAGGTCGACCCAACTTCGAATGTGAAATGCAATTCGTCCGATGAAAACCCATGATTCCACAGCTCCCGAAATGATGAAAGTTAGCCCGAGTAGAATTAGCCCACTAATTCACGAATGACGAGCTAACCTTGGGAACAGAAGGATCGAGGCAGTTCAGAAAATGAGAGATTCTTTGGGATCATCTGTTGAATTCTCCCAAAGTCAATAGAAGTCCCCGCTAAGGGGTGACGAGGACGTGATTCTCATTCCAAGAATCATCGAATACTCCCGGAGGATTTTACCGACTTCATTTCTGGAGAGAGTTTGCGACAGTTTCTCTCTCTTTATGACTTCATGAAAGAGTGACTTCGGGAGAGAAGTAAAATCTGGGGGATGAGAGGTGATTCATGGAAAAACAGATCGCATTTCGGGTTGCTTCAGAATAGCCGCCGAGATGTATCCTCAATCCTTCTTCGTTAATTATACCACTCTTCGCTGGTCTGAGAAAAAGGTACGGAAATTCTCTCCTCTTTCTTTGTGAGTAGAGGCAAAATATTTGTTTTGTTTATCAAAATGCCACTACAGCTACTTATAACTTATGGAATTTGGCGTATGGCAGGGGGTGCATGCACCTTATGTCTATTTCTCTAATCGATTGCTGTCGCTTATCGTTCAAAGAAATAACGAATTTTTGAAATAATTAGTCTAAGAGTCTATTTATATGATTTTTATCGGGGTGCAGATCGTTCCAAGTAAGAGGAGAGACACGATTTCCGTAACGTCATCCAAGAACGTACTTAATCTGTATTTATAGAGTAAAGCCTTAGTTTGAGTCTTTTTTCTTAGATCCTCCTTTGAAAATTCCTGTGCGTCTGGGGAACACTGCTGTTCATAAAAATTATTTCTAATTCTCAAATATAATAATAATAATAATAAATCGTCTTTATTAAGTAAATATAGGACTCTGTAAGCAAATTTTGTATTTTATCAAACCTGTAAAACTTTATCATCGGATTAATTACACTTAGACGCATATCTTGTGGAATTCGGCGTACGGCAGTGATTTACCACTTGAAGAAATCTAAAAATATTCGAAAGACCGGAATCTTTTCTTCTACCGAACGAATGAATTATACACACGATCTTTATTCATATCCCATTAACGTGTCTTTTCGGAAGAGGATCCAAAATGAAGCTTGAAAATTGTCCCAATCCTTCCTTCCTTGTGGAAAAATTTGGCACCGACCTTTTGTCGAACTCAGAACCATTATGGAGATGTAATTGCATATAAAATTTCGGAAGTATGTCTTTTAACGTTTTCAAAGTTTCAAGTTAATGAAATTTTGGGAAGTACCTTAATATATCAATAAATTCCTTCAAAATTCCTTCCTTCTTCAAACAAAATATACCTTGCAAATGAACTGCAAGTGAAGTACTACTGTAAGCAGTAGGACCCTTAGATTTTATATTATGTGCTAATTGAGGCAAGGGGATATCGCTCAGAAAGGTCTGCCTAAGCGAGTCAATAATTATCATAGCTTTCCCTATGAAATGCTTAAAAATAATACACAGTAAAGCTTATTATATGGGCATAAGAATCCGTAATTGGACTAATTAATGCATGAATGCAAATAATCACGTGCTCACTCAATGAAATATACTTCTCCGTTTCCATAACATACTGAAAATAGACGAGGCTATATAACAAATGCTTTTTAACTTATTTCATCCCTCTGGAGAGTTTCAGCGAAACCGGCTTAAAAGAGCGTCCCACAGGAGATGATCATCTGAATCCCTTTGTAGAAGGATTCAGTTCCCAGGAGTTGGGCGTCACTCGGCTATTTGGATGGATTAGAATAAACATTGGGAGTAGCGATAAAAGGGACTGAAATGGCTTTCTGGAAAATGATAATAAAAACTCCTCACGCAATCGCGAAGAGCGGCAGCTAAGGGACAGAAAAAAGGAAAAATAAAAGTTGGGATGTTTGAAAAGTTTCTGTAATAGTAAATGGAGCTGAGACGTTTTGCTTTTATCCATCTCGTTGAGGTTAAGGGATGATAAAAACATAAAAAGGCGAAAGAATGGTAATAAGAATTTTGTTGTAGATAAAAACGGAGCGGTACCATTCCATGGTGCACTAGACATATCTATCTACAACCACTGCAAAATCAATAGATTTATGATTTGAGGGACAAAGAATCTCAGCTAACCTCAGTTAACTGATGAGTGACGCTTTTAAAGAATTTTTTGACCAATATTTTATTCGGTGTTTTCCAGACTTGGTTACAAAATGTGGATTCGGCTCACAAATGAATAAAAGATTTCGCGCGATGCATGCCACCAGCACAAATTATCAAAAATTTTCAACGGATTTGGATATTTTCCAATGTAACGTTTGGTAGTTTGCGTGTCTTTTATTTTATTTTTACTTTTTTACTGTTCC
Organism: Pachydiplax longipennis; assembly: GCA_036926295.1. NCBI lineage: Eukaryota > Metazoa > Arthropoda > Insecta > Odonata > Libellulidae > Pachydiplax > Pachydiplax longipennis. Next base: position 18,697,610 of record JAVFKF010000012.1, read on the forward strand.
TCAACTTAAACACGAAAAACTTAAATTTTAAAAACTCAATTTTAGAATTCCTATGCTCAGCATGTCCTATATAATTTTAAGGTTCATAACATCTATTTATACCCCGTTCCTTAGCTGGTGTTTTTCTGTAAAATTGACTTTTATCATTCGCTTCTGGAATTGTTTGCCAATTTCAGACCTTCTATTTACTGCTTGAGCACAAAATATCAAAAATATTCGAAGCAAATTGGACGCTCTCCATTACAGCGTTATGATAGTTTTCTTGGCTGTGTTTTTGCGTAATTTTCAACCTGGGACCTTTTGAGAAATCTCATTTCGTCTATTGAAGATTTAATAAAGTCTGTTTTTGCGTTGTTTCAAATCAGAAACTAAATTGAAATACGAGACGCGGGCTGCTGAATTTCCTATCCATTTGTGTTGACCCAGTTTTGATAGTCAGTTCTATAATTTTATTTTGCCATATCCCTCGATGCGAGAGATTAAAAGTTCCTGTAAATCGATTCCCTATACACTTCATTTACGAATGATTTATCTTCGATCCAAGGCAATTTTTTTAAATGTCAAATCTTCTTTGTAAGTAAAGCAGAAATCCTGTGGGTTTGTGTGTTTGTCTTAGAGTCCGTAACGTTTACCCGATTTGTGTCAAATCTTGCATAAGTGTTCCCTTAGACCAGAAACGAAGTAATGTTGCATTTTTATTTGCGAATTTTGCTAGAATCGAGCGAAGATCGCTCAGATTTAATTTCAATAACGTATACCTGTAAAGTTAATTTTTATTCTACACAACCGGAATCAAGGAATTGATGCAAAACCCTTCATTTCTAAATCTGGCATTAGTAGCTTTCATTTATTCATTCCACATCTGTTAAATTACATCACTTAACCGTAACACCATCCAGAGCAATATAGCATTCAAGACGAACCATTCATCCATTGTTATTATTATTATTACTGGGCTCTTTTGGCTAGGTTAGGCCAGAATGGCCACTCTTCGATATAAATTTCACAGATATTCCATGTAAACATACAAAATTAATTCAAAACTAATGTACTGTTAACTAACATTTAATGAGAAAAATCAAATACAAACAAAAAAGAAAAGATATAAAACGTATACAATTTGTAAATCTAATATATACAGTATACAAATAGATACATAGAAAGTAAATGATTATGTTTCAAACTAAATATAAATACAATTAAATGTAAAAAGTGCTGGGCTCTGAGAAAAAAGCCCTCAACTGAAAGTCTACGGAGGAAAGCCCACGATGCGGGAAAACGCCCACACAAGAATGAGAGCAAAATCATTACTATTTCGGGCAGAGGTATATATTTACTACCTATTAGAAGATTCGTGATACGGTTAAAAGTTTAACGACTAGCAATTGCTTACAGATATATAAATATTTAACTTAAGGTGTGTCTGTAAAATATCTAGCAAGGAAGGCAGGTCAAACCTGAACCCCTCCTGTATTAGCAGTCAAGTCTTTTTACAAATTTAAATTTCGTAATAGTTCACAGCATTACCATTCCACATTAACCTTTCGAGTATATTCGACGGTAATTAATGGGAAGACCAGGGTAATGTATCAAAAAAGTTATTAAATGACATACAGTGAGGGGTAAGGGAAGAAACATCAATGAGAACTGGTCAAAGTAAGAACTTCTCTTGCACATGAACCTACCAGCTTCGTGCATCTAGGAAGTGATAGGTCCAAAGATTGAGAGCCCATCAACCCAACGAGTAACCTGGTTTTCATATAAAGGAACTGCTTCGGAAAACCTTGCCTAACTAGTTCACGAGCAATAACCACGATGGAGTAATGGAGCCCAGCGATAGCTGCTCATGACCTTCCACGGACCAATTTCTTGGGTGTTTGCTTTTTGCTGCCTTAATTGCACGTGATTCATACACACATCAAGTATAGTGGTTCTATGAGGAGTCTTTAAGGGAATAAAGTGCTCGTCATATAAACCTGTTGCTGTCCACAATACCATTCCATCAGCCGTTCCTCCACAACCTAAATTGCCCGTGATTCCCTTCGGTCCTCTTACCCTGCCCTCCTTTTCCAGGCTTTTATTCTCCCCTGAGAGCCCTACTATCCGAGGCGCGACCCTCAACAAATTGACCTTAACCTCCAAATCGGGACACTTCTCTCTTTCGCCCCATTTTCGTTCCCGTTTCAAGTTCTCCCGAGAGTTCTCACGGCACCGTTTCCTATATCAGTTCCTTTCCATAGCCCACATTCTTCGTGAAAGGGGTCAAAATATTCCGATGGAAGAAAACTAAGCTATGAGTTCATACCTAACGCCTTTCCTAAGAGATGTGAAATTCGATGACTGAATTTTTCGGCAAACTTTCTTCTGGAACGTGTAGGAAATTTGGGTCCGTGGTTCAATTCGTGATACTCACAATCTTCCTGCTGCCTTCTATTGAAGAGAAAATATTTATTCGCATTTTGGCAAAGGTAATGGGAAAATGTGTACGATGTAATCCACTGCTTGGGTAGTGACTTTATGATAGGACTCCATGAAGGACTCCACCAAGAAAAGAGGTTAATTATTTCCTTTTGACGTGGTCTAGCGCGTGGTTATGATAACATGAAAGTTAGTGTAAAACTTTTAATCCTCATTTGATACGAAAGTTAGTGAGATAGGAGTGATTCTTAGTAATTGCATTAATTGAGTACCTCATTTATTTGAGTCACTTCTGAATGAATTATATGAAAAATGGTTGTCAGAGTATCTTTGTGCCGCACTTACGCAGAATTTTTCAGCTCATGTAGTTCTGGATAAGCGAGGAAAGCAACTTCACTCATCATCCTAACTGGTCACCTAACTCACTCCTCTCCTAATATTAATGCAGTCAAAGATAAAAGGGTTGAGGATATAACCAGCCATCGGACCGATGAATGTACAGACGAGTGGGTATAACTTACTAGTCACATGCTACGATATTATGCGTTTTAAATGTGTAGGAAACGGTTTTGTGGTAACTTGGTGACAGATAGCCGGACGAAAGGACAGCTTGCCGACAGCCAAAGAATCGAAAAGACATTTCGCACACGGTAAACCAGTCGAAAAGGCAACTAGGTGTAGCTTTACTGGGAAACATGATGAAACAAAAATTATACTGGTCAAAACTTTCATAACAGTCATACCATGCTCATAGGTGATACCACGTTTGGAATAGATAACTTTACAGTAAGTACTGAAATGACTATGTATTCTTGTTATACGAAAATAGACAAATTCCATCCTCAACCAACACAACTCAATCAAATCCGATTCAAAGAATTGCTCAGCTGAGCAATGTATATAGTATTTCTTGCCCTGGCATCCTAAATCTTGGCTACACCTTTTTCTCCCAACATTAATACTTTCGACAGAGTTACAGTTTTTCTTCAGAATTATTAAACCGGATGCTTCATCTTTATGCCAGAATTCCAGCGGAACTATGAGATCTTGCTTTGAATTGAATTTTCCGTCAGGCCATGGAAAAAACTCATTCTTCATTCATTCTAAGTCGTTACGTTGCATATCATTACGTCAAATTCTCTTTCGACTGTCCTTTCTTAACATGTTTTTAGCTTCCACGTTCCTAATAGCTCTTCTCTTTGCCTCCTCCGCTTCGCTTCTCTATCTAGACTTTCACTCTTTAGACGTTCTCTTTTCTTTTGTGTACCCTCCTTATTAAATTCCCTTTCACTTCCGGATGATCCTTTCTTATTACCTAAAAAGGACATTTATTCGTATAGGATGACCTTACACTAAGTAAATTTACTGCTGCCTTCCATCCTCTTCGTTCGTTGCCATCCAATATTACGTTTTTATATTCCTAAAAGCTTCTGTGTGATAGTTTTATAATTTATTTTGGTAAGTTTTCTCTCCTCTAAATGTGAGAATTGGGAGAAATAAATAATCTCATGGAATGTAATCGTCAAGCATCTTCTATTTCTATTATTTATCAGATAATAATCGTTACTGTTGAGAAGTTCCATATTTCCATAAAAGCTCTTCTTCTGTTTCCTATGTACCAATATGTGTGAAGTTTTAGCAAAGAATTTTTTAAATTTTAGTGATATCTTCTATTTTTTTATATCTATTCTCTATCAAAGCGACAAGCCTTATTGCTGCCTAAAGGAACTAGTATCTTCTGCCTGTTCTCATGAGTTTACAGTATATTCCCTAGGAAAGACAAAATGAAAAAAGTCTGATAGGACCGGTACTCGAAGCTGGATGTTCTACTTAAGAGGCATGGGTTTCAACCAATTGAACCGTATACAGAGAATTTGTGGGCAATGACGTGCGACTTCGTCCGATTAACTGACAACGTTAACGGCAACGGTTTTGTTGAAGCACCATACAAAGAGTTCGAGTTTATGGCGGCCTTTTTTCATGTCCGACTTTCCGTGGGAATTTTATTTTTCTTAGGTGCATGCCTTTACGTGCAAAGTTACATTTTATCCTTGTACTTAATTTTATAGTATCTGGTTTCTCAGATTCTTGTCTGGATTTTGTAGATACACATATTTTATCTTCGGTCTCTCATGTCTTTCTTAACACCATTCCTCCCGATATTGCTCTAGCAATTACGTTACTACTTACATGTGTTTAAATTTCTCAGCATATGACCAAACGTTATCACCCTTCGTCTTTCTATTTTATTTATCAGTTCTCCCTACATTTAAATTTTCAGCACTTTTCGTTCTTCCTTTCACCGAACCAGACTTTTAGCATATTTATCCGTATCTACATTTGTCCACTTTCATGCGGACCCTCTTGATATTCCTTAGTGTTAATTACTTTCAGAAGAAGAAACCTTTTCCCTGCTAATCAATTTCTGCACTTTAGAAGATAAGTTTTTCCGTGAAAAATTTGTTCATTAAGGGGTATTTTTAACCTTAGATAAATTAACTGTTGTAATTACTCAACCTCTTGTCACCAAATTGTTTTACAGGTCGCTTTATCTATTATCTTCATTTTCGCTCTAAGCAATACAAGTTGCTCATAGAGAGATATGATACCTTATTTTCAAGTATATTTAAAATTCTATGTCACAAACGCGGCCCATCTTGTTTATATTTTTTGTTTAAAAATACCTGATAGCTGCATGGGAATGAAGGCTTGAAATTCCTTGATTCATACAGGGCTGGATTCATTTTATTATTCATTTATTGACACTCAACATATTTGCTACAGTGAATATAGAAACAATAACATCTAAAAGTATTGATGTTTCATTGATTCTACTCGTGATCATTTCTATGGAATATGTAAATATAAGCACTTCTTTCATTAGGTTAAAACCACCCAAAAGAGGTTCCCTTGTGTGAAGACTTCGAATCAAACAGAAGGAAAGCGCAGATAAGAGTCAAGAGATATACGAAATACTCAGAATTCGAAAAGGAAGGCAAGATTCGAGAGATGAGTTTGAGGAAAACTAATCTAAATTTGATATAAAATGTCAACATGTAGATATCGCGCAGAAGATGATGAATATCATTCTCGAACTTTCCAGTAGATTAATTACATCAATGGAGCGGGATGTTGGATGATTTCCCGAATCGAAAATAACATCATGAGAGGAAGCCCCTCGTGGAATATTTTTTTTTCGGGAAAGTCTCGGCGCCAAAACTTCCACGTTATAGCGTAATCTCTTTCTCAAAATATCTACCTCTAGCGAAATGCTTTCTTTTGAGATCACGCAGAGACACACTCAACTCATGCTTCGCGACCGTCTAAGCCTAAGGCAATCTATCAACCCTATGGCAATAGCAAATTTAATGTACATACATGAATCGATTAAAAACAAATAATCAAACAAAATCACATAAAAATAATCAAAAAATGACATACCAATTATAATTTTACCAATTATCAATTCTTTACCTTTCACTACTTCACCATTACTATTTCAATTTACCTATTATATCTGAACTCTTTTATTATGCGAAGACATGAATCCATAGTAGCAAGTACTCTCATTTATAGGATTCATCTTTTTTCTACCCAATCTTACGCCTTCCTTCTCCTCGAGGGTGTTATTTATTGACAGTCTCAATTGAAACTTATTCCTTTTATTTTCTATCACGCAATATTGTACCCATATTTTTAAATTTATAGTGATTTATTATGGTTGTATGTATCTGTGCTAAAGTATTTTTATGCATTACCATACATATTCACAACATTTCTTTGTGTATTTGTAATTATCCTTCCAATGTATTATCTTCCGAGAACTTTTCCATTCTATTACGATTAAATCCCAGTTTCTCCTAAAAATAAAAACATATGTGTAATTAAACCTATTACCAATCATTTTACATATTATCATAACGGAAAGCTGCGAAGATATGTATTTGCTATGCGAGCGATTGATAGACTGATCAACTTGATCGCTCTTTCTTTTAACCATATGCGAATCCGAGTTGATCCGGAGGAGAATTTCTTATGCGGATACATTGATATCTCGGTAAATGAGTAATAAGCTAACCCGGCTATCAAATTTTTCTGTTGACAAAGATTTTTTCGTTGCTTTTTCAGACTTGGCTAACGAATGTGGATTCAGCTAACAAATATTTTAGCAGATTCCCGTAAAATAGGAACGGCCAAAAAATCGAATAATTCGATTACTTGCTTTTATCGAATAATTCGCATAAAACGATTAAATTTTTCATACTTTCCTTAGCGCACCGATCAACCGAATGATTGTATTTAGTTTTTTATTCTTTCTTCTCCACTGAGGGAACCATTCGATAGATTTGATGATTCACTCGCTTCACGATATCGAGTGAAAGCATACATGGGAAGATCAGAAAACAGAAATTGCTTTAATCCGAAATTTCGATGATATGATGTATTCACTATATATTTTACTTTCCATATTCCTTCATACATTTGAGTAGCTGTTCATCTCAGTGATTTGTGATTTATTGCCCTTTTATAGCTTGCTCTTTACCATTCAGCTCATCTATAAAGAGTGGGCTTCATCCAGAACGAATCAAACGATTTTCTAAAGAAACATATTTAAAATCAAGTTTCGTCTAGTGGATTCAATTCCAAATCGAATTAACTTCGTTAGCCAAGGTACCAGTATGCAGTGTATTTCTGCAACGTATTCCATTGATAAATAACTAATCGCAGAGAAAATGGAGCACAAATAACTGAAAACCCAAAGCACGTGGCTCAGATAATATGCGGTACACCGAGCATATCATCATAGCCCATCGGCTGCAAAGCTCTTCTCTGGAGCATATTTTGAGGAGTTTTCGAAATCGAGAGCAATCTCTTCGTAGGAAGCTTTTAACCTTATCGCCGCGAAATGAAAACTTCCTCCTGGGGAGGCTTCCACGATTTCAAAGTGCGCCATTGGTTAAAGAAGCTATTTCTCGAAAGCTTGTGTTTATTAAGTGTAGAGCGAAAGGCAGCTCTCTTATATCCTCAGAGTTGCTGAGGTTAGAATTGCGGAATCCCAAAGCACTCAGTTATCGAGGATTTTGAATTTCAAGCGTCGAAAAGAAGCTACGCTCAGGGAATCCGGATGTTTACGTCAAAGGAGAAAAGATCAGTTCACCACGAGATACAGAGAAATCTGTTTACTTATTTTGGTGTAGCATTATCAAAAGTAAGATGCGAATAATCTATGTACAGCGGCAAACATCAACGTTTTCCAATTATTCAAACTCCAGCAGTAAAAAGATTTCTAGATTTAATTTAACTCTCACTTCCCCTCTGATATCACACTTCATAATTACATTGATTGATGTAAAGAGTATCAAAAAAGAAACACAAACAGCCATGCCTTAGCGAAGGGAAAACAGATTATTAGGGTTCCAATTCTTCTGATTAATTCATTCCTAAATTAATTTTCCCCTGTTACCTAGCTTATCCATGAACAGATTGAGAGGAAAACGTTAATTTCTTAACCTCGGGTACTCTAGCATGCGAAAGCATAGCGTAATCTGTGGAAAGAGAAATTTTAACAACGATGAGAATCACGTCGATTGTAGAGCAATAAACGAATACAAGATAATCATGCTCGTGTTCACCTAATACTGTTATGTGCTTATTTAGGAAATTACTCGTTTATGATTGATAAACTCTTATTTAGACGATAACTAGTGAAATGCCCTGACAAAATGATGGCATTTAATTTGACTTATTTAAAATGTATATCTATCACGGTGTGCATATGTGGTCATCCTAAAAAAAATGTATGAACTGTAAGTTCATAATATTCTAATGTACTTCTGATATAGGTCTGAATTAACCGTGCAGGAATGGTAAATTGAAAAATAAATAAGATCGGATTTAACAATCGCCTTAGTCGTCAAGGGAATGAGCTGTTCACGATTACGAAATTTTCTTTTAATTTATCATGATTATCGCAAATTCGAATCGAAAACAATATTCCACTGCTAAAACGTCTTCATCCAATTTTCATTCTTTCGATACTTTCTCTATTTCGTATGGCCCATAATTCTAATATATATTTGTGAAAGAAATGAAGTCTGCAACAAATTCAAACGAATATTACATGAATTTCTAATGGGAGTATTTTCAAGCCGTACAGAGTTAGACATAGAATACTTTGATAAAAAGCGATTAACTTGCATAACAAGATACGTCTCTAATGCATCCTGCAGTTTTATTCTTCTTTCTTTCTGGAAATTGCGAGAGGTTTACTTTTAATTTCAGTAAACTATTATGTGCCCAAAATATGCAATTTCTATTTTTAAAAGTTAATAGAAAAACAATCAGAATAAAACAGAAGGCACGATTCCCTTCAGCGAACTTTAAAAACTTTACTCGTTTTTGGTAGAATTAAGACTTCCGAAATATTTCGAAAATATTGCTCTTATTTGAAAAGAGGGGCGATGAAGTTGTTGGACTTCCCTGATTCCTTTTTATTCAACTGAAACTCAATTCGCGCGACCTATTTTGAGGCATTTCAAAGAGAAACAAAGTTCTTCTTCTGTATGTAATGAAAACCCGCCAAATTAATGATGCCGAGGCACGCTTTTCATGTCTCCAATAACAACTGAAATTTTAATGAACTGAAGTACGGTTAAATATGCAGTCGAAGAATAGTAAGCAAGCGCGCTCGTATCGGAACTCTGAGATATTCTTTGCGTTCGGAAGAAATGTTCTTTCCTCTCCTAGACCATAATACACGCAGGTAGACTTCAATGGCAAAATGAAAGCAGAAAACAAATGTGCTAAAAAGCGATTCTTCAACAAAATTTGGGAAAAAGAATAGTAACTGACATTTTCGTTGTAGTGCACATGAATTTAGAACCTAGATACATATTCAGAGACAGATCACTCTACATTTTTTCATTCTATAACCAAGACACAATGAGTCATCAAGCATATAAATATTTTTCTATAAAATAGCTTAGCAAATAATAAATAATTTACCTGCATTTTGTGGCTTAAAGCCGTTTCAACAAGCTTATCTCAAATTTGTATTTGATAACTTTTTCGTTGTCTTTTTTCTACAATGTTATCTTTAATTATAATAAGTTATCATTGCTAAGAATTAGTTCAACTGAATATAAAGACGACAGTAATTATTTCATTTTGTTGATTTAACGTTAATTAATTTCAAAGTATATAAATAATAGACTAGAGATAGAGGAGATAGAAATGGTTATACCGACAAGACATTATCTTTAGTTTGTTAACGACTTCCGTTGAACTTAGTAAGACTAAGTTTGTTCTTCTCATTTCCATAATGGAAAATTATCACAACGTTAAGGCCGAACTGGTGGAATCTATTTGCTGGACTGTTATCCTCACTGAGTTAGGTCGCTGCAATGGAATGTTTGTATGATTGAGTCCTTCATTTCTTAGAACCTACAAAGAGATTTTTTATAAAAAGGAATAGTTTTTCAGGTATGCCAACGTTCCCTAATACTTCATCACTAACCTGAAAAATTACGTTTACACATTCCAACTTTAGAAAATTCAATTCGCAGGGAAATATTTCAGTTTTGCCTACTTTATGAAGAATCACTCCGGGTAATTAGATGAAAAATGGACCAGATTATCGTAAACAAAGTGTTTCAGACGGCCTCAACGAAACCTAGCAACCATAAGACTTGTTATGGTTACCATGATAAACAGAAATGTTAAATAACTCGTAACCATAGCGTCAAAGCTAACTTAAATTGACTTTGGCCATTTTGTAATTTTCCCATCAAATTGAATTTTCGAAGACGCGAACGTGAGTGACACTCTTTGGTTGGCGTCGAGAAGGGAAGTGAGAAGCAGTTACGAAACATCTCTTCCTGGAGTTAATAGGTTAGGAAATGAAGCAAAGGATGGAGAAGTAAGCCCTCTAGGATACGACGAAATAAAACTTCTTACCCGACTTCCTGCAGCGGAAAATTTCAATCTCTTAATTAATATCATCAGTTTAAATAAATCAGTAAGGCATATATTTTTCTAATCCTTTAATGGATAACACTAATTAAGACGACCTAAAAACAATGCCCTTGGAGTTTCGCACCCTTTTAAATTGTTAAGCGAATTGCTAAGTCTTTTCGGAGAATCAAAGGAATAAATAATCCTACAAACTAATTCATAGTATAATATACTTCTTTTTATGGCATAATTTTGCGAAGTAACAAAAAATCAATTATGCTAGGATGTATATTTTGCAGTATTACTATACCCTAGGGGCTAAACAGCTCCTCCTGCTATATAAACTTGATTGATTGAGGTTTAATATCATGGAATACCGTAAATCTGATCCTTCCCTTCTTTTGTTCCATTTAGCTTTATCGTAACATAGAAATGATTTGGATTTTTAATTTACTTTTAATGGATTCAATAAAACTTTTTATCAAGTTACTTCATATAGCTTATCTTTAATTTTCCTTAATATTTTTCAATACGATTCTAGTCACATTTTTGCTGCAGGGTCTAGTCAAAATACTCCTTTATTGCAATTATATTTAGATATAAAACCCACGAGCAGCGAGTGGCGTATGATAGAGGAAACGCTAGCAAAGGAAAATCAGTACATGAGAGGCAGGGGAAATAAAAACAGCACGTAACTGATTCATAAGCCGCATGCAGCTGGTGGGATGCAGGTTGGAGATTCTCGTGGTAAACCATGGGTTTCAGACCTGCGGCACATGAACCATTCAAATAAAAGAAACGCCACACTTATATTTTAAATATTGGAGCAATTTATTAATACAAATTAATATTTTGAAACCGTAGGCGAATCAGCAACGCTCGTTAATATATCTCACTGTCATTTCCAGAATCGCTCACACTTAATATTTAACATTTCTATAAATAATTTATTAACAAATATTTATAATAATCTTCGCTACAATTGCTTTTGGATGCAAATGTTGCTACCGCGCGAGCCATATTTTCTTATGAAATTAATACAAAAACGAATTTCAAATTGTGTTTTCTTGATGGCGAACGTAGTGCATATGCAGTGCATGTTCTGAGGAAGATGAAAGGCTGGGAAGTAGTGGATTACAGTATCGAAAAGGATGGAAAGATTAGAGGTGGAGAATATAAGCGAGTGACGGGTACAATCGCGGAAGAGGATTCACTTTTCACAGCCGGCCAACGGACACGTGGGCGACGTCGCTGAGAAGTGAAAGGGAATGATCGCGCCTGTCGACGTGAGAATCGCCCACGCTCTATCGACACCCACGCTTCCGGTGCTAGATACCCGAAGCATCTTCGTGTCCGCCCCGATAGCTCTCTCATTTGGCACCCGCCTACTCTTCCGGTGAGCGATACCTCAAATCCTTCGGGAGGACGTGACGGAGCCCATCACAGGGATTTGGTGGTCCATTGACTCCCACACTTGTATAGAATCAAACGAGAGAGGGCCTAAATTTGAAATCGAATCAAGCATCGGGAATGATCACTGCTTCAAAGGGATATTTCTGGGTAAGCTTTTAATACTTTTCACGTTCCGAAAGAATGATATCAACGCGAAGAGAGTTCAGTAGTTTCCGGAAGAAATGATCCTTGTTAAACATAACCGTATTATTAAAGTCATCTCCATAGTTTATAGCAATAAAAATTTTAAAATTGTCACCGTTTTAAAAATTTTGTAGTTGTATTCCTTTAGATGTATCACGCCACATTTCCGTCTGACTAGATTACTTTTTAACGGTAGATATGTGCAATGAAGTATACAATATGGCTACCTCAAGTAACGGTAATAGCATATATCATAGAATATATTTGTCAATATGAGGAGTTGAAACAGTGATAATTATCAATTTCGATAATTATAATTATCGATAGAAGTATCATAAATTCAATTTTCACGTGTATAGGAACCACTATTAAATAATCATGAACCTAAAATTATATCATATTTTTAAGTTTTATCGAAAGACAATAGGAAACTTGTATACCTTTTTAATTATCGTCTAAAATAAATTGTGAGGTATTACACTGATTTTACTCATTAATTAAATAAGCTGAATGAGGTACAATGTTAATCGAAATATATTATTTATTTTGCCGCAGAACTAGTTTCTTTGGAAAGCCTTCAAAAGTGTAGAAACCTTAAACCTACATGAATCATTAAAAGATGTAACATAAACGATGGTGCGGTAGAACCTTCGCAAACGTGAAAAAAGTCGACGGGAGTGCAACTTTCTTTGACTTTCTTCAGTTTCGCTTATCCTTATGTTTTCCAGGCGTACGCCTTAACTTTAAATCCCTACTATTTACAACTTTAAATCCCTACCCTGTTCGGTAGAAGTTGAACATTTCCGGTAGATTTTCACTTCCTGCGGGAAGACAGCAGATCTATACAGTTAATGATATCCGGAAACCTGGGATTCTTGGAAAGATGGGAACCCATGAATTATCCCATAATCAGTCTCTTGTTACAACCTTTCTTCATCGGAATTCCCAAATCCCCTTATTCATCTTTAAGGATTCAGTCATAAGATCACGACTTATATTGTATCATTGGGTAATGTGTCATGATTTCAAGGAAGAAGAAAAGTTCATAGAAGTGATCAGAGACAAGGATAACAGACAAATTTGGAGTATGAAATCTGCGAATAACGCCCGACGATAATAACCAACGAAATTTCGACCCGAACTGTTTTTACGATAAGATAAAGAGAGTGTATTTTAATTAAAAAGCATGCCGAAAAATAAAAGACCCAAAAAAAACAATTATGCCAGTCAGGAAGATTCTAGGAGAGAGTATGGACACTATGTATATAGACCACACTACGTCGGAATCGGAAGTGACAACGAAAGAGAGGGTGGTATAACTTCTTTTATTTAGTTACTTGATCAAGTTTTTACTTGTGATCTCTCGTCACCCCGTCAGTTTTGTCTCTGCGAATAAAATCACCTGACCCAAAATAATTTCTTGGTATTTATCTATAGCCGTATGCCAAAATACGTTTCGTGGGTGGAACATTTCCTGTTTAATCGAGAAATATTTTGTTATCTATAAGATTAGATTGATTAATTCCCTTTCCGCGAGATAAGTATCACCGTAATGATGTGTATATTTAGTCGTTCTATCCAGCGGCTAATTGAAAGGAGAATGAATATCTAATTATAGAAAGATTCGGCGAAATCTTCTCCCTTACAAGAAGGATGCTGAATATTATTTTCCAATTTTGTGTTCTGTGCCGCTGTGAATGTATATAGTTGCAAATAGTCCCTGCCTTGATTTGATGATGATACAATACATATTTTACAAAAAATAGCAGTATTTTAATTTATACAACATCACAAAGTTAAAATATCAGCAACCGGATCTCTAAGCCTGAATCTTGTATTCAGATCAGCAAGTACTGTTTCAATACCCAAAAATATCCTCAAAATATAGGTTGGAATCAACTTCCATCGCTGATCATTTACTTGATGAAAACGTGCTTGAAAATCAGATTGATAAACTCCATGGTTAGGATGTAAGGCAAAACTCACAAGTCAAAATCGCCAAATATAAGGGGTTTTAGTGTGTCGGGCATTGAAATGTAATATTTTAGTTTCGCTTTTCGCTCCAGTCCAACGAAAAAACCGATATCGATTTTTCTGTTAACGTCGAACTGTTTTTTCCACCGGATATTTATTTGCTATATTATATTGTTATAAATCTTTGTTCTATTGTTTTTTCATTTACCATTTCAGCTTAATTTAAGAATAGATGCATAATGGTTACTTGCATGATAAACATGTTTGGTGAATTAATGTAAATGTAAATGTTTAGTAAACTTTAATCTTACTACACTTAAGTAAAATGCGTATTGTTGTAAAAATCAGACCGGAAAAAATAACGTTTTTCGGTTTGGGTTTGGCTTTCACTACTGGAAAAATCGTTTATTTTTCGGTTTTCGATTCAGTTCCTGTTCCATACTCTGATCCAAACTATGAAAGTACTCACGATTCAAATTATGAAATCATTTAATACAATTGAAGAATTTTATTGACACTAGGAATACAAGAAAGATACTTTTTAACATGCACAGGAGAATGTAGTCTGAAGGAGAAGGAGTCAAGAGTTAGAGGAGACTATTTTGGGTTGAATAGAAAATGAAGGGGAGTGGCCATATTACGCTGTAGATAGAGCGCTTCAAAAATGGGATACGAAGGCAGTAGGTGTCCCTTCATGACCTTCGCAAATCCAGGAACACCTGCCGCTGGTGGATGTGGGTGGTTAATGGTTTGGAAGGAAGTCACGGGCTACGGAGAATTGATCTGTAGAACGACGGGGGAGGGATTGTAAGATGTATTGAGGCTTATTAGCATAAAAGCAACCCGGCAGCCGTGCTGGGAGGCGTATGGCAATTTTTTCTTTCAGCAACAAAAATAATGGATGAACGAACACCGACTGGGCTATTCATTCCCGGTGCTCCAGAGTGTGACTCTCATAAATTCGCGAATTTGGCGTTGGAAGTAGCTGCGCTCAACGGATGGGAGTGAATTGAAGATTTGTTTCTGTTCCTAAGATGAGCCATCTCATATGAAATCTACGAGCTTTAAGGAACCAAGAGTCAAAGGCCTGTGGAGTAACTAAAACATCACATGCTGAAGGTAAGCAACAAGTAATGAAACATAGCTAATCAAGTACGTGATTAAGAATGGTGACTTGGAAAATAAGATATGAAGAAAATAATCAGAAAAATCGCAAAGTGCGTGAAATTAACGTTCCAATATTTCTCCAATGCATTTCTTACTGGAGTTACTGACTCGGATAAATAAATAGACACACATCAGTGATGATTAAATACAATCCAAATTAATTACATGTTATTTAAAAAACTTTTATTTTCTACACACATCACTCATTTTCTTCCGTAAAATCATATCAAGTCGTTAAATTTAGCCCATAAGTACCCGCGTTGACCATTCTTTTTTCAGCTTACTTCTAATTTTTCTTTTACATTTGATATTAATTTGGCACACTTACAACCACCTTAGCGCACTTTATTTACCTATCTAATAATACGTACTCCTCTTATCTTAGATCCTCATGACTTAGATAACTACAACGTAATAAATTTTCTCATATTGAAGAAACAATTTCTTGAATATGAAAAAATTCAAAAGATTATCTTCGACAGAAACAGAAAAATTTTATTGAGAAGTCAGATTATGATTTTGAGGAATGGCAACAAATTTATTATACCTTATATGTTTCATTACAATGAAACGAACTAAATGGGCTAATGACAGGAAACGCGCTTTAATAACAGAAACCCTTTCTGCTGGTTTTCCGTTGTAATTGATAAAGAAATTCCTCGAATTTTCCTTCCATTATAACTCTGTACTTTAATCGCAGAATCCTTTGATCTTTCCATTTCCTGCCTCCGCTCAATATCCGCTCGGAAGTTCTCGGCCATTTCTCTGTTAAATAACGTGATCACATAGCTTTGAAACATTAGACCGAAAATCTTGCAGCTGTGATTTCTCCATTATCTATGAACTGAATAACCTAAAGCAAGTTAAGTATGAACTATGTGGTTTTGGAGAGACTTTCACTTTCGGGCATGTTTAACTGCCATAGAACTCCATACGTATAGCCCTTTCCTTCTCTAAGTGACAATTAACCTCGCTCTTGACGTCATAGTTGTCCAATCATATTGATATGGTCTATCGTATCTACAGAGGAAAATTTACCGCCCACTGGGCCAGCAGAACCCCTTGAAGTAGACGACCCGACTAGCGCATGTGTAATGAGTTCAGTATTTTTTGCTTCAGAAAAATATTCTCCGCATTTCTAAGCTGAGTGATTACGCTAGAATACTCACGAATTTACAGCTGAGACTCGATTTGTAGGATGAATGGGTTCCATAGAAGTGCCTTATAAATCGAAATCTCACAAATGGAGACTGTCGTTTGTGTACGAAATAAGGAAATTGGATCTTATAAATTTGCAAGTTTGAGAATTTATTTTCATCATCATTCGTATGTAGTCAGGCGAACTATGTGAATATGGTAATATTTTAGCTCAACATTTAATTTATACAGGAAAAATCTTCTTAAGTATGCAAATTTCCAGCAAAAGCTCTATAAATATAATTACTTAATTTGTTGCATATAATTCCCTAAGATAGGTATTATCTTCTACCTTCATATCCCGCTTTTTAATTCATCACATAAATACTCCATTGGTAGCAAATCCATCGGAAGGAAGATAGTACGGAAAAAAATTATCTGGCTGAAATGAAAGAAGAAAAAATATACGAGTCTCAATCACGCCGTTGATAGTTATATAAAAACAAACCAATGAAAAGAGATGAGAGATTTTCTCGTCCAAATATTTGACAAAGAAATCGAAGATGAAAAGGAAAACATTTCAGGGTAACGGATTAATCAAAACATTTTCTTATCAAAGGGAAAGTCTCCAGTTGGGTTTCATTTTTTTTGAGATCGAGAGATATTTTAAATGGAGAGAGAAATGACTCGGAAGTTATTGAATGTGGTTTATATCATCATTTTTAAAACTCTTTGTAAATGTCGTCCATCTTTGCAAATATAAAAAAGAAATATTATCGAGCTCACTCCAGATCATGTAAATTTCTCTCTGCCTCTCTTTTCGATTTGCTCTGGGGTTGGCATTAATGAGTCGCATTGCTATTCTTCTGTTTGAATCCTCAAACCAATCTCCATAAGTCACCAGCCTTGCTAGGTAAGATGAAGAATGAGGTAGTTTGTCCTCTTTTTCCAAAATGAGCTAAAATTCAACGTCCTCTTAAATGTAGCACATGAATAACAATAGGAAATTCGGAAAACTCTCCAATCACAGATATGCCAGCGGCTATCAAGTGCCGATTCCTCGAAACGAAGAAAACAGTGGATAGCTTATAGAAGGTCAGGTCGGTAATCCGCAGTTTCCTTTTCGAGGAATTGGTGTCCGACGTTCAATCCAACAATTCCAAGAACCGGTTCGGGCAAACCGGTTCTTAAAATTCATTATTTTGGTTCGGGTAATTCGTAGAACCAGTTCTTAGAATTACCCGACTTCGTCAAACGGTTCCTAGATCTATCTGATAAAATGGATAGTTAAATTTTCTTAATAAGATTTTGATGTAATAGTAGAAGTATACACGCAGGGGTGCTACAATCTTCTCCTTACGACAATACAGTTTCAATGTTGGATCATTAGAAAAATTTTTTTCAAGTCTTCATAAAGTTCTGTAAAAAAAATTCAAATAAGAATAATTTGTAATCAATCGTTTATGGCCGTACTTCAAGGAAAGCCATCTCATTTTATTTCATTGAATAATATAAAGAATTACCAAGTTATTCTTTATTTCGTTCAAAGAATAATTTGGAAAAATGTAGGTAATACATCATTTCACGGTTACAGAATCTTAAGGGATAAGAACCTGTTCCTAAAAATTTTGTACCCTAGCACTAGCACTGAATACAACCACATAAAATCTTGTCGTGGTCATGGTGGGTGTAGGATGTAACAAGCAGGTTAACAGAGGAGAGAGATTTTCTGGAAAATGTATTCATTCATAAGGAGTGGGAAGCAAGTTTTACAGAATGAAGATCTAACGAACAGTTCCGTGTAATTCGGGACATTCGCAACCCTAATTTCACCCCTTCGAGTCTATCTTTGCATGATCTATCCTCACATAACAATCTTGTATTAGAGCGGTAATAGCGAATCGACAGTAATGACTACCATCCAAACACCTTCCCCAAGCATTTGACCGATCAATTTCTTAGGCGTAGATTTGTCACGGCTCTGGACGTCTCCTTCTTCCACGTTCATGAAGACAAATGGACCGCCCTAACGTAGGCTCTCTCGTTTAATGGAAGACTGAGGAAGGAAAAGGGATGAGGAGAAGGGGAATGAGAGAGAGGGAGAAGGGGAAATGAGAAATATGGATGTGAAGAGGTGAGGGGAGACCGTGTTTGGGTTCGCCTCAGGTCCGTTATTAGGAGAAGATTTCGCGCCCGAAGATGTGAGTGGGTGAGCAAGGTTAAGGTTGGGACGAGACGGGGAGAGGCTGAAAGGAAAACGATTCCGGCGAACGAAGGATGTTAAAATAATAGAGGAGAGACATTGGGATCCGGTGCCAATGGTTCAATTCCATAACTGACGCACAGATACTGGTACCTTTAGTAGCATATGTAAACAGTGATATCATATGTAAACACCAATCCCTAACCCAACCTATTTAACTAAATATTTTATATCATAGATAAATCCTGGATTGCAATAAAAAATGGGAGGGTTTATCAGGAGTTGGCGATTTTTAACTATCCGGCTGCACGCGCAGCATTCTTCATCAGTTTTTGAACTGAAACTCTTCCGCATGAAATCCCAACGTTGACTAAAAAGAAATTACTAGCAGATGGGTTAAAAACAAGAAAGAGAATAGAAAAAGTGCGCAAACGTAACAGTAAATCTGCAAGTTGTAGCTACATACATGTATATGGGAGGAAAAGATTTGATAAAGTAGATTTCAGGTTCGACAACAGTGCTTCGACTATGATAGTGTAGGATTTACTTCAGGTTAGAAGACATGTTTATCAAAGGAAGCTATCCGTAAAGTTAATCCACTCGAAGAAATAGTTGATATTACTACTCTAATTGACAGCGCTTGCTAGATCTGAGATAAAACAGAAAAATTTTCCAGGAAGTAATTGACAGAACAGATTACTTCCGGCTGTTCTTTTTCTCGGAACATTATAGAATATAATAGCAAATCCATTTAGATAAGGACATCTGTGTACATCCATTACATCCCCTGCCTCAAACCGCTGGTGTCTCACATTATCAGTATGTAAATGTAAAAAGATCTGGATTCGTGTCCCGGTATCATCCGGATTTCATGTTTTTATTATTTCGTGCATGACACCTTATCTCCTGTTTGATATTAAGGTAGTTCGGTGTAAACTTCAAAAACTAATTACTTATTCGATTTATCCACAATTGTCGTTTATCTATAAGCATGAGGTCTATAATTACTGGTTTCCTTAATATAAATATCCATTTCGAATATTGATATTCAAATAATTACGCTCCAATAATTGCTAAGCCCTGAGGTGATTACCTCAATTGCCTGAGGCAATTCCTCCTTACAATTCTTGTTATAAAGGCATTAAAAAAGGTTGTAATTCACAACTTTTCTTCAAAATTGACAGAAAACGGGGAAAATCTGTAACAGAAAACACAGTCGAAAGATGTGATTAGGAATAGCGCCAATAGAAGCTGTAAATGTATCGGAAATGTACCGTTGTAAATGTACCCATATGAAACCGTTGAATATACACGTGGAAAAAAGCGTTTGAACGAAGCGTCCTCAAATATCATCCACCATTTCAAACGCTGCGGTATGGCCGAACTCATATCGGACCCTCGTCACTTGACAAAATGGGAAGGGGGAAAGTCTGGCGAATTTCCTTTTTGTCTTTTCTTTTCGCCGCAATTAATCCTTTCACATCTCTCAGAGGTGTTGTAGAAACCAACGCATGTGTCAGCTTCCCACCCAAACAGACGTTATTACTCCTGCGAAATAAGGTTCTGAATATTCAAATTTAGGCTGAGGAGAAATATTTGGGGAAGAGCGAGTATGCCCCCGAGCGAGATGAAAATAATATCCTCTTGAATGTGCCGCCATCCTGAGATTACTTCACGGAGCTCCACCGCACAAAGCATTCCATAAGGAAAGACACTACTAATGATGATAAGAAATTTAATCAAAATAACATTTAGAAAACATAACATCTCACTTATTTAAATTAATTAATGATCACATCATGAATACATGAAATAGCTAATAGGGTTTATCTAGAAACAGAAGTTCAAGTATTTGTTACAGAGAAAAAATTAAATGAAATATTAAGGCAATTAAGGTTGTATTCAAATATTTATATCAGGCTTCATTTTTTTAACTATTTATTATAGAAAACGATCATAGCTTTTAGTTATGCTGTACTGTCTTCCGCAGAAAAAGAGATTTATGTAATAGGATGTACATATGTATATATGTATATTTAATAGTATTTAAAATTATGGAAGGCTTAATATGAGTGAAAATTAGGCATTGGGCCCAATAAAATGGCATTTGATTTTGTTGATAGCGGCTAAAATTATCATTATATGAATTCCTGTGCTTTTAAGTGATGACTAAAGACACCAAGCGCAAATTGCTTTGCAAAAATATTAAAGGTGCTGTACTCTGGGCTTAAAAAATAAATAAGCCGGCCTGTGTATAAACGATTTTATCAATGTTGTGAACAATTCGCCGCCCCTAAACCATTGATTTTATAGATCGGCAACCACAAGATTTCATTTTAAGAACAATTTTGACATTGATGAATGAAATTATTTCTTCTCTTTCTTTGAGTAAAACCAGAATCAAAGACAGCAAATACAAAGAGTCTCATAAAAAAATTAATATATTCATAGCTGAGTAGCTGAACGTGGGAACGAATACTGGCTATTATTGTATGTAGCGTAATAAAGCAAATGAAAGTATATTTAAAATTAATAGTCTCAGGTTATAACTTAAGGGAAAAAACTGTTTTAAAATGAACAAAAAATATACTTTCTACGGTATATTTTAACGTTTTATTGGATTTTATAAAATAAATTCAAGCATCAAACGTTAACGTAGTATAATAAGATCAACATTGAACGATAAATTTCTGAATGTTGCATCGAAAAACCTACCAATATACGAAGCGATATACATATATAGATGTACACGAATAGATGTATTCATGTATAAATGTTTCTAGATATTCTGATCTGACAATGAGTATATATATATTATATCTTGATTTGAGTACATCAACTGAGAGGTACAATATCATGATATTTCACTAATCTTATTATCTATGAATCAAGTATGAAAATACTTGTCTGAAAATTAAAAATAAATTATGCATAAATCGGCTATTATTTCGTTGTAAGGTCACACAAAACGGGTAAGGAAATGCGGTCGTAGCATAAAAATATCAAAAACGAGGGATCAATTATTTTTTTCAGCAATGATAATAACTAAGTATTGAAATTGATACGAAATGCAAAGAAAGGAAACCGATATTCTTTTGAGAAATGTCAACGTCCTTTTTGAAGACGTACGCATCTATTTTCAATTTAATTGCTTCACATTGGCATCCCACTTAGATTCGCACTTCCTCGTTCAAAAAAGGTTCACGGCGAATAAGGAAACCCCACTTTCCAAAATTCTCCTAAAAAAGAAAAAAAAACAACCTTTACCTCTAATTCTCAGATTATTCATTCTGAGAAATCGTTTGGCCCACGCGGACTTTAAAAGTCTTCGATGCGCGAAACTATCGAACTTGTAACAGTTAAACATAAAACGTTGCTCATTTAATCATAAAAGGAGTTCCAATTTAGTGTTAATTGTGCCACGTGATATCAAAATGCTAATTTATTCCGAGAGGATTTCTTAAAAAGTTCCAAAATAAGCATCGCGAGTTTGTGCCCGGATGATCTTTCCTTTCCTTCTCCGACTGGTCCCGCCCATCGAACCAAGCTATTATTTTGAATAAATTAAGCGAGATAATGGTGGAAACAGAAATAAAACGGATCTCAGATGATGGATCTTCTTAGGTCGAACATGTGAAAGGTTCATTTCTGCTCGAAAGGGAAATCTCTTCACATACTTATCAAGGAAAATAATTGTATTTTCCAGGATGATTGAAGGAAATTGGAGATTTTGTCGAATGAAGTCCCCTTCAACAGATCGACGACCAAGCAATAATAAGCATTTCACAGGGAATTAGGATGATGAATGTCTTTTCTCGTATAGCAGGGCGGCTTCCAAAATAAAGGAAAAATAGAAGTAAAATATACCGACAAGACTGGAACTCAAATTCTCTCGGCATCGTATTTTATCGCTTCGAGTATTTCGGAATGGTTGCAAGAACACATTTATGTATATTATCCTCAGATTTTGGAATTTCAAGAAAATTTAGGCCATATCATATATTATATGTTAGATTAACTGCTCTAAAAGTGTGAGACATGGCTTTGAGTCTCGGTAATATCGATTATTTTCGCTTCTCAATTTTCTTGGGATAAGTATCTTACTTTTCATCCTAGAAAACTAAATATTTACTTGAACATGTTCGTAATATAATAATAATTATAATCACAAGAGGAATGCCTTTGTGAAATCTTAAATTCATCACTAATTAAAAATTCATCACTAATTCACACGAGGCTCTTTAGTAAGCATGTATTTAGGATACATTAATTTAATAATTTAATGTTGATAGATCTCTTGCTTAGATATTTGTTCCATTTTTGTGAACATTTTACTATTATGTTGTATAAAGTGCAGTATATTTTCTTTAAACTAATGAGTTATGAAATTTGAAAAATATAAGGAACCAAGGAATCAAAATAATTGATATTATAAATGATAATTAATATAGATAGACAATTCATTTCCGTCTATTTCCTCTATCGGAAGTGAGTTTATTTTCCACAATATCTCGGCTGTCTCCGTGGAATGTATGTTCTGCATGATATGCACTTTTATCATATTGCAATAAAATACCTTGTTATGATATTTTGCATGCTGTTCATTAGAGACAATATTCCAAAGAATAGCTATTTAGATTCTCAATTTCTTGTTTAATGAACGAATAAATATTCACAATATTGCCATTTGGAAATAATTCCTGCAAATAGTATGATTCCGGAATCCTCGCAGATACAACTCCAAACAATAATGACTAATTAAAATGTAAGGAGAAACTCGATAGATATGCGGGCATGGGACATTCAAGAATGTACGATCTATGATATGTACAGATGCAGCTGTAAATTGCGCTACTTTTAGCAAACTAATTAAGAGCAAGTGGTGGGAGGTCTAGTTAACGGCATCCTCTCTCTGTAACTCCGATCAGGAAAAGGAGAAAAATATTAATAACTGACACGTTTCCGCATGCTTTCATCGTAGTAACGGTATTTATTTATATGGTCACTAACGAAACCATAAATGAAAGTTATATTGTATGGAGATTGAGTCGTATGCAGGCTATTTTTACCCAAGTTAATTCACCTTATATCCACTTACGGAAGAAATGAAAAATTATAAACTGTATTCAGCAATTGACAAGCATATCAATAAGAGAAATAAAAGAAATTGATTAGATAAAAGTGAAAATCAAGATCATAAAGGTAAATTTTGTTAGAGTTCTATTGGTATAACTGAATTGAAAACGTAAGTTTTTGATAGAAATCAATCAAAGTAAATATGTTTCTTAGATGAAGTATTAATAATGTTGGTGTACAAGTTTCTTCCAAAGTTAAAAAGAGGACTAAATTTTTCACATTGTGCTGCTAAAATCAACCACAAAATTGAGATAAAAAGGAATATCACCAAAAAAATAACACTTCATTATCGACCGGTTTGATACCTAGCTCCAAAATACAATTAATATAAGATTTAGTTTAGGTAGAATCAAAGTGAATTTGACCTTTCTTAGGGAAATTTGACCGCTTCAATTTCAACCTCATAGCGAATGGCTTATTTCTTTCAAATTCTCTTTTAGCAACACCTTCCTATATCCATCCTTTATGAGTTATCGTTTTAGCTCACCGAGACAAATACAGAATCATAGAACACAGTAAAAACCGTTATGAGCGGAAGAGCAGCTTCCATTTTATACGTTACGTGAATAACTGTCTCGCGAAGATTGCATCGCGGGGAGCTGTTCGGACTGGAGAAATAATGTCTTCTTCTCTCATAGGTTTCATTCATACGTATCGAAGGTCATCTTCAAAAGTTTCATGGAGGAATGCCAAAGAAATAAAACGGAAAGAGAAGTTACGAAGAAAGTTTCTGTTTTGGCTTCATGAACTTTTCCTTCATTCATGAAGAAAATCATGCAAATCCTTTAGATATTCCTGGATTGAAATAAAATAATAATTTATTTTTTATATATTTCTGTCGCAGTGAGATGCTGGGTAAGGTGGCGTTCTTTGCTTACACAAAACACAAAATATCTCAAATAAGATTATGAAATTCACCATAAATAGCTACAGAATAATGATACATACATATACAACCCCGTCAGTTAATTGCAAATAGTTAAATGAATTATAATTAACATATCAATCTACATATATTACAAACAGCAGGCAATTTTGATAATAAACTGAAACGACTCAAAAATTCACGTACATAAATACAGAATATCAGTACAAAAACAACGTTGCAAACCATTCCCATTAACTACGAAAATGCTGTAATTTAGTGATAATTTGCATATAAATTTGCAATTACCTTGAATTAGTCTTAGCAAATCCTGTCAATATAATTTATTTATTAGGGTAGGCAGGGTTCTTGATAGAGGCTATCGTAACAGCTCCTGGACCCGCTAAGTCCCCACCACCGAACCACGCAATTCCCTATTCACCTCAAATTTTGTTAGTGTCAGGCTTATTCGTCTTAGTTCTTTATTTAGTTAAATGAAACCCTTAATGAAACTACATTTTTTGGAAAGTCTCGAAGATATTCACACCATTATTATATTATATATACACCATTATTACATTATATATTATTACCATTACACTTCCATTTCTCGATAGTTCTATCCATAAAAGAGTATTTATGATTATCAGTTTTCTGCCATACCTCTCTTTGTATTTCTGATCGTGCCAGCTCGGTCTCTTTAATTTTGATTAATTGAGAAATACCTACGGACGGATTATAGAACACCGATAATCTCCTCCCATTCTCTTGGCTTCAAGGCTATTACAACCTAATTTTATTCGCATCTAATTGTAAGTAACACTGTAACGTTTTAAAATGTATCCAAAACAAACCTAGCCACCATTTTCTAATTTATTTTTAACTCCTACTTAATATGAGTCCCGGAAACATTAACCGTATATCTTTCACCAGTTTTTTTACTCTATTATTTGATTGTTTAATAGATCATATTATAAAACTTAAAGCTTATTATCTT
Source organism: Pachydiplax longipennis (assembly GCA_036926295.1). Taxonomy (NCBI): domain Eukaryota; kingdom Metazoa; phylum Arthropoda; class Insecta; order Odonata; family Libellulidae; genus Pachydiplax; species Pachydiplax longipennis. Next base: position 18,723,056 of record JAVFKF010000012.1, read on the forward strand.
GGCCAGTGATATTCTTTGTGTGTGCGTTTCATTTCAAATCGCTGCCAAAGTATTTTAAATTTTCGTTCAATAAAACATTACCGCCAATGTTGTAGTCAAATTATGGTCCTAAGATTCATCAATTATCTTAATCAAAGTAAATTGCCATTCCTATTCTTTGGTTAATGTTGTAGGTAATTATTATAGTTTCAGAAATTGAAATATATATTTATTTATTTTGAAATATTAAATTTAAAATTACATTAAGTTAGGCTCCTATTGAGCATCGCTACATGACCAGATGGCTAAATTAAAGGGTTTTATGTGATTTATGTGATTAATTGGTTACCGCTACTTAGATAGTAAATTCTCGAAGCGCACTAAATATCCCCAGCTGGAATGAAGTGACATCACGAGACGTAAATAGGTTACTGGAAACCATATGTTTCTTCGTATACGCCCTTTGATCCAGAGACAAACTAGCAATGATCCTTCGAGGAATTCCCTCCCTTTTTGTGGTCCGCCTCTCTCATAACCCGTATTTACCATTGAACACCTGTCCCTCTTCCGAGTTTGAGGGCGATGCCCCACTCCCATTTAATTCCTCAAAGCATTTAGAGGCGAGTGCCTTCCTCCCAAGGGATTCCGCCCTCCCCTCACATCAAGTCAGGGGAAGTGTTCTCCTCCGACAACGCCTATAGTGTTTGGACTGGAAGATGAGATCAACTCCGTGTATTACGAGCCCCTTTCTTTGCTCTAAGCCTTCCATGTTGATACACCCAGTTCCAATCATTCCCGTCAAGGGCATCTTTTAAAGATGTTGGTGTCAATAGAAAAATTTTAGTCCTAAATTTTAAAATTAATAGCCTGAAACTTTTTCACTTCCTTAAACAGGAATATTTTAAGTTTAGAATTCTAACACACGCCGCAACTTCACTCCCATAATACCACATTATTTTTGATTACATAATGTAAATACTGTGATTCGCAACCGGGAAAGACATGGACTAAAATTAAACTCTGAAATCGATCATTGGAAGCAATCAAACTGAAACTAGATTTCCAACGCGATCTTATCCTCATCTGATTTCCTTCAAATCTTTTTCTCATTCTTCATCTGCACCCTTTGGAGCAATTCAGGTAATAGCTCCCAAGAAATTTCAGCTTGACGTCTCTCGGAATGAAAAGCCAGCATGAGACACGACCTTAAATCTCCAAGGAAATCCGCGAATGCTCCATCACCTGTGGAGTTTCTGGTGCTATAAATCATCCAAGTCGGCAACCTCAATTTCTTGATTTGAGTGCGAATTTCAAACAATAGAGAGCGCCAAATCTATCCAATCCCTTCCTGAAGACTTAATGAACAAGGTTATTGTAAAGGTTTTATCTATATCTACATTAAATCAACCAATCGTGCCGGATTACGCGGAATGTTGCGTCCTGCAAGGTGATGGGTTCTAGAAAATATCGTGCTATCGAGTAACTGCAAGCTAAATCTTGTATGGTAAAACTGTGTACAACACGGTAATCACAAAAAAGTAGCATAACAATGTAACCAATAAATATAATGCATTCCAATTTTTCTATTATAATTAGCTGTCAATCGTCGCTGAAATCTTCTTACATAAGCAACAAAACGTGATTTTAATCGTTAGGTTGAGGAACACCACCAAGACACGACCGAGAATGAGCTTTATCTATGCGATATGAAAAAATATTTAGATAGGATTTCATTCCCATATGAACCATCATTACTTACAGAATAACTGGAAAGAACCATAAACACATAGCAATAATTCACTTAGAGAAAAAATATAAATCACAAGAATATTAGCATTTTAAGCGTACTACAAAACATCCAAAACTACATCACCGCAAAAGCACTTGAATTTGCAAAAAAATCTTTATTACCTAAAGATACTTTGATATTTCAATAAACTCATCCCCACAAGGAAAATCGTGGGAGGGTGAGACGAAATTTTAGCTCAAAAATATGCATATCCGGGCCGCATAGTGCGGTTTAAATCCAATAATTCCGTAAATCTTCCCGCATTCGCCCCTTTGCGCCCCTTCAATCTGAAGATTAGGATTATCATCATGGATGCGCAGTCAAAGGAATATCTGCCTTCAAAACCTTTGATTTACCTCATTCTCCGCTCCAATAACTCCCTCACGCTGCGTTCCTTCCTCCAGAGAAAAGATACAGTTGGTCGAGCAATCTTAAAGCGAACCGCGGAGGAAATTTCCGTATGAAAGAATACATTCCGGCGAAGCCTCCTCAAGTTCAATCAACATTCTTCTCCCGCGCAAGTCGTCTTCCTTAGATGGAGCGCTGCTATTATTTTTGCCTTCCCCGCATTTTTTGCATGCTTTTCAATGCTGCAGGAGCTTGAAGGAGATTCGCAGATTAGCCATGCGTAAAATGAGGCTCTGAAATTGGACGGTAAATGTTTCAGATGTTGATGAATTAGGTCTGCCTCATCTTCGCTCGTACATCTGCATCTTCAGTGCAGATTTGGATGCTGAAATGCTAACCTTCCGCGTAAGTGAAGGGTTCTTCAATATTCCCTTTGGTTTAATATGGAATTCATCACATTAGACAGAACTTCGTGGTCATTTATAGGGCACACTTCATACATAGAGAAACGATGTTATTTTTTTAAATGGACTGTTATCGGCTAAATAACCATCTTTAGGTACAAGTAAAGGCAATGAAAACACCAGTTCAGGCGAGATCAATCGATCTTTCCATTAACAATTAGTGGAAACTACAATGTTTTTGAAAATAATTAACTCATGTGTGAAATTCCATTTGATGAATTTCTTAAGATACTTATCAAACGAAATTTCATACAGTGAACTAATTTTTTCCAATGATGTATTCCTATGAAGTATGGGGTTCATCCATAGATTTTACAACGTGTATATTTTACCACTTCCCTCCAAATTATTTCACTTTTGGTGGAAAGAAAATTGCTGCAGGACCTTAGAGATTAGATAGTAACCCCATGATTGCCGAGGAAAACATGTATTGCAAATTTATAATTTTTATTTATTGAATGGTTTAATGAAAAATAAAATATTTTCTTTGTATATCTCCTAGAGCATGGCATTAAGTGAAGATGTTTTTCTTAAATACCTTTCCTTGCTGCTTCATCATGAGATAGACCCTCTTAACACATTCTTTGTGGGATGACTGCCTCTATGAAGACCATAATGGGCGGATAAGTCGGAGCTACCTTTGCTTTGCCTACGAAAATTCCCGAAAAGAAGAACGAGGGTGCTTTTGCCTTACACCTCAATTAATTAAAAGAAAAGAAGGAGGAATATCTATGTTTGGGTCTAAGTTACGAAGGAATTCTCATTGAAAACTCGAAAGAGTGTCTCATTCTTTAACGCTTTAATTAAATAATGGCTCAATTACCTTGGGTTAAAAATATCGTGCTAACGTCATTTGCATGTCCTTAAGCAGAAAAAGTCATAAAACTATAAAAACACAAATTATAGAAAAAATTCTAAATCAGTCGCTATTCGATTATATATTTGAAACATTTATCGTAGAAATGTACAGTGCAGCCTTATTTTCGAACAACATCTTATTTCTCCATAGGAATTATCACCTTTAAAGCTTGAAAATAAATGTCCTAGACAGCAAGAAGCGCAAAACTGTCATATTAAAACATTATTTCTGAAACTTAAGCGTGATCATTCAACGATAAGGAAAATTCGTTACCCGTCAAGAAAATATTTCTCAAGAGAAACTGGAAGATAATTCCAGTCCGTTATCTACTCGAGGAAAATTACTGAACTTCAACTCCTGTGAAGTATTTTCAACTGTTATGTTCGCAAAATATGCTCATTAACAACTCAACTTTTAATTCAGCTATTAAAAGTTCTCATCTGTGATCTAAATGAATTATTTGACTCATGGCCACGAGATAAATGGTTTAGATAGCAAAGCAACTATTTTAAACTGTATGACACCTTATTTTCAGCTGCTACAAGAGTGAAAATCACGACTTTAATGTTCATGATGTTTTAGCTTCCTTTAGCATACAATGAAAGGCATAAAAAAAGGAGATATGAGACTCCATATTTTATATTTCATGCACATACAGGACTATAACCCATGACTATCGTTTAGTCTTACATATACTCTTATATAGAGAATCGTTAAATATACGCCACTGATTATAGCGATGCTGTGAATGGAGAGAGATCTAATTAAAGACATGATGGAAATGATGTACAACTTAATAAGATCACTCGCCATAGAATTTCGAGAACAAGTGCTTATGCACTTTAGCTGTGCGTCACAATGAGGGCTTATAAAGAGATCAACAGTAGAAAACAAGAGAGGAATGAGTCTTACGACTTGAATCATACTCCAAAGACCATTTGTTACAAATATGTAGATTATGTCGTAATGAAGAATGATTTCACGTTATTGTATGATTAATAATGCCTTCTTAGATACCCTTTCTCCAAAATGTATATCATTATTTACGGCATTTGCTGGTTATGAAAGTTCTTGAAAACACAATCAGGTAGTGATTTCCAAATTCCTGGATCTATTGTGCGTTCCACGTTTTCCTTTTGCAACAGTGCTTTTGTGTAACAATGATGCCAAATCTAACATACCTCAATTGCTGCTGATTAATACCGATACGTGCCGGTAGGAACGGTAACCTTAAACTCTGTATTTTATGTTATTCAAATGGTACTATTATTACCTTTATGCATAATCACAGGCAGGAAAACACCATAAGAGCCTATTGTAAAATGAAATGATGGAATGCTTTAATGAACAATACTCTCTATGGAATAAAACGTGGCCCCTTAAAAAGAAGGATACTGAAGGAATAGGTTCCGTTAGGATTTAGGTAAGATGCAGAATGGAAAATTAAGTAGTATTTACGGCTAAACAAATCTGAAAGTGATTAAACCAGCGAGAAAGAGAAGATGACAGAACAGTTGGCAGAATAAATGACTAATATAATATAATAATATAAAAGTCAAATATTTATGTTTTAACCTGTCACTGAATGGTTTTTCCTTATACTGTATTAAACATTACTCTTAAATTAACTCCTACGTATACGTAAAAATACACATCTCATTGACACCCTATAAATAGAGAATACAGTTTTAATAAAGATGCACTACCAGTCTCTCGAGATAACTGATTCATTCTCCTTCACCTCTGATTTCCTTCTATCATTCACTGAAAAGGGGAGATGAACAGAATCAGCTTCCTTGAGGAGTAATTTGTGCTTCTGAGAAATAATTTCTCTTGTTGGAAGCAACGCGTGACATGTATGTCAGAATTAGGTTTGGCATCGAAAAAAAATATGGCTTAGTTATGTTTCCGGGAAACAATTTCAAAAGCAAACCAAACACACGTACAGTGATAAAGCGATTCCATAAATATTTAAACAATATTATCTTGACAAACAAACAGTCTTGCCAATTTAGGGCGTGTGAATTGGTAAATTGCTGAAATTTCACTAAAAATAATTTTTCCCCAAAAAAGGTAATCAAAGAATTCATTATCAACAGATAAATAAATGAAATGAAAGAAGGAAAAATTGACCACAGAAGGAAAACAAGCGTCGGAAGGGGAGTGTGAAAAAACTATGAAGACTTCTTCTAGTCATCTGAATTTTAAGGCTAAAGAAGATTAATGTTAAATAAGAATGGCAAAGGCACTAGAGTTAAAATCATACAGTCAAAAATTAGGAATAATTTTACATAAAAATAAACAAAAAGAACGAAATCAAATATAAGTAAATAGTTCATAAAACAAGCCTATTAGAATAATAAAATTTTGCAATATCAAAAGATAAAATAACGGAAATCAAAGAATTAACTTGTTAAATTAAATTAATCTACTAGTTTTGTCAAATAACAGATAAATAAAAGGCTGTTTCTTATTACTAAGGTAAAATGTCATAATGATGAGAAACTTTTTTCTATTTTTATTTTCTATTTATTTTTTACCTAAACTGTACTGAGGTTTATTCCTCCTAAGATTGAGAAATTAGGAAATATTATTTTTAGTAAATTTTAATTAATCTAATAAAGTAAAATTTGTCGACAAATCTCGTAGCGGCATCTCCCCCTACAAGTATAGATATATTTTTTACTGGCCTCTTGAATCTTAGTAGATAAAAGGAATGATATTTTTCTTAATAATGAAGCGAAAAATGTCAAATATCTTTGGAATTGTTTACTAGTAGTTACCAACTTCGTCAATGTTTACAAATAAAATGATTTTCTCTTAATATTATTAACACGATCTGTGGACAATGGAGATATTGATGGCCTGTTCACGATTCAATCTCGTGAGGAATCACCTCTAAGTGTAATCCCATCAACAAATGGACTTCTGTCACTGTTACCATGCCGACGGCTGGAACATTAGCCTCTTTCGCCACCATGCGTCGCCCGGGGTGCAAGTCACCATTGCAAAGGCGAGTCACGTGAACTTTCATTGAATACCCCTTGCGGGTGTCAAACAGCGTGACGAGGTGGCACGGCGCATGCATCCACACGGATGCACCGTTCGCATCACGTGGACACGCGTGCCTGAGTCACGATGAGTTGCGGGGGCGAATTCCATTCTGTGACACGAGGAGAGCAAAGGACGGAAGAGAAAAAATTGCGAACGGGAGATGAGGATTTCTACGAATAATTAGCATGAGTGTGCGCTTTGGGCACGAGACCTATTTTCAAAGAAGTGATCAAATACGGATACAATAGAAAGGAGAATGAGAGTGATAATCGACCAAGTTGTAAGAATCGTTTGAATAGAAGAATGGAGCTCTTTCTTAAAGGCTGGTCTAATAGGTTGATAGAGTGTTGCGATAATTGATCGTTGTGAGATAATCGATTTATGACATGTAATAGTTGAGATACATTCAAACTGCCGAAGGATTTTAGTTTATCCAAACATTTATCTTCATGGTAAATGTACGCACAAGAAATCAATAATTTATTTTAATATATTTACGAAAGCCTTCAAATAGGACTCTGAAATATGAATATAAATTACTTACCTTCCTTTCCCTTGATTTCAAAATTTTCCAGGATCTACTACAGAGATAAAATGATTTCATTATAATTACCATTACTCTTCATTATGTAAGTTATATTAATTGTGTAATTATGATATCTCAGTATACTGGTCAAATTTTGCAACTCATTGCAGTATTTTATTTTTACGGTATTTTTTAACTTATTCATTTTATTATCCACGTTTTATTGACTGACATCGATGAGTCTTATTTAATTCTATGTAATTGTATCCGTTATAATAGTTCTTAACAATTATCTGATCAAATCAAATAAATAAATTTTACCCAGGTAAACAAAAAGTCCGGTTGATGTATATTTATCAAACATTTGTTCAAACGTTTATTATAGTGGAATTTTGGCTAGCCAGATGCATAAGAAGCAAAGAATTCAAATTAAAATAGCACTACTCTATTTATAATTACTTATGTCAGAATTTCGCTGTATCTCTCTTTTAATATCTCCCAACCGTTTTAAAAATGAAGGCACAAAGCTGCATTTATCAATTACATCATTTGTTTCTTTGAATGGAAATGGCTAGCTCATGTTTTTCCTCGCCTTTGAGCTTCTTTCATTGTGCGATGGCCAAAGTTCGCACCTATGACTAAATCGATAAGCACCGGTGACTTCATCTGAAGTTTCTCACATCTTCATCGAGAGGTTCCCAACCTTTTCTTCTCGCAACTCAACAATATAGATGACGACAACTAACAACCTCTTTATATCTGTTATTAGCAACAACTCATAACATTTACGTAACCCCCTGTTTTTAAATAATAACATTACATGTACTATATAAAAATCATAAATTTATTTCACTTTAAATATGAATATAGAAAAGAAAATGCAACGAAAACCATTTCCAATTAATTTAGGCGTCCCAGAATTAGGAGCATGTTTAGGGATAGCATTCATTTAACGGGCAACAAAAAGGAAAGAGGTTCGTTTAGAGAAATTAATAACAGGGGAAGAATATATGAAGAGCATACATTGATATTAAATATGTAGTGTTATTATTCTGAGTAAGATAAATACTTCATCTCACTTTAGAATGACTTCAATAACCTTTTGAGATTGAAGAGTTTTAAGAAAATTAAGAAGCGAATTTAATTTCGAATTGGAACAAACATCAAGTGGTAATTTAGAATGTAATAACGAAGGTTTAAATGAGTAATAGTAGATAGAGATCTCAGTCTTTTTCTGGGAATATCAAAACAAAGAAGTCGACTTAAGTCATGCAAAAATAGATACGGTTTATTGGCATTTCCATCAAGTTTATGAAATACTTATTAAATTGATAAAAAATGACAATTAAAAAAATAAATATCCTCCAACATAATTAGGAATTCTGAATTTGTAAGCGATGGTAATGATGACATATTTCAGTAATTTATTCCAATTTATTTCACCAGTAACCAAATCGTACAATGCATCGATAATGCTGTAAGATTGGAATTTTATTTATGTGACAATCTTCACTACAATTAAACGATTAAGAACCGTACCTTAAACCTAAGCAGGAATCATATCTTGGAGCTTTAGCTGAATTATGACAGGGGATATCTTAGTATCGGGAATACCCAAGAATGCATACTTGGGGTATGTCACAATCTTAGTCTAATAATTTGTTTCAGAGAAGGCAATGATCTGTTCCGTAAATATTTTTCCTTCAGAGAAGCCTTCTCACTAAAATTAGCAAGAAAGTTCACGGAAACTCTAATAATATGGTGTAGGTCTTCGGTACTTGGAAAAGCTTCAGATGAAGTAAATAAGGAAATCCCGGGAAATATTCCATTGTTAAAACTGGTTCTCTTACCAAGTTTGGATGGTCGGCATCTTGGTTAGACAACGGAAACAGAGAATTCGAATACTTAGAAAACAATTACCTTTTTGTAGTACTTTTAAGGTTTATTTCCCAGTTTTCTCTTTATAAATAAGATTCTATATTCCGTGTACGTAACTACAAGGAACTTCGTTATATTTTGTCGATATATTCCTGTTTTCTACGTTTTTTAACGTTTATTTCTTGTAGTAGAATATGAGACGACTTTTACCTATTTTTGTATTCATTGAACGGACTGAAATGACCCGGATTATTCGGAAATAGGATATATTGCGACTTTATTTCTAAAATGTCCTCTAGAATAAATAGTTGATCTTAAATTTACTTGCCTTGTTTTTAATGGGGACTCTATTTTGCGATGGTTAATTTAGGGCCAAAATTTACCATTAGCAGATGATGAAGAGAAGCGATGAGAAGAAAATAAAGATATCGCGAAACAGGAAAATCTTCATCCCTCTATCGGAGCTGGTTCTAGTTCTGATATAGGATGAGAACTTTAGTATTTAATGGCAAACTAAAGAAGTACAATTTTCGTTTTTAATGTATAAAGCATTTATTCAAATATAAAAAGTAAAAATCCGCCAGCTTTGTTTAACACTGTAAAATATATAACGATTCTGATTATCCCGGAGATAATGCGCAGTTTTTCCTAAGAAAAGCATCCTAACCGGGTTTCTTATTGTTGTGAACATAAGGGTTTGAGTTGCCCGCAAAAAAGTCATTTTATCACGTGAGCAAAGAAATACATTCCTATTCGCCCAGTAGCCAAAATGAGCCTTACCGATTCGAGCGGATGGCTTCATGATGATAATCGTAGCGACTGACGCTGAGTCTGAAGTTTAAATGAAAAATATTGAGCTTTTTTAGTACGTCTGTGCCGTGTTCGAAAGGAGTATTACTAAGAGAGCATCAGGAGTGGGACACAAAGAGAACGGGTGAAAATGGAAAGAAATACTTTGGGCGCAAATGCTCTATGGGAGCTCTATGTTCGGAATGTAGAGCGATGCCAAGGAAGGAAAAATGTCGGAAAATGCAGTGAAAGAGGCATCAGAAACACGTGTAATTTCTGTAACTCTTTTCTCCTACACCCACGAGTTCGGATTGACTGAGATACGACTGAGGGAAATGGGATAGCAAGCGAAGGAAAAAATTCACCAACTGATAACAAAAGTCATTCCCTGAGGGTTGGTACCGCAAAATTTAGAGCACGCTCATCTGAGAGCAAAATCAAAAATAAAAGAAAAAGTTCAAACGTTGAATGCAGGAACGTAGTGGCTTACATCTGTGTGCCTTACTTAGTCACGGAACTTAAAGCGGCGAGATGATTCCACTATCATTCACAACTTTACAACACCCTTTTAATCAATGCTGCTACATCTCACTCATTAGCTAGGCCATCGTTAATCGTGTATTATTTTCTTACGCATCCTGTTGATGTCAACATGGGAAATGGCCTGTGAAAATGGTACATACTTTTCCATAATATGGAATCCAAGGAAAAAAGATTAATTGCGACAAGTGACATTTAAATGTAAATTGGAATAGTTTGGCAATAGCGTCACATAAATAATTAATGGCAACTGACTGTTCGGTTATTAGACATGAATTTTTGATGCCTTGGTATTTTACAATAAAATGAAAAGAAAAGCTGGAGCGAAAGGCGTTTTAAAACATGGAACGCAAAAATCAGCTGATGGTAAGCCAAGAAAAATGATAGAATATAATGAAAGCTATTGTGAAAGATTAGACGATCAATTGATGGAGCGACTATCTGTATTAGTTATGAATATAGATACCATTAAAGTGATACCTCGGCTAACGAAGAAAATTCGTTCCGGTGCCGAGATTCCCTGAGGGTTTCTAAAGAGGTTCCGTGACAATTGAGCGCGCGACGATTCAGCGCGTCCCAATTGAGCGCGGACAACTGAGCGCTAGGACAATTCAGCGCTAGGACAACTGAGCGCTAGGACAATTCAGCGCTAGGACAATTCAGCGCTAGGACAACTGAGCGCTAGGACAATTCAGCGCTAGGACAACTGAGCGCTAGGACAACTGAGCGCGTCTCCTTCTCAGGCGTTATTAATTGAACGAATATACGGCAAATAATATCAACTTTTCACGCTGAGAGGTACCTTTTCTTACCGATTACGGATTAAACTGCAAAGTTAACTGAAATATTCCACTCTTCTAGTAATTTACTTCCACATTTATACAATCTTAAAGGAATTTAATTTCTGATACTCAATCGGTAATATATTTAGTTATATTTTATTATTTGTTATTTTATATTTAGTTTTTAGACTGCTTGTTGACTTGAGCGACTGAAAGCAAAATTTTTACTGAAGTATCAAGAGAAAATAATTCAGGCAATCACTTATAGCTTTCAAACTGTGGCAATCAATCGGTCATCTTTCACAGTGAATGCTTATTGAAGATATTCATTAAACGGAGAATTAGAAATTTCACCAATGTTAACAATATTTCAGCCATGCATGATGATACTCAAAGTTATTCACAGCGATAGTTCTCCTATGAAAGGAAAATTCGTTGCAGGAAAATAAGATTTAAATAAAATAATTTATTATGCGTTTCCCACAGCATTACAAGGTCGAAATGTAATAAGGGTGCAATAATCGGAAAGAAGGATTTTATTTTTCAGATTATTCTATCCGTGGAGCACTAAAAAAAGGAAAAGGTTGGAGCTGGTAATAACTTTTATACTGTTTTTCATAGTTTTTTTCATCAAAAAACATTATTTATAACCTTTTCCTTTTTTTAGTGCTCCACGGATAGAATAATCTGAAAAATAAAATCCTTCTTTCCGATTATTGCACCCTTATTACATTTCGACCTTTTAATGCTGTGGGAAACGCATAATAAATTATTTTATTTAAATCTTATTTTCCTGCAACGAATTTTCCTTTCATAGGAGAACTATCGCTGTGAATAACTTTGAGTATCATCATGCATGGCTGAAATATTGTTAACATTGGTGAAATTTCTAATTCTCCGTTTAATGAATATCTTCAATAAGCATTCACTGTGAAAGATGACCGATTGATTGCCACAGTTTGAAAGCTATAAGTGATTGCCTGAATTATTTTCTCTTGATACTTCAGTAAAAATTTTGCTTTCAGTCGCTCAAGTCAACAAGCAGTCTAAAAACTAAATATAAAATAACAAATAATAAAATATAACTAAATATATTACCGATTGAGTATCAGAAATTAAATTCCTTTAAGATTGTATAAATGTGGAAGTAAATTACTAGAAGAGTGGAATATTTCAGTTAACTTTGCAGTTTAATCCGTAATCGGTAAGAAAAGGTACCTCTCAGCGTGAAAAGTTGATATTATTTGCCGTATATTCGTTCAATTAATAACGCCTGAGAAGGAGACGCGCTCAGTTGTCCTAGCGCTCAGTTGTCCTAGCGCTGAATTGTCCTAGCGCTCAGTTGTCCTAGCGCTGAATTGTCCTAGCGCTGAATTGTCCTAGCGCTCAGTTGTCCTAGCGCTGAATTGTCCTAGCGCTGAATTGTCCTAGCGCTCAGTTGTCCGCGCTCAATTGGGACGCGCTGAATCGTCGCGCGCTCAGTTGTCGGGTCACGTTCTAAAGAATATCGTTTAATCCGTTTTAGGTACTGAAAACTATTTAAAAATAAGTTTTATGAAATAGTAAAAAGCCCACCAAAAAGGACAAAAACTGACCAACGACTTAGATGAGCAGATACTCAGTTGGATAAAGGAGAATATAAAGTATAATGACAAATACCATGGTTCATTACGGCATTGAAAATTGCTCAGATTAACCAATAAATCAATTACTGTTACTCTGTTTTATTATCCTAATCAGGGAATAAGTTAAATTCATGAAATTTTATAAAAGTATATTAGTTCTATTCAATCAGAAGAATATTTGCAATCGAATTATGCGATTGTTTTCATTCAGTTTCTCCCAACTGTGCGCGCATCCACTAAAACATTCGTTAGCCGAAACCATATTTTTCAACTGCGTGCAAAAAACAACGGAAAAATCTTCATTAGCTGAAGAGTACGTTGGCCGGGTACAATAGGTATAACTTTCTAGTTAGTTCTTTTACTTTCCATAAGCAAACATCTGGTAATAGGATGAAGGAAAGTTGTGTGAGAGCAGCCAAAGCTTCCCTTCCTAAGTATGCCCAAACGTCTGAATCCGTACCTGCATGTAGTTTACGTTGAAGGCCGATTTTACGCCGCTGTAGACGTATACGAATTGATGAATATAGATCCCCAAGTAGCACCTTTTTGGGATACAAGCGGCCTAAAATCCATAGGTTTCCTTCTTAGAAACTTGAAAATAGAATTGCATCACATCCAAATAACGCAAATCATGACGCAGATTCGACTCCATCGAACAAAATAGAATTTGCGTATTTCTTACGTCTGCATCGATTCCTACGCCAGAATTGTGAATCGGTACTATCGACCCCGTTCAAAAGCCTCGGAATATCGGTGCTCCTTTGTTCCCTGCTGTCACGCCCACGACGCGGAAAGAGACGTTAAAAAGAGTAACAATGGCATTGCGAAAGGAAAGAGACATGTGAAGCGATCGTCTGGTCGATGGCGGAACAGCCGAACAAATGAAGGTCGGCTCTTATTTTCACTCAGTGGGATATTAAAGCGCCACTAATGCGCGCGGTGAGAAGATTGGAAAGAGCCTCCTCAACGGCAAACTAGACGCCTTCCGCTTTTTTTACGACTGTGGATACGTCCTCTTATGATGCGGGCTCCTGATCAGACTACTTTCTTTCATTGTATCTATCCGTGGCTGGGAGCTATTGGACTATACTGATGATACGAAGCTTTAAATTATATCCACCTTATAATATATATACGTATCATAAATTGCCGTGAATGTAATCGAGACTAAGATGTATGAATTCTGACCGTGATTTCAAAACTTATACTATCTACTTTGGCGGATTACTTACGTAATCATCGCGAGCTGAATTCGCTTCTTCTATTTTTCACTTTTCATTGGTTTTTACTCTTATTTCTATGTTACTTTATTCTTCAATATTTTCTCGTTTTTCTGTTTCTTGTTTTCTAATTTCTTTCGTATAATCATATTTTATTCTACTGCTTATTTCTCATAATTCAAATTCAACATCTATTCTTATCTGTTTTTAAGAATATTTATATACATATATTGTGTTTTCAGAATTGCTGCAACAATTTTCCTTTTATCCACAATTTCCCCTTTTTCTCTCTTTTTAAATTTTGGGCAACCGTCAGTAGGTTACGCTGGTTTTTATCACCTACTTCTCGTGGGTGTTTTTAAATTTTTCACAGACTTCGGTATTTTTAACCCTCTTAACAGTCTCTTTTTTGTTGCTTTCTGTTTTGTTTCACTCATAAAAGCTCGTTACCCATAGAAATCTTCAATGGAATATGTATAAATGAAAAAAATTACTATTGCGTCTGTTTGATCTCGTTATCTCGGTAATACTATTGTTTCATTTATTATCTTGATTTATTATTTTCATTTATCATCTTGAATTTTCTTTATGTATATCGTTTTATCTTCTTTTATTCTCATATCTAATAATTGTTCCAGAATCTTTGTAGCAACGTTAATGCCATTCATGGGCTCCAATGGAATAAAAAAGTTAACACTTGTAAGTACGAGTAAAGGGTACAGGGATTTGATTGTTTCTAAAGAACTTCCGAATCTGCATTCAACATACATAAATAAATTAACATATTAATACCCAAGACGTTTGAATGAATGAATTCGTATTTACAATCATCGCCGTTATGATAATTAGAGGAGCTGTGATTGTTGGTTCGGAAGAATTATTCAATTGCATAAAGGTTGCACGGTTAAATTAATTCTCCTTATTGAAGAGGTATTAGTAGATCAAATGCCACTGATTTGAATAATCATTCATTTTTAGACAAAAATAATAGTTCGGCGTACAATTACAGCAAACATTACGTTATTATGGGATAAAATTGAAATAAGCTCTTTGATTGCCGTTTTAAACAGGATAATGAGTAGGATTAAAACCGCACTCACGAGTAATATTTTGTTAGGATTATGAATTCTGGGAATAGCAAACAAAATCTCGTAGTTCTCTCCAACCAAGTACAGACGGGATTTTCTCCGTATAATATTGAAAGCATAAAAGAAAATCAATGAAAAGGAAGCTTTCGAAACACTAAATGCGCATCGGTATTAATAATTTATTTTATAGTGGTTATATTACTTTTCGTAGTTGCATCATTATATTCTGCCTATATATAAATAGATTATTCATGTAATAATACTATTCTTAGTTACTGGTTTTAGATTCTACATCAGACTGCAGAAATATGTTTATAAATGATGTGGTAGCTGGAGAAATAAAGCTCTAAAAAGAATGAATCACATTTAAAACAATTGTTCTGCACGATTCAGTTCTCTGACAAGTTGATGAGTAAAAATGTATCTTATTCCGTGGCATATTAAACGCACATTTTTTTATTTCCGGAAAATTTCGCCTTAAACTCGATATTTATTTTCTAAATCAGCGTTTTCTACTAGAAACAAAAAAGAACCCTCAAAATTCTTATTTGGCTATATTTTCGACTTAAAGAAGAATTTTCGGATGGATGGGTTTCTTCTGGAGACTGATTAACTTTCTGAATCGAATATGTGATTGCTTCGAACCGGAGATCTTTATGAGAATTGATTTTGGAGTTTAATTTTGCATTCAGTTCTCTTTCCTGGACTTTTAAGTGCTCGCCTGAAGATAGTCGTTCAGGTTCTAACATCTAAATTTTTGATTTTCTTCAGTAAAAATTAATTCAAAATTCAATCTGTCTGGAGAATTCCAGAAATATATATTATTGCATTCTAAAAGAATAGACATGAGGATAAAATCATTAGTGGCAAAAAAAGTTGTTGACGTCTATACTTGCTGTGAATGCTTAGAAGAAAATGAAATAATGCACAAAAAATTGGTTAAGTGGGTAACTTGGTCGTCTTTAGTGAAAGTGGTCCCGAGCTCGACTTCCGGTGAGGTCCCACAAGTACACATGTACTAACCGACCTCACTTATCGGTTCATACTCAGACATACTCTTGCTTTTGGTTCGCCTAAATATGACTGTGTTTATGATCCCTCAACAACATCCTAGAATTTATTTCAAATTTTTAGAGGTACGATGTATTCATGGGTACTTGTTTTTCAGAAAGAATTTTCTATAGATCAAGCGTACCTATGTAAATTTTTTATAGAATGTAGTAGATAATTAATGTCACTATATGAGTCTTCTATATTCAGTTTTCATAATAATGTATGCAAAAAATGCTTATAATTCAAAATTTAGTTTATTCTTGCTGAGTTTTCTATAGCATGTAGTTGAATGTGTGTTGTGAAATGAAACAAATCGAGCTTAATCTCTCATGATTCAAAGAGTGGGATATTGGTCTAATCTTTGCGCTTAGGATAGCTTAAATCTGCTCCTGGCTCCGACCTGGATATTTTCCTTTACTGTTGCGCTTCTAAATATTATGCAAAGCATAATATCGCAAAGAGCGGTAATTCTGCTAGGAATTCGCTCACTACAGAGATTCCGTGGAAAATATAAACTTTGCACTTCATACTCAAATTATTTCAGAGGTCTCACTGTTCTCAACTCAGGAGAGGAAACGCCGAAGTCAATCCACCGTTACGCAGTTATCGCGGGTGAATGGAAAGTATTAGACATGCGAAGGAAACCAGAGGCAATTTGCTAAACCAGGGAGGAAGATGGCATCGGGATCTCAAGTGTACGACACGCCACCAGGAAAACAAACAAAGGAAATGCGAATCTCGCTCCAAAGATTGCCTCCCACGCTAAGGAAAGGAGTAACGGTTAGAGTATGAGTGGGATTGGTAGTGAAGCCGCGATGCGAGGCGGCGGTACTCGACCCCCGTTACGACAGGAAGGAAAGCACATCCAACCCACGCACCTGAGGAAAAAACAATTGAATTGATTCTTAGAAACTATCGCCGGTTTCTCTCGCCTTGTCATCTCTAGGAAATGGATTGCGGACTTCAAATGTGACGCATGTACCCCCTCTTGTGTCGCCTAATGAAGCCACAATTACGATTTTCTCCGAGCCGACCCCTTTACATTCAATTAACTTAATATCGCATTGTGACTTAGAAATAAAACTCGCTCCGGAGCAATCTGATTTCTAAAGATTTTATAATCTAATTTTGGTGAATGTGGTAGCTAAAGGGAGTTATAAGACTAACTTTGCCAAGTACTATGAAAAATTTTCTTAGGAGCTTCTTCAGACGTCCCACGTCTTTATACTATTCAGCCCGGAGGCCGATTAGATCCTCGATCCCTCTTTTATTAGGCGCAGAAAGGCCTTGAGAATGGATAATGAGGCCTACGAAGTTGGATGAGGAGTGAAGTAATTTACCTTTGCTTTCCTCACTGAACCAGACTAATACGAGTGGGAAAAGAACCACGAAAGAGATGAACAATCAACCTTTGAGTAACACTTTTCTTAGGATTCAATAAGGGCTTATCCTGAGATGTTCAGAAATCCATCTTTTTTTGGTTCTGCCTAGATATAGACTCATTATACGTCCCGTTGTTACCACGTCTGTCTGTCTTTAAACGCATGGTCCCGGTCATTTTTTCTCTTGTTCCGGTTTGATGGAAAAGTTGGAGAAAGGATATAGTGTAAGATAAGGAGATTTTAATGATAGAAATCACGAAAACGTAATGTTTATAAAGCGGTAACGCTGCGCACTCTTAGAGTGTCTTAGAAGCCCATTAAATAAACTCAGATTTTGTTTCAATTCGATTTATTTTTAAAATCAATTTATTTTCAAATTTAACCGGTTTTATTGGCTTCAGAAATTGATAATTCTAAGGTTTATAAACTCATGTGGAACGTCATCCGTTATTTCTTTTACCCGTACCGATAGAGATGCTCTTCGAGATCATTCACGATCGTGATTAGATAGCGAGATATTTCTATCATTAGTTAAAATCGTAAGAAGTTCTCAAAGAATTAACGATTATCGCAAAGAAAATCCGCCATTGGTCGTTTAGGAATTGTTCAAGCGAGCGACGAGACAGATGTCACTGAGGATGACATCTGCTCCTGCTTACATTTCCTGCAGCGCTTTTATTTCATTCCATTTCCATTACTTAAAAGCCCCGTTTATTTCCTGGAAGTTTTTTGCGAAAATCTTTGAGGAAGTAAGCGATTCTCTCTTACTACTCATTACACAAATCATTAGTTAACCGTTTCCTTTGGACTGGCTTGCCGTATGTTTATGGATATACGAAAGTGGTATATGCATGACAATACGACGAACACCTCAATTTCTCGATATTTTCGATGCAAAGTTAAGAAATAAAAAAATTGATGTTTTATATATATATAATCGATAAATTATACTTTATTGCTAAAATTCATGCCTATATTCCAATTTTCAAATCTAAATGTATGCGGGAAAAAACAAAGGATATTAATTTAACGTGATTAGCAGTAATCCTAAATATTTTGACATTATATTTTTTTAATTTCATTTTCTCTACTTTGAAGATTTCAAAATGCCTCGAAATGGATTTTAAGAATTGATAAATATTACATATTTTATACTGACAGTATGAAAATATTGAGCTCGTCCTCTTACTCTCATATATTTACTGCAGAGGTTCTTGCCGCTGTGGGAAGAGCTTGGCTATCGTACAGAAGTAAGTTTTTAGTCCGAGCTATTATCCCCGTAGCGGGAGGCCGACCTTCATTACAGACTTGAACAACTACCGGAAGACCGATAAATCTGCTGTTGAACACTTCAGCCCTCAGTTGTTGAGATATCCTGCACTTAGCACCTCAGCGTGGCATATAATGCGAGTAACGAACACCTCTGGCATGAAATTAAAGTCGGCGAAGAAAATCTGCAAGGGACATTGACATATTACCACGATTAATACTGATCTACCTTGTGGTTAGCGTGCCTCTCAAAGCCAGGCCTTGAATCTTGTGAGTGGATGCAGACTATTTTGACGGGATATGATTGAAGAATGCTCCTTATCATAAAGAAAAATTCAACAGAAATTGTTATGCTAATTCACCACCTCTCACTAAAATATGTATATAACAGTTTCCGGTTTCGGTTTTCGGTCCGGTTCAGTTGCAACTCGATGCCCTGCCTACCAACTATGAGACCTGTTTAGGTCCGATTTTATAGCTTCAAAAGTAGAATATATGAGGGAATCAATACGTTTTTCTAATAGAGAGACTTCATTTTAATAAAGTATTTATCCGTCAGACTGATTTCCGTAACAAGTGGACTTAATTTCGTGCATATTAGCAGTGCCCCTTATCTTATCCGAACCACGGATATTCAGGCTTGCATTATTTCCATATTTTGGGATAAAATCGTTTAATTATTCCTTTAAAATTCATAACATTTCGGATACAGTGGGTTAAGAATGATAATGAGCTAGAAGACGCCATTCGGATAGGTGTCAATCGAATTCGAACGATTATAAAACTAATTATTTGCCATCTTCTCTCAGACTAATGAATGTCGTTCCAGCAAAGCAATGTCGTTTCTTGCTTGATGAAAATCGCACCATTTTGACCTTGTAAAGTGATGATTTTCCATACGTCAAAGATATTTGAGAGCTCTTATTACTGTCTCCATATATGCTACAAAGGAAATGGATTGCAATGGCGAAAGTATCTGACCTCGAGGCACCAATGGACATATACGTTTTGACGCGATTGAGGCATGCCATTCCCATTTTCGAATTCATACGTCTTCACCATAAGTTACGCTGAAGGTTCTAAATAGGAAAATATTTCACAATGTTTACCTAAGTGATAATACAAATCGTTTCGGCTATGCAAGTGAACCGGAAGTGACGTACTTCCAGCCTGAGTTTCTCATTCTATAATTTGTCTCCGAATTTTGATTTGTGCGTAAAATATCGGTTATTTTCAAGGAGTTGTTTTGTAATAACTGCTTTTTTTCGGGTTTTCTACTCAATACTAATTCTTCCCGATGACGTGACAGGAAGTTTTTCACGTCAGCAACGTACGTACCGCGACTGGTACATTTACATCCAATTTTCACACTGACCCTACAAGCGTGAAAGGTGAGTGGCAGGAGGTGCATAAACATTGGTATATTTTGTAACTCTAATTACTATCAGATTTTTAATGCTGCGGGGAGAAAACGGCCGGAATTAGCTACCTGTCCTGGAGATTATTTACTCGTTTATAAGTTCATAATAATCTTGCAAATGTTGATATTTAAAAATCATTACTATGGCCCAGTTTATTATCAGTTTAATTATTCAATCCACATTATTATCCACACAATTAACCATGCTCTAACTTCGACAAACCGATGTTTTCATCAACACGTTGGAAATGGGATGAAATTCCTCTTACGTAATCAATGTCATACGTTGAGAATTTACAACTAGTTTGGAGCTAGAGTTGAAAGATAGCAGCAAATTATAAGCAATGTTAGATGAGAATACATAAGAGAATAATAATTGTGTTAATTGTATTCACAACGATAAAATAAGCAATTCTTCTGCAATAATAAACATATACGAGGGTGGTCTGAAAAGTTTCCGACCCCAGATTTTTCAGAAATTTTCAGAAAACATGTCGAGAAATGGCGAAACTTTTCAGACCACCCATGTATAAGTATGATGAACATAAAGATAATCATAATCACCTTACAAAAGAAAAATTATTCTTGAGGGCTCCATCTCATAGATTAAACCTAACGGCAAGGAGCTTCAAGATGATGGCTATGAAATTGTGTTTTACGCAGCTTGGTGCTTTGAAGGATGCAAATGGTACATCATAGCCAAAAGAACCGAGGAACTTTGTCTTAGTAAGACAAAATACTGCGTAGAAGAATTCATTAATGAAAAAATATCTACATGTATACCTACGTTTGTAAGTATTTGCTTTTGTATATTTCCTAAATTTGTGTGTAAATTTGTTCCTTAAAATACAATGTATATCAACTACTTTTTTATTTACGACTGTATGATAATTGAAAACATGTAATTACGATTTCACTTCCCCTATACTTTCTTGTATTTGTTATTATGGATAAATAAACTTAATTATTATTAATATTTCAATATTACTGAAAAGTAACTTAAATGGACAGATACAAAAGTCTGAAAGTCACTTTATAAACCACTTTATATCAATTTTTATTTTTAAATGATATTTTCTGCTTGTGGGCATAATGATCGAGTAAACATCAACCCATATTTAAGAAGATTTCAACAAAATCCATAAGTAAATATTTATTACGTAGCTTTGACGTAAACTCACCGTGTCGGGCTATCAGAATACAGAAATAAATGAGCCTTCAGAAATGAAGTGTCTCCGGATGGATACTCGATATTCATCTGTCTAAACTCTTTCGAAATATATACTCTCTAAGCTAATTAAATTCGGAAAGTTGTATTCTGCCTTAATAAGACGTTTCTTTAAGACGAGATTTTGAGCGACGCCATAGTAAAATGAAGCTCCATTAAAGTCGGCCTACATTTGAGCATCGAAGATTCCTTCGAGAAATGCTTCCTAAATACCCCATTACAGCCAACTTCGAAGGTTGGCGTAATGGAAGCGGCGGAGAATTTTCAAACGCAACGAAAAAACAGCTTCGTACCAAAACGGTTAAAACGATTTTCAGCAAAATTTACGTTTTGAGAGAAAAAACATAGCAGCCCATTTAGCTATGAATGCGTTAGTAAAACGTGACTGACGTCACCGAAATCCCTTAGCCAGGCATAATGAAACACGTGTGGGATTCTTATGTTCGGACTCGAATATCAAAACTGCAGGGGGTTTTTATTTCTACAATGCTTACCACATTACTAACGTAGCATATATTTTTTGGCATTTCAATAGACATTTTGGAATTATTTTTTGCTAAGACAAGCATAGAACTGATATTTCAACGGCCTGGCATTAGTGAAAATCTTATTTTCTCTTATTATTTATTTTTACATTGTTTAACACATTTGGAGATTTTGATAAAAACACTCAGAAGACCAAGGAAACAGACCGATAAAACATGTGTTTAGGAATAAATTAATCTTTTTCTGTATTTCTAAGAGTATGTGATGATCTTACTTTAAACTGGGGCCTTTGTAATATATATATTCTTAGTTATCTCGTTTAATATAAATCCTTAAGTTCACAATTATTATACATTATTGTGTGTAATCTTAAGGGATATTGTATAGGTTATTTTTATTGAACATATATTGATAATCGACACTTTTCGTTCGAATTGAAGTAAATCCTTATGAATCAATGAGGAATCAAACTAACTTTTAATTTGACTTATGCAAGAAGGAAATTTGGCCGATAGCGGAATTTGGAAGATAGCCTTGTAATAAAAAATCTCAACTTTCGAATACATTTTATTACCTCGAGTATTTTTATTTATAATACATCAACGCTTAATTATATTGATTATTAAGTACTTAAACTTTGAAAAAATACAAAACACGTCTCGGAGACACGAAAATACAGCTATTAATAATTTTTGTTTCGACAGAAATCAAATTTGTTTTCCTTAGTCTATCTCAGCAGGAGATATGTTTTAAGGATTACCTGTCATAAAGAATATATATGCATAAAATATAATGGCCGCCCGTAACAGTTAATAAATTTTTCAAATAACGCTGAGGGAGATGTTGTGTAATGATATCTTTATGACACCTTTGGAGGAAAATAATGATTAGAAATAAAGCTCGAAAACGGTTTGAAATAGTCAGGTTCCATTATCTAACTTGTGTCAAAGGTGAACATAAAAATATCCCATTCATAGTAGCTGGAATCTCGTAAAGCAATAGGGAAATCAATCTTAAGATATGAATATATTAGAATGATGCGAGAGGGTGTAACAAACGGAAACGCGCGGAAGAAACAACTTATGGAAATATTTCACGGTAAAAACGAATGAAGAAATCACAAATAACCAGTAAAAATGAGAAGTAAACACAAAAGCGCTTCATTCTACGAAAAATTTCTTTCTTAAGCAGCCACAAAAACTTCAGGTTTGGAAATAGGCTCCTCAGAAATAATTGCGAAATTCTTTTTAAGAACAGAACATATGTGTTTACCATGCCGAGTCTCAAATAATCTCAGTTCCTACACTTTTCGGTTTACGACTTCTTCGTCGAAATTGTCATTGTGTTGTGCCGTCTTATTCCAGCTCAAAATGAAACGCAGACCTTTCCCCGCTTATTGTTGTTTCGTTAGGAAATTTCATTTTCGAGAATTGCTTGAAAGAGCGGTAGAAGCCTTAAGGAGCGAGGTTTTCTTCGTAGAGGAAACGAAGACTTTAACGACTCATTCGGAGCTGAGTTATTGCTCTTTGATTTCGAGAGATTTTCGTTGACTTCAACTTTCTCGAAAGCCTAAATGAATCCGCCAGACGCTGGTGAAGAAGTTAACTATGGCTTCGCGTTTCTTTCAAACTTTTTCACGTCCCTGACAATGAAATGAAAAGATTTGAGTGCTCACCTAACGAGCTGTTCTTGAGAAGGAAAATATTAAGCAACAAAATATCTCTAGGCTCTTAAGTGAAAGATTCTGAAGAAATAGTTCTATGGCTGAATTGATTACGTAAAATGGATATATTTGAATGAAGAAATTAGTTTAAATTTAAAAATTAGGGACGAAACCCGTGGAGTTAATTTTCTTTCTCTTTCTCATTTTTTTAATGAATTCTTTCAAAGAATGGCACTAAACACATGTTTTTTTGAATCAGTATGGTAATAGGAACAAAAAGACGTCTCTTCTAGAAGGAAAAAGGTTTTCTTAAATAGAACTAGTGGAATTACAGAAAAAGAATTTTCTATTATCGCGTCTATTTTTGAGCTTCTTTTAGAAATATTTTCCCACTGATGCAATTTTTGTAGAAACTAAGGAAAAGTTGATTCGGATCTTCATACTGATCAATGCGCTTATAAAAAAATTCCGCAAAGTTAATCGAAAAGAAGACTCTGAAAAGTAAGAAAACAGATAGAAAATTATCTTTAGAGATTTAGAGCTAAAATGAAGATACTTCCACGGTATTTCTGCTTTATAAAAGTACACTTTAAAGGAGGTAGCGGTCATTCACATGTATGTACTTATGATTAAATTATTCAAGCGGAATAATAAAATATTCATTTAAATTAGGAATATATATTTATTAAATATTGATTACTTCAAAATAACATTAATTATTAAACGATTTAAAAGTACATTACAGAAAAGTATATCAGAAAAGAAATTTTATGTCGCATCCAAAATGGAATTATATTATCTAATGGCAAATATTCAAAATGTATCAACGCAAGAGCCAAGTTAGAGATGTTTTGAATTTAATGTATAAACATACAGTAAAACCATTTCGTAATCATCAATATTAATAGAGAAATATTAATCTGAAAAGCAACTCCATTTAGCAATATAGTTCTTATGTCAGTAGACTGATATACAAATGGAAAAGTCAGCTTTATGAGAGAATATGACTTCAATCTCATTTTTTAAAAATTATGTTTCATGCTTGTAGTTTTTAATGATTTCATACTTATATTAAATTATTACATTGTAGTTAATTTTCATGAACAAAGTGCAAAATATTTAAAAATTTGAGTTGGCTCCGGATTCTTGTCTCCCCATGGCTTGGCCGTGATAAAGATACCCGAATCGTATATTTACAATTTTAAATAATTTTACTATCTATTTGTTATGATTATCACTATTATTCTTGGTTACTTGTTCATAATATCTAATGTATTGTCTTACGAGACAAATATATTTATAGTTCAACAATGCATAAACTTACAGACTGTAGGAGAATGCATTCCAAAGGTTATTCAACTTCCATCTCATATTTGTAGACTATTGTTTTCCCAAAAAAAATATTCCATTTTTGGATACCACCCAACATAGAAAAGGGCATATTTCGGTACTCAAACTACTTCTTGCGTTTTTGGCCTATTGCCGAGCTAAATTTGAGTTTTCCTCTTCTATTTATGGACTTCGCCTATGATCTCCTTTCTTTTCTTGCTCGAAATATCCCCATAAATATTATATGAATTTCCCTTCCTTTCTTTGACGTCACAAATGTTTTTAGGATCACCGTCATTCAGTCTCACTGTCATGAAATGTAAATAACAAACAATTTTCTTGAATACACAATTCATCCGCTTGTCCTGCAGTTCATACAATTTTGACAGCCCACTCATATCGAACATTCAAATACATGGGACTGTATTTTCCAATCCGTTCTCTCCCACGTTAAGACACTTGTCTCAAATATTATGGTATTCACTTTATGCTTATTTGGATCTTGATTCTTTCAATTAACACGGTGACTATATAAGCAAAAACATCTGCTCTCCATTGAAGGGAAATTTTCAGATCGATAATGTGATAAATTTGATTTCGTTCGTATTAATTAACACTCAATTTTTCGCAGTGCTTGAAAACCATCTTGGCTAATGTTTCCTTGTTGATCACGCAACCATCTGCTTTGCTTAACTCATTTATCAAGCCAATGTTATGAAAAGAATATATCTAGCAGCATGGAAAGTTCAATTCGTCAAGGAGGCAAGGTGTAAGAAATTAACTAGGGGACAAGGTTTCTATTTTTACAAAACTTTACATCCAGCCATCAATAGAATTTTGTTTAGTTTTATTTGTTTTTTTTACTGTTTAGTGCATCGGAATTTATCTTAAATTAATCCTAGTTCTCATTCAAATCAAGAATGTAACTCCTCCTTTTTCTCATTTAAAAAATAATTTTAAGTTAATTTTCAATAAGCAGAAAGTGTCATGAAAGCGTTTTATTTATAGTTACTTTTATAAACCAGTTTTACAGAACTTTATCTAAATATAAGCCTTATATACTATCTTACGTAGTGTATTACACAAAATTCTCTGGAAGTTAGCTATCATGAGAAAGCCAGCGGTGTCAAGGCCTTTATTCATTACGGACCGAAATGATTTCTGTAATACCTTCGCGGGCAACAACGCATCTTAAACAACGCATCAACTTAAACAACGCATCTTGTAGCATTTTGAAATATTCTATTCAAATCATTGTAGATACCTAGTGAACAACTCGTTAGTGAACCTAGTCCGAAAAACAGCCAAAAAATATATTCGTTAACCGAAAGATCCGCAAGTTATTAGTTAACCAAGGCACCAAATATTGCCGACGTTCTACTATTACATCATTCATAAACCATTCCTTCTTTCTTTGTGCTATTATTCCTGTTCCATATAATCTTTCAGCTGTCTATCTCTTTGTGTGTATCCGCTCGGACTTCTCGAGGCCATAAAGCATTGAAGGCAGTACTAAGCGCGCATTTGTGAGCAGAATACTCTTCTGTGCGACCTCCATTACCCCAGCGGATTAAAACCTCAAAACCAAGCAAACGTCCGATGCAGAGAAGTGTGGGATAAACCTTGGATCTAATATTCGAATAGTTTGGCCATGGAACAAAGACCGTATATGCTTACACGAGGAAGGAACTTCCTCCTGTTTATTTTCCTTGTCTTTATTCCAGCAAAGCTCTGACCCCATAATTGACTGGAGGAGTAACTAAGAGGTCAATGTGGTGAGAAAACAGCTACTACAATCGATTCGGCAATGTGCACCAGAGCATTATGAATAAGTTTTGCAGGTGATGTGTGCAACACGCAGCGATAGCTCCAACGAGGATATAGAGGTAATTTTATTTTCTTTCTGAGGTATTTTTCCTCCGTGAGGAAAGAGCAGTTGCCGTATTTACATGAACCGAACACGATTTTTTCCCTATCTGGACTTCCGAAGAAAAGAGCTTCCGTCCATCAAACTTCCAAATTATCAAAAATTCTCGATTTCAAGTGAATTGCCTACTCTAGGTATTCCTCCGTAGTTCTGTCCGCAATATTTATCGGTCGAAATATTTTGAACGTAAAAATGAAGTTATGAAGCGAAAGAATTTTTAATGAAAATTATTTTCATTAAATTTATCTTTGCTGGGAGTGTTTTCGAATGTTCTTCGTCATATCTTTAGACTATTTCTTAATTATTTTTAATGAAATTTTCAGAGAGAATATGTTTAAACAGAGGTACTGAAAATCACCATAGTTTTCGAGTGGCCGCTTTTTCTTTACCTTCAATTTGATTCATTATCTATATTTTTCCAAAGGGCGCTCCTAAAGGATTAGCTGTCGCGATTTACAACTAATTCCCTAAATATTCTCCAAATACTTCTTTCTTAAATTTACCTAAATCGTGAAGGCTTTATGCACTGATTCAGGGAAACAAAACTTTCTACTTTCTATACTAATGCCATTGTGAAAATAATAATTTCTGTTCAAGTTAAAATTATAATTATTACCATCTGTGAAATATTCAGCTCAAAAACCATAGCTATCATTATTTATTTAGAGTGAATGAGACTTAAGGGGTAAAATGAGGAGTGCAGTACTTTGCTTTTAAATACTGTAAACATTCCCTTTGCATAGATATTCTCTGTATTTTTTATTCTATATTTTTATATTAATTCTCGAAATTGCACTCAGGGAAGATCAGGAGTCACTGACGTTGGAGTCGAAATCCGTGTAAAATTCGAGAGGATATATAATATAATTCCGTATACCGGAATTTCTCTCGGCACTTCAGCCCTGAGGATTATGGTTAGTCATCGAAACGTTGGTGACAGCAATTTCTTCAGATCAAACTCTACTCTTGTTTTCTTCACTGAGCCAGTACCCTATAGAAGGAAGAAGACCATGTGAGATCAGCACAATTACTGTTAAGTTACCCTACGGATAACTTTTTTCAAACGAAAGATGAAATTTTCTTCAATCTGCACCGAAACACAAAGGATAATTATCCCATTCTTCTAGACATGGCAACAGGAAGAAAGATCTCTCATTCTCCCGCAAAAAAGAATCGAAATTCCCTTAGGCTGGGGAATGGTGATTATCACGTAGTTACGCCCGCGAATTAAATTCAGTCGAGGAGTTCCTCTACGGTAACACCACAATGAGCTTCTTCTCGCAGATTATTAACTGCCATTGGCGGACTATTTGACCACTCGAGCGAAAACTTTCGCAAG
This sequence comes from Pachydiplax longipennis, assembly GCA_036926295.1. Taxonomy (NCBI): domain Eukaryota; kingdom Metazoa; phylum Arthropoda; class Insecta; order Odonata; family Libellulidae; genus Pachydiplax; species Pachydiplax longipennis. The sequence goes on from JAVFKF010000012.1 coordinate 18,751,093, forward strand.
CTAACGAAGGCGCCTGATGAACGAACGCGTGGGAGGACGAGATTGGGAAGCAAAGATGGTACGGAAGAGAGGGGAAATCTTTGCGGAGGAAGAGATGGCGACTTGTGGTGGAAGTGACGAGGAAAACCACTGAGGAAGGGTTCCCCGAGATGAATCGAGCCTCGTAAGCCGTGTGGTGGACAAAGATGGGGGAGTTGTGAGTGGGAGGGAGAGTGAATGAAGGAAAGATGAGGAGGCAAGAAGGTAGGGTTTAAATGAAAAGGGCGCTGGGAAACTTATGTGGAGGTGGCTGAGGAGGATATGAAGAAGTTGAGAGTGTATAGAGGTGGGATCATAGGCAAAGATAAGGATGACATGCTGCTAGACGAAGCTTACAAGGGAAGAAATACGCGGAAATATATCTAGAGGAAGGCGATAAACTGCTTCATTGACTAGAAATATACTATACGTCTTCTGTCATTGATAAAGAAGTTGAGAAGAAAAGCTTACTTGATGTCAGTGTTGTAAGGTCTTTCCAAGAATGGGACTAAGAAGATTCGGCTGAATGGGTAACTTTCTGAAAGGAATGAAATCCACGGGGGAAAGGCATAGTGTAATGGAAGTCTGTTATATCCGAGGAACGGACAGGAATTAAAATACTAAACACTAAACTCAGAAAAGTTACTACAAAATGTATACGTTAGCATACTCTTATTAAAGATATAAGTAAATTCAAGTAAGGCAGACCTCATCATATAGTATTCTTAATCCTACGCCTACAGAAAACAACGGGCTTTGGATGAAGACAGAGAAGTAAATATCAAAAACATCCAAGGAGTTCTTTCGATAAATATGTACACTATAAGACATGCATCGTTCGCGACGGGCGATTGTAATTCGAATCTACATTACTGCACTTAAAATAGAGGTGATCTTAGGACAAGAAGCAGTTTATCATGTCCCACCGAGTCCATCGGCAGATATTATTTACATAAATCCTAACTAGGAAAGCTAAGGTGGTTTGAACTTTAAAGGGATACAAAACTATACTCAGATGAACGTATCGCTTAATTTTGGTACCTATCGTGAAAAATCGTCAATCCCAAATATGCTCGCATCTTCCAATATCTATCGAGAAATGTTTTCTTTTGGCCAACGAGTAATACAGTTTCCCACTCTTTTTTATTCTCACTTCTTGTCCCCAGTCAACGGTAAAAAGTTCCACGTTCCTAAACATTGGGTACAATGCAATGAAACAGTAAAACTGGCTACGATACGATAAACGATACTAAGCTAAAGAGAAAATGAAGACCAACCGAGTGCTTTAAAGTGAAAATAATTTGATGAAGAAAGATCGGTGTGGAGGAGAGACCTCGAAGAAAACACAGCAAAAGATGGTGACGTAAATGACACGAGATGTAAGGGAAGATAATGATGTCCACCAAAATGAGAATGAGAGCTCAAGCTGAGGAAAAGGAAAGTAAGAATGTGGTGCGAAGGAGAAATAAGAAAATATTGGCTGAGAGCCTGAGATGGAATGGACTTGGATGTGGAGAGAGTAAAATAGGATGAGTTGAACGAAGACGGAAAATGTGAAAATGAAAACAAAGAGATGACTATAGAAAAGGATGTGTAAGACTCTCGCCATCTTAAAAGTTCTTTCACTTCACCAATGCTCTCACGGAATATGGTGATGATTATATACTATTAAAATGGCACAAGTTAAATAAATAAGAACGGTATTGTTTTAACTAGGTGTATTTTATAATAATGGTTAGTCATTTTATGGTTTTTCTGCTGTTTTATTTGCTGATGAATGGAATATTTATTATTTGTCTTTTGATATACGATAAAAATAATGCATCCCTTATTTAATTTTGTTACAGCTTTATTCATGGCTTGACTGTGATAAAATGAGAATCACTGAAACACTACTGGGTTCGGCCAATGCTTTGGAGCTCACTCGACAACTTAAGTCTCAATCCATCCATTGAAGCGAATTGCGTAATGAAAGTCGAAAGTGGTGGGCAGTAGATCAGGAAAGGGATGAATTGAAGGTGACTCGGATGAACGAAGAGTGGGAGATGGTGAAGATTAGATTGCGGAGAAAGAAGCGATGTAAACGCTGCTAGCGGAAGTCCGCCACCTCTGCCTGTCCTTAATTGACTACATGAGCTCTTTCCACTCCCTTTGCTTGCGGCCAATCGCATCTCGGAGCGCCAACTTTATTAACGACTGTCAACTCGTGCGACGGCCACTTCCGCCTCTGCTGCAGCTTCCATTAAATCCCAAACGTGTGCGCGAGTTGTGTGATTTGATTTGCCCAACTCATGCAGTTGGAGGAACTTTCCTGCTGCTCAAAGCTGTATTCCACGATTTTAAAACAGCGAGGGGGAGTTTAGGGAAAGAGGTTGAATATTTTACACATAGGCGTGTATCTTAAAACCCAAAGCTTAAGAGAAGTGAAGTGATAGACATGTCTGGGACTCGAACTCGGGTCTCCCATTTCCGGGAAATTATTCTAATCACTGAGGTAAACCATGGGGTGTTGGAGACCTGGGTTCGTTTCCCAGTCATATGGGCATATTTCACTTTTGTTCATCTACCGAGGAGATTTTTTTCCAGGGGATGTTCTCTCGGTCATTTTGATCGTCTCCCACTAACAATCCCCATTACTAAAGAAAAATTACTTCAATCATTGGGTTGGTGGTTTTCTTGCGACTGTCGGTAGTTCCTGCTACCATATCTAGATAAATGGAGGGATTACTTTTCTTTTTAGTATAAGATTTGTCTTTATTTACTTTTGTTTCAGTCTTGGTCATGGCTGCAATATAATGAAAGCTTCTGGGGTAAGAATTATGCTAAAGAATAAATTTTTATTTCTCATCACTCCTCATTGCATACTAAGCAGTCTTTTTGGTGCTCTTACGAAGATGTGTTACAGGTTTTGATATTGGTAAACCAAGAGTGCAGCATCGCCTGTATCAAAAAAATACTGTTTATGTTTGGGAAATAATGAATTTATTTCCATGTCCTTTTTCCACTCGAATTACCCAACTAACAAAACAAAGACTAATGTTTCTTGAATTTATATTGTCTAGTTCTTTATAAAATGTTCTTTTAACTGAAACTCGTTTCGTATTTATAATATTCTAGATACTTTCATTAGACTCCTACGTTTGCCCTGGGATTGCATTACGCTTTTACCATGAAGGTAAAATTTTTCACATCACTTAAAGCTAATAGCACATTCACAAACTTAAGCCACTTTTTACACTTTTATCAAGAGGAGTCTCTGAGTAGAACTGATTTCGGTTTAAATGGATTATACTAGAAATGTATGCGCAAAAATTAGGATAGAGAGAAAACGAATAACTGGGTAATGAATGAAGGTGGAGGGAAACATATTTTCTGTGCGATTAGTCTGAAAGTAATGTTTATTTTGTTTGTTTGCACTGATAGAAGTTTGTTTGTACTGGAAATTCAATACCTAAGGTGGTGTTTGTGAAAATGTAAACCAATGATGTAGACAAGGATTATTCAAAATGCAGAAAATATGTGAATATAAAAGTTCATTAGCTAGCTTACCTCATGAAGGAGGTGCCTGAATGATAATCACTGATGGAAGTACTATATATTTCAAGTACTTTAAATATTATTGGGGCTTGATTGAAAAAGATTTACGCGCACCTCATTTTATATTATATCTCCAATATTTTTCATTAAAAATCAAAGTATTTTCTCTCTCACGTTTTCCGCTATATGACTTTCGTCACGTTTTCCTTTTCTGGACTGTTTCAAACGACTTTAGAATGTGTTCATCTTATCATCGCTGAATGACGTCAGAACTTTCATTTCTCGCATAAAATGGAATGACCCCCCATGGCATTGAAAACTGTTTCTCATATATTATCGCCCTATTGGTGTTCTCGCGTATGATTTTTTTCGAAATTTCACGCGTTTGAATGTGTGAATAATTCGTTGTAAGAAAAAAGACAGAAGTGAGCAAAGTAATGCATTCTCGATTATTCCCAATGAACATAGAATTTGTCCCACGGGAGGCCTCCGTCAGAAAAAGATCGGATATTGACAATATGGAGCTCTAGAATTTTATCTAGTTTTAATATCAATCGCATAAACATCAGGATATTAAAATCTTTTAGACAGTTGACTTCCTTCTCCACACCCCTTCATTTCCCAGAAAAATCTATCAAAATATTGCCTTTCATTTTCTATTATCTATACTGATTTCTCCAAACAAAGGCTATATTAATTTTTAGCTTACAATTAGTTGTCTAAATCCTACGAGTTTAAGTTTTGGAAATAAGTTTTCAATTCTCGCTATGATTCTTACAATTTTACCCGAGTATTTTGCAATCTTTTAATGTCCATATGCATTCGGTATTTTTCTTCTGCTGACCTTTTCCGATTTCGGCCATCATATCATGATGATTGAAATAGCTATCATTTTTCTTTGATTTAAGATGGAGACGAAAACGCACCTTCAATTACATTTACCTTCACTTAAGTCCTTCTAAAAGTTGTGATAATACTAAAGCTACTACCGTATGAAAGAGTCCGAAGAACAGCATTCATTACGGGCACTTTTTTGATGCTGTGAAATGTCTTATTTATAAGGTCCTTGGGTCGCACTTACGTGGACTTGATTTACTTAAAGCATAATGGATCAGTGATGTAACTACCTCACTCCTTATCTATCTTGGTCCCCTAAACCCTTTCTTTAAGCATTTAGTAGCTGATGGTGGAAGAGATAAGGATCTCTTAAGCCTTCGGGCCGACGACTTTTCACTCGTACTACTCATTTATAATTGATTAAAATGCATAAAATCCATTAAAATTGAGAACGGCTTGGATTAGGGGTTTCCAAACCTGCCCGCGAAGCAAAATGGATGTTAATATAATATATATAATATATTTAAATTAAATTTATTCTTAAACGTAAAAACTACTTCAGTTATCGTTTTTTAAGCACGATAAATTTTGGCTTTAAAGGCATTAAATGAAGATCCTATAGATCTGGCCCACCTAAATGTAGATCTAATACAACCAGTATCTCAAAGAGTTCTGAGACCTCTAATTTAGATGAAAGAGGGGAATACCCGGTCTCACCCGATAAGCCTTAATTTATTACTTCCATTCGGATCTCACTCCAACACCAGAGATTTACCTCCAGTTATAATTGCAGTTTTATCCAGCAGTCAGCAAAGGGGGTCGCGCCGAGGAAGTTCAAGGTCGCCGGCGGGAACACAACGCACGCCTGTACGAGATAAACAATTTGCTTTGGGAGAAGGAAAGCTCTTCTCCTTGATGCTGAGGAGATTAGCCCTGCGGATGTCAAGAGGTCGGTGTTGTCACTAGGAAATCGATCCGGTGAGGAGTCCTTGGCGAGGAACCGGAAGGGACGGAGGACGTTGACAGTGACCTGCCCTCATGACGGAAGCGTGAAACAAATCGTCTGATGGAGCGACCTTGCGAGGTGACGATCATCACAGTGCAGGAAAAAGGTTGAGTGGTAGCAACAGGTGCAAATGAAGATGCCGTTGGGAGAGCCATTCGTCACGTAGGGAAATCATACATCGTGCTGTAAATGCATGCGCGGAATTTCCATATATATCGCAAAGATTTATATTGGACTTCAATATGAAAGTACTAGTTCCCCCGTACGAAAATCACGCCCAACTAAATTTATAGTAATTGATTTTTGTGTGCTTATTGGTATGTTTTCGGGCTTGTGTATTCGTTTGTGACGATAGCAGTTTTTGTTGAATTGTTTTTTAGGCGAGTACCAGTGTCCGTCTCGATATACCTTATTTGTATCTATACATATCGATATCTACAATATATACAAAGTAGTTAAGTGGAGACAACATTGAAAAAGACGGGAACTGAATTTCAGTATAAGAGCTAACTTCCATTTCGCCAACATTGAAAGTAAACAAAGATACAATAAAGACTCCTTTAATTACAGGAGTTCATTACGCACAAAATATAAATATTCGATTAAAAAATTAGATGTAAAACTTTAGGAGAGTGTCAGGAATTCGCCATTATGCGAAACTACGCCCGCGAATACTCAATTATGAAAGATAAAATCTTTCTCCGGAAACACAGATTCACGGATGACGGAGGATTGCATAGTATATGTTGTACCACCAATGTGCAGAGAACAAACACATTTTGAAAATTCAAAAGTAGTATCACAAGAAGAAGTAGTTACGAATTACTGTACTTACTAAACTACCTATTCATTACTTACTAAAAAGAACATCAGCCTTTTTCGATACTTAGCTTCTGCTTGCCATAGTATATTATTATTATTATTATCATAAGAAACGTAATACTGCAAGTAGATGCGGGACCTGATTGCAGTGGGTATGATTTAGAAATATGCACATAGCCAATATTACATACAATTTCAAACAAAACAGTACCTTGTAATGAGGGGAACCCTTATCTACCAGGCATTTGGCTTAGAAGGGAGGGAATCTCCTCGGAGGACCTATCTTAGGCAGTAGTAATAAAACGTTTACATTTAGAAGAAGCAAATTTATACTTCATAAAATGATATAATAAACATGACCAATACACCCTTGATAATAATCCCTCTCTTAAAAAACACATTGGAAAACGGATAAAATTATCTTCTCCATTACGCGACTTTAAAATTTCCAATAATTTTCTTTTCTGTGACTTTAAAGATATATTGTGACCTTAGCCTGTTTCGATAATCAAAATTCCGATGAACCACGATGATAAAGTACGGAAATAAATAACGTAACCCTGATTGCATCGACAATGAATGCGGAGAATAATTAGAGGTCATCTCATCCCTAGATATCGTGAAATTAATCGTGTAGCCGTGCTGACGGCGCAATTTCTCACTGCAAAATCCCATTCGGGTATCGTTTTGCAAATAGGCAAATTACTGCACAAAAGAAAGAAACATAAATTCATTCACTCAATCAACCAAGTAGGATTATTGTACACGTTGAAGAGGAATCATCATCAATTCTAGGCAAGAGGATAGAAGGAGTGTGATATATTTGCTTTAATTAATTAATAATTATTTTGAGTCGGATACAAAGAAAGAGGTACGAAGATTGTTCCGAATTAATTAACTAGAAAAACAATGAGCATTGAGTTGAACGTAGATAAATGTCACATTCATATTATATCATTATTTTTATATGGTAGACGATTACAAAAATTTTAAATTGGATCTTCATTCAGTTTTACAGAATGCGAGCAACATGACATCGGATATTCAATTTGCCGATCCTGAATATTATTACTTAAAAATTTGTGTAACTACAGCGACAAGTTATAATAACATGTAATCTAACGCATCGTTTACCCACCTTTTTGTTTTGAAGTCCGATTTATCATCTCTGTGAAACTTGTAAGTCCCACCAAGAGGCGAGAAACTGGTTTTTCTAATTGTCCTAATTCAATATTAACGAAATTTAGTTTTCTAGAAAATTCCAGTGAAGTTTTTGATCAAGTCATCTGCAGTGAAGCGAGATATTTTTGATGAAAATTGCTAAAACGAGCCAAATTAGACAATATCAACCTTCTCGATCACACCTAATATGCTCGACCTTGATTCTACTTGGTAAGCGCCCCACCGTTTGGAAAAACCCTATCTATTCTGTCAGACTTCGATGAACCACATCGGCGATGCTATTAATAGTTATTACTACAGAATTCTGATAGTATAATAATATTAATTTTGATCTAATTTACATCTAGATAATTTTGTATTTTTAGGGCAATTCTGTCTCAGCAAAATTTTCAATGATTTACCGAGCAACACATTACTGTTAAATAACACTCCTCATAGTGCAACAGTTACCGAGAAGGGAGTCAATAAGGTAGGAGAATATCATAGTGGACCAATTAGATCGAGAAATGAGAGTAACACCAGTATGCTGAACTTGCACAACTACACAAACAAATTACGAAAACAAATTGATAGGCATAGATATGTAAATAGCGGCGATGTAAATGACATGAATTGATGAATGATGCGATCGATCCTCCGCCCGCATCGGTGTGAAAATTGAGTGGACCTGTCACTGAGCCGTGAGGTACACGGGGAACTCTATTTATTTTCGCTCGAGTTCCGGTGTTTGTGGTTTCATTTTCCACCTTCCAGTCTTCCTCACTTCCGATCACGTCGATCAAACATCCCCTTCTTAATTCCCGCACCCGCATCTACCGCACCTTTCAGACTTCCGGGTGGATACGCACCGCTGGAAGCGCCTGCAGCCCTTGAGCCTCTGTATCCAAGGGAGCATGTTTCAACGCCGGTTGCTACGGCTATTAATGAACCGATGAAAAATATTGGGAAATCCACTCGATACGTAATCTTAACGCGCTTTTTATGGCGGTTCGGCGGTCTTAAAGGCACTTACCCAATCGCTCGATGACCTGGCATTGATCCGTAAAAATGTTGATTCGAAAGATTGCATTTGTAAAAAGGAAACAGTTCAGAGAAGTCAGGCTTCTTCAGTGATGAGCTCATACCTTTAGCAAAGAAAGTTTCCTTTTATGGGATTGCTTTTGAGAATCTCGCGGTGGGGCAAGAGAATTTCTGCATAAATGAGGTTCATCGTATAGCTGTACATTTTTATTAATTCTTTTGGGCAAAGTTTTAACGAAATGATATATTACTGGAAATAATTAAATGATCAACTTGTAGAAATTAATCTAAAATAGAATTCGTAGAAATTAATCTAAAATAGAGTTCATTTGTGTAACTTAACGAACTTAATATTTTTCTATACAAATGAGCCCGTCATGAGTTTCCCTACGCCTTATGAATTATTTTTTCCTATCTAAGCTCATACATTTCGCCCCTCAATAGTCCTACTTCCAATGCATATTTTACAGTAAATATTTTAGAGAGCACTCCTCGATCAGAAGACCAAATTAATTCTCCCGTGAGGATCCTACTGAAGATTTCTTACCTGAATGTTCATATGACGCATCGATTTACACGTTTACTACATTATTGTTTTGTGAGTTGAATGGAATTTACGTGTAAAATCAATATTAATGCCATGACTACTTTATAGATTTTATGAAAAATTTAATCTTATGATTACTTTAAGGTTTAACCCGCTATGCGACTCATTTAAGCGTCATACTCCTCCGTCCTACCCTATCCTAGCATATATCCTTCACTACAAGCATACACTCATCCGTCTGTAGTCTTTTCATAACATATTATAGTCTACAATATTATCATACATATAAAAAGCAACTGCGACAATGGTGTAAATTTGAATACAATTATGAATGCAGTAATTAATGAACCTCACTTGATTCCTACTACTCACGAATGAAAAAAATACCAATTAGTTTATCTAAACCTCATAATCCAGGTTTCAGTAAAATTTGCGCAGCGTTCACTTTTACAATTATATTGCATTAGTAGTTTCCTAAGCGTAAATAAGTTATTTCAGGATCACACGTGATTTTCCATGAGGGAAATCTGTGAAATCGTAACATCCTTCTCGCGTGACTGCTTTCACCTGATTACGAGGTAATCAATGCATGATTCGAGGGTAATGCAAAAGAATGAGGGAGCACGCGGGACCTTGGCACCTTCTGTCGTGTTATCATTGGCGTTGAATGGTAATTAGACTGGGTAGGATTGCCTCGCGGATTAAGAGAACGGTTTCTCATTTAGTTCACGTAATACGAAAGTCATGTTCCCGTTAGCATGCGATCTCATCGCGCAGAGTCGCCAGGAAGCGTCCATCGCATGTATATGAATGGCGATATCGGACAGTTGTGGAAAACAAGTGATTAAAGTTGCAAGGGCCTTCCCCCAATGGGGAATTCCGGGACTCCGATTGGGGAATCTCCATAAGATTCAACAACGCACTTGCCTTGAAATTTGCTGTCACTTAGAGGTAATATCTTGCATCAGTCTGTTAGTGAAGACATCGATCCATAATATCTTTCGTCCCGGTTTTTGCTCCTGTCCACAAAAGAAACAACAGAGGAAACAATTAAAGTGCTACTTTCACTCGATATCACAGAATTTATTCAGAAACTATCTAGGTCTAGAAACTCCTATCGTCATAATCAGGTGTACAGTGGAATAAAGCACTGGGGACTGCATGGATAAATCCTTACCAGACCTACTCTAACCATTAATTTTGATCGCTATTCTCAGATACGGCTTTGTTCTATTTTTCGATTACAACTGAGAAAGGCTGTCCTTTTAATTGAATGAAATATAAATAGCATGTCCTTTATAAGGAATTCATAAGAATATCAATATTTAATGTGCTCCCAAATGACTTTCTGACCCAGTATACATCGATTGGACTTATAATACATTCTTGCTGCAGTATATGGGCCAAAGCTATGTTAGTGTGGGTAAGAGCTAGAGAGGATATACCAAGAAAGAAGCAACCGAGCGAAAAGTGAATATAACCCACTTCCAAGAACTCAGGTGATTAAAGATAATGATAGGGTTCGTTCAGTGGGAAGAATCCGGATATTTTGTTCTATACCCAATTCTCCTTGATTCTTTTGTCTAATTGATCCTTCGAGGAATATGCCAAAAATATGTCAAGACATTTTCTAAGTAAATGACATAATAACTTACTTATTTGGCTTGAGATAGACATTGATATGTTCCCTCTTCCACCTAACCTAAGGGTTGTGCAGATATTCCGGGATCCGTCCCGGATTTTCATTGCCTTTCCTGGTATCCCGAAGTTGCTATCAATGAGGACTTAATATCAGTTCTTTTCGAGCATATTTCAAAAATTAAGTTAGAATCTAGACAGTTTTATTAGCTGTATGAGCGTTAATGTGATTCACATGTAGTCACAGAACACCAGATAAATAATTCGTCTATATAAACATGAAAAACAACTACATATAACTTATATGTACCGTGCGTATGTTGCGTTGTACATACCATTCATTATAAATATACTGTTACGTATGTTGTCCCGGTTACATTCCATATATATAGTGGTGCAAAATTATAGCGAGGTGCCAAAACCTCTCGGTTGTTTAGCATTACACTAGAATTTCCTTCTGTTTGAGTTAATTTCTATTTAATCTGCATACGTTATCTTTGTGTTAAGAAATATCTTTTCGTGTTTTTAACTGGAAATTTAAAATTTTTTAGAATCCTTACATGAATAAAATCTGTTTTTTCCGTAATTGTTACTCGATTATTACAAAATTTTCGAACAATAAATAGAATAAATGATCATATCATTCAATTTGGTATTAATATTAACAGAGGAAGGAAAGCAAAGAGCACATTGAAAGTGTTTGAATGTCCCTAAATATAATTTCTGAACATGCACTCATTCCAAGTGTCCCAATAAGTATCTAATCAATATTCCCGATCTTTTCCTCGACGTAAAAGAAAAACATTTTGGTTTCATAATGTTTTTCCCATGAAATCCTTATTAAAGAGATAGCCCAAAATTACAGCTCACAGTAAACCCAGTCGTAACGAATATAAGTAGCTCAATGAGAGGATTTATGCGATTCATTTTATACAGTAACCAACCACTTCTTCGCGTATAGTTTAGCTACCAAGGTCATTATAATATGCATAATCTGCCATCAGCTGTGATCATTAGCGGGATGCATGACGCATAATTCCATACTCAGCCTTTCTATCAAAAGAGGTTTAGTCATGTTTTTTATGACCTCACATCCGACTGTTAATTTATTTCTATTACACGTAGGCAACTGAGAAACAAGAGATTTATTATCATAAGAAGCAACTTAAGTAGCCACATATACACGCATTACACTATTATATAATTTGTGATGACGGAATATTTCTACATACAGAATACAAAGTATACACGGGTCTAACCCGTAGAATTAAAGAATAAATATATACGATTTAATTAAGATTAATGTATTTTTTAATATCCTGAAATATAAAGATGAAGAAAAGCATTGAAGAATAGTCGCCCTTTGTACTGAAACAGTTACCCTTGTGGCACTGTAAGTAGACATATGAATGTTAAGCATTTGCATATTTATTCAGAGAGGTAAATCATTTTAACAACTCGACACAAACATAATGGTTTTATAAACTAACATGAATATATGAGTATATTTATGTTTATCACGAGATTTTTTATGAAGGTCTCATTAGTGGGAACAATTGGGTACTTAATGGCAATAAAATACAGAAATGATTTAATTTTAATTATTTGATATGCATCAAGTCTATTCACTCAGTACTGTAATTGATGTTTCAAGCGAGGAAGGACGTCCCAATTACCTCCAAGTGCCGATTCTCTCAGCCCATTTCCTGGTTAATCCGATCCCATCACATCTCTAACTACGGCCAGAACGCTCTTATAAGCAAATCAAACGTCAGCAGTGCTTTAATCATCCGGAAACACGTTCAAAAGGTTGTTCAAATGAACCAAAGCATAGGTCTTGAACTTATTTAACACTGTATTTAAGTCACTGCTTAAGACGAAGCCACATCATGTACATCATGTACATAATGTATGAGTCTGGTCTCTACCTCTCGATACTTTCATGTATACTTAATTTTGTTTCATTACACCTAACTAACATACTTATTTACATTTTCATATTTTAATACCTTCGAGAGACTTCAATACGGGTTTTCCTCCTTACTGGAGTGAATGACAGGCAGGGATTTTTTCTTTTTCTATTTCCGTCAAATGACTGCCATCAAGCTCGATTCCTACTTGTAATTATTTGTTATAAACAAATAACTACTCTTATGGAAGGAGTTTAGATGATTGAAATTGAGATACTTTATCTACGAAAAAAAGAGTTTGGCATTCTACCTCAAGTTCTATAGAATTACCAAATGTATGAAACTTAAGAGCAGACGATTTAGTTAAATAATTATTAAGCATACATTATGAGTCGACTGAATAAACTCACCAATATTTATAGGATCCGAATTGCGGCAGTTCGAAATTTAAATCGCTACCTAATTATATTTTTCGATTCGACGATAATGGAAGTAAACTGTTATTTTAAGGTCGTATATTCAGAGCATTATGTTAATGATAAAGAGGATGCGGTAAAATAAGTGTCGCATCCATCTAGCGCGAGGTCCTCTACTATTTCACGGTTGAATAAATCTCTAATTTACTTTAACCTCCCTCTCCGAAAATGTATTCGCTCGTTTTAGCCCGTTTTAGAACGTGAAATTGAGGTTTACCGCTCGATAACATACCAATAAATATGTGCATAAATGGAGCCGTGGGCATAAATTACCAAAACACATTCGGCGTCCCAAAAATCATCGCGTATTATTCGTTATTCTTTCGAAAATGATAAGAGAAGAGGAGCCAATGGGAATTATGGGAAATGGGGACAAAAGCAGGAGAGGCGCTTTATGGTGAAAGGAATGGGAATGAATGAGGTCATTGGGACGAAAGGAAACAACGAGGATTGGAAAAGCCCTCGAATAAAATACAAACTTTATGGGATCGAAGAGGGTGCGAGAAGTGTCATGATAATGAGAAGCTCATGTATACACCTACACGAAAATCTCGATTATGTGGATTCCTTTGAAACAAACGATACTAAGGCCCTCTATTTCACGATGTGATTGCACGTTGTTGGATCATTACGACGAACCCTTCTAACAAGGTGGAAATTAACTGATGAACTAGTTTGGCACACAAGGAAAAGATCGCCTCAACGCATTAGCATGAGGGACGGCGGAAGTTAAAACTATACTCTAAAGCAAACATGTTAAGCCTGTTCGGTTATGTAATAACGATTATAACTGATAATCTGTAACTGTTGTGATTAATAAAAGGATATTGGGAGGTCATGGCAACAAACGAAAGACCATTCGGCGACAGTGACGATTCAGAGAGAGAAAATTCGAAATGAACTGCAACTGAAATGAAAATATGAAATGATCGAAAGATATGGTGAGAATGATTAATGATAAGATTGTTGTCTCTAAAAGCGTCAGATATTAATGGACAAAGCACATCTTGGTACTTAGTTTAAGTCATCGACTAGAACATTTTCGAAGTGTCCCACTAATGACTCATTGCTCATTAAAACGTGGAAATGAAATTTGTGCTAATCTAACGTTATTTTATCACAATTTGCTGATGGAACCGATAATGATGGTGAATAGTTTTATCTGTGAAGTAACAGAGTGACAGCTAAGCAAATGACTTGAGAGAATCAGGTTTGGTCTATTGGTTGGGCAGCGGGGTTTCTCGAAATTACACTATCACCAGATATTAATTCAAATATTGTAATGAGATCTCTTTAGCATATTAATTCAAAAGTAAAGAGTCTACAAATATAATTTTGATCAATCACGTTGCTTTGTAAACCGTCGCGACGTTACATGGCGAGTCGCCGAGATGTCTTATCGAGATAACTGTCTCCTTTTTAGGGCCTTTAAGATATTCCCAAAAAATGTATTCAGAATTTTGATGAAAATGAAAGGCATTTATAATATTTAGTATCATAATTTCATATAAAATAACATGAGATTTTCTTTTACTACACCATTCCTTAGTTGTGAGTTGAAATACATTAATCTCAGGGGAGATACTTCAGATATAACTAGTGATAAGTATTGAATAAGAAGTGAGAAAAATCGCCTTTTTTGAACGACTGAATTTCTTAACGATTGTGGTAGTAAAATAAAATTCTAAAGATAAAAGAAATGACATTCCACATTTTATTGGCTTCGAAAATCACCACAAAGTATTTATTGAAGTTTCCTGCGTATGATCCAAACATCACAAACTTCCTCAAGTGCATCCAAATATTTCCATCTGGCTCCAAACCCAGAAGTGTTTATTTGGATGTTCCCGAGGTTCTCCTGACAATAAAAAATAAATAAACGGATGATTGGCAAAGAATAGGACTTTAATTCGACTCGAAGATCTGGGACTCGATTGCCTAATATCTTATAATTTGGATGCGAGGTATATATTTAGTTGATTTTCACAGGTTATATTCCTTTATTCCAAGAGGATATCTTTCTTCACCAGGTATTATCTTCCTATAAAAGTGATAAGTTGTAGATTTCGCTTGAGGTGGTATTAGTTCTTGGAGTATGCACGGATGAAATATTGGGATAAAAATACTTCTCCTTTGTCCTTTCTTGACTCTCAGCATCGGCAAACACCTCAGCAATATGATAGAACTGCAAGACTGGTTCCTTCATTCATTTGACGCGTAACTCATTTTGATTCTTCATCAACATATCGTAAGTACTTTGCTCCAATGATCCCTATCCTCTCTAGCATTTTCTTTGTGCTACTTTTCTCAATCCTCATCTTTCTACCTTTATTCCCAGGACTAAGCAATCTCAGCAGACGAAAATATTAGTTCACCTTCCAATACGAAAGAAGTCAAAACTATACGAGCTCATATACGAAAATATGAGAACTGTTTACCTAAAGACTTAGAAAAATGGAAATAATGTAATTATATTTTAAGACAATCTATAAAATTTTCATCAGACAAACATTAATTTATTTTAATAATTCTAAAAAGATGAATATAATGTAAATATTCAATGTACATACCTGAGTTATACTTGTGTAGACCTTTATGTTTATTGTTATACAAAAATATTTTGGTGTGCATCTCTATGTATGTGTATGAAAAACTTTAGGTTCTTACGATAAGTGAAATAGCACCTATTCAATTGATTATATAATTGCTTTAGTTCAAACTTCACCATTTAGTTAAACATTTTACCTGTAATCAAGGTTTTGAAGTATTATTATCCAACGAGCAAGAATTCGCTGCAAATATATTTTCCATTAATTTATAAATTTTACTTTGAAGATGGATTTGCGTGAAGAAAAAAATCATAGTCATAAGAGTTTGAAGAGTGAAAATATATTCGTTTGCAGCGTCACCCGCTACCAGAGGAACCAGTGATCTAAAATTGCATTAAAGGTTACGGAAATGAAATTAACATCCATCATCCGCTCGAGTTCACAATCTCGGAAAGACTCTCCTTTTTAAGACAGCCCCATCCTACGGCATCCTTCCCCCGCCAAAAATACCCCAAAAAGTCCTCGAGATGTGCTTAGGACGGTCTTCCACGTGCCTCGACCGCAACCAAAACGAAATCAGATTACCACGGAGAGCGAAAACACTAAATACTGAACGGAATCGAAATTGGATCGCAACGGGAGTTAAGTGGAAGCGACATGGGAGGATTGGTCCTGGGAAGAATGAGGGGTCCATTATTTACCCTGGTGCATGCGTTGCTCCCAATTCCCCACTGACCCAATTCCGGCGCTGCGTCCTCATTTAGCGGCTGCTGTCATGGCAACCAATCGCCCCTTTGGAATCCTCTCCAAACGCTTAAGAGTGGCTCTTCAGATAAAAGCGAGAAGGGTGTCCCATTACTCCCAAGAACAGGTGTCAGGAGAAGGGTTGCACCGACTCCTTGCAAGCATTTTCACACTCGAGGCATTCCCAAACAATGCCAAGGTGTCTCAAGAAGGAGACTCGATTAAAAGCATCTACCGAATTAACCGTTTCATTTCATTGAATGTGCCTGTGATTAAATTCTACTAATTCGAGAGCAGTATTTCATGATAGAAAAATAAAGGAATCAGGAGAATATTTCACAAGGCAAATACATCCTCTTTGATTAACCCTTCAGTGCTCGCGCGTGGTGTATGGTACACCCCACGGTTCTATTTCGAGGAAAAATACCCTTTTCCTCACATTTAGAAATTTTGACTTTTTAGAATATAAAGATGGATATATTTTCTAGCTGTCCTCAAACTTTCAAATATTGTATGCTAAATTTCGTTGATTTATAAATTATTTTCGTAAACCTTAAGTAAGCATTCGTAAGTACAACGCTAATGACGTTTGAAAGGGAATTATTAACACCAATATCCCTATTAAATCTATTCAGTTACGTTCTCCAAAGCATTGCAGAAGATACGACCAAATGAACGTACATAGTTACCGTATTTTCCGGCGTATAAGACGACCCCCATCTTCTGCGAATATTTTCCTGACTTCGTCTTATACGGAAAATATGGTACCTGTGCAATTATTTCTTTTCTTCTCGGAGAGTTCGCGCTTACTTTTCACTGGTTCAAGTATTAAAAAAATTAATACCTGTAAACGTTTGTTTTTATTCATTTCCCTCTCAAGTTCTTTCTCGTCTCCTAAGCTCCAAATCCAGCTTTCTCGCCTTCTTGGATTCTTCTTAACTTCTCCATTCCCTTTATCCCTCTCTTATCTCCATTTCATATCCTTTAAACTACCTTTCTCCATACATCTTCCGACCTATTTCACAGCCATACTTTCACTTCTCAACTCTTTGCCCCTTTCCATTCTCTTCTCGCCAATAACGTTTGCCTCTCCTTGGTTTATTCTTTCGTGAAATTTTAATCTCTCAAAAAAGGTCGAGTTCCTTTTTAGCGGCGCGAGCGATAAATTTATCACGAGCCAAAGAACTTCGCAGCTTTTTGAAAAATTACTCAAACGATAATGGTATGACAAGAATAAAGCTCTTGAGAAATCTACCCCTTTTAATGATAAGGATGAAGGAAAGGTATATAATTTTGAATGCTAGCGGTGCGGCTAGAAAACTCAAGCAAAAATTATCGACACCTCTAGTGATGCAGGCTAGGTGAAATTATAAAGAATTTCTTCACTTATGAGAATTACTCACGAAATGGAACCCTAAAAGGCGGATTTTTTTAAGGAGAATTAAGGAAAATATTATTGATATAATAGCAATCTAGGGAGTAAAGTGCAAAAAAACTGAAAAGAACGGATGGAATTGAGGTGTAGAAAAAAACGAATCATGTCGATCGGGGATCGCAAAAAGAAGTAAAAACTAAAATAAACCGAATGGTCAGTTTATGGAAATACTTGCTCATTCACGGAGGAGTAAAAGAACGGAATATTTAAGATAAAGAGGTCCTGAAGGCCTTAAAGGGAATAAATTAGAGAAAGGTGCAAGAGATTCTTATGACGACTCGTAAATGGATTGTTAATAACATGTTCAAATTTGCTAGAGAAATTGCGATATAGATCTTTACTTGATATATATATTTTAATGATACATCAACTTTAAAATTATAATTATATAATCATAAATAAAGTTAGATATTTGTTATCTTTTTTGACCAAAATCACGAGCTTTTTCATAGTTACATATTATATCATCATCATATCCTTCCGTCCAGCAAGTCAGGCCTTTCAAATCGTGCCATCACGAAACATCCACTAAGTTACGATACAAAATTTTAATATCGCGAAGTGTATGAAAGTTTAAGCAACTACTTAATAGTCTTTCTGTTTAAAATCAATCAGTTTATTCATCATCCAGCCAATCACTTTTCGGATAAACGTCGAATTAAGAACGCTCAGATTGGTTAAAGGACGACCTGAGACTCTCTTTCCACCTCTGAGGATTTCTTCTACAATTCCGCATCGCTTCCTTCGAACGGGATTTCCCTTTAGAAAACGAAAGGGAGGTCTCCCAGGAGAGCAATAGAGCGAGCACAGTAAAAAAAACAAAATGCTGCCATCTAGCGTGCCAGAAAGAGGTTAGAGGGCGCTCTTAACGGTCCCATAGGTCTCGAAAAGGGAGACCCTTTGGCGGAGTTCTCTGCATTTCGGTTCTCCATTGAAAGGGAGGGTGCTATCCATGATTCTCGAAGGATATTTCTTATTGGTCGAATTTATCGCGATTCCACCGTTCAAAAGAAGTGGCCGAGAAATTACCTTGAACAGTAGATCGATCCTGTATTGGAAAAGTACACTTCTCTACCCAGAGTAGTTTTTGGTTTCCATAAAATGGTCTATTCTTAGCTGCCCAGACTTAAGTACTCCCTTAGAGATCGTATGGCTCAGGGGAGGCAACGGTCAACTGCGATAAGACACCAAGGCGACAGTCAAGTATGCGGAATGATGGCTACAGTCATAACGGCGACAAGATAGAGAAATATTGCTACTTGTATATTTTGACATTAATTATTTCTAACATACTTTTATCACATTGCAATACTGAGCATGCACGAAGGGCTTGTTGGGAAGTCACTATTCATAAAATTTGCCTTTTCCTACTTAAATGCTGTCTTAACACCTATTTCTAAAACCAAAACTCTCTTATAAATAACTAAACGCAATAGAGAACATACATATTGTGTATATTTTCACATTTTCATGGAACTTATAAATTCCATGAAACATCATGGGAATCATCTCAATTTATCCTATAATTCCAGTGCTCCAATCTCGTTTATTACTTCGAATGAAAATGTATAGTAAATTTATTCCGCTTGGAGTACCAGTCATTAAGTCAACGGTATTGAGGTTTTCTTTGTGTAGAGGGTGGGTCCATGTGAACTTAAAGCCACTTGAAATTAAAATTCATAAATATTATTTATCTACATTTTTGTCGTTAGTTTGTCAACAATTTCAAAATTTTAGCATCAATCAAGTTCCTGTTTATTATTATTATATATTGCTCCTGAATCTTATTATTACATTTTCAAACGAAAAATTTATTACTTTGTGTTTTTCTTTAGAAAACTGCAAAACTGTAAGACGAGACGCAAGGCTAGATACAAGGCGAATGTGTAATCTGGTCGCTCTCTATTTGCTTCTCAGTTCGCACCGATTGCTAGGAGAGCGGTTTTTGTGGACGAGTCAAAGGGCTTGTAGAGACCGTATAAGACCGAAAACGGTCATTTATGTCCACAGAGCCTGTGCAATTCCAAGTTTGCCTTCAAAAACTGGTATTTCGTTAAATATAGAATTTTTATTCAAGGGTCTTACGTAGTCATGTAAATGAAATCCTACAAAAGTTGCTAAAATCGGTCCTCCTACTTCATTGTGTATATTTTATAAAAAAATTACATATTTCATTTGGTGGATTATTTTACAATGTTTTTCCTGCCGTTACTCATGGCAATTTCAAGTGGATAATGTTAAGTTTGGACAATATGAAGAAATATATTTGCAAAGGAATGATGAATAATAATTAAGATTTTCATTTGCGGAAATATCAGCCGCAATATTTCTTGTGCGGAATTTCATTTTCTTGCATTTAATTGCGATTCTCTCTCGAGAAAGCAATTCTCCCCTCTTCTCGACTTCTTGAACTGAAATGAACGGCGAATGCGTAAACGGCAACGCGGATTTTAATGGTGGATATTTAATTTTTCCTTTTTTTTTAAATTTCAGAAAAACGCGCTTCCATAAAATATAAAAATTGGAACCGACCCGGGCTTGGAAAGTGTCCACATGCTAGTAATGAATCTTCTACCTATATATCTCAAGATATTTAATTCATTGTTCTAGAATTTTTATTGCTCACAAGCAGTACGCTACTGAAGTGCGGATTGATGATTGCATTTGCGTACTGGTGGTTTTATGTGTGAACAATTGATTTCTTGTGAGACCAAATAATACATACGGCCTTCCCTACTCTTAGTTTAGACAATTGATTTTTTTATACAATATCAAGACAATAATCAGACTTGACAAATCAAAATATATATATTATACTCCTTTCGAATCATTAAAGTCACTCTGCGGATATTAATAAAAACACAACCTTTTAACATTTAAATTGACACTGAAAATCAAAGTATTATGTTTGAATTAAAATTTCCTTTACAATTAAACTAAGCATTGCCATTGAATTTAAAGAATGTTTTATCGATTTACTATATATTTTTTATGATTTAGAAAAGCTTTTAATTGCTTTAAAGTAGAACACAACATTAGCTGTGAGTTAAATAAAGGAAAAACACTCCGGTATCTTAAATTTGAGCAGGCAGTGAGCTAATCTCCGCGGCTCATACTTTTCTTAATCTTCGGGATTATCTGTGAGAACTGGCAGTAGTTGAGAGAGGGAGAAATTTCAAATCTGCGACTCACAAAGAGCGAATTAATGGCAAAATTGTGCGCATATTTCCCTTAAAGTGAGCGGCGGGGTTTGATGCTTCCGTAATCTCCTTTGTGTCCCTCTTTTAATTGGCTCCAGCTTGCTCGCGGTGGAATCCGAGACTTCCTCATTGTGCTTTTTTAATTAATTTACTCGTCCATCGAGGGAATTTGGATGTATCATCCAGTTCGGCATTTAACAAGAGGATCACAATAACAGATATTCTACAAAATAATAAAGCAGATCTTCAAGGGAAACAGAAAGAGTCCGACAATATCAATCCCTTTCATGCAGCGTTAACGAAGGCATGGATCCCGAAACTAAAATAAAACTGACAAACCTCGAGGGACAATTATTAATTTGCAGAGTACATTCTGAGAGCAAGGTCAGTGCAAGTATACTGGCTCCAACGCAGGAAGACATGTAAGCGCCTTTTTATGGAGATATTCTTAGAATGTCTGCTTTTTTAAATAATTTAGTGTTTGCAGCTGAAATTTTTGCAAAAAGGGGATATTTTTTAGATTAGTATTCTGTATCAGGGATAATGTAAAAAAATTTTCAGCTAGGTAGCTATATTGATGATTGCCACTAGAACGCTAACGTTCTGAATTGATTAATGATAACTAATGCAAACTGATCGTGCTAAATAAACATTGGGCATTTTACCCAGCGATTTTTAAATGTCTTTTGTGATTCCTCATATTAAGATATTAGTCCATAAATTGCATTTGAATTCATAAAGCAGAATATGTTTATAAAAATACTTGGAAATTTGACCTGTTTTGGAGGATTTTACTCCCTGCTATAAGCCAAAGGGATGTTCTTAAAGGTATAATTGTAGCAGTTAAAAATCTTCGCCTCCCAATTTTCCCAAAATCTAATCCTCACAAACAATTCTTCTCGTTATTCTCCCATTAATTTCCACATTCACCGCGAAGGGCCGAATTTGAACTTCCAGGAACGACGCTTAAATATATTCTCTTTGAACACTTGCGAGACGCCTTCGTCGAAACGATTTCCATATCTGATTTCCCTCTGCTTATTTGTGTCCTTCCGAAAATTATCCACCTGCCCAATCCCTTCCCGGAATAAAATCTTCCATTCTTAACGCTTTCTCTTCTTGCTTAAATTTTACCCAATTTTTTTGTTCTCTCTAGATTTCATTTATATCCTCCCGGCCTTTATTTTCAAAGCTCCCTTCGATCCTTTCCTTTCATTTACTGTACGGATAAAATTATAAAAACTCTCTCTGTGCTTATCCATGTTAATTGGTGTCGTAATTAAAGTTCAAAATTTCCTTTGTTTCTGGAAAGAAATTAGAGTATTGGTCAAATGTTTCATTTTACCGACAGTAATGTATGAATTCATGATATTTCGGATCGTATCTCTTCAACCTTTAGGCATATGTAAAAGATTTTTTGATGTTTGTAGGGCATTAAATGTTTTACTAAAGTTTGGCAATTCTTCTCAGCGATTACTTGGTTCACGTTAAAAAGTGCACAAAAAAGGATTTTCAATTAATATTAAAAAGTAAAGTTCATGGTAATCTAGCATGGAAACGAATTAGAAAATGAGCTTTAGTAAATTCTGCAATATTATTTCCAGAAAAAACGGAACTTGTATTATCATCGAAAAACTATGATCATTCATCACACAAACTTGTAAAGGTTGTAATTTAGAATTTAAAAAAAATAATTTATTTTTCTCTTGTATGCTTTATGAATACATTTAAATAAAGAGTGATATTATATAAAACAGCAACAAACTTTCTGAAGCAGGTAATTTTTATTGAATATAATAATACTTTTTGAACCTCATTGTAAGTACCTCATGTAAATTTACATTTATAAGAAGGATTAATATAATAATAAAAGGGAAATTTCCCCTCATATTTGTTTCTGCGTTGTATATGGCTATAATAATATAAATGTTCTTGTGGTGTGAAAAGGCTGAGATAACGAATTTATCATTTTCATCCATCATTGGACGAAATAAATTCATGGGTTCATTGAACTGAACCTATCGAAATGGAGAATGGTTCCAGAAAACTGTGGAATCTCATAGCGCTATGCTGGACCGCGCCGCACTTACGAAAAAGTCCACCACATTCCCAGAGTGGAAGGCGAATTGAAATAGTTTTTTTCAGATTCCATTTTTAAAATCTCAGGCATTGACGTGGTGTAAGACATTTTATAGTGCGCCGTTCTTTTATTTGTTTTTCTAATATCATCTGGAAAATTGACCAAAAAATTTGTCCGCTATTTCGCTAGTTCATATGAGCTAAGACTCATTTTTAGGAGCGAAACCGCATCGAATCGAAATATTGTACTAGATCAATTTATCATCTTTTTTTCCAAAACTTCTTTCAATTGTCTCTACATAGTAGCTTGAATGTTTCTCCGAAAGATCCGAGATCGCTCTTTTATGTGAAAATTATACAAGTTTTTACGCCCTGTAACTTTTAAACTTGTTAAATATCAAAAAGTGACAAACGGAGCCATAAAATTCAGTCATTCTGTTTTAACTATACCAAGTTTTAAATGCCCATAAATAAACTTTATCCTCTTGGCAATCGTTTTTCAAATAGAATCCATCGTGGTTCGATTCACTGAAGTTAGGATCAAGCCAGCTTTCTGATTGACAAATGCTCTGAGAGACTTATTTCTGATTCATTTTCGATCATATGCTGATATATACAGCGTATTATCGACGAATAACTTTCTCGGAGTACAAGGTATACAGGTCAGCGACGCAAAGCGACACCTGGGATATAAAACACCCTCAGTTAATTGGGTCATTGGTGACATCTGTCAAATGACGATTGAAACCAGTTTCTAATGAAGTGATCTCGCAATTAACGACCCACGGGACTGAACGAGTGGTTTTGTAAATGAATATTTTACTGCGTAAAAAATATGCTTCGATCGATTTCATTAGAAGCAATCACTTTTAACAACGATCGACCATGTCTGCCTTCACTTACGGAAGCCTCATCAATGATTTTTTTATGAGAATAAATTGAACTACGTCGAAAAGTTTTGCCATGAATCAATTAGAGTTGACGGCGAGTTTCGAACTCTTGTTTTACGAAATGAAGCTCATATCTCAATTTCTTTAGATGTTAATTATTTTTTTGTGAGTTCGTGATAAGAATCTGGTTGAATTATGAACTCTTGAGCATCCGACAAAGCTGGTTTTAAAAGTGTAAATGGGGCGAACTGATCTGTCACGTACTGGGGCAAAGGGATCACGCTAAAAGATCTTCTTTTATTTCAAATCCTCGAGAGAAATGGCGTCGCATAAAAAGAGGATCACTAGCGGATTTCGTTCAAATCCTATACGTTAAAGAATTGGATTTTACACTCTTTTCTCGCCTTACAGATGTTTGTATGTAGAAGACAAATGCTACTGGCATATCTTGATGGAGGGCGTTTTTAAAATTATTTTTGTTGATATAGGACGAGGAAAATGTCTTTAATTTACATTTATCTCAGTTTTGCTCATGGCTTCATTAATCTGACACTGATTAATCAATTTCAATTAAATTACGAATGTGGACGTTGAGTGGGTTCAGAAGATGTGGTTACAAGTGTTCTTGTAATGCATTTAGGTGTACGTGTTCCACCGGTAGTATTCTAACTCACTGAGAAAAGCAAAGGCTAACTACTTCACTTCTCAACTCGCTTAGTAAGTCTCATTTCCCTTCAAAAGCTAATGAAATAATGGATTAACTCTTCATAAGGTGGGTTTTGGCCCAAGTTTGCCTATCTTACACCAAACCTCAGCTGTTAATACATGAGTTAAATTTAATATATAGAGTAAGAAGAGGTGAAAAATTCATCAAAGACACCGAATGACAGTTTGTGAGATATAACTGAAATTAACTTTTGTAAAATTATACGTTTTGAGCGGAATTCTTCAGAAAATGCATTAATGCATGAGTTTAAATGCATTTAAATCTATATTCACAGATAGTCCCTAAATTTACTCAAAATATCGAAGGGCCCGTCTCTATCTCTTACCTACAGAATGGTTAAGAATACTGCGCAAAAATTTTCACTTGCAGTAATTAAAATCCTTCATATACCACAAACCTTTTTAACTTTAATTATCCCTCCAATAATGGGGTATACTGATAATAATTATTATTAGTGATGTGATTAATATGTTTTTGTCTTTTATGTAAACAGCCAGATGCCCTTCTTACTGCCGACATTTATCCGAAAACTAGGGCTCGTACCAGTAATATCTCGAAAGGATCACTTCTACCAAAGACGAGCGCTCTCACCAAGAAAATCTTCCACGTAGTAATGTGAAATACTTATCCTTCTCTTCCTTTTTACTGATAGAAATTCTCGTTTATGATTTATTCTGATGCTGTCGTTACGAGATACATAATCCAATCACTTGTTTGTTTTCCTCTTTGCATCCTAAGCATTTCCATATCGCTCACAAGTGGTTTTATAGCTTCAATTCCAATCAAATGCTCATTCCTTAAACAGCTGTTCATTTCCATTGACAAAAAATATAGATAATGAGCATTCGAACGCCTCGTGTAAGCCAATCACAATCGACATAGATATCGGTACATCATTGAGGGGAATTCTCGGCACGAACTACTAATAGCAAACGTTTGCATACATGGGCCATAAATGTGCTTCCATAGGTCGATAAATATCAAGCCTACACGGGTAATAGTCGCTTTTAAAGTCGTAAATTTCCATCTGTTCGCGTTTTAGATATCTCCATAAATCCTCTCAACGACCTTCGCTATAGACTTCGTGATTCTTCTCATACGCTTATGTCATCGTTCTAGAAACTACAGCTGCTACATCTGACATGATATCACGGGATTTGCGGCTTTTGTTGAACACGCACTGCGTGATCTTATAAAACACATCTTTGGTTACGTAATTTAATACAAATTACGTTCTCATTTGCTATATTTTCTAATCTCACAAAGTTATCCATAGCAAAATTGATAAATAAATGATGAAAATTTACAATTTTTGGCGAATATTCAGTATTAAAAGAACGTTCTTGAACTTAACCTTTGAAGGTCAAAGATCACGCCCTAACAAAGATTCGAACCCGGGATCTCAGTGTTGCTAGTAGGGTAATTCCTGCACATTAAAGTAATCTCATAGCCATGAATGTCACACATAACTTTTAGCATTGTATGTATACGTGTCTGTCAGGAAAAATAGGCCGAAATGTCATAGGATTACGCAGTGCACTATTCTCCACGATTTTATTCCCAATAAAATTTGATTCCAAGGCCTCGTAAAAGAGTACTTCCCCGGTGACAATAATCCGATCAACTGCTATTGTCGAACATTGCTTCAATGTGGGGCAATTTGCCGAAGAAATCGAGGCATAGCTTTTATATGATTTCAGTTGACGAGAACAATGGACGTAAAGGAGGCTCGATGATAGAAGCAGAATTGCTGGTAATAGAATTTTTAATTGAAATCATAGAGGAATAAATACACCAAAAATACAAGGTGCTACAGTTTAAAATAGTTAGTAACTATTTAAAAATCTTCTGCTTTAATTAAATTTTTGCGTGAGTGTATTTGCGTATACAGCTTAAAGATTTTTCCAGGTTTGACAGAAGTCAAATTGTGTAATTTGAATGAATCGGAAGAATATTATCTTGGTAATGGTAGGAAAAATGTGCTTCATGGAAGAAATCTTCAGTATAAATCCGTGTAAAGAACAAATTTTCCTGATAGCTGGATTGGAAAATGTTACTTTAAGTTAAATGGAAACCACGAACTATGGATCCAAAAAAATATGGCCGGGATAGATACTCCCAGTGTTTCAGGATATCGACGAAATGAGTAAACTAAAGTTCAACTAATGCATAAATATAAGAAACTGGTAAATTACAATAACTAAAAATAGAAAATTAATATTTGAAAATTGTGTGAACGTTCCTCAGTCTCCCCTATATAACCATTTTTAGATGTTTATAAACTACAAAATAGGTGACTATAAAGATAACTAGTAGAGCGAATCTCTTAGAAACTTGCCGCTCATAAGAAGAAACCGCAGATGAAAAGTAAATAACCCAAGAAAAATATCACACCCGATAAACTGTGACATTGGATTCCTCATAAAGGATAAGCATAAAAATATTTTCTTAATCTTTCCAGTATAATAAAAGAAACAAATTTCTGATAACGAAAATGAATGTTAGGATATTTCAATGTCATTAAAAAGGATTTTTAAGAATAAGACATAAATGATAGACAAAGTTAACTCAACTTAAGAAGCAGACAAGAGCCATATTAATAATAATAATAATATAAATTGAGGAAATTATTTAATTTAGTGTTTCTCAATCTTTTCTTCTTCGCGACTACCTTTTGCGCTTGATCAACCTAAGTTGCCCACTTATATATCAATCACTGTTAGTTGGTTAAAAAGCTTCCGATATTTTCCACATACAAAATACTAAAAATCATCCCTTTATTTTAATAGGCATATGTGTTGAAAATTTTATTTGCGAAATATTTTATTCTAGAATGGCGTTCATCGTGGTTCATTTAGAGATTTTATTATCACAAATGGCAGTATTCTCGTGACCGCTTATACGGCATGACTCCTAAGGAAGCATGGCACCCGAGAACCGCTGGATTAGGCGATCATCTCACCTGAACACTATTCTATTCCAAAGTTCTGAAAAGCGACAATCAATTCCACTCTTGCAATTCTTACTCTCAATTCGATTCATCTTTATCTCAGCTCCTTAACTATTCAACTTTTGCAGGTAGTTTGTGTTGGTTGTTTGCTGTCAACATCGCTCGCGTACATAAATTCGTTTCATCTATCTGTCAATCTACATCTGGATTCGAGGGAAATTCCGCTGTTTACCATTTATGTACGTCTCTTGAATGATTTTCTCGTTAATAGGTCAATATTTGGCGAAACGCATATCACTTCATTAATGAAATAGTCTCCGATTGCGATATAACGTTAAATCTTTCCTGTTTCACCTTTGGTTTGATGCGAATATGCCGTCAAGTTTGACGGTTTTCGGGCTGATTTAATACAAAGAGTTTAGGTAGTGCCACTCAGGACAAACTAATTGCAGGAGCCATATTGCAACTGCGTTCTTCCGTGCCCTAGGGTTTAGTATGACAGTCTACATTTGCTATGGAGTGAAGAAAAATTGTATTAGAACATTATATAGAGTAACTTCAGGTATTAGTAGTAGAGTACTATTTATATTAATGGCAATACCTCAGCCAGATATTGCTTAAAACTCCAATACAAAAAACAATATCGAACTTCAACTCTCTGTGATTAATATACTAATTATAGAAAAAGTTGCATAGGAGTTAAAATTGAAGAAGACTAGCGTAATTTGGCAAATTACCGATTTAATAATAAACGAACATTAGGTATCTAGATAGCCAATACTATGGTTCATTTCATGTGCACAAAATGCAAATTCAAGGATCAAGATGAGCCCACAGAGAGGAAAAAAACCATTTTATCCTGATTTCTCCGCCGCCGTCGGAAAAATTTTCATACATATTTCCATATATTACAATAAAATGAAGGGATAGATTTGACACAGTTTCACATTTTCTACAACAGATCACGTGAATTCGATCATCTGCACGAAATCTTTATTTAAGAAAATTTTATTATTTTTAATAGCCTGAAATTTTTATAACTTTTTAATAACCTGATAAATTATATAGAGTATCTCAAAATAATATGCTCAACATGATATTGGCTCTTTCCTTTATAAATATAAATTTGTATTGTTTTTTTACTTTATTTGAGTATTTTTGTTAAATTTGTGGTACGTTTCGACTATTATTATCAATATTAAAATATTTTGGCATAAAAATTAGTGTAGTTTTAAACTATTTGATGTAATTTGTAACTTAATTGTAATTTGCAAAGTAAGAAATCTTATAAAATTATATTTTTTTCTCCACTGTACCAGGTAACAAATAGCTTATAGCTATTTTTAGTTTCATATATTTGTTCTCTTATTATATTTCCTACTTTTACTGACCTTAATACTCCCTAATGAGTCACTCCATGTTGATTTAAAAGGAGACTAACAATTTTTAGTCATATGAATCATAAATAACCATTTATTAAGAAAAGGACCTAAAAACTCCAAACTGAAATTTTAAACCAAGTACTATGAATAAACATCCGACGAAACATTGAATCGAAACCGTGAAAGATCAAAAAATGAGCATATTTTGGTAAAAATTTGCGAATTCAAAATCACTTACACGGATACACTAAATCCCGTATCATCTAAAACATACTGAAAAGTTTTCAGTCCCGCACTCAAAAATACTACTTTAAACTTCTTGATCAGCTTTATGATTCTATCCCAATGTAAATCCCACTTTTTTGATAAACCGACGGCTTATGAAAAAAGAAATTTTAATAAATAATGGTTAACATGTAGCCAAGATAACAAATGAAATTTCTATTGACCGATTTCGATTAAAATTCTGTTTAACAGCAAATTTTGGAGAGCTGAAAATGCTTTTCGAATGCAAAATTTCTACGCGCAGAGCTCACGACGATGCGGAACATTACATCGAAATTCTGGACGATTGGCTGCATCACTCTCAAGCCCTCCTACGCCTTGTTTCGTAAACTTAAATCCGAAATATCCTCCTAATTAACTTCTCCGGGGCCCTTCCGCGATACCATTAGTGACGCAAACTAATGAGATTGTAGTATTGCCGAAAGCCGATGTTCACGGAGTAATTACACCGAAATATAGGCGCCCCGAGCTAGGTTAATATGCCTGACAACTTGATTCCACGTTATCAGTACGAGTGCGGCAATTATGAGGGGATGAAGTTTCGAAAGGGAAATTGGAGGACTCCGTCGAACGTAGAGGACCAAATCACAGCAGAGGACGTGGAGAAAGGGGAAGAGAAACTGACTTGTAAATAACTCTTCTGTTTTGCATGGTAGGGTGGAAATATAAACAAAATCATCTCGTTGTGCTATTATAATAGCGAGCTAGTTCTTTTGCGTTTGTTTTCTTGCTTAATTCAAATCCAGGAGAGTTTGTTTATTATCTGAAGTTGAGACGGAGCACATATTGCAGACACTTCACGTCCGATTCTTCTGTATATATCGGAATTATAGAAGCCGCTTAGATTTGCTTTAATGATTGCGCATGTTAATAGCGCTTTCTATGATTGTTTTGTTGATCAGCTCGTCAACAAATTTTAACAGAATACATGAATAATTCATGTCATTAATTAACCAAAAATGAAAACTTGAAGTTTTTGCGTGAGTTGTTGTTTGCATTGCATAGATGTTTTGACAAATTTAGAAAATTTGCGGCGTTTATTAAAAGAAGAAAATTTTCTAGATGAGACGAATTTCAATGATTAAAATTATTTCCACAGTTAAATACAATATTTCAGCTTCCTCCTCGAATAAATTAATACAGCTATACGTACATACATACCGTACACCAAGATGATGTGGTAATTTATTAATGCTTTAAATACGAAAGTTGTGTTAACCTAAAAATGTTCAATTTCTTGTAATACATACATGAATATTTCATCGTGGGTTTTATTTTAATATGGTCAAATATTTTCAAATTCTTTGGAAGACTTTTTCTTCGATAACCGTTATAAATACTTCCAGTTGCGCATATTATAAATAATACTTCTCATTGGATTTACAACAACCATATTAAATCAAAAACAACACGCATCATCATAAATGTAATCGAGGGAATCCGTTCTGTATTTTCCGATATTTGACTTGTAGAGTTTATTTTAATTTCGAGGTACTGAAACACTGACGCGCAATTGATTGCTTCAATATACCCTTTGACAACCAAAATCCGCCCCTGAGAATGTGAAACGTCTATTTCTCTCCTATTTAATTCAGTGAGACGGGAAAGTCGAGTGGAGACTTTGGTTTGCCTAGTGAAAGGGGAGCAAAAGATGTCACCAAGGGAAAAGAGAGCTGATGAAGAGAGGTTGGAAGATAGAAAGGAACGCGCGTGGGTTGCTACTAGCGCCCCAGCGGCGTCCCTTTGAGGAACTAAGCCACAGGCAAATGGGAAACAAGGGAGCATATTTCAGGTGAACTGAGCCTTTGCCTTTATTTCCCATACGTCTAAACAACAAATATTTGCCGAGTTACGAAGTGCACACAGCCTGTGCACATTCTGACGTGTGTTTGCTTAGTCTGCTCCCGCTTTTCGAAATTAATTGTAGAGACAATACGCTTCCCTCTGATTAAGCTCGTCTGTCAATAGAGTGACTTTCATGCGGTTGAGATTTATTCCGGAGTCGTTTGTTAACCACGGAATGTCTTACAGAAAAATTTAACGTAATTATTGCATCACATTACATACGCCTTTATGGGGTGGAGTTGGAATTATATAGTCCTATCTTCTATTTAGCCCTCGTCAGATTGTCGAACATATAGTATGTAAAATGGATTTTGTTTCGACCATAAATAAAAAATTAAGAAAATATAATATACACAGAAAAAATGAAGAATCGTTTCGTGGAGACAAAAAAAATCTGTGATATTTTTGATCAAGGAAAAAAATATATCCACTTCAGGAAAATAGCCATGAAGAGAAGGGGGTAATAGTAGAACATTCAAGAGAAATATT
The DNA here is from genome assembly GCA_036926295.1 of Pachydiplax longipennis. NCBI lineage: Eukaryota > Metazoa > Arthropoda > Insecta > Odonata > Libellulidae > Pachydiplax > Pachydiplax longipennis. Next base: position 18,782,661 of record JAVFKF010000012.1, read on the forward strand.
ATGAAACATTTAAATAAGCGACCATAAAAATTTAATTTCAGAATATAGCGTCATATTTACGAAGAAAGAGAATTGAAAGAATGGCTATGAAACTTTCTTACAAGAAGCCATGGTTGAATTTACCATAAAATAAACGTAAAAAGAGTAGGTTTCTTCTGGTATTTAATATTCAGATATTCCGTTTCGCTCAATCGGTTTAGAAGACCGTAATAGGTCTTATTGAGCAACTCTTAGACTTTGAATCTCTTTAAAAAAAACAGCCATCAGTGAATTAACTCATGAGGGATAATTGCTTACACACTCGTACCAAGTCAATGATATCAATGGAGATCTGAATTGATAATCTGTCAATTACAAGTTCATAATCTCAATCCATTCAATAATTCAATTCATAAGTTATTTTCAATTGTGAATAAATTCCTTAAATTTTCATGGATTTTCGTCGAATATTTTGTCTTTAGCTGTCCTTTTTCTGTCGTATACTTTGAGTTAACGTGTTCTTCCTAAACAGCAGAACACCGAAACCCGCAAAGAATTGAGACCGCACTCACAAGCAATCAACAAGCGGAATATTTCTCTCCGTTAGAATGCTACTCATGACACAAACGGATGAAGATGTCTTTCAGGTCAGCGAGCCTGTTTATCCCGGCGTTACCAGCGCAACAAACGACTTCATCCTCCGTTGCTCCTTCGTCAGCAACCGCTCCTCCGCGTGCCGCCGTTGAATTCCCGAGAGAAAGATGCTGAGGGACGTCCAAATGCATCGAGTGGGAAGAATTCAACGCGGAGATTATTCTGTGCTGGGACGGAGGGTTGTCACGATCCCGACGGGAGATTGTTCGCGAAAGTCCCTGTAGGTGGCAACCCTTCGGGGTAAAATGGGGCCGCCGAAAGGCAAGATGTCAGATGGCGGAGAATGACGCAAGAAAGAGAATCAAGAACGGCAAAAAACGGGCTGAATGAAGGAATGGACCATTATTCAAGCGAGGATAGGCACAAGTTTGCCTTTTTCAGCTAGCCTAATTCGTCTACACATGACAAATTCATTACAAAACTAAAACAAGAACTCCAGAGGTTTGGTGTTTGTGGGAAAATCTTCTCAACTGAGAATTGGTAAAGCAAAAACCCTCGTTTCAATAGAGCACTCACAGAGATGGGAGGGGATAAACCGCGAAAACACAGGGGAATAAATTAGTATATGTATAGCAAGAAATGTATGAAAAATATTAATTCGTGTGTGCACCTATATACATTGAGCATGGAGCCTAATATTTTACAGTGAAAGGATTTATAAACATTTTCAGAGATTCAATAGAGAAGATATCTTTCCTCAAATTGATATTTCGCAGATCGAATACGAGACTAGATGTCCTTATCAAATGTCTAGGAAGATTCCTTTTTCCATGTGTGAGATTACTGTTTATCACAGGAAATTAATTCACGTATTTCATTGATAATCATAAGAAATGTTCCAATAGCAATGAACACTACCCTTACACTAAATTTCTTTGATATTCATTAATTAATTAAAATCCTATGTAAATTTTGTACGATAATTTAATTCATACTCCCGCAGCGGCACATAATTGTCATCTTCATTTATGTGAAAGTAATTTACCTCTATTCGAGTGGGACTACGCAGTTTTGCTGGGGGGTTAGGATAGTTGGACATTCCAAAGGAAAAGATCGGAGTTCGGCTACACTTTTAATATTCTCCACATGGCTGAATCCTTCTGGGACTTGAACTTCGAGACGGATTTTAGCAATAACGTAACTCCCTCGAGGAAATGGTAGGCAGAGAGTCCCTCGAGAACGACTTCAGCACCTCCCACATGGAGTGCGGTGAGCCATCGCACCAACGTTAACCACTGACCCAAAATCCCATTCGACGCCGGCAGAAAATTCCGCAAGATAAACAGCGTTTGCGTCCACGGACCTCAAGGGTGACTCAAGGAGGAGCGGGTCCAGCCAAGCAGGAAGACTGCACGGATGGCCGCTCCGCGAACTTGGAATGAAATCCTTGGCCTGCGAGTTTTCACCGAAAGAGGTTGATAAAAAAGTTTTCGCGGAATCTACTCTCTCTCCGCACCAAGGTCCGCGATTTTTTCGCTGAAATTAAATGAAATGGTGACGTGTCGCGGAATATATGCGGCGCTCCAAATCCACGGCGCCACAGTGATAAATCCAGCGGAAAGCAATTACATTCCGAGGTCACACTTCAAAGGCATTGTTTCCAAGGAGACTCGAAGAATAGGGAGACATTGCTAATGAAAAATTCACCCTGGGATCGCTAGGGTACTATGAAATATACTGAAAATTTAAAATGATACGTTTTAAGGAGAGCTCTTAACTAGTTACCTGGTTCGTCAAGTTGACGGAAAACCTTACCGACTTAATTTATGACTATATCAATCTATAGTTGTTATGTAAAGGTTACGTGTGCATTATAAAGACTCATATGTTAAAAAAGGACTGAAATAATTATAATCGTATATATATTAATTTTTATTTGTAATTAAATTATTTTCATAGAAGAAATTTAATTACTCAGTCCCTAGTTCAGGTAATGATAGGGAATGAGGATATATACAGTATCACGACTTCAATAAACGACGCATCTTGCTATGGCATTTATTATTTAAAAACACACAATTTGAAAATTAAATAAGGTAAAAGTACCCAATTAATTAATTTTTTAAGTAAGGAGGGGGCATTGCTTTGTTGAAATAAACAAGCCGTGGCAACGCGTGATGTAAGAAGGTATGAGACGAAATGAGAACTGAAGCAAAAGTTATATGCAGTTTAGAGTGCGAAATATACGAAAAGTATACATTTATTATGAACACCTATACATACATGTAATTTTGCGTCATTAAAGGAAATATTTGCAAATCCAATTAAATAATTCCTTTATTAAAAGAAGCAAGCAGTGGAAACTTGTTACCATCTTCTCATGAAACTTCTTTGCCAACCTGAATCTTTATTTTCCGGAAAAAATCCAGAAAAACAGAATTCGAACCACTGAGGATAAACATTTAATCTTCGGAAATGGAATTGAATAAACTTTTGGAACCTTGAGCCAGACCCTCTAACTACTCGGCCATTTTTACGATGATAATAAGTAAAGAAAAAGTTGGATGAGTAGTGTACTGAATGCCATATAGTAACAGATTATACGACAGATATAATTTAAATTAATCCTTGAAATTTTTATTAGGATATTTTCACATGCATCAGATTTATGCGTTAGAAACAGTATATTTGCCTATCAATTAAATTTACTCCCGTCATTTTTGACGGGGTAATTCACTCGTTTCATATTAATATTTCCTATCCTGTGTACTTCTAGGTTACACAGAACTAGAACAATGAATGATTCATACTGAAACATTGATAAAAAATTGGGATATTTAAAATCCAACTGTTTTCAGCGATATCTCAGTTAATGAAGTTAATTTTTACCGGAATCACCTCGTTAATCACAATCTTTCTCAACCGAAGTGCATTTTCCTATGCGGTCTTAAATGTGAAAATAGGTCAGGTCAATATTTACCTTTTAAGAATGAATTAAGAAGCCCCTTAAATTTTCATCATTTTTTTCCTTTCGTGCAAACGAATAGGCGATCGCATGTCATAAAAGAGGCATTCGCTGAATCCGTGTTCAATAGCCGAGTCAGAATAAAAGCTGGAAAAACCATCAATAGGATTATTCTTTTATTGGGATATCACTGCGATAACTAGCAACCATAAGAAAGCGGTGAGATAAAGAAAATAATTTAAAAAAGAAAAGTAATAAGAAAAAGGCTGACATGAAATAATAAATATTTTGAAGGAAACTGACAATAACGATAATTCCTTAACAATTACTGCAAAACGAATGTTTGCAAAAATCCAAAGGAGAATTAACAATGTAGAGAGGATATGAAAACAGCTGTGTTTAACACGTTGAAATTAATATGTATATAAATATGTATTCCTATAACTTTTGTCGCTGGTTGCCATACAATCGACCAACTTTAAACAATTCTATAAATAATTGGTTTTTTAATTTATTAGTAATATATGTTTACATTTTCGGCTTAATGATTATGTTTATACTTCAAACGCCATATTTAATTCGTCAATTTAGTGTAAATATTTACATCGCCAATAGCGATGTATTTTATATCATGAATCCGGTAATCAATAGTTAAAACTTAAGAGGATGTACTATGAAATTTAACACAGAAACGAAGTACGATAACAAATAAAGCTTACTTTTAGGATGCGTCAAGGGAAGAGTTGGAATTGAACCCTCGCAAAAAAATGAGATACTTGTCGGAACGTGTAGTTTCAACAGTAGAGTGGTATTACTCAAGGAACAGTTCTTTACGAGACAGCGTAAGCCAATAAAAGAGGCTTTGGCTACTCAAGGAGATGAATCGGTTTGACTGCTACGCGAGATACACCATTCCGGAGGCGCTTTTCATGACCTAGAAAACCACAAATAAACAATGTGAGAGGTGTAAAGAACAATCGGATTAGTTATTTACTGCTGTCAGCAATTAGGGCTTATCAAACAAAGTTATACCTCTGTTGATTTGATTGCCATATCTTTGATTAGTTAATCCTGCCATAAATTGACCAATAGCATATTTTTAAATTATCTTTTAGGATAATGTGTTTTTATGGAGTACTTTTGCGTGAGCTTTGTTCCTGATTGTGACAATATGATAGTAAGTGAGGTATGAATGATGCTGAAGAATGGCTGTCACTTTGGTCGCTCTTGATTGCCACTCGTTTAGTTATTCAGAGTCATTTGGCTACCCTCAGGTATTTTTTCCGCATAACATTCTGGCTATTCTCAATGAATAAGGCAGTTGCAGACTACCTCACTCCTCACCTTGCCTTGCAAGACTCCTTTCCTCTCCATTGGCTTTTCTTAGCTGAGTGGTGGTGGTGCTGAGGCTCAAACAGGTCCATTGATGTGAGAACTTATCAGTTATATTCATCCTAAATGCCAATTTTATAGGTGGTAATTGCGTGCATATGATACTAACAATTGGTAACGAATTATTGTGCTGCAAGTAAGCACCCAAGGCTGTGAGAGAAATCATCAGCCATTTCAGTTTTGCATACATAAGCACATCTGTCTGATTAATTAAATAGTTTGATGTTAATGGAAAGCCGAGCAGGTTGCCCCAATGAGGACCGTGGCGGTAATGGGTGCCGCTAATTCGAAGCCACCATAAAGATTCCCTAACGACAGAGGGAGACTTCTCAGCATCATGGCTCAGTTTAGAGCATACTCTCGGACAGTAAAGGGTCTGTAACCGAGTACCAATCATACATGACTCTCCCGCTTCTATTTATTCCTGGTGTTTTTCTAGACGCAAGGCTTCGTTGTAAGGAGTACCATAACTCCCTTTTCTGGCAATGCGACTGGATTTCGAAATGAACTCTGGGATTGATTGAGTTTTAATATAAATGATACGCGAAGGATAGGTACAAACCGCACCTGAAAATAAGTAATGAATTAATTATGACTGCAATCTTGTTTACGAGTGACAATTCTAGAATATGAGATTAGTCGCACATATTCTCACGCAATTAATCCTCTCCTCTAATAGTCGTCCCGTTTATATTGAAAACAGTATAATCGGTATCGTATAGAGCGTATAAAATGACAGTTACAGAAATGCAAAAGCTCTCACTTTCATTAGGATTTTACGACTCCTCTCAAAGCACTCAAATTCGCAATTAAAAGGAGAGACGGCGAAATCGTCGTCATTTAAGCTGAAATGGCTTTAGCAAAAATTAAGATTTCTTTTGTTGGACGATTGGAAACGAAAATAGGGGCAACAAAGCATGAATTGAGGGCAATGACTTTTAGACTGAAGACTGCCTGAGGCTTTTAGAGATATATTGAGCCAACAATCTTTTTTTGGTCATTAAATTACTAATTACTATATATATCTCGTATGAAGTGCGAAGTACGATTAGCATTCATCGTTTGGAAGAATTGCAAAATCAGCATAAAACGTAAGTGAGAGATTGAGAATAAATTTAAATTAGAATAAGTATTCGATAATTAGTTAGCAATAGGTTAACACAATCCGGTCATATTTTATCAACATATTGTATGTGGTGCACGGGAAATTCTTCCGCAGTGAGAATCTTTATCACGAGTACCAAAGAACAAAAGATCAAAAGCATACGGAGAAATTAAGATGAAAATACCAACGAGCGACATTATCTTACGCAGAGCAATTCATCGAGAGGGCATACAAATTCTTATTGATATTTTATGTTTGAAAACATTTCTTACTAGCATCCTAAACTCAATTAGTATGTTATATATAAATTTTTATTGCATCGTAGAGAGTCAACAGGCTCTTCAACTAGTAATATAAAAAATAAACATTCGTTGTAATTAGTTGGGCAGGTCTGAGTGGAATGGTCGGGTTGGGGTGGGTATGTTAAATAATTGCATCATTTCCGTAACACAAATAGTACATTTTTTACACACAATCGGTGCTGCAGACTTGGTTGGCAAACATCGAATCTACTCCGATAGTTAATATATAATATTTAAATTACGTGGAGTTAATTTAAAGTTGAGAGGGATTAGCTACATTTCCTAACAATTTCGAGGGAAGATATAGAGCTTCCCTCGGGAATGTGTTACAGAAAATGTTCCCAAATCGCTTATTAGTTTCATTTTACAGGTTAGAAGCTGACCTAAATTAAGACGGTAAATTCCCGATGTTGGTGGATCATGTTAACCTTTTTTCTTATACTTGATATTTCCCATCGGGCCGTAAGCTATCCGCTTCATCAAACCTAGCTTACCTCCAACGCGTTCTATTCTCCTCCTTAGCCGACCAAGTTCGGCACTTGAGGCTAACTCCGCAACATCTTAGCAAACTAATCAAATTACGGGAGTTTGAAGCTTTCCCATTCGTTTACTCGAACATCCCACTACGGGATTCATAGAATACCTTGTCGTTGGCTACCCATTCTCTCTCTTAGGCACGCAGCAGATGAGTCATACAAATTTATAGAATATTTCAACCCTTTATTCATCTTATAAGTTCACCTACATTTCTAAATTAAATATTATTTTTTAATCGAACGCTTTTCCATTGTTTTCAACTTTTTTGTACCGATTACAAAAATTCATACGGATATACATTTTCCTTCTGCAAGGAATTTCCTTTATGAATCTCAGATCTTCAGTCGCAATCATGAGCTCATATAATACACAAGATTTCACTAACGGAATGAGCCTATTCTCCTATTCCCCAAGTTTACGCGTTCAGATATCATATAATAAAAATCACTAGGGAAGCAGCGTGCTGTGTGGTAAGCGATGAATCTCAGGCGATAAGTTGCGAGGTCGCTCCAGTATGAACCTTTTTCATCGCCTCCCTTTAAATACAATGCACCCGCCCGCCCCGCATCGCTGTACTAGTGTATCACTTACGATATATCGCGCATCGCTTAGCGTCCCAGAATGAACGCAGAATTATTCATCTACTTGAAATACTTCAGGAGCTAACAAACATACCGTCTAAGGTGCCGCTAACGATAAGTCAAGTGTGGTGCAGAGAAAGAAAGATTAGAAGCCTTGTGTATGGAGAACACTTTTACAGAAGTCCAGAGAGAAGAGCATCTTCATTGTCAATGGATTCGAGCAAATACGGTATGTAAGAAATTCGCTGCCCCCACTTTTGCAAGTCTCTAGATCAGCCCCTGGTTCACTGTGACCGCACCCTTTCTTACAGCGTTCCTCAAACGTTCCGCCGCATTTCGCCAGTCATCTCCCCCTCTTCCCAGTGGAGCCAAGCCGGCTGCCACTCCGCCCCTGGGGGCGCATTCCTCCACAATGAGCAATCAAGATCCGAGAAGGAAACAACTCTCGAGGAAAAGACAAGAGCGAGGATATAAAAACGACGAGCAGGTGTTCCAGGAGTTTTTTCCCTCGCAAACACCGACGGCATCTCATTAAAACAGAAACAGCTTATTATTTCCCCGGCGATCTTTTTCTTCCGGATGGATGGCCGTTGAGGAATCGGGCAAAAATGTTAGCGGACGTGCCCTTGGCTTTCAAGAAAGGGAAGCTTAAAAGTGTCCGCGGCGTTCTGCAAAAGAAATGCCTGGTGCGTAACATTGAAAAGTGCCATTACGATTTCCTTAATGTTCCGAGCGGCGGAAAAAAGATGTAATGAGAGGTTAACTCAGCACGCTTACATCGCATAGAAACGATCTTCTTTCCGGGAAAGACGGAGGAAAGAAATGAAGCGATTATGGGAATCGATCGCCGATGAAAAATTGCTCGGGGAGACTTGCATTGACTTCTTTATGGTTTATCTCTTTTCCAGCGATTGAATTTTAACGAGCGGAAAGGTAAACTTTCTTGGAAAATAAGGAGAAGTAGAGGGAAATGGAATGTAAATCTTTCATTCAATCTACATACATACGTCATTGATATGGTAGTTAATTACAGGAAGTGAAATTTCAAGCCGATATTCATTTTTTTTTTCAAATATTGGCATCAACAAACACTATTAACGTTTTTTATAAATAGAGAAAAGGCAATTTGATCTCTTTCTCGTCAAATATCAAAGAAAATTCCATGTACCACATATCCAATTCCATGGATCACATATCCAGAAAGTTTGAGTCACGAGTTCTTTTTAACATTAATTTTTTCGGTTATAAACTTATAATTTGGTACATGTAAATGCTTCCTTTAATTTTATAATTTTTAATATTATTACGCTGAATTAACAGCTATTAAAATACAAGAAACATTCGCAACTACTTTAAAAAAATACAAAAGAATAATGTTTATATTTCGATTAAAAATTCCTATGTAAAAAATAAAATCTGACAGTAAACAAATCATTTCATGTTCGTAAACTTTTTACAAAGAAAGGAGATTATATCAGAAAACGAAGATAAAGAATAGTAATGCAACGAAAGATTAACTCGATGTAGGTTAAAAGAATATAAAAAGGACAAATGAGCTCTCGATATTTAAACATCTCGAGTTCTCATAAACTACAATAATGAAGGGATATTTGAAATACCACGGCCTCCCCATATCCTCCTCGATTGTGAATCCTACTCGGATAGGTAAGCGATACTTTTTTTAAATAAAGCGAATGCCTTCAGAAATGCTACGGTTACCTATTGCTTTTGCAGTCAGCAACCCCGGAAAAACGTTGGAAACTTAAAATATAGTCAATCCGATAAGGGAGCGGATTTCGTAAAAGGAAAACTCTGAAGGAACTTAATGAGAAATGTAGGCGCTTTATGTTTGATACAGATACATAAATTAGGGATTGATTGGGAAATAGAATCACTTGATTTAATTGCGCATATCTGCGACCTTTAAAGTTACTATCGGCGATCCGCTAATATAATACCTTCCCAGGAGACGTATTTTACCGTAGATTCTATTATGTTCCCCCTTATATATCTAGGGCGCTGCACATTTACTTCCTGTAGAGAAATGGCTTCATCTACGAGGAGCAGATAATGAACTCTCCCCCATAATGAATGCTCCCTCTGTAATGATAGGGAGTTTCGGCAAGATGTACACTGTGGCTTCAATAACCTTTACGTATAAACATCTCCGATAAGGACATCGCAGGATCTCTACTATCGCACATACTCGAGAATTGGACCTGGGCGACAGTGTGTCGCGCATATTCGCTGAGGCTATCGAAATATATCACGGTATCCTAATGCGACTGCTGGAATGCTATGATAAATAAATTAATGTTTATTCTTGGGAACAAAAAGAAACGGAACAGTACATATAAGGTTTTTGGATTCGGTTCGGGTTTAAGGATTTCATTCTTTTCGGTTTGTGCTCGGTTTTCTCTCCTGCAAAAATAAATGTTTTTGCGGTTTAGTTTCGGATGCCATACTCATGATTTTTAACAAAGAATACCATCGTGAAATTTTCCGGTCCGGAATAACGGTGATCATTTAGAAATATTTAGAAGATATAACGCTGTCGATTCATTTGGTTTTGTAACTATTTAGCATTGAACATTCAGAAATGGTACATATATTCAATACAACTTTATTCACTTAATATCAAATAGCTAAAAAATATCTAAATCATATAGGACCATCCTGATCAATATGATATGATGATGTAACACAGCTTTTATCAGAACTGCTACTATGATTGATAATTTATTTACTATATGAATAAAAGCATTGATAAAGGACCAACACACGCAAACCCACGAGCGTACCCCGGAAAACAAAGTGGTACGAGTTTCTCGGAATCCCGAATAAACTTCTGGGATGATGCGGAGAGACGAATCCTTGGATCTTAACTCAATAACGCTAAAATTAAGATAAAGTGCTTCCTTTTGCGGGAGGGGTCTCTGCGGAGATACCACAACATCAATAAACATACTGAGGCAAACAATCCCGGTCGCATTCGTCTTTAAGACTAGCGCCATCTGAATGTAAATGCACGCATTCCGAATACTTTAAGCCGATGCTATGAAGGGGAGGATGCGTGCACAAACGGACCGGCGATACGTGAGAGAAATATTTAACATGATTTGACTTTGAAAATGATTGATGCTTTCGATAAATTTCGAGATAATCTAAGACGCCATACTAATATATGAAGGTTTCGAGAAAACCGGTTAAATATATACAACGTTAACTTTTGAGCTTTTCACCCAGAGCTCACACTTAAGCAGCCATTCCCGATTTTATAATTGGAAAATATTGGAACAATTTCTGCCTTTTGGGATTCTCCGTTTGTGACTCAATAACAGAGCCGGTTTCAACGTTTCGAAAAATATGGATTTATCGGATTAATTAGAGTTGTGGATATAAATCGAGTGTTAAATTATTTAAAGTTTACCAAGTAACTTATTTCGTTTACTATTTACTTAAGTATTTCATGATTCGATACCCCCTAAAATTAAAGTATAAAAGTAATGCTTCTTTTGAAGAACCTTAAAGCAGACTATCAGCTCATACTAGATTCCAAGCATTCCAGAATGTGGAAAGAGAAAGAGACCTTTAGAGAAAGTAGGCCCAAAATATACAAGACTTTTTACTCTCAAAGCCTCTCAAAGCTCTTTGTTACACGTGTATAAGCAAAATTTCACGTGCAGATGGGATTTCTAAACGGAGGTAACGATCATCATGGCAGTAAGACTACTCGCAATGACGTGATTATAATATTCGTAATTAGAGTGCCGAGATAGAATAGTAGTGCCTCTTCTTTAGGCTACAAACGACAAAATAGTCCGCCTAGTTTGACATAAAGTACATACACATAGTGTACCTTCAGTGTGTTGCTGAGTATACACAGTTTAACAAATCAGTCCTTAAATCACCAGAAGATCTTTTTCCAGTCAATGAAGTGCTGAAGAATACTGAGTGTATGTGAAAGGGTGATAGTATTCCGGAGAGAAATTTCTGGAAATATCTCTGAGGATTTGGAACAAAGGAAGGCATTCAGTCGACTGAGAGTAGGGTGTTCGATAGAAGCTTTCACACGATCTTTAGAAAATTCTGGATATACGTGACTGAATGAAACAACTCGTACCATTCTAAAGAGACGCTGAGAAAAATCTCATGAACTTCCTTTAAAATAGAATATATTTCTTCTTACTCTAATTTTGCTATATAGGATACCTCGGTTGGCATTCCATCGCGAGAATGTCGCCGAATATGACCAAATATAGATTAACGAAGGTTTCTGATACGAAAACTCACTTCCTCTTTCTTGATAATACAATGTTGTTAGACCACCGCCGTTGTTAAAAAGCAAATAATGATGTATCTATTTCCAAGATTGAAAGTAAGAGCTTCCTCTTATGTTTAACCCAGTTTGAATATGAAAATTGTCATCTTCAATTAAATGTAAAAGAGAACAGATAAGAAAACCGAATTAAAGATTTGAGAATATAAAATAACTAATTGACGATTAATAGGAAAATGCCCGAATAAGTGAAAGCCTCAAAACCGACATCTCTATGAACCCTGTTCAAAAATTCGGATCTCAAAAATAACGAAAATTTTAACATATAAAAACCCTTAAAATGCCATATCAAATAAATAGAGAATTCATGAACTATGTGTGAGCTAATTTTAGCATGAAGAATATCAGATGAAAAATTAATTGAATTTTCGCAGCAGAGATGATCAACTAAAATACATTTTAACATCGTCAAGTACATTTTAACATGGAAAAAGGCCCTATATATTCAATATATAAACAAAAAGAAAAATTAATATTTCCTCCTCTGGGTATAGCAGTATTAATTTTATAGCTGAGATCATTTCACACACGATTCCCACCGGGAATCGAATCCGAGAGCACTTTCAACTAAGTCGAACGCGTTGCAAATTTGGCTGCAAAGGGATTCCTCTGAGAATTCTGAATGAAATTTAAAGCCGATGAGGTTAAAGGCTGCTTTAAACATCTGAAATGCAAATTAATCAAGTAAAATAATGAAAAATAAAGATGTTTGATAAATGATTCGCGTCTTTGCTTTAAAATCGATAGTCCGGAATAACGCGAACAACGAATTAATTAAAAATGAGGTTTAAAATCCTTTTTTCTCTTTAAATAGTCCAAGCTGAGGAGAGAGTATTCCGATAAATTTCTTTCATATCCTTTGAAATTGAAATATATATTTAGCTCTCTTTGGAAAATTATTATTTCCAACAGTTTTCCTGCAGCGAAAGACTTCTCTGTATTTATATTTAGCCTTCCCTTTTTCATTCCCTTATAAGCTTTCCTGTAACATGCTCTCTCTCTCTTCCTGGAATCGTGCGAGCGACTGTAAAAGTTAAATAACTGATGATTCGCTTTCAATATAACAGTTATAACAGGATATTCAATATAAGAGTCATAAGGAATCATAAGAAACATAATATTGCCAATATTTTTCTCATTATGTACCTTAACTCGAGAGTACCCCAGTTCAGAGGAAAATTAAGAAATTAATATTGGACTTTAACTATTCACATTAAGGTTTCATAATCCCTTATTCTACATTCTTATCCGATGTGAAATTTACTATAATTATCTGCGCAGCGATTTTCAAAACCACGGAATTATAACGGAGCGATAACTCTATGCCTGTTTTTAATCACCTTTTCCATCAATGCCGCTTGGGAAAAGATTCCTACGTGATATTTATTGAATTATAAATCGCCGCCTCCTATTGAATTCCCCACATAACCCTGTTATAGTATTAAAACTATGCATTTTGGATGAGCACTGAAAAATATGTGACCTCTACATCCTAACACCGCTGTTTTATCAATCAGTCAATAATTAATTCCTCTGTCAGCCTTTCTATTTCAATATATCTTACGCAATTTACTCCATAAAGTTTTTTTATGCTGATAATAGTAGTAGTAGTGGCAGCCGTGTTGTAAGTCAGAAATTAATTTTGTTAGATTTTCAGTTCTTTCTTTCCAATTTCCGCCGCGTTTTTCAGATAGGAAATTTTTTCAATTCAAAGTAATCTTGTATTTACTTTGATTTGAAACACAAATCACTTAATGAGATATTATTTGTCTCAAGAGAACCTATATAAGCGTACTAAAGGCTTTTGATCATAATTCCCTTCCAAAGTTGATTACGAGAGGTAAAGAAGAAACATTTTTCGTGAATCTGAAGATTCTTCTCTTGGCATAGTGATGGTAATGTCTCAATGTTATTTAGTCGTTATTTCCTATTATATCCGAATATATTTATGTTTTTGTTCGGATCGTATTGACTTTTACTTGTATATAGGCTATCTGTGATATATTTTGTTTGTGTGAACCAATTACAGATTCTATTTCTCTTTTTCACTCTGCAATCTTCCATGTACGAATAAGAAAGATGTGATATCGGCTCCTGAGAGGAATTTTAACCGAAATTACTTTCATTCCTGTTATTTGGTAATCTACCCGAACAGTTATTTTCGCTAGATGCATTTAATTTTATGATCTTTTAGAAGGATTTTTATTAATTGTAATATTTTATTAAGTGAAATTTTTTGGAATAAAACATAAACTCTTATTCTATATCCTAAAATTTAAAAACTTTCAAATTTCATCTTTTTAATTTCAGAATACGACTCATGATATTTCTTGTAATCCTTGTAAAGACAATTTTGCAGTATTTATTGGAGTGCGTTATTACACTAAATGTTTGTTTTATTAAAAATAAACCTACTCTGACCCCCTTTCTTTCCCATTCACTCACTCTTCCATCCTCCTTCGGTTTGGATTTTCTCCGATTCATTCTCTTTCCCGAATATCTCCCATTCAGCCGTACCTTTCTTAATCAATCCATCATTCCAGCACTTCCTTTCATTCTCTCTTCACCCCTTGACTCGAACATCCGCTCCCTAATATAATTCCTGACATCCTCCTCTTTTCTCCAAATCCAATTCCCTTCTTTCCTTCGCCCGACTGCCTTCACGTTCTTTGCCTTTCTTCGCTGTTCTAAGGAGATTTGGCAATTGCTACGTGAGCGCGGATGTTTAATTTTGTTTTCAAATTTCATTACAAGAGTCTCTATTGAAATTAAGTGTTGTGGAGTGTTGAAAAAAGTATTTTAGACTGGTACAAGAGGTCCCTTGATTTAGAGCTCGCGCTAGAAGTAATTAGCAGGCCAATTATTAGCGTGTTAAAAATATCTTTTACCTCACCATGTGTTTATATTAATCCTATATTAGCAGTTTCCGTAAGAAATACGAGTAAAGTTCATTTTTTGTTTCGTTTGCAGGCTATTTCGTTTTGATAAATTCAATTGAAGACCGAAAAAATCCCTTACAATGACTGGAATAGATATTAAATACAGATTCAGATTTGCATAACCTCACATTCTTTCTATTCGAATCTCTACAACTGTTATAAAATATTTATTTTCGTTTTGACAAATCGTCTTCACAGCGACTAATAATGATCCTTAAGCTCGTAATTTTGCACTTAAAGTACTAAATTCAGTACTAAACAAGAAATTGATTGACAATAATTGGATGAATGGTCTATTGACGATACATTACAAGCAGATAGAGCCCTCGGTGCGTATAATTAATAGGATAACCGATATTTAGATAAGAAAAGAAAAGGCAGTATCCTAAGGATGGATAACTATGTACCTATATGTGTAGGATAGCCGATCCTATTCTTGTGAGCATTATGTAATCTGTTTTTCGGTATACTACTTTATCATGTCTTAAAATTTCCCTCGACTTTTTTCCAATAACTTTTTATTTTTTCCCTCATTAGTTTTATATTTCAACCAAAACTTTTTCATAATTTTATGGTATTATTCCATATCTCAAACTCTGAGGACAGTGTCATTCGAAACCGCTCGTTAAAAATTTCGAAACTTTTAATTCTACATTCTGTATACATAACAATGTGTGCAATATAAAAGTTGTCGTTTTTTATTCCGTCGACGAGATTTTAACTAATTTAAAATATGCTCAGTTCGAATTCATAGACCAAACGTTACTCATCCATCATCGTTTATTTCTTACAGTGGAATATTTTCCAATGTAGCGTAATGAGAAGGAAGAAAAATGAAACTAATATTCAACGACTACGTTGGTCGTCAAAGGAACTTCCTTCAAAGGCGATACATTATGACAAAATTTCGATTTAATTTGTCCAAGTTTGCGTAAAATGGACTGAGAATTTATTATTTATGATAAAAAAGAATTTGCGCTGAATATCTTTCCTTATTATGAATTATGTCTGAAGTTCGTATGACTAATCTTTCTGATTTAATATACGAAAGAAGTAAAGGCTGTAAACTAAAAATGAACTTAACATGTATTCATTAAAGAAACATATCCGAGCGAACTTGGTTCGAAACGGGAATGAAAATGCAACAGAACTTCCTCAGGAGACGTTTGCAGAGTTTGACACAAACCGAGCAAACCGTGTGGAACTGACTTCAATATCAAACAAACTTACAGAATCTCTCCATCGTATAGCAAATACATTATTTTATTATGCTATGATAAAAAGAATATTTTTTGATGTTCCCACTGTTTAAATTAATTATTTTAAATTCATTATTATAATTTACATAACCATCTTAGATATTCATGCGGGAAAGGACAATTTAAACGGTATCAATTGACTTGGGAAGGTATGTCGTTGTTAATAACGGCAAAGGAAATATCCCATACGTATTCGCCGAATTCACTCTCGCTACACTTTATTGAAAAACAAAACAACATTACTAAGCAATATTTTTATTCTTCTCTCAGGAATTGTATCGTTAGTTTGATCGAATATTAGGAAATTTTTAACTCATTCTGAATACGAAAGAAACAAGCCACGAAGTATCTGAGAGTGGCCTCCTGTTTAATTCCATCCTTCAACATCGCTGAGTCCATTATCAGGTTTCCACTCGTAAAAAGTATGCAGAAAGATTTTTCTTCAAATGCAGAAGGAAATAAAGAATTGCTTGATTGAAAAATATAAATTCTATTACAACCAGAAAAAATGAGATGTCGTACTTTATACAACTTGATTTGATAATATTTCTCAATCTACTCACAAATGTATTACCTTTCATAAGAAAGCGAGAAATATTTATGCGAATTTGATTTATTTCAAGAAATCTAATTTGAAATAACGTCACCTTCGGCCTATATCACAAATTTATTACCCTATTTTATATTTTTAGGAGAAAGCCTTTTTTGCGGAGATTAGTAGCCAAGATGATTATCACTTTTTGCCCGAAATTACGCCCTCATGCTCCAGAGAGTGGAATTTAATTACATTTTCGGGGGCACTGAAAGTACATGCCGGAATTTTGGTGGCCATTACATTAACAAAAAGTGGCATCAAATTATATTCTCGTCATCCTAAAAGAGGGAGGCAGGGCGGTAGAAAATTCAAACTATGTTTGATAACTCCCTAAAGGTATTACACCAAAGATAGCAATTAGTTCTGATATAAGTGATTTTTGTTGATGTATGTACGCTCTTAAAATTTCACCAACAAAATTATGAACAACAAAGATGATTAAAAATCCGAGAAATTATAGATGAATCTTACTCAACTTGAATCTCTACTAGCACGTTTTCCCAAAAAATTTTTATAAGTGTTTTTCTACCTTTCGTAAGCTCGTGAGTGATGAAATTCCTCTTCTAACGCCCTTTCTTTTACTTTTTATACCTTAGGAAATCAATATGCTTAAATTTTAAAGTTGGACATATTCTATTGAAGCAGATCAAGATTTAAGTGGTAATTTTACAAATTTTCCGCTTCTAAAAATATATATAATATACGTAAAATATCAAAACATAACACGTATCAAGCTGGGAATTAATTCCACGATTATATAAATCCAATAAATGCCAAAGAAGCATTTATTTCACCTCAAGAATAATCTCATCGCTGAAAGGATAACTCGGCGAAATTGAGACTAGACGAAATATTTATGGCTAACATTTTCAATACCTTGGTACTTTCGGTGTGTCACATCTTCAAAGCCTTCAACGTTAATTTTCTAAATAAGTAAATATTTTACAAAAATTTCAGAAATTTGAATACCGAAATGTTTAACTGCTAAACTTTCGAAACTTCGACAAATTTCCTCATTTCTTCATCGTTCAAAATAGCAGCCAATATATTTTCGATCTTTTTCCAGAAAGAAATCGGTTGGACAATTAATAATTTTTGTTTATCGTCAAGTTGTCACTGCAGACTTAGAATTCGTCCCTCTAACATAAATCATAATCCAAAATTCTCAAATCACATCGTGGAGTTCTCCATAACAAGCAACATTGATATCTTCGTTAAAAATACGAAAATATTCCAAATTTCCTCTATTTCATCATCTTTAATAAGTTTGGTTTTTATCAAAGAAAGATTTTGAACTTACTTCACTAAAAATAAACATGTATGTATATATAAAGAAATTACACAATAGTTATATGATATTTTCGTAGTATGAGAAAATATTTTATTTAGGAATGATTTACTCACCTTACAGAAGTATTTTCCCGGTGTCTAGACGTCCAAAGGGGAGCACTCACGAATATTTAGTTTCCTGAAAGGGCCAAAACAGTTATTGTACTTCGAGTGATGTTTAAAATATAATACCTTAGCAAAGAACGTGAAATTTCAATTAATCAAGGATGCTTAAACGAAAACTATTTCAGTTTTGTACAGAGTGGTATGTTACGTTAGATGGTCAGGTTGATTCGAAGTGGGCCTCTTTACCACCATGTATCTTTATAAAACACGTAAATTATGTATGTCAGTTTGATATTAAATCAAAATTTAAGAGAAGAAGAAAGAAATTGATTAAATCACCTCAGATTGAGGAAATAAAACACTCAACAGGAAAACACCGCTATGGAAGGGGGTTGAAATAAAATGCGAAATGGAAAATTATAAAAATCCAAAATCTGACACAAAAGGCAAAAATTAAAAACTTATAGTATAGAATACAGATACATATGAAACAGAAAATGGAATTACAAAAATTGGAAAAAGCAAAGAGCTCCTACAAACCCAACATTTTTAATGTATGGATTATACTAGTATAAAGTAATAGGACGATGCATAATATTATTCAATATATTATTATATAAAGCACAAAATCTGCTATACATACACTAATGTACTAAATCAATGATATATTGAAACGCACCGAGTACATACACATCCTTCAAGTCCTTAATTTGGCATTTGACGGGAGTTGCAAACACCAATCGATCTACTGTGATTTCTTTTATATTTTTCTAAGTTAATCACAAATAGATGAAAATTTTAAAGCTACACATACTTGCTACTGTACCACTTATTTTATATTATAATATTAGTTTAACGAAGCAAGTTCGTTCAGATACTAAACATAGCGAGAGAAGCTAGTATTCTATAGTTCTAGATACATTAACGATTCAAATTTATATGGGAGGTTAAACCCTGAATGTAGTTTAATTTTGCTAAAGAAGCAGAGACGTAGACTGAAAATGGTTTCTCTTGAAATATTTTTAGATCCTTTTTCCCTAAACGAATCCCTTATTACAGTGGCGGTCCTTTAAAAATCCTCCGGGGGACTTGTGTTTCATCGTCCGTGAGATGCTTTCGCAAGAGGATGCGAATGATAGAGGACGCTTTTACGAAGCTGAAAATTCTCGTGAAAGCTTTACACATTCCCTTAACGCATAGCAACTGTTCTCCACGAGACTCTCAGAAGCAAGTCACGTCTTCATCACGTGATCATAGTCCGGCTGCTAAGAAATATTAACCAACATCGCCAAAATGATAGACTCCCCTCCGATAAAAAGTAGTTATGGAACCCGAGGATAAATAAAAGCGACTTCAGTAACAAAGAGAATACTGGGTAAATAATAACTGATATACACCGCATCGCACAATGGTTGTCATTACAATACATTCGTTATCATTGATTAAAGAAGGCTAGCATATTATTGATATGAACTTTAACTTGGGAATGTATTTCAAAGATTGACCATAACCAAATCATCATATGTACTAAAAAATATTTATCATTATTTCAATGAATAATTTTTAGATTGATTTTATTTCACGTAGACATTTTTCGAAAACTTCTTCACTTTTATATCTTAACCTTGGAATTTCCATATCATTTCTCAATGATATTTCATGATACTGGTCCCCATAAGCTTGAAATCACTTGTGCCTTTTGATCAAGATCAAGGGTCAAATAAATTTCTGTTTAAATCCGAAGAATACTCCACCATAAAATCATGTATTTGATCAGAATCTCGAAAAAGCGTGGCCGTTTCGTAACAATCCGATTAATTCTTTCCGTTGAGATGTGCTCGTATATATAAGCACTCTTCTAAAAAATTTTCTAATCCCATTTCCATTTTATAGCCTTATAACTTAATATCAAATACTCTTCAAATTCATAAATGGTCGCGAATTTTTAATTGGACTTACGTTGTAAAAGTCGTAAAGGTCTGCACTACACTCCAGAGTAAAAGAAAAAAGGATGTATATCATCGATGCAGCAACCGAAATAAATAATTATACCACCTTCAGACTGAAAGCCTGATATCTATTCGAGCCCGGTTTCAACCTTTCAATCCCTCCGAAATTAGCCATCAAAATGTCCGGAAGGGAAATGAGGCAAAGTGTGAGGAGTTTGAGTCTTGAGTTGTGCAACCTTTTCTTAGTGTCAGAATGCAATGAAACGTAATTGTAGATTAATGACCTCAAGGAAAACGATTTTTACGGCGGGCGATGAGGAGTGTCACCATTCACATCATTCACCATCATCCACACCATACCTCAGTAGCTTTCATATTATCACAGTCATGAGCACAGCTGAGAAATAATGACGAAAATAGACATTCCGCTTTAGTTTCTCTTATGGATCATATTCTTAAAACTTCTTTCCTTTATTCTTCCGCACTTACTTCCAATTGCATCGTTGATTATTGAGTTCCCCTTACTTGGCTTAGTTGTTAACCGGTTCATTTTTCATGGAATTTCTGCGAATGTAGTAGAAAAAATATTTTGGACGAATTCATGATAGCAGTTCCTGAAGTTACGTCTCTAACTCTTTACTGTCGGCTGATTTTTAAGTAAGGTATTAGTTTAATTTTTCGACAAATTATCAATTTTAAAACTCATGAATCTGCCCTTAAAATCAAACTGATGGCTATTTGTTTTACTTATACTCCAAGATTAGCTGACGAAGGATTTTGAGAGGTGATGAGGTTTACTGAGAGGAATAAGGAGTGAGGTATTTTGGTTGATTTCTTCATAAAGCCAGAATGCAATAAGGAACAAGTCCACGTAAGTGCAGCACAATCATTACAGTAAATACCATTTTTCTAAACATTCAAACAGGATGTACCAAAAGGAATATTATAATTCAACATCTCTCTAAACAAATCAGCTCTCATATCAGAAACAGGAAAGTGTCGGTGAAAGCAAATAAAAGATAAATTTTTGTCCATGCTGTACCAAAAAGAAGTCTAATAAAATAGTACATACATATACCTTGTAGTACGACATTTCCATACAAAAGGTACAATTATGATGCAGTAAATCAAGGGTGGTATGTAATAGTACGGATAGTTTTGTGACATTGCAGAAATTTTCTGAAATTTGGATGCTACTAGAAGTTTCACTTCTACACAATCCCTCAGCTTCTCTCTCTGGAATCTCATCACGACCATGAGTCGAATTTATTCATCCCCAAGGCCATAACTGAGAGATGAAAGAGAAGAAAACATTAATGTTGGAGCGAGCAAAATTAAAAAAAAAGATGAATGAAAAAAGGGAGCATTCGAAGTAGTACGAGAGTGAAAATCTTCGCTTAAAAAGCGTCCATATTTATATCTTTACTTAGAAAACAGTCAAATTTTATTTAGCTGCGGAAATTAATTGTTATTTCCCCTTCAATATTTGATCAAACTGAGAAATGCTTACAATGAAGGCCTGAATTACCTTCCGGGATAAATGAATCGCAGGCCACTTTCTGTTTTTTAACGTTATTTAGAAAATGTTTGTTGTGTACGTTTCATAAGTACAACACTGTTCGGTTCTAGTAAAGGGAAATTTTAACCAGCATTATATCAAATTTAGGTTTATACAAATGCAATGGAGGCTTTATTATCCGAACTAGAATCCAGGTGACTTCTTCCGGATATTAAAAAAATCTCGGATATTCAATAACGACGAATATTTTATTTATTTTAATCTGAAACTGAATTAGTTTTCTTTAAATAAGGAAGAGTAATGCATGTGCACTGTGCATGGGATTTGAAGGGTAAAGCAATATTCACTTTTTCTATACATCCCTAATTGTCTTTTCATCAGTCCCGACTTATAACTTGTTTCTTTTAATCGAGGAATATTAATCGAATTTACTGTACCATAAAAGCGTGTACAGCGTTTGTATAGTAAAATCAGTTTTGGCTCAAACAAATACTTAATTTCCACAGTCAATATAATTTAATTTATGTCACGAAACATTTGTTCGGAAAGTTTTATTTCTTATTTTCAACCCATTATTATTAATAATCAATCATTTATTAATATTTTACGACTATAAATAGGTATCTAATCTGGTAGTCATTCGTAGGGCGAATAGAAAAATTATACCTGTGCCTGGAATTCACCCGAGTAAGAGGAAAACTCGTTCAAAAACCTCATGAATACAGCATATCATACAATTTAAGGACGATGGTAACTGAAAATATGATTTAATTTTTAATAATGACCGAATATCCTGCATGTAAGAGGTATGTAGGTTTACATCAAAGCAAATTTCTTAAGAAATTAATAATGCTAAAATTATATTGCTCACAAACAAATATTGATTTCCAAATATATACTCGAATAAAATATAAAAAATTTCGAGCTCCGTTGTGCAAATTATCCATCACATGAAAGTAAGTATATTAAGCTTTGCCAATTTGCTGTCTGACGGCTAAGTCTGCAGTTGCTGCAGTTAGATTTGCAAATATTATTTCTAAAATAACAAAATAGATATATTTATGTAGTGAATAGATCTACCTTAGAATAGGATGTATAATTAATTCAATGAACTTCAAACCGCCTATTAGCCGATGTTTTGAAGTAAATTATCAGATATGGGATTAAAAGGAAAATTTTCGGTTGATAAAGACTCCCGAACATTAATTACGCATATAAAATAGAATTGTGTACTGAACAAGTGAATGATTCCTTTCTACGACAAGAAGGGGAATACTATATTAGGATTTGTGACCAATTTGTATTGACAATATTGTGTCGTCTCTTTGAGCTGCTTTTAATCTATTCTCTCACAAATTTAAGGGGAATTTCCCATATTCCTTACCATGGTTACCCGTCAATGAGACAGAGAATGCGAGAAATAGGAACAAAACCCGCTGTTAATTATTTATCTTCTTATTGTAGCAAATGTACGTGCCTTTTCTCTTTTGGTGCAATTCAAATTCCCTGATTTAGCCACTAATTGATCGCCTTGGTTCAAGGACATTAGCATTTGTTTGGTATGTTTCTAACTGATGAATAGTTGGATCGATACATTATTTAATCCTCTACATTTTTGACCTTCTTTTATCAACGGCTCCTGCTGAGGTCCCGAACTGAAAACCAAAAGAGAAAAAAAATCGTCATTTTTCTGGAGAGAAATCAGAATCCGAACCAGGAAAGAGGATATTCTTGAAGCTGAACGGAATTCGAAAACCGAAATTTATTCCATTCCTACTTAGGGCTCGAAAAATATAGAAGATTACCATATATAACTACCCACGGAGTTATAGTGGGTAGTTATAGATGTTAATCATGAGTAAAGATGATTCACAATTCACTGGTGAATATTTATAATTTGTCTGAACTCACAATTAATTCTCTGAACACAGCAGTTTTTCTCTAAAATTTAATTATATTTATTAAGAAGTTAATTAAACATATTAAAAACTTTCAAAGGGATTGTGAATTTTGATATTTTTGGATATTTTTAATATATTTGAATTTTAAACTTTTGAATGATTGTATGGATTTTATTTTACTCTCGGCGCTGAAAAACTGTTTTCATTTAAATGAAACCGAAATGGTAACCAAATTGAAGCGAATACCGGAACGAATAAAATTTCAGTACCGTACCCTAAGTAAATTAAGTGGAGACTCAACCCCGGGATATCCTCAACGAGGATAATCATAAACCCTTAAGAAAGTTGAATGGTATGTATACAAGGAATGAACGTGAGATATGGAAATATTTATGAAACTTTAAGTAAATTAAAAATACCCTCAACCTCACCCTTCCCGGCAAATACCTTTTCAATATACGTCATGACAGCGGAAAATTCAATTGTCCAAAATATTTTCAGCTATTAGATTAAAAACTGCTAGCTATACTATCATCTTGATGCTATTATTACTTGATAATTATGCATACTTGTTATTATTATAATTAAAATTGTATCAAAAAAGCAATTCAATGTTTCTCAACATGTTTCCTGTGTACTAGCTAAGAAATAAATTCCGAAATTTGTTATTTATAAAAGAATTATTGTATGGATTGATTAAATATCCTCTTTTTAAAATTAATACTGGAAGATCCAGTATTTTACGAAGAATTGCAATTAATTTAGTATTTTTCAGATTTAAATCGACAGTAGTAATAAGGTACCGATATTATATAAAATATGAAAATTACGGAATGACGGCCTCAAATTCAATTCTGGTAAAAATTAGATAGAGAATAAAACAAAAAAGTCTTATGCAGAGATTTACGATAGATTTTAAGGACATATACAGGTTAGCCATCTTATCGCAAAAGAGAGCGTGATCGGCAGTTTCTTTCTTTTTACACCCTCTTTTATTCCCTCTTTTCTGTTTCCATTCTCCATCTCGCCTTTTTCTTACAAAACATCTTTCTTTGAACCCTTTCCTATTTGATTTTCCCCTTCCATCCTTTTCGCAGTCTTTTTTCACGCGCCGTATAATCTCACTTTTGTCTCCTCTGTCGTCGTTTGATAATGCCTCCTATTGTCCCGAACCAATATACCCTTCACCTTCATCATTAATGCGTTCGCCAAAAACGAGATCCTTCGTTAATGTCATCCGAATTAAAGGGACTTCATTGTCGTCGCTCCACTTTTTTCGGCGGGTTCGTTGAACTTGGAAATTGAGGAAGCCCGAATTCGCTACAGAGGCATTAATTCATTCCCCTTACAGCTGCACGTGTCATTCATTAAGTCATTGCTGTAAAATTAGCGTGGAAGCTCAAGGGGAAGTTGATAGCTTCCGAACCAGAGAAAAAATGAAATGAATCTGTGTTTTTGGTTGAATGAAACTAATGATGCTCTGGATTGATATTGCATTCAAATTTTCGCTCATAAAAGGTACCGAGGTAATTTATTTGAATATAAAATATATCTATCACGATTGCATTCCTGCCGGTAGATAACACGGTCCCTAAAACCAAACTTAACTTTTTGAGGGTCCGAAGTAATGTAACTTTATATCGTGAAATTACCTTGTAAAATTAGAGTAATATTTTAGACACTTCAAGGCGCTATGGAAGAAGCAAAAAAGTACTGTATGTGCGAATTTTAAATATCGTATAAATAAGTGTTGTAAATTCATTATACATACAATTTGATATATTTATATAAGTGATTAATCATGATATACAGCTTGGTGTCATAGTTATTTATGGGAATATTATGGTGGGGCCAAGAGCCAAAACAGTGGTTAAGGTTAGCACCAGAAGTAAGTCCTACTGCAATAATTGAATAATTGTTCTTCGTCTATTTTAAATACCAGTTCAAGTTAAAGCTTAAGAATTTACGACAGATAAACTTATAATTAAGCTTAAATAATAAATAATAATATTTCAAATAAATAAATACTTTGCTATAGCACAATATTATAAACAGATACATTGTAGTTAAAAATATATCCATTACAAATCTTTTCCTTACATACAGAAGGTTAACTTTGGCAAAGCAGGTTTATATTCCTCTTAAAGATCTTCCTTTCATTCCTGCCTTACCTACATAATAAATTATACTCTTTTGAAAGAAAATCATCGGGAAAATTGATTACGATCATTAATTTAAGTAATAACTTTAACTGATTCCAATCTTTCAATGTACAGCTCTCGATAACTAAGTGTAAAATGTGACATATTGTACAGTTTTGTTTACTAAAAAGATGAAAAACCTGGCACATATTTAAATAATTCTAGCGATATCTAGTGGAACCTATCTATGTTTAAAGAAAATAAAACAAAACTAGTCTAATTTCACAGGATAATTTCACTTATTCTAATTGACTGAAGATGAGGTAGCACCTCGAAACCGGTGGCATTGAAGTAAATATATTCTGTGTAATTAGTAAGTTTTATTTTTTATTTCTTTAAACTGGTACATGCTTCTACAAAACCCTAAAAGGTAATCATGTTTTTCTATCGACAGCGTGAAAATACAGCGATATATTCAAAAGAAAAGAATTTCTTATAGAATTCGTATACTTAATTTCAAAACATGTCTTGGGAATATCAATATGAAAGATGAATAGTTTTGAGAGTACGAAAGAGACAGACGGACAGAAAACCCTGGAAAAAAGGGGTATAGTTACTCGGCGCTCCAATGGTTGACTGCCACCTAAGCGAAGCTACTCAAAATTCTAGTTTACCGAGCGTGCGCTACCGATTCCCTTTCTGTACACAAATAAAATTAACACATGTAAGCAAAAGCTAAGAAACGCCACAGCGTTCGGATTTGAATGAAAAATAACCAACCGGGCCATCAAAGATACCGAAAAACTGAAAGCTTGTGTTCCTACTAATTAATAAGTCTTCTCAAATTGAAACATGTTTGGAAGATAAAGATGCGAAGGCTAACACACGTCAAGACGTTACTTTCTGTTTATCTCCATATTTTCGGAGTGTTTACAAACATCTTGATAAGAAAAGGCTTCCGAATCCACGAAATTTCCGGGTGAAGAGTTTGTTTTAGTAAATTCTTCAACGTTCGCTGAGATATTTTGCTTACATTTCACTTCTGTATTTATGGTGCTTAATAATTCTAGGTATTCATATTTTAATATCTAACAGTCATCTTCGGTGATGGAATGAATATTCTAATATTGATGGATCGTGGTGATCATATTGTCATCCTAGGCCATGGAGGGTGAACACTTCGTGGAATGAGTGCCGTATTTGACAGATATGAAGTACTGGCGTACTAATGTGATGCCAAACCATTCAGTTAGAAGATGATATTATCTAGTTTTTTTGTCGACGTTGGGATTAAGACTTTGAAATTGAAATAAATAATCACTAATTGCTATTATTAAGTATCAGAATCCATATTTATATACTCATGGGCTTCATACTTTAATGAAATTTACATAACAAATGTACTGCAGTCAAAGTTCCGCGTGTCAAAATCATTCCCTTGCGTGCAATGAGTTCGCTAACCTTGTCTTAGGCAACAATGAGTTTCTGTACCCGCTTTTGAGAACAATATCTACCTAGTAGCTGATCGGTGAAATCGTTTCAATCAACCGGAACTGATAGTATGAGATATATCTAGAGTATCTCTCGAAGGGCAGAAAAATTCCTGTCGGTCATAATTGTCGCGCGCATTGTGTCCTTCGATTGTTTTCTCGACCATCTCGCTTGACTCCCGGATCGTTGCCGGAATCCTTTGAATCCTAAATAGCGCGTTTAATCGCCATATACCTCGCATCTGATTTTCTGCTATCAACAGCTTTCTCCCGGATTGTTCTCCAACCCATTGTGTGGAAGCTGCCTGTCTGAATGGGAGCGAGGACCCTTGAAACTGCATTCGGCACCTCTTTGATGTCCAGCAAACCTTACTGCCGACAAGTAATCGATTCCTGCCCAGGTGAACTAATACCCTATCACACAGTTAATCTGAATAATCAGTGTTAACTTCTAGAATGCTTTTTCATCCTACTTTCAGGTCATTAAGTCACTTTATGTTTGAAAATTCTTCTACCAATCCGAAGTATGTAAGTTCTAGTTGTAACGTATGGGAAGTACGAAAGGAACAAGATATATGGGTAATAACTTGGTTGAAAATACACGCAGCATACAGTTCAATACAATGCAAAACAGTAAAAAAATGAGAGATAACTAAAACTGGCTTTATATATAGTCCCACTCCTCCCTGACAAACCCCTGAAGGTCTTAAAACTTAATAAAAGACCTTAATTTACATTGAAAGTTTAACTTATTCGTGAAATCAGATTAACATCACGAATCTCTTTCATAGGAAATTTTCTTACTTCGGTACGATATAAAGTCATTTGTCTCATTAAGATTAATGCAAGTCAATCAACATCGCCTGCCTGGAGTAAAATACTCCTACGATGCATTGAATGGTAGTTACTATAGCTTCGGGCCCACAACAACAATTGTATTCATGAGCGTGGGTGGACGCGGTGCATAATAAAATAATGTAGATGTCCCTTTCCATCTATAAATCCGTGATGATTAAATCTCGCCCCATTTGACGTAGATCCTCTCGAAGCGTAGGCGGTTCATGACGGTGCAAATATTCAACTATGTTACGCCCTTGCGCTTAAACCAAGGCGTATTTCCTAGTGGATAGATCTACTATTCACAGGCAATACAATGATCTCACGCAGCTGCAGCGACATTAGACCCTTTCACCCTATAGTGCATCGCCCGCCACACCCTCCATTATGCGTTCCGCAGATCCCTATGTCATGGTATAAAACTTCCGGTCAAATGCCTCCCGCGTGATAACCGAATAAAAGCATGCTCGAACGACTTCTATTACAGTCGATTTCGATTTGCACGAAAATCTTTCTTCACTATGAATATTAGATTTACTATTGTAAAGAACTGATAGTAAATTGAATTTGGCAGGCTGAATCGATTACACTGTGATGTACTGCGCTGTATTTCTCGTCAATCTTCATTTTCATCCACCATTGATACTGCAGCGAGAATAAATGATCTTGAATAGATTCGCGAAAGAAATTTAATAGCTTTTCAACCTAGACTTAGTCTTACGCAATATCAAAAGAAAACAAAATTAAAGGTGTACGTGAAGGTGTGATATAAAATAAAACGCTGGCATGATATAAAGATATTTTTCTCAAATTAAAACTGAATTTTAAACTATTAAGTTGATAAATTTACAGCTATTAGATACACTTTGTACATCAAGTTTTATTTAAGGTTAGAATAATTAGCTCCATACTTAATATAAATAAAATTCGCTGCTTTATTAAAAGAGAATAAATAAAAATCCAAAATGTTAATTATTATTTGATTCAATCCAATCGAAACTCATAGGTTTATCAAATTGTATCAGGTGACACTCAAACTAAATTACACTATTTGTTATTATTGTCGCTTAAAGTTGAGCTTATGCAGAATAATTGCTACTCTCTGCGTAGTCGCAGATTCAACTCTCTTACCTGAAAAGGTAAAATTCGCGTCACCTCCGCAGCAAACTCTTATGTGCTTCGCCTTAGTATTTCTTAATAACCGCCCATAGTTTAGATCTTAAGTGACTTACTACCGAAAACCTTAAGAATCCAACATCTATACCTAACATCAGTGTTCTCCTCTGCCATGCCCCACCTCATTAGCAATCACTGTCCTCTCAACATTCGACCGTCGCAATTCACCTACCGACATAACATCAGTGTTCTCCTCTGCCATGCCCCACCTCATTAGCAATCACTGTCCTCTCAACATTCGACCGTCGCAATTCACCTACCGACAATCAGTGTTCTCCTCTGCCATGCCCCACCTCATTAGCAATCACTGTCCTCTCAACATTCGACCGTCGCAATTCACCTACCGACAATCACTTCCTCCAATTACATCATGTCCGTCCTCCAGCGATGAAGAAATTCTCCTCTTTTCAGCGCGTCAATTTAGAATTTAAAAATTCTGTACCCGGACGGGCAGCAGGACCCGCACAACGTACGAAAAGGAACTAATTCTCTTTTCTTTTCTTTGATTTCACTTTCTTTTCTTTTCTGGTTGTGCCGGATCCTTCGCTGATCCGAACGCGACATCGCCAGTGCGGCTCCTGGAAAATCTAGTGGGGGAGGTAAATGCGCGATTCAACTACGGCCCTTTCTTCAAGACGGAACGAAGCTCCGCGCAAAGGATTGTCTCAGATCGATCACAGTAGCCTTATCGTTACACAAATGTTATGTTTTTCCCCGTAGCTACTCAATAAACTTATTTCAAAATCGAACTGCTGATGGCGGCATGCGAAGAGACATCTACTGCATCTGCCTGAACCTTGTATGTACTTCAACTTTCCCGCAAGATTCCTACTATTTGGCGCACGAATTGAAACTCGAATAGGTTTGGTCAAGCGTGCCTGTGAGAGAATGCCTGTGTCTCTTACCTATCACCTCTAGTCATTTTCTTCTTTTTGGGAAAAAATGAATTTCCGAAGCAGCTAGTTCTAGCATCACTGGCCGTGTATTAGGCACTGGACTATTAATTTGAGTACTTTACGATTTAAATTAAGTAAAAATAAGTATTATACCTTTACAGGTTTTTGATACATACTGGAAGATATAAAGCTTCCATTGACTAACCTTTTCAAGCTCATTTTCTACATGAAACAGCTTCTATTACACATGAATGCCCTTCTTATTCCACCTTACGCCTATCCATTAAACGTCTCATAAATGTTGTGTTCGCCAGGGGAAAACCAACCGCAAATATGCAACCAATCGAGAAATGTCTCTTTTTGTAGCGTACAGCTGCATACAGATGCTGACGTTCCACAGAATTGATCAAGGTTAACCGCGCAATTATAGAATATCTTCACGTCATCCGTCTCATGCGGAATATGAATCATATATGACTGTCAGCGTGAATTACTTTCCGGTTAGATTATTAAAAAATTCTAATCCTTCATTTGGGACTGCATTGAAGGTGAGCGTTAAGTTGTTCATGATATGACTCACAAGCTAAGGAAATTCTTTTTGATTGATTTTTGTATGAATAGACGAGAGGAGTCTCGCTTAAAGTGAAAAATTGGAACATATCGAGCCAAATGAATGCTCAATTCGACATTGATTGTTGGTAACAATGCTCATCTGTGGTTTAGAGGATGTGTCCTCTTAAGTAATTGATTTTAAACACATGTTTATAAAAGTCTTCAAGACTACTTTCAGTTAGGAAACACATTCGTAACTCCTCCGTTAACATCTTAGAATATTCCATTCCGTCGATAAAAAGATTAGTCAAGGAAGTGCTGGTGATGATTCTAAAAATTTTCACTGGATGATTTCTTGTAATATGTTAACTTAATTTGGATGGTATGCTCAGGCACCCAGAGAAATAAAATGGTTAATTGGATACACTTCTAACTAAGGAAATAAAAACGAATTTAAACGACTACTTCGGCCTGCATAAATCGTTATGTGGCGACTTCAAGTTAAGGAATAAAAATAACTTTAAATGTTCAGCCTCTAAATTATAAAGCAACCCAATATTAAAATATGGCAATGAGAAGTTGTTGTTGCACATAAATTACTTTATTATGAATCTTTGATTCAAGATTTATGAAATTATCTATGAGTTTAACTCATTGATAATCCCATTTATCAGTCTTGCAGTAATAATCTTCATATCTCTTGTATGTTATCTACTGGCCAGAATATGATCTAACGTTATTATTATTATCACCCGATAATGATCCAACATTAGGGGTGGTTAGGATGGAATATCTTGAATATTAATTTGTATGGCTGAAATGAATTATAATCAGAATTTAAGAAGCTTGAAATTTATCAGTAAGTATATTACGATTGAAAGTTTTTACATCAAAGCTAACTCATCCAAGTAAACAAAGTACAGTAAAAAACGATACAAAAGGATTTTCGTAATTCCTAAGCTAGAGAAATAAGACGAATAGATCACATAATGGAAGAGTAACCTTCCCCTTTCACGACATATCTATTGCCAAAAACTCATAAAAATATAATTATAGTCATTAAAACAGGCTATGTAATCGGGAAAATATTTCTCTGAATAACTATTCGTAAATAACAAACATATACTCCTCAGACATTTGCTAGATTAAGAAGGAAAGAGCGGCAAGATGTTAATGCTTCGCGCAGAGAGCATTCGGAAAAGCAAGTTGAAACATCTGTCCGCACGCTAGAAGTGAATTCCGACTCTTCTTCTGAGGGAACAAAGTACTCTGCAAGGGAGAGAGTAAAGGTTTCTCTGCGGCGTAGCGATATAAGATGGAATAAATAAAACGCGGGGAAAGGAATGACGAAACGGGGAAAAATGTGCGGGGAGAAAAACAGCATAATCATGTTTGTGGTCTCGGTAGACTGAGCGGCGTCTCCAAGTGACGGCTTTAGAAACAGCTGGTTGCGGAGGAAAGCGCGTCTGATGCGAGAATTCCAGAAGTTGGAGATAACGGGTTTAAACACAGAGGACGTGAGGAAAGGATCTCGGATGACGTGATGGGGAGCTTGGGCAGGCGAGATCAAAACACTAAAAGCATTCATTTCTTAAAAAAATATCATCTACAGAAGAGGATAATGTGATAGAGTAAATTTTGAGCTAATCCTAAAATATACCCTTCTATTTGAGAATGTGTTAGGAAGCAGTAGAAAGGAAGTAAAACATGAACTCTTTTAATGATAATTAATAAAAAATTGATGAACTATAAAAGTACGCATTGGGAATACATTTTTATGTTTCATTGGTTCTTTTAATTTATAATACCTTGCCATTATGGTTTCTTATAATCTAGAAATACTTTCAATTTATGTAGCAATAAAGCATGTAGTTCAATTATGCATGCCCATAGCGAGCGGGGGCCAAAAGGGGCTAGCACCCAGGGCGCAATTTCTTACGGGGGCGTAAAATGGAAGTTAAAATTTATCGACATCGAAATAATTGATACTATCAATGTCTTCGGTATTGTAGAAAATTTAAAACTTCACTTTGAATCAACAAATGGCGCTGTGTTGGATATGACAGAGGAGGGATGAAGCTAAGATTTTGTTAGCGGAATTGTGAGAATTCGCCTACTATCAAGGGGCGAGATAAATGAACACGCAAAATTTCATTGAAACGGTAACAGATGTATGACTGTAATATCCAAATTTTCTTTTTACCCGGTGTGATAATACCTATATGTTAGTTTTAGAGAGGTATCCTTTGATCCTTAGTGTTGCGGTTATGTAATTTGCGGTAATTAGTTTATGGTAGTTTTATATATTCTACTTTTTTTAAGTGCGTCTTAGTAGAGAGATCGTCTCGTCGAACTCTTCAGTTTTCATTGGAGATTTTGAACCCCATAAACGCCCCTTTGGCTACGCCACAATTGGATACAGGATTGAAAAATATTTATTAATTTGAGGATAAAAGAGAATTAGCTGAAGTTATAATTGAAATACCACTCATCTTCGGCTTAAGTGTAAAAGAGAGAAATTTTGAAACTTACACAGGAAAAATTTGAAAAAATTCCGTTTCTTTTTTCATCATATACTTCTTGAAACAGAGCGCGTATGTTGTATTCTATACAAATTACATGTCTTCATCCTGATGTACTGAAATTGTGCCTTTAATTTGTCTATTTTGCGACATTCATACCACTTTCCGGTGTTGTAATAAACACGTCACTTAGATCGTTCCGTCCTCAGGTGGTACATCTTTTATTACTGTATTAAATCGGCCCTGAATTACATGTCGGTTATGAAGCTTCAAAGAAGGAGCTTATCCGAGACTTTAGTAAGGGAGGAAAATAAGCTGAGAATCATTGCCCTGCGGAGGCATCCACAGAGTGGCGTGACGAGGCAAAGACCGCAAACAAGCAATTGTTAGCAAGGAAGATAATTTAAAAAGCTGCAGCTGTTGCATGGATGGGGTGTTTCTCGCAATGATGGATGGGAGAGGTGAACAATCTGTCGAGTAATCGGGCGTTACCTTTCGTTGGAATCGAACTACGCTCAATTGTGTAGAAACAAAGCTAGTTGTTAATTACTAATGACAAGAGGAAAACACGGCCCGTATACCTCCGAGCTTGCATGAATATTGGGATAGGTTAATAACGGAAGACGAGGGCGTAAAGAGGAAGGCGTATTTGGGTCGTATTCAACCACAAGTTTTACCTCTGATTTAAAGTAAGAGAAAGAACGGTTCATGGCAAGTGGTTTGACTCCTATCCAAGGCATTCTACAACATCCTAAAATTCAATTCAGGTTATTGGTTATGATATTACGACATAAGTAAGTATTAATCCTTATGGAGAGAACTAACTTATCACATGCATTAAAGCGTACTCTCTTAAAAACTCACAGGATATATTCAGATGAAAAAGTGTGAAAATTTCGAATTACTTATCTTCGGACAAATTGCGACCTGCAATTATAAAAACTATCATTCTTGATCAAATCGATGAAAGCAGTACAGGCCTTCCGAAAAACAGAAGGACCACAGCCGTGCGGACCGAGTTTCGCTTCACCATCGGAATATAGAATCGTTTTTTAACATTATCAATATACTAAAGGGATTTGATTTGCACAAAAAATAATTTCATTATTTTTTCAGAAACTTTCCCCCTGGAAGTTTTTTCTAACGAAAATTGGACGAAAGGTAGCAGGCGACTACATTTCTCCCTGCATTTTCCCTAAAAGTATCCTTACATATTTTCCCAAGGCACACATCCAAAATTTTAAACAGCAAAGTGAATAACATACGTGAAAAATATAGATACCACGAAGAAGATTTTCACAGCATTTTTCAAAGCAAAGAATTTGTTTCTTGATTGATTAACCAAAATTCATCGGTTAAAAAAAATCATAATCTGCACCCAATTTTATTTAAAATATAACATCCTTATTTTTCCTTCGGCTATGACAATATTAATCCTGGATTGAATTGCCTTATGCTGTAAAGAATCGATTTTAGTTTAGGCTGAATATCTTCCAAATAAGTTTTCATCTCCTTCCCTCTGTGCAAACGTAGCAAGAACGCGTGCCGTTCTCCCATAAAAAATACATGGGCCAATATGCTTGACGTGGTGTCTTCATGACGTTGGACTACATATATCTGGGTTCTTGATCCACATTGGGTCTCTTACAGTCTTAAAACGGCAATGACAATTGTTAGTAGCAGCACGGCATACAGAAACGCTCCACACGGTACACCGAATATTTCTCTATGGCATAGTAGTTACGTGACTTATACGATCGGTAACTAAATGGTGCTCCATTCTAATCCAAACCAATTTTGCTGTACGAAGCTTCCTTTGATATCGGCGTGGATACGTTCCACTGTCTCGATTAGAAGAGCCTACCATGAGCAAAATTACATTTGTTAGACGTTTACCAAGAACTCGCACTTCCTACCAACGCGAATCGAGCATTACTTGGAAACGGAGGGGAAAATGAAGTGAAAAATCTTAGCTACTCCGGCGCTGCGAGAAAAAATCGTTGGAGAGAGTTGAAGTGGTAAGGCATAGGGTTATCGGCTGGGCTTGACATAATCACTCCGATAAAATCCGTTCGCGAGAAGAAACGTATCGGCAGAAGGAGAGGGTGCCTCGCGGTCTGGGATCAGATACGCACGCCCTCCTCCGCATTCCAATGGATCCGAATCACCGCTGCGACTAAGTTGTCCTTCTCTTTCCACTGTTAATATACTCCCTCTTTCTCCATTCCATTTCTCTTCCTGCACCCATTCCTTCCTTTGTCATCTCCTCTTTCCTTCTTAATTGAATTTCACGCCTATCGCACGCGTATTATCACTTAGCTATCAATTCGTCGATGAAATATCTTGGAGTTACCCTAGGGAATATTTTAACATAAGGCACTCACATCCGCAGCAAATATGGATGGGCTTTTATTTAAGATAACAATCTGTAAGAGCGATGAAAAGGCTGTGAGTGAGGTTACTTTACACTAGTTAAACCCTATCTATAGTTTGCATGCATTATATGGGACGAGCGTTGAGTTTGTGGATTGGAAAAGGTTTAGCGTATATCCTGAGGCAGATATTTAAGCTTTGCTTCCACTTATGTGTTGGATTTTAAAGATGATGCTATGCAAACCCTAGGAATCCCTAGAAGTTATTATGTAATAATTTATGCTTATGTGAATCGATATGCTTGGAGTTATTTCCTCGGAATACATAGTTATAACGAGTCCACACTGTTAAGAAAACCAAAGTAGAATAAATAAGATATTGCAAAGTATAAAGAAAATAAATCAAAGAAATAGCTGCTTCTATATCATGTCTCTGCGGATGATAAATTATATAAATAAATGAGAGGAATAGACAAGTAGTGTATGCACCCCCTGCTACAAACCTTTAGGCGAATCGCAGGTTAAATGTTCAGATGCAAATGCATTCTTTGTTCGATCAGATGGTTTAGTGAATCCGGCGGAGTGCGATCACATAATATCCCTAAATCCAGATTTTCCCATAAAAATCCATTGAGCTCGTTTTTGGAATTTCTTCGTAGCATTTCCTGAGAGAGTAGAGAAATTTTGCCGGAGATGATGTAAGAGGACGTGGTTTAAGATTATAATCGACAGCAATCTCTCGAAAAATGACTCTGGTTTCGACACCAGGCCGGAAAACAATTTTTTGCCGGATTCATTCTGAAGAAATGAAATGTGACGGATTTCAGAAATTATTTAGAAGCAGTGTCGAGTAACAGTCTTTTCAAGGAATACTAATATGCTAATGTACGGAGGAAGCCAAAGAAATAAAACCCCCTTTGAGATTGTAAAATCTTGTGTAAATATTCTCATATTATTTATTGAATTTATTTATCCATAATGAGATTTGTACCAGATAACATTTATCCTCAAAAATAACAAGAGGTGAGTCAGTAGCATTGGGATATTCATCAAGACGAATAACTGCAGCATGAATTATCTTGGTTAAATTATCTCTTGCGATAGCTTGTATTCTAATTATTAATTAATTAATCCTAATTATTGTTTTTTTGAATTTAACAATTACTTAATGCAACATATCAGTTCCTAATATATTACCTATATTAGGTACTTATTTTAATTGTCAAAGACTAGGATAATTTGTATTATTATACGTTCATGAAGTCGCAATAAAGTTTAAATTGAACTATTTATACAAGTATTTTTACCCCGGAATATGAATTTCATTTTTAGCTAAATATACATGGATATATCCGTCAGGATTGAGCCCAAATGGATCCAGCTTATTAAGAACCCAGTTAATCAATACAATTACTCTTACTAAGAGATAAAGGTTCTCCAAGCGCCGAAATTGCGGCGACCGTCTAAGGGCGATTACCGGGAACGGATAATCGTATTAGCGGTCCCAGTTCTTTAGAATCCCGATGTACATTTCGGAAACAATGCTTCCATCTTCATAGGGGGTCCAATGCTGAATGGACAGAAAGAGTGTGGTGTGAGGTATTTGTAACTGTTTGTCGTGGGAGGGGGTTTTTGGGGGTGGGGTTTTTTCTCTGGGTTTGTGACGTATGTGTGGACGGTGTGTAGCGAAGAGCGATGGGGTGGGGTTTTTTTCCTGTGACGTACAGGGAGGAGGTGGGGAACGGAAATACCGGAATTAGGGTCTTCTAAGAAGTGGTATTTAAAAGAGAGTACAATGAAGAGGTAGGGATGGGCCCATCGTCGGCATTCATGAGTTTCCCTTTCTTTTGATATATGAAAATGCTTTCATAAGCATCGAGTTTTGAGTTATTCTGTATTGATTTCTTTAATTTTAAATTGTCTAAATTAATCCTGTGATTGTGTTCTTGTATGTGTTGCGCTACGCTTGATTTATTAATTTGGTTGTGTCTAAAATGAGCTAAGTGTTCTTTGAATCTATTCTCTATTTTTCGCTTCGATTGTCCTATGTATATTTTGTCACAATCTTGGCATGAGATTTCATAAATGCCCGATTTTTGTGTTGGTGTCGTAGTGTCCTTGGGGTTATGAAGAAGGTTGGAGAGTTTGTTATTATTCACAAACACCGGAGTAAAATTGAATTTGGAGAAAATGTTTTTTAATTTGTTGCTAGTTCCCGGGGCGTAGGGGAGTTTTATGAATTTGTGTTTTTTGTCCTGA
Organism: Pachydiplax longipennis; assembly: GCA_036926295.1. NCBI lineage: Eukaryota > Metazoa > Arthropoda > Insecta > Odonata > Libellulidae > Pachydiplax > Pachydiplax longipennis. The sequence continues at coordinate 18,820,257 of JAVFKF010000012.1, forward strand.
GTTGAAGTAAGAGTCGTGTTCTGTTTTATTTTGAGTTTATGTTTGTGTTTTCTGAGAATGTTGTTAACCATGTTTTGGTCGTATCCGTTTTGTTTTGCGATATTTCTGATGTGGTTTAATTCTTTCTTGAAGTTTTTTTGTGAAAGTGGAATTTTTAAGAGTCTGTTGATCATGGAATGGAATGGGGTTAATTTGTGTGAGATGTGGTGATTTGAATCAGATGGTATGTACATTTCCGTGTGAGTGGGTTTCCTATATCTCATCGCTAATCCCACAAACATAAAACTCCACGTTTCCAACCCAACAGTTCCAAAAATGTATTGCCTACCTAAAATCCACAAAAAAGACATCCCTCTCAGACCTATCATATCCTCAATAAATTCTCCCACTTACAACTTATCTCAATGGCTTAACCAACAGTTCAAACAATGGCCCCTCGATCAACAGTCTAACGTCAAAAACACAAACCATTTGATAGACCTTCTTAAAAATATCTCTACAAAAGAACAAGACATTCTTATTTCCTTCGATGTGAAGTCTCTTTTTCCCAGCATCCCTTTAGACATCACTTATCAATTCCTTGAAGATTGGTTATCAAAACAAAACCTATCCCCCGAAATCATCAAAGAATATATCCTCTTAACAAAAACATGCATGAACCAAAATTTCTTTCAAATCGAAGGAAAATTCTACAAACAAACTAACGGAACCGCGATGGGTAACTGCCTCTCACCCTTCCTTTCTAACTTATTCATGACTTATTTTGAAAAACAGTGCAGAGAGAAATTCGACTATTTCCCTAAAACATGGTTCAGATATGTCGATGACATTTTCGCTATCTTTGACACTTCTAAATGCAACACCACTGATTTCTTAGGAAAACTTAATGAACAATTCGAATCCATCAAATTCACCGCCGAAGAGGAAACAAATGGTACACTCCCCTTCTTGGATTTAAAAATAACTAGATCACAAAACAAGCTCAAATTTAACATATATAGGAAACCCACTCACACGGAAATGTACATACCATCTGATTCAAATCACCACATCTCACACAAATTAACCCCATTCCATTCCATGATCAACAGACTCTTAAAAATTCCACTTTCACAAAAAAACTTCAAGAAAGAATTAAACCACATCAGAAATATCGCAAAACAAAACGGATACGACCAAAACATGGTTAACAACATTCTCAGAAAACACAAACATAAACTCAAAATAAAACAGAACACGACTCTTACTTCAACTCAGGACAAAAAACACAAATTCATAAAACTCCCCTACGCCCCGGGAACTAGCAACAAATTAAAAAACATTTTCTCCAAATTCAATTTTACTCCGGTGTTTGTGAATAATAACAAACTCTCCAACCTTCTTCATAACCCCAAGGACACTACGACACCAACACAAAAATCGGGCATTTATGAAATCTCATGCCAAGATTGTGACAAAATATACATAGGACAATCGAAGCGAAAAATAGAGAATAGATTCAAAGAACACTTAGCTCATTTTAGACACAACCAAATTAATAAATCAAGCGTAGCGCAACACATACAAGAACACAATCACAGGATTAATTTAGACAATTTAAAATTAAAGAAATCAATACAGAATAACTCAAAACTCGATGCTTATGAAAGCATTTTCATATATCAAAAGAAAGGGAAACTCATGAATGCCGACGATGGGCCCATCCCTACCTCTTCATTGTACTCTCTTTTAAATACCACTTCTTAGAAGACCCTAATTCCGGTATTTCCGTTCCCCACCTCCTCCCTGTACGTCACAGGAAAAAAACCCCACCCCATCGCTCTTCGCTACACACCGTCCACACATACGTCACAAACCCAGAGAAAAAACCCCACCCCCAAAAACCCCCTCCCACGACAAACAGTTACAAATACCTCACACCACACTCTTTCTGTCCATTCAGCATTGGACCCCCTATGAAGATGGAAGCATTGTTTCCGAAATGTACATCGGGATTCTAAAGAACTGGGACCGCTAATACGATTATCCGTTCCCGGTAATCGCCCTTAGACGGTCGCCGCAATTTCGGCGCTTGGAGAACCTTTATCTCTTAGTTCATTGACCGCCGAGTTCCTTTTTTCTCCTTCTAACAATTACTCTTATCCACCTAAAATCTAACTCTTCCTCCTTTAAGAAACCCTTCTTTTTTCTTAGAATCTTTTTCCCATCTCCTTGTTCTCCATCACTGCTTCTCCCTGAAACCGCGCTTCGAACAGCTGTTACATTTCTCCTCTCTTGTCGTTCATTCTTACTCAATCCACTATTGGATTTTCTCCCGTCACATTCCCTTCCTTTCGTCGGCAACGTTTACAAAGAGAGAAAATCGGATTGAAGGTTGAAAAAAAGCATGTGGCGAAGAAAATGAACGGAGAGTCACGTCACGTGACTTTTTTACGACGCACGCACGCTGTCTTCCAAGGAAATTATCGCTTTCTTATTTTATTACCTTTCGCTCGTTAATTGAATGACTCGCTTCCTGGATGAGGAAAATTCGCTTCCAGCTGAAATATATGGGAAATAATACGTAAAATGAAAATTGGAAGAACAAAGTAATTGCTTTCACATCTTTTAAGAAGCTTTTCATGATTTTCAGGGACAAGTTAACGCCCTTTCGAACGCTTAAATATATTAATTGGTAGTGATGCTAATGAAGATGTGCATGCGCGTTTTGATTTTTGTGGTACACGAGAACGATATTCGAGACCGTGGTATGCCATGATCAGCTGGAAATCGAAAAGGAGCATGTGACTCTGAGCAGTATTTCTGTTTGCAATCATTCTCTATCTACAATATGAACATCGTGAAGAAATTATTTTTTAGTTTCAATTTGATGCTAAATATCATTTTAAATTTACCATCTGGTGGGGGCAGTCTGTTTGAGAGTTGTCTTTTACTACAGGAATGTCTCTCTCATTTACAATGCCAAGTGTGGTGCCTACCAAAAAAGGGTTCGATTTAAGACAATTTATCTACGAAACATCTCTAATTAACTTTTAAATACCCTTTTTATCGTAATAACTGTGATAGATGTATCTTGGAAAAGATTCACTAGCTGAATTCTAGCTCTCTTTAAAGCCTGATCAAATAAGTGTTCAAAGTCTCCTAAAGTCTACAGTCAAAAGAACTACCAAGTCGTCTAACAGGAGAAGCGATTTTCCCTTCGCCCTTATCCTGAATCCGCTAATAATCCGGGAATAAAAGAAACATCTTCTATAAAGGATTACAAAAAATACTTTCCACAGAATATAATTTATTAGACAGGACGAGTTTCGTCTACAAGTAGATACCGATAGGCCTAAACTAATCGTTTCTAACAAGTTATATTCTGTGGAAGGTAAAATTTTTTATTGTTAAATATCATACATTGCCTTCCGCAAAGTAGATCTTGGCCACATCAGAAATAACTTTAGACAGATGTCCAAAGTAGGCCCGATATTAGCTTAAACTATGGAGTATAACCTACGAAATGTCAAATATGTCGATGGTTTTCTTTGTATATTTTCTTAATCTAATTTCTATTCATTTGCTTGAAAATATTGATGTAAGATATTTTACAGGCAACTGAATTCTTTGAATTAGAATTTCATGTAACATTAAGTGCATAAAAAAGTTTATATATTTTTTATAAATTAGAATAAAATTTTCATTATAATAAGAGTTAAAAAGTTTCATATAACATAGTAATGTAAAAAACAGTGCTTATGAAAATCTCTGTACTCCATAAAAACAAGTACAGTATAGTGTAATTTCAATTAAATCGGTAGATAAGTGGTCCTAATTTTATTATTTCCATGGTGATTCCTTCAGAAGAACTAAGGAAGCAAAAAAATTATTATTCCGGGAGCCGGTTGCTTATAAAATGTCACCAAGATTTAAAGGGTAGTAAGAAGTAGGGTCGACATTACTGAACCATTAAGTCCATCTGTGAAAGAGTTATCTACTTGGCGTTAATTCAAAAAAGGAAAATAATCATTAGATCAACCTGCGTGCTCTCCATAAACTGAGAGTAGCATAAAATGCGTCGGCAACTCTCAAAGACATTCACGGAACTAATCGAAATACGACTTCGCCATTGAGGATATAAAGTCCAGGAATTTGTGATCAAGTAAGAAGGGAGTGAATCGTCGCAGAAGATACGGAGTGAAAATGGACAAGTATGAAATGTAGGAGTGGTAATGGAAGGGAAATTGGAGAGCCTTAGTATAAGAATAATATCACAGTAGTCAATCATGCTAATCACCACAGTTTATACAATCTTACTGTTATTTATCCCATGACTGTGATTTCTATAAGAAATAAATCTAATGAGATTTTCTCCTTTTATAAAATTGAATAAAAATAGTGATATGAATTTCAGAAAAATATTCGTTATGAAGAAAATTCAACAGAATCAATCACTATATTGTCGTCTATAGTTAATGATTCAAAATTGGGGATTCGTTGCAAAAATTTTACCAAATTTCATCATTTTCAAACGCCGCAGAGGTATTGAAAATATCAGGCCAAAAATATGAAACGGTTTTTCCGACTCTCGACTTATAAATGACCACACTAGAAAAAATCCTGAATATTAATATGCTGAAAAGATGAATTGACTGCGGCACATAAAATTTTTAAGGTGGTCAAAGCTGAAATATTAAGAAAATGGCAGTCTTCCACTTCCGGCGAGATTCTTCAAATTTTTTCTTACGTCTAACCCAATAAAAAAAAATTATCAGTAAAATACTATGCAGCTAAACTTTCTTTCCTTTTTCACAACGCTTCATTTAAATTAGCACAATTGAACTAAGCATACTATGTATAAGAAAGTGGTGGACCATCATTTTAGACCAAGTCATTACTTACTGTTTTTTTACGGCTTATAAGACGCGTTGCTGACAGTCATTCGTTACATTTTCATAGATCACACATTATCCAAGATGATTTCCGCTCATTTAAACGCGAAAAAGCGCATTTTATTAGCCGGAAAATATGGTAATTCGAGGAATATGATAAAAATTGACATCAACCAACACGGGTTACATTGTAGTACCACGAGTTTCTCTGAAAAATTCTCAAGGAGAGTATGAAATGAAATTTTGCAGCGATTTGAGATGTAAACCTACTTTTCTACAAAACTGCAAGGACCAAATCCGGGCGTTGGAACATATAACGAGGAAAATTTCCTGGGAGGGAAAATAAACGGTCATAAATAAGAAACATTATCTCACAGAATCTGATTGTAAACCAATTTGTGATTCTGTTTCCTTATTACAAAACTAAGTAGTAATATCATACGTTAGTGAATGCCCTCACTCTTCAGGTGATACAATGATTTTACGCGATTATAAGCTGTAGTTTAAATATCACGATTGAATGAGAGCTAGGACAGTCTAAACAATGTTGATTTTTTTCTCGAAATGTTTCCGTAATTTCTGATCACATCTAAAAATCTATTAATCTTGTCTACTTGAGTAATTGTTATTATCAGTGGCAAGATTCCAAAATAAAAGGAACAGTTTCTCATCACCACTGAACATGCAAACACTTTGCAATTTTAATATGTCCTTCCTTCCCTTTTCATTATAATTTCGAAAATTTGCTTAAGAAACATTTAGATGAATGAAATAATTAAGATAAAGAAGTAATTCATGATCTAACATTGAAATTATATTCCAGCTGTAACGATTGGATTGTAGTAACAATACGTATATCGTTTTGCCACAATTATATCAGATAGATTTATGAAGCGGTTCGCTTGAACCGATGAAGGAAAGTGGCCAGAGGATTTTACCAAGTCTATCCTGATTCCGTTACAGAAAAAGAATAATGCCTTAGAATGCCGGAATACCGAACAATTAGCTTAATATCTCATGCGGCAAAAGTTATTCTTAGGGTCTTGAATAGAAGAATCGAGGGAAAAACTAAAGAATTCATAGGGAATGATCAGTTCGGTTTTCAGAGAGGGAAAGGGACGAGGGATGCAATTGGGGTTATGAGGGTTCTCGTAGAACGAAGCTTAGAATTTAAAAGGGACGTTTGTGCATGTTTTGTTGATTTTGAAAAGGCATTCGATAGAGTTCAATGGCCAAAACTGATGGTGACACTAAAGAAAATTGGGTTGGATTGGAAAGATAGGCGTTTAGTGCAAAATTTATATTTAAATAAGACCGCACGAGTAAGAGTTGCTAATGGGGAATCAGAATGGGCAGAGTTAGGGAGGGGAGTAAGACAAGGCTGTCCTTTATCACCATCTCTTTTTAACTTATATGCAGAAGAAATGATCGAAGAAGCTTGGGATGAAATAGATAAGGGAATAAAGGTGGGTGGGGAAGTAGTGAAGTCAGTAAGATATGCAGACGATAAAGCTATTGTGTGCGATTCTGAAAGGGGTTTGCAAATCCTAGTTAATGCACTAAATGATAAAGCAAAGGAGTTTGGGAAGAAAATCAATGTAAGAAAGACTAACATTATGAGGTTTTCAAAGGGAAAGAAAGCTAAGTTAACAATAAGGGTGGATGGGGAAAAACTAGAGCAAGTAGATCGATTTCCATACTTGGGCAGCCTTCTTTCTAAGGATGGAAGATGTTCGACAGAAATTAGAAAAAGGATAGCATTGGCAAAGGAAGCTTTCATGAAACGAAGGGAACTGATGACGAATGAACTTGATAAGGGAATCAGGAAGAGATTGGTAAAATCCTTGGTGTGGAGTGTAATGTTGTACGGGTGCGAAACGTGGACGTTAAGAGGATGTCAAAAGATTGGAGGCTTTTGAGATGTGGGTATGGCGTAGAATGGAGAAAGTTAGTTGGGTCGATAGAAAAACGAACGAGGAGGTTCTAGAGATGGTTGGGGAGAAAAGAGTAATGATTGATGTAATTAAAAATAGACAAAAGAAATGGGTGGGTCAAATATTGAGAGGGGAGGGATTATTGAAGAAAACGATCGAGGGAAGAATGCTAGGGAAAAGACAGAGGGGAAGACAAAGACAGAAGTTGTTAGACGAATTAAGGGGTGGGATAAGTTACAGGGAATTCAAGGAGAGGGAATGTAATCGGGAATGCGGGGGCACATGAACCTACCGAAAGGTAGAACACTTTATATATATATATATATATATATATATATATATATATCGCTTGAACCGGTGCGAATCCGCTGAATATCATCCCTGGTTATTACATTGCACAAACAAAAACAATAAAAAATTCTAAATCAACAACAAAACATGCAGGAGGGCACATTAACATCGGTATAAGTAACCAAACATGAAAAATAGATATAGAAGTTAACAGAGTGACGATAAAGATCGTTTGAGAGAACTTTTGAGTGATCCCGATATCGAACGCGTGAATAAGATTAATCTCAGAATATAAATTTCGAAACTCAGCTGCGGATATTACGAGAATCTTTAGGATGACTCGTTCCCGCCTCAGACTGCACGAGTGAATCACGTGATCGATCGATGCCGAGATCAAAAGTCGAAAGGAAGTGGGACGCAGATGCACTGACAAACGTCTCTTTTGAATGATCCAAGGCGTTCAGATGAGCCACAATCTCCTCCTGCTGGAGCACATATCCTTGGAAACCAAAACAAAAAGGAGTTTAGAAGTAGATGTTGGAGCTTTTTGTAAAATGGTGGAGTGAATTTGAAATTCTTAAATATTTTATAATAAATTTTTAAGCACAATAATAATCTAATGAAGGTATATGTGATTTGGGAAAGGTATTATGTGACTTTGACTATCGAGTAAATGTGACCAAGGGATATCTTTGTAGTAAATGGATTACAGGAGGCACTTGGGGAATGTTGCATTAATGAAGGCTGTTTTTTGTTCTACTATTTCTTGTAAATAGAGTGATGTAATCTCGGAATGTTCATTAGCATAAGACTTACCTTTTTTTAATTATGTGCAGTGTGTTTCTATTATCAGCGTTACTAGGGAAAAGTTGGTGCTGCCACCTGATGACAGTCAAATTGCATTAAAATATAATAAATAGAAAAGAAGATAACATTCAATTCCATCCATGGTTTAGTGACGATAACTCTAGTGCGAAACTGATCAACGTTGCAGAATGGTAAATTTTTGGACACTTGGTAAATTTTTTGCGGAGAATTTATTTTGCGAGTTTCGTAAGCGAACTTGTATCTTCCCCACCTCACTGGTGAAAAAATTACTCTAATCATGTTTCTATTATTATACTTATTTTCTCGTGTGTTTAATTAGAGGTATGATAAGAGTGTTTCTTTTGCTGTTATACACACAGCTTACTGCCTGCTAAGCATTATCGATATTTATCAGACCCTCGTGAATCCTGTATCTTTATGTATATGAATCCTATGTCCTATATCTTATCCTAAAGGGCAGTGAATGATTTTTTGAATTCGTTTTCCAATGTATTTCTTACAATCGTGAGTGAATTTGTGATAAAAATAATCGTTTAAGCCCGCCAACGCCTGTCTCCAGCCAGGTGGAAAAGATGGAGAGATAGAAAAGTAAAACTTTCTTTAAAAACGAGGGCTTAGCTGAACTGGCCAATCACATCCAGTAAGGGTTTGGTTTCAATGGTCCTAAGAACAGTTTCAAACACTAGCAAAAGCACATGAGAGCATTCAATAACAAGGGTAGACTGAACTCTGTAGCCATCATTCTAGGAGAAGAGAACTATGAGGAATATTATTCTCAGTATTATTACTAGTGGGTGTATGATTGGATGTAATAATATTATTATAATAAGGATATATTAATGATTATATATAATAAAGATAACCGAGGGAACGACAGATATTGATGATAAATAAAGCTACTGTTATGGTTATAGGCAGGCCACAGGGCGAGAGGAAATGAAACTGTTTGACTTCAGCGGAGCTCAAAAGGACACCAAAAGATATTAAAATACCAAGAATAAGACCAAAGGACCTGTGGATTAGAGATATCTTCAAGTAGATAAGTGTAAGAGGGTTAAATATACTCATTATAAGGGGAATTGTAGGATGCTTCGAGAGAAGTACGTCCAATATCGGATTGAAAACGGTTGATGATTATGACATTGATAAATGCATAAGTGATTGGATCATAAAGGAATCCTCTCAAGATACAATCAAAAAATAAAATTAGAGTCAAATATTAGAGTTTATTGATACAAACAATAAGTCCAAGTTTAAAGAATAAAACACATCAAAATAAAGAAAAAAGGGATAAAATTCACCCAAAATAATTATGGATCAGATGTGCAATTTGTGATAGGCGCAGGAAAACTTTCGTCCAATTAAGGACTTCGGATTGTTACTTGTACTGCCTCTCCGAATAAATTCAAATATCCGTAAACGGTTCCCCAAACATTTTCATAAGATAATACCACTTTTCCATTTACGAAGATATGCAGGGTTCCATTGACATTTCTCGTAACAGCAGCACTGTCACCAACCTTTGCTCGAAGAAAAACTTAGCGTTAAATAAAATATATATCCAAAATTAATGTAAACAGGTATCTTTTTATAGAAACAAAAAACTAATTCAAAAGTTAACTTCATGTGAAATGCTAAAATGTCCTAACGAAACTCGTAATAGCAAAATTTAATTCACATATTGAATTATTATGAAGGTATTATTGGAAAATATCTTCCAAAGATATATCACCAATTAATCTATGCTATCTTTGCCTCTTTGATATTAACAAAGGGCAAGAAGAGCATTCTTGGAATGTGTCACATAAATATTAAGTTGAAATAACCTCACCTTGATTTTCTCATAGAAATCGTAATACAACCAAACTTCGCATCTGTGAATGAAAAGGTTTTTAAAAATTTATTTGGTGTATAAAATATACGCATTTATTTTTTACTTACATCTAGGTAAAAACTGATCGTAAGTCTAAATAAAACCATTGCCATATCTACAAGGTTCTATATAGCGAGGATTGGACTCGCATGCTACAGTACTTTATTTTATTTATATGAATACTTTACTTAACCTAAACAATAAGAGTAATGGAAAAGTAAAATGAAAACGGTCTCACAAGCATTTGTCAAACATCTTCAATCTATGCGCAGTTCCTCAAATAATCTCCTTTATTTCGGTTTGGTCATGTTCTTAATAGTCCTACTTTTCTTTTTATAATATCTTTATCCTATATATCATGCAAGAATTATGTCTCTGTGATAACTTTTCTATATTTCGTTTCATCCTACCTTCAATTATATATAATATAAGAAATAAATTCTATTGCTATCAATCTCCCTTCCGCTTTGTAGAACATCCCTTTAAGTTCTTAGTTCTATGCAGATTACTTAGGACTATAATCCCCCCACATGTCGCTTATAATTATTTAATGTCTCTTCTCTATAAATTCCTTCTTCTACTGCCCATAGCTGTGCAGTCTCAAAAATAGGAATACCATTAATATTTTATGCCTGTATTTATCATTCTTAATTGATAGAATCAACTTAGCATTGAGGTAAATTCTCAAATTTTGAACGCTGTTCACAATAACTTTCTCACTTAAATTTTGGTAATCTTACATCAGTTACTTTATTTATTTATAATCTTATTGTTATTATAAATAAATTAATATTAGCCTATAATTTTTATATTTAAATTCTAAAAGGTTAAAGGTAATCTTCGAAAATTTAGTTTAACCTACCTGGCATCATGGCAGCTAGGTATAAATGAACAGCAGTTTATGCTAAAATCAAAGTCATCAGGAGATCTAGTAGTCACTCCAATCTGGAGCGACCCAGCCCAACGGGGATTAATTTTATCCATTACTACCTCAAACATTTCGCCGTCATTCAGAGCTCTATTGGTTAAGACTTCACCTCCATTAAAGTTTTTATCTGAACTGCAATGTTAAAGAACCCATGATAAAAGTGATTTGCTTCACTTTAAGAAATCATATAAAAAATGATTTATTAATAGCATTTCCAGTAGTCAAAGTTACCACATATTAGCATTAATCGGCCTAAAAAAATCATATTTTTATAAATACTTAACTCACTCTCTTCTTCTGGCGGTACGAAGGTTGTTGATGAGCTCCACATTTTTGTCAGTTATTTCACTAAATTTCATTTTGTCTTGGGACTTCTTAATCATATAATTTAGTGGTCTAAAAGCTGAAAAAGTAAATTTTAATATGACAAAAAACGAAATCAGAGACAGGACTCCCAGTCGATTAAGAAAGATCTCTTAAAATCAATCAAATCATGCACTCTAATTCTTCCACCACCATCACTAGTGTGGTGATGTATCGTAATTGATGTGTTTCAGCTTTACTTTGAGAAACGCCATAGAGAAGAAACATCGAAGGCGAAAAAGATAATTTAAAGAAGACCTGAAAACAGCTTGACCCGAAACCGGTCGGTTTCCTTCGACAAATTATCTTATTTCTTCTCTAATGGTTATTATATAGAATTTTCTGTAAAGATAATTTACCTAATTACCACCTAAAAACGAATCGTGAGCAAATTTGGTAATTAAGGAAAGATCATAGAGTTCAAGCACAAGATTCGTAAAGCATTCGAAATTGAGATAGTCAAAACATGTTAATTCTTACATTTTACCCTTGATTAAGGAAAAATGAAACAGATATCCTGAGGGTGATTGACTATATTCTTAAATGAATTCAAGGCTGATAGTCGCCTCGAATATACAATAATACCCATCTTGAATCTCTCGGCAAAATTGACAGGTTTGTGCTCGAGAACATGAGAGCCTAAATACAATCCAAAACCTTTGTATCCGCGAGATATAAGAAAAGTTATGTTTCCTTGATATTTCGGGTGAGATTCTGTTCCCAACAGTTTCTTCGATCAAAGCTTGTTACTTTCCGAGTGCTATCTTTCATAAGCAAGTTATGCATAACTTATTAGAAATACAAAAATTCGAATGCTAAAATGTTTAAATTCAAACAACGACAAGTATTTGAGGATATTCTTATATGTCAACAGCCCAGAAAAGTAAATCGATAATCTATCGATTGTGTACCTTTTATATCCGACCACATTGGGTATTTAACAGCCATTTCTATTAAATAATGAAGTTTTAACCAACTTACAGTAGAAAATTCCGCGGGTATATGGAAAGGAAATGAGGAAATCTCTTAAGTCCGCTAAAGAAATGGTTAATGTTACTTTGAAACCGACGCTCAATGATTAATAAATTAAGGTATGAGAAAACTCTTGTCTCAACCTTCCCGGAAACTTTCCAAAAATATCTGACTGGACTGAGATTTGAATGCGGATTCTTCATCACAATTACGGTTGCTGTAACCAATGGAGACATTCCGCAATTAAAATCTAATTTCTTCGTTATTAATACGCTCCGTTTAATCATCAGGTTTTTGTAGGAACAGGCAATTACGCGCAAAGTTTACAACTGTTTCTTTTCTAACGTAAATCCATACTTAAGTGCGGTTAACGTCTCATGAAAAAGAATTATTCAAAGAGGAGCATTTTGCGCTTGCGTCGTTAGGATCATGACACAGAAGCACTCTTATTGTAACCTAAGAAAGATTTGAATATTGAACTCTTATGAATAAGAAGGTTGAAGAAAAACGAAAAATGTGAGAAATACGGTCTTATGAAACTCGTAATATTAATTATCAATACCTTTCTGCTCGATTCGATTGGATATTTCACTTGGCTGTCCATATTCCATCTCAAGCGATCCACGCAGATTCACAAACTCAATATTGTTACAAGAGCTGAGCGTCGTGGATATGTTTAAAGCCATTCCATCAGCTATTTCTTCCGCTGCCCCTTCAGTGGCGAATTCGGTAACCCATTTTCCGACTTGGTTTCTTCTGCTCTTGACAATAACCTTCACTGTTTTGCTCGGACCATGAACGTCGCACTTCTTCTGCGTGTCGGATGACAACGCGGTGAGGATGAGTAATGTAAATGATGAAGTGAACAGTAAATGCATCATCATACAGTAAAAGCATTCGTAATCCAACAAAAACTTGGAAAGAAATGGTTGTTTAGAGAGAACATCCTTCTATATTTATACGCGACTCTTACGCAGATTCGATCGAAATTTGACCGCCGCAAGGATGTTATCACGTATGGAATGGGGAGGTCAATAATTGGGTCTTGTCTTTACGATGATGCTTTATCTCTTAATATATCGTCTGAGGATGAAGAATAAGTTACTCTCCGAATACGAAATTAAATTGTATTTTATTCGAGAAGGGCTTTTGAATTTAAAAGTTTATTCATAACATAAAACTGTGGTATTGATTATTGGAACGACCACTCTCGACCTCTAACGAACACAGAGTCACTTGAGGGTCAATCATTCTGTTTTTATAGTAATTGCAATGACGTAAATGATTATTAGACGATTTCCAGGAATAAATCTGTCAGTGAATCCAAATGATGATCTCATTGGGGTAAAATCATCATTGGGGTAGTAAGAAGTCAAGATAGCAAGTGAACTAGTGGGCACTGATTGTATGTACAAGTATACATGCCTACTTCAGAGGCAGATGATGAAAATATTGAATCGACTTATGAACGGATAGAGCAAGTGTTTTAAGCGGTTAGAACACTGGTGATAGGAGATTTGAGAATAATATTGAGGGAGGAAAGAGAGAGACTGTAGCTGAAAAACATAGAATAGGAAAAAGAAATGAAAGAGAAGAAAAACTGATTGACTTCTCTAGAAGTTTAGACCATTAAATAAGGTAATATATGGGTTGCCAAACACCCAAAAAAGCTTTGTACATGGAAAGCTCATTATTTATATATTGTTACAGACATCAGAGAGATTTATATAAACAAGGTGGTGATTATAATTTTAGACGATAGTTCAATAATCAGCAATCATAATTGGATCTTAAATAACATAATTCTGATGTAATTATCGTATGAAAATAAATGCTGAGGAAGAATTATCGGACAAGCGAAAGCCTTGAAAATGAGCATCGAAATTTCTTATGCTCTGGCACTGATTGAATATCCTTTCGAACTAACGTATAAGCACGTTTATTCTAAACTCGCTGGAATAAGTCACTGGAATGGTGGAATGTTCTGTAAAAAAACGCAAAATGTCTAACAGAGGGTGATACTTAAATCGATTAAGGATTCATTATTTCCAAGCATAAAATGGCAATTAAGTCCTCATTTTTCTCTGGGTTTCATAAAACAATTAAAAGCAGAACTATCTCAATCAAATTTTCTAATGACGAAGTTATTTCAGCAGAGAAGAAAAATAACACCTGACTAGCCGCGTGCATGCACCCTCTGGGTGTAGTTGTTTGGTCTGGACCAGACATCTGGACTATGAGCATGTACTATCATTCATTTATAATCGTTACTTTATTATTTATGGGAATATCAATCATAGTGTATTCTTATGGGAAAACGCAACACCTCGGTTTCAACAATCGCATCCGTCGTCAAGGGGACTCGTTGTTTATAGCCTCAAAATTTCACGAAATTTCCGTTTATTTTAACCGAATTCTCGTCATTTCGACCCGATAACGATATTTTACGACCAAAATAAGAATCTTTATTCATTTCTCTTTCTTTTGGTGCTTATCTCGAGTTCGTAAGACTATGGTTTCTAATTTAATTTTGCAAAAGAAATGTAGCCTGCAACCGATAAAAGTGAGGTTTACGTGCAATTCTTATGAGAACGGTTTTTCTTATGGGAAAACGCAATACCTCGGTTTCAACAATCGTATCCGTCGTCAAGGGGATTGGTTGTTTACAGCCTCAAAATTTAACGAAATTTCCGTTTATTTTAACCGAATTCTCGCCATTTCGACACGATAACGATATTTCACGACCAAAATAAGAATCTTTATTCATTTCTCTTTCTTTTGGTGCTTATCTCGAGTTCGTAAGACTATGGTTTCTAATTTAATTTTGCAAAAGAAATGTAGCCTGCAACCGATAAAAGTGAGGTTTACGTGCATTTCTTATGGGAACGGTTTTTCTTCTCTGGGTTCGAACTGGGGCCGTTCGGGTAAAAGAAAATTTTGCCACATTGTAGGGTGCAGCAGTCTACATCGAATGCACGTTTCAGCATCGCTCTAGCTCTTGGCGTTGGCGAGAAAAACGCTTTTTGTAGACAGACGGACCGACAGACAGACAGACCGACAGACAGACACCGTTACGTTTTTAATATATATAGATAAGGGAGTTGAACGGTATGGAAAAATGAAGAAATACACTAGAAAATTAACGTTAATAAATTTAAGATTATTATTTGTGGACAAATCAAAACGAAAGTGTTACAGTCAAACTTTGATAACAAAAACGTAAGCAAGTGAAAGAATTTTGCAATCTGGGAAGCAGGATCACGTGCGATGGAAACGCGAACAGAATAGCCCAAGCAAAGAAGGCATTCAACAAGAATCTTCTGACAGCAACGAGTCTGGAAGTACGGAAGAAATTCATTAAAACATATATTTGGAGTACGCTCTTATATGGAAGTGAAACTTGGACGATGATGGCTGCAAATCAAAGAATATTGGAAGCGATGGAGATGTGGTGTCATCAGAGAATGATGAGGATCAAATGGACAGAACAAGCCACCAATGATGAATTCCTGGATAGAGCTTGAGAGAGAAGAAGTCTAATGAAAACTCTGAGAATAAAAAGAGACACACTTTAATTATTTACGGAAGAAATGGAAAGACCGAGAAAGGGAGACATGAGGCAAATTACAAATGATATCGAAGTAAAAAATTGTGTAGTAAGGAAGCGGTGAGAAAAGAGTACGAGAGCAAACCAATCTTCGGATCGACGACTTCTGATGATTAAGTGATAAAAGCGAACTTCTTGTGGGAAAGTGTTGGCTCTTTACGGATACAATGGAGTCCACGTGGAACAAAAAAGTACCTTTGAATTCGCTGGATAATTTCTACGGTATGATGGGATAAAGTAACAGACAGACTAATAAAATAATAAACATACCACAATTTTGAAAGTATAGACATTCATTTAAATCACTGTTTCAATCGATCTCTATTTCGGTTTTGCTAAAAGTGGTCATCAAAATTAAGTAATACAGATTAAAAAATGGAATTGAGTTACAAAAATTCTTTACATATTGTATGAGGATAGAGCACAATTTACTTTCTGTAAAATAATTAATTTCTTTATGCTTGCCTTATATAAGGAAATTCATTATTTTACAAACATTTAATTATGCTCCATCCTCATATAATATGCAAATAAATAATGCAACATCGTAAACATTAGACCCAATCATTTGCCTTCTCATTTCATACATCTTTAAGGAGATAAACATCGGATTTATTCTGCGCTCGAATATATGAAAGCAGAACTGTTCTCACTCGACGACCAACTCTTTTTTAGGTTCATCTACATCTACATCTGTACCCTGCAAGCCGCCTTTCGGCGTGTGGCAGGGGGTGCAAGCACCAGGACTCTATTTGCCCAGTCGATTATTTTCGCGTATTGTTCTGGGAAAAAAAGAATTCTTGTATCGACTGGTTTTAGCATCTATTTCTCTGATCTTTCTCGCTGGATCAGAACGGCCTATAAAGCAAGGAGGGCGCATAATCTCGGCTACATCTTCTATGAACGTGCTCTGTCTGAATTTATCAAGTAATTTAAATCTCTGATTGAGCCTTCTTTCTTCTAAAGATTCCCATCCTGCCTCCTGAAGCATCCGAGTAACACTTACCGATTTATCATAGCAATTTTTTACGAAGCGTATTGCCTTTCTTTGTACCTTTTCTATCTCGCGAATACAACACTTTTCAGCAGGGTCCCATACACTGCATGCGTACTCGAGGTGAGGCCTCACTAGCGCAAAGTAACATCGCTCGCGGACTTTTTCTTCGCTTTTACCGACTATTCTTTTGACGAAGCCTAGTTTCTTAAGAGCTCGCCCACATATGTTATGGATGTGGGTACCCCAAGTTAAGTTATTCGTGAGGGTTATTCCGAGATATTTTACCGAATCGACAGTTGATAATGTTTTCCCTCGAAGGCTATATGAATTATGATTGGCAAAGGATTTTCTTTCGAAAAAATTAACTACTGAACATTTATCTACGTTGAGCTCCAATTGCCAGTCGTCGCACCATTTTACTATTTTATCTAAGTCATTCGACAGGCTTAATCTATCGTCATTACTTTTTATTTCTCTGTAAATAACCGTGTCGTCCGCAAATATTCTAACGTTACTGTCGATGTGTTCATTAAGATCGTTAATGTATATTAAGAATAATAATGGCCCGATTACGCTTCCTTGTGGGACGCCTGAGGTCACCTTGACTAGGTTGGAACTAATACCATCTAATACTACTCGTTGTTCTCTATCGGACAGGAAATCTTTTATCCAACTTATTACTTGTTCGTTGATGCCCGCAAGTTTTAATTTGTACAACAATTTACGATGTGGGACTTTATCGAACGCTTTCCGAAAATCCAAAAATATTGCATCGACTTGTCTTTTACTTTCGGCCGATTTCAAGATATCGTGAATTAATAACGCTAACTGTGACTCGCAGGAACGTGTCTTACGAAAACCATGTTGATTCTTAATAATGAATTTAGAGGTTTCGAGAAAACCCATTAAGGAACTAGTAATTATATGTTCCATTATTTTACCACTCAATGAAGTTAACGAAATGGGCCTATAATTCGATGGATCATCTTTTACGCCGCTTTTAAAAATTGGGGTGACATTTGCAATTTTCCAATCTTTTGGGACCTTACCTTCGCTTATAGATTTTTCAAATATTACTTTAAGAAAGGGGCCTATGCTCTCTGCTAATTCTTTAAATACTCGAGCTGGTATATCCTCAGGACCAGGAGCTTTATTTGGCTTAATCTGCCGTAAAAGTTTAATAATTCCGTCTTCCCTGAATGTGATATTCGACATTGTTTCTGCTTTATTAACTACTGGTAGGGCGCCTAATGTAATATCGGACGTAAATACGCTATGGAAATATTCATTTAAGATGTTCGCTTTTTCCTTAGAATCGTTAATTACATTGCCGCTGTTATCTTTTAACGAACTTACGGTTTGAACTTTACCTTGGACCTCACGCACGTACGACCAAAAAGCTTTTGGGTCCTCGTCTAAGTATTCGTATAAAACTTTCCTTTTAAATTGACGGAGGGCATCACGCATTATTCGTTTTGTTTCTGATTTTACTCGTTTATATTCGGCCTTTACCTGATCCGTTATTATGTTGTTAGGAAGCCTCATAACGGTTTTTAATTTCAAATGCAATCGTCTTTGTTTCTTTAACGCTTTCCTAGTATCTCTATTATACCATCTAGGCTCATTATTTTGGTTAGAGTATTTGGAGGGAACATATTTATCCATATTATTACGCATTATCTGTACAAAAAGGTTCCAAGTTTCTTCGGTATTTAAACGCATCGCGCGCGTTTCGTAAAACGTAAAATCGGAATTGAGTTTATTACGAAATCCTCCAAAATCGGCTTTAGAGTAGAGATAAATTTTGCGCTTGGGTTTTTGGTGCCTTGTCAAGTTAATATCGATATCTATAATCACAGCTCTATGGTCGGATAACCCATCGCATACTGATGCGCACCTTACACGCTCGGGGCTGTTAGTTAAAAAAAGATCTAATATACTTAATTCCCTAGTTGGCTCCTTAACGATTTGATGTAACGAATTTTTTTGCATAACACTGAACAAAGTCCTACAAGAATCGCTATCCCGAGCTCGTTTCTTAATTACGTGATTCGGCCAATCGATATCCGGGAGATTAAAGTCCCCTCCAACAAAAGTAATGCTGTTATTATTTTTACGAGAATAAAAGTTAATTTCTTCATTCAGGCAATGTAAGACTTGACGTGGAGAGTTGGGTGGTCGATAAAAAGCACACACATTTAAACTCGGCTTATTGATTTGAATAATTTTGCACCAAACGCTTTCGATGCTGCTATTTGAAAAAGTGTGTAAACTACTCTGAAGGAAACTTTTAACCGCTATAAATACGCCACCGCCCGTTCTGTCCTGACGATCCTTACGATATATTTTAAAATCTTTCGGGAATACTTCATAGTCGCAAATATCTTCTGTGAGCCAACTTTCGGTGCCTATAATAATATCTGAATCGTTACTCCGAATGAAATGTTCTAAATCGGTTACTTTATTTTTGACGCTTCTACAATTTATAATCGCGATTGATAAATTATTAGCGCTGGGAGAAGCCCGAGAGTCGCATTGTGAATCATTATTATTTATATTTAACGTATTTGCTACTTTTTCCGGATTAATGACTATTTCTGATTCACTTTTACTCGCATTATCTTTACTGGATAAACCCTTTAACCTAAAAAAAACCTGCAGTGCTCAAAAATCCTATGAGCCACCCCTCTCGCAGCCGCAGCAGTGTAGTGAACACCAGAGCTGTTCAAGGCGAGGGGGTACGTTTGGAGGGTCGGCCGAAGGTCAACGAAGTCAACTCCCAAGTCCCGACAAAACTTCCACAGCCTCGCATTCAGACCAGAAATTTTCCTCCGAACGCGATGGTCGCAGTCGGTTCGCGGGACAATACTGCAGATGGACAGCCGCACATCGATGCCAAGCGACTTCCGCACGCGCACAACCTCGGAATTCAGGTCCTCAAAAGAACGCAGAATATCCTCGGGAGCACGGTGGCAGACGTCGTTGACCCCAACATGGGCCACCACCCGCAGCTGAGAGCAACCCGTTCCCTTGGCCGCCGCACCTACCGCACCCGTGACATGGGCCACACGCCCTGAGGGAATACACCAAGATGTAACCCTCAAGTCACCTCCCTCCCTCTCCGCCCTTGAACGCAAAGGCGCCACTACACGCTTGACGTTTGAGCTCCCTATCAAAACTATCCCCCCACCCCGACTCCCCTTAGGCTTGACCACTTTAGAGGGCAGAGCCGCGGGCTTGGCAAGACCAGGGGTGGCCTTCCGAACGGGCTCATCAGCACTTTGCAGCGCTGAGAACCTATTGCGGACAGGGATGGGGTTCGGCGTCACCTCCCCAGAGCCCCTGCCAGACCGCGCAGCTCCTCCACTCCTTGTAGCCAACCTCCACTCAGGCTCTAGGAACGGGACCGACCTCGAATGATTGGGAGTTGACCGTACCCCCTCCGAGACAGTCCAACCAGCGTTGACCCTAGGACTAGGCCTAGTCATCTTCGCGTCGCGGACAGGCCCAGAGTTGGAGGGTCTCCTCCCCCCCATCGAGGTAATCCCACTCCTTCGAACCAACGAGCGAAGCTGTCTAAGGGCTCTCTCAAGGTAGCGTACTCGTGCCCGCAGGGGGCCCTCATCCACACACCTTTCAAAAGCACCATAAGCAGACCTGTAGGAAGCCATCCTATCACTAATGAGTTTAGCAAGAAACGAAAAACGCCGAAGAACTAAAATGAAAAGAGTTAGTAGGAAATAAGTGTAATTTACCACCCGCTGCGCTTCACCAGAAAGACCAAAGAATGGAACTAAGTTTCAACTGAAGAAAAAGAGAAAGCTTGCTAGCGATTTATGCACTAACGGACGAAGGAAGATTTTCAACGAGAACTTACTAACGTTATTTATGCCAGAATTTAAATCTAAATGTAATACAGCAGAAAAGGAAGGCTGGCACTAATCAGAAGTGAATACTTTTTCAAATGAAATACCCTAAATACACTGGTAATGAAAATACGTAAATTTAAAAGGCAAAGAAAAAAAAAGAAAAGTTCGCGGCTATAAGATTAGGTATAACCGCTTATGAAAGACACTACATACACACCAATGGAAAACGATGAGCAATAAACCTGGAATATGGAGGAAGTAGAAAAGAAAGATTAGAAAAAAAAACAAAGGTAGATGGTACTTAACGCTCGCGGGTCGGGATAAGCTGCTGCAAAGATCTCGTGTGAAGACAACTAAGATAAAAGCACTGATCACTGCTAAAAATTCACTACACTAAACACGTATTATGCACTCAATATGTAACTGAATAATCTAAGCGAACACAGGAAAATATAAAACTAGATGGTAACGCAGGTAGTACGTCTGCGGCAGCAACTCAGCAGGTGCACTCAGGAGCGAGAGATGGGCACGTCCGTCTCCTTTGACAGCTAGGTCAAGAGTGATGAAAGTTTTGGATGATAGGTTTGGAAAGTCCTGGGGACCTTTCATTGTAAAGATGCCCTTTCTGCTAACTTCATCACTTGCCTTACTTATCATCACCGTGTTGGCATCGGACGTGAAGCGGAAAAGAAAGGAGAAAGCAACTGATAGAATAGCAATGAAAATCTCCCCGACGCTAACCACGAGTGACGATATCGAGTTGGTGAATGCATGTACTAGGATCGCTGGAGGCGAAGGTTTGACAACTAGGCGACAGATCACACCAAATCAGCCATCAAAATTTTCAGAAATAATATCTTCACATAAACGTATTTCTAGAAATATCTGGTAAAAAAATATGTTAATATATAAATTAAATCCAAATCTGTAAGTGATTCAGAAGTTAAAAAGGACTCATCTTTGGTGTGAAGTATTGCTGGTTCTAATTGTAAGTCCAACTTTGGAGGGAAACACACAGAAGCTGAGACAAGTATGTACGTATTTAGGAAACATTTAATGGCGTTACTTCGCCCCATAATGAGTCCAAAAGAGCCCAACAACAGGCAGATGTGCTTGTTACATCTAAATTTTCTCACGGCTCCGAAGTTTATTTTTATATAAATATTATTCTAACAGCCGCGTCCCTTTTTTCTTTCCCTAAACCGTATTACGTACTATGAGGATGTCCATATCTTTGTTACATTTTCATAAAGTAAGCCCCTTCTTATCCGCACAGGTCATAAGTTTGTGTTTCTGTATAAGATCATATATAGAAACCTCCCAAGAACGAAATATTAAATTTCCTTTGATGATACTGATGGGAGGAGCGAAAAACAAAGTTTCGATTTGGTTTCCATTTTCAAGTCTATATTAATTTTTCTTTATGTAAAGGATAAGTAACCAATAATGTTTCGCTCTACTATACCTTACGACAAATTTTTGACCAAAATCAACATGAAAACCACGGTTCCATACCAAACACTCAACCCTATCGTAGGCCAATCTTTACCGAATCATTAGGGATATACTCATATGTATCATTTCCTAACAGAATATCTGGTGAGCAGCCGTTCTAGCGTGTAACTACACGGTTGGTTAATTTCTCGTCGGAGAATGGAATAATTCCTATGGAAAGAAATTACTTATTATTCCGCTGGCAATAAACAATCGTTTTGTCAAGCAACCGTTCCAATTGCTCAACGAAAGGATTTCTCCGTAATATAACGAACCTAAATGGAAGTGGCCATCGAATTTATACGTATAGTAAAAATGACTGTTATCAATGTAAAATTAACAGAAATTAATAACGATTCGAATAAAATTTATTTATATTCTCTATGTAATCTGATTATTATCGTAGGAAAATTAGTTAGTTATGTACTGTGTTTCGAGATATTCATTGGTCTAGAAATAAGATTACTACATCAATGAAAGGCTTTAACTTCCGGAATATCTTTTATTTTTCAATTCCAGATTAAAAGAAGTCGAGGAACCTTGCACGAAGAGGCATTTAATTAAAATCTGAAAATTGAGAGGCTTGGGTTCGACTCTCAGTTATGTAGCGATTTTTTACTTCTCTCTATCGTTGGATTTTCTAATCAAAGTATTTGGAAAGGTAAATATCAGCTTGTTAAGATCAAAGAGACCATAACATACTTTCGAGCTGCTTCCACTAGGATCATCTTTATGAAACTTTAATGAAATTCCTGATCTGATGTGCGAGAAGCGGATTTCGATTTGGAAAAGACTGATTTTTATGAAAAAATATTACAATTATACAAAACCTGCGTGGGGACTATGAGTAAGAACTGGGGAAGTATTGAAGATGATGAGAGAGGTTATGGTTTTGGTGAATGAGATAAGGAGAGAAAGAGAATGTGGGTGAGAATACGATATCCGTAGATTAAACACAGAGATGATTGTTTTCTAATGAATGACTTTAGCCAGCGATGGAAAGAAAGAGAAATGAATGAGTTAGGGAGGGAAAAGTAATCGCTGTAAATTGTACGGCATGATTAGAGGATTATTTAAATAACCTTGGAATTCGAGAATAGTAAGTCATATCTATTAATTAAACCCAATATCGAAGTAATTAAAAACATATTACCTTTACATCTATTTATACATAAGTTTTGATATCAAATGAACGAATTTATAGGAATCAAAGAGAGTAAGAATGGTTTTGTGGAATTAAGAATTAACGGTGATATTATGTTACACTGCACAAGGGGCGCTAAGAAATCCGCGAAAAGTACATGGAAGATATTAGTAGAAAGGGACCGAGTGGAATATAGAGGGTTATAAAAATCGAAAAAGCAAATCAAAATTCAATGTGAAATGAACATAAGCATACTTTTAACTTGAAAGTATAAGACATTAGTTAGAATATGAGAAAGATGTGTAAAACTTGAAGTAATTCATGGATAGAGTAAAAAGAAACTCGAATTAACTCAGCATGTCATGATTTTGACTATTTAATACTACAGTAAGTTTGCGCATTGTATGAACGTTAGATTGATTGCATTTACATTCATTCTAAAATCATAGAAATACAAAAATTACAAGATCGTTATTTAGCTCGAAAATAATAAAATGTAAGATAAATTCATAGATAAAAGATTAACGGACAAGAATAGAAAAAAGAAATAGAAATAAAAAAGAAGCAAAGGAGAAAAGCAATTACTGACAAGGAAGCGATTAAAAGAAAAACGTGTGGCAGCTACCCTATATCCGATCCTCTCTGAATGAATACAACCCTAAGCACAAAACACGTGATGGTGGACCAGAACAAAATGGCTGGAGCCTACATCACTGTTCGTGGCAGTTCGCGGCCCTATTCTTCAAAGGATCCTTCGCCTCCTGGCTCTTGCATAATGAAGAGATGTGCGGAACCTTCCGAATTTCGTGGCTCATAGCGAAGCTCGTTAACGTGGAGTGCATGACACAAATCAGAGACGTAATGATTTACGGGAGGAGTCAACGGCCTGCGGGCGCATTCGACCGGTTCACACGTGTCATCCCGATATGGAGACATCTTTGATTTTCCGGTTCCGAGGGAGCGTTGACCCATCAGCATGCCTTCCGATCCGCATGCATGCGCCTCCAATGAACAGCGGTCCGCTCACTCTAATGCCAGGTATGTCGAAAAAACAAAAGGCGCACGAAATAGCGCGGGAAAAGAAGAATTGGTCTCCCCATCTGTCTGTCAACAGGGGGAATGGACGCATAAAGAATTACAACGGATGCCGTTTACGGTGGCTTCTTTCCGGGTACGTGAACAATTTTTGAATTATTTATCAAACATCCCTTCCTGGGGAAGGGGGTGATAACGCTCAACTCAAACACAATGATAGATAAATATAGTCCCGAGCCTCTGGAAAGGGATCCCAAAAGAGGCAAAAATAAGAGCTAGGTGAGCTAGTAAATGCTACTATATTCCCAAAGGTTAAATTTTTCCTCCCAGAACACATAATGATGATTACTATCTAAATTTAAAACGGAGATTATCATGCAGTGATCAATGTGTGGGAGGATGAAATCTAAAATGTTTAAAATAAAAGTAAAAGTATCAAATAAAACAAAAGCTATCAAAAGTGAAAGAAGATTTTCTCTTCTATTTTGAAATTGCCCAAATCTGGAGGGAAAACCTCCCTTAAAATCTTTTTTCCAGTAGTCACTTTTAAAACTCATTCCTAATATAAATTCACCTATTACAAGGCGAATTTCACGTGCGTCAGAAAATTTTTTACCATATTTGCGGAAAGAAAGAAAACAATAAAAAATTTTGTATGTAAATAGAAGGGAATATTTCGTAGTTGGCTTACATGCATTCACATAGTTTATTTTATCGAATAAAGCAAAATAAACATTAGTATATCGATCCTCGAACACGGGACCTCAGTTTTAGAAGTTATTGCCCTTAATCAATACACTACCACTTATGATTCAAGATCTTTCATCTATTCTGATTAAATCATTCAGTTTTTAAAACGCATTGCTCATAAACTGCATGATTTCAACATGAATTAATTTTTTCAAACCAAAGATAAATATTCAAGTAGTTTTGCTAGAAACGGTTTCTCAAAAAGCGAAGTTTTCCTTCTGAGAAATACCTTTTACTTACTTCTCCTCTTGCTCCTCGGTGTCTAATATAATGGACGCAGAATTCACCAATTAACATGTTTAACGCCTAAACATACATCTATTTGGAACTTACATACGAATTTAATCTTTACTCCTTTCTTTCTCTAAGCCTATAATAATGATATAGTCTTATATATCTTATATAGTCTTATAATAGTCTTATATAGCTAATATTGGTCTAAGGATATAGAGTTGCAGAGGGTTGTTAAGGGCACTTCCTGCATACGTCTTCAAAGATGTTTTTCCCTATATTCTACTTATCATCATGAAATTGTTCATAACATATAACCATTGAAATACAAAATAATCATTTGAAGAGGTAAGAAAAAGGGTGCACCTAGAAAATACCCCAAGGAAAACCGGACCAGGACTTGAATTCCTTCACTTTCCGGGGGGTACTTCAACTAACCACTCAGGGTTCTGTTCTGGCTATTCAGCTTATTGAAAGCATCTGCCTAGGGAGCGGAAGATTTAGGTTCGAGTCCTGGTCCTATCAGAATTTTTTCATGTCCGTTTTTCCTTGAGGGAGTATGAAGAGTTATACCTATGAGTTAAACAACCACCACAATCCAATGGTTGGGGGTTGTGCCAATCCAGCCACTCTCAATGTTGGTATGATATCTCTTATGAAAAATGGCGCATAAACAAATTGGTATAGATACGTGAGAAATTTCAAACATTTCATCAATCAACGGAACAGTCGAGTTCGAGCAACTTCACCGTGCGGTTCAATCGCTAAACCAGAGCTACGGAATCGATACTCGGACTGTAATTAGCCTCGGTTTCGATATCTACACCCCTACGCACGCTAATAAACGTCCGTAGATCACGCGACGGTAATTAAAGTATTAATTTCATCGCATCGCCGCGCATCAGCTTCGCCCTCTGGGGAAATGCACGTTCTGAGCCGCATTTCATTTAATTTTATTAATCACTCGAGTGCTGTCCTGTCGGATGGTCGTCATGCCCCTCTCTCTTCATATTTTTTGCGGAAGGAACGCACGTACTTGGGCTGTTTATTTTGCCGGATTATTCCGTCTGTCCGCCGTCGCGTGCATAATTCCGGACGGGGAAATCGCTTCGCTTCACCCGCTTCAATGCAATCATTCGCCCGGTGCATGACCACGTCACGATATTCGCGTGGTCAGAGCATGGAAAGGGAAAGTTGGACGGAATTCGAATGGTTAAAAGAGAAAGGTAAAGAGGGATATCTAAATTATACGAATGGAATGGTGAAAGCGGAGTGTAAAAATAGGATGAGTTGGATCCTGTGCTTCACCTTCAGAAATTATGAACCAATTAGATCGTGATCGCCATCATTAAGCACGCACTGTATCCATGGATACGGCTTACGGGGCAAGATGAGGAGTTAAGTAGTTTGACCTTGTCTTCCTTATTGAACCAGAATGTATTGTTTAGCTTCAGAAACAGCTTTTGATATTGTCGATTTACACTAAAATAAAAATCAAATGAATACCGCATTGAATTTTTCCAGCATTTATCCCAGACAGAGAAATAGTACTCACTGTAAAGGAACATAAATGTAGTATATATTTTTATTAAGGCGTATATTAAACGAAAAACTTCGAATTAAGCCTTTATAGACTTCTGTTAACTATAATCCATTAGTGAAATAATTTCGAAATAATTATGTAATCAAGAATTTTCTCATTGCTTTGATATACTATAATAAAACTTTAAAATCATCTTATAGTTCGATTCAGTAATTGCTGAAATTTTTAGGGAGTTTTTCCGAGTATGAACCATGAATAAATTCTATCTATCTCCGCATTTTTCACTCCGGAGGTGGGTATGATCTTCAAAGCCCCCACCATTAGCTACTAATGCACTCCATGAAAACAGAATAAGCCTTCGTTAGAAGTGAGAAAATCGTCCTTGCTCTCCTCACTGAGCCAGAATGCTATTAGAAGGACAAATTCACCAAAGTGCACTACAATGACCACATGGATAACTACTTTCATAGCACTCCCTAAGATGTGACTAGGATGAATTTCACTACTCAGTATCAATCACACTTCAGGACCCATAGAATTATCATAGAAAATACTGAGAGAAAAGTAAAACTAATTGAACTTTTGTCACTCTTTTACCATTAAAACGAAGCATATTAGGTTTCTGAAGATATATGGTATGTCCTCCATCTAATATCAATAACTGTGTGTCTGACGTCATTTAGAGTGGATTGCTTTCTTGAAATATAACACGTAAGCAATCTTAGTCCTATCCTAAATCTCATTCATAATTAATCCTACTTTTTTTCCTTTTCCGAGCTCGGAAGAATTTTTTCCTGTAAATGTTCATTTTTATATAACACTAGCTTCCGCCTGAGTTTGTCAAACTGCCTTCTGAGCAGGTTTACCTGCAGTGGAGTCATTTACTTAATACTTTACTTTAGTTTTTAAATAATTCTAGTTGTACATTTCTAACTGGCCGAAAGAACGGCCCGGCAGCGGTCTCTCAGGCAACAACATGGAACGAAATATAAGTTGGTCAAATTTTTAACCATGAAGAAAAGGTTAATCCAAGTGAATGTGGTAACTGAGTCTGTGATAATTTAGCTAGATTAACGGCTATAGAAGGAGTAACAAATTGAGAACGAAGCGAACACAACCAGATACAAGCCAACTACAGACCAAATAATATATTACCTGGTTATTTCATTAATGTCGACTATAGTGGGTATATAGACCTTTTAGACCCCAGTAGAATATCTTCCTAATTTAAATAAATTAGATTTATAATTATTAATTCTCATTATTTCGTTTAGCTTTCACAGAGTTGGCAGTCACCGAGTTGTCCTTTCGTTGAATTAACAATCGCAAGGGTGGCCCAGAGTTCTGTGACAAGTCATATACATAGTTCTGAACGAATTATTAGGATATATGGGATTTTCAGGCATAAGCTGATGCTAATCACAATGGTAATGACAACATCTCAACCTTTTGAACAGAACACGCAATATAAATCTCATCAGCACTTAATAAAAACTTTATGATACCGTTAATAGCAATTTATTTTTATTTCAGTCAAGGTTTTGATCGCCCATTCGTTGTTTGTTAAATTTATTCAACTCGTAAAAATTTAAATCGTTTTGTCATTCTTTCAGTTACGCTTTAATTGCTTCGAACCAAACCAATAAAATCGCTGCCATAAAATCGTATATCACAGAAGATGGATATTTCACTGAGGTTATCTTGTTAATGGTCATTACATGAGATCATCATCAAGCCATAAAAAGCCTTAATAGTCCTTTAAATTCACCGTAAACAATACTAATGGGAATAATGGAAATGTCTTCCGCAGAATGCTATTCAGTAACATTTATTTATCAAATATAAAATCCTTAGTAGTAAAATAGGCCCTCCGGTGGTTAAAGCCATTAACGTTTTCTTCTGCAGAAGCGAATTCAAACCGTGCTCAAGAGAGAAAAAAAGTTTCCAAGGTAAGTTGTGTTTCATTGTCTTCTAACAGACACACCCATTTCCTCTAATTGCCTTTCGATGTACGTATAAGCCTAAGAGGCAAAAGACAATCTCATTAGCAGATATTGCCCTCCTTTTGCTCACAGCCACTTTCAAGCCTCGGCTGATCCAATCAAACTTCAGATGAGAAAGTTTATTTCTCCGCTCAGTAGAGTTATTCATGAATTACAATACGTTGACGACAATACTCGTACCGAGAAACAAGCACGCTCAGGAGTAGAAGTTAGAGGCAACTAAGAGATGTACGACTTGGAGTACGAGATGAATTAATTTGTTGTCATGCCTAAATTGGACAGTGAAATCCATTTATATGAAATGATGAGATACGAAATTCAACTACGTATGTACGAGAGAATATCGTAACATATGACAGCTGATTCGTTTCTAGTTGTCACTTATTTCAGAAGAAAACAGCTTATTCGTATACGATAGCTACCATCAATTGTAATAAACGATTAAAGAGCAGTCAGTGTCTATAAATTTAATAATATCAGTCTAAATATTAGTACTGCAATGTTTCTAATTCACGAAAACGAGAATAATGAATTTTCTTTTATAGATGCATTTAATAAATTCAATTTTCAAATAGTTTCCTAAATGCGAGAGATATAATCCACCGATATTTAGAATGTGTATTTATGCGAAAGTCTTGTAATAACTTTAATTGCTTTATAAAGATTTAGTATCTAATAGAATACCCAGATCCAGTATGAATAGTGCTAGACGTGATAACTAATGGCTTATCAATGAGAAAATTATTTTAATTTCACAATTTCGTCACTAAGAAAAAAAGGAGCACGGACTTTATGGACTGAATGATTAACACCAATATATTTCTGTTTCGTTGTTAATCCATTGGTTCCGGGTTCACAAACGGGAAATGGCGGTGATTCTCGCGTTACAGCGTATCGAAATCTCCTCATTGTTTTTTCTTAAGGGTATTTTCATGTTATTAATAAATGAATAATTGCCCACCTCAATATCTAAGTAGATCGGAGCGACGATTCATCAGTCTTCCCATTGACATCGTCATTCCGCGCTCACATATAGAGCGCCAGTTTCGGGATGATGAGCAATTTGTGTCTCGAGTCGCATGATGAAACAAACATCTCCGTGGGCGTCGATCACCGAACATCTGCGAGGAATACGTCGCTTTATGGGAGCAGAATTGAAGGATTTACAGAATACATTAAGCCGTCAAGTGTATAGCACGCGCAATAACCATTACGTGGGGATGAAAAATGGGGATAAAGAGCCTTTATCTGCGACTATATGTAGGGTTCATAATGTAGTAGAGCTTGCAATGATCCATAAAATGGAAGATGAGAGTATTCGAGAATGCCTTTAGGTGCGTGATGCTCTGGAATCATCTTTCTAGGCTGCGAGAGACTACAAATCCTTACGCGCCTCAAAATGATGTGATGATGTAAATAGTGATTATTTAATCTTATTCGAAATATCACCGGTAATACTTCATTTATTCTATTCGTGATTATTAATATTCGGAATGATGCATGTCTTTGCTCATTTGTTTATTTAATTTCACTAAAAATGAGCTATGATGAAATCGGGAACAATGATAAGAAATACTATTGGCATATGTGCCACGTCATCAGCTTGGATTTACATATTCAGGACATGAGACTAGCCTTCTCAGCTACTAAACGATTTGTCACAGGGAAAATCCCTACTGTATCTCACCCTTTAAAACAATCCCTTACTTTCGCCGTAATTAGAGTAATTCCAGAAAGATATAACGCTTGCAGTACCTCCAAAATATGGAGAAATTTGGATTTAAAATATTTCTAAATTTCCAGACTAGGGCTAAATGAGAGATGAATTGCGATAGGAATCCAGAATACTAATGAAATTCCGAAACGACTCTAGTTAAAAAACAATTATTCGCGATAGCAGTTCTTCGACACATAGGCTACATATTGTAGTCTTGACTGTCCGTTCGAATAAACTCCGTTTTTCTAGTTGATGTTCTACAAAAGTCATTCAATGGACAATCCTGATATACCTGTACGCATGCTTTAGTAGTCTGCGAGAGCAAACGTTGTTTCATTCTCTTCCTTATGGAATAACTCGGTTCCTACATATGAAATACCTTCGATATTCGTACTTACGAATCTCTAAAAATTCCTCTAAAAACTTAAATACTGTACACCGAATTTCAAGCAGAAGGAAGGAACTTAGAGGAACAAACATATAGTGAAGAGCAATTTCAATCCATTACATTCTAGTACGACGTTTTTTGCTGCGTTGCTCTTCTATGATAAAAATCAAATTTCAGCATTCAGCAGTGGGTCTTTTTGACTGAGAAAGTTCCACCTATATATAAAGAATAATAGAATCTGAAGAATCCAAAAGAAGCGTTAGCGAAAATTAGTGATTTCACCATTCACAACTGAAATTACCTTCATCGTGAATCAGTTTCATTTCTGAAATTTCACTTTTTCACTCAACGGTAAAAAATCATAAGAAAGTTTAATAATTAGTACTTTCGAGCTTATAATACGCCGTATTTTGGGATTAAAAATCTTGGAGAGTGAAACGTCGGGCATATATCATCCGCTGTCCAACACTCACTTCAGAAAACCTCGAGCGAACTTTTCGAATTTGCTTTAGGTAGATCGATGCTCGTTTCAACTGATTCGAAATGGAATTTTACTTTCCTTTTCATACAGCCTCATGAATAATTCCATTAAAACGAAACTGCAAACTCTGCAAGGGACCTTCGTTCCCATCGTCGAAAATGAAATTAGTTATTCATAAACATCATTCACGAGATAGCGACATCTCTCTTAGATGTCTGACAAATTATGAGAAGAAATGTTTTCTCTTATGGAAAACTTCGCAGAAACGTTGGAGACTGCTCAAGCCATTCATTTCAAGCAAATACTTTTCTCAACCAATTTAGTATAGCACATATTAGGATTAAATCGACCTAAAATGATCCATCTAAATAAGAATAACACGAAAAAATTATTCGAAGCAATTCATCATACGCGATATAAGTTTAGCTCATTATTCTTACGCAAAAATTTGTAATTCAAATGCACGAACTTTTCAGAATTAAAGGAATATTTTCCCAAATTACTTGTGCTTGTTAGATTAGGAAGTATGAAAAGAACCACCCTATCTCAAAAGATCATCGGATGACTGTTGGACTCATCCCTTATCAAAATAGGGCATATAGAGAAGTTCTCAGTTTTAAAGAAAATCGCACATATGTACGTAAGTTTTATCTTTAACTCAGTCTACATTCCAAAAGAATTTAAAAAAGTTTATTATTCTGATAAAACCTTTTTGGCGAATTTTGATGGGTTTTAAAGAGTAATAGAACTAATAAAGTGTAATGTGATGGTTAAAATACAAACATTATAAATAACCACGTCATGGGTGCAATAGTTTTACAAGAAAAGCTTAAAAATAGTGTTTGGTCTTCTTTCTAAATTATTTTGATAAAAGGTTAATGTAATTACGTTTTAAAATAATATCACAATAAATCTCTTAAGAATTCATGAAATGTTAGCTTAGTACTTTTTTCCGTCGTGAATGTCGTTAATAACTTGAAGAAGAATCCTGAGTTTTAATTAAGGACATCAATTAATATCATTCAGTGCGTTCGGTAAGTCCAAAAAGTTCATCAAAATTATTTTTGCGTAAGTTTTGACGATACTGTATACCTATACTACAATGATCGACGTTCCCTCTTCCTTAACACTTTTGTGACATGGATAAAAAAAGAATGTTATTTCATTTCCTCATCATTAAGGAATTCATTAATAGAGGTTCAATTATCAGTTAAAAGATGGACGAGTTTATTTACGTGTACAATACACTGTACATAAATTTCATTTACATACATTTCATTTATATCGTTGGTTTTTGAGAATTAAATTTGGCGAGTTGAGAGTTATTAAGATGAAATGCTTCGTTATAACTTTGCACAACTTTGACGGATATAACATTTCTAATTCTGGAGGTTTTCTGACCCATAAATAAAGGCTAACTTTTTTTATAGGTGGCTAATTATAAACTTCCAGTAAGAAGTTCCCAGCATCAAATAGGAAGCAAGGCAAAGCTGAGTACTTGAGATCTTAAAGCTTCTCAACGGATGACTTCGTTATTATTAGAATGGCAATCGTATTTCAAACATCGCTAAATTTAGAGTGATTTAGCTATTTAAAGTATAATAAAACATCCAACAGAAAAAGAACGAGTAGAGTATCATTATGAAATATTTCTTAACTATGCTTCATAACGAAAAATAATATAGAAGAATATTTTATGCATTTGACAATATACAGAAATGTTTTATCTTCTTTCCGCTTTTCAACAGTGATATCTCACGATTCTTATCTTTTCAATAACATAATGCCACTCACAAATTCAAGAAAATAAAATTTTTAATGACTGACGTACGAGTAACATAGTGTATGCCTTCGTGTAATTGCAAGATTTTATCTAAATTCTTGCAAATTTTACTTAATTTTCGAGTGAAAAACTATTTTCAACATTATTGATTTCGAAAATAAATTTACGAGCAAGAATATATGAATACTGCCTCGAAAGAATTGTATCACTTCTTTAAATGAGAAATTTCCATCTTCAAATATCATTTCGTTTGTGGATCAGTGACGCACGATGTAATTAATGTTTCTCTTCTTTTTATTTGGTAGCTTTTCCTCTGATGAACAAAAAAGCAGAATTTACAATAAGAATACTGAAGTGTAATTAAAAGAATATAGATGAATAAAACAGGAAAATAGCTGAGAATGCTGGTGTGGCTATGAGAAAACAAAAGAGGTAATAAAAAGAGAAAGGAACAGTAGAAGCATTGCGAGGGAGGAAAATTGGGAAAAATTAATGCACAAGGCAAACCTGAACTATAATTAGCGACTAAAGGGTCTTGTTTTCAGGCACTCAGCGAAGGTACCAATTTTAATAATAACAGGTCCTTTTTTAATACCTCAGAATCCTGGAGCACTAATTTTGGATTTTTCTGATTTTTCCGTCATTTCTTTGCCATTTGCATACACACTGCTTTCTTCATTTTCTGTTTCGCCGCATAATACCTTCTCGCTCTACCGTCGTCATAACAATTTTCCTTAGAATTTTCTAAATGAAGAAGAGCATTAAAAATGAAAGCATATGTCGGAATTCTGAATTCTAGCAGCCATGTAGGATCTTTATCTTCTGCCAGTTTTCCTAATAATAAATCTGTTCTTTTTTACCTGGCACACTTAATTACCTCAAAAAATGCAGGAAAGCAGAGTTGGTAGCACTAAATACAGCGTAGCTTCTATTAGCTCTTTGAACGAGTTCTATTTACGCGTACTCAGGGCGAGAGAACATGTATCCTAAGTTAGCGGCAACCCGCACTTCGTTTTATGCTTGCGGGTTGCCCGCATATACGGCGTTAGCCACACTGTTTGTTAGTAGGGGCAAATTCCGAACAAGGATGACTCCATAAATATTTTCTCAACTCATATATTTATAAAAAAATATTTTCATGTTATATCGGTATGCTTTGCTTAATGTATTTCTGTAAAACTATTTTGAGAGATCTACTCTAAATTCTGACATCATATTTCAAATATAAATCTGCAGCAATTTAAAATGTAAAAATCGCTTAGGCTTTCTCATGGTAAATTACAGGCTATTCAGAATTAATGTTCTATTAGATAAGATAAACAAATTTCCATTTTTTAAAGATTATTTGTTTTTAAAAGAATCGTAACTTATATTTATTTGTATCTTAAACGTTAATAGCCACTTGAGTATATCAATCATATATGACGAAGGTGAATGCCAGGCAGGTCATTATGCCAGATTTCATTCTATTTGACCTTAAAGCGACTGCTACCAGGCTAAATGCCTATTCGAAGCCATAAAATATAAATAAATATATTGCATGCCTGTTTCTTTGAGGGGTAATATAGTACGTATATGCTGATACTTATAAAAAATATCAATGTTTACTGACGAATATATAGCAATATATAGCTGCAAAGGGAATACTGTAATTAAATAGTTTAATCTTAAGAATGATCCCTCAAAATATCAACTACGCAATGAAGTTTTCTGAAAATTGCCAAACGAAATTGTGTTTTACATATAAACTGTTATTTTTTACATTGTAACTTCAAAATTATCGAATAATGTAGCATAATGTTCTCTTCATTGCTGCATAAGTGGCCACAGGAAATAAGTAAAATATTCTCTTACTTTGTACTTATATTCTTTGATATTCATTACCAATTAAGTCAAGATTTAAGGAAAATCTTATTTTATTTATTTTAACTTTAACGGCAGGACAGCTTGCACCGAATTCTTACTAAAATTTTTATTACGATTCGAAGGCAAAACAAATTATCGTATATTGTATAGTATATGCAATAAATATAGCATTTGCATCAAGAAAACATATCTACTTAACTGAATTTTTATTCTCTCATACAGCTCACAAAATGTAGACAAAAAAGAGTAGACAAAAAAGAGTACCTATGAACCTATGAACGCTGGCTTCACATTTTTTCACTTCACTAAGCTCTACAATAGTGTTAAGCCTCTTGAGCTCTGCCCCTTAGTTCCTAATGCTTTTTCTTGAAAAAAGGATTCCTTAAAGTGAAAAATATTCATCATCATCATCTTCTCTTCCCCTTATTAACATATACTTTCCTAAAAAAACATCCATATTTCTCATGACCTATGCTTTATATCCATCCAGTAAAAGAATTCGAAGCTCCATTTCTAGTTATATTCACAGTCTACAGAGCTAGCTATTGAGTCCTATGTGTAGCATAAGACGTGAATTAAAAAAATTTGAAATCGTACCAAAGATCTTTTCCTCTCCGATCTACTGTCATGCTTTCAATATAATCGCCAATATTTGCCAGTGTAACTAAATTTTGAAGACTATCATATCATTTATAGGTTTTAAATAACCCGTCTTAAATCGAAACAGGCACCTTCTTCACGATTTTTGGACGTTTTAATTTTAAACACGTTTAATACGCGCATCATTAAAAACTATATTTGCACCTAACATGAGCTCTTAAATAACAATGATTAATCCTCTGCTAGTTACCATTTTTCAAAACCGCATAAAATTACTTTATACAAACAACCGCTTCAAGTGAAACAAACCAATCGTTATTATTTAATGATAACAAGTTCCAAAATGCAACAACCATTACTTTATTTACAAAAGGGACGTTTAAATAAATTTAAAAGCTCAAAGTAACTTCGATAAGAAGAACCGATGCACGGTTGATAACAAAAATACCTGATAAAGCGACCAAAATAGTACAAGGATATCGCTTGAAATTTCGCGCAGCTATTCAGAAAAGATTTTTCTCTAGTTTTATCTCAAAAATTAGCCAAAAAAGTATACCTCCATTTTTTTACGTAAAATGAGACTCATTTTTGAGCGCAAGAGCTTTGGCGAATCAAAATATAAGAAATGATACCAGGATACTGCGTGGTATTTTTTCCAACAATTTCCTTCAACAGCGTCTACACTGCAGCAAACTTGAACGTTCCTCCGAAGAATCTGGGAATATCCTGTTTTATAAAAATTAAAAGTTTTAACACCCTCTATTCTGAAACGTACAAATGGCGAGAAACGAAACACGGATACATAAAATATAATCTTTTTGGAACTATGTTCACCGCACTCAGAGAAAAAAAATTCTCCTTGGACAGCTTTTACCGATTCCAGCGAAATTTGCGAAGAGGTAAATTGATATAAGATGCTCATAAAGGGACCCATCACAATTTCCTTCCAAGAAAACTGAGACGCTGGGGGTTGATAAACAAAAATGAAGAAATTTTCAAAACACTTGAGAGGTACGCAATCGGTCTATAAGAGGTAACTGACGTTAAATGAAATATGTTTTAATATTATGGCTTTTTATCGTCGCTATGCTGTTACCTAACGCACGTGTATGAAATACTGTTATTTATGTGATCTCTTACATTGTAGATATTTCTTCAAAATATTGCTTCGATAAAAAGGAACTACTCAGTTAAGATGTGATAAGTCATTATGTAATACATTCAAAAATTTCAACAAATAATTATGTGCTGTTTTAGAAAGCGAAAACTTATCGGAAACCCGTAATATTTGTACTTCGTATGGAACAAACAACAGTTTCAAATGTCAGGGAAGGATTTATGAGTGGGTGCATTAGACTCAGCTAAGGGCCACATCCGTTTGGAGGTCTCGATAACTGTTTATGTACTCCTCGCATTGCAAAAATATGTTTCAAATTTTTAGAGGTAAGACTTGTTCACGGGTTTCTTTGCTTTAGAAAAGATCCTCATTTATAGAAATTCTACAAAACATGATTATAAAGTATGATACATAATTAATGCCACTTTATATACAAGTCTATTCGTTATTTATAATAATTAATATAAATTAGTTATAAATTATGTTTTATTAATTATTGCCTCATGAAGCTACTGAGTTTCCTATGGAAAATAAAAACAGAGTCTAATTTTAACACTCGCAATTCATAGTGTGATCCTCGGTCTGATCTTTGCGTATCCACCGATAGTTTAAATCCGCCCCTGCCAAAGCGTAACAAGAACGGATTTTGCACCTTTATAGTCATCCTGCATTCTTCTATCAAGGGCACCTCGTGCGCTCTGCGAAGCGTAAAATATGTCACAGATGCAAGTATCGGATTCCACCTTCCTAAGAAAATACCTTATCACAGAAAGGAAGACAGAGAATATTAGATTCGGGGTGTTCTTATAAAGAGATTGAATCCGTTCCCCTCCGTTGCTCTATTTACACGTGTGAACGCAGCCAAGTCCTTGAGCTTGGTGTCTAGTTTCCCGCCACGCCTAGCTATTCGGCTCGCAAAATAGACACACAAAGTTGTTGAATGCTACGCGATGACCTTGTGAAGAAGCTGCTGGTGTAGTGCGAACAGTTCAAGCCGCTTCCCTTCTTTTTTCCTTGTGAAATAAAGGCGCGTACTAGTTTTCCGTATCCGAAAGGTATGAGAATGTTGAAGAAACAGTCCTTCGAGACTAGAGTCGGGTTTCCGAGGATCGGCGCCTTTAGATGTTCGCATAAAACGGCAAACGAAAACAAAACTAGGATACGATTCTATGCAAATGATTCTTTTTGCGGCTGCAACAATAAAGAAACAGAGAGATAGCAATAGAGACGACCTCTGATTTCGAAGCACGAGATAATTTGTATGCGAATGAAGTTTCACTTACAAATGCATGACCCATTTGCTCCACCACTGCTCCAAATTAAGATACCTAACACTTTGCCATTCTGTTTCTAAGCGTTGTTATTTTAAAATTAATTTCTACAAGTACTTTTTATATACCCTTGCGTATACAGACATTCTATTCCACAGAGTCTGTATTACTATCTTTATCTAATTACTTCAAGTATTGTAATATTAGTGTTTTTAAAGATTTTTTGGTGTTATTTTGTTGCAGAATAATCATTATATGCGATACAACTTTATTTATCGTTTCTACGGAGAAATCTTCTTAGCTTAATATTTAGCTTCGGTTATTGCCTTTGATGGTATACAATCTTGCTTTATTTCTTTTAACTTCTACCCTAAAAAGATTTGTGGAGGATCTTCGAAGCTCTTTCCATGCGATTTTTCTATTTTTAGCTCTTGTAAATTATTTCCTCTTCAGTCATTCGCTTTTTTTTGATTTTCAGAACTTTTTTGACATATTTCCTTTTCTTTTTTCTAATTACACTTCAGCTGAATCCGTTTCAAATTGATATAAAGGTTAAATAAAATTTGAGAATTCATGGGTCTCTATCGGTCAAATTCAGTCTTCTTTCCAGACGTTATTCAGTCCGATACTTAAATGTCTTCAATCTTCGAAATCGAAGACATCGATCGATCGACACGGCATAAATTCTAACCCTTGAGTTGGCAAGTAGTAAAAGTGGCGATGCATCGGCGTCAATAAATCACAGTTGATAATCGTTTGCAAAATTCTTACACGGCCGGCTGGATCTCTTTCCAAATACAGCCTTGAAAATATTGATTCAAAGTTTTCTTTGATGTAACCGAATATTTCCTAAATTCCCATCACCTCAACTATATCTAGCACGAGATGGAATCAAACACGTTTCCACATCTCCCACAAAATTTTATCGTTTCCTCTCCCCGATATCTTAAATTTATTTCCAATCCAGTCTTCGCTACAGAAGCTAACTTCTATCAAACTCGCCACGCCTTTCAGTGCAGACGCTAAAGAGCGGTGCCGTAAAATTTTACGCAGGTGAAAAAAGAGTTGAGAATCCAGTTTGGACGTTAGTTAAAAATAGGCACGCTAACCTCGTAGCCAAAGGAGAGGCGATATATCCAAGTTACGACTTCGCACTCTTTTCAAAGAACGGAATCCCATAATGGAAATCTTGAATCAGGGGGAATCAGGGCTGATTCCGATTCTTCAGCTTTCATCGCTTTTTTATGCGCATATACAGGGAAACAGATGAAATATTCAGTGCATGAATATTTTATATTTCGCTTGGATCATATACCATTCAATCACCTCATTTGACAATCTTTCCTCAAATTCGCACGTCATTCCACTATTTTTTATCATACAACAAATTTTACCTTTGCTTTTTCTCTGTATTTTTTTTTCGATAGATCTTTTCATTACTTTCTCCAATAATGCTATTCCTTCTCAATTTTCCATTCCTCCTGCGTTTAATTCCTTCAGTTTAAACCCTATCTACGATATATATATATTTATATAAGTTATTATTCACAGATATCACGATATTTAAGATGAAAGTAAAATTTCCCTTGGAATTACAATTACCTGTTTAAAACCCTCCTACTAAATATGCTATTTGCCCTCGGTCCGATTCCTTTTCATACAAAACATATGCTAAACATAGGTTTAAAACGCTCTGTTACTCGCTCATAAGGCGAATTTTTCCATTCCTCAGATGCACTAGAATCAATCCGATAAACCAATCCGATGCCTTCTTAGATATATCAGAAATTTTTACAATATCAATAATAATTTTTACAATGTTTACAGTATCCCTATCTAGATTATTTTCTCCTGCCTTACTTTGACTCTAAGAGGGATCGCTTTGTCTCTCGTGTTTGGCGCGACTAATGTTTTTGAAAATAAAATGAACACATTGCGAAGCAGATCAATCTATATCCCAATGTAGCAGCCGATATTAGCTAGGAAATAGAGTGAAATCTTCCCCCTCAGTTTGGTCTCAGCGCAAACATTATACTCAAAAGTCGCTTGACAATGTTTCCTTTCATCTCAATCTCATTTTGCAAACATACAGAATAAGCAAGAGTGTAAGCCATCTCACCTTTGCTGATAAAAGATCGTTATTCTTCCCTAATTGTCACTCTTTTAAAAATGGCTTCATTATAGGGTGGAAATGACCAAAATTAACTATCGAAGAAAGACGCTCTTTCTCTCCGAAACACAGATCATTTTTAAGAGATATGGCGAAAAGGCAACGATCATTATACAACAATAATATGCGAACTCTAGATATCTACAGTCGTGTCAAGTAAAAACACTCCATTTTGTTATTAAGGTGTGAAGCACTAAATTAAAAACTTAAGATCCAAAATACCCATTCGGTATCGAGTATCAAATAAATAAAAACTTGTAATTTCCTGGTTATAATGCTCTCCCGCTTGATACACTCGTTTCTCTGAAAAGCATCTTACACCCGTTTAAGATGCTTCTCACGGAAACCAGTAAAAATCCTAATCTTTTACTGAATGCCATATCCCCTATTTTTCTACAACTAGCCTCACACAGATACCTTTCACAGCCGGGCAAATCTTTCTCCTGAAAATTTGAGCACATTATTCTGATACTTTATGTTACCGGTTAAATTTAAGATTTACACAATCTAGATTATTTGCACATCTAAAACGCAAGAATTGCTGCTAAATATTTTTAAATATTCTTACCACTTTGTTTATTCTTTTCTCTCGCCATCATTAATTTTTTCTCGCGATTTATTTTTGGAATAAAGGCTCATAGAAATTAAATCAATTAAATACTTCCTTCATCACAGAGGAGAATTCTACAATCCAATTCCCCTTAATCCGACCTTTGTCGAATCTGTTTGATCTGGAAATAATTTAGAGTCTACCGCCGTACCGTAGGGCTTCCATCTCTCTTAATCATCACTTTAATGGAGGTCGTCGAACTTTGCCGATATCAAATAAAAGGGAAAACTTCGCCCTACATCCAAATTTGTCTTCCTTTAATGCTTCTCTATCGTAGAGGACTGATCTTAGCTTGGCTTTTTTCTCATTAAAGGCACTTCAAATTACTTAAGTCTTAATTTCAAATTAGCCGTTTACTAATTGAAGAACCACGTGATACTGATAGAACCAATATTGAACTCGTAAAGATCCCATCAAGGGCTCTTTCCGAATGTTTACCAAGTACTCCCGTAATGCCTCTACAAGCTTGAAAAAAAATATTTCGATGCTAGAGTGCCCAATGCTTTATTTGTTTTATCTAGAAGGGCTGTTTTCGTTTCCGAATCTCATATATGTGCCAAGATCCGGCTTGTCTCTTTCTCTTTCACGAAGATTTAGACGGAAATAAAAATTTCTTACTTCCTCTCTTAGCTCCTTATTTACACCCAAAATTTTCATTCCGTCGACTGAATGCTTGTGAGAATATAAGAGTATCAATTAATCTCGTATCATCTTCCATAATTATCGAAATTATATAGAAATTGAGCGTCTGGTCAAGTGATCATTTCGTTCGAATTTAGTATAAGTGGAGTGGTGATATTACCCGGTTTACCGGCATTTACGCTGAACTATCGTACGAAATGAATAATTTACTTCGGTTAATCCTCCATTAGAAATAAGATTAGTAGGAAAACACAGCGGGAGAGTAAAAACGCATTTCCCTTCAGTCATTTTGTTTAGATAAAAAGCTATAGTAGATCCACTAACTTTTCCTTTCAATAACACACAATTACGTTCAATCGCTGAGAATTTTATCATGAAATCGAGTTGAAATAAGTATATAACATAATGTAAAATTTGGTGATCCTCTCATATAGAAATAACACTTGTACTAGCTACTGCTCGGGATATGATCAAGAAGGATTGGAGGTCAAATTTTGCAATATAGGATTGATGATACCAATCTAGAAGGCCGCAACTTTATAGAAATATATGAATAAAGATATAAGAGATGTTAATTTGTGTTTTTTACAATTTATTAAAATCATTACGGGCTTGGCCTCCTAGATAGCATCACCACTCATCATTATGATTGAAACAAGAGACCTATGGTTCTCATTTCAAGGTGAGCTCCGGAATTTTGCTTAGTAAAATTATTGGATCATAATACATGTAGATGAAACATATTCTGCCTATGCATGCTATCGATGGCTGTAAAATTTTGGTTGGTTGTCTTTATTTCATTATTGTTCCGTACGAAAGATGAACATTCATATTTTTTGCGTATTCGGCATTTCGCTTCGCTAAATTTCTGTATTCATTGCTAATATACAGCCTTATCCAACGTTATAGTTCCATTACAAATTATTAGATAAAAAATTAGTATATAGAAGATATTAACCCTGTGATTAAATCAACATTAACTAATAAAAACGTTTGCATTCTAGTATGAGACGAGTATTTCCTTGGTGAACCGGTTAATCGGCTTTTGATTCATTACGAAAACGTTTTATTACGGTTTCACTGACGCTCAATCAACGAGAAGGAGCATTAAATTATGTTGCTGATATTTTATTTTTCCACATATAGAACGAGGCGTTATATTTAGAAAGAAACACAGTAACGATGCTATAGGTTAAATGAGTTGTCTCTAAAGTATACTCTGACGGACAACCGATTCACCGACACCTCTCTCTCCTGAAAAGCCATGGACTAAAAGAATTACCGGAGAAAAACGTTCGGTCAAGTGTCCTATCGGGCAAAAACTTTTCAGTTAATCGAAATGAACCATATCTCATTATAAGCTATGGGCTAAAGGAGTTGTCGGTGAAACGCTGTCGGTCGGGTGTACTGCTGGATAACCGTACGTTGATCAATCGATCTAATCCCACTAATACTTTAAAAGCCCGCTAAAGCGATCACTGTTTAATGAAAGACATGCTTCGAGTCCTTCACGAATCTCGTGACTCGATATGCCATGGAATCTTCAAAAGAGAAGGTCTTCGCAGTAAAGCTCATGAAAGGTCAAAGATCTTTACTCTTCGATAGCGCCTCATTGTTTATAAACTTCAAGGCCAGCAGTGATAAAGCAAGGACCGGTTGAAACCAATTCATATGGTACACATTATGAGTTATGGGTTTCTAAGAGTTTCTGTGAGATATAGTGTATCTTGATGTGACGTTTATAGATAAGGAAGCGCAAAAGATAGTACAATAATCTAAGGAATACACAGTTAGGAATTTAAAGGCATGCATCATGAACAAGATTTGAATTTCCGCTTTGTTATAGCCATAACTATGTTGGTAATGATATCGTTAAGGCAAATTATAGTTATATATCTAAACAGCCTTCTCGTGCGGCATAGTAGTTATTTATTGAAGGTAAAACTTCCATACATTGAAGTATATTAAATTAGAGTTTTCTGCTTGATTGGCAGATACTCAGAAAAAAAATTCACTAAAAATATTCAGTTTCCTAGATTTCCTTCGATTTCTGACATCTTCAAGAAAATATGGTACATTCGTTTAATGACAGTATGCAAGAGCCCTTGAGATAATTAAAGTCATTTAGCCATGTTAACATGAAGATGCATAAGAATGAGGCTCATCGCAGATAGTGCTGACCCAGACTATTTTGGAGAGAGAGAAATATTTCATTTCCTCATTGATATGCGAAGAGTAAAAAATTGACACATGATCTCTTTCCAATTAAAATTCTTTTGAATGACTTAATATCTCCTTTCATACAAATATTTTC
Organism: Pachydiplax longipennis; assembly: GCA_036926295.1. Lineage (NCBI taxonomy): Eukaryota > Metazoa > Arthropoda > Insecta > Odonata > Libellulidae > Pachydiplax > Pachydiplax longipennis. The sequence goes on from JAVFKF010000012.1 coordinate 18,863,952, forward strand.
TTGCACTAAATATTTCTTGAATGTAACGAAGCATGGGCTACACTTTCAGTCGGACAGGGGTAACAAATCAGTCAAAACTTGTGGTAACTAATGTATTAAATGCCTAGTTTAAGTTTATTGAGTTAAGTTAATTCTCGTGCATTCGCTCTTTTTAATATTATCATTGACGTGAAATTCCACTCAATCAAAGGTCATTGGTTGATTTTTTTGCTATCAAATGTTGTTAACGAGAGTAATCAACTCAATCACTCATAGAGAATTGATTTTGTCTCAAATTATGCGACTAAATGAATTTCCATACCACTGCATGGAAGTTTTTTCTTTTATTCTTGTTTTTAACTGTTATTAACAACGTTGTTTACTACCAGCCAACTCACACTCAGTATCGTCTGCAATGATAATTGTGGCATTGACGTCGTTAAAATCAAAACAGGAAACTAATTTGAGGGGCATTTTATCTCTGTTTTATGCGCATTCCGGATTTTAATACGCTGTGATGATTTCAATAAGGAAATGTTTACCACAGATACAAATACGCTTGAATCCTGTTTTCATTCTGCGGTTAAGTATAATGACCGAGAGAGCTGATGCAATTTTGATTCGAAACTTTCATTTCTAAATTCTATATTTATATTTTTGAAAAGAGAGTTCTACTTCATTGCATTAAATTTTTCTCATCGCCTTTTAATATTAGATCTTGTCATTATAATATTCCAAGACCTATATTGTCATGATTTATTTTTTCAATCAGAGGAATTCATCAACGGTTAAATTTAAGTTTTATACCCTAATTATATTACAATTTATTATTTGAATGAAAATTTAATATCAAAATGTCTTATGTAGAATAGTCTTTCCATGCGGAAGTAAAAGAAAGAATAATAAAATTTTATTTTATACGGATATGTTATCCCACTATTGAATGCACAATTTCTTCCTAAAACAGAAATGATTTTTTTCAAGTGGATTCAAATTTAAAGTCATTTAAAAAAAACTCATTTTATATAACTATAATAGAATAATTCGTAAAAGGTACCTTAGGTATTATTATCGAACCAAATTTTATCATTATTGGCGACTCGTATTTCTCTTTTCATTATCCAATCTGATAAGGAATAACGATGTGTTATCCGTAATTTCTGTGAGTGCAATACGCAGTTTGCTTGTGCCCTAGAAAGTAAGATCCCATCTAGCTTCACTTCACGACCCTGAAGTTTGGATAACACCTATGAGATCTATTATGGATGCATAGTCTCTTAACGGAATGCAAATTAAATTTACTGAGCTCATTTGCTGATTAATGGAATTACAAATGTGTAATTTCCCTTATTAAGGGTTGCCTACAGAAGCAATTCTGACATTCTCAGGTATTAATACTCCGTGTTTCGGATGTAGAAACATGTAACATGTTGAAAACGTACAACTTACATAGAATTCTTAGGCATGGAAAACATTCGACCTTGGGTAATAATAATATCCTATCCAAATTCCGGAAAATAATCAGAATAAATAGACAAGAAAGACAGTATAGATTTAAGCAAAAGAAAGGATCACATAAGTTTAAGGAAATTTAAATTGAACGGAAATAAACTTGAGAGAAGAAACGGTAAACTATCTCTTTCCTCATCCCTGAATTAAAAACTTATTTTTATATTCAACCTTTCAACGACATGGTATACTTTCGTTCTAGTATGAAATCTTGTACCATGATACTCGTCATGGTACACGATAAAATCTTCGTTTTTTTACACGAAGATTTTAACGAATCTAAAACGTCCCAAAAATTGCCAAAGTGTGCAGTCGAACTTGGCCGATTAAATTTTGATTTTAAATCATCAAATAAGCGAAATAAAAGGTATTATGTTTAATACCTGGTAAGATGATATCGCTGATTGAAGAGGTGCAATTCTACGAAAATTGGAAGTTATGCTTCATCGTAGCGTTCTTCCCCGGTAAAATTGATAAAGAAGATCTTATTCTATCTTATAAGTCGTATAAGCTACGACAGTGGGATTGTATTCTCACAAAATTGGTCATCCTAAAGAAGAAATTCACAAGAGACCCCTTTAAGAGACAAGGGGAAGCGCGGGAGAGTAGAGAGGACGGCGACTCACATGATGTAAAATATTTTTGTGCTATCGAATGAGGCAAATGATTGCCTATTGCAGGTTTCAATGCATCTGGAGAAGAGTAGCCTCCTTTTAAGCGGGTAGAAGAGCGTCTTAAGCGGTATCTTTATCATGTTTTTGGTGTGCAGGGGACCGAGAGAAAATTGCGTACCAAGCGAGATAGCGTCTTAAACAGGGGCTTCTTAAACGAATATTACTATACGGGCGGGATAGACAGTTTATTTACTCTCGTACGCCACATTTGAGGTAATACAGAGCGATTTTCGCATGCGTTGGGATGTTGGTGCGAACGAGGCTAAAGATTGAAAGGGACCAAACTATCCTTGTGTATAAATAAACTACTGAATGAGGTCATTCAGTGCATCCAGCAGATAACGCCGCTGCAGTGAGTGGCTTATTATCTTTACTGGTGTGGTTTCGGCCTAGAAACGCCGTTTGAACAATGAGGGCGTAACCCAGGTGACGTTTTCTCTTTGCCAACATGATTGCGGCGTGAGGTACTCCCATGAATCCTCCATCACATGAAGTCCACCGAATAACCTCTGCATTTGTAGTGTATCGATTGTTTTTCGAATGAGTTACAATAGACATATACTCCTTAAGTGCCATGCTGAATGATGAGATAGACTGATCAAACGGTTTGGAAGATTAGGTTATTAAAAACGTCGTTATTTACATTCCAAAAATTATTGCTCACAACAGGACATTCCAATCATATTTTAATGTGAATATACAAGTATTAGATGTCATTTGTAAAATCCTTTGTAAAAGTGAGATAGAATTAAAATTAATTCTTCTTCAACGAAACTATTTGTCAAATACAGAATAAATTATAATATATTAAAAATTTAATATAAAATAAAACATGTTAATTTAATATTAAAAGTAAAGAAATATTTAAATCATCGATAAGTTTTGGGAGAAAAATTCTTGAAGAAGTCGTGTTACGTCTTTCACAAAGGTATAACCCTCTCGGAAGGGGGAAAAAAAACAATACAGAAGAATGGAAGCGGAAAAAACTGCGAAATTTTCCGATGCAGAAAATGAATGATAATCAATTTGATTTTAATCAGAATTTTTGTTAAAACGCTTTATAAAATTATTCTGAAAAATATTGTGCTTATTTAGAGAATTCAGGGCAAATAAATGTAGAAGACTAATCATCAAATATGTACTTTGCTGTAATAAATACAACCGTTGAGCCCTTCATGACGTAGAAAACCATCGTCACAACAAATAATAAAGATACCGCACTACTTTTAGAGGAAATTTTTTCGAATAATACCGGTTTCGGCTATTGATCGACATCATCAGGTAGAGAACGAATAATAGTTAGCATATTTATAATGTAGGCAGGAAAGGAGGGAGGAAGAGAGAAGCTGTTTATGAAGAAGAGGATATTTTGTAAATGGAAAGGAGAGAGGGTATGACTTACTTGGGGGCAGGTAGTGGGAGAAGATAAGGAAAGGTGTCCAGTGGTGGGTAGGAAGGAAATAGGGAAAGGAAAGAAAGAACAAGGCAGAAGAAAGACATCATCATAGGTCATTCAATTCGTAGATTGGTTGACTGCAGCCCTCCATTACTCTCTCTCTAGTGCTAACTTTACTACACCCTGATATCTCTTATTTCCTATATCTCTCTTTATTTGGCTAATATATTCGTCCCTTGGTTTTCCTCTTGCTGCTTTTCCTTCTATTTTTCCCTCAAGTACGTTCCTAACAAATTCATTGTGTCTGATGATATGTCCAATCTATCTGGTTCTTCTTTTCCGAATGATGCTCCATATTGTTTTAACCTCTTCTATTCTTCTGTATACTTCTTCGTTTCTTACGATATCTGTCCATTTGATCCTCAACATTCTCCTCCAGCACCAGGTTTTGAAGGCATATATTCTTCTCTGGTCCGCTTTTCTAATGGTCAGAAGAAAGGCAAATATGGGCAATAAAGGAAAAGTATGCTGAAATATCGGGGAGTACGATGAGAAAAGGCGCTCGTTGACAATCGAGATGTTTGGATCATCTTGGTGACGAATGATTCGCTATTTCCTAAGTTGACTCTTTGTCCCATTCCACAGATATGTATCATAAAACTTAGGGGATAAAATCCGATGAGTGGTTGGCGAGGATTTGTTGGATGGCGAAGCTGGAGGCGGAATGATTTTTAAGACAGCATTCATGTTCTTTTGCCCTCGTTTGAGAGGCCCTTCCGGCTTGCCCTAGTTAGACTGAATTACAGTCGTAGCAGCGAAGACGATAAACGCCGGATTGATAGATTTCTTCCAATATGTCTTTCGAATTGCACAATACACTCTCTAAATTATGATTACGGAAATTTATGCGCAATAATAATAATTTAAATAGTAAAAAAAGACGTTTTATTCGTATGACATGAAGAAAAGGAAGCATATTCGAGCGGATCTCCGTTTCCGCTGAATTGGATGGAGCAGAAGCTCAGAGTCAATAGCTGTTATATGAGAAATGTATTTTTGTGCCGTTTCTGCTACTGGAAAACATCGAGCGCAGTTCTGCGAAATTCCACCAGATAAATATGCAACGATGTAACGGTGCGTATCGGTCGTATTTTAAGCGTTTCCGAGGTGGCATCTAGCCTCATTACGTCATCCGTCCTCAGATGGCGGACTGCCAATCCGAATCTCGGAGGATCCTCCTTTAACATTTATCATGAATGGACCGATTTCCGAGAGAGAGAGTTTGAGAAACGAGATCAGCTTCTCATTCATCGGGGATGATCCAAATCGCAACCCAAGCTACTGCTCACACTTATCACTTTGATGGTCAGTGTTTCAATGTAGAAACTGTACCGAGAGATTTCATCCAAAAAATTTCACCCAAAGACGTTTAAGCTAAAGACTTTTTACAAAAAATATTATTAATCTTTGATACGTTTCAGATATTTCAACAAAGACTTTTCGTCCTAAAATTTTTCACCCGACAGTCACTCACTCATAAAATATTTCAACAAATGGTATTTTAAATTAATGAGAACACTATAAACAAAATAATACCATAAAACTAACAGTTATTAAAATAATTTTACCTGAATAGTTAGGTAGGTATTGTCGTGAGGATGGCAAATTGTAATAACAAAGTTCCATTCCAGTTAACCAGCAAAAAAAGTAAAACATCAAAAGAACTTTTGGGTGGATTACTGAGAGGAATGTTATTGCTTCGCTAGGAAGCAAACAAGAAGTATAATTTTAATTGCCTTAAGATTAACTGCGGTTGTTATACAAGCAGCCGACATTGGTCTGACATATTGACATATATAATGGTACTTAGGTAAAAAAAAATAAAACGAAAATGTAGGATCTAACATAACTTTGCTTTTCACGGTTCCACAATTAACTGTCTGCACCCACAAACAATAACTCTTTGCCTTTCTACTTTTCGTTGTTGATAAAATAACATTAGACTGTTAATTTTAAAATAAGTATTATTGCATTCCTTCTTGATGGGATTGTCATGTTAACACTTTACTCGCTCTTTAGCTGAATCTACTGAAATATCTGTTGGGTAAAATATATTTCGATTGGGATTTCCTTTGAGTGAAATATCTCCTACCAAGAAAATAACGCTTCACCATATCACAAACTAAAAATGGTTAACAGCCGAATAGATTTCTTATATATTAAAAATTTTTATTGTTTAGAACGAAATAATACTGAGAGTCATTGATATTATGTAGACATCGCAGAAGTATAGGATATTGATAATCGTAATTTCGATTATAAAAGAATGTATTCAATGCAATATGCAAACTTCATTTTCCATAAACTAAAGACTAAATAATGATAAGTAATTCGTCGTAGTCGTCCTTTCATTTGGGTTCTTTAAGCCATTAAAAAATCAGACGCTTATTGCAACCGATTAGGATGATGTTGAATGAAAACCACCTTTCTTACACTTTCTTTCTTATTACATAATAAATAAAATATAGGAAGGTTAGAACCGGAGGGGATTTTACATAAATATTGCCCTCTAGAATTTAATATTTTAAAATCAAAACCGAAGTTTACTTAAAGAATAACTATACGTTCTTCTTAATCAGCTCCCGCTATTTAAGCTCCTACAAAATAAATTTATTTCATAATCATTCTAGATTTTATACATCAGCTTGGAGCCTTTGAAATAAGCTGAGTGCCATAACATGAAGGTTAGCAGTGGCCTGATGCTTTTCCATACTTGCCATAGCTCCTATAGGAACGAATTATCGACCCACCAGAAGGTCAATAACTAATATTAGGTCAATAATATGCTACCTAATAGTGGATGTAATCTTGGTATAGGTCGTTAGGTAAACAGAGTACTCTCGAAACGCTCCAAACCTTTGGACGAAACCGAACTCAGAACACATTTCGCGCAAACTATTTCCATCCTTTGGATAAAAGTACATTCCGAGCGATAGCAATTAAGCGGCCGAGAAAGAATTCATTCCCGCCTCTTTATAACCCCGTTTCATGCACCGCGTTGATTAAAAAACGCGATGAAAACACGGTGAGGGCGTAATAAAATTCGTCCTCATCTCCTCTGTTGAAATTCCTCTTCTATATTTCCTTATTGCGAGGAAATTTCAGCTCGCGATGAAGGTTTCAAACGGGCCCATTCCGTCCATTGATGTTACTTTTTCAACGAGATTAAAGCGAGACTGTGGATGCGTTTGCGGGGTATTTAAGGTCTCGCGAACGATTCGCAACGCTTTAAACTGCAATTACGCAGATACCGTGACATTTTAAAAGGTAGAAGACTATAAACATTTGCTCGTAGACGGGGGGGACATTTTCGCGTTTGTAATGGTTTGCGTGAAAATAGTCGAGGTATTTTGGAAGTTGCGACGGAAGAAAATACCACCGCATTTTATATTTTTCGTCGCTCATAAGCGTGAAACTATGAATTACAATATTGGGTTAAGTTGAAACTATGCGATGCACCCTGAGAATAGAGAAATAAAAAAAATTTAAAAATACAGAAATGATTTTATTCCGATCTTAGAAAAATTGCACCTCTTGAATAAATTCTGCATTGAAATCAAAATTGCCTGTATACGTTACCACCGAACCAATGTTCAATTGTAAAGATTATGGTAAGAATAGTCATAATAACAAAAACAGCTAGGCAAGAAAGAGATGAAACCTCATATTGAATCGATAAGGACATGCATGACATTTACGTGGATTCTTGCGCATTCAAATCACAAGAAGGTCAAAGTTGACCAATATTGCCAACTTGATCACTAACGACTCGATGACGCGGCTCATCAGTTCTAATCTGTGTTAGCTGTGTGTTAATAAACATATACAAGAGTACTTGTTGAGTCTTTTCACTTTAGTTACCAATTTATGAAGAATCAAATATTTCTAAATTTGCGTTTTTGGCCACCAAATGTGTACCTTTGATGTTGTTAGCAACAGGGATTTGAAACTCAAACGAATAATTACAAAAAATAGACCCCATGTAACGAAAGTGTTAAACAAAATCCATTTCTCATTGTTTTCAGTAAATAATTTATTTTAGTTATGTAGAGGAGGAAATTCTTATTTGCAATTTAGTTATGCTTTTAAATGGATACGCTTGACCGTTACAAATCAAAACAAATCGGTTATATCTCGCTACTAGCAAATACCGAAACTTGGCAGAGCATCTCAGAAAGGAGATGCAAATTGAGGAAGTAGGATTCTGCTGAGGTGCTTAGGGACAGCTTAACTCTACCGGTCCCTTAACTAGGGACAGATTCCCCTCATGCGTTATTCAGCTAACCAAATCATCTCTTACATGTACTTCTCAAACTCTCGGATTGCCCGACACAGCCACTGCTCCTGAGAACCCTTTCCAAAAATTAAAACTTTACACCAACTAAACAAGATGAGCTTCATAAAGTGGAGTTCCGAAATATACATCATCAGTATACTAATGATTTCAACAACGCATGGTCAGGTATAGAATAAGGATAGGTAACTAGTTTTTAACTAGCTAACTAGCTTTTTGGTGCCTTGACAGTTAAGCTTATTTTGTCAGATATTGATTATTTATTACAAACTAAGTGAGCTATTTTGTGCATTAGCTGTGTACATTTATAATTTAAAAATTATAAAAATAGATAATGTTTACATTAAATATACAACAAAATTGGTTTAAATGACAGATTTGTTACAAACAGGAAATAGAGAACTAATTAAATAAACTTTATCAATATCACCAACTTGTTGTTTTAAATTTTATGAAATATCTCCGATTTCTGAAAGGTTTAAAAAATATGGAAATTCGGTCGCAGTCAGAATCAGGATAATATACATAAATATAGGGATTAATTTAAAATTCGAGTTGCGGATAGTATTATGGAGTGGATGTGAAAAGCAAAATTACGTGGGAAGGTGTTTTTAAAGGTTGGGGAGAATATAACAATGAATTTTGTGTAGAACACTCAAGAGCTGCTCTTATATATCTGATTTGAACCTTTTATGTCGAACATGTGATTGACGAACTACAAAGTCTGAGGAATGAATAAGTTTTTAAAGGAATTAGTAGGCAGGGCATGATTGCATAAGATGACGGTCAACAAAAAAAAAGAAACCCCTGTCAAGATCCTTTTTCGCATAGAAGCATAGCCTAAATCTACAGCAGGCAACGACCAAATTACGGATCAAATTTTATCATAATTCGACCTGTTGTTAGGCGACGTTAGGCCCATGGTCCTCTCTTTCGCCTCACTTAATATGTATGAATCAAATGATTGTATCTTATGCAAGAAATGTGTCAGAAGATTATCAAGGGAAAGGTTTATTCGATTATGACTAAGAATAGAGTGAATCATTCTTTCACGTAGTTTTATATCATATACAAAAATTCACATAAAAATCTACACACTAACAAGAAAAATGAAAAATGTTTCTCAATAAATGTTGTTATAGATCAAAATTCTGTGAAAGACTATCAGAAACTAAAATGCAATAAACATAAACTTATAGTTCATTTTATATAGGTATATATGTTTTTCTGAGAGTGACACCTGAAGTTTGTTCGAATCTTCCAAAAAATCAACAAGAAAATATTTCTCTATCGAAAGTGTTACAAATCCCATATATTCCCAACTAAATGAAGTACAGCACAATCCTTGATGCAAACACCGACCTCTTCAGGCAGATTTGTTCATCCAACATCCTTAAAAATAAAACAATATATTTCTACTGTCTTGCTTAAAAACCTCATAATCAAAGTTTTTCATTTTTCCAAGAAAAACCAGCTTCAACTCGGATTAATTAAACTGGTTTCTATTGGAATTTGATGAGCAAGCTTAGGAGATGATGAGGTAGGATGAGAGTGGAGGGAAAGGAAGTAATTTTGATGGAGAGGTATAATGGGAGGATGGAGGGTAGGGTAAGGGCACCTGAGAAAGTTTGAGAGAATTTTCTAGATAAAGGTGAGTAGGGACAGGCGAAAGCGGTACTGCTGCATAATCCCTTTATGAATGGAAGTTCTTCCAATCCGTTTCCTCTAATTCTATTTCGTCGATTGGAGGACTGTCCGAATATTTAATGCGATGGCCAAATTGTGTTAGAATGGATTCGGTAGCGAGCGGAGTGGATGGAAATGAGAACGTAAAGGCGACCGTAATTGCCTTTAATTCGACCAAATTGCGCCACTTCCAAATTCAAAACGGGAATCGCCGCCGTTTTTGAAGCTCTCTTTATCGCTCTGCAATTCGCTTTTCTATGTAAATATCCCCATAAAACACGGAGTTTGAGTTAATGACTCTTCCGTTTTTATTCGCTCAAAGCGCCGACACATCACATTTATGAACACAAGGAGTTTTCCTCTAAAGGGTAAGAATAACTAAGCATTATAATATAGCATAATGGTATGTAATAAATAGAGGGTAAGGATTCAACTTCATCGAATCAAATCATCCTCATGGTAAAGGAATTACTTGACGGTGTGTCTTCTTGTTACAGATTTACTTGCAGAAAATGAAAGAAATTTAATTAATAAATTTCTCTTATAAGTTTTAAATTATTATTACTCAGTTTTCAGTACATACTAACGGATTCCACCACTTAACAAACGTTTATTTCTTGCTTTTTCCATTTTCATAGAAATTTACATTCATAGCAATGCATTATTTCTGTTCTTACGCAAGTACTATTATATTCATTTAAATTTATTTTCAGCCTACCCTACACGGTATGAGAGAAATTTAAACCTCCTGTATTTACTTTGAGTACGCATATTTCTTTAATTTTCAGCCTTCAATAATCCAGAGTGAAAAATAATAAATTTATGTTTGGAAGGGAATGCTAGGAATGTCACCTTTATTCAGAGTAATTTGACATAATTTCAAGGAATTATTACAACTTTCAAGTTATAGATTTTATATAACTCTTCTTCACGTTTCATTATAATTTTATTCAACTATGCGCGATTTGAAAAATAACATCGCTATGACTTGGATGACGTCCATCTTTACAGACTGAATGCAAGTTTCATTACTTAAAAAAATTCAATTTTTCTTAATGACGCTTCTATTCAGTCATCAGCAGGGTAGAAGCGCAAGGTTTACTACACCCCACCAAGCAGAAAGAGTTTTCCCTCGGTAAAATATTTTTCTAAGTAATTATCTTCAGATTTTTCATGACTACGATTTCCCTTTCAACTTCTATTCACGCAAATATTTGTCATGAAATTATGTTACGTAATATTATCTACGGTATAATTGACGGAGGAATACAAAATCAATTTCGCATATAAATAAAAACATTATCTATTTATACTACCATCAAGTATATGACGAATACCACATTATTACACAGTACATAGCCACTGCTCTGGCCATCGTATACTCTCCTCCCTCTCCTTTTCATTAATCATCCTTCTCATCTTCTGTTCCTCTGATGCCAATCTCCCCCTCTTTCCTTTCGCGAACAGGTTTGCCCGTGGATAACGGTACACGCCCACCATTCTCGACAGAACACTTTCTCCCGCCAATTCTTCGCGCCAAAAGCGTACCCCTCCGCATTTTACCGGTCCTTGCCCCACTTGACTGTCTTCCTCTCCTCACAGCCCTTACGCAAATGAAGCCGAAAGTGGCAAAGGCGTGGGATGACTCAATAACGCGACAGGTCGTCAAAATAGCGTCATCTGGTGAAGAAAATACGAGCGGGAAAGTTTCGCGAATTGGGTTATCATAAAAAAATAAAGGCGAAAAGGTGTCAACCGATTTCAAGATGATCTCTCGTGGAAGCTAAGAAAGCTCTAAAGACATCCAAACAGAAACATGGCATAAAGCAGGGGTGTCCAATTTTCCACTTTCGGTGGCCCGCACTGTCGTCTATGAAAACTTCGCGGACCATAAATTAATTAGTTAGCTATAATTTTGAATAATAATAACTGAAAGAATATGGTTCAATGAAAACAAATTTCAGTTCAGCAATGATTTCACTCCTGCTAACATCGACCCCAGTTTTTTCTCCGACTATTATAATATTTTTTTGAGTTTGTTCTATTTCTGAGTTTTTCGTTCAGATTGCATTTCGGTAATTGAAATTAATACGATAGCGATAAAATACTGATCAGAATATTAAATCTCATGAACGTATATGCCATGTATTTCAAGTTCAATTAATAATTACTTATTTAGTAAAATAAATGGTGCTTGAAACAGGAAAACAGATTTAAATAAATAACAGTTTTCATTTCCGGTTCGGGTTTGGTTTTTACTCCTTCTAAAATAGGTTTATTCGGCTCTATGCCATGGTATCGAAATAATCAAAAAATTTCAATGATCAAAATTTAATACTTCTTCAAAGCCTCATACAGTAATATAATTGTTTCCCTTTTTTCTTAGGAATTTCCTAGTTGCTCACCTTTAAATGCAAATTCACAATTAACTCTTTTTCTTCTGATAAAGTTAAGCCTAACAAATGTCTGCAATTTTCATACGAAGTTTTGTTTCCTATACAATATTTTAGTTTGTCTATACTGCAGCTATCTTCAAGATAACCAGAAAATACTTACAAGTGAAAGAGACAAAACTTGATGAAATTTCGTTCCACGATGACAATATTAGCGAATTTTCTTCCAGTTGCGGTATGGAAAAATGTAATCTCAATTTGCATAGACAAGTAAGGGAGAAGAATCATATTTATTACAAACTACTTCTTTACTTTTCCTAAAAATCTCCGTGACCTGTAAATAAGTTACCTCTTTCGGACGCTTTCAGCGTTATTTACATAGCGAAGCTATGTATAGCAATATCATTAAAAATCGAGCGTAAGAGGACTTACTCTGAAAAACCATTGTCATTTTTACAGGTTACATTTTCAAAGAGACATGGTCAATCTATCAGTCAGTAGATCGAAGCGCGTATAATAGAGATTTAACAATATTTCTAAAACTTGATATGTGGGGAGAAAATCAATTGTTAGGTATGCTAGCGTAATAATATTCATAAAGACGGAAGAAACAACAAATGACTTAAGCAGCAGAAACTGACTTTAAGCTGAAGTTGTAAGTATAGGAGATTATGAAAATTAGGATGACGTAAGTATGTAATAGGATGTGGAAAATCGCTGACGGTGCGAGAGTGAATGACGATGGGATTATCCGGATTTAAAAGTCAAGGTAAACAATGGTAAACACTAAACTAATGAAGGGGCACTTGGTTGTTTTAGAAGTCAAGGCTGAGCGAGTTTGTTTAGCGATCGTTCGGGTTATAATGCCCGGAGGTGGAAACACACAGACCGAAATAGATTTTGATTATGAAGATCGATTCATAGCTTTCCGCATCGTCATACTGACGATAATTCTCCATATTGACGATCAGAATATGGTGCGATGATGATATTCGGTTATGTTAATGTGGACATAGTTATATGGATCGAGGGTATATTTTAATCCCTATTCGTACAAGCATTTTATTGAATTAAAACTAAGAAATTCACAAGAAGAATATTTTATTAATTTGTCACTGATAAAGTAATCAACTCATAAATAATAAATAAATTGATATTTTTGGCAGAAGTGAAGCATACCAAGAGAATATCATCATATGTTTACCGATCATATTACCGTGTTGATTTACATCTTCTTTAGTCTTAAGGTTTTTATTTAGATATTCATAGTTTTTTACATGTACCTGTATAGAGTGCTTGTCCTTCAGATCTATCTTAGTCATCTTTATATTCCAGTAAACTATCTGCAGGTTTCGCTCTTGTTTTACAAACACCACCTTGCAAGAATTTTTCCTGCTACTTTCCTTAAGGCAAACATAAGTTTTAAAACTACATATTAGCGTCTTTTCTGCACTATTTTCAAGTCTTTCTGTCTTTTTAATTTTTTATGATGAAGAGATTGATATAAGAAGAGACTCATTAGCCTCAGTTTTGCTTCAATAAATGCGTTTTTTTATTATCATTTGCACGTCTCATTTATGGCATTTACTACCTACTGTTTCTTGAAAAAACAGTAAGTCGTAATCAATGCGGCATTTATTAAATTTTATTTCCCCATGAGAATCAACGGGTAGCATATGCATAATTCTTTCGAAGCGTAATCCGCCAATCCAGCACGCTGAGTTCAACGTTTCTGTGGAATGATTTCTGAAATTTTCTCACATTTTTTGTAATTGTAAAAGGGCTCGTATACCTGGTAAAGGATCAAAGTGATGGTGAGAACAACTATCTATCTGCATGGCTCTATTTTTCATCTACGAGCACGAGAAATTAACATTTAAAGGGATATATAAAGATTTCTATTAAAATATTAGTGCGAATATCTAACGTGGAAGGTTGTCGTCCAAATTTTAGAGATTCTATCTAAATTTGGCAAACAAGGATCCTTTAATTCTAATCATAGCAAATCTTAAGTTTGAGAATATCTCTTGCATCTGTTCTTTCATAGACTCTTCCTTGTGAATATAATTCTCTGAATATATGATTTAAATATACACCTGAATACCTAATTTTAAAATTTATAAAAACTGCCAAGAGTTTGGGACACGTTCGCATGAATCTAGCCAAAAATTCAAAATTAGAAATTTTGCATCACGCATATACTTCAGGACGATTAACGTTATATATACGTAGATATACCAATATACGATATGTACATAATTATATGTACATGTATCACATTCACTGTGAGATTCATATCAGTATCTCACACTACACATATAATCACCAATCCCTTTCGCGGTGGGCATTTCATTTATCTCGTTGATACTTCTCCAAAGTTACACCATATAGTAGCACGATGTCTTCCGCTTCAGACACATTCATCTCTTCATAAATTTCGTTTTATTCTTTGCATAAGTCTCCATTCTTCAGTATTTGATTAACTACATTATCTATAGCTCTACCTCGGTCTACCTCTTCATTCACCACCACTCATATTCTCCTCACAAATTTTTTTCGGAAGACAGCCTTTTCATACAGGTCTTCATTTCAATCTATTTTATATTATATTTTGAATACTTTAATTTTGAAGCCAATGACTGTTCCCTTCCTTAAATTAGAATTTATTTTCAGTAAAACATTTTATAACGCGAACATACGTTCAGGAGCTATGGTAATCATTAATGCTAATTTCAAAATCAAGTTTCAATCGTGAGAGAAACTATCATAAAAATAAGGTGGCAGGGATGTTAAAGGAAGCTTTAAAGGAGAGGTACTAATATAAGATAATCAATACAAATTATCTGGGAAACACCAACGGATTGGAAGATTCGATGTTGAAGGTGAATTCAATTATAGCCTCAATAGCATTTTCCGGATAAATTAATTTTCTATACCCTTTGAGATGATTCTAGAAACTCGATGATGAACGATATGTTTCCACAATGAGCCTTTATGGCCGAATACTATAGACTCTTTTCATCGCCTTATTAATCAAACCAAAAATAGCTTACCTTTCTTGGGCTAATTCGTAATAATATAGCAACCTGATTTCCCTGCTTCATTCAAAATTCTCCCAGAATAAATATTAATAATTCACGGCCAAAATAAGAATTTGTACATAGAAAGAAAAACTCCGTAAACTTCCACAGATGATTTTATTTTAACGACCGGTTTCGGCCACTGGCCATCTTCAGGTGATGGCCTGAAGATGGCCAGTGAAGATGGCCACCTGAAGATGGCCAGTGGCCGAAACCGGTCGTTAAAATAAAATCATCTGTGGAAGTTTACGGAGTTTTTCTTTCTATGTTCAGAATGTCCTTCCACGAAGTGCGGCCTAGTACCATTGAGTTTATTAATAAGAATTTGTATTTAATTTCGTTACTTTTGGCTCTTATCTCGATTTCGTAGGACCATTACTTCTAATTTAATTCTGCAAAAGAAAGAATGTCCATGTGAACTTTACATGCATTTCTTACGAGAGCATTTTTGAGTCGTTCAGAGTTAAATAAAGGATAATTTTAGTAGAAAAATATTGGCTTGTGTTAGGTCACTCTGATAAGTCTGATTTCATATTTGTATCTCGCCGGGAAGTGCGTGAAATTAATGTTCCAATATTTTCCCCATATATATCCAAGGGTAGTTACTGACATTGGATTAATAAATATACACACAACGTTGATTATTATATAAGATGACCGACATACCCCGCCACTCCGGTATTTCAGATAGATAATTCCTCATGCACAGGCTGTTCATTTTATGATAAACTTGTATGTCGCTTACATTTTGATCCACGCCTGAGTGGATGTTTTCATCGTGATTCATTGCTTTGAGGTCTTGGTAATGTTAATAATAATGTTTTAATGGTGTTCTTTAATATCTGCAAGACCTGTAAGACAGTTAAATGCATCCTTGTTTAATAGGGAAATATTATCATGATTTTAAAGCAAGAACGAAAGGTTACAGAGAAGATATCGGGAAATTTTCTGTTTATACAAAAAACGACAGTTACGACGATCAGTGGTGTATTTGTACCAGTAGCGAAGTCGATAACAAGATTTTATTTACGCGAAGGGTTGGTTTAAATGAATAACAACAATTTTATGTAGTAATCTATAAGTTGGATGATATCTATAAGTTATATAAGTTGTAATGACATTACAATTTATCACTTGGCGCATACCCACTTGTAATTTATGTAAATAAAAAAATAATAAACATGAAAATGTTGCCCTAGGTTGTTTCGGAAGAATGCAGAGCCATTGGTACAGAATAAGGATAGATCTGTAGTTTGGAAAAGATTAAAAAGCTGATTGAATGTTGAGAAGCATATCCAATGGAGACGAAAAAAGATTTATGATGCAGTAAAGCAGTTAACAGGCTCTACAAAGAATACAGCTAAGTACTTTTCTATTCTTTTAATACCCTGGCCTTTATTTCCCATTCCGAGAGATTCAAGAATAAGGGATAATAGAAGCGTGGGTTTCCGGTCGTCCTTGCTATCTCCAAGGCGACCGATCAGCTGAAGCGGCGTGACAGAAGAACTTCGCTTACACTCAGCCTTCGCAGACACGTGCGTGTGACTTTCAGCGTGTACGGAATGCAAAGCTCACCTGCGTGTTACCATTTTACATTGTCTTCGAATAGCCCATGAAATCGTTTCCAGGGTTTTCCGGATACATCCCGACTCTAAAACAAGGCATGTGTTTAATGATTAAATACCGACAAGAAATTGGAATCTGAATAGGAACTTAATTGAATTATGGAAGCCTGGAATTAGGAAATACGTATTGAATGCGCTAAATCAGGCTCTATTCACTGATGTTGTTACACACAGAGCCTTACTACAATACGTATTACTAAACCACATATTAAATAGGGAATGTGTTACCACCTGACTGATGTAGCTGATACGAAACCGACATTTTATAATAAGATTGATGTTGTAGTTGAAGTTATGGTAGATATTTTCATTGAGGATACACGTGGATAAAACCGATTTATGTTAGAAAGCCTCTTTCTGTAAGATACAAACTTAATTTGATACTTTATTTTGAATTTCTTTCTTATTATGTTTCGGAGAAATGGAATACAAGAAAGCCTAAAATATCAATAAAAGGCATAACAAATATCAACTTCTAAAAATATTTGATTAATCAAGAAATAAAAAATTGTAGATAATGCAAAAATATCTTTTTTCTTTCTCCTTGCAAAGGTCCAAAATACTTGCCTAATATTAAAGTAGCCATAGGAAATACTGCAGATTTCATTGGAACTGATTTTCTAAATTAACAGTTGATTTTTCGCGAACTCTATGGAAAATTTGTCATCAGCAGTAAAAGAAGTGAAGAAATTTCACGTTTCAAGTACAGCAACTTCCTCTCGATTTAAATAGCACTAGAAGCAACTGACAGCTGTTTTATTACTTAAAACTTTGTATTTTATTGAATAATGCGGCGATATTTCCATTCCACCATTCCACGTCCTACAAAACACTCAATCCAACCCACTCTCTTCTGAGATTGCACTGATTGTGTTCATCATTTTTTGAGAAAAATATACGTTTCATAAGTGGCCATGGATGAAAATGCGGTGGTTGTAATAGATAAGTACGAGCTAAATCGTACTGCATATAAATTCATCTCGGTGGTCTACTTTTCTGACTGTGAACGCCAAAGTATGAGCCACTCTTTAAGCAGTCATTAAATCAGACAACATAAAAGTGCACCTTCTGCAATATTTCGCTTTCAAGGAATGCCAGGATTGTCAATTATCTGTAGCTCGGAAGGTAGTAAACGAGACTTTATGAAGAAAATTAATAGGGATCATCACTCGTGTTACGCTCCAGTTACCCCTGGTAACGCGCCCTTCTGGTGAAAGTACGGCGAGCAATCGTTCATCAACTCGAATGTCGCTGATTGATCATCAACTTCGCAAAGAGAAACCGAAAAGGTCTTCGTAGTCCCAACGAGCTTTTTAAATAGCGACTTTGGCAGCGGAAACGGACATCACAGACCCACGAAGGGCATTAAATCTTAAAGGCGACACGGACCCTACTGGATCTATATCCGAAACGGTGACTACGACGTGACAGGTGGAGAGAGATCGGCCAGATTCCGCGTTACACTTCCCAACCCGCAGATTTCCTAGATGTGGGTTTCAGAGGGGAGCTTCTTCCGCGACCACTACGACCTTGAGATGCTCGCACCTGAGCGACTCCCATAGCAACCCTCCTTTAATCTCCATGGCGACGGAACTCCCGTCTCATCCCCGTAAAAATCCTTCTACCATTTACCGCCTCTCACGGAAAACCATTCGCACGTGTCAGTTTCTATTTTTGCGTCGCGCTAGAGTCTGTCAACCATTATGAAGGTACTACGTATCCCATATATATACGTTGCTTTTTTCATCGGTAGAGAGTGAATACGAGGAAATAATATACGAGTAACAATTCCACCTATGTTTTCAAAATGCTAACATAGTGAAAACAGACTCTGCTCCAGAACTTTAGTAAAAAATGTTATGGAAGAAGACAGTAGTTACCTTGACTTACCAATTTAATTCGTTTCTATTCGAGCTCGAAAAGTTTGTATCTCGAAACCCACTTTTCCATTACACCTTTTTCAGTTTTTCTCAGTTCGTTTTATAGATTAAGTTCGTATTTAGAAATCAAAATGGAATAAGAAAGAAGTTCGCACGTTGAAAAGCTAGTATGTAGAGCAATTCGTAAGTCGAGTAGTCGTACTACCGTTTGCAATAACAGTCATGGAAGAAGACTCATTTATATTTGGAGTCGTTTCTACTACCATATCCTGAAGAATGAAATACTTTTTCGCTCGTATTTTGGTATAGGATAGGGAAGAACCCCCCGTATTATATTTTCTCTGTCTTATACATAGCTGTAAAAACATGAAATCTGATTCTCAATGGTTCTCACAAATTAGTATATTATTCATTTTATCAGGTTAGAACATAAATAAAGAAACTTTTTCCATCAGAAGATCTTTTGGCAGTACTTGAATTGCTTATTATTTAAATTAAGTTAATCGGAATTCTGTGTGAGAACTCCTGATCAGGTGGCAGGATTACCCACTTTTAGGTTACGTATTTCTTTTAACTCTCTTGGTTCAAGTTTTATCATTATTCTATATTCTATAAATAAAAAAAATTAACATTTATTTTATTTGTGTAAATTTATTTTCTATCGATGGATTGAGGCAATTTTTTAATTCCAAAGGGAGGTTATACACAAACTTCGTCATGTAAAAGGTGAAATTAAGCCTAAATTTGTTAGGTACATTTTTATAAAAATGTCGAATAGGAACGTTATAATTCCCATTGCCATTAAAATAATTATAACAGGTATCTGTTCCATTCGTGTCCCAGATTTTGCGTTCTCATCGTACTAAATGTCCCAGTCACTCGAATAGCTGCCTTCAGTGCTGAATCTTAATAAATTAGCTGTCTGTTTGGTTAAGTCGGATTTTTACTTCTGGGCTTTACTCCTCTTATTTTTGCATCTCAGAAATTAATTTTCGTTGGCAAAAGAGGATAAAATGACACTCTATTTTCTAAAGGTTAATCTCTGCGACTAATACGACAAGAACGTGAGCTCAAAATCCACACTGCCTCTTATTTTACTTGTCCGTGTCACGGAGAGGAATGCAAGGTCTAAATGCTATTTATTTGAATGTTAAATCCTGATTTTATAAGAAACATGAAGGAGAGAAAAATAACCCCGGAATAGATACAGAATCCTTCGTCTTATTTTTGTAGGGACAGAATAACTATAGCCTCGTGTATCTTCGATGTTGGATTTAAGAAATGGAAAACAAGACGTGCTCTATGGTGCTAGAGGTAAAAAATGAGGTTCAGATTAAAGACTTTTCCAACTTCTTTTCCTATGTGTACCAGATTCTCTGAAAAAATAGCAATCTGTAAGTTCCATAATGGTTTATTCTAAACAAAGATTTTTCGGGGAATCTGTCATTTATTTCGACGACCTTAGTTAAACTCTAAGATGTATGTGATTATAGATTTTTAGGACTTCGAATAAATAACGCACGTTCTGTCTTAATAAATAAATCGTCATATAACGCCTTAAGCTGTACTCGACGATATAAATTAGAGTTTTCAATTGATAAACAAACCCATGATGCTCATCTAGCTCTCATACATAAATAATTTCCAATTAATTCCGCAATAGAAATTAATTATGCAAGTGATTAAGAAAGAGTTTTCCATGCATTTTATAAGGAAGAGATTCCAGATAATCTTAAGTCGAACTTGAGACGATCTTCAAGAAAAAAATAAAGTCTAATTATTAGCAGGGATTCTCCATTTAATAAGATTCAAGCTTTTAAAGCTGCGTAATCTCCCGGTCTTGGGTTTAAGGCGAACATTCTTAAAAACTCACACACAAATTTTACGTATTAAAATAACTGAATATATTTCTTTCAGGAGACGATAAATACACAATCCTTATATTTATTATCAAAGGGTGAAGATCGTAATATTTATGAGGCAGAGAAACTGCATATTTTCATGCCCTTGAGCGGTATTTTCGGATAGTGTTTGCTGAGCGCACAAATGAGGAGAAACTTTGAAGGCGTTTTCCTCTCTAAGCAAAGTAAACGATGGGAAGCCCACGTTAAATGGTGCGCATCAAGCCAAGATATTCTCTTATCTTTAGTTAGCGCTTCACTAGTATTAATGACCTGGCATCTTCCGCATGAGAGCAAGTCGCATCTTTCTTCATTATGCACCGTCGCGAAAAGAAGGCTCATTCGACTGCATTGACCCAATTTCGGCGAAATTGCGTTGAGGTAGCCTTTGCCTCCTTTCAATGTATGGAGCAATTCGATTAAATTACGGCGAAAATGGCGGTGCCTCAGCTTCTTCTGAGATGGGCCTTTCTAGAAGATGGGAATAATGAGATTATTTAGAAAATAACAGAGCCCGAGGCTGAAAATATAGCCTCTTATCTTGAATTCAAGGTCGGCGGTCTGGAATCTTCCTCCACCTTTCTTCGCATATAGCGTCTTAATTATTAGAGGTTTTCACTCTAAATTGATTCCCCTTCTTCCGATGCTTTTCAATTGATGGATGTTAGTAAGTACATATTTCATGCTTTGTTTATTACATGAATACACAAGCTCTTGCCCTAACCGGGAATCTTCGGCCTTCGCGAAGTCATTTCCGCAGATAGTTTAAGTTATTTATTGCCATGCGACAGTCACAAGTTTACAATAAGAGAGCTGAAAGCGAAGCGCGTTCGCGTCACACATATCTATACAGATATCCGCAAGATCGTATAATTTTACATACCACTACACACACTTTAACACATTAGTGCCTTGCTACGTTTAAGGACTATTACATTATTATATATACCGTGAATAACAGCAATAATACTTGGCTGAATATTCAAATGATAGCAATTCATCTGGAATCGTTGGTTAAATTAATATTTAACGTCAGTCTAGAAAAAAGTACACGGCTTAGTTTGATTTCAAATTTGATTAATATATTTCAGCTATGAAGTTTTAATAAAACTGAAACAGATTATTCTTTAAAGCAGTCAGTACCAAACGGCAGCACTTATAACACTGATGATTCTTTAAAATGTAATTGGCGATACGTGAATAACAGGTTAAATATATTTTAGATGTAAAAAGTAAGAAAAAAGTTCGATTTAAACACGTTAATTGGCAATATGATGTGGTACAGCTTGCCTCATAGGAAGCCTTATAGGCTTCATATGCTTGTTAGCACTTCGCTCGGGCCAAATCATGAGAAAATGAACCTAAGCACCTCAGATATAGAGCGGATATATTTTGTTTATTTTCGTCTTTCCCGCCCTTCGAAAAGTTAAGAGCCTCTGATGTAGAGCTTTAGCGTATTCCTTAGGTTGTGTTTTAACAATGTTGTAAAAAATAGTGTAAATCTTGCAAATCATAAGAAAATATGTGAAACTTTCAAGAGAGAAATTATCGGGATAAGGAAAAATGTTTAATTAGTACGATTAGGCAGGCACATCAAAACTCAAGTAATTCGTAATTTGTCACCTCCGTTCATCCTCACGAAAGAATTAGCTTCTGATGCACATAAAATAACCTTTAAGCCGTTGGTTAAATATCTTTAGTCTACTTGTAGTATGCAGTTTATTTTCTTTTTGCACAGTTAGAATTTCTATATATCTATTAATTCTTATCAAGACTTATTTCGTTGATTATTATTCCGATTCACGGTCATTTTTATTCTGCAGTACGTACAAGTTTGCAAGCCTCAATACGTTTCTAAATAACATTTTGGAATGCAATAACGCGCATGAAATTTTAGAGGACGAAGTGCAACATTGTAGAGGATACACAACTTTTAATTTTACGAATTGATATCTCCTTCGTCCACCGCATTTATTAATCTTAGAGATTACCCGGAGAATCCAGCAATAGCACAACCTTTAAAAATTATGAAAAAAAGGAAGGACATGCAGCTCAATTAATTTCACGTTTGAGACCATTGGAAAGAGACGTGTTTTGGCATCGCAATCTGAGAAAGAATTTCTCATCCGCTTCTCCGGAATGTTCGAGACAATTACATGCTGACCTTTGAGAAGAAGAGCTGCTTCACTGAGATAAACGCGGCAAATCCTTGAAATATCAGCTCAGATACGGCCGGCCTTCTCTGATCCAACCACACAGCTTAAGACATCCAGCCGAGGGCGGTTCCATTAAGTCAATTATCCTAATTGCTCCCGGTTAGGGAAAGATAACTCACTTACGTGGATGGAGATATTGGCATGGCAAGTGACATATAGATGGGACCGTAAATGAATTCTTAGTCTGCGCGCCACTCATTCTACCGTTGCTTCTTCAAATGAAAAATTCTTAAATATATATGAAATTCACGGAGGGCGGGGTAACTTTGTGGAAGTTCAACATATCATAAGTTTTACTTCAACTCAAGCATTCTAAGCATATAAGAGCACAAAGCACAAAGAGTATAAGAATTAATGAGCTCCAAAAAGATTTTATTCCCTGGTTTCTCGAGAAATTTATATTCAGAGCGTCGAACTGAAATTCCAGTTTCCGAACTGATTAAGTACCCTCTATTTAAAGTTAAGTGGTGTCATTGGGAATTGAAATTCTGTAGGGAATAAAAAATGGTTTTTTTCTATTCGAGTTCGGTACAAACTATGGAAAAATATCTGTTCTCTTCAGTTTATGTTTTCGGTTTGGTTCCGGTTCTATGGTCTGATTTTATCCCCAGAAAAAGATAGGCAAAAGTATAAAGCTGAAGGTTTTAACCTTGTTTTCTTTTGGTTTAATAAACCAAAGAGATAATAGGATAAATAATAAGATCTTGGTCTAAAGATATCGCTTAATTGACCTCTTTCGCCTTTGGTGAAAGCGAGTTCGGGTTCTATTTCAAGTGGGGGCGCTATGCTGTTGACCTAGGATCATGAAAATACTGAGAATTGATGAGTATCGTATCCATTTCGGTCTATAAAAGGCAACAGAGCGATATGAGAGTCGATAGACTGACCACAAGCCACCCACCTTACCGAGTAAATGCCACTTAGTAGGGTCATGACCCACGAAGACTGTTGCGTCATGAATTTAAATCCATGGTATATCTTCATTTTTTATGTTAAAATTTTCAAGTAACTATAACTTCTATTGTTTCCAAATACGAAACATATCCATTTGCTTAGAGATAAATTAAGATCGAAATATATACGTGAATGAAGAAAAAGCTACTTAATCAACCATGATTCCTTTTACGGGATTGAGCAAAGATCATAAGTCGACATAAAATACTATGATAAATATAAATATCCTAACAATTATGGTTCGTGGATTCCTTATCCATGAATCCATGTATTTTACTTATATCATGACTGTATTTTTTATCGAAACCTTAGCTCTAAATCAAAAGTTAATATGAATAAATATAGCATTTCCGAGTGTGGCATGTTTGCTATTTTAAAACGGTAAATCCATACATAGAATCATATTCACTGATAAACTCGCAACAATGCACGAATTCATAATAAAGTTAAAGGCTTTCACGATACAATTAATTTATCCATTACCAATATCCGGAACTAAAAAATACTCCACATCTCTTCTCGTGAATATAATTTTACAGTCGTTTCCACGCCCTTCTTGTGTCGATGTTTCCCCCTTGCGACGTATTTTCCCTACCAATCCACACTTGTTGTAAAGATTTTAGGGTTAACAAGCTATGTGACACACAGCACTTGATTTCGCCAATAAAGGGGTAGTATTAATAATGTCTCCATATATCTCGCTGATAATATACGATAGGTTGGGCGAAACAGAGTGTTGAGATACCTCCGTGAAACAGCAATGGAAAGAGTGTCTTGATCCATTTATTTGCGACGGAAATAGCAAATATTTCAAACACGTGCAAAGAAGTCCATTTACACCGATTTTCAGGAAGAAATTTGTCCCTACGCTGGTTTCATGGTGCTCCTGAAAACCCGCGATACAAAGGGATTTTTTTAGCTGGACGTCAAAGGTCCGCAGAAGCGTGCCAGATATATTAAAAAACGAGTTATAGGTGTTCCAAAAGGTTCTCGAGTATTACAGGCTCATGAACCTGTCTCTACAATTATAGGCAACACATGCCCCGACTACCTGTACTGGGATGGGGTGCATTGACTCGAGCGTTGACTAGTTAGGCTGCTATCTCAGCTGAGTAAATTCCCTCACACAATGCGAAATCTGATTATGATTATCGAGTGCTGCAACAACATCTGACATGCAAGCCCAAAACACCTTAGTAACGGCTCTGGCTGCAATCATTTCCAAATACCTATTATTGGAGATGATAGGAAGATGGCTTAATACATATATTAACTTAAATTTGTTATTTGCTCAGATAAAGGCCAATGGAGGAAAAAAGATGCTGAACAAGTAAATACATCCTATTTTTTGTAGCTACAGTAAATATTAAAAGTCATTATTTTTATTATAAAAGTAGACAAGAAAAACAAGGAAGTAGATTTTTCGCAGGAAAAAATCAATTCATTGAAAAGTGACGCAAATGTTCATTTAAAAACGTTCCAAAAGGAAAATCCGCACCTATTAAGACAAATGAATGCTAAAAATAGTAAATACTATATCGGTTATAATGGGCTCAATTTAGTAGAAGATAGTTAAATGTTCTAGTCTAAAATACATGGAATTACAGTGAGTACTATATTTTATGATATGCAAGATATCTCTAGTTATTTTCTTATTTTCTTTGGCAATCGTTGATCTAATATCTGTAATTTTATTCTGGCTATATGATATTCAAACAGAAAGCGTTATGAAATTGCTATGCTTAGAGGATTATAAAAGACAGATTCAGAGAAAATACATACTCTTGCAGAGGACGCAATCGGTGTTATGTATCCCCGTTGCTGCTTCAGCCGATCCAACAATGCGCGCAAAATAAGAGAAATCTATGCTAAGACAATTCTTTTTATGGACTCATCCTTTCCTCGAACAGTACGCGATTACAGACTAAGGAATCAAATGCTCGATGTCTATAACCCCTGGCATACGCCGAAAAACGGCTTGCAAAGTATTAATGTAGAAGTAAATGTATGCGTTTCTCGTGATTCTTTTCGTTTATTGATTACTTTATTTATAAATTTATAAAATGTTTATAAATTTATAAAAGATTTATATTTCATATTTATGAATCTCGTATGTTAAATACTATCCTTAGTAATCGCAATATAAAAATGGTACAAAACCTCAGAGGTTAACGGTTGCTATAACTTTTTAAAAAGGAAGTTGATGTTTGGACGTGGAAGAGAAAGAAGAAACAGCTCCATGTTATTGAAATTTTAATGAATTTTTAAAAAGTCTTCTATGATATAATTTCAGAAGAGCGGTAGAAAATTATGACGCCTGAGAGGAATGGAAAATCCTGCCACTGAATATTTTACATTTCCCCTGCTTTCTTCTCCTCCCTTAATATCCGTATAACCCTTTTTATTCTTCAGATCAAGCTTATCAGCAGAAGGCTTTGACAACGCGTTGCTCTCCTACCTTCTAATTTCCATTCCGTTACCTCTTTGATCATGCTTTCTTGTCTCATATGTTGACCCATCCCGGTAGTATAATTTGATTACTAGTTAGACCAAGGCAAGCTGTGACTCGCGAGCCACAAGCGGCTCTTTGAGTATTTTAATGCGACTTTGAAGTCAAATTGAAAGTGAAGATAAAAGTATTTTCAGCTTGTTTTCTGACAGGAATTACGGTGGATGCAGGAAGAGCGGCCTTGTTACTAATAACAACTTTGGGCCGAGTCGTGTCTCATGAGGAAGTCGAGCCGTAAATTGAGTGCGACTGCTTACAAACCAAGCGCACAATATTCCTGGAAATGTAAGCTCAAACAGTTTGAAGGAAACGAGAGGAAGTTTGTCGTGAAAATTTCCCCATTTTAAACTCTCCTGATAAATATACTTAATGACACTCTTTGCCTTAAATTTTCCTCATACGTAAGTCTGTACCTTCTTAATTTATTTTTGGATAGTTTTTAGATTAAAGCTCTTCCTCCTAAAAATTTGCCCATCGAAGTGTAATTCAATATTTTTATTTATGCAATGTATTCATAAATTGTAATTGCATTCTTCCTCAGCACTAGCTATGCATCTGATTTCACTCTTCCTTTACTTCTTCTAAGCAACCAATGTGTTCTAAGCGCACTCATATCGATCTAAGCATACTCAACGCATTCTAACGAGGTAAAAGAATACTCTTCATTCTTTATGATTTTCCCTCACGAGGATGATCGTTTCTCTTTAAAAATACTATAATATACAATAAAACATACATTAATACACCTCTATAGAAGTAGGTTTGTCTACGTGAGTTGTAGACGGACTTACTTTCATCGTTTCCCCGCTTCAAGCACACCATGTTTATAATTAGGTAGATGATACACCTCATTTCAAGCCGTCCAGACGCTATCGTCAAAATATATTTTTTCCCCTTTGAAAACCATTGCCAATTTGAATCCTTTGCCAAATCTTGATTTATCAATTAATAAAAAACGTGGACAAAATTAAATTTTAGCTAAAATAAATTTACCCTTGACTAAGCCTAAGTATAGGGTAATACTTATGTACCTATACAAGAATTAAACAAAAATCCTGTTGTGATACCCTCTGAATGCTTAAGTTGAATATATTACTTCTTCTTGAGTTACATTTTCGTCTAAGCACTATTCATCGAAATATCCTCAACTAACTACAGCTACAGCAGCATATCTTTTTCTAGTTAAGACAAAATAGTCATCTATACAGGACCTAGATTCTATCAAATAATACCTAAGTTGAAATAAAAAATAAGTCATTTCCCATAACTCTGCGAGGTACTTGTCCCATTTTTCCCCTTTAACCGATGGGATACGTCCTGTTTTCCGTTTTTGCGATATAGTGAGTTAATGAGTATAGTCAGCTAATTCTAATTCTCTACA
Organism: Pachydiplax longipennis; assembly: GCA_036926295.1. Lineage (NCBI taxonomy): Eukaryota > Metazoa > Arthropoda > Insecta > Odonata > Libellulidae > Pachydiplax > Pachydiplax longipennis. Next base: position 18,891,489 of record JAVFKF010000012.1, read on the forward strand.
TAATGGTTTATTCACTTAAATACTACAGAAAAGCGAGACATATTCTAGTGGATACAAATTTGTATATGAATATTTTCGTTAATATTTACACATTAAGTCTTTCATTCTGCTGAGGATATAAATATGTAGATGAGTGCTTCTAATGTACAGAGAAACTGAAATGCGTGCTCTTGCACGTGCTCAGAGGCTAAAAATACGTTTAGAAGGGAATTACATTCTACTCATGCAATAGAATATAGTGAGACTTGAAGCCACCTATGCATAAAAAACAGACGTCGGATGGTGGCGATAACATTAGATTTATATTAAACAGCAAGATTGAAGCGATGAATAACGAACATATTGTGAGATAAGAGAAAAATCCATAAGTTTTCTTCAAAAATAGCTACAAATATATCATTTAATCTTTCATACAGTTTTTAGTTATTAGTATTTGAGATAACTTAGCGAGAAATACCATTTAACTACGAAGGATGATGTATTCAAAGAGTTCTATAGATAAATCCTAAGACAGAGATGAAGCGACCATCAGTCCAAACACTACCTTATCTGTCTTTCTCTATGGCTTTTATTCACTCTCAGTAGTAACTTGCTCAAGTATGTATCTTGTTTATCAGTCTCGGAATAGACTACACTGAAAATAAAACTAAATTAAAATTTTGAATTCACGTTCACCTAATAAATAATTCCATTTCTTTTCTACGTACATTTTGAATGTATATAATATACCGCTCAAATGCAGCATGACGGTTTCTCATGTGGCCTAGTGGGTCTATTTTTGATTCGTTGGTAGACACATTTAGCCTTACGAGAAATCAGGTTGCCCATTTCTAACCTCGAGGCTTTACAGAAAAACTCAACTAAAACGTTCCCACTAAATAAATATAATAATGAAGTTAAAGCTTCTAGTGTGATTTATATTATAAAATTAATATCGTCTTAATTACGAAGATAATGGATCTAAGAAGGCTCTAACATATGACACAATGTAAATTTTAATAAATCCCAAGAGTAATTTTTTGAAACAACCTTAAATGGAGATAGAATTGAAAAATATTATAAGAGTTTATGGGCATAAATACTTTATAGAATCTAACGAAAAAATTTCCAAAACAAGAAAATACCAACAAAAGAACGCTTGAAGAACTGCATAAATGTATGTACGGGTAGTAATAGTTAAAATATACCAAAACATTAACCTTTCAACTTAAACAGATAATTCTGAAATATAAATTCATAAATCATCTTTATGTAGCAACATACAGCCGCATTTGCTAAAAATTAATCCATAAATCATTCAATTAAGATGATACACTACGTTGAAAAAAGATATTTAGTATTTAGAAGAGGCAAAGATACCACAAGACTCGTTAAGCCCAAGACCACAAAACTAGTTGAGCCGATATTCAGCTATTCTCAACAACATAACGGCTTTAAGTTTCAAAATTTCATCGTCAATTAGGACGCCAAACATTTATCATCATTTTCGATGTCTTTCTGCCAGATTTCTTCTCTGCCTTGATAAATAGCGCAAAACGTTTTTACCGACCGAAAACCTCCATTTTCGACTTGAACTTACACTCGGTATGGATTGCGCATTTCTCGGCAAATTGAGGATTAAATCTCATGCGGGCGATTATCTAATTTGGTCAAAGCTTCATGGTACGTTTCCTTTGTGTTATATGTCTTAATAAACTATTTTATTTAGAATAAAAGACGATTGTAAATGAGTTTTTTCTATGGAATACATTTTAAGTTTTAAGCCTTATCCTTATTAGGTGGAATCGAAGGTTAAAATTTTTATTCTCTTTCAGGAAGAGAAGATGATGTAGTGAAACGGTGGACAAGAAAACGCGACCAATTTTAGAAAATTTGGCAATGTGTACCATGAGTTTATAACGTAGATTAAGCTTTTCGCATAATAAAATAAGAATAAATATATGAAATAATCGCGCATGAGATATCGTGTATGGTAAGTCAAACAGAACCAGAGTTTCAAGTTGAAAAATGTGGCTTTCGAGAAATATAAATTTTTTTAAAATTATGAGATTAATAAGGAGTAAAATTGATCATTTCCATCCTTAAGAAATATAGGCTCTACGTAGCTAAGAGGTAGCTTTTTCTCAGCGTGAATATGTTGATATTTTATTCCTAGCCAGATTTAGCGTTATATATGTCTTATGATGAAGCTTGGAGACTTAAATACATTTCAAATACATTAAGGAATTTTAATTTCTTGCGTTCTTGAAAGTCGTAAAGCTTCAAGTGTTTTCTTTGGGAAATTCGTGGTTATTCACATTTCTAGAAGCATTTAAAAAATGAAAGTTTTACCTTTCATTGCCGTTAATAATTTCTTGTTTATTCAAAAAAACTTTTAATCATATTAAGGAATATTTCAAATATTTTATTTATATTATTAATTACTGCGTAGTTTCACGAACGTGAGCTATGAAGGATAGTTTTCAAGGCATCCGTTTTTTTCTACATAAGCTTCCAATAATAGCTTAAATCTCTAATTTCGTAGTACATATGCCATTAATATTCTATACATATTCTATCGTTTAATTTTAATGTTTTACGGCGTAACGAAAATATTCAATTTCATACATACGTTCATTCTACTTCAATTTGAAGCTTCAAGTGAAGCTAGTAGATATAAGGTTTAGTTGCCGCGAACATTGCATTAATGTAACTATCTAAAGAGAAAAAAGGTTGGAAGATACTGCGATATAATAGTTACATTTTTCATAAATTTTAGAAATTTTATTTAACTTTTATTAACATTTTCTTTTATTTTCTAAGACGATATTTTGAAATTCGTAAAAGGAATATCTAATGTTTACCTTATCTTGCCTATGACCCTGAAAGAATTACTTATTTTCCAATCCTCAAAACACCGTCATATGATCTGCATATTCAATCGTGAATGAGTTTTTCCAGACGTTATTTTTCCATTAAAAACACTTTTCCTTGCTTAAGAGTTTAAGGCGTTCCATTTACCTTCGCTGGAACTGACATACGCTAGAAAATAAATTAGAGGCAACCTATCAGTTCATTTGCGACTAAATCTCATTTGTTTTCAAATCTCCATTGTGAATTCGATTGCTTGAGAAAACACGCTCGAGGAAAATCAACATTGCGCCTCTGTATCGCGTAATTTATTTAAAAGTAATTTATTCTCCTGTCTCTCAACCACGCCTGCAATTAGTCGCGAAGAAGCAATATCTGTGACAAGTCAAAACAAAACTCTCGAACGACACTTGAGGTCACGCGTCCGTAAAATTAAACCGGAAAAAGTAAGCTTAGAGTGTACTATTGCTCAAATCCCACGCGAAGGATTTCGCTATTTTAACACGCTTCCCACGCCGTATTCTAAGATTCCCGTCGTCCCACTACTCTTACTATATATCATGAGACAACATCTCCATCCTTTCCTTCAAAGTCAAAGCGATCCTTTCGCAAGGCTTTCCTCGGATTATTTTAATGCCGTTCCATGTACTTGAATTAAAATAGAGGTCGACATAAATACTTAATCGGAAAATCTACTTTCCTTTGTATACCGTAATCCATGACAGCATTATATTAACGCGCACTCTGTAAATATGCATAGATTTCTTACTTCTTTACAGGCTTCGATTTTAATCTATTGAAGAGAGCTATAAATTAAAATGCAATTGCCTTTACTTCGAGGAACCTAACTATATCTTATTATGCAGTAAGATCCAATTAAGAAGCTTTTCAGAGTACTAAGCTAAAATCCAGTCTTTGCTGGATAGCGTTATAACCGGGTTTTGTAATGCCGGTAGCATGAGATGATATTTTTGAAGAATAGTCTGCTTTTCTCCCAAAGAGAGCGTCGTAGTTGGTAAATTTTAGTCAATGTTTTCGGTCAGTTTACAATGAAGCATATTTTACCAGATAGGCAATAAGGGGAGGTTAGGTACGATTTTTTCTTAACAGCAGTGATGAGTGGTGATCCCTCCGAGACTACAACCAATGACTTACTCCTTTTCTAGTTTTTTCGATATGTTTACATCTTAATATTGTGACGAAAGGAAACACCAAAATCGACTGTTTAATCTACCGTATTTTCCGGCGTATAAGACGACTTTTTCACACAGGGAAATCTTCTCTAAAGTCGAGAGTCTTATATGGCGGGTGCTGAGTCGGACTGGAGAATCAGTGGTCGCCGCATATGGTGGCGAGAGCTCAAAAACGGCCGCGGCAACCGTATAATAGCAGAAAAGCGTTTGAATTTAAATTACCACATTGAAATCGAATCTGATGTTTTTTAATTTTTGTTTGCTGTGCCAGAAAATACAGTACGTTCTGCCTTCACAAAAAAAGCGATAGGAAATATCTCACTCTATATCAGTGCTGGTAATGGCTCCGACAATTGAAGAAAGATTACTCCGCTCCGCGATATCTTCATTTTTATTTTTCAAAAAAGTAGTAATTTCAAAGAAGAAATTCGCAATAAAACCAAACACAAAAATAATCCAGCGACTCCATACAACCTAAAGAAGTATGAAAGCTGTATGCTTGAATTCATAAGAAGAGACAGAAAACGTAACGCATGGGTGAGGATGATGACAGGAGTGACAGACATCGTAGGTAAAATAAGATCACTGAAATGGATGTGGGCAGGCCAAGAAGCGAGAAGAAGCGATAATTATTAGCAGTTCTCAACTGAATACCAAGAGATTTAAAGAGACCAAATAAACGACCAAGGAGTTGATTGAACAGAAGCATCAAATAAATTGCTGCCACATAACAAAGATAGGCTCACAATAGAGAAAATTACAAAACTCTTGTGTTGGCCTGCACTCGACTTGATGATAATTATCTCATTAAATGAGATAATAATTTTGAAAATTATTTCATCAGGGAAATATTCGATGTTTAAAAATCATATATTCTGTATTTTCTGTTTTCTGTACGTAAATACTGTACGATTATTTTTATACGGAGTTATAACAAGCACCCTAATTATAGCTACACATTTGGAAAAAATATTAACCCTTCGATACTGTTTACGATGACACTTAGTAGCGGTCATTTACCGACTGATGTAAACAAATATATTTCAACAGCTGTATTTTTAAAGAAAACTTGTTTCCAATTTCGAAGGGAATTCAATTCAACAGTAATTCAAATGAAACGCATTTCCGGTAGTCTTCAAACAAGATCTGATATTGGCGGTATAAGATGCAGGTTATATTTCTGTGTATATCTTTGCGAGAAAAACCAAATTCTTACAAGCAGAAAACACGGAAATTATAAAAAAATCCATTATTAATCGTTGGATGATTGAAGGTATTCTTAGGCGAAGTAGATAGCCTGCGTATATCATGAATAATTACTCCATTGCCATGGAAGTTGAAAACCTGAGCATTTTAATCCTCTAGTGAAGACCATTTTCAACATTTCTGCGCCATCATCCGAAGCTCGTGCTAGAAAAAGGCTGAACACCACTGCCCTACTCTAGCTCTACGATTCTAGAAGAATAATTGGCAATGGTTTTATTTCCTCTATTTCCACTTCCTACTTCCTTCTGTATTTAACTATGCACTTAAGACACTTGAACTAGGCACGGCCAAGAGAAAGAGGTCTCAATGCCAGTACCCTCACCTTTCCCCTTTGTACAGCGATTCATTCTTCTCCATGCGTGCAAATTTACATCATACGTCTTTGCCTATAAAGTGATCAGATATTAAAAATATAATTTAGCATACAAACAGTATTGTCACGCGACACAAGGCTGAATAATCAGTTTTAATAAATCTCGTCTCCGACCTATATGATTTCCGCGTTTTATCATGGGCAACGCATCTCACAATACTATGACACATTAGGAATCTGATTGGGTAATTTATTTTTGTGATCGCATATTATCCCATGGAAATGCTTCATGAGATCAGCTATCTATCCATCTATATCTTCCGTCACGAACGTAAGTCATAGATATAAAGTTATTCAAATCTTTTTCCCCCTCTATTAATATAACATGGCAATAATAATACCAATACACTCATTGCAAACAGATATTTGTCTCATGAAAACGCCTTCTTTAATTGTAATCATAATTCATAATGTAAAACATCCTGCCTCCCGGTTAAACTGATAATGTGAGCTTTTTGTTTCGTTGAGCTAATAATTATTCTATAATTAAAATTTTAAGTCAGATGTATACATTGCACATAAAAGAAGTCGATAAATTTTCAGCTTAAAAACGCTGATACATCAAATTCGCATGTTAAATTTTTGTAAAAATTACCGAAGCATTCATTACTTGACGTTATGATACGCTCGGATTTCATAAACAATCATAAACACAAAAGTCAGCTATGAGGTTTGGTAAGCATTTTATAGACTTTTCAGCATACGAGACTTCTCAGCATACACTCATACCTATCTTACTTACAACTGATTCTTACTCATAGATCGTTAGCAACCAAGGATCAATGAAAGTAAGTGTGTAAAATAATTTATCATTCATACGGCGTACGCATCCCTGAATCAATGCACTCATACCTTGAGCGCCGATAGATCATATCAAAGAATGATCGTGATTTTAATGTTTAATTTGGTGTTCATGGATACTCTCCAATCCGAGGAGTAAGTTCTGATTGAAAAAAATAAGAGAGATAAGTAGAGGTCCATTCCTATTGATCTGATATCCCCCGTGGATTGTCCTAAAAGAATTTTTTACTTCGAAATGAAGGTTAATATTGGAAATCATTTGAGATATTATAAATATAAATATATTTTCGCGAATTTAAAATAGCAAAATCTTAATCGTGTAAATAATTGCTTTGCTAGAACAAGCAAGCTGTGGAAACTTATTAGCTTATAAAGCTTCGCAAACCTGAAACTTTAATTTCCGGAAAAAAATTTACATAAGCAGGATTCAAACCACAGAGGATAAACTTCTGGATTGATCTTTGGAAACCTGAGCCAGTCACTCTAACTACTCGGCCATTTTGAAGATGATGAAACACCAAGGTTATAATCTAACTAAAATGCTGATTAAGTTAAGTTAAACTGCATGCTAGATAACGACAGACAATATGACAGTTACATTTAAATATTGTCAAACTTGAATATTATAATTCAACAGTATATATTTACAAATAGAATAATCTATGCTTTCGATGTTTTGAACATGTATTTTTTTATTTTAAATGTATGTACATACTAAACATCAAAAACATTTCTTGGTTACCTGATCCTTAAGTTCAAGTGAAATGAAGAGGGATCAGATATACATATTTCATGTTAAATTTGGCCCCGTCATTATTGAGGGCGGAATTTACTAGTTCTTGATAATCAGTCACCTTCCATTGTTTAATTTAGCTTGCCGAAATGAAATAGGAATAGCTAATTAAATCGAATGTGTAATTTTCGCCTCTTTATTATTATTTTTAAGCAAACATTGTATTTTGGATAGAAAAATTAATAGAGGTATTAGCAGAGTGCAGATATTTACAGTCAGCAGTGTAGTTAGGAGTGAATAGGCAATACTGTAGCAGTAATAATTTGTAGTGGAGATCAGTTTATTATTCTGATAGCCTAGTCTGTTTATCACACAATGCAGTTAACTAGGATCTCTCAATAAGAAATTCGAGATGGCGAAACTCTATCAACATGTATGGTATACAGCGAACAAATCTTGACTGCAATGCCTCCTTAACTAGCAATTCTAGACAAACAGAACGCGGAGATCGACTCTCTGGCAACCATAATCTGGCTGGAATTTTCCATCCACCCACACCACTCCCCCACACTCTTACATGAGGATACATTTTCTCAAATGCTCTACGACCCACATCCCTCGTTTCCTCCTCCAACAACTTGAAAATTACAATAATGACAATCAGTGACTCCTACGTTGTGTGTTGGGTTATCCATGGAAATCAAATCCTTTCTCTACTTTTATGTGAATGCGATGTATTTCTTTCATGGGTAGACCCGAGGCATATGTACATTTTATAAACTAGTTCAATCGTAACCTTTATATTTACAAAATATCATAATAATACTATTGCATTTATTTCACTTTTACAGATAATACAAACTTATGAAAAATTTACAAATATAGAAATTATGCATCCCAGAGGAATTTTGTTAAGACTGGAGCTAAATAATCCGCCCCCACAGCCGGTCATAAATGAAAAGTATATACATACAAAATATGAGAAAACAGAATTAAAAAATTAAAGAAAGAAATATCTTTCATTTAATAAAAATTTATACGTTATGTTGCTGAAACAGATATTCCTTCAATTGACATTACATACCCTTTCCTTGGGAGAGAAAAACTTTTCTTTGGCAATAGGGAGAACAACTTACGAAAAGAGCTACATAAGTATAAAACATTATTTATCTGAATAATCGCCTAAGAGATTCCTAAAAAATTTCTTTTATATAAAAATTCTTATTACATAAAAACAAAGAGATAATAAATGAAAGAAACGGACGATTAATAGAAAACAGATATGCTCAGCTTCTATTTTTAGCAGCAGTAGATTTTAAGGCAAAAGAAAATGGAAGAGTAAGTAATTTTTGCAATCTTTTAAATTTAATTTGCCATTAATTCTCCATCAAATCTCCTTATGAAAAGATTTTTAGAATTTTTCAAGCGGACCCAGTTTAAAACTACTGTGCCATCCACATCATCAAGGCATCGTTTAAAATACATTACTGTACGAATATCATTTGCCTGAATGGCGCTGTTGCGACATTTTCATTGAAAAAATGTTGGACAAAACGAATAAATATGCTATTTTCCCAGAAACTTACTCGCGGGAAAGTTTGTGGGACCCAACCTAACCCTACCTGAATTTAGCCAAAACTAAATGGCAACTACATTTTTCGCCGAGTTTGTCGTAATTTCTCGACTTTCTCATCAATTCCTTTCCAGTACTTACCTGTAAAAGGATTATTCTAAAAAAAAATGACTTGAAGCAATTCCTTTAATCTCTCATTCCTATAATTGAAGAATTAGAAGCATACAAAGAAACGAAACCGAAAAAAATCCCGTTCTTCTTTGAGAAATATACTTTTTTGTTTTCCCTGCGATGTTTAGCATTCAAACCCGAAATTAATAGTGCTGTACTTTTTGGCACCACATTAACTATCCAATACCATAAAACTTTATGTTTCAATGAGGATTTTCAACCGCGTGCGCTTTTTCCCCTTGAACCGTATATACAATAATAGAGTTCGAATAGTGTGTCACATGATAAACGCTGAAAAATTTCCTTACGGCCCACATGGTAGTGTACTACCGAGTGTGCTTTATTTTGGGATAGTGTGAATTTGTATGTGTATGATTTAAATAAGTACAAATTGAATATGGAATAGTTTGGTACGAGTATATACGTTCGCTAGTGAGAGTATTACCATCAACAGCATCTATTTCTACTGGGAGTGGATGTAGGCGCATCTTAACGTTAATTAGGAATTGTTAGGCCATATCAATCACTATATGACTGAAAATGCTCTGAATTTGTAATGATGTACGCCATTATGCTATGGTTGCAAGTCTCTTCGAATTATACAAGAGTATAAATACAATGATACCTCGGCTAATGGAGATATTTCATTCGAAATTGCCTTCGCAAATCTTAAGATATCCAAAAACGCTAAAAGAAAAACCCGCGAATCGAAACAATGGACGATTGGCAATAATCAATTTGTATGGATCATTTTTCATCGAATCGTGTTTAAATTCAATGCTGCCACCATAGCGTTTTCCACATCATGTGTGGCAGAATAATCTGCCATATAGTGTATAAATTCGCCATTTAGAGGATAAAATAAGATTAAAATGAGGGAAGTGGAAATATTTCCTGTAAATTACTTATTCAGGAAGTATCACTCTAGCATACTCTAATGAAAGATTGGACCAAGTTTTGGATGAGATAATGAATCTATAAATGTGGATCCTATTTTCAGCTTATTTCACCTTTATATATTTTTACCTTTGAATAAGGTAAGTACCACAAGCGCCTGGTCAGGCGAGTGAAGAAACACATCAATTAAAAAAGAAATTATAAAAACACAGAAATTAATTTTAAGAGTACATGTTGCCGATATTTTCTCTAGACTTTCTTGAACAACTATAATGGAGGATTTCTAACTTATATTTGGCATTAGAGTTTCTCTTTCTCTAACCATATCTTGATTAACGGGATACTCCTATTTGTCTTTTGGCTCAGGATAGATAGAATCAGGTGCCAGGATTTTTTATGACGGTTATGTATGTAAGGTACTGAAGCACGGATAATGCTGAATGATGACATCCATTACAGTCACTCTTTTGAATGCTACAAAAAGTTTAACTCATAGAGCCGCACCTTCGTGGATTTGTTCCATTCAAAGCATTTCGGTTCCGTGAGGAAAGCGAGGGAAAATTACCTAGTCTTGCGTATTCGCCTTATTCTATCTTCGAGCTTTTTCGTTAGTGAAGATGGAGTAGTCGAGGACCCAACCAGCCTTCAGGATGTATATGCATTTACGTGAATCCGCAGGAAATCTTATAGCTTTTTATATTTCTACTGCATTATTACTAGCGATATAGGTCACCTGCGAATAAAAAACTTCTGGTGTTTCCAACGTCCCGTGTATTTGTGGTATCTAAATCATGATAAAGTCTCGTATATTCGTATATTCCTCATATCTAGCAACTATTATGCGTACAGCGGGCTAATATATCGGCCCCTGAGGTATGCGCTAAAACTACCACAGGCCCTATCTTTTCAAACTAAAAAGCTCTCTTCTATGAGAATGTATTGTATTTTGGAACATTTATCTCTTACCTCCGCTAATAATTCTCGTTTATGAAAGAAAATCTAGCGATAATCCCTTCACCTATTAAGTTATTTCCTTAGTAGTTTATCTTTAGTATTTCAAAGTGGCTCTCTGGCTGTTTTTGCATCTATACCCCCTGATGGAGGAAGTAAGAGGTATTAAATCTTAAAACAACCCAAAGAAATCCTTTATATCTTTAGGTGAGTGTATGAAAGATGAAAATAATTCTCTGTGAAAAATCGAAGCACAAGCATACCCAATGGTATTTATTATAATTTATCGAAACAAGCGTTCTTCTCCGGGTAATCTCTGAGTGCCTCGGGCACTCGATAGTACGTCCCCACGGACTCGCGTGATTAGATGATTTGCTGTGAGAAGCATTGGAGTGATAAGGATTGCTGCTCTCTTGTTTTCGTCCTTCCCGAAGTAGGTCAATAGGTCTGTGTTTATGCTCTGTGATGAGTAATCAAGTGCCCCAGCGGACCGACAACCAGCAAGTGCATCTGTAGTTATTCGTGCTCACCGCGACTAATTAAGGCGTGACTATGCTCACCGTTTAACTCATCGTTTAACCACCAAAACATCGTTTACCTTCAACGTACTAATTAATGTTATGATTAAAGACAAATTCTTCAAACATCTACGGGACAAAAAAATAATTCTCTTTTTATAATCGTACTCTATACATAATCCAAACGCTTGGAGCGTAACTACGTGATGAGAAAACATGAAAGAACAAGACAAAGACGAACTTTTGCCAACTATAACATTTTGGTTACTGAATGTTTGCATTTTCTTTGTTCCTTCAATTTTTAATATAGATAATCAATTCAATGGGTGGTAACTTCGTGGAAGTTAATCACGATGGAAGGAAAATACACGCATTAATTTTTTTCTTGTTTCGTTTGGATGGATACCGTTTCTTTACAAATTTGCAAAACACCAAAAGAAAATACTATTGGTAACCTGTTTCGAAGCAGTTTAAAGTGGCGTTAGTTGGTTCGAAACTAGTAACCGCCCAATTTCTCCTCTGAATGAAGTTGAGCAGATTCGTATATAGGAATATAGGATCGTTAATATTGATAAAATATTCCAAAGGTTTTCAGCAATTGCAGAATAATAATGTTTCTGATCCACCCTATAATTTCTGAAAGTTCTCAATTCATTGACATTTACAAATAAGCGAACGACTATTTCCTTGTGTTTGGTAGCTTGAGACTTAGGGATACACTAGGGTACCCCTTTAATGAACCTTATGAGCATGAAAACCATTAAACTTTTACCATCATTTTCCGTAAAAGAATGTATTTCCATTATCCTCTCGTCCTTAATCTATCGCTAATACTTACTCTTTTCGTGCCATCATTGATTATATAAACATGACTACATTCAGAAGCTTACGAAATTCCTCAACCTACGTCACACAGTCAGCGAAATACGTCTCTCGCGAAAAAGATTCGCCAATTCCAAAAATTTGCGATTCAACGTGTGAGGCCGTTCGTGATTTCCGTACTCAGCCTCTGGTCCTGCCGCCATCTGCCACGCATTGCGAACAAGCCGCCCTTGGCTCTTCCCAGGATGACATTCTATTTAATACGCTCCGGAATCCCAAGGACTCCTCTGTATTAGAGACGCACTTTTTTAAAACACACTGCCAAGGTCCCCCTTGTACACCCACTCGCTGTTTACTTCGCATTATCTATCTGCAAACACATCGCGAAAACGGAATAAAAACGGATTCGTATGAATTATGAATGCAATGACGTATTTGGAGAAAGCATGCGAAGGCTGACCATTTTCAGGAATACCAGATTTTGGTAGGTTCTCCGCGGGATACTTAGATTAGATATCCGATAAGCCGAGCATAAATAATTATAGGCCTCCATCATTGGGAATTATAACTTTTCATTGATTAGATAGTAAATATATAAGGTTGGTTGAACAACGATGCCTTTTAGAAATTATAGAAAATTTAGATAGAATCAAGCGGCAGAGAAGTTATAATAAACATGAAAATGTATACATATTTTGCTCACATACTTGGTAAATCGCAAACAGGAGTCTTAAAAGTCTTCATTTCCTGTAGTCCGTTATGTTGATAAAAAATATATATAATGTACGTAAGTGCAAAAGGAAAGAAGAAGGAAACTATTAGGAGAGGATGTAAAAACCTATGGTAGATTGTATAATCTTAGGAAAAATCCATAGCAGGAAACCACATAGAAGGGGTGTGAAAGCCTCTGAAAACCCGTGAAAACCTACTGATGGTACAAGCTGAAAGATGTCATGGAAAACGGTGTATATTGAAATCACCAAAGAAAATCTATAACGAATATTATATAATATAAAGCCAATAACTGGACAACTTGCAATTATTCAGTTATAAAGAGAAAACAAAGAAATATCAAAGAAATCAGAGCTTTAAAAATGCTACAAATATATTCAATTAGATAAATAAATTAAAGTAGGAGTAAATAGATCAGATTTAATAAATCCACAGCACATCACCAACCATTATGTTACGAATCAATATGAAATACAAAATAAGGCCCTGAGAGTATATTCATTCAACGTTCTTCTCTATCACTTAAAGAAGTGACTACTATTTCCTTATTCTGACCGAAATAATTTTAAAATCAAATTCAAGCCCTATGATATCTCCCAATTTGTTAAACCTAACTCCCATTTCTTCGAGTATAACCACTCGGGTTGTGTCACCGAATTTCTATCCATAAACTTATGAGTAAATCTAATGCCTGTTGAGTGTAAAGCATGCAACTGAACTACACCCCGATGATTTGACTACGTCGCCGTAATAGCTTTGATGTTTGATTTACGGAGGCCACTCGCGATTCGTATCAGCGCATATCAAGTATGCATTGCAGCTCCTCCCTCAAGACCAATTCGTTTTCCCAGCGGATGTTGCAGCGTCAGCGGGTAATCTCACGTTGTTCAGCAGCCGATTCACACACGCTGAGCGGAAGTTGAAAGCGGAAGACTCAGATCTATGGAACCGCGTCAGTTCCAGGAGGCATGCACATTAGGGTGGATCGAAAAAACTTTTTTTTCGAAATCGATATGCGGCTAGTGCTTAAAGTTTGTGGTTGGTGGTCCTTATAAACCATGAGAAATTTCAGCTCGATCGAAATATGTCCTGAGGCTGCGAAATTTAGTCGAAATTTTCAATTTTTGTGAAAAAATGTCAAAAATTCGCAATTTTTCTGATGATTTTTCGATGTTTCTGAAGTGATTTAATGGCAAAATATTACATGTATTGCTTGTATGTTGCTTAGTGATTAACAATTTACTGAGTTTGAATGAGGAAAATTGATTTCTTAGTTCGCCAAAATTTGTCAAAAAACGCCAAATATACAGAGATGTTACGGATGTTGGGTAGGCAATAACCTGCTGCAGTAACTCGACCCCACCGACTTAAATTTATGAACAATGATAAGATAGTGGGAAAAGAAGTAATTTTCAGCACTTATTTCATTGAATAATAGACTACCCAGCACTCACCACGAGGGGGTGGTTGCAATCGAGTGCCGACCTCTCACCCACCTTGGTAGGCTGTCCCATTTGGGCTTTGAAGTCTGCTTTTGTACCAAAACTCAATAATATTTTTCTGCTCTTCAATCGAAGTCTAATTTAGCCATCTCGGGATTCATAACTACATACAACAGTTGATGTAGCAGTTATATCCTTGACGCACCGTTCCTCTCCCTAGATACGGCACGGCAGGTAAAACAGTCTGCAGTTTTCCTAGGGATTCATCTCTTCCAGTAGCGATAAGTCTTCATTTGTTAGTAAGTGTGCTACTGGAGGTGATGTTATTTCTTCTTTTCTCCAGTGCACTAAATCTGTATAATCTTTGGCTTAAAAGTTGATCACTGGGGGTGCAAACTTTCTAATGGAGTTAACTGGTTGGCTTTGGATTTTTCTAGCTTTCAGGATCTTCTTTGCAGCGTTTTTACGCACATTTCAGCGACTATCTAAACATACCAACTCGTATGTTTTCTGGATGCCCCCAGAAAGCATGATTTCGAAGATGATCATATAGATAAATCTTTAGCAACGTTAGCAATGTCTTTCAAGGAGATTTCCTGTCCAAAGTAACTTTTTTTCGCTTGAACGTAATTAAAACACCGAATGACACTCAAAAAGTTGGTAACTGCTTTTCATTAGATCCTCCGATTCCCCTAAAATATCGAATATCGCTGACTTCATCTGCCCTCAAGGCTAGGGTGGCATTTTTACGGAGTATTGTCCAGCACACTATGAACACAAATATTTCCTGTTTTCACAGCTATCAATCCACAGATTTGCAAGATTCAACAGTAGTTTTAGACACGTCTATTGCAATAACACTTGTATTACGTAGACTTATAATTCGCGCAAACCGTCACGTTTCAGTGCTCTGTCCGGAGAGACTGACACCCATACTGGTAGTGTCAATATTGCAACCACCTCCTCGCTAGTACTTGATTATTCGATTAACTAAGAGCTGCAATTTACTTCATTTCCTACTATCTTATCATTGATCATAAATTTAAGTCGGTGGGGTCGAGTTACTGCAGCAGGTTATTGCCTACCCAACATCCGTAACATCTCTGTATATTTGGCGTTTTTTGACAAATTTTGGCGAACTAAGAAATCAATTTTCCTCATTCAAACTCAGTAAATTGTTAATCACTAAGCAACATACAAGCAATACATGTAATATTTTGCCATTAAATCACTTCAGAAACATCGAAAAATCATCAGAAAAAATTGCGAATTTTTGACATTTTTTCACAAAAATTGAAAATTTCGACTAAATTTCGCAGCCTCAGGACATATTTCGATCGAGCTGAAATTTCTCATGGTTTATAAGGACCACCAACCACAAACTTTAAGCACTAGCCGCATATCGATTTCGAAAAAAAAGTTTTTTCGATCCACCCTAATGCACATCCACTGGTCCTCCAAACTACATTTTCTTAAGTCCATCCATCCCTCTTATGCTTATTCAACAGACATCCATCCCCGAGAGAGACTAATAACTGCAAAACCACTTTAGGTTACAGATTATAAGATGGCAGCAGTTCCAGTGTCTACTTATTATCTATATTCAACCTTTAACAATGAATTTTATATCAAACTAATTCCATGTTAGAATAAATTCCGACGAGTTTTAAAAACAGATCTAATTTTGTACCTTTCCAAGAAAAGTTTCTGTATGATTTCCCATATAGTCCAATACCCTAAACACGTATGAATGCTATATATAAATGCCACACTGTATTACTTGTTAGGGAGAATGGATAGCATACAATATATTTTCATTTATCTTTTGGGTAGCATCTTCGTTTACTTTTTCCATCCACTCTCGAACTAATGCAAACAAACTTTCGTTTAAATGTCAGCATTCATGTATATAAGATTTTCACGCGTAAATTAAAGGAAATTGCTTTAATGTCCAATTTTCTTCCTTCAAATGTCCAATTTAAAGAATAGACTTTATTTTCTGAATGTCCTTATGAAATCATTACTTAAAAACTTATGATTCATTGATCAGTAGTTTATCAATGTCTAACATCAATGATGATATTGTTCAGGAACGAAAAACATTTCTAAAACATTAAACTAATCATGAAAAGTTTTGTTCAAATAACGCCTGAAACTATTAACTTGAAGATTATTGGGATTTAAAATCAAAAAGTAGATCGAGATAGTCTTCATTATGGCAATAATAAGGCTGAAGCGTTCTCTTCTGTTAAACATTTAACAAATCGTCAATGTAAATACAAATATTTTAAAAAGGAAACTAGCGAAAATGGAGAAAGTTTACGAAGATACTTCAAAGGGTGAAAAATACTAAGCATAAAAGCAGTAAAACATTTACGAGAAGATGATATGAAAAAACTGTGCATGCTCACAAATGTTATAGTAATGTAGTAATTGTTAACGGATGTCCAGATTGAAACTATTGTGATATTAGAAGGATATGATGCAAAAATCTCAAGAAGAAACGGACTAACCTATCCAGCCAGAAAATTTTCTCTAAACGTTTTAGGGTTTTAAATAAAGCAACCTCTCAGACAGAGGGAGATCCCGAAGACTCAAATCATTGGCGTTCTTGCAAGGATCTCGCAAAGAGGAACTTACTGGTCTTCATCTTAATTTCCATAGATTTCACAAATTTTATGCTTCCATAAAATGAAGAGATGAAAAATTATTTTTATTACATCCATAATGATACAATTAAAATGATTTACCAGTAACTTTAGAGATACTAAAGGATATAGGTTACGATTATTAATATAACACACAATCACTCTGCAAGATAGTTTTATTTAGTATACCTCGTACATCAACGCTTTTAAAACGTATATCCTTCCAGATAATTATCATAGTAGTTTCTGTTCGATATGTGCAACCTTATGATGATTTGGGTCCACAACTTTGCTTCTCATAACAGAAAATTAATAGCAATATTATTAAGCATTATCAATAATATTCTGAATAGAAATAATAATAAGTGATTGAAATAATCATATCTCCTTTATTAGGATGAATCTTAAAACAAATACCCGTAACGAAGAACATTACAATAAAATGTAAAAAAAATGAATAAAAGTGTTTAAAAAGTACATGTTTATACTCGGTACCCCGTAATCTCCAGAATAACAATCTGACCACCCCAACCGGGGACCATAAGAGAAGGGATAATAAATGTGTATTTGAGCTTCGTATTATTCACTCTTTCCCCCTTCACAGTTGGTCATCTTTCATCCGCTGCCTTGGCTACGTGCACCGTGATGTATGGTCGCTGCACGCTTCGTGATTCGGGACTTCTGCCGCGGACGTTATGCTGACGAATTATAGCGCTGCTTGTTCGCATGCACTGCAACTGTCCGCAATCGCATAAAATAGTCAGCAGGGTGCACTTGGTCGGTATTTACTCCATAAATCTCCTGCTTATAACCATTCTTTCAGTCTTCACTTTATTCTGGACTGGTTCTCTTAAATGTATTTTTACTACTCGAATATTATGAAATGACGTAGCGGTCCTTTCCCAAGTTTTGCGCCGCTAATTCTATCTAAGAAAGTCAATCGACGTCTTCAATGCCTGTACCTACATTGTTTATCAAGCCTTACCAGAAGGTCAATTACGACCGACTTTTCGAATACTGACAGAACTTCGATAGATAGAGACTATTCGTTGAGATGCTTCCTGACTAATGAAATATTTTAATAAATTTATTTAATTAACTGCATTAATAAAATAAAGTATAAAACTTGAAATCAATTGCAGAGAAGAATTGAGTCTTTCTACTGGATGTTTAAATATAATTTCCATAAAAAAACGGCATAGAACCATTCAATTATAATCTACGCAGATACAGTGAACTTCGGAAATAGTCTAAAAAATTCCCCGCTTCATTGCTGGAAGGAATACTGATTCTTACATTTTGGGATATAATGAGTAATATTGTGTTAGCTGATATATAATTTTTCTATTTATATTCCATAATTTTTAGCTCACGGCACTAAAACTCAATGTATATTCATCAGCAGGCGATTGACATTGCAAACTTACGCAAAATATTCTACAATATGTAGTAATTGTAAAATTAAAAATGATTTATAAAATGAATTAGTTTTACATATACATGAATGAAGAACAAATACAAAAATATAGACAGTTACGTAAAAAAAGATTGGAGTGCAATAGTTATAGGATAGTTGAGCAATATTGATAATATACGAAGATTATAACAAAATATATACCGCAGTTACATTCACCTATGTTTCGAATATGAAAAAAAAATTATAAATACACTATAAAAAAATAAACCCTACTTATGTGTATTTATACTTATACACATCACCTTTGCCGCTATTCTTCTTTGCATTCGAGCACTGCTGAGCCTGGAGCTCATCAGGAAGTGCTTTCTCAAACAGTCAGTCAACATTTCAGTCAGAAATATTCATTGTTAATGATATAATAAATTTTATTGATGTTCCAATAGTAGTACCCTTGAAACTTTAATTTAAACTTCGAAGAGCTTTCTATCCTACAAATAATTTAAAAGTACCTATGGATAGCGCTAGAGGTAATGCGCAAATAAAACCAGCCAAATTTTCCGTAGTAAAAAACTATGATGGAAGACAGTTAAAATTGGCTTTGAAAATCGTACGCTCACTGTTACGTGCATCCGCAATTCCCGTCACTCTCCCACATTATTACTGCACCATTCTAGCGCGAATTCAAACCCGATATCAATGCAGCGCACCCTAGTTTGAATCAGCAATTCTCGTTCGCTCCCCATGTAAACAAAGCCTCGATTGATTCCATTAACGCCCCTGAGTCAACTCCGTCGCCTACCAACAAATCGAACGATCGGCGCCGTGAATCTTTCTACGATTCCGCGGGATTTTTTCCTCTCCCGGATAATTACTATCGAGAGGAGCGTGGATACGTGACCGTGGGTATCTCCCGCGTATTTCCCACATATACACCGTTTGATAATTGCGCCGCTCTTCATGGGTTGCGTCGGATTCGAGTTGGCTGTGAAGGCTATAAAATATACTGCGAAATCGCGCTCCAGTATGCCGTTGTAGAGTCAGCGGGTCAAGGTTGCAAAGGGTCACGGATCACGCATTGGTAACATCCCCTCCGTCCGATCCTTGTATTTATCGCTTGCTGGCCTAACATTTATTTTGAATCAGCTCACCGTGGAGAGAATTTGTTTCCCAAGGGACGAAGAAATATGGAACTGCGTATAGCGAAAAGAGAAGCGTGAAGAGGATAATAATTTCCTCTAGCTGCCAGTTAAAATGAAACTCGATCACTCTTTAAGATCAAGGGTGTTCAGCTCGTGTGCCTGTGACCTTGTAAGGCCCCCTTTCTTGACAGTTTCATGAAATACTCAATACATACCCTTGATAAACATAATGGAAAGAACTGATAGTGGTTATGATCCAACCTAAGAATAATAAAGAAAAATAATAAACTCAATTTAACTTACTCGTTTATAAAATAATATTACCAACAACATTTGATACACTATTATTAATTTCAAACTACAAGAAGGTCCACATTTTGCGACCGCGAATTTCATTTTAGGAACAGATGCAGTAAATAAAAAAGAATCAATAAAACCACCAATACTTGACCATGGTTTGGACCCTTAAAGGTCATCATCCATTCTATGATGCAGCCCAGATAAAATACTGTACAAATAAGGGAGTCATCCAGGAAGGAGTAAATATGCCATTTCACCAAATCAATTGATTACGTAAAATGGAATCATATTTTTTCATCCGTCACTTCTATGTAAGCTTAAAACGTAAATATGTGATTGACCACCGGTGGTTGCTCAAAGTTGTAGATTTGTATTCGTCGCTAATACGATCCGTTGCTGAATTAAAAGAGCTGAAAATAGCATAGAAAGGTAAACTTGTACCTTTAGTGATTGACTGATTTTACCCTCATTAGTTTTAGAGTTTTAAATATCCGAACGGAAATTCTTGTTTTTCTTTCTTGCGCTATAAATATACCAGATTTATTTTGACATATATTTACTTTTGCCATTTCGATCCCAAACTAAGCGTAAAATAAAAAAGTAAATAAAAAAGCAGAAATTATGCTCCACGATAAGCAAATGCGAGCATTCATCTCCATCACATTAATCCCAAGTTCAATGAGTCGTCACGTACAACTCTACGTAATGGCGAAGAGAGTAAATAATTTTCAATTTTAGCAATTTATCTGAAACGTGATTATGGAATATTTTACTAAGATTCAGAATATTCAATCTTGTAGTAGATTTATTATAATCATTATCAACGAAGTAATTAATTTTCAATTTATATTTATGCTAAGTTTTACTATTATATCCTTTTTCATTTCGTCAGCTCAGATCCATTTTTCGAATCATATGAATGGATTTCATATCAAGTAATTTAAGATGAAATTACATTAATACTATAACCATTACCGCGATTAATAGTTTAATAACTATACTGACGGTTTATTAAATAGAACGATTAACGTAGTGATATTCAAGTAATTTATAAGGAGACTGGAACGACTCAAAACTTCCAAGATTAAAAATTAATTACAAAAATTAACTTTTTAAAACGTTGGTATACATTTACATGGGAATACAGAATATTTATTTACTTAAATAATACCAAGTAAGCTCTTCAAAGACGATAACTTGATCCCATCGTTTGATTAAAAACTTTCGTTCATTTGGCGGTCACTTATGACTTCAACCGTAAAATATCCGGATATTTACTTTCTCATAATATCAATATCGACAGCTTAACTGAGTGCTAACTATCTTAAATTAACGTTGCTAACTCTAGCGTGAGCTGCTGATTAAACATACACGGGTGGTATGCGTGGGAGTGAGACTTTTTAATATTTTAATATACTTTCAGCACATGCTTAAACTGATAACAAATATAACGACTTTTATAAGTGTCCTTGTCTAATAACTATAAATATTTTTGGCGGGAATATATAGTAATCGAAATATATTCAAGGACGATGGATTATTTGAGTAGCTTCGATTACAATCATTATCACCTGAGGAAACTACTGAGCTTGCTAACGCTGGGCTTTTTTAATGGATCGTTAATAAGAAGTGATTCTTAGAGTTATAAAACAAAACTAATTAAATATAAAATTGAAAATTATTTATCACCCATTTTAGAAATGAAAATGCAAGTCCTTCAGATTTCTTTTGATCTTAACCTTATCTGTTTAAAGGGCGATGCACTTTTCCTAACGTCCTTGCCATTTCCTTGACCCTTCCAAAAAACACGATATTTCAAATGGTTCAAAATAGGCTCTGTCTCGACGATGACCTCTTCCTTTGAGCTAATTTTTTTCCGACGAGCCACGCACTCACGCTGAGTAACAGAAAGCAGTCGGAGGAAGTCTAGTCTAGCGGCGGGTGATGTAGTCATTCGCATCGCAATTCATGTAATTTTGCTCTGACGATTCTGGATAGATGAGAGATGGATTGTAATGATAGCTCAGCACTCTTTTTGTGAAATAGCGTTGTTTCTCCTTCAATTCCGCGTCTACTCGATCTAATATCATGTTACCTTGCGTTAGTTGAATACCATCTACAGATGGGGTCGCCAACCTTTTATTACTGCCATTTCTTGCTACCTACTTTCTGTTACATATCACCCTAAGTTTTGCTCTTAGTAACAATATAATTGACCTATCGTCTCAAAACTTAATTTAGCGCTCATGGATATAATTTTGATAAGTGTATTATAATAACATGTAATTTACCGATACAATTCTTTACCTAATGCAGTAATTCAAATTTTTTAAATATTATTACTTTACATATTTTATGTTATTTATCACTATCGCTTTATAATCTCATTCATGAATTTATATTCATTGATTAAGTATGTACTTCAAAGAGATTTTCTAGCTGTACGAAAGACTTCCATTACACTCTAAGAGAAAATGACATGATAAATTAAATTAATCATCTAACAATACAATTTTTACGTTTACTCGTTCCTATAGAGATATTTTATGGAGTTATCTACTTTATGGTTCACTCCTGTGTCAGTAATTATTTTCAAAATTTTTCGGTAGAAAGTAATCCATAGATACATAGCAACAAAAACGAATGCAGAGGAAATCAACATTAAAATATCTTGATGCGTAAAAAAGGGTTCATTTAAATTAACCCGACAGAGTAAAGCTAATAACTTTATCTTAATATCGTATACACGTCTTCTCGTGCCAATTAATTTCACAAATATTGTTTTCATTAAATTCAAAATTCAAAGCCCGACTTTGAGGTGTGGTTTGGCGAAGACAGGAGAAAGTAAGCCGATTTGATTGGAAAGCAAATGAGGAAGTGTTGAAATTAGATGGTAGGGAAAAATTACGAATAAATTTGTAAAATGGGTAGGAGGGAGCGGATAGATCGAATACTGACAGGTAAGATAATAGTGATGAAAGTAATTGTAGAAGAAAATGCGACGAAAATTAAACAAAATACCAAACAGATGAGGATTTGGATAACACAGAAGAAGAATAATAAGCATTGAAAAGAAATTTACTAAAATATAGCAGCTTCAGTCACCAAGACTAAAAAGTTTTCTCTTCTATTCACCCCAAAACGATTAAAAAGAGAAGTTGTTAAGACTTATGAACCAACCGAAATTCAGAATACTCTTAAAGTTTCCAGATGAGCATTTCCAAAACACTGGATTTGGGGTGTAATAGTTTTATAAATCGGAACAAAAAGCAGTAAAAAATTTAATTTAATGAGAAAATAAAGCTCATCTTTACCTCGAACTAAGCTAGACTCATAATAAAACAGCAGTGAAAAAATATAGAAATTTTTCATTATGTAAACGAAAATTAATAATTAGAAGAAATATTCATGAACATTCATTACTGAGAGTATGAATAGAATTCATTCTATTTCCTCGTTAAATTAAGATTGAGCTGGATTAAGACCCGGCGACGTTGATGTGTGTGATATTTTACTATGTGTGAAATTAATTTTAGATTAATATGTGTGAGATTTACTTTTGGGACTAGTTTGATTTGAATTTAAAGAGTTGACTTAAACTTTATTCTATAGTCCAAGATTTTAGTAACCTAATATCTAAATTTTCCCTTTGAAGGTAATACACCTGGCTTACCTGCCTTTTTCCCTCTGATTTTTCAAGGAAAATTTCAAGGGAAAATATTCCATTATCATCAACGTTAGAATTCAAATCCAAGGATTGGTAAATACACAATCCTTAAATTTTCCATGTCCATAGTCTGTTTGTCGAATCAAAATTATTCTCTCTTTTTCTGAAGCATCTCTTATCTAATTTTGCGTTCCCTAGATTTCCGTCTGAGCTTTTCCTCATATCTTACATATTCATGACGCACCATACCGAGGAAAGGTTTTCCTTTTATCTTCGCTTTATTCACGGTTCAGTTTTTACGAAATCAGAAAATCGTTCCTGGAAAGCCTTACCCTTACTTTATGTGAATTTCGTACATACGAAAAGATTAAAATACAATTTTCTTATTATTTCCTTACATATAACAGAATGGAGTGTTATAAGATTCTATAAGATTATAATTTATTTGTTGATAGATGTCAGCAATGACTAGTTTCATACTATTTTTTTCGGGTTTTCTACGTCAATTTCCAAATTATTTCGGATGAAAAAAACAAAGTGTTTTAAGGATGAAAACATGAATGAAAGGAAGTCGAGACAAACCTTGAGTGAATTTTAATCTACTGCTACAACAAATTTTGTGATAAAATGTTGAATGCACTCTCTTTATTCCATATGCTGGAGATACATTAAACGGCTAGTCCACTCACAAATATAAAAATACCACTCATATATATAAAAATTATTCATCTATTATAGTATTAGTAACGTATAAATAAAAGCATCACTATAATAATAAGGACGATATTATTATAGTAAATAATTTGGTAGTGCCGTCCAAATATTAATTAATTATTTTAGGTGGAGAAATCGTCATTTATAAAATTCTTTGTATTTCCTCACATTTTTGGTATCAGGGAAAATGATGGTGAACATGGTTTGGTAAATTTTAGTGATCCTAGTTCCGAGGATGAGTATTCTAGCCACGTATGGCGCTCACATCCATTCTGTTTTACTCGCATAAGATCTATGATTATCGCTTTACATTCAGAAGTGGCCGATTCTGCTTACGTCTGCACGATGCTCGTCCATTCTGTATTGGGTCAAAAGGAGGAATCTCTGACGTCAGAAAACACGCGTAATTAAGGAACGGCAAGCGGATAGAATACTAAGAGCATTTTGTTTCCTTTCGGGGTCCAAACAGTCCTTTCATTTAAGACAACGATAAATATCCAAGCACAAATCCTTTATTTTGGGATTATTTTCTTATGCCCAAGCGTGGGCGAGGGTAGGATTTGTCT
Organism: Pachydiplax longipennis; assembly: GCA_036926295.1. Taxonomy (NCBI): domain Eukaryota; kingdom Metazoa; phylum Arthropoda; class Insecta; order Odonata; family Libellulidae; genus Pachydiplax; species Pachydiplax longipennis. The sequence goes on from JAVFKF010000012.1 coordinate 18,916,262, forward strand.
CCCTTGTGAGCTATCTTGAAAAGGTAAACAAAACGAAAAGGGACCACAGCCTCTCTGAATATCAATTCCCAAGGGCGTTTGCCTAAGATTTTATTACGCTAATTTTCCTTGTTTCGCTACATTTTGAATCCTTAACAAAATCCTCTTACAGTCGTATGCAGTACTTCTGAATTTTATAAAATACCTCTCATTCATCAGTTTCCTCAGGGCCCACTTTAGGAGTGAGGGAATTTTTCGGGGTTTATTATTCGTAAACTCCCTCTCATTTTGTGGGAATACTTTTTCTTTTTTCGTAATCAAAGGTCGCGAATTCCAACGTGCTTCATTGACAATTACAATAATTAATACTCATCGAGATAGACCAATAACCTATGGTTCTTCAAATAAACTTATGTGGAAACTTAATAAGGCGATGATATAATGGACGACCATTACTAATAAGAACAAATTAAGAAAAGAAGTTATGACCATACAGTGGAATAGTGAACGACCACTGTTCCCAAAGTTGGCGGACAGCATTCTTTCGGACAAGGAGGGTGCTGGAGGCCGATACCTGAGCATAGACGAGGGTTCGATTCATTACGGTACGGAAGTGTTGTGTATATGTTTATAGAACTATGGATTCGACACAAATCTCGGTCATTTTGTAATCTTATTTTCCACCTCTTTTCAACCCCTACCTCTAGATGTGCTAGTGTGTCTTACCTGCGTAGTATTTTTTCCAATTATAAGTAATATATGTACCAAGTTTGTTTAAAATTGCTTGTGATGTTCTAGAGTTATGATTGTACATTCATATATATTAGACACTTCCTTGCATATATAAATAGATTAACATATTAAATTATAAGTATTATATCCTTAGAAACATCATCTTACATCTATCATCCCCACATAATTACGGCCTTCCTTTATATCGAAGCTATAATAAGTTGTTCTGACACTCCAGATAATAACATTGTAGAATCTATTGCAAGTAATTGAAACCTCGACATATCCTATTCTCAAGTTTAATATATACGCTTTATATCATACAGTTATTGCAGCAATATTAATATCAGTTTCACATATTAAGTCGAAGATATGTCTGTATTTTTGGCAATGAAACATTTATGGAAGGTGCTGGAACTTGGGATTAATGGTGACATCGACTGAAACGTCGACAAACAATTTGAGGTACGTAAAGATCCTACCCATAAATGAATCAAAAACGTTTCCTTGTGGAGGTAAATTCCCCTGGAATTATCAACGGAAGAGTTGAAAATACGTAAAGAGTAAAGTCTTATAAAATCTTTCTGATAGTCTCAGATTACGAACTATTTTTCGCTCGATAACTTTTAAATAGATGTTTTAAGTCTTACAGTTTACGTTAATGAGCAATTAAGACAGGATATTTCAACACCAATAAACACCAAAGTCGTGGAATTAATCGTTAAAATTATATGTAGTGTTATTTCCTTTTTCTAACGGTAGCTAAATTGAAAAATAACCATGGACATTTTAATGGGTACCACAATTACCTTTAACTTTCTATTCTCATTCCCACTCCGCTTTTTAACATAATGATTAAATTATCAAATAACTCTTACAAACGATAAAATTCCTAATAAAATGCAAATTTCTCATTTGGATAGAAGATACGCTGACACTTCCAAATCCTGAGGCATGATAATGAACGTTCGCATAGAATTAAAGACGAAGTGAGACGCACTTATGGAACAAAGCCCCATTATGACGGAAATCATGACGGAAGCAATACGTTAATGATTAACCTGTTTTTCAGCTAATGAGTGAGCATCGTTAATCCAACATATATTCCCACTTTACGTGACATCTCACCTAGCGGAGGGGATTCAGAAAATCTTCATATGGAAATATAAAGGTTACCGTTAGAGTATACACTAATGATACGCAATAAGACCGTACAAACCAAAATATACATACACATAGTAGGAAACGTAAGTACTGTAACACAATATCAAGTATCTTTTTTATTCTATTCATAAATGCCCGTTTACTGTTTCCCATAAACAGAGTCCTACTTATATGAAATCCTACTTCAACACGTCTTCTGGACGTGTGCCAAAATGAGCATTTTTCTAACGGAGATTGAATGCAGGGACGACGAAAAAGAATTCGCTCTAAACCTCTGAAAATTTGCATTCTGGAGTAAATTCATTCGTTGAGGACGATTTTAATATTTAAACTATGAATAAGTATGACTTATTCAAAACGCTATTCCTTAAACAAGATTTCCCACATGAAGCTGTTTAAAATATCAAAAGTAGATCGCAACGGTTCCTTGGGTCTCAACTTAATTATAGTAAAAATATCAGATATTTGTACTTTTTCTACCAAAACTTTAAAATACACGATCAGGTTTCGGCGTAATTACGCTATCAACTAGTAACTAACCAGAGAACAAATACATACTGACGCAAAAGAAGGGAGATATCTACGGACACTACAATTGTTCTTTGGTCAACTGAATACGAATCATATGATGAAAACGTGAATACGCCATCATCAGGTGATCGAAGGTGAATAGGAAGACAGATGAATACGCCGAACTGAATCGTGTACAATAAACTTCGTAGAAAAAGTAAAAGTAACTATCCTCACTTTCTATGGTGAAGATGGAGTAACACCAGATTTCAGTTCAGTAGAATAATTTTGCTTGAGTTGTTCATTGGTTACGGATTCTTATTTTAAGATATGGAGGTTTCATAATCTTGCTTAAAATCGACTTTCGACCATCCATATGATGCTGCCTCCAACAGCGAGTAGCGCCAAGCGTTTTGAGAGGGTAGTGTCGATATCTCTAATAATATTTTGAAAAAAGAAGTGTTTGGGACCTTTTTTAACGTTTTCGGAGGATGAATAAGTTGCTTAAGCTTAAAATTCACAAAAAAAAACTTCGAAGATGCACACTCACGATAGGGATTGCTTTTAAGCTTCGAAAGTTGAAGGTGTCGAATTTTTAATAAGGTTACACAAAATTAAAACATTCCAAACCCTCTCTGGAGATTGTTCCTCTTCTCATCTTATTACGTTCAGCATTATCAATTTAATCATTTGACATTCTTATGATCATGTTAATTTACAATGATAATGTAATATTTTTGGCAAAATAATGTAAATAAAGTTCCACTCCCAAGATGATAAAATCGATTATTTCAACCTTTCACTTTCTACGTCTGCAACGATTTCTAAGTATGATCGTAACATACATAATTAACGTTTTCGGAGCATTCGCTCTTTCGTCAACCCTCTCATGAATAGGATACCAGCCAAAAATGGAACGAACGGAGGATAAGCACATGCGTAAGCGTCCATAAGAAATGAATGAGAGAGAATGTCTCAAAATCCTTTCCCTCGATAACCATTCCGCGGAGGCGTTCAAAGGCCAATGAATGTCGCGGGGACAGCGACCTTTCTTAATCTCCTCCGCGGCCTTGGATCCGTCGATCCCGTTCTCTCCTCTCCAGACGAGAGAGAATGGCTCAGAAAATATAAAGGAAAAAAAGTGCGGAATTAAGACGACAATGGGAACGGAATTTTATATTCGCGATAAAGTTCGAACGGATGAGGACTGTTTCGCATCGTCAAGGTAAACAAACGAAACCGTAAAAAGCGACCGAAATAAACGAGAGTCCATAAAGGCGCGGGGCTGCCTTTGGAAACTCGCAGAGTTTTTATGCGAAGCAAATTGATGAACGAGGAAATCTGCCGAGACGTTCACCCTGCGATTCCAAGGTCCTTGATCCCCAACTCGCCTCTTTTTCCCTGCGCCTATTTTTACGCCCAAATTTTCCTTGCGCTCATTCCTCAACCTTCTTCTCTTTCTTACTCATCTTTTTCCATCGTGGATTCGCTGAAACCTATTATGTATGCTCAATTAAAGAGACCTTATAAGGAAAAGAGTCGGCAATTATCTGCTCTCGTAAAAGAACCGGTTCCGTCGAACCGTTTCAGCTCGCGACAGAACCGTACTGACCACCGACCGAAATAGAAAAGTTTCTTTTCGTGGATTTACGAAAATTGACGCGCTTTTAAAATAAGATTAACTAATAGGAACACTTTGCCTCACGGCGTCGAAACGTAATATTTTTCATTCCGGTTTCCACCTCTGTAAGAAAGTTTCGTTTCAGTTTTTATCTGTATTCGGTTCTATCATCAAGCTTCGGATTGATTTGAGATTTTTTCGTTCCATGAAAGCAATGTAATATACTTCCAAATGGTACCTTATTCTAAGTCGTTTCTCAATTTTAACTCATTTATTACAATGAAAAATAGTGATATCGAGAAAAGAGTAATCAACACATACGATCAGTTAGATTTAATTACCAAATATTTACTTTAGTAAGTCCATATTTTAAAGGGTTTAGTAAAATTAGAAAAGGAATAAATTATTCTTTGCTTCGGCCGTAACTTGCTAACTCAAAAAGGTGGTGATACTTTATGAATTGGAGATCATTCATATCATTCACTCCTAATAAAGCGGTTTCTTAAGTTTGCAAAAAATAGCCTGTCACTATTCTTAGCTAAACCTTCTTCTTTTTCTTAGCTGAAAGTCAACTTTAGCTTTACGAAGCGAGATGAGAGGGTTAAAGAGAGCAGTAACTCATTTTCTATGAAGGAGATGTTTACTCGCTCGGGAAAAGTGTGAAATGAGGTGTCAAAGGGCGGAATGAGCAAAGTTCCGCAGAGGCCTTGCAAGAAAGGAAAACGAGATAAGCTCCGGACTTCACCAGTCCTTATCAGCAATGAATGGCAATGAAGACAGTATTTGGAAGGCTAAGTAGGCTATGAATGGAATTTCTGATTTTGCTAGGAAAGTTTTGATATCTCATTTAATGCGATTTGAGATCTTCTTTAAACTTTACTTAATTCCTCCATTTAATACGCATTCAATGATATTACAGACAGATTTTCAGCTGTAAAGACTGCTTCTTTGGGTGATTCATAAAAGGCGTGTGAGTTAAAACTGTGAGAATGGATTGTATAAGATGTGTGAGTGGTAAAACACAAGAGAGAGAGAATCAGTAATGACTTCAATTAATGAATATAGAGTAGAGAAATGCATGAACAGAATAGAAGGTGTGATTTAGATAGAATCAAGCATTTGGATGCATGGACGTCAGAACTAATAAATAAATTAATAAACCCCTGCTGAAGCGGGTGAGCCGGTCGGCCGCTCAGGAGCGTAGAAATTTCGGCAAGAGAAATGACATCGAACCATAGAGCACTAGGTTCCGGTGTCGACAACTTTTCAATGAGAAACTTTCGGTTCGGTTCCGGTTTCGCTAACTAACATCGAACCGGTTTGAACCGCTAATCTACTCGGACTTTTAAATATTGGGTTCTTGTGGGACGTTTATATTATGTTTAGCTTTTTTATTTACATTAGATTAGATTAAACTTTTGGATAAAATTCGTGGTATTAAATAAATCATTATCATAGATACATTTAAATGTCAAGCATTCATTGCAGTTAATTGTAAGTAGCAACTTCACATATTTAGCACGGCTTCTTTATATGTTTGGATCAAATGGAAGGGAGACTTTATAGTCATAATGACACCGATAATAAAGACGCCATTTAATCAATATATGTACTCAGTAAAATAATAGTACTGAGCACTAAAAATCGAAACGGAATAAATGACTGTTTTCGATATTGGTTCAGTTATAATTTTTCGGTTCGAGTTCGATTTTCACTCGGGAAAATTCACCCGGTCCGATCCTGGCAATGGATTTTTAAAATACTCCTAATCCCTTTCGGCAGGTACACGAGAGTTACGTTGGGTTAGTCCAAGAAACCCAGCAACGTCTCAGGGGACAAGTAGAGGATTTGTTTTCCAATCAGAAATGTTTTAAGAATAAAATATTAACGTTTAGACAAGTACTCATAAAAAAGCGAATCAAAAGTGATACGTGATAAAAGTAGAATGGCAAAAACTATTCATGAAGAGAACTTTAATTGTTTCAAAGGCAAAGAAAATGAAGTGAGGGAAATAAGCAGAAAATTTTTAAAAAAGATGTAATTAGAATAGAATTTCATAAAAGAATCTGCAACTAATTCTAATCTTTATCTTACAAGTAATAAGGAGGCGATGGATGTGAGGTAGGAAGTAAGTGGAAACACCGAACCATTCGATAGCTCTGATCTTCTTTCATTGAAAGACATACCATGTGTTTATATATTACACATAAAAACATACAGTATTTTCTATATTTATTTACGACAAAAAAGCATTTTAATGCCGTTGGAGATGACCTCATAAGGGAATTGTCTTGAATCCCCTTCTATTTGGCAAGTTTCTCGATCCGCCGTAAATCAGTTTATATTATTCCAAATGGCTGCGATATAGTTATAAGATGAAACGAGGATCCGAAATACTTCAATAGCGCTGTTCAAATTTTCTTCAAAGGAGCTTGAAAGTCCTCGCAGCTCTACTCTCAGATATCAAACAAAAACATTACAGTTAAATGAATTACAGTAAAACGTTTAGAACGGAATATCGTCACATTTTGCTTCGGAAGATATTTTCTACTTGTATCATCAAACATCATACGATCCGATTTCCATAGACAAGCACATCGAAAACCGAACCTCTATATGTACCAGCAAATGCAATTAAATCATTTCGAACATGGACCCATTTCTCTATCATACGCGGAAACAATTAAGCATGACAAAGTTCCTCTTTGACGTTCGTAGAAGCTCTTCGGATAAAGTAGGGTAGAGCAAAGATTAATGCCGCAACAAGTTTATTTCTCAACAAATAGTGGGGAACACGTCTGATTTCGAGGATAATGGAGATGCTGGTTCTAGGTCTCAATGCTATTTTAAGAACAACGTTACAATACCGCATCTAAGGTTCGAATGAAATTCTATTAAATCCTCTTTTGGGTTAAGCTATCCTCGAAATGAAATATAATCACTCTAGGCAAAATTGATATTGAATTATTTCCATTACCTTAATTTTTGATATATCTATACCTACTCTATTTACCTACGGTTTAGTGATATTTTATTAAAAAATTAATTGAAAAAATTCATGAAAAGAATGAAAAAATGATTTTTAGTGAATTACATTTGCATGTATCAACTGCAGAGACCACCTTTCCTACCGTGAAGTATCTTAGAATAACAATTGCGCAACCAAAATTTCAGATCACCAGAAACGGAAACACTTGTATTTTGTACTAGGCTGACAGCATTACTTTCTTTCGAATGGAACCAGGTTTGGAACTGTAAATAAAACTTTTGATTCCGCAAACATCTTTCCCTTCGCAAACGTGAATCATACAGAGTAAGCAATATTTCTCTAGTTTTCTTAAAAGAAGAGAGATCCTTAACGATTCCCCAATTTAACAGGAAGTACGCGAGCTGATAGTTTCAACTAAAATGTGAAGTAGGATATTGAATATTATAAACTATGACATGTTCGCAGCTGAAATGAGGTGAAAGATACCGTGAGAGCCCCAAACTTACGGAACGGCATTTAGAGGTAATAGATTTTTTACAATCTGTATCAATAATCAATGGTTAATGAGTTAAATTTCACCGATTTTATTTGCAAAGGAATTTTGCGAGATTCAGTATAAATAAGGAAAGAAATCAAAATTAGATATAAGAGACGTGGAAAGCTATAAGCGCATGCATGAGTATATTGGCTGCTCCATATAAAGTATCTCTACCAGACCATAATTGAAATTATGCTGGGTTTAAACAACTTTTTCTACTTTATAACTATAATTCCTTTTTAATACAACCAAATCAACAGCATTTTATGTAATCGATAATTATACTATTACCATTTTACATGTTATACAGACAAAAGATATAACCTTTCCGTGAGAATAGCTATTTATTAATGTAATAACTGTCAATATTAGTGAGCATATTATTAAATTTTTCTAATTATTCTCCAGTTTTCGTTTGAATCTATTTTCGTGATTCTATCCCCACTATCCTACAATATAGGTTTCCACCTTCGCTCTTAAGTCGCAAGGTTCTCTTACGGACTTAAATCATAATTTCCTCGAAGTGAAAGAGCGACATAGGAGAAGAATTAGAAGATGTCAACTCAGGCTTTAAATCGCCAAATAAAGGAATTATCTAATCTATTGCAATCATTTCCCATGATCCTAAGCATTTATCAACCCGTTTTACTACTACTACTCCATAATAGCCTACACTATATTTTGCCCTTTCCACTGATCCCCTTCTCACTTTGTATCCTTTGCGTTCGCCCGTTTTATCAACGGCTATCTCCACGATGCTTATAGTAACTTACCACTCTTATCTCGAATATTTTTCAACAGAGAAAAAGCGCTCAAAAAACAAGCTACAAAGAGATATACGGGAAAATTACGTATTATGACCAACGAAAAGATTTTAGGATTGGGAATATTTAGTACACATCGGAACGCAGAGGGCATTATTTTCCTTTCAGAATGCAGGTTAAGGAATACATATATTTTTGATGGAAAATTTTGAAATACCCCGTAAAATTGTTTGCATTTTTCTTGCTTTGCGTAGGTTTGGAAGACCCTCAGGATGCCCTCTAGGTTTTGCAAAATAAAATAATCAGTAAGCTCCTAAGGTTTAGGTGCAGTATGATAGAAGCCCTATGCAAGAAAGTAATAACATTAAGTTTCGGAACTGAAGTCATCGGGAAAAATTTCCCGTTATTAGAGATTTTTTTTTTTAAGTAGCTGATTTCTTGTTCACAGTCCTCCCTACTTTAATACATCTCGTAGCATTAAATAGTTGAACGGACTACCCGCACGCCCTCTTTTACCCTTCCTTTTCTTAACAACTTTTCGGATGTTTTTGTTTTAAAGAATGCATTAGGTTGTGAAAAGTTTATAAAATAATTTTAATCAACCCGTACTTTTCATTTTGTTTACACGTTCCTCTTACGCTGAGATTCCAAAAGAGGATTTTAGAGGATTTAATGAGATATTTAGAAGATTCTTTTCTTTCGATAAATACTATAAATAGTTATGCACCCTCTTTGTAAAACGTCTCAAGCGTAACTAGTGTATTTTAACAAAAAGAAAAACTGTCGTCGATTTAAACACTTCTTTCGTAGCGGAATAAATTATTCATTGTTTGACTGTAAATAAATATAAAACTTAGTTATATGTTCCTTGTAAATGTGAATATCTTGATCGTAATAATAAATTTTATTCCGATACATATATTTCATTTGCTATAAAGGATCTAATACAGCATGGCTGCCAAAATGTTTGTAATTCGAGGAAATTATTACCCACATATTTAATCCGATCTACTTATTTAATCCATTAATCCATTTGAATAATCCGTTTTTATATTTATTTGACTCTTGCATCGTTTTGCATATTTAACATATCTTCATGTCATACATTTCTGGAAATGCTCCTTTGGTTAAGGTATTGCATTTGATCTATCAGATTGTCATATCTTATAGTAGACTGCATAAGACATGACTAAAAATATTACATCTCGATTCATAATTTTGTACCACCCGGCTTTAACTACAAGTTGGGATCGCTTAAGGTGGTAGATCTATCGGCTCTTAAAGCAGAGATCACGCAGGTGTGAAGAAGTGGGTGGAAGAAAAGCTCCTTTGCGCTGCGGTAATCTAAACCCATCCCATGAGCACATTACGCCCACAATAGAAATGCAAAACGAGTCGAATATCTGCAGAGAAAGATGGAAAAGGAGGCTATTCACGGCGCTTAGTGGATTGCAACCCATGGGAGAAGAAGAAAAGAAATAAAAAATTTCTTGGGGAGATTCGTTCCTTTTTGGTTCCCTTGGCTTCGAGAATAGTCCCTCTTCAGAAAAAAGAGCATTCGAGATGCGAAAGTGTGCAATCGTGAATCTCATGCCGTTGTGAGCGCAGTATAACAGAAGATTCGAGCAAAGAAATCTGAAAGCCATTTAAATGTGTATCTTAAGCTGATATTGCGGTAACTATCCTTATTATACATCATATTGGTGTTACTAATTATTTACCTTCGAGAGTTAAAATAATAATTTAAGCTTATCCTTGCCGTAGGAGTCTGATAATAATTAATACTTTCAAAACGCGCAGCTATGGAATTTTTAATTGTGTGACCCTGAATTCGTCTCTTTACATCTAGCCTACTATAAAAAGTGGTAAATAATAATAATGTTAATAATAACTAATAATAAATAATAAATTAAACTTACCTTAATGACTTGAAAGTATTTTTCCCTCGAAGAGTTTCAAGAACACTACGTAAATTTCAAGAATATTCAGTTTCAATATTATTAAGTAAAAATAAATGCAAATAAAAGATGTGTTATTACTTTTCTAATTTTTTACAAATCTCTACGGTACACGGTGAATAGATTTTCTTAACCAATAACGATCAGCAAAGGCGACACTTTTTGGTATTGAGCCAATTGAGCATGACATGTTTCATTCGAAAATCCTGGATTTCATAAATATTGTCAATGATTTTATGTTTACCTGTATTTCTTCAATAGGCATCCGGTATTGTCTAGTGGTTAGGATACCCGGCTCTCACCCGGGAGGCCCGGGTTCGATTCCCGGTACCGGAAACGAATTTTTTCATTCTTATAATCCTATTTATTCAAGGGTTCTTTATTACCGATGAAGTTTTCATCTGTCTCAGTAAATTTTCTAAAGTTTTCTTCGCATTTTTCAACTATCATAACTAACAGTTAATTAGAGTTGCTTACATTATATTCGAGAACTAATAATTAAGATTTGTCATATGATGTTTACTATCCCGACTTTATCTGCAGGTTACACCCAGATTTATACACTCATTCGTTAAACCGGTGGTCCATGAGTAGTTAGTTAGGCGCCTTAAGTGGACATAATCATTTATAATTTTGTTCTTCAATTTAGAATTAATTAGTTATACATTTATATAATAAACTATGGGACAGCGATAGCTTATGCTATCTCGCAATTACCGGTTTGAGAAATTTTGCTCACTATCCGTTATATCAATATTTTTCCGTTCGATAGTTAATAACTTTTGAATTTACTAATAAACTGAAAAAATGTGATCTAAACAGAATGGTCTTAATAGCTGCAAATGGTAGTATATTGTGAGTTGAAATTTGTAGCTTGAGCATTTCCGCTACGAGAGACCACTATTCTTCACGAGATAATATCCAAAAATACTTTTTGGAATCTTAAAGTCGAATTTTAACAATTTTTTTTAATGTTGTGGTATATTTCTTCTTTCTTTTACTATTATTAGTAAGATATAATCTAACTTTCAACGCTACTAGGAATGATTAGGAACCAGTTAAAGCTTTATACATTTCTTTCTAAGCATTTGGCCTGGAGACATAAAGCTTTGTGTTTTTATCAAGTCTACATCTCTAATCTGTTACTGTCACGAACATTCCGCGGAAAAATATTAATTCTTGAAACTGTTAGTTCAATTACCTATTTTGTTTCTCATTAAAAACTTCTCTTAAACTGTCTGATGTATGCCTATGTTATAGGGAGAATGCATAATACTTGCTTCGTCTTCTGAGTACTATTACGTCTGAATTTGTTGATGAAGTTAAACTTAAAATTAAATCTCCTTTCTTATCACGATTTCCATCCTATGTCAAGACGCATCTTGGTCGCACTTGCCGATTAGTCGTATAAATTTTTAATAAATCGCACGGATTTGTGCTAGACCTGTTCCAGAAGGGTCCTATATAGTGAATGTAACCTTGGGATAGGGCCTATCCAGCGCAAAGTGACATCCTGGCAGACTTCTTGTTTACTTCTAACGATTATTCTCTTAACGGAGCCGAAGTTTTAAGTGCCCGTCTATACATATTAAGGACGTGGATCCTGCACTTTTCTTTATTCGTGGTTACTACAAGACATTTCATCGAATACACTGTTGTTCCCTTCCTCAAAGGAAATACGAATATCTACAATGACTTCTTTTCGAAAGAGTTAACTGCTGAACATTGACCCATATTAACCTCGTGATCAATCGTCGCACCACTTACCTCTGGAAAACTGAATATATATTTTTATAAATAAAATCATCCGTATAAAATTTTCGACGGAAATAATTCCTACTTTTCCTAGAAGTCAAGCGGAAGTGTCTCGTTAGTGGTCATCTCCCTCGCGATTCTTCGGGAAATAAAAAAAGAGGTTTTTATCGCTCCCTCCTCCTACGGTGCCATTCGACTCCCGCTGCTTGCGCTCGTGTTCGCGCACGAGTTGTACTTGGTCGTCGCCATTATGTCCTTCGAATGTGGCGCACGTGGCACAGCGGGAAACCAGGTTTAGAATCCTGGATGACGTATTTCTCGTTCTTTTTTCGGATAATAAGCCATAACTACCTGGTTCATCTATACGCTCCACAGAAAACAACGGAAGCCATTCGATAAAAGGGAAATACTAAAGAAAAATCCATCATATTTGAGAACTAACAACCGATTCCTTGGCAAGATAGCGATTAATATTTTTATACCATGAACAGCAAGGATGTACGACTAGCAGTTCCCTTACAAGCAAGTGAATGTAGGCATAACTGCGAACTATGGCAATAAATCCCTCTGCTAGGGTATCGAGAGACTAATGACAGGAATGAGGACACAAGCAACCATGTAAATCGAATTGTGGGGGTGGTTTTGTTTTTATGACAATAATTACTTATAACTCAATGCTACTCACAGGTTTTGTGATGTCCAGCATTACGACCAAAAGCATACTCGAGAGTATTGAAATAATTGGAATATCATTAGCCATGTTTTTCTGAGAGACGTATAAATTATTACAGTAATATCCTATTCTTATGCGGCAACTGCGACTGATTCAAAAAGAAATAATGAATACTAATGTTTGAGTCTAGCCAAGAAAAGAACTTGCAGTAGAACATAGGATGTTATTCACCAGCAAAATCTTCATCTCTCAAAACTATTCCGAATCTTGTTATGTAATACGTATGAAAGTATTACCATTCAATTCTTATACAAGAATAAAACTGATTTACTTCTTAATCATGATTCTTCATTATTTTCACGTGAATTGTAAGAGTTAAGAAATCAACAGCAGAAAAAATATACATTATATGCTAGAGAAATGAGAAATCCTGCTGACTTAAAATAAACTACTTTGGAGGAACTATCTAAATTAAAACAAAGTTCAAATGTAGATGAATGAAGATGTTAAGGCGGTGGCATGGAGGAATTATGTAGAATGTAAACAACAATTATGAATTAAGATTTTACTTTTGGTTAAGATAAGAGAGCCGAGGAATACTGTTAAATTCAGCGGCCGAAGACATTTCCTCAGTTTTGAGGAAATTGTTTCTACAATTACATTACATCTGTTAGATTTTACGACGACTTGTGATTGGAAAGAATTAAGGGACTATGATGATTGTTTCTATCAAATTAATAAATTTAAAAATTGGCAAGAAATGAACCCCCTTTGGCAAGTTTTCAAATCTGCTGATGCTCTTCTATAGATGCGAGTGAACAGAAATCAAAAATAACCGAAACAAAGCTAATTCTTTCCAGTTTTTCTTCCCAGAGGCAGAAGGAATTTGTTTTTGTGAGTGCTTATGGACGTTTTATGAATGAATAATCTTCTTTCCGGTAGGAATCACCTCCTTTAGACAAGGTATCAAATTATTCATAAGATAAGGCAAAGAAAAATTTTCACCAGTTCCAACTAAACTACGGTTAAGATTCTACGTAAAGACACATACGCCAGATTACGGGCTATAAAAGATCAGCCAACTTTCTCGCGGAAAAACTGAGACAGAAAAATTGACACTTATCACCCCAGCGGTTATGAAACGACAGTTATGCCAAACTTTCGACACTGGCAGTTTCGTCCAAACTCGCGGACATTTAGTATCTATTTTTTATCCGACGATTATCTCTCCCACATCCCTAGACGCATCCCACGCGTGGAACGTAATAAAAAATATTCCATATCGTTCACAGAATGGAAATACGCGAGAAAAACATCGGCAGTGGAAAATAATTGGAATGGAGCGTGGAAGAATGAGGTCGAGAGTAAATGGACCCCGCGAATCGGAAGAGCACGGGAGAACATGAGAAATTCAGTTCAAGGCGATCCAAAATTGAGGAGAAATGAGGACCCCTATCGGTTTCTTGTGGAAAACAGAGTTCTCCGCAGAGGGAATCGCGATCGAGAAAGGGGACGTGGGAGTACATGAGGAAGGTGGGGTAGGAATGGGGTCTACATGCAGAGTCATCTGACGGAGGGGGACTGAAATGCGACGGATGATGAGGATGCATCAGTTGCGGAATGACTTTCTTTGTGCAGCAACGCAAGCCTAGGTGTTCTGATAAGTTAGAAATGGAGGCTTATCTATCTCAGAAGCTCCTTCCAAAATATGTTTCAAATATATTAATGTCAAAATACTATGCCGATAAGAACCTGAGGGCTTTTTGGACCCACGGGGAATCAATCGTTCAAGAAAACACCCGCATCCATATTTCCCAAGAAGATGGACCAAAATTTGGGTAAAAATATTCATGTTACTAATGCTACACCCAATCGAGAACTAAAAATGAACAATTTTTCCCGTGGATTTTTTTTTTCTTTTTTTTTGAGACTTTCCTTCCTTATGATTTTTTCAATTCTTTTTTTCAATGGTAGCCTGATTGAGGGGGTAGGCCTGCGTGTTTGATAAAATTTCTGAAGCGACCCTCTTGCCGTTCTATTATACACATCGAAACCATGGTCTACTAGTGTATTTATTATAAAGGAGTAAGGTAATCCCTTGTTGTTTTTTAAAAAATACACCATTGGCTCATCCGACTTTTCGAGACATGAATATCATGGTACGTGACTGAACTGGTCCACGGCAAGAGTGAAAATAGAAATTAAAATAGAATTTCACTATATTAACTAAACGAACGATATATCATTATTATTTAACCCTTTCTTAGGAGAGGTTAGGCCCGAGTGGGCCTCACTTCCACCTAACCTCGTCTTAAGGATAAGGATCTTATATGAGAATTAAAGAAGCAGATACATAAACTAATAAAAGAGAAGAGGGGAAAAAAGAAAAAAGGAAAGATTTGGTTTTGTCCAATATATCTGTCAAAACCACGATATCTTACATCTGATATCGAACAAACAGTGTGCCATAATACATATTTCGATCGCTCTCAGTGAATTCCGCGATTTTCTGCGCCAGAAAACGCGTCAAAAACCAATTTCGCCTCAAACTAAAAATTAACCTTCTATGAAAAATGTCAGTCACTTGCCAACTACAGACCAATTAATCTTTGGAAGATAACTCCCACTAAACTTTTCCATGCGCGCGTGTCGCCATCATTAATCTTCATTACGCTTCTTCGAATGAGCTTTCGTTTTAGTATCCGCTGAGCGGTTTGCTCATTAAACTGAATTTTTCTCTTTACGTGTATTTTCACCTCGCATCGGGTGTCATTCTTTGCTCGTCTCCCTATAAATCAGAATTAACTAATGCGACCAAGTTCACCGTATAAGTTTTGTAAAGCTCTTCAGCCTTGGATGGCTCCATCACTTGATATGCATCTTCTCCGATAGTTTTTCCTCGTAATTGGAGTGATATTGCATCTTGATCTTTAATGGAGTGAAATTTATAGTAGTACAATTTTTTAAACTTTTATCGATTTTCGATGCTTGGGGAAATCTAGGGGCATGGTGGCATTTTTCAAAACGTGCTCCCTTAAAACAAAGGCATTTACGAACAAAAGTCAGACGCGAAAGGATCAGTGTCCGCACTTCATTAATCTCAAAGAGAGAATATCTAGTGGTTTCAGCGGTGGAGTTTTCAAGCGCCCGTGTTTTCCCGAGAATGTATAGCTTTGATGGTCTGTCATTTTCGTCTCCATCATTTTCGCTGCTCCTCCTCCATACACATGCAATAAAACTGTTGATTCTTCTCACACTTTTCTATTTTATATTTATATATTATAAGATTCCGCCGCATAGGCGTTTGGCAATGTAACGAAGTTAGTTTACACAAATTTACGTCCTATAATTTCACAGTTTGCATACATACATTACAACATACTCAATACGAATCGTTAATAAATTTAGCATTGATAAATATTATCATCCAGTGAATTAATTCTTTCTTTTATGAAAATTATAGTATAACTAATATGATTTACCCTTGCTTACTTCTATAATATTATATTTTATTTTGATTTAAATATTACCATATACATTACTCGTAATTTTTCCGAGTATTTTGTTTATATTAAAATTAAAAATATTACTAATGTGTTTTTTCTATTATATTATTGTCTATTATGATTATTTTAAGACAAAACCCTTTGACGGTTTCAAGTAATATTTCTGTTTAGTAGTAAACTTTTACGACCCGTATTTATATTCTACTATATTCTTTATAATAATACAAATTAAAACAGAAAGAGCATAAATTATAAATTTAAAGTAAAATGTTGACGAAGACATGGCTGAATTGAATCATTATACTTATTTATATCATGTCTTAAGTTTACCACTTTTATATCCTCTCTGATAACACGGGACGATTTATAGGATGTTTTAGTAGTAAGTGCGGTAAATATTAAATATGGCCACAATGGTCATAATAGCTAAATCTAAAAGTATATATATTTTCGTTTTCCACAGTTACGTTATCATAGGATTCTTAAACCAGCCCTTCCAGGGACCAAGAATCTCAGTACGTACTGTCACGAAACACGTTCCATTACCCTGATTCATTCCGACATTCACCGCATATTCTATTTCCGACGAATACATCAATGCCAGCAGCACGTCATTCACTACGCACATTCATCCTTTAATAAAATAACCGTCTTTTATGTTTCCGAGGATAGAAAATCAGTTTAACACGTTCGGGCTTAATTGTAGCATGGGGAGGGGTAGATTATAATTCCTGCTCCCATTTGTCTCGGCGCGGCGCTGATGGGAAAATGAAAAAATGTACAACAAAGAGAACGTGTCGTGAAATCCACGGGGGAGATGAACGACGAATAATCGAGGGATGATGGGCGGGGGAAAAAAACAAAGCGGCGAGAGAGGCGGCGTCTAGGGCGGGAAAAAAGAGGAAAAGCTGTTAGGGTGATGTCAGAAGGAAGAGCAGAGAAAAAGGGATAATATTAGAAGAAAGGATGCGCGGTGGAAAGGAGATGAGAAAGGGTATAGGAAAGAGCACTGAAATAATATTTTAGTGAATCAAAATTAAGGATTAATTTGAGACTACATCGAAATGAATTGGTAAGAAAAAGATAAATTGAAGGCGTGAAAATAAAGAAAGATAAATAGAGAAAACAAGACACCATATCAGGTCAACGAACCAGAACCAGAACCGAATCAAAATCGAAAAAATAAAATCCTTGAACCTGAACAGAAACTGAAAACCGTTATTTATCATTCCGTTCCGATTTTTTCTTTCAAAAGCGCATGTTACTCAACTGTAATTAGAAGAAGATTTACTAAGCATGAATAACAACGAATTCTAATTATTCCTTATAGTTTTAGGGAACACTACTAAATTAATAATTCTGAAATTTAGTGTATTCTAGTGCATATGAAAAAAGTAAATAATCGGAGTAAAATAATATTTGGTCGGAGTAATAAAGACGATTAGAAACGATTCGACGTAGCCAAAAGGATTGAATCAGAAATTGAACCGATATTTCATTTTCTCGTTGAACCGGAGTGATAACCAGAACGAATACGGTTCGATGGCCTGCATTAGACTGATTTAGCCGAATACACAAATGCCATATTGCATTGAGTCTCAAGATGCCTGACATTGGTTACCGAAGTTTTCATCATAGTTATGGCTTCCCTGGTTACAGTTTACCCTGGAGAAATTTCGGCATGTGATATTACACCTTAAACTTTTACTCAAAAATTATTTCACCGAACAGATTTTTTTCCAAATAGGAGATATAAATCAGGAAATTTTCACGAAGAAACTATGCCCTATAGTATTTCGCAAAGTTATTAAAAAAGAAAATGATTTGCTCGTGAAAAATATTTCTGGTATATTTCTCCTCTCATGGAATAGAACAAAATTACTCGAAAAACTATGGAAATTTTTTTTCCAAATGCTATTTCAAAAATTGTTGGGATAGGGTTGAGTGGACTTTGTTTATATATATTTTCTGCGTAATGAAATACCTCCGTAATAAAAATTTAATTGGGTTGAACCTGGGGGATATCCTGGAGGAAGATAAGATGTTCAGGCCTACATATAGTCAAAGAGGCACCGTGTTTGGCTTTGGTGAAACGGTTCCCGACTTCGATTCCCGGTGGGGCCTTACGTACAAAATTATCTTGTCCGAAGGGGCACTTAAAAATAACTACAAGAAGTACCTCAATATTTGAAGGTTTTCAAATCCAGAGTTGTCTAGGATTTCTCTAGTAACATTTTGAGAGGAACTTATAAAACTCCTTTTATATACCTTTGCTAAACATCCGTCGGATGATATATCAATTAAATGATGAATTTCTTGGAGAAAGGTCCTTGAATAAAACGATAGAATGTCCCGGTTCCGTGGATAGAAGGGCAATAAATTTTTATAGTGATATAAGATAAATTTATTCATCCGTGTCTCGAAAACTTTGAGTGGATGATAAAACCTCAATACACTACAATAAAATACATATATTCATGAAAACTTGCATTTTGTCATGAATAAGTCCACAGGAAATATGTATTAAAGATAACATCAATAATTATTTGACGTAAAGAGAATAGGCTGATTAGATGCTTTAAAACATCGGGTATGAACATAAAATGAATCATTGACAATTTTACTTAAGTAGTGTATCGCCAAAAATTAAAGAAACAAAGAGAGATAAAATTAGAACGGAGGGAAATTTTTGAGAAAACGCAGACGAGGGGATGAGGAAAAGATGAGAAAAAAGAAAATGCTGCGTAGGGATGGATGTTGCGGAGACAAGGTTGTAATGGGGAAGTTGATTGATGGTTCGGCGTGTCTGAGCGCAAATCGAATGGTCCATCAATTAAAAAAGGAGCGCGTAGAGAGTGACGAAATGCATGGATTGGTGTGAGGGAATGGAGTACGGGAGAGATTGGATAAAATAATGTGGTTTCAGAGAAAGGAAAGATAGGGTTTACGAAAGATGGCAAACTTCACTATTCTAACCCTTATTATCATTATGACAAAATGTACTTAAATAAAAATAAATATATAAAATCAAACTAGAACTTAGCATGAACATTTTCGGCCACCTCCCAAAACTTTCCCAACCTCTGGTATAATATATCCTGTACTTTTGGTGCATACACCCCCTGCCTCACGCCAAAAGGTGACTTAAGTGCTCATACTTAGATGTAGTGATATATACATGGATTTACGTCTTCTGAAATTTCTTTGCAATTTATAGAATTAACTAAATTTCACTGGGGAGCAATTGATTAGCTTAGTTTTCCTCCTAATTCAGAACATACTCTTCCCAGATAAAAGGTGTCAACTATCCAAAACTAAATAAAGGATAAAGGTAAAATCCATCTTAATAAGTAACAAAGAATATATAAATAGAATAGAATATTAAGAATAAATAAATGGCAAAATTCGTAGAAATTTGTGGAAATTCTATTTACAAATTTGCTGCCTGTTTGATATCTTCCATCATGGAATTCTACCAAGCATCGCTTTTCAAGATTCATTTTATTTTCTTTCTGGAATTCTCTCCACAAAATTTCTTTCCCCTAACACCTCAATACGTTAATTCCCTGCTAAATATTTCCAGTGCTCAGCACGGTCGCTAGTAAAGGACAAAGATAACGGCAAGGGAAGGAAAGAAAATGGAATCTTATGGGAATGCGGGATAGCAAAATCATGGGGTGCGAAGGAATAGCTGAAAATAGACATCAAATTCGGTGCGTCGGGAGGATGAAGTCGGCGGCGAGAGCAGTAGTTTATTGCGCAGTGTTAAAGGGGAGGGATCGTTGGGGGCGGATCGCGTTGGCACTGAAGGGCAGAGATAATGGGAAACAGACGAGGTGAAAATGGCGCACTCAAACAATCCCCTTCCAACAAAGCCAACTTGAACTAGTGGCAACTTTTCTTCACATATAAAATATAAAATAGCGATCTTTGGAGCACGTGAGAGAAGATAGGAATAACTGGAGGGTTTTTCTTTATTTCCAACTTCCATCTTCGCGAAGTTTCGCGACGTTCGGACGACCCTCTCTCGAAGCTAATGCAGCCTATCCGATCTAATTTGGGAAAATTGCCGAAATTAAAAAGAAGCTGAAAAAGAAACCCTCGGTAAGCGTTTCTCGAATTAGTGCAATAATTCTTAAACCAATCATCCTATTTTATAGGAATAGATTCACTTAGGAATTAAAATTTTATATGAACAACTATGAAGAAAAGCGGAGCCCAAGTAAGTTCTGCTCTATTGGGGTGTCAACTTGAACGATTGAAAGATTTGCAAATATATTTTTCCAATTTTCTTCAAAATATATCTCTGGGGCTCTTATTTAAGTTATCTTTAATACTTTTGAAAAGTAGTAATTATAACAAGTTTTATAGTTAACATCGTATGCTAATGTAATCAGCTACTCATACAATTAACTACATACAGCGATAGGTGGTGGAACTTATCTATTTTTAAATGAAATAAAAAACATGGATAGAGAAATAAATATTAGTTGAATTAGTCGAGTCTTCTTTTTCATTCCATTAACAGTCTCTCTTAAGCCATAATAGGAAAGAGGTTGTGGATTTTTTGTACTCTCTTTACCCATCAAATGGTCTTTGGGGCAAAAAATTACATTATTGTTCCTATATTTCTTTATTCAGAAAAAAATAGGTGAATTAAGTTTTGGATTGGATGGATTAAGTTTGGATTTGGATAGCTATCATAATGAACCGATGAATAATTTTGAAAACGTGAAATGATTTCACACTCATCAGGTTTGTTCTCAATACGGAACAATTATTTTATTTTTAATAAAGGTGATACTTTTTATCCCACAATAACAAGCAAAGTATGCAAACATACCAACTGATGTCTTGCATTATTTATTCAATTTTAATGATGCGTATTTACGTGTAACGTTTTGTGCCTATATTTGTGACGCTACAACATGATGTTACTTCAAGCGGCAACATAGCATTTAAAAAACACAATAATGTTGCCTAACTGCGTCTCAATACGAATAAGAAATAGGTAAATAGTAAAGAATAGGAGATGGATCCTATGGAGGATACCATAACCAGTATTTCGGATATTCATCGGAGAAGATCATCTACCAGTTTCAATCGATCATCCATGACCGCCAAACTCAGCAACATTTTCCAACCCCATTCATCAAAGCCAAACCATAAGAGCACGAAAGTAATCGGCTGTGCTTTTTGAGGCCGTGGCCGTTTGGGGGAAGTCTTCTTTGACTCCAGTAAACAAGTTTATATTGGCGGAATTTCAACCGTAGCGGCGGAACTTCGGGAAGAGAAATGTTTGAGACACTTATCGACGTGGAGAGTAAAGGGGTGCGTAATGAGTATTACGGGAGTTATGGCATTAAGTTAGGCCGAGGGATATGAGGAGGGGGAAGAAGCGAGCGAAGATTTTACGGGCGAACGTTAAAGACAAAGGAGAGATAAAAGCGGCCTTGATGGGAGAGAATGCGTGGGTGGAAGGCATTCCCTAAATGGAGATTCCCAGCAAACTGTTTAACAACCCATTTTCAGCACTCTCCTCCTCATCCTCTCCAACAGAAATTCCTCTGCATTTACCATTCTTTCTCTACTTTCTCCTAAACAAGAGTCACGATAAAATGGAAAAACCCCGACTGCGATTGCAACTGCTGGAAAGACCCGAAGAATTTATTCTACAAGATTGAGTAAGGCTCCATTTAACCTTTAAACGGGAAATCCTAAATTGTTACGTAACCGGTAACATAGTTAAATTTTACCACAGAATTTTCTTCCTGCTAATTCTCGGAATTAAAATTTACCTTACTTCGTTATATTTTAAATTTTTTACCATATATGTAACCTGATTAAATGGAATAATAGCCCTTAATCGCCGCTTAATCGTAGGAGATTTTCTTTGATCCCCCTCACGATAAAATATAGATAAAATTAACACTGATGGAAATGAATTCTAACTTTGCATGTGAAAGTGTGCGACTTATCCATGTTTTTTTTATTTTTCACTTCTCATACAAAATAAAGATTTAATAATATTAAAGACTACTGTGAAAAATTAAAATTCATCTCAATCATCGACGTCACAAGTTCTGAAAATTAAAATTTCCCAAAGAAAATTTCTTTGGATAGAATTTGAAACACCTTGAATAACTTTGGAAACTTTAGGAAATTGGACCACAAACTCTAACCACTCTGCCATTTTGATACAGCGATATCTTCGAAAGAAGTAGGTTAATATTCAACAAAAAGACTGGTTATATAGACTACTGCAAGCGCACGCCAGATAATGACAGATACAGTTACGTTAACATTAATATGAATTCTATCGTAAGCTGATTAAACTCCGATTGCTATGCGGTGCATTTATAAAAGGCTAATATATTTTCTTTAAAAATATCTTAAACGAAGAGAAAAATAATACATTGATAGGCTGCAAGCGCTGTGTAACCCGAGCTGCCAAAGTGAACGGCGAGATCCTCGAGATCGCTGCTGCTGAATAGCTGTGAAGAAGCTTAGCAGCAGCTATTTAATCCGCTACGTTTGAAGGTATATTTAAACAACCATATATCACGAAACACTTGGGAAAAAATATTTATATTCAATTCTCTATAACACAAAACAGGTCTCGTCCTAAAATCGCGATTTCATCTCAGAAGCTCTCCTTTCGTGTGATACTAAATGAGAGATGAAGACTAAGAGAAAAATGGTTGAATGCAGAGGATAAGACGCTCAAGAAAGGAGATGTACGCAACTTAAGGAATAAAATGCGTGAAAAGACGCATGAGTTCATGAAACAAAAGAGATATTCAAGTATGTAAGAGCATTGTGAACAAAGGGGGGGCATTAGCATCCCTCCCCCAAATAGGAAAACGTGGTTCCCAAGCGGCGTCAAGTATGCACTATGCATGCAGCGTGATATGCTATATGTCCTTTAATTCATGCCCCCATTCTAATTCATAGCCCTCCTCAAATTCTTCCAAGTTAAATAAATGTGTATCCTTAATATTAAGTAGGGCGTGAATAACTGAGCAAGGGTATGAATAAAGAGTTACTCTGAGAAAGGCGATCGAAAATCGTTCATCGTAATCAAGTATAGGGATTTACTGAATTGTGTCATATTTATTGACGTATTTCAAGTATACATAAAGGCAGATAACGATTAGTAATTTATGTTTACTGCTTCATAAATTCATGTGAGAGAAGCACTCATCACTAGGCCATCAAACCGTTTCGCTCTGGTTTTCAGTTCTGTTCACCGAAAATAACAAATACCGTTTCAGTCCCGGTTTCGCTCATTCATCTAACGCCAAACCGGTTGGAACCGTTAATTTCGCTCCAACTTTTGGACTAATATATCACCTCAGAAAGTTTTTTTATCATTTATTGATTTTCATTTACACTAAAATGCAATAAATTACAGGATAAAACTTAGTAACAGTTAGTTGCAAGTCGAACTTGCAAGTTTTTAGTTCAACTTTCTCCAATGACACTTAAGTAAAATGTGAATTTTAGTGAACCGAAATTCGGAACTAATATCGATTTGAGCTCAAGAATTTCATTTGGTTCGCGCTTGGTTTTTACTCCGGTAAAAACAACGGCTCTTTTCGATTTCGATTTATAGTTCGGTTCCGGTTCGATGCCCTGCTAATCACCGAAATAAGGCGATTCGAAACGGAGTGTCTAATTCTTTTACGATCTGAATATATTAAGTAGCGAGTGTATGCGCGTTTCAAACCCAGAGAGACATTCATACGTTATATAATGACCATAGGTGTTAAATGACGCGAAAAGTTACTATTAGAGCACCGAAAGTGGTTGTAATAGCTGTTGATATTTCGCAGTAAATTCGAAGAACAGACTCTCTCTTCGCGTAGAGCATTTACGTACAAATGCGAATATTTCCAATTATTATTGTCACGTAAACTTAAGGATTTGCCTCCTAATTAAGTGTCATATTAATATACGCTCACTAAAAGTGAGTAAATGTTTCTCATATTGAAGAATGCTGCGAAAATTATCACGCGACATTTGTGAGGAAACACCTGCGTCAATCGAAATTAATTAAAACGTTTCCTTTAATTTTTATTTAGTCCTACTTCGTGAGAGTCCTATGAACGCTTTTGAATTTTATGTTGGAGTCGTAGAAAGCAGGGAGCACGTTTTCTCATAGGTTTTCGAAAACTAGAGATCGAAAGTTTCTCTCCAAAGCTATACTAAAAATCCTAGCTTACGTGTGTCACGACGGGAATAAAAACTACATTGCGTATTCATTTATTGAGGGTTAAGTATTCAGCCCAAAGGCTTCTTTTGAATCCATCTTCTCCGCTATTTAATACTCCATCGGTTTTGGAGAGGACATTGGCTCACAAGGCAAGATGAGGAGTGAGGTATTCCTTGAGGATTCACATCACAATTTTCTCGACCACGTGATCCTTAAGGTTCCATTGATAAAAACTCCTTAAATACATTACCCTTTATGAATAATAGCTCATAGAATTAATTAAAAATAAAGTTTTTAAGGTTTTAATGTACGATTGTATGAGGTAACCAAAGAGTTGTGATATTTTATCTGTGAAGCCAAAGATTCTGGTCTCAAAATTTGCATATAAAACTCACGGCTGTTTTGAAAGATTCAGTCATGCTGAAAACCCATGCTAAATTTAAATCGTAAATAAAATTTCCATTAATTTAATTCTCCTAATAAGCGTCATCACGAGCGCAAACAATTTTAACATGTTTATTGTAAGATACTATTTAAATAACGTATTAAGTAAATGATAAATATCAGATGTAAAATTTCCGTTTCAATCCCAACGCATCATTAGTGTTTTTAATACATTTACAATCATTTTAATAATAATTATCTTTCGAAAATACAATATCTCAAGGCTTCCGCAAGGTCGAAATATAAAGGTGTTATTTAGCTGTTTATATTATAACGATCATCCGAAGAGAAAAACCTTTATTCGAGACTTCAAAACGAGGGTTATACCAAAGTAGATAAAATTGTAACTTTAGAGCTAGCGTTAAAATTAGAGAGCTTATATCATAGTATAGTTCGCAAATTTTGGGCCATGAAATTTTCATTCTATATTCCTCGTATCAATGTTTAACTTGGTTTTGTTTCCAATCTTCTTCTTCTTCCTTCTTTCCTCCTAGGCTTATGCCTGTTTCCTTCAGTACCACGCCCCAATCGAGGCTTGGTACTGGTACTTTGAGTAATAACTTTTAACGCCTTTAAGTAGGTTACTAGCCTGGCTTATCGGCATGGGACAATCACAGACAACCATTCACTAACCGGAAAAATCCGATTAGCCGGGATTCGAACCCGGGACCGTGTGGTTGGAGCGTTAACGCGCTGGCACGCTAACCACTCCGCCACCACGGCCGGTGTTTCCAATCTTAAATAATTAAAATATGCACTATTGGAAATAGATATGTAAAAAATTTAATTGAACTATCTCTAAACTTTGATCTCTAGTATTATTAGCATTTTAAATCAATTCCCACTCAGCTATATATCTCTGGATGACTCTTGCAAATACTTAAACAGGAACTCACATTTCCAAAAAATCTGCAGTAAATCAATTGAAAAACTCGGATTTATAAAGCTGTTAATCGGTTGAAAAGGTTGGAGAGCAAACCTTGGTCAGTCTCCATCTCAAATACATGGAAACTAGATGGAATCCGATGGATGAAACGTGGATCCACGAGTTAGGGAAAGTACAGCGCAAGGCGATAGGTTTGTTAACAATGCTATGATGAAATAGCAAGCTATAAGTAAATTCTTTTAGACACAGGTTGGAAATCTTAAAAAGAAGGGTGATAAAAATCAAGGTTGCGATTGCCAGATAAATTCAGAGAAAGTACGTTTGCAGAGGACTTAATTGGTATAATGGTACCCCAGAAGCTTCGGCCAATCCGACAATGAGCGTCAAATAAGATAAATAGTTGCAAAGATAAGTATTTTTAAGGACCTTTCCGTTGATGAGACGCGATAACAACAAGCTAAAGAGGTAGCTTGAACCTTCTCCCCCTGCCTCACACCGAAAGGCAGCTTGTAGGGTATTAATGTAGATGTACCCGTTCTGACAGCGTCATTAGTCTAAAAGACTTGCTAACGCACGCGAGTTGACAAAAAAGAGTGCTTCGCTGGCGGCAGAAAATGAAAAACGTCTTCCGTTGACCTCGGGATCGCCAATGAATGCTAAATGAGGACCCGCTTGCGGTGTTGGTCAGTCAAAGTGAGATAGGAGTACGCTAAATTGAATGGAGGGGAAACAGAGCACGACCGCTAAAACTAACGCGAAATCTGCGGAATACCGAGAATGCAATATTCCTGTTAGAACCGAACTGAACCGTCATTTCATCATCACTCATACCGAATTTGGCGAGAATGTCATGGAATAGCAATGGGAAACCCTACTCGTTTTCAAATTTACTGCACGATATGATGTTCATACC
The DNA here is from genome assembly GCA_036926295.1 of Pachydiplax longipennis. Lineage (NCBI taxonomy): Eukaryota > Metazoa > Arthropoda > Insecta > Odonata > Libellulidae > Pachydiplax > Pachydiplax longipennis. The sequence goes on from JAVFKF010000012.1 coordinate 18,942,909, forward strand.
GAGCCAGGTTGGAGAAAGGAAAACACTGGTGACAACTACGATAATGTACTACGGTGATTCAGATCAGGGCGTCTTGATTTATAGCGTTGTGGATAATTGTCTCCGTAAAAAATTACAAGATTTTTAGCGCAAATAAGGTGTTAATTTCGCCACAGGAAATATAAAATATGGTTTAATTTTGTGTTGCATGAAGATTAGAGATGCGGTAGTACCTTAAATTCTTCTATCTTTTCACTTGAAGATGTTATATCTAAGTGCCCCTTGACAGAATTAGCAGATGAATTAGAATTTAAACCATTTAGCAGTTTAAAAATTAATTAATTCTAATTAATTTAAGCATTTAAAATTTTATTTTGATATTACAAACCGCAAAATAGAGTAGAAATTTATAAGCGGATATAGAAAACGTATGCATCATTAAAAAAACTTAATATCAATCTCGAGTGGAAATTGTTTCCTACCTCATTTGTTCCTAGAAAGATATTTTTGATCTTCCAAAATAAAACTTTTTTGCAAAAAACGCCAATATTTTTTATATCGCATTATATCATATCTTTATTTTTATTTCACTGTATGCAATCAGTCCAGTCACGAAATGCTTAAACGCTCGTTTTCTATTGTGAGACTGTATGTAAGAGTATGAAATTTACAAATTTGATTTACAATCCGTTTCCTACATCAATATAAAAGCGCTTTACCCAAAGGTTGAATTTTTTCATTAGGCTCCAATTTATATTTAAAGAATTTAGACATTGAATAAAACTTGAGTAGACGAAATCCAATTAAGAATTACGCTTTTCACTGCTCAAGATTTTCAGTTCACCAACCAGTATATGTTGCAAATTTTCACTGGAGAATACGCAACTCGATCTTCGGTATTCGATACTAGGTTAAATATCCCTAGCGGACGGATAAGGATGCTAAGTGTCCATTGCCCGAGCATTCTACACTCGAACTCAAACTCCTTACTTATAAGGCCAGATATCTTACATAAATCATTCTGACTGACTTTAACTCTGCAACTTTCCGGTTTACAGCCATCGCATGGGCTTTCGAGGTTCGAATCAAAGCAGTCATCGTTCCATAGCAATGCATAGAAAATACCTCTGTGACCGCATTTCGCTCTATTTACAGGGAAGGGAAAGTACATTTATTAAATCCGTAATGCACCTTTTCACTTTTTCAGTGAAAGGAGAATTATATCCACTGACGACCCTTAGTTACGCTTCAGATTCGATTCAAATTCTCTACTTAACATTACGGTGTTATAAGCGATACCTTTTAGCACTACATAAATTACAGAGATATTTACAGCTTACGTGGGTGCATGACCGTTGAAAATTAGTAACCACGATTACTTTCCTTTTTCTAGAGGGAGGGAAAGTAAATTTTTTCCAAAATGAATCTTTTAACTTTTTCAGTGAAAAATGTCATTCATCAATGTTTCTTTTAATTACATTCCGCCAATCGAATGCTATCGCGTACGTGCAATGCAATTACGATAGCATTCGATTGACACACGGACGTCGTGCATACCTGGGATATCGTATGTGAAGTTCTAAATAAAGGCTTCAAAAAAGAATGGTGACACGGTATAAGCCGTAGGCCATTAGGCTGGGAAAAGGGACAGCCCTAGGTGAATTGGTCCCCGGGAAAGGGTTTAGCAGGAACCCCTTCCATTCAGACACGCAAAAATTTCCACTTTTTAAATGATTCATTTTGTCAAGTGACTCACTTCTATTATTTTACAAATTATTTTCATTGGTAAAATTATAAGCTATAAAAATAAATTGCCGAATGTCCTGAGATTAGGTCTTCCTCACCGGCCCATCGAGTTTGTTTACATCTGTCTCAGACATTACTAACCACTTGAAGATAATTACAAGGTACATATGAACTTAGGTTATAACTTTGTTAGTAACGAAACTATGAATTTTATCTCCATCTGTATGAACTTTTTAATATATTTCCCTTGATCTCCCTTGCCTTACTTTGCTTCATTATGATGAAGTACTGCGAAGAGGCTTCGGAATTTTGAAGGAAATCTATTTAAATTAATGCTTCCTTTTCATATTCACCATTTCTTAAATTTAAACTTTACATTTCCTTTTCTAATTCATATTTGTCATCTGTGTCGAATTCTGACAGACCAGAGGACACTCGTAACAGATGCACATAAATTTATTCATTTTTCCGCCAGTTACCAGCAAGTTTTTTCGTAATGTTCAAACGGAGGTAGTGGTTCTACAAAGCCGGCTACTGTAAAACAGGGGCATTCTATAGCACATTACCGAATATTTTTAAGACAAAATATATCTTGCAAACACGGCGGAATACCTACACCTTTAGCCAAACTCGGCGTAAATTTTGAATTTCCCGACGACAGATACTTACTTTGGTGAACTTTTAAAAACAATTTTATATCGTAATAAACATAGGGAACTTTCAATGAAAACCAATAGTAAGTAAAATAAGTTAACAGTAAAATCCTTGTCGAAACATTCGTATCAATTAAGCATTGTAAAATTCGAATAAGAAAGAAAAGGAGCAGAAAAGTAAACCTTGAAAATTTCTGATTCTGGGATTTCCTGGAATGAGTGTACTTGAATGCTAGCAGAATATTTCTTGGAGTCAAAATGAAATCGCACGCTAAAGAAGAAAACCGCCATAGCATGACGCTCCACATTCCAGAAAAGTAAACTAGCCGATTAAGCGTAAGCAAAGCAAATTAATATTCGACGAGAGCTAATAACCTATATCTCGACCGACGAAATACCCCTCGGATGTTAATGAGATTCAAATCTTTGAACGTGACCTTAATTTCCAGAGGACGACTTCCTTTGTAGTTTAACGAAAGTGGTCCAATGGGAAGCCACGTTAATGGTCGTTTCCGGTCTAAAACATCGAGTGCGTGCCTAAGGAGGATCCTGGAGATCTCCGGAAAAGATTTCATTGCCAAGGGAACGAGTGAAAGCCTTCTTGGAGAGTCCAACTTTCCCCGGTCGAAATTAAAAATCCATTTCTTCCTCATTCGCAAACATATTCTGAAGCGAAACCCATGACTCCATCCGTCACGTTTTTACTTTCGGTCGGGAATAGCACGGCTTTTGTTGTTGATTAACGCTTTATCAAGGTCAACTCTATTCGCATTGTTAAATCGATGAAAGTCAAACCGTAATGTATTACGGCATCGTTAATTTTTTTTACTGAAGTAAATTTTCTACATGGACTACACTTTAACACAAAGACTGTGTTCACATCTGCGAATCTTCAGTTTAGCAAAGAGACCCAAGATTTGCCAAGATACGCTAATTTTAACCGAAATTCTGCACTGAGCTTGACCGCATTATTTGTCTCTTTAACTCGTGTTTAACTCTAAATATAATGCTCTTGTAAATAATATTGTTTAAAATGTTCCCCTGCTGGTATGTGTATGTCGGTATGTGAGTCCTTTTCATCGGTCTGCCCAATGTATTCAATTTCATCCCTTCCCTCCAACAAGATAAGAGCAATTTAATTTATATTGGGCATTACATGTTGAAGTTCTTAAATTTAATGGATAGTCGAGGCATAAAGAATGGTATATATCATGGGAACGGTATGTAGCGGTTAAAGTTTGATAAAAAAATTTAATTTATAACTTTTCGCAAAGTTTAACTGAAAATTATATTTGAAGATGAGAATAAAAATTTCTGCTGAAATTCCTCTGTTCGACTGAACTGAGCTCCGACTTTACTGAACCATCCGTTGCAGAAGATAATAATTTAAAATCAATTTATCGAAGAAAAGAACTTGAAAATAATAAAAATATATATCTTGTAGAAGTATTTTTACTCCTATGGCATCGAACTCGTCAATTCTAGTTGGAGTAATGATCAAATTAAATTTAATAGCTCATAGTCTTGTGGCGTCCTACGCTATACCACGTCAAAGAGCATTGCGCTGAATAAGTTTCCTATCAAAGCCTCACAACATTTCTTACGGAAAGTTACTGAGAACCGATAGACAAATAAATGGTTGATAGTGATTATTAACATACGTTAGATTAAAAAGGAAGTAATAGACTAAATACTCCAATTCTCCAGGTTTTCCATTAGAGGCATCAGTCACTGATAATAGGTTTATTCCATAAACGTTATAACAATACTCTGCTCCTTTTCCTACTGTTACATTTAGTTTAGAAATATGGTGATGGTAAATTTTTCACAAGGAATATGTTTTTGAGTCCTTGCTCTGATTCCAAATTATACGACTGATTATTCTAATTTATGTCGAAGATAACAAAGACGTTACGCAAGAGACCTATAAAAGCACTGCGCGTTAGCTTAGTCATTAAGGCACATACTATTCTCACAACTGCGGGTCGCGACCCAAATTAGAGTCGCAAGGGACTAGGTGGGTCGCGCTCAAGTATCCCAAGCACTCAGTTCCTAAAATTTGCTAAAATAGTGAAAATCATTCAGCAACGGCGGATTAACCCAGAGTGTGATAAAATGCAGCATTGATTCAGATCTACACAACCTTCCTGAACTATAATAAATTTCATTCAATGGCTATTAAATCTTAAGTCGAAAAGTAACGAATTATGAAGGTTTGAGTTTGAGTTGAAAGTTTGAGGAATGCTATGGAGTGCCACGACATCCATAGTTTACATATCTTCCATATAATTAAACTACTAGGCAAAGAAAATTATTTCGAATCCTTTAGATTCGTCTCGCATATATAAAGAGAAATTTCTATTTGAATTAGAATAACCAACTTGTAACTATTGCTATGCATTTAATTTCTAATCAATTAGAGAAGGATTATGTGAAAATAGTTATTTTAATATCAAGTGTAAGCAAAAAGAACTGTCTCTAAATTATCATTGATTCAATGGCTTAGACTCTGGCAAAAATGGCCATACAATGATTTCCCAACACGAGACAAATGAATGCTATAATTTCCTTCCTTAATATGCCAAAAAATCAGCATAAAATCCTTCATAATTCCCCTTAAGTTATTAACATCAATTTGGTTTCATAGGGGAAAAGGGAAACGAAGTGGGCTTCGTTTGATTTTCTCATATCGAATATCCAACAGAACCTAAGGAAGCACAACTGCACGTGATGCACGAGAAATTAGAGTTAATCACCCGCCAAATAGTTTCCTTACAAAGTTCACTCGCTCATAGTAAGTCAACGGTGTGATTGGTAGTACGTAATATGCAATTACCCCCAAAATAAACAATGCCGGAGGCGCCACTTGACACGATTCAAATCGGCCTTGAACGCTACTCAAGGTGGAGGTGGCAAAAGCATGACATTTTCCTTTGAAGAGATCACCTAGAGAGCGACGGCACTGTCCCATTAGGAGCTAATTACTCCCAAGAGAGTTAATTACTAGAAGGTAATTTGAAGATGAAAAGGGAAAGATGACTGAGGGAACAAGAGATCAAGGTAGGGAAGGATTCAAACTACGACGAAGTGAGGTATTCTACTCAACACACAACAATCTGAGTCGATAGTTGATCATCGAAGAACTACATTCATCGAAAATTTTTAAGTTTAAATAGATAAAATAAAGATAAATAAATACTGCGATTAATACTATTCGAGTCGTAAGAGGAAGAGTAAACAATTAGGACGACAACAAATATATATTGAATGATTAAACAGTGATGTTTGTTGACTCAGTAAGCCTACCTTTCCTTGGAAATGGGAAAGGGATGGCTACCCTTATGAATACGGCTCAGGTTCGTAACCAATAAGGAATGGACTATTAAAGTGAATAAAGATGTGTGGAAGATGTGGAATCGTGACTTTGGTTGAACACGAAAATAATTTGTGGAGAGAGAAAATGGAAAACGCGTTCCAAAACGTGAGAGTCAATTAGAAATTATGAGACAAATATGCATCAGGTGATTAACACCTGTCGGCATCTTACAATATACAATATTTCGGTTCAAAATCATTTTATTGGGGTTAATTGATGGAAACCAGATTTCAGGGGCTGTTTTATATAGAAATGAAACTTTTGTATGAGATGTATAAGAAATATACGCATATGTAATCGTAGCAATTCGATTCATCCTAATGCAAAATTATGGGCATAAGTAAACTACAATTGACCACTGAACCATCATCATTTAACCGCGATAAACACAATATTCAATTAGATATTATTCATATAAGGAATTTAATCGTATAAATAGGACGATGAAAGCTCTCTTACTAATAATACAAGTTTGCATAGCTATATTACGCCTGTGACTTAACTCACTTGAAATGAATTTCCACATATATGTGAAGAATTTTTCAATTATAAAAAGTTAATTGCGAGAAAACTGTTTGCTCTTTGTGCCGCATTATGAATTCTTAATTTAAACGACATCAAAATAACCACAGCCTAAAACTTTCTCTCAGCGGGTATACTAAAAAGAAAGTAATTCTCTCATTCAAATACTCAACGAAAAAATAATAAAAGAATTAACTTTAGCAGTAAATTGCTTTTTAACAATGAAATAAGATTTTACTACGTATCATCATTTTGAAATTACAAAATTAAACATCCAGAAAAAACGAGATAAAGTAAAATTCAGACTTATTGGGGATGTCATTTCAAAATCAAATTTCAAAAAGGGGATACAATGAAAATAACAATAACGAAATGCTAAGCAGCTTATCAATGCCGCGTTTATCTTCTTTATTGGGATAGTCTACTTATGAACCGCAGAGAACCAGAAATAACAGAAACTGGCAATGAAGAGATGTAGACTTTTTAGCTTGCAAAATTACCGGACTTTGAAACAAAAGTGATAAAAGCACAATATCTCATCCCTGCCATCCATGGCCTGGATTTATGAAATTTCACGCTTTAGCTCAATTTTCCAGATTATAGACTCATTTCGTTGATCTAATATCAACTCGATTCCTTGAAAAATATTGTATAACAAGGATAAACTCATATTCTGATCGTAGTAACGAACTCCGACTGAATCTTCAGGTTAATCTTTCATTGCTATGAATAAATTTCCCAGAAATACTCTCCCTTTCGTCTGTACCACTTTTTCCGATATTCCCTTTAAATGCTTCGATTATAGTTTAGTGAATTTACAATAATTAGGCTCTGACGCTCTATTAAAAGCGCGTCAGTAACGAGAAAATTTTAAGAAAGTTAATTGGAACCACATAATTTTGGGAAACTTCCTCGTTTAAAATTTTACTTTTCATTAGATAAATTCTTGGGGAAAAGTGAAGTTGGAAATTAAAGGTGTACTAAAAAGTGAAAAGATATTGAAATCTGAAGAACGGCCCTTTTTAAAGGTGCAGTCTTTGGATACCGTTCCGTTTTCCGTAGTAGGGAAATATAATTTACGAGTAGGTAAATCTTTAATTTTTTGCTTGAAAGAGCATTTAGCAGCGAAATGAAAGGTAAGAAGAGATTTAAAATAAATAATGATTTTTAGAAATGCTGTTACGGAGCGAGCTTCGTGTGTACTCTTATTCTAGAGCAAGTGTTTTGGTAAATACTTACTCATCTCGGGTTAATAAACATCATAATAGTTAAACACAGGCTGCATTTGCTATATAATATACTCACATTACTCATTTCCTCACAGGATACGTGTTGAATTTGAATTGCGTTTTATATACTTTGAATATAGATGAGTAACTTGAAAATTCAATTTGAATGGACCCGAAGACTGATCTTTCTGCCCTGATATTTTAAAGCACTAAAGGCTTTTCGACAGTTTAGGTGATTTCACGCGATGGGGACCCATCGGGGTTCAAACCCAGGGCTGCTTTCACCAAAACACAAACCGCTACCCACTCTACCCAGAAGTCCTTCCTCATGGTTATTTTCTAACCAATCATTAGCTTACCATAATAATTATTAATAATATGATAATGAATAGTTACAATCGTACATGGATATTAACATTCGAATATTCATGTGCATAATGAAATATACCCGAGATACATTTACTTATATCAACCCTATTTATATGTTGCAAGTAATGGCTAAAAATGTACATATAAATTAATTTCGATGAAAACCTTATAAAACACCGTAAATATAATTGCTATTAAACCGCATTAAAATGACACTGCTTAACTGACTGCATTTAAGTATTTACTACTAATATACTTTTATGCATGCCATGGCAGTACCGATGCATTAAGATATTTTAAGAAGAAAAGTTAATTTAGTCAGTATGCTTACATAACGTAACGAGAATTATTATATTATTTTATTTCCCTAGTTTCTTCATAACAGTGATTTCAAACTTCCCCTAATTTCCAAGTTTTCTGGGGCACCCAAATATCTTAATACAAACTTGGTGCTACTCTTGATTTCAATTGCAAGTTTGAATCTAGATTTAAGGGTAACTGAAAAAAACATAAAGTAATGAATTAATCATTTCAATGGTTTCATCATATACTTCCAGGACACTACTAAGTATCTTGCTTAATTAAGTTCATTTATGAAGCTAAATTTAAACAATATATTACCCTTGAGCATAATTCGACACACTAAGAGCTCAGAGAGTACTGGTATGCCGCAGCATATTGATTGGGTAGCCCCCAATGAAACGAAGAATGAAATATCACAAACAATACGAAATTAGCGAGAGGGCGTAAAAAAAATAAAACTTTGTCCTCCACCATATGCCAAAATATGAGTCCTGTTTAAAGCTCATTGTGGGCGTGGAAGTGGTAAGCAGGTAGAAATTAAATATGGAAGAGGCAAACAATGCCTCTTTCCCATTTCAAAATCATTACTCATTCGTGCGATCCGTCAGCCCACCGGCGAATGAGCCGGTGGGGCAAAAGAGTCGTATTAATGTTCAGCTGTCATAAATCCCTATCCGGATTAATTAAGAATGAAATGAAAGTAGTAGTTAGGAATTCATGGCCTTGAATTTATTGTCCAAGAGCATCCAATTCGCTAACCGTCCTTATCGGTGTCCCAACCAGAGTTATATTTGGACTTAATTGTTACAAAACAGTACATAAAGAAATCATGGAATACTTGCCTTCATCACCTCCAAATACTTTCCCTGTAATAACGGATTGAATATCAATTATAAGACCAAAAAACATAAGGTAAGGCATGATAGCGAATTAAGAAGGATCTAAAAATTCTTCGATGAAATTCAAAATTTTCAACTCCCGCAAAAATTGCTGAAAATCCACACAAAAAATCCCTTTTTAGGCATACAAATGTAAATTTTGGAAAAAAATTAATTGTAAATTCGACTCATTTGAGGTCAAAAAATATCTGTTTCCTCTTATAAAACTATCCGTATTCTAATATGGTCAATAAAGTTTCCCATTGCTGATGAAATAGGATATCAGATTCGTGAATATCATACCGTCAGTTGTCTGCAAGTACTTCAATTTTAAGAAAATAATAAAGCAATACGCTTCCTGGTAAAAAAATGAAGTATTGAGTATATTTCTGAAAATAAAATAAATACTTCTCTCTTCATTAATTCGAAATCATTCATTAAAAGGTATTACAAAAGTCATTGCGTAATTCTATTTCTCTCTCCAAAATAACAGATCAACTCGGCAGAAGATGGTAAATTTGTAATGACTGTGAGACGGAAAAATTTGTACCACGAGAATGACCGCTAAGCTGAGATCGCTATGGCTTTATATGGAAAAAACCACTCAAAATCTTCCCACATACCGAATGCTAATTGAAAAAGCAAGCAACCGGTATTCGCACGGAACCACGTGAGCTATCCACATTCAAACTTCACTTAAGACGGCAAATACATAATTTTATGACTCACCATTCCACCATAAAGGGGGCGCCGAGGTGATTTCACAGTTGATTTCGGCGCGAAGGAGGACACTTTATTGGCGACGTCAAACCGGGATTACTTCACTTTCTGACACTTCACTTTCGAATATTTCGCACAACACGGTCACAGAATCGACGTGAATCGCACGGGAAATCGGAAATTCCAATTCACAATAAAAAGCTAACGCCCAAAAATGATCAACTCATGATCTTACCGTTGCGGAACGCACATGACGAGTAATCGACAACTACGTTACGGAACCTAATTTGATATAAAACTGGGCATTAATTGGCCTTTGACCACTCTCAATAAGAGTCCGATCCCAATGGAGACTTGAACGCGCGAGAAAACGTGTCTGCACAGCTCGGACGAAAGCATTGGAACTGCTAGCGGAGGGAAAGCGGTGGCAAATTTTGAGAAGCACGAGGTTTGCGTACACCTAAAGAGGGGTCGAAAAATGGGTGAGTCTGGAGGGGTGAGATAGGGGAAGACTCGGACACGACATAGGGAAGAGGGTAAATTCTTACAAACCCAGCACCACGAGGGAGGCTGCAACTTATTCAGCAATCACACACTTACTTATGGACGGTAGTAGAAGAATACGGACATCGCATATTTCCGAATAACAATAAATTATTTCCAGTTTTAGTTTTTGTTCCAACTTTCATAAATATCAGATAATCTTACATCAACTTCGCTAATGAATAAAATTTTCAGCCTTTCGATAAATAGAAGTAGTAAAAACTAGAATACTTTCTATTTATCTTCCCTACCCTAAATTGTATAACGGAAAGAGATCATAAGGGTTTATAGTACGATTGATTTTCTTACGTAAAATCTCGGCAGTTATCATATTCAAAGAGAGCCGAGTCAGTATTGTTGAAAAGCATCTTACTGCCGATGTATTTCTTATTATCGAAACCTTATCAAAGATCCTATTAAAGGATGTAAGGATGTGATTACATGCTAGTGAGGCACAGCTAGTGATAATAGAGAAAGCAAAAGAATCCTTAAGTCGTCTTGCGCAAGTTGGCAATTTATGAAACGAAGCGGTCCGTCAGACCGCTGAATTCACTGTCATTATCGTTCAAGGTTGTCATTCATTGACAATGTCAACCTTGTCAAAATACGCATCTGACGTTCCTTAATACAGCAAGTTCAGCATTTGGTTTCCTTGATCCTCAAAAATTTTCTTTCGACTCAATCATTGCACAAGTTCGTTTACTCTTTTTTTCATTTTGTACTGCGTCATTTTATTTGATATTTTGGTTTTGTAATTTTCACTCTTTCCTCACACTTAGACACACTAATTAACCACGAATTTTAATATTTTTCTTGTTGAATTCGGCAGTTTTCTCTCTTTTGTGGAACTGCGGGACATGTTTTATTTAATTCTCTGCAGTGTTTTCATACCTATCAAACATATGACTCAGAAAGGCTCTAATCCCTTCGGACCTTGCCAATATAAATTGCATTCCACAAATAATCAACTTGCGAAAGACGACTTAAGAAGTCTATTGATTTACCACAAAGATAGAATTGCATGAAAATTGATAATTTTTAGGTAGGCGTCAAAAGTAAATGCAGATTTATACATAAATTATCTGATCAGCAGCTAATTTTAATTATTATTAGAAACCTGGTAAAAATAAGAGAGGATTTAGAGCAAACATCACGTTTTTAAAGCTGAATATCAAAAGAAAGCCCTACTGAAGATGAATATAGTAGTATTGTCAAAAGTGCTTCGACAGCTGGGTTCATTCAAATATGGAATTTCTACATAGCATTCCCACCGGGAATCGAATCCGGGATCACTTTCATTGAAGTCGAACGGACTGCTAACATGGCTATCCGAAACTGTAAACAAATAAAAAGTGCATGCACCGTAAGGAGTGTGCCTCTGATATATGCTCGGCATGAGAACTAAAAAATTAAATGCGCGGTGGTCAAACCGCAATAAGAGCCTCACATAGCGCGAAGGAAATGTCCAAGCCAGAAGAACCTAATTTTTCTTCGCCTGGGGATTATTCCATTCATCAGAAAACTCATGAGACTTGGCATACAGGATGACCTCAAGAATCTCAGCGGTAATGGTTACCCTTGCAAAAAAATAATAATCTCAAACTCCACTCTTATTTTTACGATTCGCGAAATTTTCTTAAAACGTAAAACACAAAGGAGGTTATGGACGTCGTTGCGCACGACGTTCTTGTTTTATGCATGGTAATATTTTTTAGCCTTTACTTGACGTAAGAGATATACGAACGAACGTCGCTTAAAGTGAGTGATAATGCATGCAGTAAATGGTTGTGAGTACTTATAGTACGAATCGCTAGCCGTGCTTAACTTTTACAAACGAATGCAACGCTTCCAAATATTATGTCGAACAGTGGGAATCGAACGAATACGAAAATGGTTTTCTTGTCATAAGAGATTGAGACTAAGCATGACCTTTTCTTAATAAATTCTACATTCAACTAGGGAGGTCATTTACGTTGGTTCCTGCAAATTTAAATTATGCAGTGGGTCAAAGTTGACCACATTCCGCGAAAAACGCCGGTCTTCAGTTTTTTGCGAAATTTTCAACTTCAAGCCGATGCTGATCCCATATGAAGGAAACTATCGGATAAACTTTAACGCCACGTTATAAATCTATTCTTGATATTTCATTCTGGTTGATTTTAACGGTCGCAGTAGAATATTTGCATACGTTACACAATAAGATGGCGGACCCTTATTTTAGAGCAAATTTTTGCCTAAAGCGGGGAAAATAGTAAAAATGGACATCGATGGACACGGGATAACGTATGCTATACTATTCTGTGATATTCGCTGCAGAGGAATCTGAAGATAACTTTTGCGACCGTTTGCGACACCGATAAGTAAAAGAACTTTTGGAAAGCGCTGCAAGGCCCTCAGCCGCGCGGCGGAGCGCCGTTCTGCATGACGCTTTCGGTTTTCGGAGGAAATACGAATCAACACGGTTGTCAAATGTATTTTTTGAGGTTAACAAGCAATATGTATATTCCACACATACTTTGGACGAGAATTAGATATAAAAACCCGGATTTCATGGCGGGTGTTTAGAGTAAATGTGTTGTATACAAGACAATGAATTTTTAAGACGCCGGGCGATGCATACGCCTATTATTTCATGAATATTATGCTATACTGCTATTTTTTCAAATGTAGATATGCATTTAAGAATTTATGTGTATATTTAATAAAGATAGTAAAAATGGACATCTCCTTAGCCGTGATGAAAGTAAAACTCCATTTTTATAAGGATTAGGCGACAACCGTCTATTTGCAGCAATTCTATGTGCGGAAACTTAGTTCCGTACAGAGACAACGCTAATTTTGAATCGCAGATTTTAGTTGTCGCGTTAAGATCAGCGGAGGATCTGGCACAAGTGCGAAAGAAAAGAGAGTTTAACAGAGCAGGAGAAGGGAGATACTAGTTCCATCTAAGTGTTTGGCGGGTTATGCTGCCCGATTGCAGCCAGAATTTTCAATGATCGCGAAATCAACGTAACTCGAAACACTTACAAATATTATACTGCTATAATTTTACCCGATAACAAAAGATGTCACCATGAGAATTATTAACTGTCTTCAAAAATATATTCATTAAATCATTAGATGTTTGCAGAATCCGCATTATTTTAAATGATATAAAAATAATTTATATTAAATACTTTTAACACGTAGCATTCCTTAATATTGAAATATTTCATAAAATGGATCAGTTAAGTTCCCCCAAGCTTCAACCCCCAGCCTGTCTAAGAGACGGAGGAACACCCTCAGCACCTCCCAATTGGATCCGCCAATGATTAAATATATCTTAAAAACCAATATATGTGCTTAGCATCGTTTAAATGTCTTTCGCATTAAATTAAAACTCCCGATTTAATTCGAATCGATTAGAATCCCATTGAAAAATCATAAAATTAGGCGTACTTATTCAATAACGCCTTAATTTTACAGAGCTGTTTTCTCTCTATAAGATAGTCGTCGTAGATTATAATCATACAGAATATGTTTCATTCGTCTTTCAGCAGAGAAAAATTCATCTTTAGTTTAATTTTACCTCAGGATTTGCTCATTTCCTCATGATTTGCGTTTATGAAATCTACTGTGATATATAAGTGAAACTGAAGAACGATATTCAATTAGGTCTATTCCATTGAATTCTATGATACGTGTTATTAATAAGGAAAGCAAGGAATATCTTACTCCTTTCTTTGTAAATATATACTTCACTCGAGGTTAATTTATAGACTCTTTCTGGAGTAATCTAATACAAAGCTTTTCATCCTTATCGAGAGATCTTTGCACCTCGAGCCGCTGCCTCTTGGACCGCCCCTTTCTAATAAGGTAGACAGAAAATGTTTCACTGGAGGTCGACCATTTCAGTAACCGCAAACGGTGGTCGATGTCACCGCAGACAGTACAGTTCTTATTTCTTTGTTTTTCGTCCCTTTTTGACTCACTTGAAACGAATAGCATCGTAATTACCTCAAAATAAGAATAAATAGATGATCAGTATCACTGAAGAGCGCAACCAAAAGATCTGTTCCATTCTAAAAAATATCATGAGTTTTTTCAGTGGCTTCTCAACACCTCTCATGATTAAATTAACATTGTCATTACCCCATAAAATTCATGTCTTAACTACTTTTTTCCGGTTTCAACTTTACTCATTCTATTTCTATCGGTGTTGAGCCATTACCTTCATCTGAGCCAGTAATTTTATAATTATGGACTCTACGCTTTAAGAGAAAAATTGTGCACGGAAAAAATATTAAAATTTAGTCTCTTATCGCTTAGTAAAATGTCTAAAGCTTTTTCAGTTATTTGGTCAGTTACTTAAAGCTATAGTATTCTTTTAGCCGCTGAAGATGTAAGCTTAATTATTGAAGTATGTATTAGGACCTTCTCAGAATACTATAGTGCTTTTATCTTGAGGTTGTCAGCTTCCTTGATCAGATCACCATGGGAGAATTGAATATACCTAACAAATTATGTCTCTATGGCTTTTACCTTGTGGCAGTCAATATCTCAATGTTCCTCCTCGTCTTTAGTATTCAATTTTTTCTTTCTCTGTTTTGAGACGATGGATGCGTAAAGATGAATTCTGAAGAAGAAGAGATTCAGACAAAGAATATTGCATGAAGCGAAGGGAATTAATGGCGAAGTTTCTGGTAAGAATCGGGAAAAATTGATAATGAGAGATTCTCTGTATGAGTGTGCAAGGCGGAATTTAAGAAATTAGGAAATCAGAAGATTGGAGATCTTCTAGCTATGAGTTGGCGTGACGATGGCGTGACGTTAGCTATGATGGCTAAAGAGTTAATAGTCAGGTGAATAAATAAAAAATCGAAAGCGGTGGAATAAGCGAATACTTTAATTGAACTTATGAAACTATGACGGCGAAAATAAAAAGAAAAGTCCACGGCGCGACATAATTTTTAGGTACAGGGTCAGGCGGCATTCACCTTGTTGCAGCGCTCGAAAGCGGGACATAATAGAAGTGTAATATTCTTTGTGCAGTTTATGCTCCGGTTAAACAAAAAAAACTATTTCGGTTCAGTTCCGGTTTGGCCAATATCGAACCGGTTCTAACCGATTTCTTTTGCTCTGACCAATTTAATATTATATCCTTTATAAAGGTCGTTTTATTATTTCTAATTTTTCATCTATATTTAATTATAATAAATTGTTTAGTAAACTCTATTTACAAATAAGTAAAATAATGATGTTTTTCTCCGAAAATCGAACGCAACGGTTTTCGGTTTAGAGCAATAATTTCCATCTTATTGCTCGGGTTCGGTTTTCTCCTCGACCAAAATTACGATTATTTGGATTTCAGTTTTAGATTCGTTTCAGGTTCTATGCCTTGACCCCACCGGACTGTATTAAATGAAAATTGAACGTTACGATACCTGGCAATGAATTTTTCGCCCAGAGTGTCGTTATTCATTCTGAAAAAGAGATGTATGTTTTTGGCTGACCTACTCGCCTCATATCTTTCCTCTCTTTTGGTTCGTTAAGGACATCAGCGGTCTCCTGAGTGACGTTTTATTTGAATTTGCATTGAATGCAACACGAGTGACGGTGGTTTTGCGGTGAATATCGCGGTGGTGAAGTCGAAAGAGAGCTCCGTCTTGAGTGATAGATTTGGCATACATTAAGTGAGCAACAGAATCAATGATACTGGGGCACGTCTGTCAGAGAATCCGCTGCATAAGCAAAAAAGCATTGGACGTAAACAAAGATGTGATAATAAACTCATGACATAATGAGACAATATTTTGAGGAAATAAAAATTCTCAACCGATTGAAAACTCCCTGTAATCTTAAAATTCGAATGGCATTTGTTTAGATGAATAACAATAGTACAGCAAACATCAGAAACAGCTGGGCATAGAGATTTACTTGAAAATCGCCTATTATTGTGAGAACATAGTACAAGAGAACTTCCACTGAAAATTTATCTTACTAACATTTTCTCCGGCTACCAAACATTCTCTGATATTTTTCGTACTCAGATTAGGAATGTTTGCTACTATGGTCGTATAGAATACGAAGAACGGCAAAAAGATATTGTATGATATCCATTCTTGTCTATTAGCATAATGTAAATCAGCATTTTGTTATTATTAATGAGTATTTTACGGTTGTAACTCTATGGTTACATAATAGAACATATACATTATAGAATTTCGACCGACGAAGATTTCTGTTATTGATATACTTCGGTAATGAGAGAGACAGAACTAAAAGACTTTGTTAGCTGAAGTTGTCACTGCATACATACTTAAGCAACTACAATCTTTATTGGATCGTCAAAACTGAAGGGGATTGAGATACCTGTCTAGAAGGGGACGAAATCATCAACCCGAAGACGTAGCTATACTTCTATAATAACTCTTATTAGTAACATTTATTAATATCCGTTTACATTTATGTTTACTTTCTAATACCTTTCTTTAATACTTTTTAATTTTAAATTACTTCAGTAAATTTTGGGGGTGATAAATAAAGAAAATATCAATTTTCAAATGAGTTTGCGGTTATCATGAAAGTTCCACATTGCTAACCGAACAAATACGAAAAATATGCGAATGCCTTTAAAAACTCGCAAGAAGCAATGCAAATAAATAATTTATAAATAGGAATTTGATAGAAGAAGTCATAATACGATCTCTTCTGTATTAACTTGTACTAAAAATTTTCACCAATAAATGTTTCCTGAAAAGATCGAAATTAATAATTTTATTTAGCTAATTTCTCATGGAAAAGGATTTCACCATTGTCACGTTTGAAATTATTCACAACTTTTAACGTTAAATTTTACGTTTCATATTTTTCTGTGTTCTTCTTATGACTTAGCGACTCATAATTAGATTCGTTGCGCTCAAAATGCTGGTGTTCATTCTGGTTGAAGGGATGCAACGCCATCGTACTGGGACCGTTGAACGAACATGAACGGGGAAAGAGAGGCGGGTCGATAGATTTGAAAATGGAATCGTTGATGAATCTTGTAAAATTTATTAAGGTATATATCGGATTCTGTCTGAGAGTCGTCATAAAAGATCGATCAGCAAAGACTCCGAATATAAATGATTGATTACACCGAAAAATTCGTACAATACATACCTTTACGTTACGGCGTAAATTAAGAATATCATCTCAGGATTAGCTAATGGCTCATATGTCCCTTCACCGAAGCTCTTCGTCGTTGTAGCAAATTGTATTTTGTCAAGTTTTGAATTCTTCACAAACTGCTATTACTTGTAATACTTAGATGTAGAAATCGCAAAATTAAAGTATTCTACTTTGACTTTTTACTGATTCTTTCATTTAAAATTTAATAAACTAAAATTAATAGATGATTATCCTTTCATCCTTGAGTTAGTTCCATTTATATATATTCCTAGGAGGGAATGTTTTTATGATAGATAGCAAAGTTAGATTATATTCATTTATGGAAAATGAAAATTTAAAACGATATACATTTCCAAAATATTCACAAATTGATACTGCAAATATTTTTAAGAATGTTACGAGAAATTGCTTGAAGGCTATTGAACAAATTTAGAGAGAACACGTTTCTATGATACACCTGCCTCTGCGGCAGGTCCAATAAGGAACGTAATGCTGAACCTGTTTGAGATTAAACCAGTACACAGAGTTCCATTTCAATTCTTCATTCGAATTTTGATTTGACGCACCAGTTAAAGCAGCCTTAATTAGATTTAAAGCAGCACGGTCCGACTCGAATCCATTGAGAAATCAAACGATTTCCATTTTCATCGGTAGATAGAGAAACCACGATTGCTCATGGAATCGGTAACGATTTATTCGATTGCTGAATCCTCGGTGAGTGTGGCAGTAATTCATATGAACCTCTTAAAACCTCACTACTTTTACCTGCTGAAAAATTATTTAAACTACACTTTTTCTATCATTTTGAGGTCACTGATTTAACAAAATGGATCTAATTAACAGGTATGGTGTAACAAGATCGTACAAAATAACGTAACGAATAAATTATTTAACATAGAAAACACGCTTGGACAATAATTCTGAATAAGGGTGATTGACATAACGATATTTTGAGAAGTTTTACATGAAGAATGCTGACCATTTCATTCAAACTAAATTGATGGAGAAACGGGGGAGAAAAATTCTGCCGTAGCCGGGACTCAAACCCAGATCTACTTTCCGGGCGGTTGCTTTATGTGGGTGGTGGAAGGTAGGTGATTCGGGTTCGAGTCCTGGCTACGGCGGACTTTTTCTCCATGTAAATTAAAGCATGTATCTCTTTCGGGTTTCATCGCTTACAAACTTCAATTGACTTGTAGAAATTTCAAATTTATAGAGAAATTTTCTGGCCACAAAAAATTTCCCTTCAAGAATTTTAAAAATATGGGCGATCCTACGTCAAAGTGATCAACGAGAAAGTGTATTTACGAGAGGAACCAGAATTTTTGAATCCAATGAGTAGTGAAGGAAAAGTCAGAGGTTTAATTTTTACGTTTGGCTCCTGGATGACTTTGAGTTAACTCATCATTGTCAATTCTTCTCGTATCTAAAGGACGATATCTCGTTTAGAAGTTGACTACGACGATCCGCACACGATATCTAGCTATCTGCAGTTTTATATTCTCATATAGTATATATGCAATTTGTTGATTTAGTTCCGGGTCAATATTTTTCATAGCAACTAACATTATTTAACATAGTTTACATTATTTAAGAAACGGGGTCTTATGTATACTCAACGATTTCAAGATAATCGTATAAAAATCACGCCTTTTATATTCTGTCTTTTCCCACGTGTCGACGAGTAGGAATTTATGAATGCAACTGAAGAAATCTCTTTGGCTCCATTGAAAATCCGAAAGTCTCCAGCAAAAATTATGGCCGCTAAGTGGTACTTATACCTCTCTTGAAAAATCTCCAAACAAATCTTTTTAAAAGAGGCCCGTCTCTGCGCCACGGTCTTACATCAACACATTAATCCGTCTTCTAAGTCGAATTAATTTTGAATTTCAGTTCCTCTCGCGGAAAGCTTTCTTATATTACGCTACAATCCCATAGAATATTTTTGTTTTTATTTTTTCCCGTCTCAAACCCCTTCATCTACTATGCCGCGGCCCACGCTGCTCTATTGTTCTTGGGGAATTGTGGGCGAACTTACGCCAGCCACCGTAAGTCGCCTCCGCGCCCACCGTATTTCTTAATTTCGCCATTTCTATGCAGTGAGTTTTGTGATTTCGTACCGTCTATTTTCCACTTCTCAACTTTCCTCTCATTTTTACAAACCAACAATATGCAACAGCCATTTTAAAAAATAATAAAAATCTTAAAAAAACACTTGGTAACTTCCACAGCAGATTTTTAATTCGACCGGTTTCACCAACGTATTGATATCTTCAGATATAAACAGTTTAATTGAAATCCTTAAAAACATCCTTTCTCGAGATTATACTCCCTGGATCTCCATATTATTCCTCCGAATATCCGTTAACTAACAAAGCCAATATCATTTTAAATTCATACCTAATTCATTACTGAACTTTTATTTTTACGATTACCATCATTATCTTATCTCTTTCCCTTACGCAAGAACATATTTGATTTCGTAAATAAAGCGGATAACGAATTGTGGATTTGCATATATTTACATACTCTTGTGAATAGTTTTCTCCTTACTTGACTTTTACGGAAGTAATATTAATTCAACCTTTCTATGCCACTATCATTAAGATTGTTATACTTTTGTTAAAACTACAATTGTGCTCTTTTTTATTATATGTAAAGGATTGTATTATTAGCCCCTCTTTCATCTCTTTTGTTATAAAATAATAACGGTAGATTCGCGTCAGTAGATTCACACGCCTTCTTTGTAGGAGTTCTTTAATAAATTCAACCATTGACACCAATCATTCACATCGTTCACCCATCTCTTATGGGTTGGCAGTGAGACATTTCGGTCTTTTTCGACTGACGGCCAGATAAATGTGATCAATCTTTAATATTTCTCTTACATCTTGGTGATTGGAATATATTTCATAGGCCATTTGGTACAGAGCAGAGGTAAATGTATCTAAGATTTGTACTTTGTAGTAATATAAAAGTTACTGAGATACAAATGATATGGTATTAATACTCGTGACTCTTTACTGAATTCTACGAAAATCATTAGGTCACTGTGCTGAACTTCCGTAAACTATTTACACTTAGCGCATTTGGGACTCAGTGAGGAAAGATAGGGGAAAACAAATTTAGCACAAGTGAAATTTATTTATTCTATATTTTCAAAAATTATTCTCTCATTAATTCATTAGCTGGTGAAAATTTAACTGTGGATGATCTTTTATAAATAACAGAATTATTAAGTTTCTTGAATCTTTTAAGATTCTACAAAGGGGAATTTCACAATTTAGACACTTTACTCTCGACCGTCATAAACATAGCTGTCCTCAAATTGTTTCACCTCTTCAAAAGCCGCTGACTTAGATTGGTTCCCACACACTAAAATCAATAAACCACTAGCCTACTCTTTCAACCCATTTGTAGCAAAGTTACCGTCGATCAAAATGGCTCAAATTTGAGTTGTTTACACTATATTGTGTCACCCCTCTCTTCCCCTGCGGAGAAATAAAACCGCGGACGCAGTAATCGCCTTAACGTCACTCTACGGCGTCATCGCCGTTATGAAACGCTAATGAAGTTCGAAATGCAAATATGACGCTTCCCGCCGTCCTCGCCAAAGATTACCGTGATTTATAGCGAGTTTTTTTCTTTATTTCGCGGAAACTGCCGTCTCGTCTGATTCGCAATTTCGAGAGAAAAACAGTTTCGTGATTTCCGCGTCGTAGTTAATTTGTAGATTAGATCGCGCCCAAGTGACGCCCCGTAAATTGAGAGTAAATATTGCGAATTTTGATGAATCTCGAATCTTTTGTGTCAATAAATACGGGCGTTATCGGAAGCTGCAGGTGGGCGCGTTCCCTACTCCATAGTCTAGCGCTAATTGGATGTCCGTAATTAAATCCCAGATTTCAAAACGTCGAGGATTAAGTCTTTTAATTATTTCCCTTCTTGTAAAGAATTAAGCCAGAAGATTGGAGCGTTCGGAAGCATGCGTCTATCCATTTTTGTAACGGGATTTAATCGGATCTATTTATGTGAGAAAAATCTGTGCAAGAGAAACTCAATGTAAATATCTAACCGTAAAATTAAAAGAATCTTCTGAAGCCATGATTGATAGCTGATCATTCCGAGGAAGAAATTATTAATTCCAATGGACATTTATATATGTACTACGATACCAAAAAGAATCTTATTCTTTTGGAAATTCTGATTACTCGTTGATAATTGTTTTGTTACACGAGCTTCTATATGCCTTCTTCCTAAATATTTATACCCTGTAAGTTTTTTAGTAAACTCTCAATTATTGCAGTTTCACATAATCGTAGATACCTTCTCATGTGTGCTATTATAAATAAAATTCACCGGGACATACATAATATGTGAATAATGCAGCTGAAAAAAGCTTATCAGTACTCTTTGAGCTATCCTTCAACCTCATAAACGAGACACTCTGGTCTACTTTACATTAGGGTCAGGGCCGGAGAAGTATTTTGGGATCGAGAAGATTCTAGCACATCTTCCAGTGCTTCAAATCCATGTTTTACCGGCAATAATGTTTGCTTAACTTAAAAATTAAATAGCCAAAAACACTTCCCTTTTGTTTTCTAACGTGAAAGAGAGAATACTGTCCTATCCTAGTAATAACCCTATCTCCCTTATTATGAGGTTTTCACTCTGTCACATGGAAAGCGTCTTAAAGGGGTTTCATTGTAATATAAGTAACTGAACTAAGCTAAGAGATATTTCTTTAAAATGTTGTGCTTCTAATAGTGAATTATGAAGAATCGTGACTGCGGCGGAAAGCACAACTGTTACATCCTAAGGCGCGAACCTCCGCAATCTCTTCTTGCGTCAACGAAAATTAAAGGAGTCACCCGAATTGGGGTAATCTGAACGTCACTTTCGCATCACCTGGCCTTAATAACATCTCCCATTCTACTCTACTCCTAGGCGAGGGGACAAAAGGGCTGCGTTTATTTTCTTCAGCCATGCTTCCCACCCGAGCGGTTCCCTCTAAGCGTGGATGACTCTAATTAAGCCCATCTTGGAGTCAAATGGGCCCTCTAATCGCGCCGATTGGACCCTTTTGGGGTGTGGCGAACGACCTTCGTCTGGAAGGTCGCAGATCCCTTCTCTTCCGATCTCGTCCCAATTCGAGATGCCCACAGTTGCCATCTGTCTAAGAGTCGAGATCTTTATTCGAAACTTTAGGATTCGGTTAGATAATACGCCTTCTTAAAAGGTGCGATAGAAAAACAGGGTTTTTGTTTACTATTCAAGGAAAAGGTCGTCAACTGATGACGAATTTCTTCAGGGATTTTTTTATACCAAAGGCTACTAACAATAAGAAAGAGTAATTGATATCGATAGTGACCGCTTGGTAGGATAGGATGGGGAAAATATTTTTATGCATTTTTTCTTGGTCTGTCTCATATATTTGATAATGTGGATGATACTAAGGTATGAATGAATCCTGATTGATGTATGGTTAAAACGAGGAATACAATTGCAAACTACTTCACTCCTCCGCACTTGTATATAATATCTCATTTTCTCTGTAAATTTTTTGGAGACGAATGGTGGAAAGGTTAAGGTTCAAACGGGTCTTTGGACTGATTACTTGACATGCACACATCTTTTCCATCAATATCAACATAGAATTTAGTAGCATAAAAATGATGTAATGCTGACGTGCATGTAGAAATTTCCACCTCCTTTGCCACCATTTTTTTCGACTTTTGTTCGCACCCATTGTAAATATTTTGAGATTCTATCACGCTGTAAACCAATTTCTACCGTTATAAGACTCTTTTCAAAGTTCAAAAAATTTCATCCAAAGAACATATCACTAAGGAACTTAACTGTGCTCTGCTTACGTGAACTTGTTCCTCTTAAAAATATTCGGCTGCGTGAAGAGAGCAATGACAAACTACCTCACTCCTTATCTTGACTTGTTTCTTCGTTCTTTTTCCATAGCTTTTGGTTGACGTTGATGGAGGGGATGAGGTTCAATTTGGCCTCAGGGTAGACTGAGCTTTGCAAACATTGATTCTGCCAGGGTCTCTCAGGTCCAGCATCATTCACGGTGAGTTCACAGGAAAAGAAAGATCGGCTTACAGTAATAAAACACAACAGAACATTCTTAAGAAAGCCAAGTGCTACCCACTGCTCTCTTGCCTTTTTCGCCCTCTTGATGACAGTGCCCTTCAGGGGCTGAACAACCCCCTTCTCGAATCACTGGGTGCCACCTGATGTGGAATTGTCCTTGACCCTTACTGGTCACTCAAGGTCCCTTCAATCCCACTCCATCTTGAGTGAAATTCAATTAAACAGCGGTTCCATCTACGCTTTACGACACGTGGCGATGTCCCCGGAGCAAGCAAACAATGGAGTTCACCTCTCTTTTGGATTCGTTCGTGGGCGGAAGACTCCGCTGTTATTTACGACGTTGAATCGTTTAACAGCGGAGGTGATTAACAGCTCTCTGGAGAACAGCTCGGACGTTTACGCCGCTGTCGGCGTTACTACGATTCGGCGAATCTCTTGAGTTATGGGACATTTCCGGTAGTTGTGTGGATATTTGGAAGTGGATGAAATGTTTGTTTGGCACCAAAGCCCGAATGTCGCGATGTTAGCAGAAATGAGTGAGATGCAGCATTCTTCTCTCCTATTTCTCTCTCTGTTTAGTCCAAAACTTTAACGAGAAATATAGCTTTCCTACTCAGTAACATGAAATTTAGCTCTATTTTGTCTCACTTTTTACCTCCGCAAAAGTCTAGTGTTATCCTGTTACTACGAGTTCCTTGTTTGTATATGCTTTACATCCTTGCAATCGATCTGTTGATTATACTTGCATATGTGCATAGTAAGGCCGTCCAATGTAACTAGGTCCCGTATCATCCGGGATACAAAATATTTTGGAGGCTCACAATTTGCATATTACATTTACGATCTCGTAGATACCTTTAGCGGGATTATTTTGACGCAACTCTAATGAAGACTATTAAAATTCAAGAGACCATCCTGATTAATTCATATTTTTAAAAAATTTGAGGAACACGTGAGCATGTTCCACTCTAGGCATTCTAGTTTACTGAAGAATTTATGAGAAAATTAAATAAATTCTCATATCGCTTATTTATCCTCATTCCCTGCGACCATTATTTTGCTAATGAGGAAGGTTTAAGACTGATTTCCGGGTTGCACACTTACAGAATGAATGTGATTCCTATGGGAAGAAAAACTTTTTGATTCCGAACTTGAGATCTAAGGATAAGAAATTTTAATATTTGCTTTGCGATAGAGGTTTAGTTTGATTTCATGACATTTTAATGAATGACACCGCCTCAACAGATTTATTTCAGTATCCTAAAGGATAATGCTCGAATAAAGACGTAAGCAAAACTTTAACCTCGGTAATCTTGGAGGAAATCGGTTTCGGTTAATTAGCAGCTGCTGAAATTTCCAAGGCCGCTGTTAAAATGGGATAACTTGGGCTGATGAGTGAGAGCTCGTCTCGATATGGAAAGACGCCGAAGATGATCACTCCCTCTCACGGCTATTTCAAGCACTAATGGTGCCTTTCCTCTCCATCCCTCAAGGATTCGGGATTTCGCTGATAATGAGGAACACGTGGTTTGGAAACTGGCTAAATTAGGGTGACACGAGGTCTGATTTCCTGAAAAAATATATCGTCTTCATTCGTGCCAAGATTATGTCTCGATATTTCTGAAGTTTGGCGAACGTGCGCAAATAAATTTATTTACTTCTTTTTCTAACGAAATAAAGTATCAAACACGAGTACCAAACGCTAGAAAATAATCATATAGGTTAAATGAGCAGCCGTAGGACTCCAAACGATCTCTGAATTCTTTATAATGAGTGTGTGTATTGATATGCACAATTTTTCTCACCGTTCACACACATCTCCCACCACTTCTTAAAGTAAGCGGATCCCCATTTCTTATTTACTTGGACAAACTTACACCTCGGAACTTCCTTATTTTCAGAAAAATTGTGAAAGTTTCATCAATATATTTATTTTTGTCGTCAAAGTAGAAATATAGAGAATATTTTGTAAAAAAAAGCAAAATTCTGAAGAAAATACGCGGGAGATGGCGCGTAAACCTTCTTGAAATTATTATATAATTTCTTAAACAGAGGTTAATTTGAAGAAAATGAGTGGCATGAAAAGTTTGCTTGAGGATGAAAAACTCCACAAAATACTTTAAAAAGATAATTTCCAGCAGAAAAACTTTGTCTTAAAAGGAGGATGTTCGAGGCGTGTCCAAACAACTTGTGGTAAAAGCTAAAACCTTTGAAATGTAACTTATCTTTAGCGAGTATAATTATAAAATCATACATATACCATAAAGTACGCAAATTTGCAGGACAGGTAATACATTACATTTAAATTCGTCTACATGGATATTACTCGTAATATAGTAATGGTTATGTAAAAGCGTAAGGCCATTAATATAAAAATGGTTATCCATTTATTTACAGGTAGACGGAGAACATTTCTACCCAACACATCGTTTCCACATTGGGAAATGGCATATTAGTGATTTTAAACTCAATGCTGCCAAATTTCTTCCTTTTCTCCACTAAATCCGAAGGAATTTATTATCCTACGGCAGAGTAACTTAACATCTTATGGAGTGCGGCCAGAATAGTATAAAATTGTCAAAGGAAAAGTCCCTCTCGTAAAAAAGATTCTCTATTCAGGAATTACACTAAAATAGCAAAGTTACTCTAATGAAGGAGGTGACGAAATTTTGGATGAACATATTCATGGATGAATTTTTTGACTCGTATTTTATGTTTCTTTCCTAATATCTTTCTACTTTTAAAAGACCGTGTGCAAAATGACTTCAGCTGTCGAAGCACTTTTAACTATAGTACTACAACTACTATACTTGTACCACAGATATCTGGTTATGCAAACCAACTATAGCTCTTAATCAAAAGAGTATGCAGGACATACCAAATCCCTCAATGGGATGAGGGATATGGTCTAGTCAGGTGGCATTTACAGTGGATGACAATAAAAATATGTAAGAACAAATTTTCCTTTGGCCAACGATGTCTATTTTCCCCTTTCACGGAATTTTTAGCTATTTTTAACGATCATTGCAAAGGATTTGTGACTTATTTTTTATCGACTTAAGCGGAACATCAAAGTTGTAATTTTCCAGCTCTGTTTAGACAACAAGTAAAATCGTTGGTAAATTAGGAATAATAAATGGAAGACTTTGAAGGCAAAGAAAGGCTAAATGTAGGGAAGAGTACTTTATGGCGAAAATAGCTAGAGATGGGAAACAAAAGGGATAGATTGCGACCGTGACCTGTTTTTATGAACCAGGCATCCTTTGATCGCCCAAGACACTCCCTGTTATAAGAGACACGTGCTTAAATTACCCAACCTTGGAGCTAATGGCACTAGATTACCACCGGTTCTTAAGAAGATTACTTATTTACAGAGTTGGCTAGAGTTCAAAAAGTTATCATTTAAATATCTATGCTGTGGACAACAGGCTAATGATAATTACAATTATAGCGTCCCAATGATTAAAAAATGTTTAGTAAAAAGGCATTCTTACGGCAAATAATGTGTCAACGATCTTCGCAATATTATCATACCGAAAGATTGTGACGTAAACGACCTTTTAGATTTCCCTCTTAGGGACTTTATCTCTAAGTTATATATTAGGATTTTAGCATCATCTTTAAAGCTTTTTATTGCTTATATTTCTGCAGGTATTAAACTATACAAATGTCCCAGGAAAGCTTGTGGAACTGCAATGCGCAGTAGCAAAGTGATAGTGATTTTGAGAGGGCTTACTATGTACAAGTTGGGGCCTAAATAATTTGAAACGTCATTCCCTGTTTCACTTGTTATATTAATTTTAATAATATTCAAAGACATTAATTTCATACTAGTAATCTTTATTCATTATTAATTTTGCCTTAAAATCCACCGTAAAAGTTACATAAATATGTAATGAAGATCCAGTATACATTCAAAAGCTGTTCAAGGAAAGAAAACCATACAAGAATTTCTTGAACGACATCTTTCCTCTATCATTTTTCACGTGCCTTTGAGGATAATCGAGGGGTAATACAGTAGAGTACTAACTAGTAGAGAGCTCCAAAGTTAAATAAAATGCGGCAATGAAGTTTCATCCTTGGATGATATAGAAGAAATTTCTAAGCATATCATATGTTTTTGATTTCAGAATTTCGAATCGAAATAATTTCAAGCATATGGAGGATTATTGAAACTTGCCGAGCAACTGTGATTTTTCTGGAATGTGTCTAGCGCATTATTGAGGATACTACTTTCGCAAATGTTTTTGTATCTTAGGTCGATGTGGAGGAAACAAAGTTTTACTTTGATTAACCGAGATCCAATGTGTTTCTAATGTAGATTTTTCCATGAAGAAGAAAACTAAGGGAGAAAAGAACTTGGTAAAATTTTCCGGAAGACTGTTTAATGACGGCCGGAGTAGCATCTTCAGGTAAAGAATTTTTTTTTTATATTGCTTATATAGCATGAGAGAGTTGAAGGTTTTGCTATATTTATCGACTTTAAAGATTTTATCGCACAATTTCACCTGTTCATTACTTAATTTGGTTTTTCTAATTGAAATATCCCATCTCATCCCGCGTAAAGTTTGTTAAAATTATATGGTAATTTCGAGGCTTAAAATTATGTATAAAGTAGCCGCAAGGTGGTATGAAGAGATTGGGGCTTTTCAAGCTCAGTTGGGTGTCAATTCAATGGAAAAAGTAAACCAGGTTGATAGGATTACAAAAGCGGAAGTGCTGCAGATGGAGAAGGAAGAGAAGCCTTTGATTCAAGTAATTAACCGACGGCAGAGGAAATAGATGTGTCAAATACTGAGGAGAGTGGGACTTTTAGAGAAATTAACCCAAGGTAGGTTGCAAGGGAAAAGAAAAAAGAGGTAAACATGTTGGGATATAAACATGGTGGAATGAATTGTCAAGAAGTAAAGGTAAGGGCGTTGAGTTGGGAATTCTTGGTCCATGAACCAACCATAACTCTTTGTAGAATCGTTAAATGTGCTTCGACAGTTAAGGCCATTTCTAGCATATGGGCCCATGCCAGGAATCGAACCCGTGAAGAATTTCATCGATCCGCTACCCACATGACTATCCTGGAGCCTGCATAATTTTTATAAATATGATGAAAGCAACCGCAAAAAGTTGAAACTCTTACTTCGATAGTACTGTAAATCTCTACCAATGCAATTCTCAATCTCAATTGTCAATTTCACAACCCAATGAAAACGGCGAGGAAAGAAACGAGCTCGACTTAAACATTATCTTGGTCGTTAAGTAGACGGCGCTTGAAAATGAAAAATGTTGACAAAATGATGAAATATTTCATTCAGACATCAATTCAGGTGATTTCAGCCAAGAAATGTTTATGCAGCATAAAAAAATCTTCAAAGAAAAAAATCGTTAAATTGATAGTTGTATAAATTTTGTACTATATTTAAATTATTCATTCTTACTTCAGGAACTTTCAGTTGTACGTAAATACTTACATATTCACATTTTTAACATGTAGTACATAAATATTTTGCATTCCTCACTAAGAAAATACACGAAATCGGTTTCCTCTACAAAGAACTAAAGATATTTTCTCTAAAATTTGCAAAAAATAGAATGAAATTTCCCTACCGTGACGCTCTCGCAGAAGCTACCTGTGTTATTTGCTTTGACTTGTTAGCAAAATTTAATTAAACGTATCTCCCTTGCCTACGAAGAGAGCTCTAAAGTAATTAGAGACGCGGAAGCCATTCCTTTGCCAGGGATAATCCCTGTTTAAACCCCGACTTTTTATTCACGATTATTTTCCTGCCTCGCTTTAGTTGTGACAAACCTGCCTCCTTACGGATTTGATTCGTTGGAGTATGGCATTAAAAGTAGAAAGTCGGAAAAGTTTAACTCAGAGTTATAATACATTTAAAGAAAGTTGATAGTGGAAAATAAAGTTGAATTTAATTCTTTTGATCCTTGAAGCCAACGAAATTCATGTATACACAGAGAACCTGACCTTTGTATTTCTACAGGAATGTTATTGTTATTTTATTAAAATTCCTAAGGTTCTTAAAATGTTCTGCCATTGTAACCTAATACATATATCCAATCGTATTTCTTCTTTGGCTAGGAAAAAGTGAACCAAAATTGACACTTCCTTCATATTGTATTATACACTTACAATGTACATGTTGAGGTACATACAATGTACAAGAGGTGTGTAAATATTCGAAATTTCGAATTATATCGAATTATTTGTTTATGTTCGACAAAAAATTGAACCGACACCTATTAAAATTGAATTGAATCAAATCGAATACAAATTCAGTTCCGATTTTTTTCCAGCAACAGTATATTAACTATGCTCACGAGGTAATTTCATTCTTTGCATTTCTTCCCTTTTTTACAATTTTTCATGTATGATGTTTTAGATGTAGTAGAGACTTATTGGCCTCAAATATACTAGAGAAATATTATTATTATAATTATTATAAACATCGGAAATGGTTACCCCAAAATTTCGATATAACGTGAAGCTATTATTGTCGAAATTTTAAACCAAATTTATTTCCGTATTATTTTATATTTTTAATAAAATAAAAATGCAGCAGATAGTTTAAAAGATATCTTTTACCTTTACCTTACCTTTTTCTTCATATTTTTATTAAAACCATTCTTAAATTATCACTAAAAGATCTAAGAAATATAAAAATACGACCCAAGTTTCTTGGAAACATTTCATATGGCCCTCCAGACACCTTCAACGGAAATGAAGTTACCAATCGACTCGAAAGCTTCATTAAAGATATTGGTCCCCTCCCGCCTCCCAGGGAACGAGGGATTTGAATATAGAGCATGGAATTATTATTTAACTTTCATTTCATTAATGAGCCCATTCCAAATTTCCTCCAACTGGCTCCCTCAGGCATGGAAATTATATTTTCAGTAGCCGAAAGACAAGTTAAAATTGTGAACCGCTTGCTTGACTGACAGTAATTGAAAGAAACCCTGAATTTTAATATGACTGAATGCGCAAAGTGGAAGTACCCATGGGTAATACTTGATTCACAAATTATTGAAAGGACTAAATGCCGAATTATTGAGAACAAACTAGAAAAAATGAACATAATGAAACGACCGTCGTAAAGTGACCGATTTTCAGTATAGGCGTTACACTGGGGTTCCATATACATTACTCAAATTACTAAATATATAAAAGGTTAATTTAGCATCAGCAATTACAACCTTAACTAGTAAGGTTTAATTTCCATAATTATTGATTTAATGCTATAAATCTATTGTTGGTACAGAAATTTCGGCTAACACCGCGGCATTATGTAACTGAACCGGTATAATACAATCTCAAATTAAGAGGTAACAACACACATATCCAAAACATTTACCTCATACCTGTTTACAAGCATTTACAAGAATTGGTCATCATAGGGTGGTTCGTCCAACGCTCTAAATTATATTTCATTAAATTATAATTCAGATTTCATTAATTTATAATTTAGAAGTACATATTTTACAACGAATTTTTTTCGAAACAAGTACTATTTATGATAATAAAAATTATTAACTGTATAGAATACTTACGTCAGTTGCGTTAAATCAACATTTAGAATTATCTTCCACGAAATTAAAATTAACTTCAAGCGATAAAGAGTAATATGATCTGAATTTTTGGAATGGAATTTAGCCGTTCGGCATCGAACACAAAATATGTTCAATTAAAAATATACTTATACTGTATCATTGTAAACTAATGCAAATAATCCTTATATAGAATCGAATGCAATAAATTTTATAATACTATCGCGGTACATTTCTCATTAAGTAATAATACAACGATTTTAATAGGAAAATTTTTAAATTAATATATTTTCTTACATCTAATCCTTCGTCACGTAAAATTTGAATGGAAGAGATAGTTAAGAAAATATAACAGAAGAAAACTACTTTGTGGGTTGAAAAAGCTAAGTAACTTGCACTTCGTAATATGTGCACCACAGAAAAAGTTCGAGAGGTTGTGTGAAACATCTGTGTAATCTAATGATAGATAGCTAACTGAATTTTAAGGAGAAATCAGGTTAAGAAATGAAAGGCAAACAAACAATACAGATACGCTTTCCCATAAATAAAACAAATTCAAGTGCACCTACATAAAAGACAGAATGAGAACATTATAAGAAGCAAGATAATTAGCAATAGATTATTAGTTAAATCATTTTTTAATTATTACTGAAATTAAATTAATGAAGCCCCTCTTAAATTGATATATAAATCCAGTAAGTTAGGTTACAATGAAAATCGTCACATGAACTTCATTTCAAGGCTCAACTTACGTCGTCGATCCACGGAGAAAATTTATAATTAGAATCCGTTAAATGTCTCCTAAAGGCGAATAATATCCTCATGCTAAGATATCTTTCCAATATTCACACAAAGTTCGATTCCTTCCCATATTATATTCTGGAAATCAAAGATGTCTCATTATCTCGCGAGATAATCTCTATCCGACGAATGTGAACTTTGGATGTTTCGAGGATTCTGACAATCGAATTTCGAAAACTCTCTCCGTGTTTTATTCCTGCGCGAAATTTCAAAATTTACGACCGACAATAATGGAGCGAAGGAAAATATTAGGAAGTGGCGGAGCTGATTTTCGGAGGAAAGAATTAATTCCCATAAAAACGATCTCCTCAAACGCAGAGGCATTCCAGGGAGAAGTTGAAGCCATAAAAAAACCTTCGAAAGGGCAAGAAGAGAGGGAAAACCATAAAATTCCGGCATAATTTTCCCAAACGCTCGAAACTTTGCTAACAAAATGAAAGGAGAGGGATTTCTCTCCTTGGAACATCATATTTTAATATTTATTACCCTGATATCGTACGATCCTTCTAGACTTTCTCTTCTCCGAGATGTACGAGGGCGAATCAGAGAGTAAAGGCAATTTAAATACGACAACTTTCCCTCCAGAGAACAAATTGACAAGTCACTTCTAGAAATTGTCCCCCTACACTTGTTGCAGTGTGCCTACGAAAATTTATTTCTACAATGACTATATGTTCTTTGCATAAATAACGACAAAAGAAATTTACATTACAAAATTGTACATTTGTACCTGATATCACCTACTGTTTTTGGATTAATTTTTGTGTTTCGGTGTTTAGGGTAGAGGATATTTTTATTAAACTTGTTCACGCCTGTAATTATATGAAAGCTTCGGAGTTATGAATGAAGCTTAACTACGGTATTCATTTTTCTCTTTCCTTGAATGTCATTTACTGTACTTTAAAAAGTCCACTCAGGTAGCCTTGAATGGACTATTCCTAAAAGAACAAAACGGATTTACTGAATAAATGTCTTCTACTCAAAAAATTTGGTATGACAGAAATGATAGTGAAATTCTTCATCCACATGACAACAAAGAAAACCTCTTTCTTCATCTCTTTCCATAACCTTAAATAAAAAACCAAATGATTCGACTCAAGACTCAAACATATTCAAATATCTTATTTTCTACGATATGGGTTAGTACTTAAAAACAGCAATCAAGAAATACTGTATTCGGAAAACTGTACTGAATAAATAAACCCATATCCTAACCTTAAACCGAATCAGATACACCCCTTTTCCTGGTTATCTTTGGTAAAAATGAGATCTTAAAAATGGTTTAGAAAACCATAGTCAAGAACAAAATTTTTCCGTCAGAAAGAGAATTTTATTCTTTCGTTCGTACAACAGGATAATAGCTGTGGCTACAACATATTTTTTATTTTGCTGACATAAATATTATGCTGACTAATACTGATTTAGGATACTTATGCTAATTATCCGCGACTCCCACTCTACGATAAGTTTCCAAATCCGCTCATGGCTCAAACTCTTATGAAGTATTCATAAGACCGCGACCGAGGAGTTTCTGAAAATTAAACCTCAATGAAACTCACAGAACAGCATACGTAATCGTCCAGCCACGTTTAAAGTTGAGCCAAAATTTGCTGATGTTGTACTTTTGTCGTTAGGCTGAATTGAAAGAGGTCTGATTAGTGCATTCTCACGAACTTTGTTTAGGTAAATTGGCAAGCCAATAATGCGCTTCCTCCAACAGCGCACGGGAAAATGCAAAGCAAGGATTTTAGCATGTAAAAGGCGTTTTTAGGGTTTTTTGTATCAGTTTTCCTGACAAAATAAGCTTAAAGTTTAAATTAAAGAGCATGTGGAAGTTTTTGAACTGCCTCGGGTATTTTTACTGTAGACTGAAAGTTTTCGGAAATTCATCCTTCATCCATTAATTTCGTACCTAGTTGTTGGTTCAAAGATTTCATTAACTACTTTTTAATCTGAATAGAGGGAAAAGAAAAGTTAATGTCTGTTGACATAATTGAAAATTTTGTTAATTTTTGTTGCCTAACATACAGAAATATCTAAGTTTTTATTGAGTAATTCATAAGGAAATAAAGTCAGGGAGAGTAATTAGTAAGGTCTCCGATGCAGGCAATGCTGAACAGAAGAGAAGAAGAAAATACTAAACTTCCCAAATTAGATATTTCTTATTTCTTTAAAAGCTGCCTTATAAGTTGTTTAACAAAAGAGTCGATAAACTGTTTTTATTATGATAGAATTGTTCCGGAATGTTTCCTCTTCTTTAAAAGATTGGGTTAAAACTTCCATAAGGGTTTTCGGTTTAAAATGCAGGCTTTGAAAGATGCTTGAAGGTGATAGTATGAGATAGAAGTTGGAAAAATCAAATCAATGCTTTTGTATCCCTTACTCCACCAAGGCAATAATTGTATTGAACAGATTTTAATACTTGATTCCGAGAGCAGTAACTTAGGAGAACTTCGATAGGGGAATCAGGAATACTAAATTTCTCACCGTTAAATTTTTATATAAAGAGTTTATCTAAACTTTTCTTTTTAACATTTCTCTTCTGGAATGCGAATTGGATAGTCTAGTGATTTTCTCTATAAAGAAAAATAATAATAATTCAATCAAAATCTCTTTCTTTATATTGAATATACATAAAAAAGTTTTTTAATAATTTCCTTTCTATCATAGTTTGCATAGATTTGTGAATGTTATTTGGAAAAAGCTAATGATTTATTAGCATTTAAGTATGATTGGTTCACATCCATGGAATGTTTCTATGTGGCATAAATATCGGCGTAAAATAACCCTCAGCTTTATTATAATTTTTAAATATTTGAAGTGTCTAAAACAATCAAAAGCATTAAAACTGATTAGATTAGATTAATTTTAAGTTGAGTGATTGTTCAATTATTTAATTCATTATAACTGTTTGCATTTAATTTTAAATATCCACTCCAAAATTTAATTCTACTCTATCGAGAGTTTTAATGTGCAAGCAAAAATATAAATAATTCGAGAGAGTTAATCCTCTTCCTTCAGCAATTAACATCCATGAAACCACACCAATATTTAATCGTTGCATTTTTCGATTAATATTTCAATCCAGGTTGATTTTCATTGGCGAAATTTTAGTTCTGATGCATAATTTATCACCGCATTGATCATGAAAGTGAAAAATTTTGAATCCCGTTGCATCCCTTCCTTTAATCGATATTGTAGGTTTCGATCGAGGATCGAGATTTTGAATTAAGTTATCAACATCATCTTTCTTGAGTGTTACAAAAAAATTTTATTTTGCTACATCTCACAAAGGGATAAGCGTGAGAACGACGGGTAGCGCACCCTTTGGCAATCGCAAAGACGAAAAAAACAGTGTTTTAAAGGGGATGGAGAGGAACTCGCCAGGATTTATAGGGAGAGCTGTTGGATGTTTCGAAGTGCGAAGGGTAATCTTTTGCAAAGGGGACTTTGAAACGGCTGAATGCTTCGGGAAATATACATGGTTACGCACTTAGTTCAACTCCAAGATATGTAGTAAAGGTGCGCATTCGATGTTCATTTTTTTCAATGGCAACTTTTTTTCCCTTGGTTCATAGCGAGGGTAAAATCTCTATCTTCTTCCATTTAGATGTACCTTTCTCGCTTTTTAAAAGGAAATTCAAGCTTCTGTTGAGCCCAGATTAACAGAAAATGCATTTCTCGTAACAATTTTCTTACAATCGAACTTACATCGTCGATGCCTCTATATCTTCAGCTCCATATTACACAGTAAGAAATTAAGACACTTCGACAATTTGAAATACTAACTACCTTATTCCTACCTGATTAATATTAATACACTAGCTGCCAGTGTCCCAAAAAATCACGGAACATTCCCTGTATAGTAAACTGTGATAGAACTGTGATAGATTTATGCCTTGAAGACAGCACCGGGAAAACTAATGTAATTTTTAGCTTGATGGAGAACGAATCATGGAGTAAATATTGAGTTTCCGTAAAATTGCGCGCGTTTTCCCATTTTCCAATATACGGAGTTTTTATTTCTTTCTATAAAATAAGGAAGTTTGCATGGATTTCCATCGTTTTCAGTTTTTTTGAAGGTTGAAATTTTAATGATGTATTACTGATTCTTATGATACATTTAGCGGTAAATAATAACATTCATTTATTTAATGTCGTTTATATTGAAATGTATCCCATCTTGCTCACTCCAAGTAATTACTTTGATGATCGTCATTGTCATCAAATCAGCTACCGAAGTAACTAAATTTTGAAACACTTAAAGCATTGGAGATATTTTTATGACAAACAAATATAATTGATAGAACCACGAAGATTTTCTAAATTTGTTTCATAAATTTTACAAAAAATCAACATACTTAATCAAATTTTTGGTGATTTCCAATCGATGAAATATTCGGTGAGAAAAAACGATTGATTTAAATCATTCATTTTAATTTGGCGTAAGCAAGATATAGAAAATTCAACATTCGAATGATTCGATTTAATCGGGCAATTCGCTCGAATCAATTCAATTGATCGAATAAATGTAAACACGATATAACATTCGAATGAATTATTCTGTTCGATATTCCACATTCGATAGCTAAAATTGTTAAATAAAAACCAATCAAATTATTTTCTAAGTTATTTCTACCACTTGTTTTACTTATATATTATCTAATAAAGGAAATATTAAGTTTACCAGTATTTCTTACGGAAAAGACCGACATGGGATTAACAGATAAATATATACATGGCGGAGAAGACTAATAGATATCTTTGTCATCAAAGTGTTTGCTATTCGGATGTAAGTTCTTCAAGAAAATTTGAATTCTCGCTACTTTAAGCTTTTCATCGTCAAGTTATCCCTGGATCCCTTTAATGATGATTTTAAGTTTATAAAATACGAACGAGTGTGATGCCAATTAAACTCACAACTACAATTTAAATAATATGGCTCCTTTTCCAGTACAACTAACAAGTCTACATATCGCAAAAGAATTACGAGGGAGAAGTTAAGAACTCTACGTTCTGTGAAGAATTCTCATGAACTGTAATAATTAGTCTGATCTTGCTGAATTCGAATATGGAGTTTTTATACGACATCAATCCCCTACTGTGTAAAATTAATTTTCGATGTTGATAATTATATCCGACTATCTTTTTTCCTCCCAATTATCTTTTTGCCGAGGGAATTTCCAAGAAATCTTAATTCTCTTTGCAGGAATTATAGATTCTCCAGATGAAACTCTATTATCTTCGAGGACTTAAAAGAATGTCGGATTAAAATCCCGATTTTTTCCTGAATCTCCTTAAAGCCAAGGTAAAATGATTATAGAATCTCTTAACAATGACGAGGAATGTTAAAGTATATGATAATAACAACACCACTTTTCACATCCAAAAATGCGCAAATGAAAATTGACCCATTAAAATGCATGAAATCCTTGAAGTAAACCTTATAAAGGGATTGCTATCACTTCAATATAATTATGGACTTTTTCAAGAGAAAATTATGAAGATAAATTTAAAATGCATATGGAAACTTAGAGGTAAAAATTATAGTGCTAACACAAGTAAAACATAAATAAGAGAGAAGAAAAATAAATTTACTTAACATAAATTTCATGATATGCTTGAGTAAAAAGTCAGTGAGTGTAAATTATGCAAAAAAAATAGAGTAAAAGGGTGATGTCAACATGAATGGAAATAATTTAAATGTTTAATATAAATTAAGTATTGAGCCACGGATATTTAAAATATAAGTAATATTAATATTAATAATAGAAGTTTCAAAAGGGAAAAACAGTAACAAGTTTACCAATCGAATTCCGATACATAAGCTTGGGTAGTATAAGATAAAATAATAAAGTTATCGATCTTTTTATATCTTACGTCCCAAGTTACTTGGCGGGGCGGATTAGAGAATCCGGCGACCGGATCTGCCCCACGGGCCGTAGTGAGGGCACCACCGGCTCAGACCCACAAACTTTTCAAAATAAACCCCTAAAATCCGCACGAACTCTTTCTCTAAATGAAAACCACGGCGTAAAAGACCTGGAGGAGGACAAACGGAGCGGGGAAAAAAGTAACATCTCCGAGGAAAAGAAATATTTTAGGGCATCCTTCTAGAAGCGACACCGAGGGTTCTCTTCGTTTTCTTCCGATGCTTTTGTTGTCGAATCTATTCTGGTTCCCTACGCCATTCCGATGGCCGGGTTTGAGCAGTCTCAGGTGGAGTTTCCATGACTACGGTCCTTTCTTGCCCCTCTCGCTGGTGGATATCCGGCGTCAAATGAAGGGGATTTAGCCTTCGGAGGGATCCTTCACTGTTAGGAGGTGAGACGAGGGAGCGGAAGCTGAGGAAACATTTCGCGGTTCGTTGGCGCAAAGTGGTGAGGCGAGGAAATGGCGTCGTCGAGAAAGTGGAGAAAGGAAATGGCGGGAAATAGAAGATAATGCGCGATGGAACAAAAGGGAAGAAGTTGGCGAATGAGCGAGGGAAGAGAGATGAGCCAAATACTCTGAGCGAAAACCCGAAAGAAAAACATTCAGGGCACTCCATTCGTCCGCATGAATATCAATAATAAACATTCGTTGCTAGGAAACTGTCGTAAACATACCTTTTCTTATAGATAACATATTTACACAAATAATATACACAATTTGACAAATCAGATGCTTGTGTAAAGTAAGTTTTACTTCTTTCGTCAAATAAATACCCTGGTGATAATAACTCTTAATCAATCGGAGTAATGATACTCAAATAATTAATTATTTTCAAAATTAATGTGTAACTCTACATTCTATCTCAGATTTTTATATCCGATTCTAAGCGTGAAAATATAAATTAGGCACGTTTTCAAATTTGCGTATATTACGAGTAATTCACGATGGATTTCCTTGAATTTTAGAAACGTTGCTAAGTGTGGTCCCTGTCATTCCTGTCATTAAATTTCTTAGTCATTTGGAGTAATATAAATGGCTCCCAAATTCTATTTCGATTGAGACTATGAAAAATCGACAGAGCTCTTCCCTAAAGCAAAGTACTGATTCCACTCATAACTGTGTTTTATTTGCAATAATCACTCTGGATTTTATTATATAGTTGTAGCCATTGAATAATTTTTATTAAAGGTGACATGAAAGGTACACCGTATGCTCTAAGAGAAGGGTAACTCAGTGAAATATACTTTCCGAGTTTAGGACTATACCACTGTCTTTCTGATATCATTTTTTACATTTTCAATGAAAATATACTAATTTTTACGACAATAATACCACAAATGACAAACTGATATCACAGTTCGCTTCAGAGTTACGTTAAAACGCATTTATAAAATACTTTCCGGCGCTTTTAACCCATAAAAGGCTTCTTTAGCAAATAATATTAAAACATTCTCCATGCCATGGTGATACCTTTGTTAGAGTTTCTAAGAAATCGGAGAGTTTGGATAGGGGATACTTCCTCGTAAGAGATGGTAATGAAGGAAAAGAAGTCTGCCGATAACGTAGTCAAATTTGAATATGGATTCGCCCTCAGAGTCTATTTAAATAGGGTAATTTCGGCGTTATATCCGAATGATTTCCCGTAATTTCAATTAACGAAAGAAGAGGAAGTACCTTTGATGTATAGCAGAAGGGAAATTCCAGACTGTTATGGGTAATATATTCATTGATCGAGTACTTATTTCAATCTTGCGAACTCAAATGTTTCCTCGTCCACCGTGGTGTCGACTATCCTGTACATTATGCATCCCGCTTTCTGAACTTGCCTCTCCTGACCCTGCAGTTTATCTTTCCTAAAGTTTTCTCTTTAAAACGACGTTGGCTAAGTATTCTTTAACGAGAACTGCTTAACATAAGTGTAATTTTTAATCAAAAAATCGACAGTCAAGGGAAACGAGGAATTAAACCCTGAGGCCAGAACCATGTGAAAACCATGCGAACCATCCTTAAATCAAATATGATGCCAAAAGAGAGGTGAAACTTGAATTTAAAGGAAAAGTACTCAGAAGCGATATTATACTGTTGGTAGTGAGGGGTATAACTGTATGAAGTACCCGACTGAAACGCGCAAAACAAAAATTAATTAGTTTCTTCGTGGGATGAATTGATTGCATTTGAGACTATATTAATTGTGTGTAAAACAGGTAATTTTATCACAAAATTTAATTATTGATCTTGATTGATTGATTGATTAAACACGAAGCCTTTGGAGTGTTAATGAGACTAAATAAGCTGAGGAGTAAGGCAATTTACCCTTGTTTCCGTCATTGAGCAAAAATAATGTAGATGAAAAATATAAGTTAATACGTAAGTGGCCTCAAAGTGACACTTTAAAAGGATTCAAAAGGGATTGCCTAAGTAGAAGCTACTGCTCAGCATCACTATGCCTCAGTAATTTCCATGTTATCGCAGCCATATACAAGGTTGAGAAAAATGTATTCAAAATACAATTCTCTGTATCCCTTACCCAAAATAAATCTTAAAACATTCCATCCATCAAATTATGGTAGTAGCAGGGTCGTAACCACGATTTATAAGAGGAGGGGATCAAGGCAATCGTGAGAACACACATTCACTTACTATTCAAGGGCGGTATAAATTACACTCAAAGTTCAATCAAATGTAAACAGATGCTCTGTGCACAATCCGAATTCTTTGCTCCAAGCGTTAATATTATGTTTTGTTCCTTTCTAAACGTTTACATTTATTCTCACGGTATCTGTGGTAGTCAAAGTCTATGTTACTTATGTTTAATATTCACAGAGGAAAAGAATTCGCATCCTTCCACACGAATATATATTTTCGATCACTTCAGATCAAACATCAATAAACTCAATCCTCAATTTGTACGATACTTGGTTAATGAGGATTCAGTTTAGCAAGGTCAGCGAATTGCCGTACTTTTTTATTTTGAATAATGATAAATTTCGAATTTGAGCGGTTCAATTAAACACATAGATTTGAAAAATTAAAAATATACAAACCTCTGTTGGTTGTTTGAATCTGGAGAACCACTCAATTGTAGATTCATTTTATCAGTAGACTTAAGAGATTCCTAACGTCGAAGAAAACAGCATTGATAGTGATGACTATATTGGGAATCGAAAATACTGTCTGAAATAGCCGGTGATGAAGACTCAGAGTAAGCTCTCATTGAAAACAATAAGAAATGTGTTCTCTCAATATACATATATAATTATATATATGTTTAAGAATAGATATTTCTTGTTGAATTTTCTCTCATTATAGATTGCTCATGTTATTTCCTTTCTTCTTATCATCACTCGTCCTCTAGTTCATTTCATATTACTTACGAATTGGAATTAAAATTGATTTACCATATAACAACTTTTTGGAAGCCACTCTTTTTACTTTACATGCAATTTTTAGTATCGATTTGTACGGCGCTTACGCGGAACCCATTCACTATAAAAATCGAAGGTTAAGGCGTATTGATGACCTTACTTTTCAATACCGTTCCCTTTACTATGTCCAAAGAATGTGATACAGTTCACACCGAAAATTAAATAAAAAGGGCGCAAAGCCCTTCAAGAGGTCCTGCCGCTAACACATCCCAAATAGATCGACCGATCCTTTCACAAACAGAGGTGGAAGAAAGATGTCCTCTTGAAGGAGAGAAGGAAAACAGAGAGAGAATGTCGAGAAGCCCTTCCTTTCCGACCGAAATAAAAAAGAAACCCCCCCCGAATTGTATCCGCAGAATTTTTCTGAAGGGAACAACGGAGGATGGATCGGCTAGGTATTAAATTTATCAAAACAGGGTAAAAGGGATGGTGGTGTTATTGAAAGATATTGCGTCGCCCGTGTCCGCAATATATGTGTCTACATTTTTTTGCGAGGAAAACTTTCTCGGAGTACGTCACCGGTGTAGATGAGTGTTTCTAATGTTTTCGTTCCTCGGAAGGAGCCGTCGGCCTCCGGATCTCAAGATGGCGCCGGGGTATAAAAAAATGAAATTCTGTCTTGAGGTCTTCGTACTACGGGCTCAATCTAAAAAAGGATTAAACTCAGTAAAGTCCCTAGGTAAAGAGGCCTTAGGGCAGCTCATGCAATACGGAAGTCTTGTGGGTGAACATGCTACATAATCTTGATTAATAGAAAATTTTTCATTTTTCTGGGTACAGAATGGAGAGATATACATCTCCAGTTCCCTTATATTTGTTTTTCCATGACTCTGACAATATGGATGTAAGTATGACACTGAGTAATGGCATTCATTTTGGCTACTTCTAAATCATTTCTGCGATAAGCGATATATATTCATCATAGGGTATTTGTGCTACTCCTATTTAAATGGTTTCCATCCATAGCATACTGGAAAGGAAAGAAACAGAAAAAGTAAGAGGATTACAAAATTCATGTTTCCATTTCAATGAAGAGTCAAAATATGTAAAATGTTACTAAATCTTAGCGGCGATACTCAGTGCGATTTGTTGAATACTGCTGTGAAATTCATCCGACCATTTAAATTTAATCATTTTTACGAGATTCGGCGTGCCACGCCATCTTCAGTACCAAAGGAGCAGTACTATTGAAGGATCTGGTTCTTTCCCGAGCAGTACTATTTTTCACCGTTAGTTTTTCCGTTTGTTTTATTTATTGGCCTTTCTTTAGCATCAAGATATGCAAAGTACTTTATTACAACTAGTTCGTACCACCTTTTTTATTATTTAAGGCTAGTAAATCTTCATCTTATTGTTAGTCCCGAAGAATTTATAACGGG
The DNA here is from genome assembly GCA_036926295.1 of Pachydiplax longipennis. NCBI lineage: Eukaryota > Metazoa > Arthropoda > Insecta > Odonata > Libellulidae > Pachydiplax > Pachydiplax longipennis. The sequence goes on from JAVFKF010000012.1 coordinate 18,985,577, forward strand.
ACAAAATCCTTTCTTTGAAGATTGTGACGAGAAAAACTACGAAAAAGAGGACGATGAAATGGAAAAGGTAAGGTCAGTCTATTCAAGTATGAAATAAAGCTCAGTATCTAGGATTTAGGGAAGCTACTCAGTCCATGTGTAGTAGACAAGCTGTGATTACATTCGCTGTCACCTCGGCAGCATTTTACCCACAGCATTTTTCATCGTAATCCCTATTCACCGACTCTGCACGCGAACACGGACATGACGTCGAAATCAGCTTATCGAATGAAGTTGGTTTCGAAAAATAATACCCTCCCACGCGTTATGCCTTGGCGATTCCTTTTTATACGCCGTTTGCTATTCTCTGCGCATTCGAAACCAGTTCTCGTGAGAGACGACGGCGTTTTCGCGTTCCCACGCAGGCGATCGTTTTGTCGAAATGGCGATCCATTTGGAGATTCGCGCACTGCAAGAAAATTTCCTCCGCCGAACTCCCACGCATCGCGGATTTATTCCTTTCGAGATTTTATCTATCGTACGGATCTGGATTTGGACTGCGGTGTGTGAATGCGCACGAAAGGGTATTACTTAGTATACAAGGGTCCTGTTTATGTGTACTAATTTACAGAGCTCTTTCAGTTTATTTAAGCTAGCTAAGTAAGCTAAGTAATCAGTAGCTACCAAGGCTTAGTTACTTATTACTATAGTTATTGAGCTAGTTAGTACGAAACCTTATTTTAATAAAATAACTAACTTTTATTTAAATTATATAATTAATAATTCTTTCAATAAAATAATAATAAATTAAAGTCAGATAATAGTTAGCAATAAAAGTAAATAATTTACATGCTTTCTTGAATAAAATTAAAAACTTATATGAAATATTTACTGCAGCTGCTTGAGAAATGATGAGGTTTAGATACCTCTTGGGATACCAGTATGAAGGCAATCTTCAACAGATATTCATACTGATGTTAGTAGTTCATTTATAGCATACAAAGAAAATAGCCAATCGAATTTGTTATGATAGATAAAAGATAATAATTTATTAAGGATAAAACAAGAAATAAAAAGACAATCAAATTAAAGCAAAGCGAAAAAAGAGTAATATAAACAAAATTAATTAAGATTAAAGGATTGATAAAATTTCCTAGGCATCAACCATCAGCGAGTCACAAAAAATCTGCATAAATTAGAGAAACAAGCACGTTCCCTTCATTGCAATGCTAGCTAATGCAATGCTATGCAAAGCGAAAATCTGCAAGAGTCAACTTTACAAAAGAAATTTTACAATACTAGGCATGCTACTTAGCCTGCAGTTAGGTACTGGTATTCCGATTAGTTTGATAATCTGGGGGCAGTCAGTCAATCTATTAATTTATAATAAATAAGAGAATGTATAAATAAATCATTTTACACGACAGGAAATCAACTTAAGAACGAACCGAAAAGAGTAACAAGAAATGGCTGATTAATGTCATTGCCAATCATAAACTATCATAACAGCTATCAATATTCTCCTTAAGCATTAACCATGACTTCGCGAGCTGTAATAGTTTTCTGGAACATTTTGCCCTCTTTATTTATCGAGGAATCAAATAAAAATCTTTAGGCTGATTAGGTTGATTCAGTCTCAAAATCAAAATATTCTAGTATTTGAATAATTTCTCCATTAATTCTCTTGAAGCCTTCGTTATGTATTTTTTAGAATTTTATTTCCTTCAAAGCGGCAGTGTATAAGAAATAGATTGAACCAATACGTACGACGTTCCCAGCTGTATGTAGTATAGTAATCTCCCAAGCTTTTTATGGATCCTTGCACGAATTCACTGCTACCGTTACGGTCCTTGGAAGAAGTACCCACCGTGCTATCACTCTAGCGCTTAATCCTCTACTCTACCTGCTTTTCGTCAACATCAGGCTCGCTCGACCAAGAAAAACTATCCTCGTAATCCCATTCAGTGTAGACATTGGAAATTTATCACTCAGGAAGATCTATCAAGACTTGGAGCAACTAAAAGCAACTCGTCTTATTAAAGCATAAAAACTATGTGTGCTAATTAGCAAATCAGGATCCAAATTTTTAAATAGGTTTAAACTATTTGCCTTGAGAACTACTATATATTCGTCAGATGAAAAGCAGAGAATGAAGAACCATAGTTCTGAGCGATCCTTCTCCATTCGAAGACTACTATGTGTTTGCGAAAAGATCGAAAATGTTCACTGTTATACTGTTCCACTGTCCGGAAGCGCAATTTTAAAAAATTAATTACCAATATCTCTGATTTATAATTTATATGAATATTCATAGCCGCACCCATAAATAATAAATTTCTATACAATTTGTAGGAGAGTAAAAGAATCTCGGGCCCATATTATTAGCCGATAGTATCCCATCTACTTGAAAACTAGACACTTCTCATCAGTACAATGGGATACTCGTAAGTAAAGTTCCTGGCGCGGAATACCTTAAAGGATTAAGACCTAGCCAGTTGGCATTCACCGTGGGTGACACGTGGTCAGCGCATCGACTCCCACGCTGTCGTATTTGGCTTTCCGTGACCGTCAAGATGTTCCACCAGTATCATCATGACCAGTAAATGTTGGCTCTTACAGGGAATCAAAACAAGTACCGCTTCCAACGAAGGCGAACGCGTTGCCGGAATTTTTAATACTCAGTATTTCACTATTACCAAAGGAAAATCACAATTTTCGGCGAAATATTTAACGGATCCAAAATACTAACATTTTACACGAGATGGACGGGACGGAATGGCCAAAAACGGGACTATCCCGGCAAAAAAGAGACTTATGGTCAGCCTACCCTAATATTGACAGGAATAATCACAGCCTATACTCGAGTACTTAAGACGGTAATTATTATCATTTACTATCCATCATTAGAAATGTTCATAACAATACGAAGTAACCATCTGATAGTATAGTACTTAACTTTATTTATATCAGTTTTCTTCCTGCAGAATGTTCTGAAGATTTCAGTCATCAGTGGGTAACCATCTTTGCGGGAACCCTAACTTACTTTCAGCGTTTAAAACATGCTAGCGAAGCATCAGTCCTCAGTAACGATGGACTTGGACAATCCTATAAGAAGATTATATCCTCTACTCTAGATTACAACAGTGAAGTAGTGCTGTAATCATCACAAATGTAAACTAATATACTTCATGGGAGATGTACCCGCAGGTCATAAAGTACCGCAGGCCATAACCGAACCGTAATTTGTAACTTTTAATCAAAAAGTCGAAACTGCTTCAAAATTTTTACACCCTCTAGAAATTTGAAGCAGAATTTACGAGTTTTTCTTCGCCCAATTGCTAATTTTCCAGATCAAACTTTCTCAATCAAATTAACGGCGCTTTTCGAAGAAAAATATCACGCCTCTCCTTTTACACTCTCAAGCAGCAATATGATCGTAAAACGGATTCTTTCGATATCAACTTAATGCTCGAGATGAAAAAAACAAACGGAATAAAGTTCGAAATTTTTGAGAAGGGGATGGAATAACTTCCACTAGAGATGGTACGTAATTGCCTGCATACTTTTTCTTACATTTGATCTTTTTTCAAGCGAGAGATTCCTTAACGATGAATGTAATTAAGAAGTAGACTGTAGGTCGAGGAAAAAAAGAGCGAGACATAAAATATCATCCCGGGGCACTTATATGGAAACGTTTTAACCCCACGTAAAACTGGCCGTTTAAGCGTATCCTTCCTTTTCACCAAATATCAACCCCCGCCCATCGTTTTAAGATACCAAAACAACGTAGCTCCAAGGACGAAACTCCTCCCATCAAAACTCAATCTGCAAGATCTCTCCTCCCAGTGGAAGCTTATTTCCTGACCATTTTACCTCCTTCTAGTCTTTAGGCAAAGCATCACCTCTCCCCTCCTTTAAGAGCATCGAAAATACTACCGCTTTCTTCACCCCTTCGCCTTTCCATTCATAAAATCTTTAGATCTCATCCTCCCCATTCAACTCCTTTTGCGTCATTCATCCTCCCTCTTTTTATCTCCCCGACCCTTATTCTTGCCTTCTCTCTTACTTTTCAGCCAATTCTTTTTATGGTCTTTTATTATCTACCATCTACTCTCTTTTTCTTAATCATTCTACAACATAGGCGTACAGCAATCGTGCTCTTTTATTGCCTTGCAAGAGCGCTAATTCATTCATAAAATACGTATTTTTAATGCATACTGTATTCGCTACGGGAAATTTCATGCAATTTTGCGGCTCACACAAACAGCGATACACTTCCGAGATCAAGATATCAAATGCGGTCCATAAGATATCTCTTAATTGATTTTATTTAAACTTTATTTTTATGCCGAAGAAAATATGAATTTGATACACTTATTGTTAGGGGAAATATTAATTACTCGAAAGAGGAGAAGGTAATGTGAAAGAAAAAGAAGATATGACAATTTGATACCAGTAAAATTCGATATTACTAAAGTTTATAAAATCTAAATATAATTAATTATAAATATGATTGATCAGTTACAATTAGACGCAATTTCGTTTATAAAGAATGCAAAATCATTCTGTTAATGAATAATGCCAAGATTGCTGTTAAATTTATTTAACTAATTCTCTCTTCCTCTCAGGATGTCATTCTCCGCACTTAATTTGCTTTTCACTCAATTTCTATTTTTCAGAATCACAAAAATCATCGTACGTCTTTAACATCCTTATGTGGCCAAATTATATGTAATATTTCATTAATAATCTGAACACATATTCAAATATTAAATTTGATGAAAGTAATCGTAAACATCAACGTTATGTGCGTCGAGGTAGGTTGATCTAATTCTGGTAAGTCGAAAACGGTAAAATCGCACGTCTCTTGGACTAAATATCTCAAGAGTGATAAACAACCCTTGAGTGACAAGTCTTGGACGTAATGTCTCCGAGTGAATACCCTGGATTAACCGTTCTTGAGCGAACGGTCCATCAGAACCCGTCATCTCTATCACTTTACATTATCTATTCGCGTTATGCTTTAGCCACAGTGCGCTCGTAAATAAGCCTACCTAGTAATCGATTTTTTATTATTCGAGCTTATCTACGCACCAATTTCCCCGGATATTCGAGCTTTACTGTAACACTAATCAAATCTTTCTTTTAAGTTACTTCCCTTCTCTCCTCGTCAGTTTTTCCTTCCATTTCGCTCATGATTCTTTCCTTCGTTTTTTACCGCAAGCTCCTCTTCGTCGCATAACATCCCTTCGTCCGCAAGATATCCCTCACGTCCCCTCCCCTTTTCTCCGCTAGGGGACCAGCCGGCGACTGCAGCTAGGCGCCTCTGTGGCGCAAACAGGGTTTCCCTTCCGAACCCTTTACGCATCCTCCGAAACTTTTCCCCGACGCCCACTCACCCGATCTCTAAATCATACGACATCCCCTCTCGTTCAAGGTCAATGTGATGTTTTTATCCATCTCTCCTACCTTCCCTTCCTCATACCTCTTTGGCTAAGTTCTTTCTGGTCCCGACCTTCGTCATCCATCAACTTCAGAGTCGCTTGAAGAATCCGTCTCCTGCGATAAGTTCCCGGTAATTTACACGCCAAAAATGCGCCCGTTTTATATCGGCAGTAACTTTTCGATTTCACCCCTTTTTCTCTTGAGGCAGATTTTTTCCGGTATTCTCAAGCATTGGGGTGGCGCGGGACTGGTACAAGCATGAACGAATTTAACAACGTACAGTGGTGCTTATGAAAAATCAGTTACATGCAGTTCGCCGATTTGGGAACTAAGAATGACCATCCGAACGATAAACGTACTTAATAAGGAAGATTTTTGTGCCCGATAATTTAATCTTGCACCTATTTCATGAAATAACAGACATCCCAATATGTTTTGCTTTTAGACCTCTTGTCTTCCAATATTTATTGATTAATTCAAAAGATTATATCTTAACAATAGTTAAGTTTATTGGGATTTACTATTAATTGGTCAAGATTGAGGCCGCCCTAATCTCTTGTTAATGCTACCTAACCTCTGAAATTAACATTGGGAATATCTTGTAACTGAGCTAGGAACGTGAACGTAAAAATTTAAAAATAAGATTAATATTATTATGCCATCATAAGATAATAAGGCGATAAATATTCTTGTGGGAAAACTTCCCAAATTAAAAGCAAGAAATTAAAACTTTAATGATAAATGAAAATTCCATAGTAAGGAAAATCGTTATCTACGTCAAAAATTGCCGTTTTGCGATTATTTAGATAAGAATTTTCCAACCTCAAAAATTCTATAGATAGAATTCTAGCGGCCTGCGGATGCGTCTGTATGCATTACGTGCCTGTACATTTGGATGGATCCTCAGAGGTTGAGTCCTGTAATACATGAGTAAACATTCAGATAGAAAGATGCAGATAGAGCTGATGAGACATTCACTTGATCTCTGACATTCAAACCTAGATTGCAAGAAAAATAACTTTTACAAGTTCAAGTATTTTTACAACCTTTTTTCTGTGACTTAAACTAAAGCTGTATACCATATCTCGCTGGTATCACGTTTAATATCTTTAATTTAGAAATTTGCTAGGATTCAGCTTAGAAAGACAGAAAAAGTGGGAAACCACCATTATAAAAATTCAAAATTCTAAACACTAAATGTGTACACTTTACCGTACCACCACTTTTTAATGCCAGCAATAAAAATTGCTAAAATATAAATTCGTCTCTATGAAAAAGCGCTATAATCCTCTCTTTGGAGGTACACTTGAATTTCACTGAGCATAAAATTGCCTTTTCAGTTATTTTTCAAATGAAGGAAAGAACATTCCCATAAAGGCGCCCTTTCGTCGAGATTCCCTCGGAGTCCTTGAGCGATGACGTCGGAGATCACGAGGACACCCTCGAATATTTGCCGTAGTGTAACGTTTACAACTTTCGGAAGACGTTCCCGCGAGTTATTGCTGCGCCGAAGTTGAAAACAGAATTACTTGAACCGGGTTTAAAGGTTACGGCAGTTAATTTCAAGGTTGAACGTGCGAAATAAGCATTGATGCAAATAAATATTGCAAAAGTTTAACGGCCTGACTAATTCAATGTCTACGAAAATATGCAATAGCAAGAGATTGCCTATGTTACACCATTTTAAGTTACAGCTATTATTACATGAAATCATTCACCTACCGTAGCATGATGAATGGAATATTTATCATTTATTATTGGACAGAACGAATAAAAAATATACAGTATACCTCTTCATAGTATACAAAAGCTATAAAGGTTTGAACTATGCTAAAATTGCATTCATTACAAAAACTGATTGAAAATCGACGTCCACATATCTTAAGACATTTGAGATCTTTCTCGAGTAATCGGGATGAATTTAAAATGGCAAGTAATATAAATACTAGCCGTTAATCAGACAAGAGTAAGTATTTAAAAAGCATAAGATGAATCCTCATTTAAGGTGCATTATATTTGAATATTCACACATATTAAATACCAATCATTCATTATTGTTGACGTATAAAAGTTTGGAATCACATTTCTGAGCGTAACATCATGAGCTTCAACAACCTTGGAAATAATTTCTCTTGAAATTCTACATTTCAAGAAATGGAAGAGCAGATTGAGACATATTTATATACCTCTCCTTCCATGGTGCCATCTATATTCGTGTCTTTATTGACTTCCCTCGATAGAAGACAGAAAAACCTACGTGTCTCGCCTTCGGAATATCTCTCGATTCAAGGGTATAATGAGATGGAAAGATACAAATCTCTACATTCACTTCTGTTTTCAAAAAGAAGACTGCGGAAAGGAAGCGTAGAAAAATCACCAGTCGTTTTACTAGTTCTACGTTCTTAGTACTGCCGTAAAACTAGCAGGAAGCTCGTATATTTCCCCAAATATATCACAGAAAGGAGCCTTAATAATAGATAGGAGCCTAATATTAATTCTAAACTACGTGTAAGGCTAGTTTTTCTTCTCACAGAGAAAAGACATAGGCGTTAGTTACTGTGCAGCGCTTTCTTTTGTTACATAACATGGAAAGGGGAATTTGATTTTAATTGCCGTATCTCTATTCTTTGCTTACGACGATCACCTCCATAGTGTAGTACTAGTTTCAGATTATTTAAAATCTATAATTACATATGTGTATAAAATCTCCAAAACAGCATATTTGAATATCTTGGAGTGATAGCTTGATGAATGGAGCAACCGACCGCCAATCAGGAGATCTGGATTCAGGTCAAACTTTTCTCGTGTGTGTCTGCTTGAAAAATTTACTAGGGGCACGCCAAGCAAGTGCAAAGTTACCTGTAACCCTTTGATAGGAATGCATATCTATAAAATATTTATGATTTTGTTCCCCTAATTTTGTTTAAATAAATCCATCATTTGTAATTTGTTATTTAAATTTAATTTTGAGCATAATTTAATCCTGCTTATTTAGTCAATAACTCCAGTGTAGTACTATTTTAATTTATGATTCCTCTCTATAGTAATTTGTAATTAGTGACCCAGTCACCTTTCCTAAGGAGTCAAAGAATAATGATAAGATATTGGAGGTAAAGTCGTAGTATGTCCTAGACTCCACAGCGCTTAGCGCCCTCTGCGGCGTATATCCCAATTTGTCCTCTCTCTCCCTCTGCATCCATCGATCTCCTTGGCCGTGAATCCTTTGACGGAGTCGACGCCCACAGCAATGCCTTGTTTGCCATCGAATGCCCTTCGAACGCCACAACAGGAAGCCTGGGTTCATAACCTCGGCGCCGCGCGTTGCCACTATTTTCATCTCAGGATGAGGGTTTTCAAACGATTCCTGGATGTGCCCTCATCGGCTTCTTCGAGGAAGAATGTCGTTAGGTGCGGAAAAGAAAAGTTTGATTTACTTATTTAATAGCATATAGAAAATCTTAGGTCGCAAAGGATTGTAAAAGTCATATTTTCTGAAGGTTGAAATGAATATAAAATGTAATAAGTCACCTTGGCACATAGATATGTTTAAAAAATAAAATATTGGGAAAAGCCAAGGAGATATATCATTATTAATTCAGTCGGTTCTTATGGGTGTAAAATAGATTTTATTTATTTTTGTTTTGAACTTAGATTGGGTATTACTGACTTTTCAACGCCTCATTTCTTTTTTCTTTTGCTATTGCATTTGTTGTTTGGAATGTATCCATATTACATTGGCATTTCAGGATGTTTTCATCTATATATTAAATATATCTTGTATTGTATTTCTGTGCCATTCCGAGGGGTTCCTGCATTGTCATTTTCCTGTATTACTATCCTGCATAGGTTTGCGACATTTCTTCTCTCTTTTCTTCTAAGTTGATGTTTTTCTTCTATTGTTTTCAAAGTTCCAATTGATTTAGTTATCTATATCAAAGGTCCTTGTTTTCCTCCAACTTTACTCTACTGAAACCAGTAGTTTTTGTTTTCTTTCGGGATGCATTAGCATTGGCGATGGAAGAGCAGATTTCGTACAGTCCATTCACTTCAAATGGAAGCATTACTTTTATCACATTTACTTTTACTGAAGCATTTGTATAGTAACAGCTACATACGAGGGTCGTTCAATAAGTAATGCCCCATATTTTTTTCTCCACAATGAGCAAAAACTGAAAGTTGTACTTCAGGTGGACGAAGTTTCAAATCATTCCAACAGATGGCAGAGTTGTAGTGACTTTGTAAAATGGCGTTAAAGTTAAGAAATCTCGTATTGCTAGGTATCTATTTTGTTTACTGTGAAGTAAAATGACTACACCTCGACCCTGATGATGGCAGCGCTCGCTGTCGAAACGTCGGCCCACCAGCCGGAAATCACCTGCGTGTTTTCCTGAAAAATCCTTCGTCAAAATGACTACAGTTAAATATTATTTCCGTGCCAAATGATGTAAGGCTGCACTAAAATGAAAAATTTTAATTTCACACATTTTTCCATGCGGTCCATTGTGATATTGTTTCTGATTTCCATCATTCTGCATATGACATATATTTCCCTCATTTTTGCACATATTAAGTACTGGGAATGTTAATTTAGTTTTGTTACTGCCATTTTTAAATGTTTCCTCCTTTAATTTTCTAAGTTTTCGTGGCTTTTTTAACGTTTCCTTTAGTTTATTTTCCTATGATGTGAGATCTTTTCAGTCGGTCTAAAATTGCCGAGCTTCAGTTTCACCAGATACTTTCTCTTTTTCCATCAATTGTTAAAATTATATTACAGCAAAATAAGGTTAGGTGCAAGAAAAGAACACTTAGGCCTAGATTATAATAATGGTCAGTCCATTCTAAAACGTTACACGTGTATTATGAATTTAAAATATTGAGTTTATTCCAGATTTGTCGAGACCTCATCAAGTATGCAGCAGTGATTTGTAACGAGAAAAACGTGTTCTGAAGCAACCGCTAATCATCAAAGTGACCTTTAATTTCACAACACTCAAACATTAACGAAGAGGAATTTTATAGACGGGAAACAATCATCTCGGTGCAATAAATATTTCAGAGCACGCTTTGAGCGAGCCATTATTGCGGCTTTTCAATATCCAGTAGCTAATAAGCTAAAACCCGATAGTGGGAAATATTTAAGATATGCAGCAGGCAATTTTCCCCACTCAGTAACTGGCTGGTGGAGGCAAATATTTCGCGATATGATGAAATTTTCAGTCTGCTATTACTCCGGTACCACTTTAAATATTTTTGAAACTTTTTCAATACCTCATATAAATTTTTGACCGAGGTCCTGTAGCATTTTAAATATCTTTCTACAAAAACCCTGATTCAACATTTTCAGTTTTACAGCCACCAATCAACGAAAAATTTCGACGAACCACCGAGATACCACGAGGATGTCTTTGCTTATCAACGGAACCGACACAAGCGTCGTCATGTCATTAAAAACTTATAATTTTGTTGACCGTTAATGCAATTACATAAGAACTAAAGGAATGGTAGTGAAATTTCCTGGCTAAATATAAGCATCAATTACTTTTAAATTACTGAAAAGAATCTCCAAAAAATTTAAATGGTAATAAAAGAGTATTTTCTGTCTATATGACAGGGGACATTGAATGAGTCTGGGGCGCCAATATACACCGGGGCCCTTTTGAATACACAATACTATTCTCAGACAGTTATACCAGGTTTTGACACGATAAATGGAATATTTACTCACACAGTGAAACCTATTTAAGTACAGAGAACCCATCTCAGACAGGTCCAGTACCCTAAAGCAACGAAATTATATAGAAGGCACAATAGCCCTTCAATTTAATCGAGTATTTTACAAAGTATCTCTCTTGATCAAGGAAATGCAACCGTATGTAAAATGAAACTTAATGGGAATTTTATATTATGCATAATTTCAAAATCCATCGTTAAAACTTAGAGATTCGTTGGAATAAGAAATTTATGGATATTAGCATCGCAAATGTGGAAACCCGTCGAAAGCGGGCTCCCAAATTCTATAGTTAACATATTCTTTCATTACTTAGAGACGGTTACGGTAATTCCTTAATCCACGGATAATTTTAGCGGATAATCCCCCTCAAATTCACTCAATAAAATACAATCAAAATTCAACCAGAATATTCCTGTGTTATAAAAGATGGCTACCTGTCAGTTGTTAATTTTTAATTCATATTCAAGCTATAGAATCCTTCACAATACATATCGTTATTTTTCCGATAGCAGTATGACCTTACTGTAAATATCACGGTTTGACAATTTATCACATTTTCACAATTATTTTCGATCTGTATATAAGAATGCAACCGTGAAAGTATATGACCATAAATTCATAAATTTACACCTTTATTATTTGCTTTGAAAATTCTTACTCCTTGGATTCTATTCTTTAGCGTGGAAACAAAATTTTACTGAAAAAATTATATTCTTCGGTTCAAGAAACCGATAATGTAGGAAATAAATTTGCGACGAACTCGAGGAATCTCTATAAGGAGTGGACAGCAAACACACCGCCAAAGTTGACAACCGCATGGTGGAGGAAAAGGCTATATTAGCAGTCCATAAATGAAGACTCGTACATAACACTAACCGGTTCTTAACGGTTGACGCTCGCGTAAATCTTCCATAACAAGATCGCATTCAATATGCCAGTGTTTTCCGTTCGAGCGAACGGCTTCAAAATGATTATGATACGAAGGAGTTGAATAACCCTTCAAGATCCAGCCAAGCAATACCCCTAACAGGGAATATAAAAAGAGGATTTCTCGGGGAGATTCCGGTGGAGTGACAGTCAAGGGAATATGCGCTGAGGAGCCTTAAATGGAAGTGGACATAACTGTACGCTGTGGAAACTAACGAGAATGACTGCTTCGTTCATTTCTGCATTTTTCCTTTGTTTTCCCTCCTCCATCGCTCTTTTTCCCACACAGCAAACCCTCTCTTTCTACCGCTACCTGCATCTTAAAGGGACTTAATCAATGCGGATAAATCTTTCGACTGCTGAGAAAGGTATGAGATATATATGACTTAACGCATGAGATGACTATGACGTATGAGATATAGGTTTCGCTAAAGCTTACGGCACTGCGATGCTCAATACTAAGGGAATGGTGGTTTATGAGTAAACCTCTCTTCCACCAAACCTCCAATATCGTTTTAAATTATTAAATATCAAGAAATATAGTATTATACGAGATTAAAGAAATTATTAAATATGAAATAAAATACAATAAATAAATAATACAACATTTGTGATAGTAGATTTAGTGTTACGGAAGTGTGAATATGTATACATTCATTTTGCACATAAGTATATCTAAACCGCAGGCAACAGAGAGTGGCCTGTTCACGTCATAAAAACGTCATCGATTGACCAGGAAAAGTTATACGCATCCCAGTTATTGCAAGCTCCATCCTATGAGTTTCAAGGTTCCCAAAGCACTGCAATGAGAAAATAATTGTGGCGAAAGAAAAGAAAAGATTTTGACGCACTTGACCCGAAGAGACGGATGCCTGTCGCCCGATAAATCAACAGAAGACGTGATTTAGTTTTGCAAAATGCGTGGATATTCTCCGAAATGGTCCTTGGATCGAAAATATGCCGCTGTAAACGTTTTTCCATAAAAAATACCTAAGAATATGGGAAAAGGGGAGAACCGAACAGCCCAAATTTTCAGAGTAACTATGTTAGGGATGGCGAACTTTTAACGGTGTTTTACGATAAGCATAAAGATTGATTGCCTAATCTTAAACGGAGACGCTGATATTATCTATCGTCAAATATAGGATTATGATATTGTAATTGACGTGAGTAATCATCAATAACGAACAAAATCAAGATTTTTCACTCTGGGGGGGGGGGGGGGGCTTCAGTTTTTAAGTGAAGAATACATGGTAAGGATAGTCTTCACTCACTCAGAGTTCCGAGTGCCAAAATATTCTCTCGTGAGCCACTTTGGGCACGTATGTCTCAGGTTCTGCACCGTATCCTATGAAAATAGACCATTTGGGTCAGCAAGACCTCTGGGTTATTTGATTGAAGGGCTAAGAGCGCTCCCAGTGCCCTATGGAGATATATTTTGAGACCCTTCTAATTCTGCATGCCATCCGGAATTATGAAGTTATAAGATACCCAGGGGTCTACCATCGAGAACTGTGAAGGTCCATTTTCTACTTGAGTTTGTAATACAAACAAACTTAGTGTGTATGTAGGCGTGTGTATATTTCCCGTTCTGAAACCTAAATACGTGTATAAATATTGCTTTCTAATAAAATGATCGGCTAATCGGAAGCTAATTCACCTATGAAATCAGCAGCTAGTGCTAAAGAAATATTAACCTCGTGGTTAATGAACCTACGCTCTCAAGTAAATGAATTATGAACAGGCACAAAGGAGTAAGTGAAATTAGAATTTCTTCGCTATACATCCCCGTCTCCTTTCCTAAGAACCTCATTCATTTCCTCACTTCAAGTGACTTTTCACTTCACTGACAGTTCAGCATGAATAGGGGCGTGACCGGAGTGGCAAACGCTCTTTCTATTACAGGGTAAGAAATGAGAATTGAGGATCGCACCTTTATTTACACAGTGAGAACTCCAGGGGCAAAGGGATTACATGGCATCTTTCGTTTAAGTAATCTCGTGGGAAAATTGAGAAGATCTTTCCATTATGAATTCGGAAAGGGTTGAATCATGTTCTTTGTGGTCTGAAAGTTTTTTTTACCGATGTGATGAACGGGGGAATGTCGGAGAGGCCAATATCCGAAATCGGATTGAAAATGGTTGATGATGATGATACAAACACAAAAGAATCTAGGAGACATCATCCAAATGGTACATACTTTTTTACTCACTCATACCAAATATATCATTTCTAATGTTTTATTCGATTTCTTTGTTATTAGCTTTAGATTACTTTTATAATTAGTTTTTGAACAATAAGTAACTTAGCACATAGGTTCCCCACTAGGTTAGTAAACACTATCAAATATTCGCCACCATATTCCATATTTCTGTAAGGGCCATGAATTAGCATTGGGTCACAAAGGCAGTGATTCCGCTAAAGTAATTCCAGTTTATGGAAAGCAAACAACGAATATTAAGTATATTATCCGAAGAATGTAATGTATATGAGTTAAATAGTGAATAGGATTCAATGAAGACGCTTACATTTATGTATATCTGAATGCGTATTAATTTTCATTCCCTGTAATTTTGTTCCAGTTTTCATGTAATTTCTAAAAATTTCAAACCAACAGGATATTTACTACTTGTAATTATCAGTTATCATTCCCATCGGTCGGAGTGATATGAGTGATATTTTTCGTGACGGATTTCTAATCTGAAATCTCCCGTTGATATGTCCACGTTTCTGAGTAGCTTTAAGAGTGTCCCGTGGAGAACTTTCGGAAATCTGGTATCTTTGCGTATAGCGCGAGTGAGATTCTTTTAGAAAAACTTGCAAAAGAGCCAGCCTTTCACTCCATCAAACATAGCCGAATCTGTCATCAGCTTCGACCCTATTTCTAAAAGTCTCTGGAAATGACAGGTTCACTTTCGTGTCGAGTAGCTTTTATTCATATGAAGTCGGATTTACAGGCAACGCCAATTCTATTAGAAAATATCTATATTTGGTATCACTACTCCATCGGCATAAGTTGAATTCGCTTGTATCTGACTTTAACTTAAACCTATTTATCACCTTTTAATAAATGACTAACCCATCCCTTTACCGCCGCTTTGTTATTTCTATATAAACCCCTTCTTCGCTCATCCTCTCGAGCACTCGTTTGATTTCCTAATGGATCAGCTCACTTTATTCATATGACATCCACATCTATGAAGCCTCCATTCTTCAACATTCTGTTAGACACTGTGCCTATATAGCATATTAATTAATTAATATATAGTATATTATATCCATAAAGAATAAGTATAGTGGTTCAGAAATTTACCTATATTATAGGGGGTATCATAATGTCCCGCAATTGAAATCTGAAGCATAACATTTCAGACAGGATTTTTCTAGTTTTTCATGACAAAAAATAAGACCTCATTAAAATGCTCCTGGCTAATACGCTATCCCTCTTATTATTCGGTTTTCTCTCTATCCTAGTCCCCTTCATACAAAACACATACTAAAAATAGTGCCTTAAACAACTTATTTAAAACTTAGGAAACCAAAACACTTTCCTTTTGTTTTCCAACTTGCAAGAAATTAAAAATTGCCAAACCCCGGTTAAATCGCTACCCTGCTAATAATGCGGTTTTCGCTCGGTTCCTATGAAAAATTCTTAATCTCATTTTAGAGTTATTTTAAAAGTCTTTTGTCACAATTTCTCCCTTAATTCATAATGCTTCCTAAGCTGCCGCACTTCTTTTATGAGCCTCAACCATGGACCTTCCACCAAGAAAGAAACTTCTCAGATATGGGAGTCCTGCCACTTGTTCTAATTTTCCCACATCTACCTAACTTGTGGGCTTAGTTTTCCTTCTGTCATTTATCTCATAACTGATCAATTTTACTGGAATTTATTTTCATCCGAAGCCCTATTTTGTTATTTATTGCATAAACCCTTTTCAGTCTCACAAGTATGTATTCAAACACATACAGGAAGTTTCAGAAAGAATAATAAATAACCTCATACCATAGAATGAGTCAGATGAGTATCGGTTTAACGTAGATGGCGTCTTCCCGCCCTCAATTGGCCGACGACAACAATACAATCGATCCGCACGATTCCCCAATGGGGAATATTTCCATCGTAAAAAGAAAACCAATTTTTTCCGCGCCATCGTAAACTTTCCGAATATGACTTCGCCACGTAATAAACGACGAAGGAGAGTTTTTCTCCCATAAAAAGCAGCGAGCAAGCAGATAGAGATACATCTAAGAAAAGGAATGAAAGGAAAAACAGAAAGAATAATCCGACTGTGATTCTCCTACAAAATCCTCCGCGATACTACATAGTCTGACACAATGAGACTGATTTTTCCACGTCGGAGATAAAATATCGGGGACGAAACAGAATGATATCAACTGCAACGCAATACTAATTGTAAGGCTTTTACCGATGGAAAATAACTCAGTTATTCCTTGTGAAAAGTGAGAAAATGTTGATTATGCATCTGATCCACTTATTGGTACATTTACATTTTTTACATTTACATTAATACCCCGCTAACCGCCGTAAGGCGTATGGCAGGGGGTGTGAATACACCGAACTCCCTAACCAATCATCTGGTTTGCGTACCTAATACTATCTGGAAAAAGAGACCAGAAATAGCTATCTGTTCTCGCTATAATTTCGCGGAATCTTTTTGACGTCTGGTCTCGAAAACTACGCTCACTGAGTACGGGAATCACGAAGTCGCTTATTTCCTCATGTAAATCGCTACTCAAAAATTTCTCGAAAAGTTTATGCCTATACTCATTTCTTCTATCCTCGAGGGATTCCCAGCCGAGGGTTTTAATCATCTCTGACACACTGCTGTCGAACTTGTAGTCTCCCTTGACGAAACGGGCCGCTCTACGTTGCATGCGCTCTAGTTCTATGATCAATCCTTTCTCATGTGGATTCCACACCGCGCAGCAGTACTCAAGCAATGGACGAACCAACGAAAAGTAAGCCACTTCCTTGACATTCTGTTGGCAACCCCTGAGAACGCGATTACATAGCCTCAGCGTCCTATCAGCTGGGTACATTGGGATGGTACATGAAGTTAACCTTCGGACACTTCATGCTTTAGTACAAGTACTCTTTAATACATGCGATTGATATGCGATTAACCCAGTTCTACTATTTCTCTTTCATTTCTCGATATTATAAAATAATAATACTTATTTACTGTTTCGCTGGAATATTACTATATTAATTAAAACAAATAATAAGGAATGGTTTAGGAAAATTCCAGTAATGTCAAAAAGCTACTAATACAAAATTACTCTCAGCATAGATTAAAATATTAAAATCACAATAGATCCATATGAGCAGTATGGAACTTTTCCAATTTTCAACTGTTAGTAAAATGGAACAAATGAAAAGTCGAACTTTTACCAACCACAAATAATTTTATTACGAAACGACCTAGGTTTCGACTCATGGAGTCATCTTCAGGTAAAGGAAAAAGATTTTTACAAACAGTATATATAAGACATGTTGAAAATGAAAGAATACTTTGTAATTTCCACGAAATTATATTCGACCGACTAATTACAATTACAAAGTATTACTGGAAATTACAAAGCATTCTTTCACTTCAACATGTGTTTATGGACCATCTGGAGAAATCCCTCTTCTCATCTGGAAACCCGCTCACCAAGTGTGTTCAATATTGGTACCGCTACGTGGATGACATCGTCTGCGCCTGGCTCGGATCGGATCGACAACTCTCCCAATTCCTCAACTTACTCAACTCCCTACATCCCAAAATTTCCTTTACGGTTGAAAAATCCGTCAATGGGGTACTTAATTTCCTCGATCTTAGCATCACCATCAAGGACTCCCTACATGAATTTTCAATTTTTAGAAAGCCTTCCTACACAAACCATGCCATCCATGCTGATTCCCGCCATCATCCTTCCCAAAAACTTGCCCCCTTCCATTCCCTAATCCACAGGCTTTTTCAAATTCCCCTCTCGAAAATAGATTTCAAAAGAGAAGTTTCCACAATATTACAGATAGCCGTTGCTAATGGATTCCCGGAAGATACTATCCATAGACTTATCAGGAGTTGGAGCCGGAAAATCTCTTGCCGAAAAATCTATAAGACCCCTAGCAGAGAGGTGCACCCGAGGTATGCTTCCATTAGGTATCTGGGGAAGCCCAGCACCCTCGCGGCACGCAACTTCCCAGAAGACCGCCTGAGAGCAGCCTACAGATCGTCTCCTAAACTTCGTGACCTGCTGCATAATGGGAAGGACGATGTGGACCCCGCAGTGAGGAGCGGAGTGTATCGCCTTACCTGCACCGACTGTGATTCACTCTACGTCGGGCAGACCGGGCGCTCCTTTGAGATCCGGAAGAAAGAGCATTTGGCCGCCCAACGCAGTTATAACCCTGCTGTGTCGCAGATGGCCCATCACCTCCTTGCTAACGATCACAAGTCGTTTAACATGGATTTCCTGCATTTTAAAGAAAAAGGCTCCTCTCTAAACGCCTTGGAGCAATTAGAAATACTTAGAAATGTAAATAATCCGAATACCACAGTTATTAATGAATACCTCTCTCCTTTTCCCTCACCCATCCTATCCGCAGTCATCAACACCCTCCATCCCTCTCCCCCATAACCTACTCCCCCTCCCCTTGTCTTCCTTCCTTATAATTACTAAATTAAATTAATTGACCAAGCGTCACTTTGTGGAACTCCAAACACATGTTGAAGTGAAAGAATGCTTTGTAATTTCCGGTAATACTTTGTAATTGTAATTAGTCGGTCGAATATAATTTCGTGGAAATTACAAAGTATTCTTTCATTTTCAACATGTCTTATATATACTGTTTGTAAAAATCTTTTTCCTTTACCTGAAGATGACTCCATGAGTCGAAACCTAGGTCGTTTCGTAATAAAATTATTTGTGGTTGGTAAAAGTTCGACTTTTCATTTGTTCCTGATGGCGACTTACCACGAAGTCACGGCCGAAGCTGTTGATTCTATGTTAGTAAAATGTTTTAATAACATGAAAACAACTTGAGATATTAGCAAAGGTAAACAATATCACAATGAGGATGATCATCATTCAATTCGCTAATGAGAAGATACATTTTATGCAATAATATTGATATACCCCATTCATAACATTTAGCCTTGGGAAATAAGTGTTATGTTATTGTTAGATGATATTGTAAGAATGTTACCGCGGGACTGACATCTGCAACTAAACAATAAAAGTAGAAGATAATAATAAGCAGGTTATGCCTGCTAATATTTGAATACGTGAATTTAATGTAGCCACTCTGCCTGTTATGCATGGTTCTCATTTTTATGCGCTTAGCCAACTTATAACCTCATATTCTCACTAAAAATTGGTAGGTGATCTGACAGGATCGGGAATTGAACTCGGGAAGCAAGTGAGTGCTTTAAAATCTTCCTTAGAAAATTCAGTTCAGACAGCACTTGGGTACTGCACGCTATAGGAGGGTGTACAGAGGTTTCCACGCTTTACGCTTCTCGAATCAAAAAATCCAATTCATTTTTTGTTTCAAATATTCAAGATTTTTATATTGTATTCACAAACCTTAGCAAAAATTCATGACATGATGCGTTCGATACATCTAGCGACCGTCGTAAGTTACAAGGCCGATATTTGCGAATTCGGAAAGGGGAAGGGCGGTGAGAGAACAGAACCCAATATTTGAAAGACATTTTACTTGCACGGAAAAATTGAAGATAGGATCGCAGTTCTTTTATTCAGCCTTCCATTGTGCTGAACCTCGCGGGATATCGTACGCGAAACTCTCCGAATATGACGTCTCTGGAGGTATTAAATTCTGTGAAAGGAAGATGTCGTTATGGCCCTCCTCAAAGAAATCTCATTTTAACAGAAAACGCGAGTTTTCCGCTTCCGGAGGTAACCGCTTTCCCATGGAAATCCGAAATCTAATCATCCCTTTGTCTGCGCTTTCGTTCAAAAAAGAAAAACGGGCTCCGCAGCTTATTTCACTCTAAAGTTATTATGCTCGCGGACCCAAAACCTAATGTCCTTTTGCAGATTGTTTTCAGAAGTTTCCAGAGAGTGGAAAAATGTCAGAGAATTATGTGCAGTTTTCAATTCTCCTGGGCACGGTCTTCATACGGGCTGTACCGTTCCGAAATGGAATCTGAGAAGTCCTTAAGATAACAGGAATTTCCTTCATCTGTTTTTGATTACGAAATGCAGTATCATCTCCTGAACTATAACCTAAAAGCTTTTGCATAGTCTCTAAGGTATTCCATAATATTACGCTCAAAATATTAGAACTACTAGTTGAGTCGTGCGAACATTTCTCCCAAATAATTGAAAGTAATTGATTTATAAACGAAGGAGTGTTTTTAGGTATGTTTCAGTGTTTTTGTACTCGTTTGAAGTGATTGGAGTGTTTGTTGAAATATATTTGCTGGGGAAATAGAGCATCAGTATACTTTTCGATATACCTCGTTCGTATTGATATATATTGGCATCTACACATCCAGCAACAAAACACTATAGGCGAATACAAATTCTAACTCATTTTTTGACTCATTTGCATTGTTCATTTGTTAATTTATCTGGAAGCGGGAAATTTTCTCTATATAATGGGGTGAATAGTGTGTCAATTGTATGTTATGATGGAGTGTGGAAAAGCGCTGGTCACCGAAAACGGATGTTTAGAAATAGTAGATAAACTGTTGAAACTGTTGGCACAAACAGCAAGTTAGACGGAGACAAATTGCTGCCAATAATAGCTTTAATATTCCATAAAGATAAGTTAAATTTCTTGTTCAGATCTTTTTTATTTTCTCCACAAACACGACAAATTATGCAACAACATAACAATTGAAATATCTAGTAGCGAACTACTTTCAGAATACAGTTATACCTCACATTTCGAATTAATTCCTTATAAAAAGGTTTTCCTTAAGTGGGTTTTTTTCAAATATGTCAAGGTATTACGTTAAAGTTATGCATCAAACTGAATATCGGCCCAATGAAAATTTTCAAAGTTTTTCAAATTGCGAAAAAAAGACCAATGATAAAAGTCTTTCTTAATACTAAAAGAATAAGGCTAATGAGTTTTGGAAATTATGGGATTAAATAATTGAAAAAGTAATTAGATGTAAAGATTAACTTGGTAAGTCAAGTCATGAGCCCAAAGGTCATCTCCTTGGGGTAATGTGTGCTGTATATATATTCTCGTAAAAATGAAATTGGAATCAGTTCAATAGGCGGACTTTGCAAGTAACCAATAATCCAGGAAATGTCATATTTTCTGCATTCTAGAGGTCTGCGTGGGCAAAAATTCCTTCTCCAAGACGGTCCTGCCCGAATGTTCGCATCATATTTTGAGTACTGAATGCCTGTCCTACCCCAAATCTTTTCTGATCGGCCCAGATTTGGACTGACCTATCTGCAGTACATTATTATACGCTGAAATAATTTTCGATCGTTGTGGATTTGACCCATGAAGTAAATTACTCATCTTTGAGCAAAGATTCTTCGATTAAAATTATGTTCTTAAAATTATAAAATAATAAATTTAAGTAAATAATAATCAAGGAAAGTGAGTTTTTGTAAGTCTCAATACCAAAGAGTAAATTATAAATGCGTAAATGAGAAGAGTTAGTTATTCCATCTAAGTCAGCACAAATCAAAAAATCCATACCATGACCTGAATGCAAACACATCAAGCAATCAATGACCAAACGTAGACGGAGTGATCTGAATTTATCATCACAAAAGCGAAGTAAGTCAGGAATGAGTAATAAGAATAAGAATGAGTAAGAAGAAGCTTAATGAAAATTTTGCATGCACGAAAATTATACATTAAACTTCCTTGAGGCTTGGGCTTTAGTAGATGCAAATTTTGGTTCTCACATACTGGGGGTAACCATGATCTTTTTGTCAAGAAAATTAGAAAATGGGTAAACGTTTATCTGTGAAATATTAAAGTCCAGGACATGTCAGATATAATGCAATTTATCATGATGCAAAACGATAATGTCCTCGTAAACATACATTTGATGTAGCACTGAATACACAACACAAAGATATTTAGAACACTATACAATATATTTATTAATTTATGTACGTTTATGCTTCAGATACAATGATGAAACATGGAGACGGTGGCACATTTTGGTGGAAATATATCGTAAAACTTAGTATTTATACGGACACTGATTCAGTTAAGTCGCGTTCAGTTCTGAATAGCGATACAAGACATCCGTCTCTCCTTCTCCAAAGTTTTCCCGTTTCCGGAAGCTTATCTTTCCATTCCCTCCGAATGCACTGCATCTGAAATTCTTTTTCACTCGCAGGTTCGCTTATTTCTTCAGTAAAACGTCCTTTTTTCTTTCTCTATAGCTTTCCTGTCGTCATAAACTACTCCCACAATTTCTCCTATACGCTATCTTTTCTTCCTCCAGCCCCTGTTTCTCCACTCTTCCACAAACTCTCTCCATGAATATCTGTCTTCTTCTGAGATTTATTATTCCATTTTCGCCTAAAGTTTGCTCGAGAGAAAAGAACAGAGCAGGACTGCAGAACGTACGACTCACGGACCGAATGCGGTATTCAGACAGAATTTCACTCAAAATGAATAACAATGCTTCTAAGAGGCAAGACTCTAAAAAGGTGATGATTTCATTGAACCACAAACATAAAAATTACATACACAAGTACAAATGGGAAATTTCATTTTGTGCATGCTCAAAAATTATCTGTTGATATCAAGAGTTATTGAATGGTCGAGAAGACCAAACTGATGGCAAAGTTTCTTTAGAAAATTCCAAAATGCATTCTTTTTGATGGTGTATCGGAGTGGTCTTAAAGTATATTTTAATTACAGAGCAGCAACAATCAATAACACCAGTGGGTTCGAGCGTTTATAATTGAAAACTGAATTCGTTTAAAAGGAGCCTCTATTTCAAATTTTGTCCTTAATGATCTCTAAAAATTACCCTCCGTGATTATTTTATTTGAATTTTCATGTTCTAACACTACCCGCTACCCTTATAGGACAAAATATTCGAATTACGACGGCGATCAACCCTATGGGCCTGACACACTGCAATTGCATTTGGGAACAAATTTATGTGTTTCGTGTGCTGACAAAATGGAATACTTCTAATTATTAGACGGAATAGAACTTCAATATATGCATTAAATTTGGTTTGGTTAAAGTTTTGAAGTAACTTTAACGTAAATGCAACACAAAGACCATACGAATAACAATAATCGTAGCATTCAATCCATCCATCTATATCAATGTCATTATTCAGCATCATTCATATCTCAGTACCTTTCACGCCATGACAACCATAAACAAGAGTAGAAAAAAGTAAATAAAATCTACATTTGTCTCTATCCTGATCCAAAACACAAATGAAAAATATTCCCTTTACCTAGGTATGATAGCAGGAATATGACTAGAGTCTGCCAACTTATACGTTAATAATGGGCTAATACTTATAAAAGAATCATCGTTCGTAAATAGAGAAATGAACTGGCTATGAGAAGAGAAATAAATGTTGAGATAGAGCATCGCTTTCCAAATAACACGTATTTTTCGGGAAAATGTGGTGGAAAAGCGTTATTCAAGTAAAAATGGGAGTCCGAGACGGCTTATTAGCACTTGGCGTGGAGAGAGACATCTGAAAGCAAATGCTATTGGGTCACGTCTGCGAGCGAAGAGTTTTGGGCTGAAGAGAGGGAAAGCTGTTGGGTGAGGACGCCTGCGACACCTACTGCGAGAAAAAAGGAGTGCCGAAGACAAGAAAGGATAACAGTGTCCGAAATCCCATCTCAATCAATGCGTAGGCGTTGATCGCAGATGTTTGCTCTCTAAATAACTCGGAATCAATAACGTGTCGAAGTGTCCAAGCAACCCATAACGTGTGCTAAACGTGAAAGTGCCCCTGAAATGTTGGCATCGAATAAAAAGAACTTTTTACTGCCTCAACGAAGTTTCCTCGATTTTTGTCTGAGATTGAATCGCACATTTGTACGCAGTTGAGAGTTGACTTTACTTTCCTTTTTCTATTTTTACGTAATTTAATGCTTCCCACGTAATATTCGGTGTCTGTTATACAAGCAAAGAAAGTCAGGGGAAGAATTGCCGAAAGATCTTTGGTTTTTAGAGTATACATTCGTAACAGATGACCTAAACTGATTTCTCAAACTATTCTTTGCTTGCTCTTACCTTTTATAGCAGAAGATAACTTTGTTGTTTGAATTAAGAGGGTTCCAATATGCATAATTTTTCCCACGTGCTAAAATACGTTCAAAATTTATTGTGACGCTGATGTTACAGAAAAATAATTTCCTGCCTAAATATGTTGAATCGTAATGAAAGCAGTGATAATACATACAGCAGTGGTCACTTATATATTTTGGTACCTTTCTATCCAACTTCTCTCTTATGGAGAGGCTTATTATACCCAAACACTCAAACAGTAGGTCAGTCTTCGGTGAAATTGATTTTAAAACTTGTGGGTTCTCACATTGTTTCTATAAATCTACCGAGAATAAGGAGAACCGTGTAAGAATGAAACTAAATGCCTTTCCTACTCAATTTGATTCGGCTCATCGAAAGACACTATCGTCTAACAGGAAAAATGAAGTGATATATCGGAGCTCACTTCTTCGGAAACTCCAGCTCGTGAAGAATCTCTGCTCTTATGTGACATAATCTTCTTCAAAACTTAAGACAGCTAACTCTAAGCCTCTAACTTTTTCAAAGACTTGCTACATTCATTCCAATTTTATTTTCCTTCTTCAAATTCAATAATCTCAATCTTTTTGCCGGCAAATTACTTTTCCTTCTCTGTTTTCGATAAAGATAAATTCTGCTAAAATCGGTTTGGAAAACTCGAGATCACTTGCACCAAGTTGTAAACTCCATATAAAGCTTGCATTTATGATGGGAAAAGGAAATTAAGAATGGTTCTTTTTCACAAATTTATTTCATTTCCTTAGCAATATAACCTTAAAATAGCAAGATAACCGGTTTCGGTGAATGATTGTCATCATCTGCTAAAAGATATTTCAACAAAAAGCCTAAAATAGTACTCAGTGGGGGTGAGGAGAGAGGGAAGGACATGGGGAAATAATTTCCAAGAGAAAAATTGAATAAAAGAATAAGTGATTTCAAGTTATGTATGAAGTTGAAGAAGAAGAAGAGGAGAAGGTTAGACTAGAGCAGCTTGGAGTGGAAAGGAAAAATATGCTTGTTATCTAATTTTCAT
The DNA here is from genome assembly GCA_036926295.1 of Pachydiplax longipennis. Lineage (NCBI taxonomy): Eukaryota > Metazoa > Arthropoda > Insecta > Odonata > Libellulidae > Pachydiplax > Pachydiplax longipennis. The sequence goes on from JAVFKF010000012.1 coordinate 19,010,942, forward strand.
TATAAATAATATAATGTACCTGACGATGGTGTTCATTCACCGAAACCGATCTCTGTGTTCTTTATATTAAAGACAGAATAAATTAGAGTAAAAATCACCAATCTTAGTTTCCTATTACCGTGATGGAATTTTATAAAACCTCGCACAACTCAGTGAAGTTGTTAGCAATTATTACTATACTAGTGAATTCGCCCGTCAAAAATTGCGGAAATTAATTGCATTCATAGATAATTTACTACTATTATCGCCTACATCTGATGTATATCAAAATGCCAATAATCAATTTAATTGTATCGGTCATATTATCTGTAATTATCTGGAATGCAGTTAACAACTTTTTTATTGAATTATATCTTATCTCACTGTCATCATCTAAACGGCCGAGTGGTTAGAGAGTCTGTTTCAAATTCCCCAATGAGCAAAAGTTTCATCCAAAAGTTTATCTTCAGTGATTTTAAACCTGCTTATTTAAACTTTTTTCCGGAAGTGTAAATTTCAGGTTTGCTAAGAAGTTTCATACGAAGAAGCTAAGAACTTTCCATTCCATTTCTTTGTTTTAATAAAGCAATAATTTAATTTGATTCGCAATTTTTATGGCGCAAAATTACATGGATGTATAGGTATTCATAATAAATTTATATTTTACGTACATTTGTAGTTAACCACCCTTCCTCTACTTATTAAATGAATTAATGGGGTATTTTTATCATATTTAATTATCCATCTTTATCTACATACGTAACCCATTTGGGCGTATGGCAGGAGGAGCGCGCACTCTATTTTTTGGGACACACATGGATTTTTCTATGTATTCTGAGAATGCATAAGCTCGGATTCAACAATCGCATTGGTAGTCAAGGGGACTGGTTATGTACAGCCACAAAATCTTGCGGAATTTTCGTTTATTTTATCAAAATTCTCGCAATTTGGAAGCCATGGCAATAATTCACGGCAAATATAAGGATTGTAATTCAATTTCATTTATTTTGGAACTTATATCGCTATCGTACGACCATTAATTCTAACTGAATTTCGCAAAATAAAAAATATCTGCAATAGATCACAAAGAACTTTACGTGCATTTCTTATGAGAGCATTTTCGAGTCGAAAAAAGGATACTATTTGTATAAAAATATCGGTATGTGTAAAGTCACTGATCCTTCTCTGAACCTTCAAGTTTCATATTTCCATCGCGTCGGGAAGGGCGTGAAATTAATATTTCTCCTCTGTATTTCTTAAGGGAGTTACTGACATCGGGTAGATAAATACACACACAACTGTGATTATTATATAAGATTTTTTGCTGATTATTGTTATTTAGTTCCATTATGCCTGTTTATTATCATTTGATTTTTCGTTACTTTTCCCTATAATTATTCATTGAATAAACAATAATAAATTTAGATAATAAGAAATCTCATACGCATTCACTGTCGTTAATCGTTCAAAATCAACATATTAAAAATCACATTGATTATCATTTGAATAACATCGTAAGGTTAAAGTTTTACTTTATCGTTCAGAATCAAACCGTCCTTTGACTGAATACTTAACAATTATAATAACAATTGCTTGTAGTAACCCTGGCGTCTAAAATTATTACTCTGATTGGAAACTACAGGACAGAGTATCAAAATAGTCTTAGTCTAAAAGCTGTATGTTTTTTAATGATATTGTATAAAATCACTTCCTGAGCTAAATCTTTGTACCCTCATCGTACCTATAGCTATCATGAGATTGAGGGCATTTATTATACGCACGTTTTTTGGAAATGTTTCTGTGCTTGAGAAATCTAATTGCCGAATTATCATTCATCCAAATCAGGAGGTAGAGTCATGCATATATAGCCGTTAATTCTATATAGCGCTGATCCTCAACGTATCTTATGATAACTTTATGAAGATAAGCAAAAACTCGTTTTCAAGTAAGACATTTCTCGTTCAGACGATCGTTTTGAAGATAATGAATTTTGGTAAAATTTCTGTACAATTTGTTCAAGTATTCGCGATTTCGAGTAAAAAACTACCATTTGTGGAATGATAAATAATCTTTCAGGAATATTACTTCTTTTGGTATATCTATCCCTAGATTAGTATATTATAATTTAACTGTTTGAAAGGAAAACCTTTCGGTAATACTCATTTTGCGTGCATTCTTATGAAGAAAAAATAATTGATATTTTATCGAACTCATCACTCCAATCAGGAATTTCGGAACTTACTCCCTGTTTGAATGGCTTTCCTAATAAATGGCAAATTTCAGCTCACTCGCTGGTAATTTGTTAGAATTTTCCGGGAATCGTGATTTACTACTTTACATGTGTATATAGAAATATTTATTTATGTTGTAACAAAACGATTAATTTTCGATTTCTTATGTTTAAAGCTTCTTTTAAACGGAAAGATGAGATCTGATATTGGCCCATGAGGTCGTCCAAAGTAAAGATGGTTGGACATTTCTAGAAGGCGCTCTTAATCCTTAGAAGAATTGGATAGTGGCCAAATCCTCCAAATCTTTTTTTCGGCGAGGACGGGACACAGCTGAAGGCAGTTGGTCTTCCATGGATAAGCCGTTGGGGTGAACGACCACGTAAAAGACCCAGACTATTCGTCTGAGGGAGGAGTACAGTGGTACAGCGAGGGAAGCCCTTCCTCTTTTTCCGTTTCCTATCTTTTTGGATGGGCCTGCGTCCATTTATGAGAGCACGTGGTGTCTCCCTATTGAGACATAAAAGGGAGCTTTCTCTTTCGCTAATGCCAATTTACCAAATGCATCCAGCTCCATGGAGAAGATCTCGTTCGATTCAGCCGCCGAAAGGTTTTATAACTTCCCCATATTTCACGTGGAATCCTCATGTCGAAATGCGGAAGGGTATTCAAATGGCCGTGTAAAGGAGATTGAAATTGAGCTTGGCTATTGAGTGAGAGGATTTTTACTCATAGATTTCACCAATGGAATAGTAATATTTTCCGTATTTCAATAGCAACAACGAAGAGGAAATAACCACTATTACGTAAAGAAATTTTAAAATAATATTTTAATATGATTATGATGAATATGCAGTCGCTTCACACATTACGTCTAAATATATATTTAATAGCTCAATAACGTTCCTGCGACAAAAATCTTGATGTATGGAACGTTTTTCTTTACTCTTTCAGTGCGGGTTGAAGAAAAGTGTGTGTTTTATTTTCCCCTCAGTTATATTAATGGCCATTATATTATCAAAATTAATAATGAGAAAGTCGCGGATGTAGAAAAAGTATTAATTTTCTGTTGCAATAGTAATAAAATCAGATCGTGAATAGAGAAATACATGACATTAAAGTTAAGCCGGGTAAGAATGTGTGATACAATGAAGTTTTGAGGAAGCACTGGTTGATTTCGGAGACGAACCAAAAAACGATATCCCAAATTTTTAATTTCTACTTGAAAGTAGTTTCGTTCCAAGAAATTGCAGATTCATCGACATTGCTGCTTTGAAATTATTAATTATGCTACCATATTCACCACATCCCGTATTGTCTAGTGGTTAGGATACCCGGCTCTCACCCGGGAGGCCCGGGTTCGATTCCCGGTACGGGAAACTTTTTTTTATCGTTGTAGTATAAACCAAATCATAGTACAGTAAAATAATTTTAGTGGTGCATTTCGAATAAGAAATACGGCGCATGCATCAAAAAAATATTGACCTCCAAAATATTATCACCAGAGTTAGCGAACATTTTTCAGTTGACCGCCTCCATCATGATTAACTAATAATTTAATGTTTAAAATTGTACCAATCCTTATAAATGTATCCCATAAAATTTCGATGATTGATTTATTAGTAATAAAGAAACATTAAAAATGTGATATGATGAGCGATAAAAAGAACAAGCTAAAATCGCGGAATTTGTAATCTAACCTCGCTTAAAAACTTTTCCTTATTTCATCCTCAATTTCTCGATTTAGTGAAAGAATTCTCATTTATAGTTTTTCCTCTTATTAAGATGTCTAGTCATTGATTCTAAATATTTTTACGTTTCCTACAACATTTATAATCCGATATCCCTATTCTTGCTATAAATATTATGAGGTGAATTTCTGTATGTAGTACGTAAATGACCGATTTACTGGAAGGAATGGAATATGAATTATGTATCACTAGAAAATTTTTGGTTTAATTCAATATTTATAGAAAAATGTATCACGGGAACAACGGAAACCAAAAACTTGCCGCTACACAATGTTTTACAAAAGATGTATGTATAAACATTCAGGACATAGAGTGAAAGATGTAGGTAATTCTCATTTCAATATTCCATAAAAGTTGGATACAGTTGATTCAATTTTTCAATACAATGATTCAATTTGTGTATTAAATTGTGTTGGCCACCGTTACAAATGTTTCCGATCTCAAATCCAATGAAGGGATATGCAGTAGTTTAATAATTGAAGCAAGCATTCATTTCAAAACTAAGGAAATTATTCAATGACTGTACGCCTGTGTGAGGCTAAATACGAGCAATTACATGTGATTCACAGCTAATCGAGGCGCATAATGAAATCATTTGCGTGAAATATAAGCGATTTTTCCTGTATGAAAACATTTCTGATGGGAAGAGGTAGAGATGGGAAAATGAAAGGCGCAAATCGTTCGGGAAGTAATCAAGCAGATCTTCAAGCTTCATTCATTTCTCTTCTGTCTTTCACACTTTTTTATTTCCATTCACCTCATTTCTTTCCTCCTCACCTCTTTCTGTCTTCTTCTTTGTTTTCAGACATCCATCTCTGTCTCATTTTCTACCATACTTTTTTCATTCCATCCTACTCCTGCCTCACTCAACTCACAGCTTTTCTGACGTTTCAGAGTCTTTCTCTAAAACTCAAATCCGCGAGCAATTTTCATCATTGGTAACAACTGGGAACGCGTAGAGTTAACTGCGGACAATAACCTATTAATTAGGGGTGAGTTGAATTGAAATTTTATAGAAAGCAACGTAAATATTTAAAAGAGATAAATGCTCATTTACTTGAAACAGGGAGAGTAATTAAATGTACGGATGCGACAACACAGTCAGGTCTTTAATGACAGAAGAATTTAATTTACTTCAGATTAGCTTCTATATTTAATTAAAATTTGTTACAAAGTACATTCGGAGAAAATCATTAAAGGAATGACTCCTATGCGAGTGATTCTAATAGTTTCATGTTAAGCCTGCTAAAAATTAATTTATGTAATACAATCAAACAATAAAGGTTAGTGAATAGAATTTCGGGAAATTATGCAATACAGTGCATGGTACATTACTTAATTGCTGAAAATTCCGACTCATGATTTGATAAACTATGAATGAATAACATAAAAATGTGATTTTCCTTGATTAGATCAGTCGTGTAGATCTACTTTTATGACTCTGATAATGATTTAATACACTAGTATTATTTTATTTCTAAAATAAATAATTATAGTGTTACAAATTTCGTGATTTATCCTCCATCGTATGACTCAAAACTCAGGTGATTTATCTTAACTATTTTCTATTAAAATATATTGATTACTATTTGCCTATCCAAGGAAATAAATAAAGAATGAAAATACTATTTCGTGCTGTTAATTATTTGTGATCCTAAAATAAAAAGTTACATCCCGTTTAAAACAACTTTCTGCGCCGAAACAAGAAAGTAAAAGAAACTTGTTAATGTTTTGCACGTGATTGTTGAATTGCTGTCCAGTAACATCCGATGAGGTTTCTTTTATAGAAGTATGTATTACTAAATATTCAAAATTATTATCGATACTATTTATTTGGATATTTTAAAATCATCGTACTGATATTTCCAAAAATGCACGTATTTTTGACGCAATATTTAGAATAATGCGTATTCGCCTAGATAATATAAATAGGAGGACGGATCTGCATAAAAACGTTTTTTCAGCAAATGCACCGCAAGTATTTTCGCTCTACCCAAAATGGACAGAGGTGAGCGAAAATATTGCATTCTCGATAAAAGCGCGATGAAAGAGTGACCCTCGTGGGCGTTTGTTTATGTATAACCTTCTACGCCGTGAGATCGTGACTTCCCTTAATTTCCGCTTCCTGGCTTATCATTCCCCTTGTTTGTTTTCAGCCAATTCCCGAATGCAAAATCACTGCAATGTGTCCACAAACTGCGCAGTGTTCGTATATTTTTATCGCATTTACGAAGCCCATGCCTGCGCTCATAAGCATTGTAAATTACGACTTATATAAAGTAGGATTGAATGAAAGTTGTAGCCGATGAAAAAGGCCCAAAGACAATTAAATAGATAATTAAAGCTATTCATTTGATCAAGATGGGGTTGGGTTAGATGGGAAGGCTTACATGAAAGGAGGGACTCGTGGATCTCAATCTTGCCCTTAAATAAAGACAAAATATAATTTTGATTATAATCAGCTGCAAATTAAACTGTACTATATATACACATAATCACAAATTTGGGTATTTTCTCTATCATTTAAATCTATTTTAATTTGAGAAAAACGATTGATATTTGTTCGATAGCTTGAAACGTCCTTTGCATTGTGTATTTCTCTCATTGTCCATATTTTCACATGACTTTCCCGATTTTGCAATCTCTTCCCCAAATCCTATCCTCTCAAATATTCATGTTTAACCTCTTTGATTTTAATTTTATATGAGAGAAAGTATTAAACATTGCAATCTGATGCAATTAGTCTTCTTTTTAGTAATTAATTATTACCATATATAAGTCTCATAATTTCCCTCTTTCGTTCTTCCTTCCTTTCCTGAGTCGCCTACTAATGTATACAAGATTATAATAATTTACATGATACCGATGATGATGAGCTATGATTCCCCGAAATATATCATTCTTTTATAAACATAATAGATAAAGTGACAATTGTATCTTGAATTACAGTATGTAGTATTCCCTATAAAATCAATCACCTCATTGACCATGGAAAAGTATTGGTCATATATGACTAACTATCAAGATAAATAACATGATAATAAAATAAAAATTTAATTAATACCATCTCCCATCTGATCCATCTGAGTTCCCAGATGTTTGATAATATTAAATTAGCCATACAATTAATTATTTTTCTTTAAATGGATTCGGATTTTGGTTATAAATGTAAACTGTTATGCACTAAGCATAGATTCTTCTACAATATAATAATTATAAAATCGATAAGCATACAACAATCATACATCCGTATAGCTTAAACTTTTGAACATACATATAACAATGATACGCCCGGATGCAACTAAAATCAGTTATAATGATCCCTTCCTTACCTAATCTCTAAGCTACAAAATTTCGTCTGCACCAACCTCCCAAAAAAAGTAACCAAAAGTTAAATAAAGACGGACGCAAGTTGTCAGAGTTCCGTCCTTTCCATAAATGGACTAAGCAAAATGAAGCAGCATTCTCGTTAAATATTAAACCGTAGATTGCAACGCGACTTGCCGGGGACAGAATCATCCTGTGGCAGGGACAATGGGGAAGCGGCAGTCAATGGACCTGCTAGAGGTAGCCTTAACATCGCCAGAAAAAAGAAGAATCCGATAAGAGAGGAAGGCGAGAAATGACGCAATGATCTCACACCCCTAGGGTCCCCCTTCCCGGCGTGGGTGGAATGCGGAGAGAAAGGGAATACCCCTTTGCACAGGACGTCGCAATGCGTCGCCGTCTCCTCCCTCCATTTCCACTCTTTAAACCCCACTCTTCTGTGACGTTACCATGGTTGTCAAAACTGTTTTTATTCCCATCGCAATTTGTGCATATAAAAGTAGTATGTCTAGTCCTGGGGTTCAATTTAAGGGTGAATAAATACGGAATGTTCTCAAATAAATAAGAATTTTAATCCGCTTTTTTATGATAATAGATGCAAAGCGGTATCATTGGGCTGGTCAGAGTCAGGGCTTAAAACCGTAATATTTTTCGTTCCGGTTCAGCGAAAAATTACCGGTCGAATTCCGGTATCCCTTCAGCTGTCACAACCGGTTCTAACCGTTGTTATTTTTTCTGACTAATAAAATAGCATTTTTTCCTTAAACAAAATGTGACTTACCTTCTGAAATTTACATAATTACGCGTAGTCCTTTTAATTACAAAAGATATTAGAATAAAATAAACATTAGAATAAATATAGCAAAATAGGAAAAAAACTAAAGCAAAATTTATCAATGTATTAGATGATATGACTTTAAACAAGAGACATTTAAATTCATGTTTGAAAGTCACTGTTACACACGCACAGTATAGCTTCATCCATTCATACTTAATTAAAAGTGTATTATTTAGAACTGAAGCTTGGAGTGGGATAAATAATAGTTTTCGGTTTTGGGTCAATAACCTTGATTTTTCGGTTCAGCATCGAATTTCATTCCTACAAATCTTTTCGGTGATTACCTATTCTCTATTTAGATAGATAGAAGAAAAACGTTGCAATCATGCATCATTAACTCTCGAGCGTAAATCAGTGCGTTTTGTGGAAAGCTGCTACGATAAATCGATAAGCGTTTCAGGATGATCCTCGACATGTGATGGAAGTCGTTGGAAGAAATTATATTAAATAAGAAGTAAACTTGTACAGTAAACTCAGAGAATATAAATTCTCAGAAGACACAGTGGATCAACCCGGTTACACGCGTCGATCAGATACTGCAAAAAAATAAAGGAATTAGCTGCTATAAGCAAATCATTTTAAAAATTCATTTTTCCGCGAAATATTCGCGACAGTAAGAGATTAGAGATAGGCACTAGTGATGAATAAGCCCCATGAAGGTGACAAGGAAATAAAAAGTAGATGGACTTGCAAGTGCATATCTATCTTATGTAATTATGCAGATACCCTAACGAGCGAATCATAGCATGAGATAAGGAATCTCTCCGAGTTAACGCATCAAGTGACGCTTGATACATTCCGTAATCAACCCTAATGATGACTGCAGAGATAGCTGCCGAAACGACGGTTCCATCAAACTTTCTCCCCTGCTAAACGCACACGAGCTATTTTCCAACATATTCACCCGGAAAAACAGACGCGCTTCAACGTTCGCTATGTCTTGCACTCTGTTTATTTCCTTACATTCAACCTTTAGCTACTTAAGCAATACATCCTCAATCGGTTTTTTTACCAACACTTTTCTTCTCGATTCGGTTTTCCTTTTCAGTCCTCTTCCACAATCTCTAGTCTATTCACGTTTTCTCGTGGGTGTACCGCAAACAAATCTCTAAATTGAAATTTTCAAAAGTCTCCAATTTTTTTGCCCTTCTTACTTTTCGTCCAAGTTTCATACACGTGTAATAAACCAATCCAGATCAATGAATTTACCATTCATTACCTTCTACTATTTCAGATGTCCTTTGACAACAGCTCCATGAATGCTTTCTCTTCTACAGCAATTCATCCAACGCTTCCATCATACCATCACCTATCATTGCTAATAGAATACGCTCGCATAACAACGGTAATTTAGTTGATTCCACGGCAGCTTAAATTTATGTCAATCCTCATATCCTAAATGGAAAAAAACAAGCTATCCGAGGAAACTAAGACAAGAAGCCAATCAATGGCTTACGAGTCCCATTCTATAAATTAAAAGGAACACCTGCTAAACAGGTAGACAGAGCTGAAATACTGAACTCCATTTACCAGAACAGAAATCGAAAGTCGATTTTCATTTCGAACAAGAAGAAATCATGTTTGACCCTAAAGGCAGAGCAGAATTTGAAGGATCGATTGAAAAATAATATAACAAAAGATTCGATTCCTTGGTTCGTCCTGTTAGAATTGCAAGTGCTACGTATCCGTAAAATATTCTATTCTTTACAGAACAAGATCGAACCTAAGAATCTAATTCACTCCTGATTGACCTTTTCAACCCTTTGGAATATGAAAAAATTTCCGCCCAACGTGGGGCTCGAACCCATGACCCTGAGATTAAGAGTCTCATGCTCTACCGACTGAGCTAGCCGGGCTGTGAACATCACAATATAACGAATAAAACTAATTCACTCTGGGATCTTCTTAAATTACAAAAACTTTTGACGAAGGAGTTTCTTCTCAATTAGTAAGCTATATCTCTCTTACCAGTTGCTAGCCTCATTTCCCTGTGAATTCCCCATGTAACGACCTTTATTTTTCAATAACTTTCCTCGTCCTTTATTTAATACACTAACTCTTACTTATGTCTTTCCTTCTGCATTGTTTTTACCTTGGATCTCTTTCCTTAGTACTGAAAACCTTTTCTTCCCCCACATGTCCAACCAAAGCATGTTCCCGTTTCATTTCCATCATTCCAGCTTGATTTACATCCTTAGCCAAAATCACTTAACAGATTCCTCCAATGACTTAATATCCCCCTTTCTTAGTGTATAAATTTAGCATACTGATAGAGTAGCGATTCTTAAAAAAGCGTCATGGATAGGATAGGATCCTAGGGATAATCTGAATGAGTCCGTGAGTATAATTTTCTTTTAATTACTGCTGTCTTCAACTCGTTTTTTCTATATTTTCACTTATATTTCCCTATTAATTAAATCTAATAACAATTTTCAACTAAAATATGCAGCAAGTAAATAAAATTAATTACCAGTATATATATATTCTAATAAAAAAAACCTCAATATATGTGTAATAGGAAAGCATTTTTGGGATCCGCGAAACAAAGAAAAAAGAGAGGAAGGGGGGGGGGTCTTTAGCTAACTATAGAAGTATAGAAACCGCTACTGTAAAGGATATTCGAAACCGAAGATTTACACTTCTTCTCCTGGAACCCTTTGTAAAGGCATTCGTCACAGGAGGAACTGATAAATTTTATATGAATTATTACAAACGCTAATTGTTACTGAATTAGTTTCTAATTAGGTGCAAAAAACAAATTGAAGAGTTTTAATTCTTCCTTGCACAAGACCGTTATGAGCTCCAAATATAACACAGACTATGTAACGTATTTCATCCTTTATTCATAATATCGTTTGGGAGAAACGAAAAGTTATCTCAATAATGCATCGTTATTTGATAATGAAAGGGGTTGATATTGTCGAAACGAGGATTGTAGAACAATGCCTTGGGTCAAATAACAAAGTCAACAATCAAGTAAGTCGTTAAGCAAGTTATCTACACCACATTGTAAACGATGTTCTGATTCCGGGAGTGGTTTACACCCCTTAAAACGTATCCTCATTCCAATAGAAACCCTTCTCATCCTAATCCACCCACGCTCTCTCTCCATTCACGTATCGGATGAAAAGAAACCTCATTAAGAAGTTCGGTACCCAAGAGATAGGCCTACAGGGCGATTTCCCTTTCTATTTCACAGCTAGAGTAAGGAAAGAATTAAACGAAACAAAGCAAGGGCGGACAAAATGGGTTCGCAGCTTTGTCTAGGCTGGGATTGGAAATTTTATTTTTCTCATCGGAAATCCGCACGATATATTGGCTAGATAACAGGAAGCTGGGTAATATAACCTTCAGTACACACCTAATTAGCGACATACTGCTAACAACTGTAAACTGAAATCGATTGCGGAAGGCTTTTTACTGTGTGGAAATCCTTAACGTGAAAATATGGGAAAAATACATTTTATATATAATTCCTCAGGATATTAAATCCTGCGGAAATTTATAAATACTCTCCTCCATATGTATATAGATGGAAAATCTACAAAGTGTAATTCTACTGCGGTTTATTAATTTTAAATTTTATGCTGTATATTTATTGTTAACATTAAAATATTCGAAAGACGAACTGTACATGGGAAAACTAGATAAATCGCTGAGTGCCTCTACGTTGAGATTTTCCATTTTATTTCCTCTTTACGGTGTAAATAAGACTGGGAATTAAAATTTAATATTTAAATTCGTGCATTTGCTTAGGAAACTAAAGGAAATGTATTGAAGTCTCAAACAAATGGATGCAGCTGTAACTGAGTAGTATTCCGTAATCGGGAAGACAGAGATAACTATAATATGTTTTACAGGATATCTTCATATTAGCTACCGGTTACTACATTTTATAGTCATAATCACATCGAGAAGAAGTATGGAGAAATTATACTATCTTTAATTATTATTATCATCCTGCTATGTCTCATTTTTGTAGTATCTTATTCGTACTTTTGGACTGATGTAAAGGATTTCGAGTAGAAAAAGAAATATCCGTCGTCGCCCTCTCGATTACGGTCTTGATTTTTTAATCCTAAAAATGAATTAGATTCAATTCATGCAGTGGCTCGAAGGTAGCTTAATACTATTACCTCCTGCACAATTTTCTTCTTTGTTGACCGATAGTAACACTGCATGGCGATATCTATACGACTTGCTCTTCGAAATTGATTCAGAAGAAATATCACTTTTATCCTTCGAACGCATTTGAGATTTGTAGACTCAATTACTATCAATCCGGTATTGTCTAGTGGTTAGGATACCCGGCTCTCACCCGGGAGGCCCGGGTTCGATTCCCGGTACCGGAATTACTTTTTTTAACTTAATCAACGTCTAACTTCTGGTCTCTGTATATGTCAAATATTTTACAGAAATCAATGGAGCAGTATTTATTTATTTGGTATATCGATGACTACTCAACTGTGTCACAGAAGAAACTTCACATTAGCAGTTGTAGGCTTCTACTGATTCCATTCTGCTTATTATACGGCAAATCTTGAAAAAAAAATCATTGCGCATCATGTTCATCGTGTAATTATTTGGGAAATTGCTTGTTAAAATAAAATACCTTCTACAATTAGTGGGGCTGGATCAAAACTATACCCTTCTTGAAATGCTTGCGATTTAATTTTAACCTTCTTGGATTCTAGCCTACATAATAAACCTTATTTATGTATTAGTTATAAATGTATTTCCAGAATTACTGCAAATACCGAAACGATCATCAATTTCAAGTATCACTGCCTAGATTAAGCTCTAATAAAAAACAATACGATCATAAAATATGCAGATTCGACGAGGAAACACGCAAAATAAGTAGGCGTTAGACACGTTGCATCCATAAAGTTTCATAATTAATTTACCTGTTACAAATAATATATTCAAAATTATTTCCGGTACCGGGAATCGAACCCGGGCCTCCCGGGTGAGAGCCGGGTATCCTAACCACTAGACAATACCGGAGGGGTACATTTAGCTCAAAATTAAAATTTTCAAATGGATTCATTGGAATAAATATAATTTCTATTTCTTCTGATTCGATTTAAATGAGCGAGCCGTTTATTTAACGTAACGCAGTGCTGCAATGATTCTGAAATTTGACCTAGCTGAGCCGCACCTTCAATATCAAACCCAGTTGTCTTCACACTTTAAAAGTTTCACGAAATTAACAACTTTAATTTTCAATGATGATTTCCTTATACTTAAATTATATGGAAGAGGAGATAGTCCTAATCTTTTCAAATAAAGACGTTAGTTATCATATTTCAATTTTTTTATTCTTTAATGCATTTATTTTCATTTACTAAGACTTCTGAATATTTATTTATATGAATATTCATTTATTATTACTTAATAAACATTCATTCGTTTTGATTTTTATTGCTTTTTATTTTTCAAGTTCATTCATTCGTTAATTTTTATTTATTTTTATTTTTGAATTTACTAATTTAATTTATTCGTTTAAGAGTGATTTGATCTCGTTTAAACAAAAGAGTCCGCCGTGCCAAACTTGATGTCATACTTGCATCGTGCATACGTCCGTATGAAAGGAAAATTTATGAATAGTGGAAGGGCAGTCAATAGCAACGAGGAGGAAATGTGCAGCACAATGGTTGAGGGTAACAACGGAGGAGTGCGTGAGCTTCAACACCGAGTTAAAAGCAGTAGTAGCTAGAGGGAGTGAAACAGCTGTTTGCACAGATGGCCTTAATGGTCACTAATGAAGCACGCTCAGATGAAAGCGTTCTCTGCGGTTTTTCAAAGAAACCGACTCACTTTGTCGGTTTGCGGGCTTCTTAATTGCTATTTGCGAATAATTCGATTTCGTCCATGAGTTCTGACGGAAAGAATTAGCTCAGAGGTAGGAAATCCAAAACATTCGGGTTTTCCATTACTAGAAATGTAGAGAAATCATTCATGAAATATCCTGGTACCCGTGTACCCGAAATCTCCGAGAAATAGTTTAAAATTTAACAATTTATTTTAGAATTTGCATAATAATAAGCATCATAAAGGGAATGATATAAGCTATATAATTATCAACGCTAATTACTTTTATTGATGGTGTAATCTTTAAAATACGGGATCATTTAATGTATTCGACATAAATTGCTTTGTATCTTAGCGATCTATTCGTAATGAAATAAAAATACTTTTTGCAGCAAATTATATCAGCAAAAACTGATAAAATACATTTTTAACTATTTAAAACAACATTTCGTGAATTTGTTTCTATACATGGTTGTTTAGGGAAAGATACTGGTTTTTGATTTAATAAAATCTTCATAACTATTTCTCTGATGAAAATTTAATTATACCTCAGAATTAACAATCCAGGCAACTAAAAACTCAACGAACCCCAGTCAATCATGGAATGGCAAAAATGAATTGCAACAAAACCACTATCGAAGAGATACATATATAAAGAAGGGTTATCTGCCCTTTGGGGAGTTTCCTTAAGATTACAGCGACATAGAGGGGTCGATGAAAGAGGATTCATTGTTCATGTCAGTATAATTACAAACTCACAGTATCTCGATTTCAGCTGATAAAATTAAAAACTTATTACCCTATTTGACTTAAAAAAATATCATCCAATGCTCATCACATAGCACTCATACGACGCTTAGGAGTAAACCTATGAATACAAGAAAACCTCAAGATCCAGAACTTGCATACCTTTTTCACGGAATTGCGTTTAGTTTTATTCATGCTACCGATGTAAAATTAAATGAGTGGATAAACTATGGAACGTACACCTAACTCTTAATTTATTATGTTTCGAGATAAAAGTTTCCGAAGGGAGATCTTACTTGCGTATGAAGAAAGAAATCATCTGAGTACCCATAGGTAGACTCAAAAACAATATTCCATTAATCAAGTTCTGTTTATAGAATATGAAAGATCCCTTAGTATTGGAAAATCAATTTATTGGCATTTAATATTGTATGATCAATTGATTCTTTAATAGAAAACAGACATGTTAAAGTCAACAAAGTCGATTTTAGGCTGATCTGACGTGTTTACTATTGGTGTGAAGGAACAGGTGTAGGAATGGGAAACATTCTGATAGTTGGGAGAGATTGTGGGAAGAGACAGCAATATAAGGAGGGTGGAAATGAAGGAAAAAAGGGAGAAAGATAGTAAAGCAGAGGGAGAGGAAGTTGGTGGTGTGAGAACAAATCCATCATTGGAGAACGAAGGCTCAATCAATCACTTTCACCGGAGAGAGTGAGTTACACCGCCCTCTACACTTTTTCCTCGCCTACACATCTTTACCCTTTCTCCACTTCCATCATCGTCATCCTCCCACTGGTTCCATCTTTTAAACACCTAATCCTTTAGCTTCCATAGCACACCTCCCTCCACAACTCAATATATTGCTCCACTAAGTTGACCTATGACCTAACCAACCTCAGCGGTTTGACCAAAATCGCCCTTCTTGAGCTATTCAATTTTAGGAAAGACCTGCCATCCTCCTTTTTGTTTTTTTTTTACAGTTCCCGTCTGTGGTTGACGGGGACATTTATTGAACGTAAATTATTAAATGTCACGAAAACCCTCGTCACTTGCCTCATTACACAATAATGACATTGTGAGCATCAACATCTACTCCCTTAGCAACGAATCGGGGTCCCTCAGAATAAGTTGCAAGTTTCCAATACATTTGTATGGAAGTGTATTGACACCCGGGCGTCGAATTCAGGATCGATTTGGAAATTGTCAGTTGCCTTTATAAAATATATTTAACTCTACCATTCTCATACCGAACGATAGAAATCTATCTTTCAAGGCAGTCCCTCAAAATCTCAGAAAATCCACACTATGTATTCTCAGGGGAAAAATCGGGAGTTAGGGGATCGAAGACATGATACCTTGGATCGATGTCATTCTTTTACTAGGCTCTTACTGTCTGGGTATAAACCACACAAAAATGACCGAGAGAATGATGCAAGTGGTTTATGCTGTAAGTTCGTATCTTATATTCGGAGAAGAAGAGAAGAATACGTAAGAGATAAAATATAGTAATTCCCCCTTTATGTAATGTTAGTGAGAGTTACTGATTTAAAACCACATCAAAGGTTACTTCAATACATTTCAAAAATATTCATTTGAAATATTCTAATTTTTTGCGTTCTTTAAAACATCAAATGTACTCTAAGACTTTCTCGGAAATGATTTCGGTAATCGTTTTTGACATCGAACCCTCCAGTGAAGACGCCCTATATATGAGTTGGTCTATCGCAACCGCAAATCAGTGAAGCCCCACAAAGTTTTTGAGGTCACATCTTTTTAGGTCGACATTTTTATGTTTAGCGGCTCTCCTCGTTCTCTCACTTTACCTCTAAAATTAAGTTTTCGCTCTCAGATATCACAACAAACTTCTTTGCCGAACTGATTTGAAAGGTTTCTTTTCGCATAATATTCCCCTCGAGAGGTCTTCCAAACGAGTGGGTTTTATTGGGAGAATAAATCAAGGATCAAAATCCTCAAAGCTAAAGGTTACTGGAAAAGTAAAAGAATTCCCTTTTAAAAACACCTCATAATGATTTTCTTTGAGAAAGTTTTAGACTAACGTAAGGATCAGTTTATCTGTCGCCTCATAATACTAATAAAAAGATATCATTATTATAACTCTAATCATTAGCAATATAATATCAAAACTCAAGAAAATAGACCTATCAATATATTGAAAATATTCTCTATATAATTATTGTTTGTTTTCGAATAATTAAGGAAACATTTTATTCAAAGTTAATGGAACATTTTTGTCAGACAACTGAGACAAGTCAGACGCGCATCATCTTATCGATACCTTAATGTCTCCGCTAACAAACAAGTACCAACTCATAAGCAATTACTTAACCTGGAATTCTTCTACAGAATGAGCAGCCCCACAAATTATTGCTAAACTGGTGTATAAAAGATGATCTTCGTTGGCCTTCTGCAATTTATGAAAAGTATGTCTTCATGACAAAATTAGTTTAAGCAAACAATACCGTTTGGGAAAAAGTTCCAGAATAAGAAAGTCCTAACAGTGAGCTAAACATAAGTAAAGATAGTAGCAAGATTCGCAAAATCCAGTATGTGGAGAACACTAGCCTATATGATAGGAATTTGCGCCTAAAATTATGAGATGAGAAATAGTTGCAAACGGTTTCGGATACAAGTAAACAGAATAGGCTGGCCTAATAAAAGGTATAAGGGAGTATTGGTAATAATGCGAGAGGATGCCTGTTCAAGATTACGGAAAAAATAGTACTCGTATTATAAAAAGACGAAGATGCAGTAAATATGCAGCTAAAAACTAAGAAGGAGAAACATTTCCTCAAAATCATTTTCATCAAAAATTTTAAAGCTATAAAAACTTTGCTGTCATCAATCAAATTGTCAGTCAAAAATTTTCTAGTGATAATACATGTAAATACTATCATTCTGTATCAATATCTTCACTCATTTGTACAATAATTGTCATTATAGTCTTATAACGTAAATGATATTTCATACCATAATTCACCTGAAAACCTGCATATCTAACAAGACATCTGTTCTTTGTAAGAATTTTTTCGATGAGTATGTGAATACGATGTGTCTATAAGATATTATAACTATTTCTATGTTGCAATTTTCGAGCGGTAACCATAAGAAGCTAAATTCCGCTAAAATAGTAGAGGAAAAATATGAAATTCGAATTGCCGACTTTAACCCTGTGTAGCGGTCGGCGGCAGTAAGGAAGTTAACTCTACAAATATACTGAATTAACCGCTAATGTGCATACTAATTCCGAAAGTCAACCTCCGCCATAAACTTCGTTAAAAAAATATGTTTACGTATAGTTGACTAAGGAAGATCAAATATTTAATTCTGTTGACCATGTGGGAACAGTTCTCTGTCGAGACCATGTATAAAGTAGGGAATTAGCTAAGGTTCGGTCTCATTAAGTGGAATAAATCAGATGGAAATGTCATTCACTTCCTCCTTTCACGTAACAATAATCTTTTATAAATTTCATCAAGGAAGAGACTAAGTAATTTCCACAACGTTTTGGAAATTATTACTTATCTTCTTTGATTTCCTGGCTTTACACTGTCGCGCCACGGAATGGCTCAACTCGCCGCCGCCAGCTCGCCGCCGCCGACTCGCCGCCGCCAACTCGCCGCGGGCCCAACTCGCCGCGGGCCCAACTCGCCGCGGGGACAACTCGCCGCGGGCATTTTTTAAATACGTTTAGAACTATGAAATTACTCGTTCTTCGCAAGGGTTTTAATTATCTAATATCATAGAAAGAAGAAACTAAGAGATCTGCTAAATTTTACGGTAAGACTATAGCACCACTTCATAGAAGCAATTAATCCTTGTTAACCCTTGATTGGCTTCGTGGGGTCGATATAACCCCAGGCGATATACTTCCTTTGATAAAACATAAGCTATTTAAGATATTTATATGCCAATTTTTTACTTGTATAAATAATTTTGCACTACATTTACGATCTGATAATCTCGTTAATTTTGAGAAACAAAATGTATGCAATTAATACGGTGTTAACAAATTACAATAATTAATTTAAGTAATTATATATTAAGCATATTATTTATTTTTAGCGGTGATCTACAAAGTAATTCAGCAGTAAATATCAGGTTCAAAATGAAAAATAATATTTGGGAGTTAATATATTACCAGAATTTTGCTATACAATGCTATGATGAATCTTGTTTGTTGATTTAACCGATAAAATGCATTACATTTTAGTAGTGTTACCATATCTACGAAATAAATGTAATTAATTATATAATTAACAGATCATGGTTTAAGTGCCCTTATATTAAGTAATTCATTTGTAAGTACCATGTAAAGAACAAAATCGGATCATGCATACCAACTGATAATTACATACAAATCAACTTTTCATAAAAAGATTTCACAGAAAGATATTCCTTCCTAACTGATCTGTACGTAATTTAGTAAACGCAATTAACCCTTAATTAGTCTCGTGGGGTGAATGTGACCCCAAGTGGTGTAATTCCCACGGTAAAACAAAAACTTATCAAGATATTTTAACCAAATTTTGTTATGAAAAGATTTTTACCTTCTTAAGATAATCTGAGAATTTAGTTAATTTTAAGCAATCAAAAGTAAGCAAATTTGGCAGTTTCATCAGATTTCTAAAAATAAATTTGAATAATTTTCAAACAGTATTTCAATACTTTTTAAGCGCCTATACATAACATAACTCATTGGTAAGTACCTGAAAAATAATGAACACAATATCTTGCATATACAAGTATTTTGCATTATAGGTTCCGAAGCCCCGGCGATTCGAGGCCCGAAGCGGAATACGCTCTTTGATATAAAAGTCAAAAACTAAAGTTCTGTTCAAGATATCGCATCAAAACAAACTGCAAATGAAAATTACAACATTTATCTCGATTTCTCTGGAGACACGTTCTTCCTCACGTGAGAAACCAAAAACTTTTAGGCGACGTATAAATTGGACTGCACGACGAATTTTTCTTGAGTTACGCTCTAACTAAATAATTTTTTACTAAGATGTGGTTACTCTGAAATTAATCTTATGTAATGTTTATGCATTCAGATGATACAGTGAGCAATTGAAGAAAAAATCAGCATTTTATGTTGGATTGTAAGAGAGTGATGGCAGTTTCAAAAATGTTCACGGGTGATCGGCAATTCATTCAATTTTTGCTTTTAACTTTGTTTTTTTCCTATAAAAGCATAAAATTTTCACTGTTGAGTTGAAAAAGTTATTCTTATTCAAATTTCATCGGAATTTAAGTTTGAATTAATAAATGTAAACTACGAATCTTAATTATACCCGTACGAATCCGTAGCTCCACGTAAAGGCGAACCTGCGCGAGGCTAACTTCTTCAATTACGGCAAATTACATTGAGTTATTCCCCTGTAAGTTCTCCATACTGACTGGAATTTTGAAACGTGCTATGATCGATCTGCCATGGTCGAAACCCCATACAGTTTCATACAGAAATATATCGAACATTCTATTTAATGGTTTTCAACCACGGAAATCGATTAGTAATATTTAAACATCGTAAAATCACTCCTTATCAATGTCACCAACCCATAAAATTTATTATTTTATTAATACATGCTCTACGATGCACTACAGTGGTAGGTCTATCGGCATAATCTAGTCTTTGGGAACTGATACCCCATTTTGTAATTGTATTTTTTAAAATATCAATTGTTGACAACAATTTTTAATATATATATAACAATTATTATTTACAACCGTTTTCAATATTTTATTCAGCTTACTGCACCTTTGGTTGGAAAGCAGAAATGAGATAAGGATACATTTCTATGAGACAATTAAAGCGGAAAATAATCAAATCCCGAATGTAATAAAGAAGTAAAATTTACCATAATCTTACTCGTAAATAATGAAATATAAATGTTTATTTATTATAATGTGAAATATATGATAAGAATCGATTTCTCGTATTAGAAATATGTTTTTTTCGTAAAGTAAAAAATTGGCATATAAATATCTTAAATAGCTTATGTTTTATCAAAGGAAGTATATCGCCTGGGGTTATATCGACCCCACGAAACCAATCAAGGGTTAACAAGGATTAATTGCTTCTATGAAGTGGTGCTATAGTCTTACCGTAAAATTTAGCAGATCTCTTAGTTTCTTCTTTCTATGATATTAGATAATTAAAACCCTTGCGAAGAACGAGTAATTTCATAGTTCTAAACGTATTTAAAAAATGCCCGCGGCGAGTTGTCCCCGCGGCGAGTTGGGCCCGCGGCGAGTTGGTCTCGCGGCGAGTTGGCCCCGCGGCGAGTTGGGCGCGCGGCGAGTTGGGCCCGCGGCGAGTTGGCGGCGGCGAGTCGGCGGCGGCGAGCTGGCGGCGTCGAGTTGTCCTAGACCCGTCGCGCCATCTCACAATGAATTCATTTAATGATTTGGTTGAGGCAATACTCGTGGTTGAAGGAGAAGTTTTAGAAAAGACATTGGAAGAAAAACGGAGGAGGATATATATATATATAGCAGAGATCCAGACAAGGAAGATATTATAGACTGAAAAGAATGGCAGAAGATTAGTTATTTAATTATTAGCTACATTATAATTGAATTCGGAGACCACCGTAACGGATGGATAGAAATATTTCGCTTCAAAAGTATTGAATGCCGAATTTGTATTGCTTGGAAGACAACGTTCTCTTTCAAACCAGCCCAAATAATATCGGTTCGCAAAACCGCACACATTTCAAAGTGTCAGGAGTAAACGTACTAGCTGTGACATAACGTATTTACACCACGACGGAAATAATACCTTCGGGTGAATAGGATCAAAAGGACCGTTTTAATTTCCGCCTTAATCAATTCCAACGGCAGTTTCACGGGTCACCACGTGGCTTTATCACCAGCACGTGCCGAGCGCAGAGCAAATAACAAGTGAATGAAGTCGCTCGTATGACATCGTATCGTATAGGAGATTCGAAACTCACCGATCGTGACGATTTACCGCTTTAGTTTCCACTGCGAGAGATTAATGCTGCGGACGAGTCGGGTTACAAACGGAAGACGTCTCGTACATTAATTGCAATTACGACATAAGCGAAGGGACTGACGCGCGATCTCTCGGAGAGTGCGTAAATCACACGGCTCTGCAAGACCCTGCGCTACCAGGTGCATTAATTAAAAAGAGATTTACGGCAATACGTGACGTGGAAAGGGGGTGTGTCGATCGTTTCAATGGAAATTTTATCTTCGGAGAATAGCGTGAGCCCTCCGTAACTTCCGCTGGTTAATTAATTGCCAAGATATGGGGTCGAACGAAAACGACCGCTTGTTGACTCTAACAAGACTTTCGAATTAAGCATCGAGAAGATGCACCTGTAAGTAGATCTCATGGACGCAAGAACAGTAGTAATTCATTGCTATGGGAACGGATCATGAATGGAGAAAAACGCGGTAGAGAAGGAAAAGGAGGCTTCTTTGCGGAGGACAGTACACTATTTCAAGAAATGTTTGTATTAGAGAATGAATCAAAAAACGAAATCTCGATTTTGATTTCGAAGCAAGCTCGATTTCATCTAAAAGATAGCGAATCTTCCGTATTATATAGAGGAAGTAATAATGCTTCAATTGATAGGTTTATACCATTCAAGTATTTATTGGAATGATTGTTATATCATGCAATATCATAACGGCGATCATGTACTATAATTATTACATTAATAATCATTGTTAGTTGTGTAGTCTCATTATCTATCCATAGTTTATTAAATCTTATTTTATTATATTTTGTCATAGATAAAAACTAATTTTATTTGCATTTGTATGCTCCGTTGTCCTATCTTGATACATCTTATTATATCTCACAGCAACCATAACAAATAGTATGTAATTTATATGCATACGTAGCTCAACCATATAATCAATTAAAGGATCCTTGTCTTATTTTCAGTCATCGCATGATTGTAATTGCTGCAATTCCCTGCCTAGGGGCGTTCACAATCCTCTATGATGAATAAACACCCTTTTTATGGCATGTTAAATTTGTGCTTTTGCCTATACCTCGGTATTTATCCTAGTATCCTATGTTTCATTCCTTCATTACATTTATTCCTTACCTCTTCTACCCACAAGGAACGATATCGTATGTTATCACAAAATAAAATTATACTAAATGAGCGGTAATTGACTTTTTTCGGCTCTTGGAACCCCGTGAACTCTCAAAGCAAAAATATTTCATTCAGGAAAGTGAAAATTAGGCTACATCCATCATAAAAATATTCAACTTATTTCTTAAAATGATATAACAGACATCTATTTAGATATTATTTACCTAACTACATGGTTACCAATTTCGGATCCTTAGTGCTGTCTCTCAGCTAAAATAACTTTTGCTTCAATATAGAAGAATTGTAAGGAACTCAAAACCTTGTATAATAAATAATCCTTGTCTCGTTATTTCTTACGATGTATTAAAGCATGAATCCTCGCATTCCCTAAATAAGCTACTCGCGCCCACATAATTCCTGTACTCTTCGTAAGAATCTGCTGGTCGCCTTTCCCTTTCCATAACCTTCGACATTTACTCGTTTGTTTTCCTATCAAATCAACTTACGTATTCTAGGCTTCGTCAAACCCTCATCTCAAAAGCATCCGGTCATTTCCTATCCCTTGTGGATCCTCTCCTAATATTATTCTGTCGACCACTCGCCAACAGTTCCCTTCACCTCTTAAAAGCTATTGCCACATCTCTTCCAATCTCGTTCAAGCGCCTTCAAACCCAAGATCGGATACCTGTTATTTTATTAAGAGGAACTTTTCAATTTTTAATGGTACTGTTCTAAAATAATACTGATAAATATGCTTAAAATATAAGTAGAGAAACAACATCAATGCTGTTTTCGTCGTTGTAAGTTCTGCATTTCTTAGAGGTGGAGGCGATCTCCCCTTGGACTGTAGCCTGGCCAAGGGGTGGAAGATTGGAGGAGCTTAACTGTGCCATTTTCTGAAATGTTTTCAATCTAAGGAACGTTACGTTTTCAAAGTATTTCACATGAGTTATTCTTCATTATTGGAAACTCAAAGTTTCTGCTATTTTTAAAAAGATTTAGATGCAGCGCGATATGACGCCGAAATAGCAAGAAGTTGTCTCTAAAGGAAGGAAGATGTCACTAGATCTAAATCGCAGAATAGGGCCCTCAAAATTTTTAATTAATTGCGAACTTAAGAGTTTGATAAAATGAAAATCTGGAGAGGGGAACGTGATCCCGAAGAGAGGAACCTTTCCTGTTTCTCTTTCCCTTCACTCGCGCTTCTCTTTGAAACTGATGAAAGGTGAGAACGCTTTTTGAGGGAGGAATTTCTTCTCCTTGAAGGAGACGTAAATTGATGTCAAGGAAGTGAATCCAACGGAAGAGGAGATGACAAGGAAGCACTAAAAATTACTTACGTCCATCATATACATGTTTATATACTGGAAATTGTAGCATTTACATCGAGTTATTTCGATCTATACCTCTAGCATATGCACGAAATTTTAAATATATGAAATATGAATATATATATATATATGAACATGTATATAATGAACATATATATGATTTATTTGGAATTTGCTCGATAATTCAGAAGTGTATTAACCATAAAAACAACCAGATTCAACTCTATATATATATATCATCCGCTGCACTCGCAAATTCAGATATATTCACGACACAGAGCAAAATATCATTGTGTATTTCAATATTACGAGTGCCCTTATCTTAAATATTACAGCTTTAAAGCTATAAATGAAATCTTTGTGAAAATCTCTACCCTGCAACATACATTCTCAATCTGATCTTCAAACTTCCTTGAGTTTGCCCTAAAAATCTATCAATTCTGCATCACCATTTGAAACAAAAGGAAGACAATATTTTCAAATAATAAAAAGCAGTGCGTATAAAGGGCTAAACTAATATGAAACTATAAAACTTTATTTTAAGTAAATATATATTCATTAATTTCGAAATCCACGAAATTCATGGGATGATTAATTAACACATGGTGGTGCTTAACGGTTTCCTATTTAAATAGTAGAAATCGCAAATGTATTTTCAAAACTTTTTTTCCTAATCATCTGCATTAACATTCTGTTCTACTTTTGGAAAGACCAGTATATGCTATTATTTTCTGTAATCATGCAAAATTAATGTTTTAGGATATGGTGGTCGTTAATATTAGTATATAGTACAATATTCCTCCTCCTCACAACTTATTATTACATACAGACTCAGGATCTAAATTCTGCGAATTTATTCATACAAAAGGGAGCTTTATTCATTCAAAATGCTTAAGGAGCACATCCATTTAGGGCAAGGATGTGCAGAGAATAAAAAATCTTTCCTCCATAGCAACGAAACTGATCTCTTAAAACACTGGATATCAACGTTCTGAAATTCCCTTTTGTGTTATACTTCCACTCAATTATTTCCTTGAGTTGGAAATGTCACGTGCTTCAGCAAATCCTTTCCTCAACTTTTCGGTAAGTCAAGAAGTAAAGACAACCTTGCCCTTTTCCCTTCTTTGATTCTTGGCCTTTCTTCGGAATTTCTCTTTTTGCCCACAACGGGGAAAAAAAGATGTTTCTAAGGAAGAGAGGTGAAAAGAGACAACAAATTTCAAGAAAATGATACGATGATTTTTGTTCATGATATTTCAATATTGACGAGTAAATACTAAAATGTATAGACCATGATGGAAATGATTAGCTAAGAATAGAGGATATTAGAGATTAAAAGAAGGATTAATGAATTTAGGAATGAAACATGTCAACCATACGTCCTGTAATTTCCTTCATTTGCGTATCAAAATCTTAACAGTTATTCAGCAGCACATTTTTTTCATTTAAAGGAGGGAAATAAGAAAAGAATGAGGAAGAAGTGAGGAAAACCGTATGTTACGTTATAGCAATTGTGAGTATTAATGATAGATCGGATAAATTTTCCGATTGATTATATTTTTTGTATTTATTATTTATATTTTAATGTATTAATTTATAGTTTAGCATAATATTGTAGAACCCTGTTTATATTTGTCCCTAGAAATATAACTTAATAATCCACAAATCGCTGATTTTCCTTTGAATCGATCCGACAGAGCGATCCAAAATCGAATGAAAGGGACGTATGGTAATTATGTTTTCCTATATAATTACGAATATAATAACGAATATGCGTATCCATACATTCATAGTTTAATTCACTTCATCAAACGCTTAATTTATTTCAGTAAGCCAAATACATTCAGTTAATTATAATCCTAAAATTAATATAATTAATTATTAAATAAGCGACCAATTAACAAAGATCCTCCTAATATTATAAAACAATAATTTCCTTATACGATCGATTGATCATTTAAAAGCTTCAATTTTCCCTACAAAAAATTTCCGATACCCACCGTTTTTATAATTCCTTCACCACTTTTATCACAATTAATTATCCGGTCTAAACCATAATTAAACTTCGTTTATATCTTTACTTATAGTATTCATCATAAATGGGCGTAAAAAATTTTAGCCATGAAAATGACAAACGAAATATATTTCTAGCTTTAGGTATGAAGAGGAAAAAATTGAAAGACGCGAAAACTATCTAATTCATTCTGTATTCCGAAGACTTAATTCAATCACAGCACATAGCATGCCTTCGAAAGTAAAAACGGTAGTATTACCGTACTGATAGACGCCATTGGTGAAATTGTTTGAAAACTGATTTAAAGCACAAGAAAGTTTACCTAAAGTCAATGGAACACTCTATTTGCATTCTATTACTTGAAAAGAGGCAGTGAGCAAGTAGTATGCAGCAAACAGAAAAATTATAATGAAAATAAGAAAATTACGTAAAAGAACACCAATATTTCAAAATTAATTTAAAAATAAATATACTATGTCCTTGAACCACCTGATATTATATCATTTTTAGACATGCAATCGTTCCAATCAATTTTTGCAATCAACGTTCCCAGCAAATTAGTTGCCCAAATTGATTTTCCAGATGAGAAGGGATGAAGTTTCAGTCGAATTGTTCCAAATAAAACATTTAAAGAAGTTTCTTGCATTCAAGCGTCAAGCAATGCCCGAATGAAAATATATATATAAGTACCTCAGCTTACAATGAATTTAAAAACGTAAATGGGGAATTAGCAGAAGTAAAGAGAAATATTAAGGATGTAGAGGAGTATCATTAAACATAGAAGTATCGTGGACAAACGCTATTTTTTCCTGAAATCCGTGTAAATAGTACGATCGTATACGAGATGGAAGAAAGGTCCACACGAGCATGTCCTAGCCAATAAAAGATTTATTTATACATCTATGCCCCGTTTATAATCCCGGATTTGCCGCTGTTCTAAACGTATATGCCCCGATTTCGCGCCACCGGTCCCTGCGCACCTCAGATAAAGGAGAAAGGATAACAAGTGAGGGGAAAAATCAAAACAAATGTGTGTGTAGAGGAGGATGCTCTAAAAGGACGAAGCCTGTATGGAAAAATAAGCAGATGGGAGCGTAGGATAAAAATTTCGCGATGAGGAAATGCTGTGAGAATTGAGTGGAGAATGAACGAAGGGAAGTTGTAAAGTTGACGGAGAGCCTTCGACTGTCAGCAGCGGATGCTAACGGATGTATGTGCTCGGTGAGATCGTAATGTATGAATATGCATTCGTTTTCTTTTTTGCCCCTTTTAATGAGCCGTATGCCCTTGACGAGATTCCAAAGCGTTTGCATAGAGGAAAAAAGCTCTTATTTCAGAACTCTTTGAACGGCTCCCGTTTTTCAACAGGGAGTGCAGCAGTCATATTAATTGAAATCCATTCGAGAGGCTAAATAGCTGGGAATGAGTTCCCCAATGCTTCCCATTATCGCTGAGTGGCATGCGAGTACTGGGATGAGATATTAAGAGGGATAGAAGAAATAAAAGAGTGGGAAACCACGGGCGACAGGGCTACTGGTGACCAGCGTATGCAAATTGTTCATGTATCAATCTAAAATTCACTATAACTTGCAGACCAGTTCTATAAGGTATTTTATTGTACATCAGAGTTGTTAAGTCATTAATTTATTATAGTTTTGCTAAGTATTTTTAAGACAACCTTCCACTACCAGCATACCTAAGAACTACCTAAATCTCTGGAGGGAAAGTGAGGCTTACTAGGCTAGATGACAAGTGAGGTGGTTTGCATTTACTTTCCTTAAAAAAAAAAGCCAAAGTAAGTGGAAAAATTTAAAACACTCTATACATAGTGGCAAATTTAAACGCTATTATTCGCCATTACTCATATACCATTGTTGTTATTTAACCATAGCCACAAACAATACTGAGACATAAGTAAACGATAGATATACATATTTTCCTCATCCTGTGTCCGAAAATAAATGAAAAAATATTCCATTCATTATGTTACAGTGTTGCGGCTTTTCACTAATTAACGACTAATTAACGATCATATCTTCGATTGACAAAAGAAGATAGTAATCAGAAGATGAGCAAACTGAAATTCTAAATAAAATTATCATTTAATATTTTGATTATATAATGCATGATATTATTTATTATGCTTAATATTTATTTTATTTTATTTTTCGAGAGAGTTGTTTATTACGTCTTATATATAATTTGAGATGATTCGTGAATTTTAAAGTTTTTAAGAATAATTTCTTGTTGAAAAAGGACTCGTCATTCACTATGAAGAACTGGGAATCTTGAAATATCTCTTTAACCCTTATTAACAGGTATCAACGAGAACTTTTATCCCAACCATTTCCGAATTTATCTTTCCACCACGCAAACTGTTTCCTTTCATTCACCGAGTTTAAGTTCTCTTCCCCCCTAACTTCCTTACTTCTCCCCTTTCCCTTTAATGCCACTGAATATTTGACTGATTTATACACCTGATGACGAAACCTAGGTCGTGGAAGATTAAAGCTCTGCGGTAACGTCTAAGAGTTGTGTTTTTATTCCTCTCTTTTTATTAATGCCAAAATATTGCTAAGGTTTCGGCGAAATCGGTGGGTTATACTTGGAAATTTTTCTTTGTGAAATTATTGGAAAGAGAAACAGGAATATCTTTAAATGGTTTGATGAGAAAATGTAATAATTCGTCAAAGCATCTTAGCATTTTACTTCTTAAACCGATACGTTGGAAAACCTGAATCCAGCGAAGAGAGAATTCCCTGATTCAAGAACGCGTGCCTCCCTCGAGATGAACGATAAAACGTTAAGCAAAAGCATCTCAGGAATTCTAAGAATGGCTGAATCATAAACTCCTACGCACCAACATCAAAGGCACTCAGCGAGCTAAAGGAAAACCACCAGTGTCGAGGCTGATCTACTTTAATCTTGCTTGATTGCACTATAATCTCACGCAGGTGCGTCGACGGAGAAAGGAGATTAAAGTAGCCAGTATTATTTACTGAGGAGAGTTAATGTAAAATTTCTACATCTGATCAAAGTTTTGATAATGATTAGAAATTCTGATACGTTGCACCATTCTCCTCATCATCTGGTAGCTCGAAAGAAATTAAATAAAGCATTCAACAATAAATACACATATTTTAAACTACAAATATTGGTGCGAATACTACTGCGAATAACATCCAGCCGGAGCCAATCAAAAACACAAAAAAACCCGTTTTATTACGGAAAGAAAACAGAAACCTAACGAAAAATTAAATTTAGTCCAACGACGAGAGCGAAAGCCGCTATTTATTCCTGCCATTTTCTATAAGTATGAATGAAAGAAGCTTACTATGTGTGACAGCGATATCTTGCTAAGTAAATGAATGCATCCCTTTTGAGTATCAAACCTTGTATTTTGACCATCATTTCTTTAATGTCGCAAGGTTTATTCTAAAACTTTATGTAATCTACTACAATCCTCAGAAAGCAACACTTAGATTACTTTCTAAGGGGTACTATAGTTTGAATTTTGCAATGGTGAATTTAACTCTGCGTCAGTATTTACTCAATCGAATATGGAATAATACCAATAGAAACTTCCGCTGACAAAAATAATTATTATTAAATAATAAATCCTACACAAAAATTGGGTCTCATTACTGAGATACTCACATTTACCGGTATGCCATGTTCAATTATTTTAAGCATTTAAAAGAAACGAAATATCCTAAAGTATATCAATAAATATATAAATTTCACTATGTATATTTTCCTATAGATTTCCAATCTAGTAATAAATTATGAATCAGTCTCAACACGTATGTATTTATTAATTTTTGCTCCTTTCTACATATGTTCACAAAATCTTAATAAAGTGAATACTCGAGTGTTTAATTTTTATTATTTTCATCATTCAGTATTTAAAATTAATTTAAATTCCCTTGTGGAGTTCCATAGAAATGGGAACGACTCAGAACTGGGCTTATCTTTGATTCGTGTAAGTATGATATGATTGAAAAGGTACGATCAAATTTCAGAAATAGCATACTTTCGTCGAAAAACCTCCAATTTTCCCCAGAGCTCGTAATAAGGAATGCCAGATGGCTTTGCGTCGATGTTTGCTTTTTCTCATATCCCTCACTCGCCTTCGCATCGCACGCATAAATTTTTAGCCCACTTTCTCGTGAGAATATGGAGAGCATTCCCAAAAGACCGCCAAGCTGTCTGCGTGACTGGTCCCTTCCTAACACCTTGAAGCCTCGTTAAAAGATGAATTAGGCATGTTCCCTGACCTGAAATCTCTCCGCGCGTGAAAATTTTATTCTGATCGCTGTGATTATTTTGCTGATTTCACTCTCTACCTTCTCAACTATGATTATCCTAGATTGATGGTCATTCATTCATTAATGAGTCATCAATACACTCCTGAAGGAAAAACTCATAGGTCAATCATGTACCTATTGTAATAATGAGCTCCTTCATATCTCAAGGCGGTAACGTGAAATTCATACTTCATGAAGTGCCTTTTTAGATTTCAGAAACGTGATATAAAATGCAGTATGATTTACACATTCTGTGAAGACATATGAGGCTGACTGCTTTATTACTGAAAAATACATACAACCTGTTTCGCGCTGTAGATATTCCTAGCAATGAGATTTTATTATTTTCGTTAGTGAAAAATGTCTCAAAAATTAAAAAATCGCAATTAATATGCAAAGTTATGGTTAGATATACATATAAAGAAATACAAACGTACGTAATTTTAAAGTTAAAGAAATCATTAAAATTTAATGGTAATGAAAGCTAAAACAAAAAAGGCCCTCCTTTTGGTTGCGGTAAAGAGTACACATCTGTCTAAGATTGACAAAATACTACTTCTAATAGCTAAAAAATTTTCTTCCGGTACCGGGAATCGAACCCGGGCCTCCCGGGTGAGAGCCGGGTATCCTAACCACTAGACAATACCGGATACATTTTAAGAAATGTTCTCTCTAAATTGATATTTCAATATCAGCGACGTGATGAATTTAGAAATAATTTTTTTCTGAATCAATTTATAAGATCCTGAATTTCTTTTATGTGAAGTATTCAAGTATTCACCCGAAGATCAAACTAAATTCTAAATATTTGTGCATACTTTTTACATCACCGTAGCCGTTGTCTTTTCGGGAAGACTTGCGTAAAACAAGTAAGATATTAATACCAAATAATAATTCAATAATATAATAAAATAATGAGCCCATCACGACCTAAGCAAACCGACGAGGGGACTGGGAGAAACTAAAACTAACGAGGAAGCATGCAATGAATTCACTGCTTGTGATAGGACGATTCAATGCAGATAGATATTCACCGCCCTTGTCTATGCGGGAGAAGATTGACAGAGAGGATATACACATCGCTCTAGAGGAATAGACACACTAATTTTACGAGCATTTCAAATAACTCAAATTCATTTCCCCTGCTTTTAAGCAAGGTCATGCCAAACGGTGATTTACCGGGATCGTGCCACTGAAAGGAGTGCCGCGTTTGGCCCTGTTTCTAGATATTCCGACCTAGGCCTCTAAATGCCACGAATGCCTCCATCTGCATTCATCAAAGCTTGGATGCTAGCGTTCCAATTCTATTGGGGATCAAATGCGCTTATATTTTGAGTTAAAACGATCCATTTACTGAAGTATTTTATTATTGATTAACAATTAAGCTTTATTCCGTAACCATGCTCCTTAAAGATGATGACAAGTATGGAAGCTCAGCTTTGAGCAGTGTATTCGAAACTTTTGCCACACAATGGCGCCGCGAAAAGTATTAGGTGTGCTGCAAAAAATTGAGGGTTGTGTCGACGCGAAACTTTGAATGTTTGCAAAGTGTTTGCAATTTTCTTGCAAAATAAGTTTCCACAAATATGAAAATGTTCACCTCAGAAAGATTGATGCTTGCATAGTTCTTCAGTTTTGCGCTAATAAGAATTATTCGAATGATAAACTGTTGCTGTAATGCATTCACAAAATAAATAGTTACTTTTAGTTTGAATGTATATTTTTTTGGGTATCTGCTGGTTTTTCATTCGCTTGGATTTTCGAACCATTTTAGAGTAACCTTTGCAAAGGAAATTCTCTACTGTTGCAGCTCTTAAGAATGAAAGCAAATAGTTAAAGGGATAGAAATGAAGAATGAACGCTAAGGGTAGAATTTTTCGAAGTCCCAAGACAACAGGCTAGACAGACAGAAAGTTGATAGCACGAACTTCTAATTCAAAATATCATCCTGAGTACTCAACATCAACTGCAGTATTCACCACTGTGATAAGTTGTTGTTATCCAAAAAATATAATTTAACTGAATAAAACTTATATAATTAATCAAGTACAATAATATTAGAATTATTAAAGTACAAAATTTTCTAATTTGGGAAAAAATTGCATCATTTCCGTTTCTGAACGCTCCCACTGAATTCTAGAGTGGACGACTCAATCCGTGGGATAAGTTGAGCGTCCTGCAGCTGGCCGCCGCTCAGTCATGATCGGGGAAAATAACCGCATTCCTCGCTAGAAAAATCTTACGGCGGAGGAAGGGAGTGGCATCATAGGTGTATGCGGGGGCGAAAGATGGACGTGGGAGACTCGGCAGATGCCGGTTCCCTCAAGGACGGACCTATCAAGTGGAGGGCGATTCGGTGGAAGAACTACATAAAAGAGGCGAGCAAATAGTCAAGCAACCTAAAACACGGGCTTATTTCCTGCAACCAAGGATAATTTCATCCCTCTGCTAACCAAATTCGACCAACTGGGAGAAAATGTTGGAAAATAGCTATCATTAAAATCATCGATACACTTCTCATATGGAGTATACACGCAGAATCAATGCATAAAAGCAGGATAAAAAGTCCATAATTTAAATTTAATGAGGCAAAAAAGTTTTATCTATTACATTCTTCCAAATGACAATTTGAATACGCAATACATGCCATGAATATTAGTACAAAGCGATGTCAATTTGTACTTATTAGATCCCAAGTTAAATATGCAATTAGAGTACAAATAAGCGTATTAATTATCCGTTATTATCAGTGTATTAAAAATTTTCCAGCGTAAATCCAACGTTTTAATGAGAACTGCTAAAATATCGGTATATGTTTCCAAACTGCTTCTTGGTATAAGATGGGGAAGAAAAAAGGAAATTAAATTTTAGGTTAAACTTTCTCAATAAATTCAGAGATAAAACGTTCTCGGAAGAGTTCGTAGATATTATGCCTCCACCCTGTAACAAAATCCTATGCAAGAAAAAACTAGGGAAATTGACGCTAAAATGAACCACTTATAAAGGATTACTTTTTGTGGCTACGCAATGTAACTGATTACAGAAATGTATGTACTTAGTATGTATGAACCATCTTCAACACACTGGAAATTATGAAATATTCTAAGACTAAGTACTTTTTTATTTTTACTATCAGAATTATCGTTTCTAAAACGACGATTTTTGCAACTCATGTAGCATTGCGGTAAGTTAATAGAATTTAATTATATGAAATGTAATAATGACAAACACCTACGTTGATTATGAGTGAATGAAAAAAGACCGCGTCAACGATTAAGACAGCCGGATAGCAGCCAATGGAGCAAAGTAATCATTGACGCCTAAAATCTCGGAATGTTTTGTTTTTGACGCATAAAAGGAGTGATTGCAAAGAAGATTCCAACTCATTCACAAATCGTCACTTGGTCGCAAAATAACGGAAATATCAGCAATATAAAATTTCAAAGTAGAGTTGTCAATGAACAGATAATAATATGTAATAATGAATTATTTAATATATAT
Source organism: Pachydiplax longipennis (assembly GCA_036926295.1). Taxonomy (NCBI): domain Eukaryota; kingdom Metazoa; phylum Arthropoda; class Insecta; order Odonata; family Libellulidae; genus Pachydiplax; species Pachydiplax longipennis. Next base: position 19,044,878 of record JAVFKF010000012.1, read on the forward strand.
AATATATGAGAAAGATATATTTAAAGATCTAGATTATGCAATCCAATTAGAGGCGGGGATTTTTGCTTACGTTTGAAAGACGAACCTTCCTATCTTCAGAATTCCAGAAGCAAAAAAGACTACTCAGATACGGAAAAGAGCAAAGGTCTAGAATTAAGACATCCACAATCGTTGACTCATAGCGGATGCGCATCTGAAGCGAGTACTGTGACCTGAGTCAGTCACAGCTCCTTTAAAGAGATGCTGGCAATCAAACAGAGGAAAATGCTTGCAGCGACAAGACATCTAGCCGGTGACACGATTCTACACCCAGGCTGCACGCAAAAGGGACCTTCATCATCAAAACCTTTCATAGATGATGTTTTCCGCGAGACTCGAGATGGAACCGCGTTTGATTAGTGGTTTGAGAAGAGCGGAGGAGAGAGACGAATGTAAAGAAATCCCCACGCATTTCGAAACGCCGATGCTTTTGGACCTCTTCTATCTAGGTCACCAATGTTTGCAGCGCCGACCCTGACCTGCTTTATTTCGCGAGAGGTGATATTTTGATGGGAGGGAAACATCCGCTGCAGCTGAGATATAGTGGGGGGAGAAAAGCAACGGGAGAAATGAGGAAAACTGAGTAAAAATCGAAATTTATGACGTTTTACAACTCCTGGTACTAGAGATATCGCGCCCATTTCACAACTTTTTCGTCTAAAGCATGGGGCTCCAAATATTTATTCCATTTGGCCACATAAATCATTCCGAAAGATTTCAAGGGCTGCAGGTCACTTGTACCCATACGAACAATCTTTTCAAATAATTTTATTCAGATAAATCATCACAAATAATTGCAGCATTGTCTATTTATTATCAGTACAGTCAGTATAATCATATTTTTCTGGCTAAAATAAAGGTCAAATATGAAAGGTTAATTTGTCCTTAACTTACATTTTTTGTAAGTTAAGGACAAATAAACGATGAATAGCATATTAAATACATGCTAGGGTATAGATAAGTAAATAGAGGAGAAAATTCTACCGTACCCGAGACTCGAACCCATGTCTCCCTTGCCGGGCTGTTGCTTTAACTAATTAAGCTACCGAAGAGTGGTGCCAGCTTAGATGAATCCTCCGAAGCGCACCATCAGCTTTATAAAAGCTTTAGAAATCGAAAGAGACATTATTTTGTGGTGTTAGATAAATTTGTTAAAGCAACCGTCCAGCGAGTGGGGGATCCGGATTGGAATCGCAGCTACCATTTTCTCGATGATTTTTTCCATGAGTTAAGAATAGTAAATGACGCGCCTTTAATGAATTTGTATAAAAATTGAATACGCTGAGTTCACTTTTTCATTTCATAAAATGAAAATTCGAGAAGAGAAACACGGAAACTATCATCGAATGGTTTATTTTATGAAACGTCATATTTCTTCACAATGATAACTTTGTGGAAAGAGAACATTTCGTTTGAGAAACAAAAACCAACCCACTGATTGGTTAAAGGACATGATCAATGTAAAGGATTTTTAAACACAGGAGAGGTATTCAAAATAAAATATGTATAGTCATTGCAATTAAAGTTGAGTAATACTTGAAATTAATAAAAGTTTTCACATATCTTGGATTATTTCAACTCGATGTTCCTTTGATATTTATCACTTTTCAGCTATCGAGCACCAATGGAAAACAGCGAGCTGAAGCACAGGCTAAGTTTAATTTTTCGGATGCTAAGTTGGAATGAGAAAGGTTAAAGGGCCCTGCATTAAACCATTGACTTCTATTTCCAGCTCCGAATAGTCTGTATCTTTAAAGAATCTCGCAATCAACGGGAAACCCCAAGTGTCAAAGCAACCGCTCGTAAATATTATCATGAAATGTTTCCCTAAACTGTGCCAATGTTAGATGCTTCCCTGTGTTGGCGCAGATCTTTTCCTTAGCAAGAACCATAAGCCTAAATGTTTATAGCGTGAAACTTTTACGGATAGTGCTTTGGTTTTCTAATATTATCGGAAGACGCCATAAATAAGATTTTAGATTTATTTCAGAAATTCGTATGCGGAGTAGAGCAGCTTCGGTACCCGATAACGAATTCGAAACGTTTCACATTACATTTCATATTATTTTATGATAATAAAAATGCCAACTTCGCTAGCAGGAAATTACCTGGTTGAGTACAATACTATGGATTAGAACAGGCAAAGACAGATTCAAAGTTACTAAAAAAAGAAATAGAGGGCACAAAGATATTATATTAAATGCAGGTAGAACCAGTCTATAAAGTTAGAGGGCTAATCAGCCAATAAGTCAAAAGGGATCAGGTGATTTGGCACATAAATGTGTACTCCTAGGAAGATTCCCAAGGAGAATAAGACATGAAAAAATCCGAATTGCATGGAATGATATTCTAATCGGATAAATTAGTATAGATAATTGTGAGATTCAAATTCGAGTCCTAGTTCATTGAGATTTTTTTCATATCTGTTTTTCCTTGTTAATATCAATAATCCTGCTCAAGATCTCTTTTCATTCTCGAATTCTTGATGGAGGTTCACTTAAAGACATCTATTCTCCGAAAAGGGTAATGAAAGAGCTTCTTATCATTGAAAAGTCTATGAGAAGGTTCAAAATAAATGGATTTAGAAAGAGAATTTTCAGAAAAAAACATATTATCATAAGATCGTCAAGTCTGGAAAAGTGTCAGATTATACGTATTTCTCACATAAGGTGTGGTATGCCGTAACTCCAAATACAAATCGAAAAGCTAAAAAATTAGAACGATAGCTCAATGTATTATGGCTCAAATCTTTTTAACGGTTAGAGATTATCAATATTTTCAGAACACTCATTCATATGTAGTAGCTTGTGAAACATTTGAGAGTATGTATATTTATGCATGGATGGAAGGTCAAACTTCCTGAAAAGTTTCAACATTCCTTTCAATACATTCACATGCTAAGTATACCAAATCGTAAAACTTCCTATGACGCAGATGATAAATCTATTGTAAATAAATATAGTAACCTTGAAAAATTAAGCAACGATGCTATGAGCTTTCTTATGCATGGAATCACAATCCAAGAAATAATTTTTCATTCACGTGATACATGTGTTACATTCATATTCTTAGATTTTATGTTCCTTTGATATCATGTTGAGGAAATACACATCCCAACCCATTCAATTCCGTAAAATACGTTGGATTCTGGATGTAACTGGTCTTCTACCCGAAGAAAATTTTTCTTTCACGCTGAAATGACTTATGAATGAAACTTACGACGACTTACTTATAAAGAATACGACGTCTTTTCATGTGGTTATTCGGTGTATTCGAATATGAACGAGTTATAACCGTGCGGGAAACGACTGCAGCTCACACACTCTCACTCAAGCAAACAACTTTTTCACGATTCATTATTTTGGATTATTTGGATAATGGAAATTCATGGCCAATCATCCGGTGTATGAAGTGAGGCCGACACTTCAAAGCTTTTGAATATCTCAATAATCACGAGATGAAATTGAAAATACTCTTGCTTACCAAGTAAACATTAGTTCAGGTTATGCGTTCTAAAAGCATCAAGAAAGACTACTGCATCCATAATATTGCCTTAAATTTTTTAGGCAGCCGATGTCCGATTAAGTCAACAAGGTGGCACTTTAATGCACTTAAACAAGATAAAACCGGACAGTTTTTTGCAGGATCTTCGGAGGACATTTTAATATAGTTTTTAAATAGTAGTTTATTGAAAATACCTAAAAATTTAGCACTAATAATTTCAACCGAATCGGAGAGATAAACGAGTAAAGAAATGAGAATGAATGAATAAATTACTCGATGATGATTCTCAGAAATGAAGTCCTTATCGGTTACTTAAAAATGTTGACCCAATGAATAAGTCTGTTTACAGTATTTAATTAAGGTGAAAGCCATAAAAATTAGAATGAAATAAATAATTAGGTTGAATAATATTATTCAGAATCGCTCATAAGGCAGCAGCCTTTAGAATACCACAGCCATAAACAAGAATGAGACAAAATTGAACGAAAATAAATCAGAAAGATAAACGCAATTCCGGAAAATGTCTAGAATAATTTGAATTCTGCTCCTCAACTGTAATCGGTTCAAAGGAATTTTAATAAATCATCAACTCATCAAAAACCATCCTGCAATCAATTAAGCCGAAGACCAACGTCCAAAGTGGAAGAGTTTTAAGGAAAAAAATCAAAATTCATTTTTAACGGTTGAGAGGTATCAATCTTGATCAAAATGTTGCGAAAAAATCCGCGCTCAAACGACATATGACATCTGGCGGTGGGCAAGATCTGAAAATTTCGAGACCCATTAAAAAAAGCTTGACCCATAAAGATTCATATCTGCCATATCCCAAACCTTTTCTTTTTTCTAAATGATCTAAAAGACGCCGTACACATCAGCGACTCTGATGACAGGAGTGAACATCAACACGTCATATCAACGTAACAAAAACCGCAAGAGATACGCTGAAATTTATGCAAGTAAACACATAAAGAAGAGTTTAAAAGTGAAAGAAGTCTGGATGATTTTCGCAAATAAAGATGATTCCCCTTTACGAGCTGGCTTTAAAAAAAATCTGCCTCCATATGTTCCAGAAAGATTTCCGTACTTATGCATGAGCAACGGTTGGCAGCGCGTGTAAACAATGCGGAATGTTTTCGAGAATGCGTTTTTAAATTCGGCCTTATTTTATTTGTATGTCAAGGCCTTCGAAATGGGTTAATCTTAAAACGCTCGGGCGTCATTTGTTTGACGAAAGTATGTGATTTATGGACTTTTCATGAGAAATTCTTCATCATATTTATAATACACATCTGCTCGTATTTATTATACTTTTCTTCGTAGTTCAGAGGATACTAGCCAAATGAAATCTACTTTGTGGACGATTATAGTAACACATCCGTTTATGCGTGCATTAAATACAGTGAACACTTTATAATAATGATAAATGTTAAGTGTAAGATATTACAGTCGTTTCGAAATAGCTAGTATAATTACATTACGGATGTCATGACTTGAAAAGCAAATAGCTTTACATTTTACTTCAGACATAAAAGCATTCATGTCTGAGAAATATATAAAGTTCTAAAATCCAATTAAACGAGCTTAATAAATATGTTATATATATATATTCGATTAGACTTAGAATTAAATTATATTATTATAATTTCTCATGTAACAGACAAAAATATTGTGTTAGTGATGTTCATATCATATATTTTGGGGCATAGTAATGATATGAACATTTTTTTCCAGGATGTCGTATCAAAAATAAGGTTGAATACGGTGATTCAGATTACCCTAGCGCAAATTGCAGTCGTGACTAAATGAGTATTTGGAAGCTGCAGTGGCAGTACTTTCCACGTAGTCCATGCAGAACGGTTACAAAATAAAATGGGTACTATAAAGCTAGCCGAGATTAATCAGAGAGTCAATGAGGAGTCTTTTTATGCAAGATCTTTAAGAGCGTCGTAAAGTAGACTCTCATGCAGCAAATGTGATCCAGAGTTCATTTTAATTATCAAGAGTAATATAATATCAATTACATTAAGAATATTTATTTGAGAATTAATTATTAACTCAAGTAAAACGTTATTTATGCGTCAACAAAAGAAGTTCATTCAAGATCATTTTCGTCGCAAGATATAATTTCAAGTCAGTCTTCAGAGCTTCCAGATTGTGCTCTTTTCCTATTTGATATTCACCTTTATAAATTCAACCATATCAAATTCTAAACATTTCGCGTCAAATTCTATACTCACTTTCCTGGAATAAATTTTGATGACTCATAAGCAGCTGGATGGATAATTATACTGTCAATATTTGTCAACTAATTAGCAATATTATCTTACTGATGTAGACCTTCTCTTCTGTAATTATAAATCGCGAACTGGAGTATTTTTCTACGAATCACATGTTTTATACAATTTTTAGAGTTTCTATCCACTATAGATATTGAATTTTGAGGGTATTCTTAGACTGATTTCTTGTTGAATTCGTTTAGAAAAATCATGTTTAGAGTAGCAAAAATAGTAGATTTGATTAAGTGGCACATATAATACCCTAGGATTTCCGAAGTTTCCTCTTGCGATACCTAAGATATATGAAATTACGAAATAAAATATCATAAACGATAACGGCTGCATTCTCCTAGATGATATTCTTACTTTATTTAATAAAATTTATTGATAATCGCATTAAAATAGATTTTACATTCCCTATAAGAAAAGATCCTTACGAATTGAACCAAAAAATATATGAAACTTAAGACTGGAGTAGCCATGTAGGGACCGTTGCAGACTCATACCAATATTCCCAGTCAAATATATAAGCATCGGAAATCCATCAACCTTCACATTTTAGGTTTATTTATATTTATATACCCCAACCAGGTACTTTTGGATCATCCCTTCAGACAATCACACTTTGTTGGGCAAAATTGAGGCATGGAAGTCCCATCATACGCTCAATTCAACTTATGATGATTTCCCGGAGCATTCTTTCGACAAAATAAGGCCCTAAAAATTCTATCCTCGGATTTACTATACGATGCTCTTTTGTATTTCAATAATGATTCATATTTCCGTGCCACGCATTGAATTATTACCCATCAAAACACTTTTACTTTAGGCGCCGGAGATAACCGAGAGAAAGACCGACGGTGGCTCTGATCTGCGGACAGAGACGGAACTACGCGAGCTGATGATGCTCCTTTATTTTGCCCTTCACTTCGCGACACTCTTTCGCTGCTCTCATAATCCCGATAACCTTTTCGCGACGACGTACGCAAAATCGTAAAGAAGTAAAAAAAAACAACGGTGAAATGGCTCTTTCCCATTTTTGTACTCTCCATTTACGTAGAGTTCATGGTTGCGTTATATTTCGAAGAAGGGAAGATTAAAGAGGGCCGAAGGACGAGGAAACTCAAATAAAAATATGTTATCATAATCACGAGTGCGCTCCTGTTTTGCATTGCTTCATTAATGATGATAATTAGCCTCTAAGAGCATTATTTTCAATACTCCGTCGATAAAAAGATTGTGAATTTCAAATTTAATCCACTTCAAATAGCTCGAAACAGTTTTTATTGTAAGTTCTCCTTTGCCTAGACATTCTGATTTCTACAATTTTATCAAAATTTATCACATCATTATTTCTGAACCTCCACTATGTTTCTGTCATATATGCTTAAGATATTTATCCAAAACGTCACAAAAATCGTGGTAAACTCTCTTCGATAAATTACATAGTTATTACTCAGACATAATCATAGATCTATTTATATATGCATCTACATATTTGAATTAAGAGGTGAATTTATCTAGCTAAAGTATCATATAGTCATAAATCTTAGTCATCATAGGATTTACAACAATACTTAGCAATGTACTTATCTTAAGTTTCGCATATTGCTTTTTCTCTTCGTAATAGAACTCTGATTTTTAACAGCCTCCTCGTTCTACTATATTATACTGAGAATTGATAAATTTTGTAGAGTAAAATATTCGTTCCGGAGTCCAGTTCGAAACTTAACACCTCTGCGAAAAGCATAGAAGAGGGTATGAGGCTTACTGGAATGAGTAGTGAGCTAGTTTGGATTTTGCTTCCTCAATGAGCCAGAATGAGTGGGACAATGTCCAGATAAGCGCAACACAAATAATAACCTGTGAATAACTCCTTTTGCAGCATTCCGTAACGAGTGGTAAGCGTGATTTCCATTATTCACCATCAGTCATACCAAGACAGTTTTCATGTTACCAGAGCCAAGAAATAGGCTGAGACATAAGTAAATTAATGTAAGCATTTCTCTATTCTTTTCCAAAAGATGAATGAAAAATCGCAACAAATGGTATATTCTACAAATAATTTGAACTGTGATTTAGCTGTTTCCACAACATTTCCTTCTGTCGGAATAAAATTTTTATCTCGGCTATAATCATTAAAGTTAAACCGTAACTTAAATAAAAGAAGTAACAGGCGGTGATATATGGTGTCAGAGGATGGATAAGTCAACGCTAAACACTTTAAACGGCCACTCAAACGCCGTAATTATTGCTCCTGCCGGTGACTAACATCGTGATTGATTAATCCTTTTACGACAAGACCACGTGCTGCGGTGGCTGCTGCAATTTATGCACGACATACACGCATCATGGGTTGTAGTTGGTGCTAAGGTCGAACACCACCTCCTGTTAGCCATCCACGAGCACCCACTCCTTGCTACCCCTTGTCTATCCGCATCCCTTGCATCTAACCCTCGCATATTCTTCCTTCAGCAAAGACTTGTTTAAATTCTATACAAGGGAATGGGGCTACTTTATATTAGACAAGTTATTCGATAGAAGATAGCTAATCAAGAAGAAGCCTAAATGTAAAGTGACGAGGTGGGTCTAGGAACTTGCCAAGGAGGGGTAGGGTTTATAGTAATGCATCATATACTATTCATAAAATAACAACGATATTAGTACCTTAATTCTCTTCCATCGACAGAGAAATACCATACTGCCGTGAAGAATTTAAAATCTTTAAAGACATTGAAGAAACAATATTTCGCTACTTGTCTTCAGATTGATCACCTCGACATGTCCTAGGCAAATTGTTTGTTTTGGATAATCACCATACCGTGATGTATCGTCTATATACGCTTCTGAAAATAGGATAATCTGGATCTGAAATTAACCTATGCGTGATCCGCAAATACATTTATTGTAAACATTTTAGTTACATTACTATATTAAAGTATATACAGTGAATGTAACGAAGCGATATTTTTGTGGTGAAAAGGTAAGGGATCCAAACAACGCAACATAGTTTGTTAAGCTTTAAGTTTGGAATCACAAGAGGATAGAAAAAACGTAACAACTGGGTGATGACAGGAATGATAGACACCATAGATAAAATAAGACCACTGAAAGTGATGTTCACATACCTTGAGACAAAAAGACAGCCGTCGGGCATCGGTAGTTCTCACGTTGACACCTAAAAGTGTGAAGAGATAGAAATGAGAAAAAACGAAATCAAACAAAGAAAGATTAAAATTTATTCAATTGGATGCCAAGAATTTTTAGAATCAAAGTGTCATTTGTAACTAGAAAAATTGCATTCATTATATTTGCTGCAGTAATGAAACATAAAATTGTATGGATGGACTAATATTTATATATAATACGACGTGAAGAAAGCCATAAATGCTTAACAGAAGGAAGTTTTCTTCTTTCAGTCAAAGCAATTTATGTCACATCTTCAATTTTATTTACTCAAACTTTCTCTGCATTATTCATTATAAATAAAAACGCATAGTTGCTTTTTCCATTCCACTCAACCAGAAATTTTCACTCCAAAGCTATCACGACACTCTACTGTAAATATGAGGGATTTAACGTTTGACTATTTCTTAAATACTTGAAGTATAAATTAAATACAACATGGTCTCATTCGACAAAAAGCTACGTAAGTATTTTTACATAAAGGGTGATAAACTAAAGATGATAAGTATGAAAATTTAGTAGTTGTTTTGCCTACATTCCAAAACTTATATACACGTGCCCAGATAGGAATTGATACAGTGTTTTTTAATTAGAAATATTTTGTTGAAAGAACTTTGAATTTCCTGAAGATGCATTTTACCACCTTTAACAGGCGAAGAAATCATCACGTCTCGAAGAAAAATACGACAAAAGAAATACGAGGTAACAACAGCCAAATTAACTTTGAGAAAATTTACGGAAGTGATCTCAACCGCATGAAAATTTTTTGATTTCATTCATACGTCCAAAGATGACCATTCATTCAGAAATTCATTTTAATCATTTCCACAAGCGTGAATTTGTATCTCCATTGCATCAATTTCCATAGACATAAATCTCACCCGGTGACGTAATCCGAGCATCTGTTCGTTGCACAAATATTATGCAAGGGTCTAAAAATAACGGTTAAGCAATCCATCTACTCGGAAACAGTTATGATATTCTTTAACTTCCCACAAACTCATAATTATTAATGTTTCCTTCATTAGCAATTCATTATTCTTCGTCGCCACTATTTCCATAGCGTTTGCTTATCTCAAAGAAACACTTGAGCGCGCTGCAATTTATCAAACGAGTATGATGACGTCTTATTCAAGATGGTCGCGATAGAAACGGAAGCCTGCGCTACATTTATCATACATCAACACTATATATCATTATAATTTTCTTTAATTTGAGTGCCTAGACGATTCGAGCTGTTAATTTAGCGAGGATCGTTTCACCAATTAACTATCTCTAAAAGTGAGGAAGGATTCAAGAAAGATTGCAGTCAACGGAAAATATATTTATATTGAATACTTCTGCTTATGAAATATTTGAAAGTCTTACGGATCATTTGAAACAATTGCAATAGAGCATTTGATGCATGAACATAAGTGAGGAATTATACGGAAGATATCCAGAGAAAAAATATTCATTTCCTAATAAAAATATATTCAAACGGTGACAAACTGCAGAGAGAGATGATCTTGTCAACGAGATTTTTAAAGTAAGGGAAATTTAAATTTTCTCCTAATGAGGAGGTAGCGAACTTACGGCACGTAAGACAATTTTGTGACATGCTAAACACCCGATGGCGCTGTCAATTTCATAGATACTTCACGAGATATTTAATTTCCATGGTTATTGATGGTAGGATTGTACAATTTATCACCTTCATTGCTACGAGATGCCAATTAAACATTTTCTGTATTTTTACATGGAATCAGTTACTCACTGAATTTGAGCATAATTTGATTCGAACTCAATCCGCGATGCATTTTATTTCGTCTACAATGTCATTTGCTCTGTAAGTGTAGCGTTTCTGGTAATTTCATACACTGCATGTATTTTTTGATTATTCGTACATATATTAGTTTATCATCACATTTACGAATGTACAGTAAAGGCCAATAAAAACCTACAGTTGTGCGGGGTTGCAGAAGACTAAGGATAACGAAAAAAGTATCGCCTACGTGTGTGACAAACCTGTAACAGCACCCCGATAGTTCTCCACATCTTCCAGTCCACTCACCTTTTTATTTCCTGCTGATGAGTCGGATTCCAGGTGGTGCTAAAGTAAGCCGAGAAAGCCAGCTGAGATATTGAAATAATCGCATAATCTCGAATTTTCGTTCCATTTGCTTTCCCTATCCACTTTCATTCTTGCATTCCGAAACCGGCAGTCCCTAATATATTTGTGAGGAAATTACAAAGTTTTTCTTATTTTATTATATGTAAGACATTTTCCGCTCATAGCATTCCGGCTTAGTGACGAAAATCTCCTCAATTTTAGTTTATCATTTCCTCCAGAAAATTCTGTATATAACGTTGGAGAGTATGAAATTGAAGCCGAACTCCGGAACGAAAACTGTGCAGAAACAAATTTTCACCTTCCACATTCAATAATGTCGAGCTCTTCCTAACGTTTTGCCAAATTTGCATAGATTAGACTTATCTCTGTCAAGGATTCTAATTTCTTCTGGCTGCGTTTTGCGTCTCTGTCAATCTGCACTACTTTTTTACAACAACCAATTGTTAACTCTCTAATGTTAAGGCATGCCGCAAGTATGTTTATTGATACACAAATAAATATAAAGAATTTAATTATTTATACTCTATTTACTCTATGATGTTTTGAATTAAACAAAATACTACCCATAAATAATGAAGTTTAAGCCTTCGACAGCTTATCATCGTCATATTTATAATAATAAAATGAATTTTATAAGGGGGAGGTTAAGGCTGATTTATGAGTGTAATTGGAGGATTTCTTTGTGATTCAGATCAAATAGGCTGAATGATATGCTGGCAGACAGTAAGTTCAAAATGAGCTGGGCTAAGACGTCAGACCTATTTACATAAATTGCGGAGAATTAATTGTAAAAAAAAGAAATTTTCGAGAAAAAGCCGATCCTCGCAATTCCAAATCGATGCTCTTAAAGCAAAATACTACGTCGAATGTCTTCGCTGACATCCAATAATTTCGCGGATCTCTGAATAAAACATGGAATCGTATACGACTATTTTTATAGCAGACACACTCGCCCATCCCTTGAGGAGACTTTCGTAACCGAAGCACATAAGCTCGTAAAAGCGTAAATATATAAAGTCCGGGATAATCCCACTCCTGAATTCAAATTCGGGAAAATTTTACAAGCAAGGGCGGTCCTGAAAAAACAAACGCATCGGCGTAGCCATGGTCACGCCACGTTCTAAATACTAAATAAGGGGAGATCTGCGACTCTCTGCCTTGTTAAAAAAGCAAGACCGACGCGTATTATGAATTGCAAGACCAGGAAGATGACGCCGTTCAAAAATCAATCGTAAATCGGCAAATCTGCGGTGACATACCCGACATCTAGATAAAATTTCTTTAGGTTCACGATCCAAAATCCAAAGCGTGACATATTACGTTAAATCGATCCATGCATGGAAATCGAATTCATGTATTCGGGAATTTACAGTATTTACAGCGTAAATTATTTATTATATAATATATTTTTATTCAAAGACAAATCAATGACATCACTGTATCATATGTTTTAGGTGATGTTATTAGATACTTTTTGATCCTCCTTAACCGCAGAATTGCTTGCTGGGAGGGGCCATTTTTTAAATTACATATTTCACTTTTCTATATTGAGTAATGTATTGCATACATAGATTAAAACCGACAACTTTAACACTACAGTAATAAAAAAATAACAAAAAATAAATATGAGAAGATAATAAAATTTAAAATACTGTAATCTACGATCCTTTAAATTGTCCAATTTATTATTTTTATTCTTTCAAAACCAAGTTTTAATTTTAGATTTTACTATCTCAATAAACCGTAGTTTTGTAGTAGTTAGAAGATTATAATAAAAGGATTCAGTAGAGGATCGAAGTATTTTGGCACTCCAAGCGAGAAGTGTTCCGTGTGCCCTCTTAATTAATTTATTCAGATTACAACTGTCGTGACAAAAATTACAAATTAATAATTGATAACGATTATTATTATTTAGTATTATTTGTTATAAAGTAAAGTCCATGGCACCATGAGATTTTTCCGTTCCAAGCAATGCTTGCCTCTCTTATATTCACGGGCCGGCCTTGGTTATATTTTCTTCAGAGTCAAGTAAGTCCCAATCAATATGATACATTTGTTTTTTTTTAACTTTCTCTGGGGAATCACCGGGCAGTTCAGCCAGTTTTCAATTACTGTTTTCATGCTATTTGTATGACGGCCGGAATTAATGGCAATGCCTTTCTCATAAAATATAGGTCACGGAGTCGGTCACGGGAGGAGATAACTTTTGGCAATCGCAAAAAAGTATAACTTTAACAGTGAAAGGGTGATCTCATAATATTAGCGTGGGATTTTACTATCGAGGAAACGTTTAACTTGACGTGATTTAACGGCCAATTCTCGTCTTCATAAAACCTGGTAAAAATAAACATCAAGCATATTTATTTCTGGGCGGAATTTTAACTGTATAATCTATCCAAATCCAACCCTTCCATCCTTTTCAAGAAAACATTTTGCTCTATGTCATATTTAACTCCGCTACATACTTACATACTCCGCCTACACGAGATGTAAGAGATCGTCTTGGTATAAAAGAATAGAGAAAGGCTAACCAACATTAATCCTTGTATCTAAAGAAAGAAAGAAGGAATAATGTCAAGGAAGGGTCTGCTCTCAATTCAGGGAACTGGCCCGAAATTCACCGAGTTTTATCGTCTATAGAAAGCTTACAACAATATGTGTTCGAACAGTGAGGTCTTCAAACATTGGAATAAATTACCGTTACAAAAGTTTGATTCAAGCTCTTTTTGAAGAGCATATAGCCGTAATAGAACGTGGTGAAAGGAACGAAAAGCTGAAATAAAGTAAGACGAATAAGCTAAAATAAAGAGTAAAACAGGATTACGGCTCATCACTTTCAAAGTATACACTGAGGAGGCAAATCAGGTCAAGTAAATAGCTAAACGAAGTGTGCGAGAAGAGAAAATAAGCTTGCTGCAATTTGCAGACGATGTAGTTACACCCGTACCCCTTCCTTTCATGGAAGAAATATTTGATCATTGATTTATAAATATAACCTCAGTGGTTCGAATCCTACTTAGGGAATATTTTTTCCAGTATCAGCTTTGCTAAGAAGCATCATAAGAAGAAGCTAAGAACTTTCTATAGCTTGCTTGTTTTAATAAAGCAATCCTTTACTTGGTTAAGCAATTGTTTCTTTTAATGAAGCACAATTACAAAGATGGTTTTTATGTATATATTCTAACAATTCTAAGCTTGGATTCAACAATTGCTTTGGTCGTTAAGGGGACAGATTATGCTCAGCCGCAAAATCTCGCGGAATTTTGGTTTATTTTATCAAAATTCTCGCAATTTGGAATCTAAAACAATAATGCACGGAAAAATAAGAATCTTTATTTCAATATCCTTTCTTTTGGCACGTAGATTGCCATCATAGGACTATTACCTCTAACTTAATTCTGCGAAAGAAAAAATATCTGAAAACGATTAAAATGAACTTTACGAGCATTTCTTATGAGAGCATTTTCGAACCGTCCAGAGTCGAACCTAGGATACTATTGGTAGAAAAATATCCATATATGTTGGGTCACTGATCCTCTAATAATCTTTAAATTTCATATTTCTATCTCGTCGGGAAGTGCGTAAAATCAATCCTCAATAATTTCTCCTGTGCATTTATTGCGGGAGTTACTGACATCGGGTAAATAAATATACAAACAATGGTGATTATTATATAAGATACTTTTGCGAGTATTAACAATCAATCTTCCTCCCGATTATGGCGATTCTTAACCTCGGCTCTAATACGTATATAAGGGAACGAAAGGCCCATATGAAATGCACGGGGAAGGAGAACTGACTTTATGTCAAGGAAAACATTCATAAACTTGGGAACTCGAAATTTACCAATCTATTTTTACAAATAATGTCACCTTTTATAATGTAGATGGCTTAAAATAGGTGAATCTGTTTAAAATAATAAAGTCTTAAGTCTCAAAAACCTGTAAGATTTTGCCGTCGAAATTATGTCTAAGATAACGTTGTAAACAAATGCGATATTGTTTTAGATATCAAATAAACTGATACTATCCACATCGATGTTTTCGGTGGAAGCTATATATCAACTTCACATAGGATATAATAATAGAATTATCAGAAGAAAAATATTCCGATCGTCTTTCATTTATAATACATAAAGCCGCACTGTTATTGGAGAATGGTTATTTTTATTTTTGATTATTCAGAAGGATCAGATGATTTATGCAATGATTTTTATTTACATATCATGTAAGTTAAGTTTAGTTCCATCTTTCTTGGCGGAATTACAATTATTATTACATATATTATTTACAATTATGAATACATACGTTTACATATATTGTTGTCAAAGCGTAACTCACATTCAAAGCGATGAATTTTCATTTAACCATGTAGTACCGAATTTCAAAACAAAGAAGATGGAGGATCGAATTCAATAAAAAAACCCTTAAGAATTCCGAAGAGAAAGAACTTAATATGTAGTGATCCACATCTAAATGCCAATAGCCAATAGTGAGTAAAGTTGCAACCGATCAAACCTATCGGGGTCCGAGTTGAAATGCGCGTTGAAAAAACTTCCTGGTAGACGTTAAGGAAAAGGGCCCGGAAGTGGAAAAAGTTCTGGAGCTGAGAATTCCTCTACCGAGCTTTGGATAAACCCGTAGAAAAATCCGAATTCACTTAAAGGAAGGATCAAAAAAACTAGCGGACACGCGCTGCAGACCTACTTAACTCAACAGTAATTGTTTAACCCAAACAAAGCTAACACAGTGACAGCCATTTAAGTCTGCAATCAGCGAATAATTTTAAAGAAAGCTAAAACAAGTTAATGCGTCACATGCTTGTGATTAAAAATTGAGAGAAAATTAGTACAAAGAGCTTCCACTATACCTTCCAACCATGCGTTGCAATTGGTTCCACTGGACAGGGAAATGAAATTTATCCTTCAAACTTAATCTTCGCGATGGTGAAGTGGCAGACAGTATGAATCAGCCAAGTGTTCATAGAAGATTCAAAATTTAGAAGAAGAAACATTGCCATGAATCCGCCTCAAATGAATTTCCTGCAATAAGCGGGAGAACTCTTGTTATAACTTCAACGATGTGAGAATTTGGCAATCAAACAATACTTCTAACATCGTTGCAATTACACAAAATTTTACTCCAAAAATCTCAGCCGTTTTTCATGAATTCACCTGCCAAATTAAAGCTTGAAGTTTCAAAGTAAAAAATTACATTATTAAATTTCCTAATGAAGTGTCCTAAACTATGGACAATGCCGAGGCAATACCAAGTTAAGACTTCCAAAATTCGGTTTACTTTTTGTCCCAACACTAATAGAATGTTATGGCACTGAGTAAATGGAGTTACTCATTGTCAACTGTCATTACTAGCAGTTGTTAATCGTTCTAATATTGTGTACCACTAAACCTATAATTTTGAACTATTTATAAAGTAACTATGCTATCAATGTTGTAGTGCAATTGTGTTTTCCTCATCTACCTTTTGTTTGTGTACAAAGAGCTATCAGAATTAAAGGAAAGGGTATAATAAACATTAACATTGCAAATAAGGACCAAATCACTCCACAGATCACCCAAACATCCACACAGACCATCATTAATACTCAGCTTATCAATTGGAGACAGCTGGTGATCTCCATCACAAGGCATCATAGAAACTCTGGGGACTAATCAGCAGCTGTATCAGAAATAACCTCATAGAAACTCATAGAAGACTAACCTCATAGAAACCTTATCTTATATAGCAACAGAGAAGAAGCACCTCAAGAACTGTGGGTACAGGAAGAAGATTGAAATTCATAATTATTAAAATATTAATATTTTTATTCATTCCAATTTCAGTTCAATGCAACATTTAAAAATCACCACAATTTATAAAATAGATTTGAAAATTATTCATGCATTCCAGTAAATTGTAGGATCAATTATGGTGGCATTTCAACTCAAAGCTTGATCTAATTAAAACAATATTATTTCAGAGTTCTGTATGGTCAATGGTATTACACTATGGTATTAACCAATGGAATAAATAAAATTTATTCACTATAAAGAATATAAAACTACAAATACCCAAAAATTCCTTAGGCTATAAACATTTTGACTCATTCCAAGGGTAAAAATTAACTAGAAAAGGATTAGCATATCTCTAAATAGTTATGGAATAATCCAAAATATTCATCAAAGGGAATAAATTAATTATTATGTGTATAATAATCATGTAATATAAAATCACATAATAAAGTAAATTCCATAACGACATCCCTATGTTGGATTTAGCCTAAGCCAGCAGTAATCTTTGTGGCTGGTACATGGTCAGCATATCGACTCCCACATCAACTTTATTTGCTTAGACCCTCTACCTATTAATATAGGTAGCTTCCAAATTGTTTTGTAGCTGGGTAAACATCTTGGCCCTCACCAGGGTTCAAACCTGGGATCGCTTCAGCCGAAAGCGTACACATTGCCCGCATGGCTACCAGGGGGCCCACAAAATTGCATAATACTTACTAAAAAATATGAATATTCTCAACAGATATTACTGTTGTCAAAGTCATGTGTTAAGGTAAGAAAATATGAATTTGATTATATTTATGTTGATCAATCTATCTCAAAACATAATAACTTAGAAATTTTATTCATATATTAATCATAAGTAGTAAAAGTATCCTGCCTGGAAACTCATTAATCCTTAATAAGTTTTTTTCCATATTTTGAGACATGAAATAAAAAGGATATTGATGATGCAAAGCTAGAAACTATTTTCCATCATTTCATTCTAATATTTTGCTTGATATGGCTTTATAAAAGTAGGAAGTGAGTCTCAAAAAAATTGAAATTAAAAGCAGTTTACCATATTCCAAAAGGAATGAAAGGAAAATATTTAACAAATAATAACAATTTTTAAAGTGCTTGCTAGTCTTTTATGGAGCTTCAACTTTATCTTATGAGTCAGAGACCATGATGTTTATTAAAGTTAAAGGCACCCATTTATCACCAACAATTTTCCTTGATTTGGTTGAATTGATAGCACAGGATCCTAAGACTATATACTAAAGTTTGTTAAAAAAGTTTGCATGATATTGAATTTGATTCTGTGTACTTGGGAAATAATCTGGTTTCATTGTCCTCTGAATTAGCAAGTCAATTGCATACTTGCAAATCGAATTTGTAATAACATAACAAACAAATTAATAACAATCAGAGATGAGATTTTGAGTGATTCTCTTTCTGCCATAATTTGGCACAAACATAGCATGTAACTAGTCTTAGATGATTCTATCAAAAAATGACATTGGTTCACCACAAGGTCTTCATGGATAAAATGGATGATTAATTTTTTATAATATTAAAGAAGCTTATGATATTATATTAAACCTGATATTATGTCTTTCTCTCCTTTCTCTACCATACCATTCTTCATACACCTATAACTATTCTGCTTCTGTAAATCATATCCATAAGTACAAATAAAATTATTTAAGTATTAATCATTTAGCCCTTTCATTCATTATCCATCCCTTATTGACTCTGTCTCTAATGCATTTGTCACAAGTACTACTCATTCAATAGTATTCTGTTTATTCTTGTACTTCTCCCTATTTAATTTTTCCTAGCATAAAACAGCATGGACAAAAGTACAATTCAACATACACCATTTCTACCTCTTTGCACACATCCTCACATTTGATAACTGACCACATAATACCTTCCTCTCTTCACATCTCTTTCATATAGTTTGAAATACAAGTCCAAAAGGTACACACTAATGAGTATCTTACAGAAACATTCAAGATCTTGATTACTAAAACTTGATTTTCCAGTTAACCTATTTGAAATACATTTTGAATGTTGATTATTCGCATATATCTGTTGGTTCAAGAGTTATTATCACCATTGTGGTTTTAATTTTCCAATTTAAAGTTGGTTAACTTTAATATGAAAGATTATCTTAAATGTTGTAAATATTATACATGCTGTGAAATCAAAGAGATGAGCAACCAGAAGAAAATTAAAATTTAAAAAAAGCCATAAGATCTTTTGTAAAGTAACAGTAATATTTTCTTGAAGTGCTTTGACAGCTAAGGGCATTTCTCACTTGTAGGCTCCAATTGAGAATCAAACCCAGGACCACTTTCAGGAATCTTAAACATATAGTCCACCTGGCACTCTGGGAGCCTTGTAAATTAACAATATCTCCTACTTTAATTGAATTAATTACGGATTACGAACTCGGTGATTAAGTGAGTTCTCTTCCATCCCTTTTTAAGGGGGTAGAACATAGATTAAAGAAACACTTTTCCGTGTTTTCTTCCGTCACAATCTTAAGCAGTAAACATATCGAAAAAACCGAAAAGAAGTGTCTCGCGGTCTATTGAGCGTAGTATTAGGGAGATCTTAATCCCCTCTCATCACTTCTGTTATAAATCCTCATTCTTCCCTAATTGTTATGTGATGGGATCTGCTTAATTGTAGAGTAAAAATGAATAAAATTAAGGAACTAAGAAGCTCCCTTAGTGCAAAAAGCTGAACATTCTTCAAAGATATAATGTGATGCAACCAGCATTAAATAACCCGGTTATAACGCTATCCCGCTTAAGACGCTGTTTTCGCTTGATAGCTTTCACTTAAAACCAGATTTTACAGTATTAGATATTAAATTTGTAGTGGTGACTTTAAGGATTTTCTAAAAAGATATTTATATAACCTATATTTGCTCCTCTTGGTTTTTAATCTCTTTCTGCTGGGTGTGTATAACATTTATGAGCCAGACATTTGATACATAAACCATTCATTCTATATTTTTGAGATGAAAAACATTCCAGACTTACCATCGTGCTAAGTTAGTACAAGTTATACTGATGCTTTAAGAATTCCTTAGAGAAATCGCATTTGATTCTTCTTTTATGAATGCTTAAAAAGACACATACGAAATATTTACATATTTTATGCTTTACTTTGAACCTAATTTGCAACTCCACAAATTCAAATTCAAAGCATCGCACCGCGGCATCGATGAAAATTGAGGTACGAAATATAGAAATAGCGTCCTCGGCTTGCTTGGATGACGTATTGCAAGAAATTTCAGTACCCCAGTGGGTTCATCGACGTGGTTCTTGACCATTTGAAGAAAATAATTGCCTTATTCGTCTCAAGAGGTTGAGGACTTCTTTGCCATATTTATCTTCATAGCTCTTCTGTCTTCAGGTGAACACCGCTATGAGTCATTATACTGCCGATCATATTAAAGAAAAGCTTCGCGCGGGTCTTGAAGCTACTCATGTGGTGAGAATTTTCTTGGAATAATGACTTCTTCAAACTGAATGTTGTCTCACCGAGCTTATGATTGTGTTTATAATTTAGTTTAAACCGCTATATTCTGGAGTGAAAAATTGAACGTTTAAGGTGCATGCTAAAAAACCATGCAAGATATACCGATTTCAATGGTAACTTACTATGCGGCTTCATTAACCAATCGCAGTTTGTTGAACTTACACTGTTAGGCATTCCAGACATTTAGTTCAAACCTCTATTATTCTCGCAAACAATCCCATGAAATCTCGATCACCTATTTCTTTATTCTACAGGCAATCGAAAACTTTCGTGGCTTGCATATTCCTTTGACACCTATCAACTAATGAGAAACCTCCAGCAATGTTGGGCAGTTGTAAGGAAGTGGTAACTCTCTATGCTGTGGTCGCTCTTCTTCTTCGATGGGGTGTTTCACTTCATTCCTACTCTGGACAGAAAACACCACCAATGTTTGGAGATTATGAAGCTCAGAGACACTGGATGGAAATCACTCACAAATTACCAGTGGAAGAGTGGTATCAGAACACAACGAACAATGATTTACTCTATTGGGGCTTAGATTATCCTCCTCTCTCTGCCTACCACAGCCTAATGTGTGGAATGCTAGCTCATCGGATTAATCCAGATTTTGTAAAACTACATTCCTCCCGTGGTCACGAAAGTTATTATCATAAATTTTTTATGCGATCGTCTGTGATTGTAGCTGATATCCTCATTTTCATTCCTGCAGTTTTATGGTGGTGTCTGGAAATAAGGAAGTACGGTATTCGATGGAGCAAGTTGAATATGGGATTTCCGCAGGCAGCGTTTATTCTCACTTATCCCGGTCTCATTTTAATAGACCACGGACATTTTCAATATAATTCCATCTCTATAGGTTTGATGGTCGCAGCATTAGCAGCATTTTTAAGGAAATCCAATGTAATTGGATCTGTTTTGTTCACAATGGCGGTGAATTACAAGCAAATGGAGCTATATCATGCACTTCCTTTCTTCTTTTATTTGCTGGGAATATGTTTTAACGAAGAAAGAGTGGTGGATAAACTGAAAACGCTTATCAAGATTGGATTTTCCGTCCTTCTGACATTTTTTTTCATCTGGCTACCATTAGTAAATGCTGATTCAGTGATACCAGCGTTAATCAGGCTCTTTCCACTGAACCGTGGTCCATTTGAAGACAAGGTGGCGAACTTTTGGTGCTCAGCATCTGTAATTTATAAATTCCACAGAGCTTGGGGAAATGTAGGCATGGCACGAGCATGCTTAGCAGTGACTGCAGTCATGGTTTTACCAAGCTGTTTGAATCTGTTTAAATACCCTAGTATAAAGAGGTTGCACCTAGCCCTGGTCAACTCGTCACTTGCTTTCTTTCTCTTTTCATATCATGTTCATGAGAAGAGCATCTTATTAGTAGCCATCCCAGTTGCATTGATAGCCTCAGAGGGTTGGGGCTCAAATTCAGCTCGTTTTCTGTCATGTCTGTGGTTTCTGAGCGTGTCCACTTTCAGTATGGTACCATTGCTTGCACGTGATGGTCTGACTGTCCCAACAATTGCTCTTTCAATCCTTCATCCACTCCTCTCCACACTTATAATCTCAGGTTTCCAGTCCACACAAAAGTACTCTTCATTATGGATGTCAATGCATTCATCCTGGAAGTTTCAAGGGGCTGTTATAATTTCTTTGATTGGGTGCACTGTCCTTACCCTTGCCTATCTAACCCTTCCACCTCCATCTCGTTATCCTGATTTGTTTCCATTGTTGATCTCAATATTTTCTTGTGCTCACTTCCTACCTTTCTTCATCTACTTCAATTATTTACAGTTTACTCTCCCAAAATAACTGTACATAACTAATGATTATGTGAGACATGCATTTATCTTTTATAATCAAGGTTGTGATTATTCAACTTATGTATTGAAAATTTTAAATAAAAACTTGCAAATATTTCTTCATAACTCATTTTTATGCTTAGGAACCTTTTGTAATAATTCAACAATTATTCAACAATTTCTTTTGCAAACTAATATTATCTTCTCTTAGTTAAGCTTTAAGGTAAGCAAATATTGTTTTTAAAAGATTCATACAATACCTACACACTATGATATTTACATATTCTTATATTAAGGGTTAGAAGCGATAAGTCAGTTATGATTTATTTGGTGAGTAGTCAATAGCTCATTAGTAACCAGAAGATTCATATGTTAATCTTTTGGCAAAATTATCAGAATCCTCAAGCACATTCTATATTTACTTTGCATCAAATTATATAAACATGAAGGTCAGATTATCACTGAGTGGAAAGCACTTTCAGGCAACCTAAAGAATGAGTGACTCACATGTAGCTTGCAATTACACACTTTATGTGACTACATTATGTATTTAAAACCCATGAGGTCATCACTAGTTATTACACACAAAGAAAATTGTCTTATTTGGCATAATCTTAGAACACAACACTTCCATGAGAAATATCACCAAGGAATCTTAACATGGTAAACTCCAATTTTTTTGGAAAAGTTTTACATTTTCACAGCTTTCATCATGAGCTGATTTTTAAATGATGATGAAAAGATTTATCAATTAGCTAATTTTAAGCATGTTACTAAAGGATTTTTATTGAAAATTAATTTCTCAAAATATTTGTGACTGCATTTTTTATTTACAGGAAGTCCATGATGACTCAGATGGCTGTGGTGCTAAATTTACTGCATTAGTTGTATCACCAAAATTTGAGGGTTTACCTCTTTTGCAGCGTCATAGGTGAGTAGTGCCTCAGATTTTGTTTTTTTTTGTGGTTGTATGCAGTTCCCCACTCTGATTACTACTGTTACAATAACCCTGAAGTTGAGAACCACTTAAGCTTCTCTTTATTACAACTTTCAATTTTATGAATAATTTTAAGTTGTAGCAACTGAAATTCATCTTTTGTTTGTATCAATTTTATATTATATATGTCTTTGTAAACACTGTGGTTATTAAAGTAAAATTGTCTTCATTCTTAAAAAGCTATTCATCACTTTTTCTTGGGTTATTGTCCAATTCATTCAAGATTTTCTCTGTAAAAAGTAAGCAATTTTAAAGCATCTTTTATTATTTTTTCCCTTAATTTCTTTAGGCTTGTGAACTCTACTCTGGCAGAAGAACTCCCAAGTATACATGCATTCTCCCAGAAAACACTGACTCCAAAACAGTGGGAAGAACAGAAGAATAAAGAATAATATTTCTACTCTTTAGCTTTAACATATTCTCATTTGTAAGGAACATTGAACATTTTTCTTCTACACAATTGTGAAAGTAATGGCAGTTTTTGGACATTAACACAGTATAAAATGCATCTCAATAAAGCAATATAAAAATTTTTCCTCTTTTTTCCTCTCAATTTGCAGAAGTTCTGAGCTATTTTAGCCAAAATTTATATATTTGGCATCATACTTTGCTGTAACATTTGAATTTGCTTACAAATCATTTTAAAAGTCCAAAGGATAATAATTAACCACTTGGAAAATGGATGCAACTAAATGGGGAAATGCCTTTGAGGTTTCTGCTCCTGGGAAAGTCATTCTACATGGAGAATATTCAGTGGTGCATGGAGCAACAGCAATAGCAGCAAGTCTTGGCCTGCGCACTAGGTTACGAGTCTCGCCATCATGCTCTGCTGATGTGTTGAGTGTGGATTTTCCCAACATTGAGCTGCAAAGGTGTTGCATATTTTAAACAGTCACTTTTGCCTTTCAACTAACAGATTATTTCCAGAACATATCACTGGTATCTCTTACTTAGTGCATTCGTATAGAAGATTCTTTTAAATTTTCCGTTAAGCCTCTCAAGGTGCTTTTCAATTTAGCCTAATATTATCTCTGCTGGCCTCTAAATTTTATATTCAGATTTAATAGAATTTGGCATCCTATGTTTCAGTGCATTTTCTCAAATAATTTGCAAATTAGCTATTATTATCCCATAACTTAGTTTCTGTAGGAACTACAATTAGATTCAATTCAGTTATCAAAGAGCTTATTGCTTGCAAAATTTTGCACTTGGTTTGAATTTTATGAAAATGTTCCCATAAAAGTTCAGAATAATTCATAATTTTAAATGAATTAAGTAACCTTAACAATGGCAGCACAAAACTATATTGGTGTCATCATATCCTAAAATTTTAGAACATAAGTGATCAGAGCATTACCACCAGATTACCTTAAAGTAAATCAGTAATTCGCAAGAAAGTTTTACACAAGAGATGTCAAAAAACATTAAGTAAGAGACTCCTGTGATTTCAGACTTATCATTCAAGCATGAAAGGCTTCTTCAATTGCTTCTCTCTGGTGAAGGTCTATTTAAATGTCATACCCACTTCTTAGTATTAATTTTTTTCTAACCATGATAAGATATGGAAATTTTAGCAAAATTAATCTGGTTGAGGTTATGTAGAGTAACTGATGCTTTTAAATTTATAAGAAATCTTATCTCAGATTGTTTTGTGCAGCAGTTAATGCATTTATAATATTGTGCCTTCTGCTAGTGTGCGCAGCATACATAGGAAGAAGGTAAAATACAATCAACCTGCAGCAAAAGCTTTTGCATTATATTTTGATAATATTTGCTATTTTGATGCT
The DNA here is from genome assembly GCA_036926295.1 of Pachydiplax longipennis. Taxonomy (NCBI): domain Eukaryota; kingdom Metazoa; phylum Arthropoda; class Insecta; order Odonata; family Libellulidae; genus Pachydiplax; species Pachydiplax longipennis. Next base: position 19,069,922 of record JAVFKF010000012.1, read on the forward strand.
TGCTTTGTTAGAGGTCAACTTATTGTTAAAGTATAATCAGGACTACTGGTAAAACAATTATTATATACTAACTCAACTTAAGTTGCAGGTATGTATGTAGTATGGTATAGTTTTTACTTTTAGAAAGTTGCAAAGAAAAGTGAAGGAATTCATTTGGTTGATAGAAAGGACTGGAAAATAGGTACAATCAAAAAAAGCAATAATTCATACTTATAATTTATAGGAATTGTAAAATTTTCTAGCAAGAAATGTGCCTAACTCATTTTAAATATTAACCAAGTAATAAATGTCCATCTGTGTAAGGAAAATTTAATGTTACTTTCAATATCAAACTAATCCTTGTATCAATTATTTCACAAGAGCATATCATAGATCTGATCACCCAAAAATATATTGTAAATATGAAACTTAAATTGAATTTTCTGATACATAATGAGCAGTAAAATTTATGAGATGTTAATTTCAGGTTGGTCTTGTTGCTTTTGCTTTCAAATTGTTGAGATAGATTGAAACCCTAACATATAATTCTTTCTTAGATTGGCAATTCTAAATAAAGTGCAATAGAAAGTTGCACCTTTGCAGGTAACTAATCTGAAGGTGTTTTGTATGGGCTTATAGTTAATTCGCAAATTGAAAAATATTTTGTCCATTAGTTTTGAAGACTGAAAATTTATTTTATGTAATTTTTATTTAATGAAATGTAAATTATCTGCCCTATCTTCTCAGTCCATTCCTGTACAAGTAGGCAAGTCATCTGAAACAGTAATGTAATAGGTAGCTATATAAGTTTTATAAAAATATAGAAAGGCATTGAAAATGATTGGAAAACTAAATGTTGCAGTGGTTTGTGAATATCTAAAATTGTTGATTTGAAGGAGATATTTTATCAAAAAAATCCATGTATTGTTGATCTGATAATTAGTTTTTTATGAAAAGTCATAGGAGTTTTTAAATATAATGATGGAAGAATCTGGTCATAATTTGGCCATAAACTTCAACATTTTGACCTCTCAAAAATTGCTGATTTATCTTATTTATTGGTTAGAGTAAAGTTTGTATGAGAAAAAAGTCTTTGGGAATGATTTTTATTCACAGAAAATTCATGGTATAAACCAGAGGATATAAAAATTAGAGATGCTGCCCTACACAAAGAATTGAATTAAGATGGAAGTTTTAGGTTATGTCCCTCCCCAATTTCTATATCAAGGACTTATCAGCAATATTCATCAGCGAATTGTTTTCGAAAGTTGAAGTGAAGTTCTCACTCAAAATAAGTAACTCTGTAATTTAACCTTAAATGAATGCACAGTACTTGGATATTAAAAGCATTAGTTGAATTAAGACTCTAGGAAAACCAAATGGGTTACATGCTCACCTTTGGTGAACCCTCCAGCAGGAATCAAGTCCAAAACTTTATTCCTGTTGAAGGCTCACTTTTAGATAATGGGCAATATGTGATCTCAACTGTTGAAGCAACTTCATTAAAAATTCTACTGTACTGCCATGTTAAGATTTATGGTGAAATAATCAAAAGGGAACAAGAATATATTCTAGTCGAGCAAATATGGATTAGGTATTAGATACCTAACAATCTATACTATTTATGCAGGGAATTCAAGAAATTCCTAGAAATCGCAGATTGTTATTAGCAGTAAAGCTTGATTCTTGGAGCTTTTTGAATGCACACCTTATAAAAACAAAAAAATCTATTGGTGGTAGATATAGTAACTGACCCTGACATGAAGATTTCTGAATCAGGAAAAATGGATAAATAATGATTTTCTCATGATATCAAGCTCTAAGACCCTCACACACCAATGATAAATTATGTAGTAAGTTTCCTGAATTTGATGTATTTAGACCTAAATTTTCACAATTATAAGACCATGTTATAGAAAGAAACTTACTTTGAAGTAGATCAATCCAAGTGTCAGCACACTTTAATTCCTACTTCGTGCCTCAGAAATGTTCACCCAATATACCAAAACGAATTCCATGGATAAAATAATAATAATATAAATAATAATAATTATATAAAAATAAAGCTCGACCTATTTTTCACACAAAATTAGTAAAAGTAGAACCCATGTTTCTGGATACTAAATCCATACAAGAAACTTACAGAACAGCCTTTTATGAAAATTTTGTTTTATTAAATTATGTCACCATTTCTATGTAATTTGATCGCCTGAAGCAGCAATGAAGATAAAAGTTGTAAAATTTACCCTAGTTACGTGGAAGAGTAATACAAAGGAATCAGTTATGAAGAATGGCTGAAGTGGTAGTCTGAAAATATGAGGAAAACATAATCTTGCAAAGCAGGTTCTCCTTTAATCAAAGTTATATTATTTTGAAAATTAGTTATTTATAGGATTTCTGAGTTTTAAGATATCAATATTAAAACCTACACTGATTTTACATATTTTTAAAGCTTTATTGTGAGCTGAGGCTTCAAAATAAATTTGTCCTTCAATCATTATTTGTATTAAAATTGAAACTTCAATTACTATTTAGTGACTATCACTATTTACTCTCCCAACTTTGAAGGGGAAATGAGAAAGAGAAGCCGCAATACAATTTTATCATGCAAAAATTCGTTTTAAGACACAAAGTGAAATTTATCACTTTTTAATAAATATTTTATTCATCGTTTTTTTTTCTAAATGGCACATTATCTTTTTATATTAGGAAATTCTCCATCTCAGATATTAAGAGACTGATTGCCAAACAACTGGATATAAAAAATCTAGTTGAAAAAGATGACATTCCAGTGGAGACCTCCATTACTTTGGTGAAGGAATTGAAGACCGATGGTGAACTTCTGAATCCAAAGCAAGAAACAGCCTTAGCATGTTTATTCTATGTGTTCTTGGTAGTTTCTCATGAACTGATCAGAAACAATGAAAATCTGAAGGTACTTCAAAAGGATGACTTTTGATATAGATAATATAATATCTACTATTTAGTTGTAGATTTATAAATAATTATTATGAAAACTGCATGTGATTTTCTATAATCTCCAAGCAGAAAATTATCTTAAAAGTCCACAGTTCTAGTAGTTGCAAATGATGAAGTAGGTTATGAAACTATCTGTGAAATTGTATATACATCAAAAAGATCTCACTCTTTAAGGAGCAATGGCCCATCATCCCCGCAGCCAACTTTCACATAGATACAAAGCTGCCAGTTGGGGGAGGAGCTGGAAGTTCTGCTGCATTTTGTGTATGCCTTACAGCAGCAAACATGCACATAGTTCAAGCTTTATTGCATGGAAATATGAATTGGAGCTTTGAAAGTTTATCAAAAGAAACACTGCAGCAAGTTGCACTTCTGGCAAACTATGGCGAGAAGCTAATGCATGGTCGACCATCAGGTGTAGACAGTGCTGTAAGCACTTATGGTGGTGTCTTGCAGTTCAAATCAGGAAAGGTAAATATTATAAGAGTTAATTTTTATGAAATTTAGCCTACATGAATTGAAATTTCTATAAAAAGAGAGACCTTGACAATCTAATTTTTATGTTGACTTTTAGAAAAATTATCAGGACATACTTGATTAAAATGTTCATTTATTTTTCATTCATGTTAAATCATTAGGTGAAACCACTTAGATACTACTTGTTCTCAATTTTTAGTTTTACTTCAGGATGAGAATAGATATATGAATTTTACACATTTCCACAAAGTAGAATTTTTGAATGATTCATAAGATAATGCATCACATCACCTTCTTCTGAGAAAGCTGGTAAAAAATTTTGCTTTGTGATTCTGCATAAAAGTTCATTTTCCTTCTGAGAGCTGTTTTTGGATTTTAAGGGATAAGCAATTAGAAAAATGTATTCAGTATAAACCTAATTTTGGCTGAAATCATCAATAAAAATTCTCATTTACTGTTCTTACAGATAGAACCAATGGGGCAGATTCCTTTGAGAGTCCTTTTAGTTGACAGTGGCGTTGGTAGACAGACGAAGGCGATGCTAGCAGGAATGCATGCAAGGATGGAAAGAAACCGAGTTGTGGTACTTTGCATACTAGAAGCAATGGATAAGCTAGCTTTGAAAGCACTTGAGCATCTAAAGAGTCTGATTGAAGAGCCCAGCAGTCTTGATACATTTAAGGCATTGGAGGTATTATTATGAGTCAATAGTATTTCCTTTCACATTTTCAAGGGGTAAATTTTGTATCTGCATACATATCTGTCTCTAAGATAGAATCAATTGAATTAATTAATCACTAAGTTCCTTAAATAATAAAACCAATATAAAATTTCATTGATTTTTATGGCTATCATCTGTTGATTGAGGAAGCAAGCTAAATAAAAACTCAGCTGCTTTTGTTTTCAAAATTTACATTTTTCATGAACCAGATAAGAGTTCTTAATTGACATATGAGGTTTGGAAAGAAAATCATGGCACAACTGTCACAGAATGCAAGGCAGTCCTATTTTGGTAATGTATGCAAACAAGTGTCCATTGCATGCAGGATAGAGTCATTGGTATGAAAGTGTTCTTCACAGTGCTTCCTAAAGCTTATGGAAGAGATAAAAGTAAGACATCCTAAACATTATATACCACAATGAGCATCACTTTCACATTACCTGATTTCTTGGGCTAGGGAGATGAAGGGTGGCCATTCATTTCACTATTTCTTAAACTCTGGCTTGTTTAATCTCACCCAGGTTTCATTCATGGTGATTATTCATGATGAGACCCTGGGTAACATATGCAGCACAGTTGTGTAGATTATCCCAACTTTTAAAGCCATCTCCCTTGCTGTCCAACACCAATCTGCCTCCAAAAGAGAGGCAGATCTGTTTCTCTACTATATCAATTCCATACAAGCTGCAATCATTGGCAGAGGGCCACACAAGCTACTTTTATACTTTCACATCCTCATATGAAAGCTGCTGCCCATTGAGCTATAATTAATAACTGATATGGCAGTGCTCCATTGCTGTTGTCCTGAATAACATTTCCTTGCATTTCTACCACTAGACAACTCGATCTCAATCCACATCCATTGCTCCATTCTCAAAAGCATAGTTTTAGAGCAGTTGGATTTGAACACAATACTGCTGTCATGACTGAAGACACACATCCAACTGACAACCAAGTACACAGTGAACAGCTCAGCTCAATTTAGGTGGATGCTTGTATTTTTAGTGTAGTAACAGTGTTGCTATGATATTATTTTCATTCCATGTGATTACTGTATTTTTCCGTTTTGTCTCCCTTGGAAAATAAAAGCAAAACCAAAAGTAACATTTAGTAATGAAGAACCCACAGAATTTCTCAAAATCCTCAAAGTTTCTGTATTTTCCGAAATTACTTACAATGGAAATCAGTCAATAATAATAATAATAATAATAAAGTTTTATTTGTCTGAGAAACAAGTTATAAACAAGTATAAGACATTGTCAGGAGAAAATTAGGACATAATCCATAAAATATAAAACAAGTTTAAAAAATTACAGTAACAAAAAAAGTAAGCAAAAAAACATGTGACAAATACAAACCAGGATTAAAATTTACAAATACAATCATTAAATTCATCAAGAGAATAAAGAGGAGTTTTTGTTAGTACCGCGGAGATTACAATCTTAAATTTTTTTAATTCAAGGCTTTGAACCTGAGCAGGTAGTTTATTATACAGCTGGAGGCTCTTCACATTGTAGTGATTGAGGCACTTGGAGAGTCTACATCGAGGTACATCAATGTTATTTTTGTACCTTGTGTGGAAATTATGTACATGTGACCTTAGGGAAAGATTGCCTATATTCTCCTTGGCATGGATAAGATTTAGGAAAATGTACATACTATAGATAGTCATGATTTTCATACTTGAGAAATGGGATCTGCAGGAGTCATAACATTTAATATCGGATATTATTCTGATGGCTTTTTTTTGTAAATTAAAGATGTATCTAACATTAGCAGCATTTCCCCAGAGGAGGAGGCCATAGCTTATATGGCAGTGGAATAAGGCAAAATAAGCAGATTTAAGGTGCTCATTAGGTATAAAGAGCTTAAGTTTTCTTAAGACATAGAGACATTTAGAGAGTTTGCTGCTAAGTGACTCAATGTGACTGTCCCATTTCAACTTAGAGTCAATTTTCAGGCCCAGAAGCTTGACATGAGGATTATCAATATCATTTTGCCTTATATTAAGGCTACATATAAGTTGACTGGTTTTCTCTGGATTCATCAGGAGTCCATTAACCCTAAACCACTCTTGGGCTTGGTAAAGAATTTTGTCCATAAATTTAATAGCTTGAGGAAGATCATTAAATGTGTGTAAGAAAGTCACATCATCTGCATACATGGTTAGACTTGTCGGTATGTTACTACCAAGATCATTGATCATCACAAGGAAAAGCAAGGGCCCAAGGGTTGAGCCTTGAGGAACACCTTGTTTGACATTTAGTAGACTAGAATGCGTGCCATGGATGTCAACTAATTGTTTCCTATTTGATAAGTAGGACTCAAAAATTTTCAGTGTCACTCCATCAATACCATAGTAAATTAGTTTTTGAATGAGTATGGAATGTGAAACACAGTCAAAGGCTTTAGATAAGTCACACAAGGTAAGAGAGACAGAGTCAAAATTTTCAAACGCACTCAGTATTTCTTTAACAATAGAGGAAACAGCATGTACAGTAGATTTATTAGTACGGAAACCATACTGTGATGGGGACAGGATATTATTAACCTCAAGATGAGAATAAAGCTGATTTTTCATAACAGATTCAAAGATCTTACTAAACACAGGTATGATAGATATAGGCCTATAGCAATGCATATCACAGCTATCACCCTTCTTAAATATAGGTACCACCCTGGAGTACTTTAATTTCTCAGGAAAAATGCCAGATTGAAAACAAGAGTTGATACATATGGCTAAAGGGTCAGCAATGAGGCAAATGATTTGTTTGATTAGAAAATTTGAAAGGCCAAAGATATCAACACTCTTGGAGTTACTGAACTTCTTGACAGTTTCAATTATAGAAGCAGGAGTGACCCATGTCCATTTAAAAGATCCACAATTCACTGAATAGTTACTCAGCATGTTAAGAACTTCAGCATGTTATGAATATAGAAAAATATTGTAGATTTTAAGGACTTCATTTAGGTACTGGAATTGTGTCCAATGAAAAATTAACAAATAAAATTACTTGCTGGTTGAAATGTAACCTGTTACTGGCAAATTTTTGATGATTAAAGTGGATTCAAAATCAAAGTTGTATTGTGTTATTATACAGCGCAGGATTAGTAAATATTCTAAAATCTATTTCTAATGAAAAGAATGACAAGTAATATGTTATTGATTCAGATTATTTAAATGATGAAGCTGATATTTAGCTGTAAAAGACACATATAATTTTAAGAGAAATTAATGGTTTGTGTTTGATATTTATCTCTTCATATTACCAATATTTATTTCTCTCTGCAGGAACTTGCAGACATAAATCAAGGATTACTTTGGTCTCTAGGAGTATCACACCCTAGCTTGGATCAGATTCTATCATTGGGATCAAGTATTGCTGGCTTGCATGGGAAGCTAACTGGAGCTGGTGGAGGTGGATTGGCATATCTGCTACTTCCACCACAGATTGAGGGAACTCCTGAATCTCAGATACACAATGTTAAAAAGCTAAAAGAAAACCTAGCTAAAAGTGGCTACAAATCTGAGGAAGTCACGCTTGGGGGTCCAGGTTTAGAGTTATCATTGTTAGCAGATAATTAAAAGTAATTTATCTAAATACATGTCTAAATACATCAGGGGTTACTTAAAGGGAAAAATTGTTACTGGAGATTTTTCATTTTTATACTTTTATTATATACTAAACTATGCTTATTTCAGTATTTTTCCATTTGGGCATTTATTAATCATGTATTGCCTGTAATAATTTATGATTACCTGCAATAAAGTTGAAAAATGTTTTTTTAACATGAAGATTATATGAACTTTTTGAAGCAACAAGTAAAACTTAATATCATACAGATTAAGAAGAACTGTTATTGAGGCTATTATTTGAAAACTAAATCAGTCTTGAGGAAATTCTTGACTGTGATACCATATCTACTCAAATACAAGCCATACTTTTTGGCAATTCTTTTAACGAACAAATCCCCTCCTCAGCTTAAATCTGACAATGTGATCAAGAAATACTTGAATAAGAATAATAAGAATGAAATATATTTTTGATAATTAATAATGAGCCTTATGTGGAAAGTACACAATTATCAACTTATAATTTTAAGACAATATTGTTGCATTTGATCCCCATGGAAGCTTTGTTGAAAAACAACTTTCACCTTTTATGTTTGTGATTTTGAATGAATAATCATCTCAGAATGAGAAAACACTAGTTAAAAACAAATCTACAAAATTACTAACCATTGTAATAATGCAAAAAAGCAGCAATGAAACAGATATCAAACTATCTATACATGAGTGACTGGCAAATTTCTGCTTAAAATCTATGAGTTTCTTTTTTACTAAAATTCGTCAAAATTTTTGAGTCACCTTAACTTAATTGTCCATCTCCAAAGATTTGTTCATAATAATGATGACACTGGAGAGAGATTGGTATATTTTAGGAAAAGTATTGATAAATGTATGGTTTTCTTGGCAAATAAATTATATAGATTTATCTTAAAATTGCTGTAATATATATTCATGGAGAAGAGGTGAATTGAGGAGTATTATTGACTTACTTAGTATGATGAGAGATTGGGAGACGTAGTGAAGAATACAGGAGTACATATCTGAATTAAATACAGGTCAGTATTTATACAACTCATGAGAGAAAAGAAATGTGAATGAAAGTACAGTACAGTGTGATAGATATAACGGTGAAAGTAGTTTGCAAGGCAAATGAAGCGTGATGGAATAAACCTTTGAGAGAGTAACTGAAGAAAATAATATAGGACATGATTACTGCAAAGAATTAGAATGAAAGATATGTATCAGGAATACAGAATAAGTGTGCAGCAAAATTTCTGCTCAGCTAAGTAAAGAGCAAATGTTGATAATTTAGGCTGAAAAGATGCAGAACAAACTGTGATCGAAACTTGAAGTTACTCTGGAAGTGAATCAAAGAAATGACAAAGAGGAGTAAAGCCAAAATACGAGATGCATAATAAGTAAATAGGGTTTTTGAAAAGAACAAGGACATGAAATGGAATGAATGAGGCAAGAGGAAGCTGGAAGGAATATTTTGTTGAATTGTACAGATGGATCTGATGAAGGACATGATATTGAATATCAGAATTAGTCAACTAAATATTGAGGCAAAAGAATGGATAAAAGTACTGAGAGATAGAAAGAATGCAGGTATGGATGGAAATGGTTGGAAGTGCAATTGATTTAATCCTTGTAAAGAAATCTAATGACTGTGAAAAGGCTACAAACATTTAGTGCAATTGGTAAGGAAGGTAAGGTGTTTAATTTGCAAAGCTGCAAGCCTATTAAATATAAATATTAGAGCATAAAATAGTAAAGTATATGCATATAATTTTAAATTTTTAAAGCTTCAAATACAAAGAGCAGGCTACATACAATTGTTTTCTCATACATAATCAGTCAGTTTCATTGACAAACTAGCCCACTAAATCATGATTTGTTGTTTAATAATTGTATTGCTGATTGTAAATACAAATCAAATCTACTGTGTATGGGCCAATTAGAGATTTCATTGAAATTTTATATTTAAAGTTCAGCCTATATAAGAGTAAATATGACATATCGGGCAACTTGAAGTATCATGATAGATGTATGTCTAAATTACAAAATGATTAAAATATTCTCCTTACTATTAGAAAGAATGTTATATGAATATAAACAGGCCAAAATTTTCATAAGTGACTACTTGCAAATACTCTCAGATCTGTATTGATGATGGTGAATATCAGAAGCAAATCTTAAAATTGATACACTTTAAAATAAATTAATAAACATAGGTAAAGGTATAGGACAAGAAGTAATAATGTATTTTAAATATAAAATAATTTATGGACAAGAATTAATCACAACTCTTAACATAAGAATACTATTTACATCTGATGTCACCTTTATTACATTCTAGTAAATACAATCATCTCAATTCGAAACATCTTTGGTTTACTTAAAATAAAAATAGTAATTTTGAGAATCATCGATCACTGAGGTTACTTTGAAGCCTTAATAACTTAATGTCTTAAAAATAATGAACATAAACATTAAATACCTGAGTGAATTATTACCTCATATATTGTATTGATTAACATCTACCACCAAGGTATTTATTGTAACATAAAATAATAAAATCATACCAAATAATATTAACCAATATCATGCAGAGTATTAACACAGAGGAAAAAAAAATTTCCAAGTTCAGCAACTTTTATATAACTCTTGGCAAAATGATCATTAAATTACAGATATTAAGATAAGAAAATTTTGACATACAGATTGGAGAAGGAAAAAGCCATTTTATATTCTTCTATTAAAGTTTAAAAAATATCATTTTATTAAACAACCACAGTCATTTTAATCAATTCAGTTAAATTTAGACAATATTATATATAAAAATATGACATTTGTATTTAATAACCACATAGCAATAGGTACATCAAGTGGTATGCCCATAATTCTATATAATCAGTACATCCATCCTTCATTTTGCACAGAGGTTATTTTAACAAATCATTTTTCAGTATTGGCAAGTATAAACAAGATAAAAGATGAGATTATGGGATTTTCACTCCAGTATATAATTACTATAAATACGAATTAAACTATAAAATGTCTTGAACAAAGAATACCACAAAGAGTGTTATAAAAATAAAAAGAAAACCAAAATATTAATCTCAAGAAAGCATTCTTATTAAATATTCAACAATTTTTGGCAGTAAATACCTAAAAAGCAAATGCTAAATTGGAAAACTAAAACTAGTACAAATTGAAGGATGGTTGTGATGTAACAAACTAATATAAACAAATTTGTAACAAAACAAAGCTTTCAGCAAAAATAATAATTCTAAAAATTCAAAGGAACAATAAGAAGCAATTCTCTACAAATTAACGAAATAAATTTTAGAATGCAATAAAAAAATTTCATGTAATATATTTTCTATGAAACAGATAAGTCAAAAACTAAATGCCTCATATCAAGCAAAACAGACTATATATTTCATAACCATCATTGGAATGGAGCAGCTATCACATCACACTTTTAAATTCATCTAATCACAATTAAAATGCTGAAAAATATTTTTAGGCATTTAAATGAGCATTATATGGTAGGAACAACAACATGGGTGCCATAAGCTGCCAACAGCACCACAAAAAATATAAAACTTTGCTCGAGAATGAGTAGCCAGCAAAAATCTGAGGTGATGAAACATTTATGATATACAGATATAACACACACATAAACACATACATAGAAAATAAGAGCCAATTCCAAAGGAAGACAATGGATTATACCTAACAATGATATGTTCATAATAGCTGAGAAGCAACTATGGCGGACAAAAGTTGAAATTCTTAGGGGTCTAAGGGGCAAGTCTCAAATAGACTCATAGCATGGAAGTAAAGAATATCCCTTTTACCAAAAATATACTGAAAATTCTGTCTTTATTACCCCTTGGCCTCTACGTCCAGGCCCTAAGGAACTTTTAAATCAGCACAAAATGAAACATCAGAGGCACAAGTTAGCAGAATATAAATCTCTACAAAACTTGAAATCCAGCCAAACCCATTCCAAGTCATATCTATAAAGAAGTATCTTTGTTCTCATACAAAGCTCTTATATTCTGAATACTATTTCTTAAAAATATTCCTTTTGCTTATTTTAAGCAGTAGACACACATGCCTACCTTAAATAAAAAATTAACCATAATTTATAAATAAGATAAAACTATCGAAGCTTAAGTCTGTCTAAGAATCTCATTATGTATGTACATGCAAAGGAGGAGAATCATGGTTGACTCCATAGGTTCTACCTCCTCTACCAACAAAAATTCTGCCTTCCTGAGCATCAACTTCTAGATCTTCTTGCTCCCATACCTCTATTTCATTCTTGTACATGCGTGCTTGCAGCACCTCCCTTGTTCTATGTCTCCTTCCAATGAAAGATGCCTTCCCCTATCAAGAAAAGAGCAGCATGTAAATAGGTACATTTTGTAATGGCAAAATATTTCTTCCTCATATTTTGTAAAATTATTTACTACATTTACACATTATATAGAGTTATGGTTTCCCACTTAGAAGTAACTCTGAGCAAGAGCTCATAAATTTAAATCTTTAAGGTTCAATAAGAACTGTTTAGGAGGATTATTTCCCCATATAAATACAGGTAAATGTATTCAATTATAACACTCAGGGTTTGTCCTAGCAGCCAGATTTAGTGAATCACACTAATCTCCTCAGAATTAACTTCCATTAACTTAGTTATGATTATTTTCAGTTCTTAATAAATGGAATGAATGCAAACAGACATAGCATAGTGATTGTAATAGGTGTAGTATAAGTCATTTTATGATACTAATGCTAGACAATTTTAGGAAAATCTGGGTCAATAAATGGCACCAATTCTATGATAAGATAAGCAAGGGTGAGGCATTTAACAATGAATGAGGAACTGTGAACCTTAAAATACTTACCTAGAAAGAGATACTTAAGTCCCAATCATACCAACATTTTTCACTTTCTTATCTTTGAGAAGTTAAGATAAAAAAATCAATCCAGTAAGACTTATTTTCATGTAAAGATTAAGCAGTTGATTTTACAATATGATCAGGACAAATTAAAAATAAACATTTCATTACTTTTCACACATAAGAGATTACCTGAAGCCTTTATTTAAATTTGAAAAAGAGTGAAATATGCCACTTTTGTTTCTCTTGAATATCCCATTCACCTTATCAGGTGAACTTCCTCCTCCATTCATGTTATTACCATGGCATTCAAAATGTGTCCTATTATACTAAAATCTCAACTTCCCAAGACAATTTGTATTACTTATTTATTATGAACATTTTTATTCTGACTACATAAAATAATTTTGAAGTATAACTGATAAACAACAGAGTCACATTACCTCAGCAGAAAATTCCATATGTAGTATTTCTCGAAGCTGAAGTGGATTCATGCTATGCATCCAACGCTGAACCTCATTCCAGTCAAGAGTAACAACTTGACAAAGCATCTTCTCCTCTGCAGAGAATTAGATTGATTTGTTGGATAAATATATAATCAACAATTCTGTACTCTTCATTCTTATTTCAACAATATCATCATCTTAACAGTTTGAAGAGAATTGAATACTCAATACATTTTAAACCTATCACTGATATCAATTGGTTATAATTCTAGCAGAAAAGTATCCATTATACAACAAAAACACATACGCAAAAGTACATATAACACACACATTAACTTTGACTTTTGAAAAATATTTCCATTAGCTTATCTATGGTTATATGATCCCTACCAATAAAAATATATCCAAAATATTTTTTAATATCTATGCTGACAGTCGGTTAAAAGTAAGAGTAATTTTAAGGCAAAAATTTTTCCAAGTATCCAAGTTCCTATCTCAATATTGATATAGCTTAACATATACTGGAAATGTCTTTCTTCCTCAATCCTTTTTCTATAACATACATGCTAATACAGCGAAGTGTTAATGGGCATAAAATGGCATAAAGAAATTAAAATACTTCTGAAATGTTTGCTACTGAAGCCAGCAAAACTGTTACCTTATTCATTTGGTCACAGAAAGATTGTCAAATGAAATGCAGTTTTAAAGAATACAATGCCATAGTAGAGTCACATTGATTTTTAGAATAAATACAAAGCTCATTTCTTAAGCTTAACATTTCATCTGTTTGTTCTGTTCAGTCTATTCTTATGAATATTATATTCTGAACTCACCATCAGTCTTAGATGTCTCCCTCTTATACTCAATCCTGAAACGGAAAGCTTCCAGAATTGATGCCACAATGATAGTTAATACAATCATAGTGGCTAAGTAGAACAGCATGAAGTATATTCTACTCCACTCTGACTTGGTAACTGCAACATACCCTTCCATTATAACAAACCAGTTATTGACAACTGTTAGCTCAAACAGAGTTACAGCACTTGATGCAAGGTCACCAAAATTATTCAGATGATAATAGCCAAGGGCTGGACCAACACCTGTAGATGCATTCACATCCACAATTCCAGAGCCATCATCCGTTCGGTAATAATCAGCTACAGTAGAATTCCTAAGGATCATGAGAAATCATTAAAATCAAACTATATAGTCACCTTTGCAAAATTTGAACTTACAAATTTATTCTTAAAATCTATATTAAAAACAAAAAAAATCCTATGCAGAGGTCATCTATGTGGAAGAAAAATAGTCCCCCTAATAATATCATTAACCTTTGAATGACAAATATTTGTAGGCTTTCTTGCCTTTTTAATTTGAATTCATTATCTCTCTTAAAATATATCAAAACCTGAATGTGTGTTTACAAATAATGAAACTGACAACATACTGTAAAGCCAAGTTAAGACTCATTTCAAGAATTTGAGTGAAAACCTTATTTAAGCAGGATAGCATTATTATTTGGATATCACAAATTTCTATTTCATTTACATCAGAAAACAAAAGGGAAAAGTTTCAGCTCTTTGATTTTTAAATATGTGCTTTACATCTTAAAATCGAAAAGGAATCTATTCATTTTGCTTTATTTGCCATAGATGTAGACATATAGAGTCCTTGAACAATTTTTGTATAATACTGGTAGCCTTCTTGACATATATTTTTTTAAACTGGTCTGCTTCCTTGGCAAAGAGAGAGCATCATCCTTTATTACTTCATTATTGTCCCTTTTCACTCTATGATAAAGAAATTTTTACCAGACTGAAAATTATGGCTAAAATTTTTTAACAGCAGTGAGTGGTAACACAGCATGATCTCTCCAAGACTATGCTCAACAATAATAATCCTCCATCACTCATATTTATTCAATATGTTTACAACTTGCATTTGCAACAATTTGCAATTGCAGATTGCAACAAAAGGAATAGCAAACTTTTAATTCTACATTCTGCTTTGGAGTGAGAGAGATGAGAAAGACCTCACTCTATCTCAGAACTAGCATTAGTTTTGACAGTGGGATGAACACTGGTCTGTTTTGCAATATCTTCATTTTCTGCTCACAAAATGAACATTCCAAATAAAAGAGTCAAAAGAAACTTCCATGGAGAAAAGGCAGAAGGAGACAGGAGAGGGTGGCAACACAAATGATATAAGAAATTTTGGTCCATCTCATGAGGCAGCTCATTGGCTATAGCAGATTGTAGTGCACCAGGGGATCAAAAAACTATGCACTATAAGTAGGTAGAAGAGCATCTTGACCAATATTTTTACAATGTGATTTGTGTGGTAGGGACTGGGAGCAAAGAGCACATTAAGCAGGATAGCATCTTCAGCAGGAGTGTCTCAAATGGGTTTCACTGTATATTACTAAGCACAAAAAAGTATAACAACAGGTAGTTACAAACATGGACAGAGCCGATATGAATAAAAAACGTTGATAAAATCTATCAATGCTACTCAATCAAGGTACCCATTATATCTTAAATATTGCAAAGGTTAATATCATTGCTTTTTTCTCAAGCCCTACATAATGGTAAAGAATATCCATATCACCATATGCTAGGAAAGTACATCTCTTCTTTCTGAAAGTTTTTACCCTGTTTTTCAATCTGTAAATGCATGTTATGACATGCAAATGAAAAAAAACCTGATTTTTATGAAAGCAATATAATCACAACCCTGTTTAATCATTTGTGATGGCTGGAAGACACGTTGCTGAATCTTTGTAGCCTTTGATCATTTCAGAAAAATTTTGTCGAAAGGGCTCTTAATAGGGAACAAGTATCTCCAGTTAATCTTGAAAAGCAATCTATATAGATCTTTAAAAATTTGTTTAAATAAAAGTCATTAATCCTACTGAGGAGTGAATAGATAAATTTGCTTACATTACTACACCAGTAACCATGACCTTACACCTCGCTTTATAAGATAACTTTACTGGTAAGATACAAAATATTTCAGACACTAAAAATGTTAAGTTTTTTCCAAAGGAGCAAACTCAGACTTCTACTTTTTCCATCAAATGACACTGAAAGATAGATTGTAGCCATAATGAATCAAAACTTTGTAACCCCTTGTAGGAGTCCTGTAAGTTTTTGTCCCAGGAATCTCATTTTAAATGGTTAGAATCCTCAATTAGAAAAGTGATACAAATTTCTTCATAGACTTCACTGAGTGACTGAGTGAATTTAACTGAGTGAATCTGCATTTAAAATTGAACATTCAGAAAGAAGAATAAGTTCATAGACAGTGGCATACTCACTTGCAGCAATTTTTCATGTCATATCCAGAGAATATCTCCATTCCAACAACAGCAAAGAAGTAGTAAAGGATGGAAAGAACGAGGACAGCAGAACCCATATGAGGTATCAGAAGTAAGAGGGTTCCAAACACATCACGATAACGCTTTTTTAAACGAAAGAGTCGCAGCATGCGCAAGGGACGGAGCACAACTACTGCTGT
The DNA here is from genome assembly GCA_036926295.1 of Pachydiplax longipennis. NCBI lineage: Eukaryota > Metazoa > Arthropoda > Insecta > Odonata > Libellulidae > Pachydiplax > Pachydiplax longipennis. The sequence goes on from JAVFKF010000012.1 coordinate 19,086,524, forward strand.
CAAAGAAGGATCTGCAGCACGTGCAATGAGACCTAAAAGGCAGGCTAGAGTCACTCCAAAGTCCCAGGCATTCCATCCAGAGGAAAAATATTTCCTGACTCCCAAAGCAAGCACACGAATTATGGCCTCCACTGAAAAAACTGAACCACAAAAAAATGAATGCTCCCTTCATCACATGAAAATCTAAAACCAGCTTAGACTACTAATAGTAAAATAAATATCTATAAAGGTTTTACTTTCAATAATGATAATTATTTAAGACAAAAATAGCAATATGAGATTAAACAATGCTGAAAGTATACAAAAAAATCAAAAAGAAATACATACGCCCAATGAAGAAGAGAGTATCCCAAGATGCACTGACTTCAACTGCTGATTCCTCTAGATTTCCAGAAGAGAGAGCAATTCTCGCTGTCATTGCCAGTCCATTTCCAAATATCAGGAAATCTTTCATGATGCATTTAAATATGAAAAATAGAAAAATTATAGATTCAAAAATGTCAATAGGATACACCATAAACAAAAAATAATTAGAGAAACCAAGTACACAAAGGATTACATGGATTTATAAAAGAGAGTATTTCACATGCTAAAAGAAAGTATTCATGGGGAAAAAATCATATAAATTAAAGAATTTAAAATTTCAAAGGTGTGTGAAAGATCATCAAAACCTTTCAAAATGAAAGAATATAATAATTCATGTGATACTGATTGAAATATATTTGGACGTGGCAGCCATAAAGTTCATAGAATCACAAGTAACAAATACATTAAGTAAGAAAATTTTTATTTCTAGATATGCACACATTATCGTTTATACAGGATTAAGAAAGAATGAAAAATTAATTCAAGCAACTTGCACTAGCATCTGTTTCCCTGGTTTTTCTCAAAGTATCAGATAAGCAACGGTAGCATGGCTCATGGAGATTTTCTTTAACCAACCATTATCTTAACAAAGAAAGTTTCAAAGGCAGAAGATATAGATAAGATCAAGTAAAGTGATAATGAGGGTGTTCTGGAAGTAGTGTGATGTCAATGATCAATGTCCATTATGACCAAACAATAACAAGACAGTATCCACAAAACATGATAACAAAGTTTTGGGAGGTCATCAGGAATGTGCTCTATAGAATGCTCTAGAGCACCAAGACAATTCATTCACTCATGAACATTCAAGAAATGAGAAAATAGCACATTTGGCTACCATCTTTAAACTCATATGCCTTATTACCTCAATCAAGTACCTTACTACTCCTCCTAACATAAAAAAACTGTCTATGACAATTTCTCAATAAAATATTGTAATTGTTGAATAGATAGCTCAGAAACTATAGGAGGTTCTGCAATAATGATTTTTATCAGCTGGTCCATTGCCCATAGAAATATGTGGCTGAAGGGGGAGGATATACCCAAAGGGATTGACATTCACAACAAAATTCATCACTGAGTCTCTGCCCCTGGGTGATTCTACCAAATCTCTGACTGATGTTGCAATTTTATAACTCTATTAATAATCCCCATTGATGGTTTGATTTTAGCATCAGCTTTAATGTAATTCACCACTTATGAGTAATAGCAAGTGGTAAATATTCATTGCTTAAGATATTACATTAGATAATTCTGCTGTAAAGAAAGAGTCAATAATATACTCACAGACAATCAGCTCAAAATATTGCCATTCAACAATTGCACGAGCAACCCTTCTCACAAACATAATACTTCTTCTCATAAATGGATGAGCAACAGGATTGAAATGGAAAGTTTCTTCAGAGTCAGGTGAAGGTGCAGGCTCCCATTCAAGCTGCAAACACTCGTAAATATGACAAAATTCATCGAGTCTAAGATGAGCCTGATCTGCTCCATCACATAACAGAGCCTTGTAAGTTAATAAAACATCTCTGATGCCTGAAAATAACCAGATGCACTACAATTACTACAAAAAAACACTGAGTGAAATTTTAATCGCTGCAAAATTTATGAGGTAAGTAATTAATATGGATCTTATTCAGCAAGTTCTTTGTTTTACAACTAATCAACAAATGAGCACTGTATCCTCTAAATAGTTATTTTGAGAAATCATAGACAGCCTAGATGTTTTCACCATTCATTGCTCAACAAAATTCTGAAACTGGCATGATCTTACACTTGCACAAGTTTCCACAAAAGATAATGAGGAACCTGATGCAAGGAGGAAAATTTTCAAATTACTGAGATATATCAGTCAAAGTTGGCATGATGCTATGAATCATAAGTGATAAAAGAAAAAAACCTATCAAAAACTTTGAAAATTTTTTGCACAGTGGTTCCTGTATTTTATAATGGGAAAACAAAATCAGCAGTGTAAAAACATTCGCCAACTCTTACTGCAGAGGCCTATAGAATAATTGAATGTTTTTCTTATAAGTATTGTTACAGATGACAAAATTTGGTCTGTCAGACTTTTATCTTTTTGATGCTATTGATGAAGGCCTTAGAAAAAATATTTCAAGACTATTCAATACCAGCAAGAGACCATGCTGAATGGTGTCAGAATATATTTCTACCACACACCTACATAAAAATTGCAGGTATTAGGTGAAATCTTTACATTGAACTGGAGATTATTTGAAAAGTAAGAACACCTTCTGAATTAATCTTAGATAAAATAATATTATTTTTACATGATATTGTGTCTCTTTAAGCATCTTGATCATGACTTTAATTGCAAACCTCATAATACCCTACTTCAGAGAAATTCTTAGAGTTGTACTCCTTTTTTAATGAAAAAGATACTAACTTTTCTTAGGAGAATAAAAATGCATTAAGCCACAGAAGTGCACAAAGGGAAGCAGACGATTTCCTGAGGAATGTCTTGAAGTCAATAGGCTGAAAGCATGTACACATGCATGCCTCTTATGTAGCCACAGCTTCCTGAATTTTTCTCGTTCAATGGAAGTGAATGTATCGTAAACAACTGCCAACAACTGAAAAAGCACATGGAAAAAATCAAACAGGTTAAGCAAGCACTCACAAGAATTTAAGGCAAATATAGTAAGCAAACATACATACCAAATTCATCAAAAGATATATCATTATACATATGTATGAAATGAAAAATAGGCAAAACCACTTGGATTTTGAATAGGAAGGCATCATGACATCAGGAAAGCTGTAAAATAATGAGTAAGTGTCAATTAAATAATACAATATTTAACAGGGAATATAATCATGATATATTGGCGATAACCTAAGTTAATGCTATTTTAATAATAATACTAACATAAATTTACTTAGCATAAGGATATTTCTTAATACAAGAGATTAAACATTGTAACCACATATAATGAACCATATGAAAAAAACCTTAGGAAAGAAAAGGTAGAGTACAATAGTATTAATAATATAAGAAAATTAGCGTATCATACAATCTTATACTTACATGAAAAGACAAAAGAAAACACATACATTCCCCCTTTACATATTCAAAGGATACAATTTGTAAACAGAGTAATTGAAATCTCATTTTCAAATATTCAGTCTTTCAGTTTTCTTTGAAATATCTTCAGGCCATGAATCTTTTACTTATGCTGGGAATGAATTGTAAAGTATTGTTCCTCAATACTAAGGAGGACATTTGTGTGATTATTGATAAACAAATAGAATATTAAAATCAATTTTTCCTCTTGTGTTTTAGGAAACATTTGAAGGGCAATAACAAGCTATCTTAAATTTACCGTGAACTTAACGTAAAAAAGCTTGGATGGAGCAGTAAACAAACAATACTGTGCTGTGTAATTCCAAAAATTCAAATCTACATGCTTTCAGACTGTACATAGAGTAAGGCAAGGTAATTTTTCTCTCTCATAAAGATGTGACATATGATATTGGTAAATTTGTAACAAGTCAAGCAAATGAGTAATTGATGAAACTAAAAATAAAGAAAATGATAATTTAAAAATAATGATTAAATATCACAGAGCATAAATATTTGCTCTAATTAAATGTGCCAAATTAAATTTTATTATGAATAAAATACTTACTTTGCTGTAGTGAGGAGAACATAGAGGCTAACAAAACTATCCAAGAGAGTCCTGAAATATGGATCTGTTCCACTTTCACCAAATAAATAGTACCCCAAGAGAGAGTATAATAGGAGGAAAAAGAATACCAAGCCTAGCATATCACAAACAGGAGGCATTGACTGCAACATCTACAAAATGAATTTGAAATGAATGCAATTACTAAGAGAACATTGGGAACTTAGTACATGAAATTCACCATGAATCAATACAATCCACTAATGGATGGGATATAAAACTACAGCAATGACTGTTGCCAACATTTTCAAGCAGAATTATCTTTCATAGTATCGACTTCATACAGAGCAAGACAAATAAATACACAAGTAAGAAACATTAGCTAATGGAAAAAATTAACTGGAAGTGTCACAACTTATACAAACTTATTAGATTTTTGCTTCAAATTTAAAGGCAAATAATTTATAATCAGACAAGATAACTTTCTTAATTGCTACTACTTAATTTATCAATCAAACAGATACTATCATACACTCTGATCTTATTGAATCTTTGTATTCTAATATAATGTAAAGCAATTTGGTGTAAATTATCCCATGAATATACCTCCTTAAGATTAGTCAACTGAAAATACATTATGAAATTTCAGCCCTTGGATTATGAATGTAACACTACACAAACTAGAAAAAGAAAATAAATCAAACCTGTCTAATAAAGCGACGAACACCACCAAAATGGAAATTATCAATCAGAAATATGGGTCGTAAAGATCTAGTCACTCGAAAATGGGAAGACTGGCGAATTAAAACAACAACAGCCTCCAACACCATGATAGCCAATGTCATACCCTGTAAGTAATTCCACAGAGACCATATTAATTCAAAGTTTTCAGCAAAATTTAAAATTACATGTGCTTACTAGTATTTAGATATCTTCTCTGTTTTAAAAGTCTATCGACATTTCAAAATTAAATGAGTAAGATTTTAACAAGAACCTTAAAGCAGTCATTAATTGAATGATAAACATGCAACTCTCAGGTGACAATTATAGTGTCTTATATTTTTAACTACACACAGTAAGTTATGGTAAAAGTCAACAGCAAGAGAAACTGATGTCACAAAGCCAATTCAAAATATCTATCTCATTTTCATTTCTCTCTTTGACAATGATTAAAACAGAAATCTTCATTTCAATAATAAAAGGATGCAACCTAAACATTTTTCCTGAATTTCATGCAGGAATTCAGCAAAGTTAAATTACATGTAAAAACTCTTCCTAAAAACAATAACAAGTGGTAAGCCTTTTAGCCTCACAAAACGAAAATATTAAAATATTGGTTTAAGTTGGTTCATTAATGAATAAAATTCTCATGAGGAGAATCACTTAAAAAGAAATTAATAACTATCCTTAAGGAAACATACCTTTATTAACGTTCGTTTGTGCACGAAGAATGCCTTCCAACCCAACCATCTTATCTTCATTAATAATTCAATGCCCACAATAGTAAGTGCTATCAGTTCTATTGATCCATGGACACCTATTGGAAGCTTAATCGAAGAGAAGGTATGATAATGAAGCCATCAAAATTAGTCTATAGCTCATGTAGCTTAAAAATTACATGTAAATAAACAATATTTTCACGAAAATGGAGCAATTTTTGGCTACGGTGATTCCCATTCTCTTATATAAGTCTAATGTGGTTAATATTAAATAGCGACCACGGTTTACCTTAAGATCAGTATGATAGGTATTATAACTTCCGATTGCAATGCTGAGCAAGTCAATTTCATCCAATGATACCACTGAGTAAATCTATCGCTAAGAAAATCTAACTCGGTCTATTACTTAGAAATTTTCCATGGAAATAAAAGGAAAAAATAAAGATTGAGTAACCTACCTGAAACAAAGGAATCGCTGGTGGTTCAACAAACCCTAAGGCCAACAATACGAGGGATGCCATCATATCCAAACCATAATACCAGGGACTGTGTACTATTAAATATGCTGGCAGCGACTGCCGATTTTTGGGATGTGAATCGAATTTCTCATTATTTTTTCCCTCCTGTAAGAGTATCATCATTACAAGTATAGCATCCTCCAGGTTAACACATTAATAACTCTTATTAGGGAATGAATACCTCCAAATATATGGCTGCTTCATGGTAAATCATCTTCCATTCCGATGCATCGTAATTCGCCCTTATTTCACTAGCAGTTAGCATTTCTACGCCGTTTGAGTCCAAAACTCCTTGGGTTGCCGAAAGTCTTCCGGCTTCATTAGACGCATTTTGAGCGTTATCTAAAAATTACGTATTTATCATTTAATTTTTCTAACAATCTAGGGACTGGAAAATTTTTAGAAATAATAGTGATCATTCTTGGTATTATTTCACTAATCAAGAGAGGAAAAATTGATGAAACTGACAGGTATAGAAGGATTATTGAATAAATTTAACAAATAGTTAATTTCCAAAAAAGGATTGTGAAAAGTTGTATCTACTGGACAAGAGATGACAAGAAGTTTATTTACCATTAGTAAATCTCGAATAACCATCGCTACCTTGACCAAGCCTTCCGGAGGCGGCCATAAGCAAAATAACCCGTGAGCCCCGTGAGTGAAGAAATGACAATCGAAAACTGTAATACAGAAAGTAAACTGTAGGGGGAACTTCCATTCTATTCCGGAAAAGGTAAGACACGTTATGCTGTCGCAGAGCTGTAGAATCTATTGAGTATTTCCCGTAAATTTGATCCATCCAACATTTTGAGAATTAATAACCTTAAGTAGGCTGCATTATGTTTACTCTGCTATATATATTTCGTGATTATTTCCTCCCGGAGTTATAAAATAATGTTACATATTACCGGTCGTGGATGCATGCGTGGATGTTAAGTCACGATATTTTATCTTTTGTAAGTAGAGAGCATTGGTGAAAATATTATAAATTGTTTTTCAGATGGCGGACACTAAGGCAAAAGATGCTCCTGCCAAAGGGAAAGAAGCTGCAGCCAAGATGGGTCAGCGTGAGCAACTTGCTGCTCGTGAGAAACTGAAACGCGGAAAGCCTCGTAATTATAACCTTGGAAATGGCGTGTACAGGTTTAGCCGAACCAGAATGTATCATAAGAAAGCCATCTACAAGTTCATTGGCAAGAAAACCCCGAAGACGGTACGTTAACTCCATGTTTGTGTCGAAGATCTTTGTGCTGAAATGAGATTAATTTCTCCTCATCTTTCCATTAGATAAAGCCAAAGAAGGCAGCGTTTAAGGAGAAACCAATCGGTGGAGAAAAGAACGGAGGTACAAGAAAAGTTTTGATCAAGAAGAGGAAGAATTACTATCCAACTGCTGACAGGTAAGACATGCTAGCTTTACTACCAGTCTTGTTTTCCGGCGACTTGTTAAAGTTATTCTTTGGCAAGTCGTTTAGAGCGGTTTTTTTATTCAATACTAAAGCATTCTTAATTTTTTGTGGTAATATTTGACAAATTTCGAATTCCTAACTGTTGGATGTGGGCTAGTGTTAGTTATTCCAACGATCTTTAAGTAGAGATGTCTAAAGGGTTTATACTTACAATGTAATTTGGTAATTAAACGTTTTTCTTAACATTATTTACATTTGTTGCTGGAAAATCAAAGATGTGTACTTTTCAGATTGTTTTACCTAGGTGGATCTTTAACTTTCATTGAAATTTGTACGTAATGGGAAAGAATATACTTATTTAGTTAGCTCTGGGACCTTATTTAGCATTTCATCTTACTGCATGTTGTTGATGGCGTCAATGAATTGTGTTTACAGGATTAGGAAGCGTCCCAGCAAAAAACTCTTTTCTCAACACAAGCACAAGCTGAGGAAGTCTATCACTCCTGGAAGAGTTTGCATCGTGCTCGCTGGCCCACACAAGGGCAAAAGGGTTGTCTTTCTCAAGCAGCTTAAGAGTGGATTGCTTCTCGTCACCGGTAAGGAATTTCTTGTTAAATTTTCAAGTTATAGTCTCTGAATTAATGGACGTCTAATGCTTCAATCCATATGTTGGAATTTCTGCAAAAGTTGAACATTATCATACTTCGGTTATCTTAGATTGGACTTACTCATTCAATGCTGTTTCGTTTGAAAAATCTCGTAAAAGCTCTTTTCGCATGCCTAGCAAGTAGAAATGTGTTCATAAGATGGAGAGAAAATCTGCAAACCTGCTATTATACGAGTTGAAACTTAAATCCTCTTTTTTCCTTTTTGATCTTTACAGGCCCATTCAAGGTTAATGCATGTCCCCTACGTAGGATAAACCAAATCCATGTCATCGCTACTAGCACTGTTTTGCCGAAGGTTGACAGTGTTAAGATCCCAGAGCATATTAACGATGATTACTTCAAGAGAATCCGTCAGAAGCGGGCAAAGAAGGAAGAGGGGGATATATTTAGCACGAAAAAGGAGGTAATTAACTTGTGATTCTTAATAGATTTATTATTTTAATCAGGTTGTCTATGTTAAGTATGAGGAAGTTTGCCCTCTTGGCAAGGTTCTTTTAGTATTCCTAGAAACTCCAAAAATAAACTTCTACTAACATCAAGATTATTCCCTGAGGAAAGTGAACCTCAAATCTTGTTAACATTTTATGCAGCGTCTATACATAATTAGATTGTTTCATTTATTAGATCCTTGATACTTTGAGCTATTATCAGGCATATTGTTGTTTTTCAGGCCTACAAGCCATCTGACCAGAGAAAGCAAGACCAAGTTGCAGTAGACAAACAGATCTTGTCTATCATCAGAACCCATCCTGAGAAGAAGATGCTGTTTTCTTATCTTGGATCTATGTTTGGGCTGCGTTCTGGCCACTATCCTCATAAATTAAAATTTTAGGGACTCTGATGGTGTATATGGTTTATTGAAATAAAACTTGGCTTGGTCATTGAACTGATTAAGTCTGGTAAATTAATGTTATTTCTTATTCATAAACCCTTTGCTAGCATGTGGAGTTGTGACTATGATTCAGGCCTTTTTTGAACTTTGAGTGAGTCGCAGTATTGTATAATATCTGGAAGAGTTTTAATTCTTGAATCAACAGGTACTGACATTTATTTAGATGATGTTCTTAATCACACCTGACTGGTCATTATTGCTATGTGGCTGTGTAATTACGCATCCTTTTGAATTAGTTCTTAGTGTAAAGATTTGTATAAAATTGCATATGAGATCAGGTCATTAGTAAAGATTAATTTTACTGTAGAAAACCTTCATGATTATGGAGAAGAATGGTTTACTCATTTTATCTGAGTATTAACTACTTTTTAACATTTAATGCAAATATTGGAATTAGATATTTTTAGTTTTTGCCTAATGTAACTTGTAATATGAAGTTGGAAGAGTGAATTATTGCTGTACAGTTGAAATGAAATTTTACAATCTGAGAGAGCTCCAATATTGAAGAGATCTTTTAAGCAATTGATACAGACTACATATCTTACAGGATAAGACATGATCGAAGAGTAAATATAAACAACAGACAGGATGGATTTGATTTTTATGAAGGAGCTCTAAAAAATAAAGATCTGAAGGCAATTAGGTTAAATGACTAGATGTGTTTTCCAGCAAAATAGCAATATTCTTTCCATTATTGGTTGATGCTCATATGTCAATTTTCATTGTTTGATATAAGAAAATGTTCCCTATCGATGTAGCAACGTATTTATAACTAATTCATACCAATTTCTCCTACATTATGAAATACCATATCTACAAATACAATTCACTCAGAAGTATGAAATGAATACAAATCAAAAATTATAAGTCGGTGAAAGCTTAAGTTTTTTCCAACCCGGTTTATCTAGAATTTTTAAATTACAGAAAATGGGAGATATTGCATAAGCTTCACATCATAGAGGTATAATTTTATAATGTTTAGGTACACAAGATTTACAAAAAGTAATCTAAAAATTCTTTTCTCATTTTCTTTAATTAAATTTTAAATTATCTCTACTGTTTGGAAAAAACTTACATCGGCAGTACTAAAAATAGAGTTCTCTAAAACTCCTTAGGAAAAAGCAGATATTAGAGGGGTAAAATAACTTATTGGCTTGAGGTAGGTGTTGTACACTTCTTCAAGCATCTCTTTTCATCGTATTTTCTCCATAAAGAATATTGAAAACTAATCACTGGTTAAATAAACAGGCAATGAAGAGTTTGATGGAGCGTCTGGTTGAACTCTTCTTAATATTAACTATGATTTTTATGAAACAAATTTTTTATCGAATAAGCTTATCGCTCTGTCATAAAATCGTCTTGGTAACTAAGCTACCGGATTTTACTAATGAGGAAATTGGTATATGAAAGAACTACAGGAGATTTAGCTGATGCGACTGAAAATTCATGGTGCCGTTTAATATCTGTTTAATCTGAAGGAAAGGTTAAGATGAAAAATCAGATTCTGCTATTACTATAGTTTCGAAATAATGAAGTATCAAGTGCAGACGTATCTTATTGATGAAGCTTCTTGCAGTTAGGCAGTGTTGCACAAGTTTTCCAGAGAGTTTAAACCGTTAAATTAAGTTTTCAGCGTGTTAGTGTAATATTCTACGAAATAAACCGCAATCAATGAGTGATCAATAATCTTCTTTGGTAACTTAGTCGATTCTTTGCGATCAACAAGGCTCCTAAGCAACCGCGATCTGCATTTTTCATCTAGAAATTTTACAGCAGTTCTCGTGTTGATGATTATGAACCTCGGTCATAATGAATTTTATACCGTGTTTCGAGCATTTAGCGATGCACAGTTGGCAAGTTCTTTACAAGAGAAAAACAAGAAGATCTAATGTATCCATGGAGGATTTCTCATTTTACCATCTTTAGTTTGCGTTAAAGATAGCGTTTATAGCACAACTTCTTTCGTTGTAAAAATTTAACAAATATTGACTCAGAAAGCACAAATGAATATGTATATTCTCAAACATTAAATTTGTGGTCTCTTGGCTCTGAAAGGAAACTAGCGCAATCGTATAGATTGTCTTCGGTAACTTTTTAATTCAATATTTAAGTTAATATCTGAAAGCTTAAAATGGCCAAATCAAATGCTGATTCTTCAAACTTAAAGTTTAAAACTTCCGGACGCAATAGCCCGAGTCGTGCGAGCAAAAGAGCTACACATCAGATTAAACAAGACACGACAGAGAGACAAACCGCAGATATACCACTAAAAGATTTCTTGGACTTTCTCCGCACTGCTTACCAAGTCAATCAAGCGATTGAAGGAGTACCTCAATCTCTGAACCATAGTGTCGTCGTAAACTGGAAGGAGCTCACGTGTAACAACTCTTTCAGTCAGATGTTTATTTCTCACGATCACTACGATAAACTAAATTCCAAAAAGGACCAAGATTTTCCAAAATCTTCAACAGAGAGTTCCCAAGAAGTGGAAAAGATTTTGAAGCTCAAACTGAATGAAGTGCTCAATGAAGGATTACTTGATTCAATGATACCATACATGCTGCCAAAATCTTCAAGTCAACCTATAATTAAGAAACCTCTGTCATGTACAGAGACCTCCAAGTCTCAACCAGATAAAGTTCCAAAGCCAGTAAAAGAAGCTCAGCAAATAAATACTAGTAAAGATAAATGTGCAGTGAGGAGAAAATCTAGTACAACCATTGACAATACTAAACACCTAAAAGGAGAGTTAGTAAATTTTTATTTAATGAAAACTCAGTCTTAGAAATCATGATTTGATATTTTTATTTTGATGTGTCTCATGTTTCAGAGTGGAAGTAGAAATTCATGTCTGTGATGAAGTGAGGAACCTGAAAAAGAAATTCAAATGCCCTCAAAAGTTATTGGTGTCCAAGATGGGCTATTTTGCCGAAGTAACCTCAGGTTGGATAGTTATGGGTTTTTTCTACATCTTTATCTTACAGCTAAGACAAGCTTTAATAAATTATTTTAATATCTCTTTAGGCCAAAAATTGGAAGATATGGATATTTCAGTTCATTGTGATCTAAACATATTTGAATGGTTAATGAAATGGGTAAGGAAAGATTCTTTGCCAGAAGAAAATTGGCCACAGCTTGGTAAGATACTTATCTGAGAGGGAATGAATGTTGAGTCCAGTATGTAGTAAATTCATCAATAGAAAATTTGAATTATAAACATCTTCTTGATATTCCATAAATTGATGACGAGGCTGCTTATAAGAAAATATTTTGTTTAATTAACAGTCCTGAATACCTTTCAGATGCTGGAAATGTTGTTTCAATTTTGGTCTCTGCATCATTTTTACAAATGCATCCCTTGGAAAATGATTGTTTGACCTTTCTACACAAGAATTCCAATGAAATACTGAAAACTTCTTCAAATCTCTCTTGTCTCAATGATAGCATTCTGACCAAGTAAGCTATATCCTCATAAGTTTTCATGATGAAATTCTCATATTATTTTAGGCTGCTCATTTATAGTTTTTAGAAATTCTCTGAGTTTGTTTTGTTAATTTAATATTTCCTCATTCTCTTCTATAGACTAGCAAAACTGTTTTCTAACTCGGATGTGGAGAATCTCATTGATAAGAAGGATAAAATTCAATCACGCCTGTATTGTAAATTGATTGCCTCTCTAGTGGACAGCAAACCTGACTTTAGCAAGGGGCACTTCTTTAAGCTTTCTTCACTCTTTAGATGCTCTAAATGTGATCAGCTGATAATGAAAGAAGTTCAAAATAAAATTCCATGTTTACCTCAAAATATGAAGATGGACAGGATGGGCAATGTTCATTTTTCCCACACAAGGTATTTCTTGAAGCTTTCATTAGACCTATTAACTAACAAGTTCAATTGTAATAATGCCTTACATGAAAAAAATCCAGGTAGGAATGCTTAATTCAAATTTGGAATTCCTTCAAAAAATTATGGCTATAAGTGAATCATTCCATCGCCATTACACTAATTGCTGCTATTTGGTAAAATTAATCACATTTGAAGTAATTAGACATGTGTAATTTCTAAATGAATTTTGATTTTGTTTTTAGAATGAAAAATTATGATTTCCTCATTTTTCACATTTCCACAGATAACAAACTACTGGGAGGGAAAACCCCTTTTGAATTTAAAATCTACCTAGAGCACTGCATGAAATTTAAATTCTGTATCAAAAGTGAATTTCTATTGTTAATATAAGAATAACCTCACAAGTTAGTTAGGATTTCATTTCTACTTTACTTACTAAAAAATATCTCATCATGAGGAATTCAGTAAAATGTTTTCATCTTTTTGAGTTGGTGTTAATCAATAAATGAATCTTAAATAATAATATATGAATCTGACAAAAGTAATACATGAATCTGATATTAAATGATGTTTTAAGAGAAAGAATGTTACATCAAAAATACTAAATCAACAATCAAAACAAAATTGGTTGATGAAAAATGATGTGAATGTGATATGAATGAGTTGATGGATGAGAGTGAAATCTGAGAGCTGTACATTATAAAATTAAAAATAGTAATTTATATCCTCTTAACGTATTTTCAATAGAAATCAGATATTTTAATGTTTTCATTCATTTTCTTATATAGTCATTGCTTACAGCATGGTTATGTCATAAAATGGATGAGGGTTCACCAGCCTCATACCTGGGTATTGCTGAAGTTAAAAATGAACTACTATTAAGTATTGACCATAATTCCTTTCATGCTATAGAGATCCACTATGGGACTTGAATGATCATATTAGAAGTTTGAGAGCAGAATTGGAATCTTGGAGACTTGTCTATTGGCATCTATGGGGAGAGAGCCACATACTAAGCTGTACCCTCTGTCATTTTCCTTTTCCCCTTTTACAAACTCCCTTCTGTGCTCACCATTTGGAGACTCCTCTATTTCTTTCTGTTGGAGGAAGGGCACCCAGGGGAATTACGTTACCAGTTGGTCACTATCCTTGTTGTGGAGCACGAGCTTTTCGCTATGAGCCTTTACCCTCAAGATTTGTAAGTGGATTTCCACATATTATTCACCATCTTCAAGTAAAAACATCCAATAAAACAATGCCATGGATCATGATATAGAGAGCTATTTAAATTTTACTTCTTCAGGGATGCCATTATAGTGATCATCAGCCAGAATTATGCTCAAAGAAGGATATGAATATTTGGCAGATATTTTTGAAGCACAGATCTTTGGTTTTAGGGGAAAACCAAACTTCTTCAAGTCCCATTGAAAAAAATTTGGGGATACTGAACAGAAAAGGTAGGTTTGGGAATGATCAAAGAAAATTTGTAAGAAGGCTAATGGATTTATTGTCTCTTTTAGTCCACATTGAAAGTACTCTTAGCAAAATATATGCTTTGCACTATGGTGGTGATAATTTGATAAACAAATGCTTAGCATATAGCTTATTTCCCAAAGGAAATTGATGCTATGAAAATTTTTGAAAATCAGATTATCATTATGGATGAGCCTGATATTAAGGAAAGCTTCGACAATGCATTACTTCACTCATCTAATCTGTGGGCTATAGAAAAGTAATCTCAAACATCACTAGAAATTTAAATGGATTTTAGAATTGTGGTGCAATCATAACTTGAGAGATTATTACCATAAGAATGGTCCACATAGTTCAGTACTTAATCTTGTATGAGCTTAACAACATTTATTTCATCATTATCAGAAACAATTAATGTCTAATTAAGGCTGTCCTATAGCCGAGCAACATGTAAAGCTTGGTTCTCCAGCTCAATTCCCAGTGGAAGTCCATAAGTCCAAAATTACCTCGGCTATTGAAGCACTTTTAACTATGCTACTACTTATGTTTTATTATGAAACCATTGGAGTTGCACAAAGTTCATACTCAAATATGCTTGTTAGAGACAAATTCAGACCCATCTTAACAGCAATATGGATACTTGGTTAAATTAAAATGCTAGGGCCTCAACAAAAGTTGTTGCCAAAAATAAGTAAATGTAAAAAATGGTTTACAATTTGAAGAAAAAGAAATATAATTTCAGATCTAATTTTATTTAAATTGATTTAAAAATCAGGTATGTTTATATTTATGATAAGTCACTTTAGATATAAAGATTAGCCCCTATGCTTGAGAGTCCCCCAGGAAAATGTCCAACAGACCAGTCCACATGCATTATGCACTGGAAAAATTGGAAACAGAAGTCTGAAATATTCCTTTTTCTCAGCAGATCAAGCTGCTAGACAGGAGATGGAAATTGCTGGACCTGCTAGGATAATAATGGACCAAAATCAGCCATGGTGGGTTGGTCTTCATCTTGCTCCTGCTCGACCAGCTCATGGCCTCCTCACCTCTATTTGGGACTTGTATCGTCATGCTGATCAGCAAACTCAACAAGGTAGGCTTATAAAATGAATGGATTAGCTTCTACTTCCATGCAGAAAGGATGCTCATTAAGAAGCTAAAACTGATGACAACAAAACCAACCATAATCTCATTTTGACCAGATCTGTCTTAGATTGGCTTCATGGTTCCTATCAGTATTTTTTACCTTATTCCACTTTGAATGAAGAACTCTGATAAAGTGAATGACAGGAGATTCAAATAAGTCAAAGATAAAAGATCAAAAGACTTAAATATAATGACTTGGTGAAAACATACCTAAAGAAGGCAAACTCATTCATAAAATTGGCAAAGAAAATTTCTCCAAATTTGAATGCTTCTTTTCCTGGATCCTAGCCATCAGATTTTGGAATCCATAATGGTAGCTGATAATAATTTTTATTACTTTTCATTTCAGATGACTTTACTAGTCCTTTTCTTCCCTCTAAGTTAAAGAAGGTACTGTGTATCACAATTCTTAGAAACTAATCAAATAAATATGGGGTATTACTGAGTATTAAGTTTTCATTCCCTTAATGGTCCTCCTTGAGTGATTATGGTCAGAACCAAGGCCTTTTTGCTATATCTATTTTCTGGCAGCCTTTTACCTATCATAATATAAGTATCCAAAACAATAATATATAGTAAGAAAGACTTTCGCTTCCACTCTTGCTTCCTGAAGGCTCTTTATAAGGCAATTGGCATCATAATGAGGGACATCCAAAAAGTTTCTATTCATATATTGATCCAGGGTTATCTTCATAATTACAAAACTTCCACTCTTGCATAATTATTGAAAATATGTGAAACAGTTCTTGTAAATGTTATGCTTTTGACCCTTAAAATAGTTTTATCTTGTAGATATATTTACATTGGTATTTAACTCAAGATTGAAAGCATTAAAATGTCTCTCAGACCTACAGACCAAATGGAAAATGTGAAACTTAATCCCCAAGGATGAAAATAACTTCTTACACTTAAGGTAACACCATTTCTAATAACTTTTGTAGTTCACCACAATTATTTCTTACTGAGACTCATCTTTGATATCTCATAAACATAGATTAAAAAAAGATGAAATGGATTTCTTCATATATGAAAAAAAATAAAGATCAAAACCATAGCGAAGGGTAATGGCAATGGGAAACTAAAAAACAAAACCAGTGGTAAAAGAAGGAAAATGAAAAGAAACAAAATCATAATTTCTTTGACCAAACAAAAAAATGAAATTTGGGCAAAGTGAAGCTTTCTCTTTTCTGATGTAGTCAGTGTTTTTATTCTGTTTCTGGTCAACTTTGTTTCATCTGCAGTTCCATCCTCAACCATAACTCCTCAGCTTAAATAGAAGATTTGAGGCATTAATCCTAGTGTCTCTTGTAACTGATGAACATAAACCTAAAATGAACTTTGGAGTTCAGAAGGGGTCATTCGCAGCATCAAATGACTTATGTATGGGTATAAACTGGGCATTCTTTACGTGTCCTCTTCAAGAACTTTTTGAACTTCCAGCATTTATATTAAATCCTGTATTTTTGCAAAAATTGGCTCAATATTACAGATTAAGCAAGGGTGTAGAAAGATAATTTTTCCTTCCAGGGAGCCAGGAGGGAAAGCTCAGTGGAGCAGTATCACGGATAATGCAGCAGAAGAGGCAGGTGTCAGTGGATGAGAACAGCTCCCCAACTCCCTTGAGTAGCAGTAGCACAGGAGACAGCAATAGTGCTTCCAGCAGTGAAGAAAGTAGTGAAGGAGAGGGTGATTGGGAAGGTGGTGGTTGCACAGGAGAAGGAACAGAAGAAGACTGCCACGCAAGGGAGTGGAGTGAAAGAGAGAGTAAAGTGGCCAATAAACGTCCACAGTGTGTTCCATCCGTGGGACGCTGGATTAGTGCAACAACTGGGACCATAAGAAAGACTTTACCATCCAATAATTCTACCTCATCCTTGCCATTTCATCCTAGGTAAGGTGATATAGTGATGACATAGATTTATTTCTTGGAAAGTCAGCTTTTAAGTAACTTTGTCTCTCAAGGTCTTTAAATGTTGAGAGTTCTGACAGATTTCAATGGATGCCTGGTAATTATGCTCTCCATTGAAGCGAAAATTGTTGAATTTTGAAAATTTGTCACAGAAACTGTTAAGAAGTAAATATCATCTAGAAATTTACAACAGGAATTCTGCCTTAAGCAATTAAATGATTTCTGTGATATAAGAAATTCCTCTATAGAACATTCCTTTTGATACTTCTGGAATTAATGAATTCATATTATGTGAATATTTATGAGAGGTCATCCAAAATACATTTTTTAAGGCCTGAAATGGATGAAACCTGAATTACAAAAGACAGAAACTGAAGTAGCTTGGAAAATTACTTTTGTTAACATATCTGGGTAATTTGGATATCAATAAAATATTTGCATATATTTCCTTTCATAGGAAAGCTCGCTGGATGACAAAATTTTCAACCAGAACCAACCAAGACAACCAAAGAGAGCGTGAGGAGAAAGCAATGAGCTGGGCAGTAGACATTCTTACTAGGCGAACAGCCTCAGGAAATCCACTGCAACATAAGCAGAGGACAGTACCATTGGGAGGCATTTATGTTAAGTTAGAACAAGAATGGAGGGAGGCTAATGGACTTAATGTGCAGCAACCAAAGACTTTGCACTTCACAAACAGGCAGAGGGCGAGGATTGGGAGATGAACTGGTTTTGGGTAGCTTTTTAATAAATGATGAAATAAAAAGGGATGCATTTAATAGCAAACAAAGAGTAGTGATTGTTTTTGTCTGATTATTAGAGCTGCTATTCAGAAAATATGTTGTTTCATCGTGTTATATAGAATTCAAACCAATGCTGTATATTTTATAGAAGTGTTAATAATTGATTGCAAAACAAATAATGGATTGAATAGTTAAAAATCATTTATTATATATGTGGTATCTGATTTAGGCCCTAATTTAAAAGTTGTTATAGTTTGCATAATAAATGACTAGTGTGGAAATTATTATTATGTGGCTTGTTGATTTCAGAGTTAATTAAAAATATTTGTTGAAAAAATTGGTAGGACAGAATCACTTTAGCTTATCCAGGCTGAAAATATATTTCAGTTAATGTTTTATGGCAATTCAAATCAGTTTACATTTAGAAAGAACTGACTGTAATTCTAAATCTTGTCTACATAATGAGGAAAACAAGTGAATGCCATAGTAAGAAAATAAATTTATATGTAATGGAAAATTTATAAAATTTCGTTTTAAAGTGGTTGAAGATTGACATAGCCTGTGTTTAACTTAGTGATTTATGGTAGAGCATAATTCTTAACTCTTCCTGCTATCTATTAACTTGATTAACAGCAAGGTACATACAATGAGTACATGGAACAAAAAAACATTAAAAATTAGACCTAACATCCTGTGTGCTAAAATATTTTCTGGGAACACAATATTCACTGATAGTATAAAAGAACATAAATGTCAAAATTCTATCATAAATAATTATTCTATGAACTGATTAACTTCAGCTGTATTCATTGAAACTTAACCCTAATTTCTTTAATGGAATAAATTTTCTATAAAAATGTGTTAATATCTACAACAGAAAATAGTGATTCCAGCAGTTAAAATATTGCCAACTTTATTCAATAAATTGAATTTCTTTGAAGATTTGAAGAGAATAGATTTTTGCAAACTCTGTGTACGAATCAAACTTAAAGTAGAACTTCACACAAAAATTTTCATCTGTTACAAGACTACCATTCTGTAATAAAGTCTTTTTAACTAACAGGTGTTATTTGATTGTATAGATCCAAACTGTCAACATTGTCCTCCCCAATGAGTCCTGGCAGTACTGATAGCTTATATAAATCATAAGCATTATTATACTGATGAAAGATTTAAATAACAATCAAATACAGTCAAACCAGCTTGAAATGAGCTTTTCTCTTGGTCTGTCACATGAAACACACAAAAATATATCACTAAAGATATCTGATAGCCACTTTTGATGTGGATTTTTCCTGCCACCAATTGAACGGTAACCTGCAATCACCTGCTTCATTTCATAGACCAGAAATTGCTTTCATTATCTGTATTGCTGGCTGCCACTCTCCTCTCCTGTCTCCAACAGGGTTCCTTTTCATTCTTGTTCCCATTGACTAATTTTGTTAAAAGAAAATGCAGGTGTTACAAAACAGAGCAATGTTCTTCCCACTGTCAGAGCAGATTCTACTTCCTATAAATCATCCAGCGTCATGAAGACACCATGTAAATGTCATCAATAAACTTAAAGGATTTTGATTTACACAAAAATCTCTCCCATAAAAAATACATGGGTTATACCATACGCTCTATGTGGTGTCTTCATAACGTTGGATGAAGTATAGCTCATCTTTGCCATCAGTCGGGTCTCAGGATAGAAAATTGATTAAAAACTTGCTTGGCTATTTTTTCATAGTAAACTCAAGTTGTAAACATACCGAACAAAAAAAGTAGCAGTGCAAAGTCTGGAAAGCTGTTAAGCATGTACTTGGAGATACAACACCACCTTACTCACCACAGCTATTAAAAAATTTGTTATTCATTGAAAATGACTGGTAAGTGTAGAGTAAAATGTGACCAATATGAAGTAGCTAAGAAAGGCACTCTCTTTGTCTGAAAACCTGACTATTTTTCAAAAATGTGACAAGAAGACATCCAATCTTAAATAGCAATAGTTACCAGATTCTTTTAATATCCTAACTTCAGGTGCAGAAAATTAAGTAAACAAAATATGAACAATTTTCAAGGTATTATTTCAACTAATTTAAAAACTTAAGACCCAAAAAAACCCTATTTCTCCAATACACAAGAAATAAAATGATTTACATGACATCCTGCTTACAACAATGTTTACTGTTGATCTTAAGAAAATTTTACAGTTATGTAAATGAAAAACACTGATAAAGGAATTGATAAGAAATTATGAAGCAAGTTACAAAATGCAATAGTTTACAATGCTACCACAATTCAATTGATTTATTCATGAGATAAATTGAATTAACGGACACCAAAATATATCTACGTCAATTTTGATATCTCAAGTAAGAAAGTTTAACCTAAAACATTTAAGAGCATTAAAAATAATTTATTCAGTTCCAAGGAAAGTAAGATAAATTACCCTGATCCAAGTATATGTTGAAATCAAAACCAAATACCTGGGCACTAGATCCGATCTTTCAAACAATGAAAAATTTCTCCTTTGTTGCCAAAATATAATTAGTTCATATCTGCCATTTTATCCAATCCATGACATCATATTATAAGACAAAGCAGTTTTCATTACTGTGAAACAAAATGACAAGATTAAAGAATTAGGATCATAATAATAAATGCAAGCAGTAACTATTAACTACACTACTATGGTCAAAGAATTATCATTTGACACAAGACGTTATGGTGAAGGAAATAAGATAAGTTCAGTAGAAATGTTATTTGTTAAAAATAGAACAAAACCTATAAGAAGTCAAAATGTGTGATAGAAAGCAAACCATGAGTTAATAAAGATTCATTCTCCAAAAATTGGAGAAGACCACCTTTTCACCAAGGTTCATACAGTGTTAGAATAAATAATCTGTGATCAAGAACTCATGCTTAACACAAGATAGCATTAAATTTATTATGCAAACACAAGAAAGATACCATAAAGTAAATAATAATCCACTCACTGAAAACTTCATATTAAGGAGGCATGCTAGACTGGTGAAAAACTGTAATTCCATCTTTAAAAATATTTCCGGAAATCATAACTTTTAGCATATATACTTGTGTGTGAGCAGCTAAATGAAATCATTCTCACTGTTGTTTTTATAAAAATTTACAGAAAATATTCCATCAAAGAAATTCTGCAATTAGATAATTACTTATGCAAATTAACAAGAGAAGAGGAAATAGACTGTAACCCCCTAGAGTTAACTGCAATATTTGTCAACCAAAATTGTGGTGTTTGCAAGTAATAAAAAATTTATGAAACTTGATTGCAGCTAAAATTCATTTATGAAGATTAAGATGAAACAAAATTATCATTCTTGAAATATTCAACTTAGCAGAATTACTATTTTTTAGTTTCAATACAAAAAATCAAAAGTATGTCAATGTTGTTTCAATATTTTAAAGTCCTACAAATTGCATAAATATAATTTAGCCCAGAACTAATATATAGAAATCTAGGACTAAAGGTAAACATGCATATAATTATGAACACTGATAATATATTTTGCAGTAATAAATATAAAATACTTCAGTTAGTATGAAATATTTTGATTTTATTAAACATTTCCTGATATGAGATGTTGTATATCAGGAGTGAATAAAAAAACTGGTTTTCATGTCTATAAGTATATACACTTAATGTAACAGCCATGAAAAACAATATCAGGCCATTGCAACAGCAATCAAGGTGTGCGTACTGCTGATAACTTGCTCCAACTACATTACTGAGCCGAGAAAATTCACTATTTTCAATATACAGAGTAAAAAACATTACACGTAAATTAGTTAAATAATGCCATGTATTAATACTTAAAATATTCTTATTTCACATATAAAAGTTCAATATTACAAGTAGACAACATGGCATCTTATAAAGAAATATAAGAAACAATATGCACATATATACACAAAATGTACAGCTCAACCTTGTAATATTTAAATTCACAAATATTGAGTCTAAACCATGGAGTCACAAATTCCATGATAGTAATTGGCAGTAAGGTAGTTACTAATATGCTTATGAATTAAAAATAATTTTAAATGGAATAACCAACACACCATCACCCCTGGCAGAAGCCATATTGCTTATTTCTTTGGAATAATTATTCAATAGTTTTCCAAGAATATAAAGACAATCTCCTCACATATCTGGCTGATAAAATTGTTTATAAATAACTCACTCCTCTGATAAAAAATGTTATCTAATTTAAGGAAGAATCACTCAAATATGCAAAATTCAACCAATAAACTGTTAAAATATAATTCCAATAACAAAATATGACACTTTTAAAGGAGGAACTTATGTATATCTCCAGGCCAAAATGCACAACTGTGAGGCAGAAGATTAGTTTAATACGTTAGTTTACCTGGAGACAGGTACCTTTAACACAGATATTAACATTGAATTGGAATCTTGTTGCATGGTTTTATTGAATTGTGTATATGATTTGGATAGAGAATACAATTGTAAATAAAAATAATTTCTCTCATTTATTTGTACTAACACTGCTCCTTTTAGCTCCATCATTAACAATCATAAATTAAGGTCACAATAACAGAGAAATATTACACAAAAATGAGCCAGAACGTTCACTGCTTTGCAAGCTGAGGAACTTCAAAGAGGAAATCCTCAAAAAATATCCTTTCAAATGCATATATAAATCAATAAATAAATTTCACATCCTATTGCAGTAATATCAAATGCTTTGATTTTAAGTCAAACTTGAAATCAGTCCATAATTTATTACAAAGCACAACTCAATAATTATAACATATATGAAAAGTTTGAGCAATCAAGTCATACTTAATGTTTGGAGAGAATACATCACAACTTCCACAAGCACAACGGATAAAACATGGAAATATTTCATGCTGGAAGACAATGCATATGGATTCTAATGAAATATAATTGTGGTAAACCAGATCCATTCAGTTAATTTCAATAATATCATGCTTGATAATGCATCATACATATTTTGTGTGCAACATTTTTATGCCAGCTTAAACGGAATCCATGATGCAATTTCTTATTATAAACTCGACAAATTAACACAATATAAATAGAAGCAATTAATTGAATGACTAAGAACTGGAGGGAGGTGAATCTCTTGAGTGATTGGGGGTGGTCATAGGGGAAGAGAGAGTTTTGGTAGAAGTGGTTGATGTGTTACTGGATGACAAAGAGTTCTGATCTGCCACAATAGGATTAGGAGGCACAGTGGCAAAGTCTGTTATGCTGAAGACGAACTGAAGGCATCCAAATTTTATATATGAGCCATGGTTAAGCAATGCAGTTCCTTCCCATCCAGCACCATTCCCACTAATCAAAAGAGAGCTACTTGTGCGGCATCCACACCTTTGGAAATTCTACAATAATGAGAAGAAAAAATAATATTAAAAACTGCAGCACCCTATTACATCATGATTGGATAAGGATATAGTAATTGAAAAATTTATGATTCTCACAAATGAAAAATATTTTAAGACTTTCTAACCAATCACTTTCATCATCAATAAAAGCAGAAAATCAATAATTCACAAAATAGCAAAAATAGCAAGTATTAATTATGTTTTGTAACAATGAATAAGTTTATTTAAAAGATCTATTTGCAGTAAACATGATGATAAATGGCATATTTGCAATAACCATTGGAGTACATCTTACTCATCTTATCAATTTTAATTTACCAATAAATCTTCCATAGTTAAAAGGTGAATTTGTTCAAATTCCATGACATCATAGATTTTCCACAATACAAATCAAATATCCAATTCAGATAGAAAGTAAATTTTAACTTGTTTTTTAGAAAGAATTAATAAGATTATTATACTTGATTTCTTACAATGAGAAATAATAAAGATCATTAAATGTAACAACACTACCTATTGGTAAAGTCAACATTTCTGACAATGGCAAATTAAATTCATCTTAAAACACTTACAATTCATAAAAATAAGAGAATGAAACATAGAAAAAGCCCTACCAAAAGCTACGTAACAAGCCAAAATACCACAAAAGAATACCAAACAAAAAAGTTCATGAGAGTCATATTGGAGAATTGCAATAAAAATCTACTCAAAAATAATTTATGATTTAACTGATTTTCAATGAATGTGCACAGAGAAAGTATAATATAAATTTGTGAATGGAACAGCACAAGGTCTTTACAATAGACTATATAACAATAACAACAGACTAACACATATGGCCATACCCTAAAGAGATAAACCTCATTAGATGGGATTCAAATCTGGGTCCACAGCGTTGGAGCATTCAAATGGTAGCATGCTTACCACTCTGCCACTATGGTTTGTCAAAATATTAGTTTAACATATCCATGCATCTTATTTAAAATCAAATATGGCAGAGACTAGGCTCACCATTAAAATAAAATAAATAAATTCCATACGAAGAAAGCAAAGCACAGTTTATGATTCATGGAGATTTGACTAATAGAGAAAAGAGACAAAGTTATCTCCAACTGCTGAAGCAGCAACCGTAGGGGGTAATTCCTCAGAAAACGATAGTCACCCACGTGGTCGTCAGTTTTCATAAGTACTCGAACGCAGTTCATAAGCTATGCTCCCATCTTCAAGGGGGGTCAAATGCTGACACCCTGATGGTTGCTGCTTCGGTGCTTGGAGATACCTTTGTCTCTTAGTCATTGAACGCCGAGTTCCTTTTCTTTTCTTTCTAATAGAAAATATACAAACCTTTCCAGCTCTTGAACTCATTCGTTCCATGGCTGCTTTGGTCATAGAATCAGTCTCATGTTTAACAATTCCCTTCTTATCCTTATCTTCCTTTGTTTTCGAGCTGGCAGATTCTTCGTTCTTCACTGAAATAGTGTACCTGTTAGGGGGACGAGGGGTTTGCTTTTGGTTAGCACTGGAGCCTCTTGTTGATGTCCCAGTGCTTGGTGCCTCCTTTTCAGGAGTGCTAAATTTAAACGTTTTCAATTTCCTTTTATAAAGACTTCTACTATTGTTCACAGCTTCCCGTCCTTTACATAGAAGTGTCTGTGGGGCTTTTTCAACTGTCACTGGCATTTTCTCCGAAAAATCACATGAATATAGCACATTATCCACCGTTGTTCCATGCTCACTATAGTTTATCAATTCGTAATGCTTTGTGATCTGAAAATTAAATAGAGGAATACAACTTAATTTTACCTCAGAGCTATCAGTTTGTGCACCAGCTTAAATTTTATAGTTTATTTAAATATTTTGCATTTACATTTTAATTTCATCTTTCATTTAAACTGCAGTCTTTAAACTTACAAATAAACTTACATTTCCGGTATAAATAGGCAAATTTAATTTTGATATTATATTTTAATCATAAAATTAATCCTAGTTATGTAAGGAAACCAACAGAGCAACCACTTTTAAACTGACAAGTGACAGGAAAATAAAGTCAATTGAATTGAAAAAGTCACATCTTTGAAAGTGTGTATAGATGATTTTTAATAAGTAGATTATAATTTTTTTCTAGACCAAAATTTGTTAATTGTGAGAAATTCTCCAGAGCTAGAGTCTAGTAAATTTCTTCAATAAAATTTAGTTTAAAATAGTAAGCAATTATTAAGTAAAAATAATACTCAAAGAATGTGTCATAATTATAACCTATATTAGAATGTTAAGTTATAAGAAAATAAAATTTAAGCGTTAATGGCCCATTTATATTTATTATAATTAAAAGGTAAATGCCAACATATTTCTATATATAATATCTACACTCTCACCTCATCGTAAAATATAGATGCATGTTTTGCAGAAATGAAATTGCAGTGTCCATAATTACCAAGACAAACATCCATATCAGCACCTGAAGAGACAAGATAATCTATGAATTAAACAGAAGTAATTAACATTTTCATTGACTAACAAAACATGTCTTATCCAAGAATATATCTAGGAGATAATGGCTGTAACTATCATCCAAATTAAGAAAGATATTCATTTTTAAAGCATTACAACAAAAAAACAATTCATGGGATAAAATCTTATCTTGACAGCTGTTTATACAAATACTTTCAAAGCCATCGACCAGAAAAGTTACAGATGTATACTTAATTGACATCACCATTTGGTTATTTATATCCATTACTTTTATATTTCTATATTATAATATATAATATAAGTTTTATATTTCTGCAAAAGAAGCCAATGGTTTACAAAAGCTTCACTATATCAACTCAAGTTAGAGTTGATGTAAAAAATATTAATATTGGACCATGTAACCTTCCAGTCTTATACCAAATTCTTTCTTAAAAATCAAAAGTTAATTTTAAATATAAAAGGACAACACTGACCTGTTCCTATAGTAAGAGTACGATAGGGCATGGCAGTAACTGGGCTCCCTCCCACCAGGGGGCAGATCACAGCACGAGCCCAAACAGGAGCAGACGGGGGAAATGGAGGGACGGAAGATTCACTTGGAGCCTCCTGAGAAATTAATGCAGACGATAGTGTGGACAACATGGCCTGCACGTTGTCTTTCACATCATCTTCTGCTTTGGTAGATTTCCTTTGAGGTACAATCTGCTGAAGCCTTTGATATGCTAATAAGTAGATGAGCTTCTGATCTGGACCATTCAAACTGATTTCTGTTCACAGGAATAAAACAAGTTTCAACATAAATATTTTGCTATACTGAGTTTTATATTCTGTAGTTAATAGAATACTCTTATGAAAATTAAAATGATTCCTACATTATGTTCATCTTTGCTCATGAAAATGCTTTATAAATAGACTTCCTTACTATATTTTGAGGACACAAAATATATGAATTGAAAAGGGTAACATTTTTAATTCACTGAAGAAGAATATTTCTAGTAATGGAGAATTAAATTTAACAAGCAATAATTAAATATTCCCTTAATTTACTGTAATTGTTTGACTGTCTCCATCGCTTATGAGAAATTTTCATTACAATAACTTCTGACAGCACCACAACTGATGTGAAGTGTTAAAAAAGTCAACCATTTAAATTAGCATTTTATACAGAAAAAAATCTCCCAACAATGTAATAAACCGCTATTTCTAACAAGGATAACAAGGGTATGATTGAAATTTTTAGTATCAAACTTCTTGCAAGTTATTGTTTTTCTACAACAATGTACTTACAAAATGATTCACAGATTTTAAAAAAGATCACCAAACTGGAGAAAAGATTAATTTCCAAAATGGAAACACAAGCTTTCTCTTAGCTGATAATATACTTTATGCATTGTTGATTCAATCACAATAGAATTAAAAAACTGACCAAGTAATCTAAGAAATTAATTAAAATATAATAAATTGCAGGCAAATTCAAATTAGATAATGATATCTTTTCATTGTAATATCTGTAATAGCCCAATGTTAGTTGAAAAAGAAATCCAAGCAGAAATAAAGCAAACTAACCAGAAGTTCCAGTTAAGATATTCTGCAGCTGATCACTGAGTATATTCAGATGACAGTGATTTGTCTGATCGATAATGCTGGATATAGATGGGAAGTTGACTTCAGATGACTTCAGGGTTTCTTTACCTAGATAAGTAGTGTTATCAAATATGAATGAGGAAGATTCTTACACTGAATATCATCTAACCAGAGTTATAAAACTCATTTGACAGAAGAAAAAATCACCCAATTAGAAACAGCATAAGAAAATTTATTCTGTTCAATAAACTAACTAATAACAGTAATTTATGACAACCCAATAATTCAGATAATTTCTGTCAGGTTTATACATTCTGATAAACAAGCTTCATAAGGCAGTTTAACATAATTAAATGCAGCAATTAAGAATATTCGTCATTAATTTAAACTTTTAAATTGATCAAGATTTCTTTAAATTGAATCTGTAGGTTCTGGAAAATTCTTTGAAACTCTACAAAGTTGTATTGATATATTTTTAATTATAGATTGTGTCCAATGTGCCTATTTCAATTAATAACTGGATAAATTTACTAAATGAAAGCATGAATTAAACAATACTTTACCAAAAAATCATATTCATATTGTTAAAGGGGATAACTTCATATTTACATAGTAAATAAGGTATACCTAGTGACTGATTGGCAGACCCCTTGAGTAAATGTTGATTAGACCCAGGTTTCACTGCAGTTACATGGCAACCATAAGATTTAAGTAATCTGAAAATAATAACAAAAGAATTCATTGTTATTTCATATTTTATCATTCAATTTCATTTATCAATAATAAAAAATCTCATTAAAAATGTGGAAAAAGTGGAAAAAATAGTGAGAAATATCTCATTAATGACATGAATAGTACTTACTATAGCACTCGTAATTTTTTAAGAGTAGATTTAATATAAAAAACTGATTCAAAGTATGAAAAGTAAAACATGCTCCTAATTACACAATCAGGTTTAAGTAGATAAGCAGTACATACACAGGACAAGCAGTTAAATTCTAATCCTAAATTTTAGGAACAATGTGTGTGCTATAAGCCAATAACTTAAGAACCTATAGATTTCTTGAAGTACATGGTGCCTATTTCCTTGATAAATAAAATGGGATATTTGTAGAAATTTAACATAAAGTTGTACATGAAGTGAAAAATTGTGACTTGTCTATAAATGTAAATCACAACAGACGTATTTAAAAAATATACTTCTGAGAATCTGTTTATATGATTGATATAACAGAAATTAAGAGGTATATTTGGTGAGAAAATATAGTTAAAGGATTCTTCCACTTCCATTACAACCATTTTATTCTAATCATTCAAAATAGATAGAATAAATAAACTTTAAACTCCTATTCCTTGATAGAGAGAAAGCAATCACTTAAGTGTTTGCAGAAGATTCTGATCTGAGAAATAGAGGAATTCTGTTACAATTTGTTAGTTCCAGTGAAAAGCTTCTTATTAATTTTTAGGCAAGTCTTTTAAATCAATCTTCCAGCTCCGAGTTCCAGCAGCTTATAAACTTGCGAGAAATATTTCAAGATACCATATATACCTGCATATAAGCCAAGTTTTTTGGTATGTATTCTTGATCTATCATGATGAATACCAAAGGAAAATCTATATCCTCCCAAAAGATACACCCTGCTTTTTAACATATTTGTATCAAATGATGCCAATTAGTGTCATCGATACATTGGTAGCTAATGATGCTAAATGAGAGTTGTCAGTATACTGCAGGGGAATCAAAGTAATGCTGCAGGGAAAAGTGACAAAATTCCAGTCAAATCAAATGTGTTAACATAAGTTTTTTGATAAAAAAATATTCATCTTATACACATGTATATACAATTTTTTTATTTATGGTGACTGATTTCAACATTGTATAGAAGCACTGGATAAAAGAGAATGAGTCTCACAGAAATGTATATATCTGCTGAAAACATTCTTCCTAAGAAAATGGGAAACCAATTGCATAAAAAAGGTCACTGATGACTTGGAGATGGTAAATTGCTCAAAACTGTTACATATACAGTCATGTGATACACTTTTAAATGTAGGTCTAACTCTATTGGAAATTCCTTCTTTTAATGAATTGCATCCCAATTCTAACATTAAGTGCTTGCTTTACAACTTTATATTTTGAATAACCGTCTTTTGAAGGAAAGCATGATGCAACAGTGATCACAGAGGGTGAGAATCTTGACACAAAAGCCAAGGCCAAAATCACCCAATACATAACATCATGGGGGGACATTTGGTACTACTGTAACAACAGTATCTTAAAAATTGCTAAAATATATACATAACAATAAAGTACTGATAAGAAATAATAATCAAAAGAGAGACTTCTTACAGAATAGTATTTCAAAGTAAATATACGGAGATAAAAAAGTATTCCAGACAGAAGTAGAGTTGGATCAAAATTTTCTCCAGCAGATATTACAACTGCCAACACAATTGCATAAAATAATCCTTTTTGAAGTAAACATTACATCAGTAAATTAAGCTAATTTGTATATTGGTTGAAATTAGCATGAATTTTTGTACAAGTGACAGATTGTAAAAATAAAAAACATTCGATTTTAAAAGAATAACATCATGAACAATTTTTGCCTTTATTCCCTCTACTCTGCCCGAAACCAAATGATGCCATCAGTATACTGCTAAATCCCAATGCCCTGTCTAATCAATAAACCCTTGGTTTTTGATAATGATGTATTCAGTTCAAAGATTTTGAAAAAGTAAGTTCACTTTCCACAATAAGAGATCATTCCAAGGGTTAAATCTAATCGATAGCTAGTACTATGATCATGACGGAGCATAACATTTTGGAAGGTGAAAGAGATTCTGTAATAAATCTTACGTAGCAAATAATCTTACAGACGGCAATACTCACTCATTATTCTTCAGTTCAAAGTTCCAGCCACTCACAGAAGATGGTTCTTTCTTGATCTCCTTAATTTGAGAAGAGAGCAGTAAAGTATCATTTTTCAACAAGTCATGTTCCTTAGTTTGGTCTTCCTCATTGCACTGAAATGTTTCTTCTACCTCTACTTCATCTTTGCACTTTTTAACTTCCAATTCACTATCACTGTTGTTGTCCAACAAGCCATTAGGAATATGGGCACAGTTACTAGGAGAGTCTTGGGGAAATGGAACAGCACCGTTGGATAAACACTTGGGAGACTGTGTCCTCTCATTCACCTCCCCATTCATGAATGTAAGCACAAAACTTTCAGGAAAAGAAGTGGCACCATTGAAAGTCGTTGCAGGGGCAGGATGTGGAGAAGGGGTGCGGGCAGGGGAATGTACAGACGATGGTTCTACTGGAGGAGGAGATGATGATTCCATAGGTGAAGAAAAATCGGGAAAGAGTGGGTCCGTGAAAGGAGAAGTGTCTATCTCTTCCACTTCTTGCTTCTTCTGGGCTATGTGACATGCTATACTAGATTGTAGTGCTAATATGCCAGTCAACCACTGCAAGAAATTGTGCAAAATCAATAATTTTGAACTTTTCATGACCAAAAGCCATTGTTCAAAATACAAAATAATTTTCACACACTACCATAAACTTTGTTAATTACTGTACAGTGTTCTTTCCTCGATTTTTAATTGATAATATCTGATCCTGCACTTAAAAATTTAAGAAACTCTATACTCCTCTGATATCCAGAGAATTGAAATATTTCAAAAGAAGGTTCATAATTAAAAACAAAAATTGTTTATGATGATAAATTGCACTAAATAACTATTTACCAGGGTTATCTTTTAGTGGAGTGTCTCATTTGTCTTCAATTTACGCATTTAAGATTGTTGCACTACCATGCTGCCATCTATGCTTGGGTGTACTGAAGTATTCACATCCCTTTTCAGTTTATTGATCTTTATGTTGCCAATGTTGATGTAATATTACATATATGGATTTCCATGGTACAATAGTTTACCGTACTCTTTACAAAAGGTGAAATTAAATTAAAATAATGAATAATTAAAAATAACATTTCTTACAAAATTTTAGCAACCTAAACATGAATATTTTGTTCGTTTGCCATACAGCAAACTATGGGAAAACTTATGACATCATAAACTGTAAAATGTGATGAAATGATGTATTGATTCAAGAGAATCAAATATTTTTATCTTATCAAATCTATGCAGTAGAGACAGATGGTCAAATGATAGCAATCACGAGTAACCAAATTATCCCCTAGTATATTGAATGGTTCTTTACTCAATTCTGTAATTTATCCGCTTGAATTAAGATTTATGATTTTTAACACCTCAAGTAACTGATTTTGGTAAATTGGATAAATTCCACCAGAAAGACTTACTTCTCAAATTGAAATACAAATTCATCATGTATTATTTGTTTCAATTACATGGAAAATGCAAATGTCTCTTCTGCACTTTTATGTGGGTATATATGTAATTTCCATTAAAAGAGACATTTGAAAGTGGTGAATAAACCAAAATTATACCTTGTATAACAGTCTAGGATCTAAAGCTAATTTAATTTTAATCTAAAGCTGATTTGAAAATAGCAAATGATAGCCCCAAAGATGTGCTAACAGTAACAGAATATGCTTTTATAACATCATATATTCTAAAACATAAAGATAGAGAAAACATAGATAGCTCGAGATTTTTACCATTTTGAGATATTTTTGGAAGTACCCTATGTATTTTCAAGATTTTTCTCCAATCATGAGGAAAAGAGCTATTAGCCCAACCTTGAAGATTGTAATAAACTATTTTCAGCTTAAAAATGTACAAATGCTGAATCTTACCTCTTCTTGCTCTTCAGGACTTGCTTCAACTGGAGTAGGAATTGGAGTAGGTTTACACCTTTGTGATGCTAAGACTTGTAGCCTAAGATCTCTTTCGAGGGGCAATAAAGGAGGGGGACATTTGTAGTGGTCCTTTACAGCTTGTGGAACCTGCAAATCATAAGAATTCTCATTATAGCCCCAATAATCTTTTTAAAACTCCTATGAAAATCAAGACACTGAGATGGATAACAGACAAGAGAATAATCAACATGCAATGCCTTGAACTAAAATATATGAAGATACTTTTCATTAATACTAACGAGATCATTGAATTACTAAAGAAAGTAACTCTAGGACTCACCTGAACTCTGCCTCTCTGTCCAAGGCGAACCTTGATGCGATACGGAGGATTTTTACGATGAGCTCTTCTAAAAAAGTCTAATTTGATTGCATCTTGGTCCAAAGGTCCAGAGTATTTATCCCATAATTTCACCCGTTCTGTTACACTACAGGAAGTCAACAGCTTTTGATCCTACAAAGAATATTACAGTAAAAAAAGGAGAAATGAACTTAAAAATTTATCAATAAAGAATTTATACTGAAGGATACTTCTATATCAAATAAAAATTTAATCTTGATCTACAATATACACAAACTAAGCATTAACAAATTATGTGGTGACTAATTATCAATGGTGAGGATCAAATATAATTAAAAAATCCCAATTGAATAATCAAAATTATGCCATGAATTTAAATCTACTTTAGACTGTTAAAATAATTAAAATGATACCATAATTATAATTGATACTTCATATTATACTTATTGGCGTATATTTAAGTTTTGAACTATTATTGCTTATCACTCAAATAGATGAATATATTTTAGAATTCTTCTGTAACATTGGTTACAAATAAATCAGACCTTTATTACTAACACTTTAGTGAGACTAGGAAGCTATTTCCCAGTTATGTGATAGTACCACAAAAATTCAGTATTACTTTTTATCTATCTTGTAGCATAAACTGTTCAGGAATAGTGACTGTAACAATACAACTTTTACTGCCAAAAACATCTCCTCATCTTGAGGAGTCCAATGATTATCAGATGAAATTGCAAACAAATAAAAAAATAATTACTGTTTGTGCAAGTTACATTGAATTTAATAAACTAAACTATTTTGAATATATTTATCAACTTTCCATATATAATGAGCCACTATGTACAATTATCATCAAAGCATTTTTAATTGTCTTGATATCTCAACCATTTTTATGGCTACATGCAAAATTCTAATTGCTATAATAGAGAAAATAACATGGAAATCAACTTATAATTATTATCACCACCAGTTTGCATGTACTAGATATCAATGATGAAACGAGGTACAAAATAAAGCTGAAAAAACTTAAAATTTGCTGAGCCCTTCACAAAGTACATAAAATAGGAGAAGTGATTTCAAACAACTAAGCAACAAGCCTTTTGCAAGATTTGTTTATGATCTTCAATTTAACCCAAACATTTTAATTATACATCAAATCATAGGTATTAGAAAAGTTGCAAAGATATTTCATTTGAAAAACCTACAAGGGAAGTATGCTGCTATGTTGTTTTTACAGGTAATTAAATCTGATGGTAGATTTTTCCAGCTAGATACTTAGAATCTTATAAAGCTTACAAGAAAATGTTCTGCATGATTAGGACACATCCACTTTCCACTGGGTAAAGCTGTCAATGGAGGATCAAGGCAATCCTGATGAAAGAGTAAGGGGCAGTAATCACAAGCTATCAGAGGGGCTTTACGGCAACTCCTGTAAAAATGAACAACAAACAGAACAATAAAATTGCATTTATCATTTGAATGATTTGATCATAATATGAGAAACATTTCCTAACAAAAATTATCATTCTGAATCAAAAATTAACATTCACACACAAGAATACTTTTCTCTACTTACTTCCGACATTCAAAGCAGACTCTAACAGGCAATGGAACCAGCCCGTTGTCTAATTCATACGGCTTTTTCTTAGAGACAGAACTTCTTCGCCCAGTAATTTTTCCTGTGACTAAAATAAAAATGTACAAAATTTCCTGTTAAATATAATTCAATTTTAAAATTATACATGTAATACCAACAAATATTTAAAATGCACAGCATACTCAAGCAGTAATACTCAAGTAATATCTTCATTCACTTCGGAAATATAATTTTTTGAAGAAACAATAGGCTTATACATAAAAGTCCTTTAGAAAATAAAATTTGAAAATCTTGATGACACAATATCCTTAATTTATTTCAAAGATATAATCAGCGACTATTTAAAACGTTTAAATTGAAATGTTACTGAAAGCGGAGTCTTGAGATAACTGGAATGCATCCGAAGTAACGCGAAATGGATTATGACGAAATGAAAATCAATAACATTACAACTTCCTGGACTTGCCTTTATCGGTTCCAGGAAACGGCACGTTGATCATCATTTCCCGTGGAAGTTCGAACTGCTTAGGGTTCATCATTGATGCCGCTTTAGTCAGTATCTGGAGAGGATGGCACTTTGCCGTTCCGTTGCTTTCATTCTCACTACCAGAAGTCGCGGAGCTGGGGCCACTTCTATCAGTCGATCCGGCGATTCTATTCCTTCTACCAATACGTCCTTCTTGCTCGAGTTTCTCTTGAGTCTCAGAGGCACTATCACAACCATTGTCCTTTCTCTTTGATAAACGCGTTTTGCTATCAGAAATGTCTTCTGTAAAAACAATGGTAATCAAGTTGAACGCAGTTGATAAGAAGAATAATTACACAAAGGAATAAAATTTTCACACAAATGATTCAAATCTAGCTAAAACAACGTTAAAATATAGAAATATCTAATGAGCGTCATTTAAAAAAATAATAACTCACCATCCTTTGCTAGAGAACATTTGCCTACCGGACTAGCGTCATTCTTC
Organism: Pachydiplax longipennis; assembly: GCA_036926295.1. NCBI lineage: Eukaryota > Metazoa > Arthropoda > Insecta > Odonata > Libellulidae > Pachydiplax > Pachydiplax longipennis. The sequence continues at coordinate 19,121,752 of JAVFKF010000012.1, forward strand.
TGAAAAAATATTAAGATGCATTAAACTCTGAAATGTTGGTAAAATTACACAGAGATGGGTTTAAATGACAAGATGCCATGTATACTAACTTTCGTAACTCTACAACAATGGCAGAGCCATTCACCGACCGGGATATCTTCCTTCTCCAGTGGAGGGTCACTGCAAGTAAATCACAAAGGATGAACTAGAGCTACATCAAAACCTAAATTCCTTAGACGATGTTCACTAGCCCTCATATCTATATACCACCACAGTTTTGTTCTAAATATCTTAATCACCAATGAGATGTTCAAGGCGACACCACAAAAAATTCGTAGAAGTAACAAACATTAGTGAAACCATTTAAGAGGCAAATAAAAAATTCACTCACTGGCATTGTAAGTGAAATGATGCTGGACATCTATCGCAACATAAAAGGTCTCCTCCCTCACCGCAGGCATCACAGGAATCGTGATTATGACCCTTACCAGGTCGTTTGTAGTAAGGATGTAGTTCTTTCCCTTCTTTCTTCTTCACTTTTAAGACATCTTCACTAACGGGTGGAGCTATAAGTGCTTGGATTTGCTACGGAAAGAAAACATACAACACTAGAGACAGCTTAAAGTCCCTTTATGTTAATAAAGGAAGCTAATTTAGGCATTTGATGTTGTTTTCGTAAAAATGTTGAAAAACAAGGCGCCATTTTGCTACAAAGATGGCCTCAGCGAATTAGGTATACTTACGGGCATCAAGCCCCCTGATGTATCCAAATCGTACTCTATCGTTGTCATTTTGCCCTTTTTTCGAAGGACAAAAGCTGCCAAGATATCCACTTATTCATAAAAATGATATATAATTCCAACTTATGCTATTATGTCCTTCAAATTAAGGCTTCTAATCTAGACATTCTTTAATGTTCACTTTTTAAGGCGAAAATTTCACTGTTATCTCTTCTGTTCACATACTCCATCTCCACAATTACATTTTAACCACTCTATATTCCAAACATGTCGCAAATACCATCACAACTAACAATCATTTTCCACCACTATTGAGATCGGCACATAACATATACCACAAATAACTTTAAAGTATACTCCTGCTTCTCCCTATTGGTGCAAATAGAATCAGTCAATTAAACGCATGCGCAATGATTTTATGACGTCTATTGACAAAAGAATCACTAAAAATATTTCTGTGGCGGTCTTTAAAAAGCTAAATATTGAGTTCATGAAATAGAATTTATCCACCAATATATTGCAGAATATTTATTAAGAGCGATTTTCATACGAGAAGAAACCCTGGAAATTTCCAGTCAATTGATTTTCACCTGTAAATGAAAAACAAAACCAGTGCTACAAGTGGAACGAAATAGTATCAGGCTTTTCTTTCAATCCTCACAACCGTGCCACCAACTTTTACTAAGCACCCCTCCATTCTTTTCTGGATAAGCAGTCCAGTTCCATAACCAATGCCATCTTTCTTTACTTTTTCATCTCAGGATAAAACCATCATATATCATCGGTTAGATTGCCATTTATTTAATGATGATGCACAATAGAAGTTTCTCTAGAAAATTTTTAGAATCTTCATCTGGAAATATCATACATTTTACAATTTGCATGAGATATGAACAGTATAGATCTTCACAAGAAAACAGAATTAACAATTGAAAATTGGTACTTTTGAGATGGTACTATATCTGCCAAGTTTGATGTAATACAGAGTGTATAAAAATCTGTTTTAATAACTAGTAGCAAATCTTGACGCCATTGTATAGAAGAACAGGTTTTCAGAGGGAAGCAATTAAATAGCCATACAATCATAGATTTTAAATGTATGATTGTACGGCTATATGACACTCATGGATTGTAAATAATATATGTACCTTCCTCATTCAAAAAGAGATTAATAATATAATGAAAATATTAAATTAGATCAGGCATGCTATTGTAAGAAGCTGATCAGGTATGTACTCGGTCATATTGTTAACTAAATAAGGGATCTTTATTACCTCCATATATTATCAATCTAAGTCTGCAACAAGTTAAAGAAGTAGACAAGGGGCATGGACTTCGGATAATCAATTTGCTTCTAGCATTCTTCTCTGGTTGCTTGCTTAATCTCAATATTCCTAAAGAGATAATAAAAGAAAGAAGTATTTGAGCAATAGAGAGAAAAAAATCCATTTAAAAAAGCTAGAGTAATGGAGTACTTTGATATTACTCACCTGCAACAAAGTTGGAAGTTGGCATTATTTTAACATAATAATTTTATTATCATTTAAACAAACTCAAATAGCTCATTAGTATAAACCAAATGGGTGTCCTTCAATCAACAAAAGCATCCATTACTCTTGATTATATCCATAAAGCCAAGTAGTTGGTGCAATACTGGGCTTGAGTATTAATTTTCCAGAACAAAAGAAAAATGCTGGAACTTAAAAATGTAGTAACGAAAAAAAAGTAAAATAATATATATCATATTCTAGAAACAACATTCCTACAGTTCAATATTAAGGACACTAAAAACTAAAAAGCACACAACATTCTTTAAAGAGGTATTTATATAGCTAATTTCAATGATTTGTGTGAATAGTTTAAAATCGTATAAAGACGGTTCCTTACTTTTACTTGGATGATTAAGATGGAAGAGGCATGGCTTTTCAATTAATAATATCATTAGTTTTAATAGAAGCTGTAATAGATGTAAAAACAATCATTTACTGTATGAACACATATGTCTTATAAGCAACCAAGAATAATCAAATTTTGAAACAATTGAAACTGGATTGTCATCTGAAAGCATTGCCAGAGCTAATTTCACATTCTTTCATGTGTGTGTGTGTATGTATGTATATATATATACACACACACACACTACATAACGAGTAATAAGAAAATACCCAACCTAACCTATATATACAAGGGTGGTCTGAAAAGTTTCCAACCCCAGATTTTTCAGAAATCTTCAGAAAACATGTCGAGAAATGGCAAAATGTCAGAAACTTTTCAGACCACCAATGTATATAGGTTAGGTTCATGTCCTAAATAGCAGCATGTCTTTTACAGGTAAATTAGTCAGCATATCATCTCAAATATAGCTTCATACACCATCATATATATATATATATAGATAGAACTGTTAGCGGCCAATTTAAGTAAGTTCTAAATTTTTCTCTCATGCTGGGTTACCTTGGCCTCACCAAGAATCAATACCACTACTGTTTTCACCAATGGGACTGCATTACTTACTTGGATATGTGTTACAATGAACAATCTTGAATGTTAGCTTATTGAAGTTTCAAATTATGAAATTATTAATTTTTCAATGAAATATGACATGCAATAATTTCTAATATTCCCTCCCATTGTAGATTCAGATTAATTCACTGCAACATTAGTGAAGTTCAAGTCCTTGAAATTAATATTAGCAGTAAGCATTCAGAAATGCAAAAGCTAATTGATTTATTGTTTATGAAAACCATTCCAAACATGAAAAGGACAGTATAACAGAAACATTTCCAAGATGTAAGAAAGCATACAAGCACACTTCAAATACAAGGTGTATGCAGTGTGTACAGTGGTAATTCAGACATTTACCTAATTAATATTTATAACTAATTTTTGTTTCACAATATCCCTTAACAGAAACTGATGTTATGCAGTTAAGGTTAAATGCATCAAATTATTGAAACCTACTTAAGAAACTTTTTAAAATCTCAGACTATAACTTGCAGACAGAAATGTAATGATAAAAGAAAATCTCTTCTGAGCTGAATGAATTCACATACTATACAGCCAAATTAGCATTAATACACCTGTTAAAGGGAATGACAGAATGTAGAAAACATTTCCATGATCTACAGGGTCAACAAATTATCAGAGTTTGTGAGCAAGGTGTAAAAGTTCATTGAAAACTAAACTGCCAATGCAATTGAATGAGGTAATTTACATACAAAGTAGACTCACTTTCCAGCTATACACATAATAAGAAGTAATAAGAAAATACTCATCTTTGCATAAATAAAATCCATTAATGCAAACCTTATGTCTCCCTAAAACTTGAACCACTTCTAATGCTGACAGAAAGTATTAAACATAAATTTCATCTAAAGATCCCTAAAATTTTTTCAATAAGGAGGAACATAGTTAAATTACATTCTTACAGATTTCAGTGAATACATGATGTGGAATATGATTTATATAATTAAGAAGCCATAAGATCCATAGAGCATGAAAATGGTGAAATAAAGCATTTCTTAGATCAATTGAAGCTTCAATGTTCAACTAATTATTTAGATTGTTGCAGTGAGTTGCTCTGAAGCAACTTACTATAAATATATATGTATATATGTGATTGTAAGAGGCCTTAGTCACCAATCAACATCAAATTAAAGCTTGATACAACTTCCAACAAATATAAAAATAAACTTCCTTACATTCCGTGAGTTACTGAGAAAGTATTCAGTACCTCTGCTATGGGGTTATAGTACTTCCTTATTTTGCAAATTTGATAACAACTTAATACATTAGAGTTAAAATGACTGTTCCCAATGGTAGTGACCAATGAAGAGAAATAACCACAGCCAAGTAAGGACCTTTACAAAAATCAACGGACCCCAATAAATTTATCACAATTTCATTGAAAGGACAGATTTAATGTTCTGCAACAATTAAAAGACCATGCTGTCATAAAAGATGATTTTCCATTTTTTATCTTAACAACAGAATGACTTAAAATATATGTATGCTTTCACTTGCATACCAATCAAAGGTACAACTGTGTTGGCCATCCACCTGCAGACCCATTCCAACATTTGTTGAAACAACAGCTATATACACCTGAGCTTTTAAAATAATCATTTCATTCATTTGCTACTATAAACTATTTAATTTCTTGTTCTGGTCCATCATGAAGATGCTGTACAAAATAATTTATTAAATTCACTGGCAAGTAAATTGAAAGGTATTTATGATCCACAAATTCAAATTTCAAGATTTTAAAAAGTCTGGGACTTCAAGAGGAATACAATGAGCATGTACTTAAGCAAATTACAGCTACTTCATAGTGCCCTTACGACTGGTAGTAGCCGAAGAGTGATAAATCAATTTGATTGTAAGCAAGTTTTGTTACAAAACCATATCAAGTATTAGCACACTCTGGTAATCAAAGTCACTTCTGGAATTGTGCAGGGTTGGGTTTCTTATTTATTGCTTCCCAACACCAAACATCTAATTTATTTTCAGTTCCAAAATCAATCACATCATTAACTATTAGGATGCTTAGCTGTTCCTGAGGATTTTTTTGACCAACCAAGTACGGAAAAGTTACAAGTTTGGCCAATTATAGACATCAAACATTAACAGAAATGGCAACAAACCTTTGGAAAATAACCTGTGGAGATAAATAGTAGATGACTCGAGAGCTCTTGCTTAATACCAACTGCTTTATAGAGCAATGAGCATCCTACCTTCTAAAGGAGTTTGCAAACAAGATATTAAACATGATACACTCAAAGTTCTTAAGTTTAGATAAAAATACTCCATAAAAATTGAAGAAAATATGAAGTTAATGAAAGTCAAGATGAGTATGGTACAGCATAATGTACAAGAGGAACAATAACGAAGACACTCCTTTTCAAAACACTTTCAAAGATCACTGATCAAGATGTCAAGTTTTGAATCAATATCCTTTTTATGCCCTTTGTTCATTGATCAATTGAATGAGACACCAGCCTATAATTTCTCACAGTCAAACATGTAGATTTACCAAGTTCTTAGCTTTTATAGTAAGAAGCTGCCTAATCTCCATAGCTGATGCTTTATAGCTATCCTTTAGTTTATTCACAACTTTGCGTTCAGATGAGAACCAATCTGATGGGGTAGTGCACTTATGTTCTTTATTGTTGCAGTTCTCATTATGTTGAAGGTCCTTCAAGAGTGCACTCAAACTGCTATCACTTTCCCTATCCCCAGCTGCAATATCCATTGACATAGATGCAGTCACTCCTTGCTCCCAGGTTTCCATAAGTTTTTTCAGTTCTTCAGTAGTTTGCTTCAAGTGGTTTACCATTTTATTGTAAGCATCAATAGTTTTTGGCTGAAAGAATATAAATAAAATAGATGACATATTATTGAAATTTGATAAAAGAGCTAGGGCAATGAATAAAAAAATAACCTCACATAACATTGATTTTGAAACCCCAATAATATCACCGAATGCTATATCAGAAAATTAAGCACTGCTCATCCCACAATTGCTTTGGTTTGATATTGAATTAACTAATGAACATGTACTGAAAGAAAAATCCATGTCTAATATATGTTAAAACACATATAAAAATATTTACGCACTGCCACAATTTGGAACAAACATAGTAAGATTTGACAAATGAAAGAAGTAACCCATGCAGAAAAGATTGCACAAATTACTACTATGTTTTGAAGTAGGATGAAAGGACTAGTAAATTATACTTCTATTCAGCATTCATTGATGTTTATTAAAATTAAAATAATGGCACAGTGATAACTGCAGATGTCCTGGCTGACCTTTATGGTCTATACCTTGAAGATTTCATTTTATTCTAGATAAACCACTCAAAAAATTATCATGTATCATAATCTATGAAAAATGTGCTCTCTAGTAATCAGCAGTGGGTTATGTAATGCAATGAAGTATGCATTTTTATATGTGCACAAGTAAACTGCACAAAAAATTAATTTGAAAATTTTCTGAATTCAATGCATCATTTGTAATAATGTAATATAATTTTGGGGGGTGCGCCATAAGATGGTTGGCCATCTCTGCCCAAGGGTAAAAGAATGTAAATTTCTTAACCAGTCTCCTTTATATGAAGTTATTATAAAAATTTGAGTTTTTCAGAGATTTTATTAACATAAACCTAAAATTGTAATGATCATCTGAGCACATAACAGGTAAGCAAAATCTTTAGCAATTATAATAATTTGGAGGAAATTTTTATGTGAATAAGAATGGCAATTTCTTATTTAGCTTAGAAAAGATAAATTTGGATATCTAAAGATACATATTAAAATAAATACAAATATACGATAATCAATATTAAAAATTACACTTCTGAATAAAACCGCAATTCTCAACACCAAAATTGGTAAAGCTGTAGTTGATATAAGGTAACTATATAGGAATGTAACAAACCTGCTGTATGTTAGTAATTTCCTTTTTCTTCTTTGCTTTCTTGACTGGAGGAGCATTTTTCAATGGTTTTAATATACTTTGACAAATCTCACATATGAGGACTGCAATACCAATCATCTGAAAAGGAATTTTAAATATAATTCAGTAAACTTATTAACCACTATTACATGTTAAGAAGGATAAACTATAAACTCAACACTGTCATCTTTGGCATATAAAGAAGTTTTAACTTCAGAGCTAAAGAAATGACATTCATAATGTAATGCAACCTTTCTTAGTAATTTAAGTAGCATTTCATAGTTATTCTTGTCCATGATAAACCTAAGAACTAGACTATACTGGATGCAAAATAATATGCCTGTAAGTTATATTTATTTCTAGAAGAAGAACAAATTTTCATTTGATTTCAAAATAATTCAATTATTGGACCTTTTTCAAATTCTTCTTCAGAAGTTTATTTCAGTATCAAAGAACATCAAATACTCATTGAAAAATTATTATCTTTTTCCTAGAATTTTATGCTTAAAAATTGTGATCAGCAAAATCTCTGACATGGAGCAGCAAGCCAAGAGCTAATTTACAGCATATTGGTTGATTATTGACTCTGTTATTAAAATATACAGCAATGAAGAAATCAGAAAAATTTAACATACCTCAACTACTAAAACTACATGCTCTAAAAATGACTTTCTTTTGGTGAGATCACAATCTTGGTCAATGCACTTTTCACTTTCTTCCTTTATTTCCTTTACTGAGTCCTCAAGCAGATTAGAAGCTGCACTCATGTTTGACAGTAATTCATCACTTTCAGGCTCTTCGTGTGCATTTTGTTGCTGCTTATGATCCTGATGGACTAGACCAGTTAAGATTTTCACCATCAACTGAAGATGCTGGCACCAAGAACCATGTCTTAACAAAGAAAATAACCTTGATGGCAGTGGTGCTGATATCATGCGAAGCAATGACTGAAAAGAGAAGGAATGCATTGAAAAGATTGCAAATCCTACGAGGAGAGATTTTTTAAAAATAACTATTTGAACATGATCTGAATATAAGCAGAATGATATTCTTGAAAAAGGAAATCAAAACAGAGGAAAAATCTGGGTGAATAGCAATGAAATACATCTATAAATAATAATTCTGAGATTTTGAAAGCCTATATTTATATAGCATTAAGATTACCTTTCATTAAAAACAACCAGATTCTTTCTTTATTACAAATTAGTTTTTGATACACAGACTATACTGTAGTCAATTGAAACCAAGAGAATTCAATGACTTAGTATACGATATTTTTAATTGAGTTAGACCTATCATGTCATTATAAAAGCCAGAAAATGTATCCAGAACAAATTATTATTTTCCTAAATACTATACAAAACAATATTTTTATAACAACAGAGCTAATGATGATTAATACTTTAGGCCATAAAATTTTCATATTCTCTATACATGAAATAAGTAAGCATAAATAAAGTATAAAAGCTGGTTAATGCCATCTCTGGCATGTTTACCTGAAATGTAAACGGAAAAAAACAGAGTTCAACGATTAACAAAGACAATATTAAACTTTCAAGTACTTATTCAACTAAGTACAACTCAAGTAACATTCATGAATCTTGAAACCTTCAAGCATGTTGAGAGAAGTAAAATCCATCGAAATGATCTTGCCTCTAACAATATAGTTTTAAGAGTTTAAAAAAGGACTTAAGTTGCAGGTAGAGAGTTTGCTTAGTTTAAAAGATCAACTCTCAGGAAAAATTATAATTTTTTTCCAAAGATTCTGAGGACATACTTCAGTTCTAAGGCAACAAACAGAGACCATTTAATTTAATTGAATCTACCATGTATATTTCAAAGGAGGAGTAAAAATTACTTACCCTCTGTTCATGACACTCATTTGGGTACTGGGTACTCAAGGAGCTGAAACACGTGGTTAACTCTTCCACAAGATTTTGCAGAAGGGAACAGTGGTCTTTATCACTGCTGCTCTCAGAGCCATTGGTAACTTTTGCAGTTTTATCTCCTGATGTAGGATAGTTTTCTGACAATGTAATTGCAGCACCTATTATATGGAGGACTAGGGATCTAAGTCTCAAAAGACCTACCCCTTCTTCAAAGGTCTCTTTTGTTGATTCAGGTGTGATTTGCCTAAAAATAAAAAGCAACAAATTGAAGATATTTGAAATAGAAAAGTTCTGATGCAAAAATATTGATCAGAAACTTGACTGGAAAGATAAAATTTCATTTTTATAAGCTTAAATGAAATAAAATGTAGAAATGTGGTCATTTTGTGATACTAAGTTCAGCGTTTTGAAAAAAATTCCTCAACTTTCCTAAAAATGTTTAGAATGAAAGAATAAGTATGACTATTCACAAAGAGGCATCTCAGTTTAATCTTGTACACAAAAACAATGCAATATACTTCCATAAAAAGGTATTGGAATGATTATGACACATATGTACAAGAGATCTGAATAAATAATTTGAAATAACGATTTCTCCATTTTTTCTTCTCAAATAATAAGTCTTTCCCTAGTTATGAAAATAACTTGATCTGTTCACAAACTATGATATATTTTTGACAAAATTTGAAGGACCATAATACCTGTCAGGAGGATCCCATGCAATCATCACCTTAAGATCACGATTGTCTTGAAGTTTGCCCCACTTTATCTTATCTTCTTCTAAATTTATATCCACTTGTAACATTGTCTGAAATCATTCAAGTAATAAGGAATCACTTTAATGTGAAAATAGGAATATCACAAAACTTGTTATTTTGTGGTACTCAGGAGGAAAATATATTGATTTTCCTTTGTTTGATTGAAATGCTGCACTTTGTTTTAATGAATGGTTTGCATTCCTAGTGTTTAATGTTGGTAAATAATCAAATAAAGGCAAAATTATCAAATCAATAATAGAAGCTATGCTTTGCCTAGATTTAAAAAGGATTTTTTCAAAGTGAAATATTAATCTAAATTCAAAGTGACAATGCACCAAACAAGTTTTATACAAAAACCATTGTTCTCAATACAGCTTAATTTCATATTTGAAGTCAGCTAGCTATATTAAAATATGAAGGCTAACCAAGGATTGTTTACAAAGTAAATTCAATGTTATTAGGAGTATGGAAAACTATTAAGAAATTTTGTAAATAATGTTACTAACCTGTACTCTTTGCACATGATTACCAGCACGCAAAATTTCCAATAACCAATCTTCCACAACAATTGATGAATAATGAAGAGAATTGTCCAATCGCTCACGAAATTCTACAAATTCTTCTATTGTTAAGAATGATCCAAATTTGTAGGAAAAAGTTAAATGGTCTACACTCTGAAAGTAAAATATTCACATTTAAAAGCATAAACTTATTTATAATAAAGGAAGGTATCCAAAGATAATATAAGCACAAACTTATACTTTATAATGTGCCAAAACTCAAAATTCTTTCTTTACAGATTATATGCAGTTAACATAAAGAACACAGGAGGTAACTATAGAGGACAATATTTATGAGGGCACATCTAAAATAACATTCAAATAAACATCATAAGAACCCAGAAATGTGCTATAATAAAACTTAATTTCATCCTCAATACTGAGGAAAAAATAGTAGAATCATATGTGAGAATGTTAGCATTCAATAGAAATCCTAGAGCCTCTACACTGGAACAGAATTTCATCTAAAAGTCACCTGAAAAAGAGTCAGTTTCTGCCCCTGAAGATGTGCTTATGGGCCATGAAATACGTATTGAGCTCGTTCAACATTTCGATTGTGTATAGGCAACATTTTCATACTTAATCTTTTGCCATCAGTGGTTGTGGTTATTCTAAACCAGAAGTCTCTTGATTAACTTTTTGTAGAACTGACTGCAAATTTGGTGATTTTAGCCATATGTTTTACCTCAAGAAATTGTTTTACCTGATATATTCACTTGTGCTGTATAATTGTTCTACTTGCAAATGTTCAAATGATCATATAAATAACCACCGGTTTAAGGTTTCAATACTATTCATGTTGATTAAAAAAAAAACGGGGGCTGGCTTGCTTCTAGTAGATATATAAATTCAAGGAATTAAATAATTTGGAACATCTGAATTATCTGGGTGGGTCTCCAACTATTCCAGAAATTAAAGCAATGAAGAGATTTCTTAAAATAATATTATGACTGATGATACTTTAGAGTGCCAATCAGATTTACAAGATGAAAAATACATAATACAAAGTTAGACATGCATATCAAATTCATATCATTCTTGTCCTTTTAATATGAAAGAATTAGGGAGATTACATCACAGAATGAACTTTGTTTTTGAGGTTTGTATTTGCATGTCAACCATGCAGACTTGGCTGAGACACTCTTTAGAATGATCTTAAAAGAACTATTTTAAAAGAAAACAAAAAATCATAGAATTTCCTTTAATGTAGCAAGATCTTGAAATTCTTAGAAGTATTTTTACAAAATTTGTTTTGAGTAATATACCTACATGTTGTGTTAAAAGAAGAATGAGTAATAGCATGCTTACAGGTTGCACAATTTGCAGTTCTCCAATAATGAGGTATGACACTATTATTCTATTATTATTTACATGTTATATGCTACTGATACAATTTTAAAAAATTTTCTATACATGGAGAAAGATTTAAAAATTAAGATGATTTGTCATAACTTTGTGGATAGAGGTAAGATGTTGAAACTTAGTATTTTTCAAGGAAAAATTTCTACATAAAATGTGAAGGAATTTTTTTCAAGTAAGAGATGGAAATATGTAAATTTCAAGCATAAAGAAATAAAAAGAAGATTAATCAATTACTTACATCTTTGTAATTAGCAGTGAAAAATTTCAGAGTTGTCTCATAGATACTATATGCTACACTATAAAGACCGGACGAATATATATGGCAGCAATGAATGTGTCCAAGTGAGTCTAACTGCATATGTTTCACATCCAACAGTTCATAAATTCCTTGGGCTGCTTTTCCAGCTCCTACCAAGGAGATAAATGAGCAGCATGTCAAAAATAAACAACAACTGTAAGTTGTGAAGTACAAATTGTTTCAAAGATATGATCGAAAATAATAACTTACCAATCAGCGTATAGATTTTTAAAAGCAATAATTTTGCATGATAATTTGATGGGCTCAGAGACAAAACAAGCTCTAGTATGACCATTGCTTGAAGAAGAAGGGTCTTTGAATGATTGCCTTTAAGTTTTTCTTCAACCCATTCTTCATAGAGAAGGTGGCATGCAATCATGGCATACATATCATTCATTCTGCAACAGATGTAAAAGATTGAGATACAACTGTGCTATCTGAGCTATCCACATAAAATGCTACCATATTTCTCTGAAAATAAGACCTAACCCAAAATAAGCCCTAAAATGATTTTTCAGGATGTTATAATATAAACCATATTCCAAATATAAGCTATAATTGAGATAGTCATCAGACAGACGGATTTCATTCATCTGTCTGAAACATAATGGATGTATTGAATTATAAAGGAATGAATCTTTAAGTAAATTAAATAAATATAACTGACACTAGCATTTTAAAAAATGACAAGCAAATGAAACAGAACTAGGCATCATAAGGGGTTATGAAAAACTAAATAGCAAATTTCAATTTTTAATATCCTTAATGACATCAGTGCCAGTAGCAAAAAATAAGACCCGCAGAATATACATCCTAAGGCATCTTTAGGAGCAAAAATTTATATAAGACCCAGTCTTACTCTCGGGGAAACACAGTACAAGCCTGAAGAGAAGCTCATTCACCATTTTAATTTTGAATTGCCAGACATACTTGACAAAATTTCAACGAAAGAATATGAGTTGAAAAATATATGAGAGAGTTGCAAATGCAACGAACTAGTACATCTTAATATGCAATTTTGATTTGAATTGTGTCACAGGATGGCATATACCAACTATCTAACTAATCCAGCTTGGAAAAATTGTCACTACATGTATATTGTGTTGATTTGTGCAAGTCTTATTATCTAATATAATTCAAATATTTGTGTTATAAGGCAGAATTCTGATATTTTAAGTTTGTATTGCAAGAGTATATGGGTTAAAAATACGATATTCATGGTTAAACTTAATCGACCAGATTTAGCTAAGCAAAATTTGATAGTTATGGAAAAAGCAAGGTTGATTAAAAAGACCATGCAAGGTAAATGCCATATCAACAGATAGTGAATATGATGATGATGCTACAGCTGCAACTTCAATTCCAAATATTTATTTATGTAACTTATTGGAAAAACAATTGCTATTTAATTGAATATGATGGCATCAAAGCTTGGTCAGTTTATTCATTCATGTTATTTTATTTTTGGAGAATTGATAGAATAGCTCTCAACAATATTTTGATAATTGTAGTAAAATACAATAATGACTCTTACGAGAAATCAGTGTGCAGAGGTGAAGCAAAGCGTACTCCATGAGCATAGTGGCGAATTAAATCCGAAGCTAGTTTCACCTTCTCATCCTTTGGCAAATTTTGGTGGAATCCAATTCTCCGACTCAACTCAATAAGATTTATATGCTGTTGCATTTGTTGTGGCTGAAAATAAGATGTTTCATGATTAGAGCAATTTATCACAATATCCTTCCATGGTTATAACCTTGAGTAAACCTCAATAAAAATAAATAAACCTTTAAGTAATAAATCTGATAGAGATTTATTAAACATTGAATATCTGATAAAACTTATCTAAAAACACATATTTTTTAAAAAATGTTTCCTAATATGTTTCAATACTCAATAATTAAGTAGTTACTCAATAATTTTAAGTAGTACAAGCTAATATTATATCTCATATATTAATGAATAATTTATTTATCTAATCAAAATATAAATTAGATAAAAACATGAGTGAATTTCCTATAGTGTCGGTGTCACAGTATTATTTATGCAGATATTCCAACAAACTATGGTCAAAGTATCATGAGTATTCTTTCTTAAAGCAAAGATTCTGTTTTCTTAACAATTTTAATTTTCAATGAGATATTTTTGTTAGCTTTAACAAAACCCTACTTTAGGTGGAGGAAAAATTTAGTTTCATAACAGAAATTTCATTCTTAAAACAGGTCAGAGAATCTTCAGCTCATCTCATGAATGAGTTGCATGAATCCTTTACTCTTTAAAATAAAATTACACATACTAAAATATTAATTTTTGAAGTAAAAAGGTTTAGTCTCTTACATCTTTCACACGGCATCTCATCAATATATTAAATCAACAATTACCATCACATCTTCTGAGAATATATTATTTCCTAAGCTAATGAGCAAATTAAGTTCATATTTTGATCTTAAAAGATTTAAAAGATTCACAACACCTTGTGATGCTTCTTGGTATCATTTACCAGCCTATTGTAGCAATGTACAACAGAACATTCATAACACATTTTAGAATTCACAAACAATAAATACTTGCATACCCATTTTGGGGCCTAACTAGGCTAAGTAACAATGTTTCTGAACTTGAAAATGACTAATAATTTGCTAGTTTCATAAGTGTGAAGCAACTTATATCTGGTTAATGAACAGTTGTAATATGGCCTATGGATAAGGATAGTCTGCTATGTACTAAAAAACATGTTAGACATGGTAACTTACATTCTCAGCAAACTGGCCTTCAGGAAGATCTACCACATTTTTGATTTTAGAAATAAATTCTTCCTTCTTTTCCTCAGGCAAGAGGTGGAGGAATATTTTGAGATCAGGAAAACAGCATGGCTTATCTCCGAAGTTGCGGAAGTATGCCATCAACAAACTTATAACATCTCCTGGAGTAAAAATTGAAAAGCATGAGTAAGTATTGGAAAATCAACTTCCTAGAAAAATATTTTGGTTTCTTACATTTTAATTGATAAACTCATTATATTTTATTAATGATGAGAGCTTTTTCAAACATAATTTTATAAACAGAGATTAAGATGATTTAGTGAATATTTATTTATAATATTATTCTTGAGTTTTATAAATTAAGAACTAAAAGTATAAACCTATTTTCAGTTGTCCTGTCTTTGCTTTCTCAAATCTAACATTTGCATTTCATAAGAAGAATTTGATTATGATAGAAATAAAGTATAGTCATTTTCCCTTGCATATTTTAATAATGTTGTATCTAGTAGCCAAAACATGCTACTCATTTCTGTTCGCTAACTTACACTTACGCAGCTTTTTTTAAACTTAATTTCAGTACAACCAATATGTATCATTATGATACTGGACCCTGCTGTTAATAAATTATTATTATTTTTTCTAAAATGTACCTTCAAAAATATGAAAGCAAATATTGAAGAATCTAACTTGACAAAGACTTACCAATTACATCACTAGGATTTTCTTTTCCCCTTTCCAAAAGCCTTTGGTACAGTTCAAGGTAAGCTAGATATGGCCCACGAAACTTCCGAGTTAGTTTCTCATTTTTCCTAGACAAAACACCAAGGAAGTGCTTCACTTCCTCTGGGGATGAGTCTGCCTTAGACCATAAGCCTTCTTCATCCGTGCCATCCTCTGAGTTTTCAACTCGGATGGTATCATTTGTGTTACCTTTGCAGTCTGAACTCTCTTGAGAAATTTTAGAATTAACTGAACACTTGGAGTCAACTAGATTATCTGGTGAAGAAGCTGTTTCCTGGGCATCTTCAGCACTTTTATTGAGCACAACAGTATCACCATCAATGTCTTTTTCTTTCTTCTCCTCCTCCGAGTTTGGCTTAACATTGTCATCAAAGAGGTGGAAGGAAGATGTAAAGTAGTCTTGGTAAAATGACCACCTATCCAAACTGATGAAGAGAAAATAGACATTAATTTGCTTCTATTATTAGAATATGACAATGGAGATTTTTACTAATTTAAACCAGCTGGGAAACCCTAATTTTTCAAGGGACTCTCATAAGAGCATATGTACTTACTTGGCTGCTTAAATAGAAGCACATCTATCTTGCTTATAATACTTGAATTTGCCAAATGTTTCACATTCATATACAAAAACTATGATAATAAAGGTGTAATTTTAAATTTTTAAATGTAATAGAATGTATTTTGGAGGTTTTAACATTTCCTTAAAAAAAACCTTGTTATCATACATAGTTTTGATTAAAACATAATTTTCTTCCTCCATTTCTAATAAACCATTAAAATCTTTACCCTAAATAAAATTTACATGTTAGAACATTTTAACATAGGAAACTTAAAAATGTAAGAAAAGCCAAGTTTACTCGATGTATATTACCTACAGTCTGAGGAAATAGTGCACAACAATTCATAACCCTCACTCCAGAACTACATTTGGAAAGCTAATAGATAATTAGGTTAAAATTTAATACTACTTTTGCACACATGATGCACATTGTTATCAACATGAAGCCAATATGCTCATTACTATGCCATATCTTCAGACCACTGTCAAAAACAAAATCAACTGAATTGGACAAATTTCTATTCAAGTATGCTCATAAATTTTTGGAATGACTAATCTAATTAAAAATAATAACAACTCACTCATCTCTGAGGAGCAATTTGTAGGAGAGATTAGCGTCATTCCATCTTTTCATTTTCATGAGAAGTCCAGCACGACGGATGGGTACAGGGTTCAAGCATGACACAAGCTTAGCACTGAGGGGGCCAGAGAGAACTTCTAAAGCTTCTGCATATTTTTCTTGCATTTCCAGAATCATGAGATACAGCTGAACCTCTTGTTCTGCCTCAACTTTTCCGAATTCAACGAACTTTTCAACCATCCTTTCAGCAAGAGGCAAAACAACTCCTTTGGAAAGTTTGTCATCAGCTTTGTATGCCTTTTAAAAAAGATCAAATGCTTGATAAGGTACACACAAAACAGAAACACATAAGAATAATTCCCTTGACAGGATATCAAAACGAGCTAATGATAATTGAGAAATGATGATTTGTAATAGATTTAATTCCAAAGTATTACATTTTAAGTTCTCTATATTTCAGAATTGTTTCCAAGATCAGTCTAAATTTTGAAGTTAAAAAAGCTAGAAATACCTGCATAACAATGCTCATTACTGTCC
The DNA here is from genome assembly GCA_036926295.1 of Pachydiplax longipennis. Taxonomy (NCBI): domain Eukaryota; kingdom Metazoa; phylum Arthropoda; class Insecta; order Odonata; family Libellulidae; genus Pachydiplax; species Pachydiplax longipennis. The sequence continues at coordinate 19,138,977 of JAVFKF010000012.1, forward strand.
AAAAATAGTACGGGTTCTTAGGCTTAAGTTTATAAAGTGCCCATGCTGTCTGCTGCTGCTTACGATAATCGTTCACTCTAACATGCGCCATGAATAGATGTGTGAGCAATTCCTCGTTGTTTGGGTCCTTTTTCGTAGCTCCTTCATATATTTCACATATCTTCTCAGCTGAGGAGTAAATAAAATCATCGTATTTACCGATGAATCTCACAAGTTAGCAAGATTAACAAGTTGGACATCAGAGCTCTCACTTGAAAACAAACATTAATACCGAAATACGCGGAGGGATTGACTTCCTCTACATCTTTGGAATTTACAATCCCTGGCAATAATACATTTACTAAACGAGTAAACTAATCTAAGTAACGTTAATCGTAACTGTTGCACGTATCCACTATTTATAGATGCGACATCCATTTTCATTTTATTAATAGGTATAAGGGAATAAGATATTGACGCACGTTTGTGTATTTCTCTATAACATAGAGTCATAGCCTGCAGCGTTGAATCTTCACAGGGTACTTCTTTGCGGACACTCTCCAAAATTTGCTCACATTCATCATCCTTTCCTAACCGAGAAAGGGCAAGGGCTTTCAGGACCTTAAGAGCCAAAATAAGTTCACAAGCATTATTACAAAAATAGCTTTAACTAAGCCGAAGCAAGTTCAAGAAAAACTAAGTATGATTATATTTAAACCTCACCTTAGCACATTGAAAATTTGGCTGTTTTTTGAGAACTTTCTCGGCCTCCTGCAACGCTTTTTTGTTGTTTCCATTGTCTAACCAGTCTGCGGAAGAATAAAAGCGTATTTGTTAGTTACATGAACGACGTACTTTTTCCCCATAAATAAATAATTTTAAATATTTAAGAGGTGCTGCTACTGATTCTTTCGTCATATCATTGCTGAATACTCAATTTCCTGTATGAAAAGCAGAGTTTATTATTATTTTTAATGCGCTAGATTTCAAGGAAAACCAACTCTCACTCACTTGAAAGCGTTAAATTAACCCAATTTGCAGAAAAGTAAATAACTATAGAGATATGCTACTTGACGAAGAACCTGGTCGAAATCATCACCAAAGAAGTAAATACGTAATTTTATGATTGGAGCTTAAAGATCTAATTCTCTACTGTTCGCATGCAAAATTTCTTTAAGAAATGTGCTTGCGTTTACCGTATATAGGACGAAGTCGCCGCTCACTAACACTTACATCCACATGTGTTTTCGCAGCCATATTGACCGAAACGCGCAAGTAATTTATCCATAGATGGAAGTACTGCAGCCTGTGTAGTTTAAATCTGAACTAATTATTACATCTTACTCCCTATTAACTGCGGTCTAACATCGTTTTCGAAAACTATTATAGTTCTTAGCCAGAGTGTCTGATTACAGTTAAGGTTTAAGGTTTACTCTAATACTCTAATTATAACCGGGGATAACGTTTTCTGAAATTTGGCACCCGATTGATATATTATTTTAAACAAGGGCTTTTCCGTGCTGAAGACGGTAAGTAACAATTTCGGTTGATTCCAATGAAGATCATTACAAAGTAAACATCTTTGGTGAAACGATGAACAGTCTTTATAAGCGACGAAATCTGCAGCCAGTTTTATATCCTAAGTGTACATAATGTTTTACATCGGAAGCATCTAGCCTTGGATATAACATCTACATATTTGCTCCATAGGAAAATTCCAAGAAAGTTTGGCTCATAAGAGTTAAAAGATTTATTTAAAGGCAATCATTTTAACTCATAGTCAGCTACATGGAAGGAAATCTGCACGTTACTGCAAGTTACATCTGCAGAGAAATCTTTAATATTAAGAAAATTTTCCTAGATCAGGATGGATTAATTGGAGTAATATATCCCATGAATCATCTAGCTCCTTGGCGATTTAAGGTAACAGCTATATTATTCAGTATTTTTCGTTTCAGAGTAATCGTAGCGCTGATCCCGCGATATTCTAACATGATGACATCATAATATATATAAAAGACGGTAGATGGCAGGTGCGTCGATTTTCTTGAGGGTTGCTGACCCACTGCTTTCTGCCAGGGATCTACCTGAAACAGCCAAGGTCCCGCTCCGGATTGACGATTTTGAATCAGACTTTATTAAATAAGCCATTTTAAAAATAATTAGATAGATATGTTAGCGTACTCAAAACGTCCATTCATTAAAGTTTGATTAAATAAGGGGTTTTTATCACTTTATAGATTGGATCTTTACTGAATATTGGCAAAAATTCCTGTTTTAATAAGAATAAATAATAGAAGCGGCACATAAATGTTTATGATTATAAATTCGGTAGTCACGTATTTACTGGTTTACCAAAGTTTAGAAATGCCTTTCTCTAATTTAAGAGTCGTCGAGGAATCACTCTATCCAGAAAAGATATTTTTTGGTCATAAAGGAATGGGTATCAATCAAGAGGGAAATTTAAATGCGATTTAAAATTGATCGCCAATATTATCTTAGATGGTTCTCGAAAGAAAGGACAAATCTAGTTGTATTTGCGAACGGCGAACAGTAATCCATATATCCAATCCGCATCACTGTTCTTTATGGTTATTATAATAGTCACGTAATATAGTCTATAGTAAATTTTCCATGCCTAAAGGCATGAAGCGCCTTTTGGCCCACGCTGTCCAAATATATGATACCTGTATGTCAATCATCCGATACCTCGCAAGTCTCTGATAATTAGGTTTTGCATCATCGCAACAAATATTAGAATAGAAATATTTTCTAGTACAGTGATCTTCAAAGTCGTTCATATCGACCCCAAGAGATCAAAAAGCTCTTCTTAGGAGAAACGAGACGAACTTGAGGGTTGATATGGGATCGAAGGAAAAGAAAATTGATAAAATTTTAAATGCAATACATGCCTATAAATAAACAATGCGGGAAAAATACTTAGGAAAAACGGACATGATAATAGAGTTGGCTTCCGATCGGCAATTGGTAGATTCGGGTTCGAGTCCCAGTCAGTCAGAATCAATCCCGGTGTCAGACTTGTTCATATTTGTCTCTCCCTGGGAATTTTCCAAGATGCACGCATTTACGTGCTTTCACTTATAATCACTTTCACTATTCACTTTTCCTTGAAACTATCTAGGGATATAAAATAAACTATCTAAAACATAGTAATGCTCTCCATATTTAATTATAAATTGAAGTAATGATAATACTTATTAGAGTTAGATTGAGATTGGAAAATCTTCTCTTCCAACTAACCCATTTGGTCGGGGTCAATAAGAAGTGAAGTTCCTCAATGAGTCAACGTTCGTAAAGTTTGGAAATCTCTGTTTAGTTACAAATTTTATATTTTTTGGTCGGGTTTTAGGCAGTTGGAGCGCATGAGTTGGTGAAAGATTATATTGGCAGTGGAAGTAGTATTTTAAAAAATGGGTCCTGACTGGTACTCGAATCCCGAACAAGTTTCACTAAAAGCAATCGCGCTAGCTATTGGGGGTTCAATATTTTTTCAAAGGAGGGAAAAATTAAATCATGCTGTTATTTAATTAGATATTCTCCAAACGCCTAAGGAGTCTACGAATATAAAATTGAATTCGACAATCAATAAGTGTTTTAAATGATTCAGGATGACCCACGTAAGGGATTTTTACTCTTTTTAAGCAAGCTTGAAGCAAATGAAGACCTCCCTAACTGTTGAGCTGGGCAATAGAGCGAACAGGGGAATATTAAAAAAAATTAATGAAAAATGGAATTGCATCATAAATAAGCTTCGTTTCACTGTGAGTCACTCTTTTGTTTTTGCTTCAGTGATTTTTCTTATGGGTACAGTAGGAACTATATTCACGCTAAGCTTGATGGATACCGCATATAGTCATGCAGTAACGGTAATATTAGAGCAAGTACAGAGTAATTGTAGATCATTTGTGTTTGAAAATGGAAATACCTCGGTGCTCGATCTCACACAATTTTCCCAGCCATTTTTCTTCTTTGAAACAATCAAAATTAAAATTCTAAGATTCTTTCCTTACGTTTTATTCTAAATTAATCCGTTGTTTCTTATGTATAATTATGAGCAAATGCGTCGATCTAAAATATAAGATAGGTTGTCAAGGCTGTGAAATTAGGTCGTAGATAACAAAAACAAAATAGCTTATAGTTTACGAAAATGTTATGAAATATAGTTCTCAAATAAACTTTCGATATTCATCAGGCAGCTTGTATCTATGGTTGAAAGACGTCTCTTATTTGCTTGGTTTTCTAAACCGACAAAGATATTTTCATGTCTCGCCTTAAAATTTAAGCTTGATAGATGTTGTATACACCTTCAAAAGAGTACATTCATCTTTAAGCATCCGGATAGAAAATAAAGAGAAACTAACAAATGGTCTCAAATTTAATACAGGTATTTAGAATAAAGCAAAATTTTAGAGTGAATTCAAAGAGAACCTCAGATGTATATGGGTGAGAAGGGGATGTATATAGGTGTATAGATGTATAGATAGGTGTATAGATATATATAGGTGAGAAGGGGAAAAATATCCGATAAATTCCTAATAGAATTTCAAACAAGAATCATAAATTTAATTCAATTCATGATTTATATATCATAATGAGATTTATCATTCACGATCTATTTCAGGAGAAATGTATGGGAAACCTCATTGCTAGGATTTGGTTAATGCGTTTCTTCGGTTATATTAGTAATAACAGTAGTAGAAATGGTAACTTTAAAAGGTCATTTCGCACGCGAACCCCCACCGGGTATCGAACGAGGGATGGGCCTCATTAAAGCCGAAAGCATTGACCACTTTGCTACCTGAAGGCCCTTCTTCGGTCACAGCTGTCTCGGATGTTGGTTTATAGAATCTAGTATTTCGCAGAAACGATCCTACTTGCAGTTTATAAAATTTGGAAGCCCATATTATTATTACGCTTAAAATAGCACTGTAATGTGACTGTGAAACTTATATCGCAAAGAAACATTATGGCTGATCTTTATCGCCTCTGAAAATTTCACCGCATACATTAATCATGAGCCTAATGTGAACCAGGTAACGAAATGTAATTTTCTTGTTGTCATCAAGAACGTCTTTTTACATCTTTCTCGAGCGAAATCTATGCGAACATCTGGGGAACGTTCCGTGAAGGAAATTAGGGCGATGGTAACGAGATAAGTAATGAGAGACAGGAGCATATAGAAAGGTACTTGACTTCAGATTAATCAGAAACTTGAAATAGGGTGCTGCGTACATAGCATAATACTTGCTTTAATTTTACGTAGTCTCTCTGACTATCATTCCCTTCTTTTGAAAAAAATGGTTTTCTTAGGCAGTCCCCTTCTTTTTTGGAAGCGGGCTACAAAATGTATCCCTTTCATAAATAAAAATTGCATCTCCCACTCTTTTTGTTCATCTAATATGCAAATAATCCTTTCTGCGTATGTTCTGGTGATTCATATGATAGTGATTTGGAGGATAACTAAAAATAATTTTGGATATTCATTATTCGATAGTCTATAAATAAATCAATCGCGAATAAAACAATTTTATAAATATATATTTTTTACAAATTAGCAATCTTAACATATGCATGATTCCTATCCCATTAGATGTATCGCAACTTAACAGATCTCATACTCCCCTCCTAGCCCTGTTTCGAACTACTTATTTTCTATCTGTATTTATCTTCTGTTAACGCTCAGTTGTCTCTCAGTAATTTTAGTTGAAGAATATTTAAGCCGAACACTTGCCACTCTACCCCAGCTAAAAACCAATATAGAATTACATTGTAAATGTTTACAAATTGTCATGATTTTATTATGAAACAGTTGTGGAGTAGAAAGCTAAATAAGTAAGTACGCGATTATTAAAAAGGTAGCTACTATGTAAAGAAGTTTCATTAGTACATAGATCCATATATGATCATAAATTTGTATTTTTAAAAGACGAGCGAGTAAAAAGATAGAGGCTGTAAATATTTCTTCATCATCAATCTACCTCTCGATGAATTTATATCTCCAAACACCCAAATGTATAAATTTCATTCCGTGATCTTTCTACAGGAATATTTCCATAAAAATTACTGCCAGCATTGCGTTAAAGGAACGGTATACCAGGAAAATTAGAGAAAGGGAAAAGAAAATACTTTTTATTGTAGTTATAGAAGTCTTTGCCATGAAGACAGAAAAATTAACATACATTAGAGATGTTCAAAAATCTATTTTTCGAAGATCTTATTTTTGAACTCTTATTATGTTGGGTTTTCGAACCTCTTGTTCATTAATAGTCGAGTTCAAATTTTTCTCTTTCGAATATACAATTAATTATTATTGTCTGAAATGTGATAGCCTTAGCTTAGTTATTGTCTGCGTCGCTGAAGTATCCATTACAAATGATAGACCATCGAGAATGATTTCATGTATTAATTAATAGTTAGTCATTGGTTGCTTATCTGCTAATAATAATAAATGTCTTACGACATGTCGAAAAGTTCATACCAAAAACTGGAAGTAGTTGTAATGTTAAAAGTGCTTCGGCAGCTGAGGTCATTTTGCACATAAGGACTCACACCGAGAATCGAAATCAAGATCTCTTTCACCAAAGCGGTCCAGAGTCAACAACCGATAGCAAGTTGTTTCTTCCGTTAATTTACATCTGTTGAATTGTTCACAATAAAAATGCATTTGAACACTTAATTGGACAGGATTAAGGCACCGATATTTTGTTACTTCACGGTGTATCAGGTATAAATTGCAACCGCCCGAATTAGAAAGTATACACTAGTAATATTCTCTTTCTTCCTCCTCAGATGCATGTATATAATTTGATTAATCTCTTATTCATGTCGTTGTCCTTTTTCTTATTATTTATAATAATGAAAAGGATATTACAGAGCCGGCAGAGATACAGGGGAACCGAGCGATGGCCCGGGGCGCCGAGGTTTGGGAGGCATATGATATTAATCAGGGGATTTTCGTAGGTTTGGTTATCTTTATGGCGGTCTTTTCATGGATAAACCAATTATAAAACGATTTTTGGGGTTGCTCACCGCAAAGATGAATCCCAGTAATCGTAAGAATTGATATTTCATCGCTAAAGGCTGTATTAAGGTTCCAATGAAAATGATGCGTATTAGGAAGTTGTCTGATTGACTTTCTGGCATTATATTAAAAATATTAATATTAGTTTAATGAGTGATTTTAATTTGGGTAAATATTGCGATATTATCTTAATAAAATATTTCGCTGAAATTAATTGTAATGAGTATCAAAATATATGTCTCGAAAAAAGGAAAGTTTTTAAAACATGAATTTTTAAAGTATCTGCTTGAAAGGAGCGCCTAAATGCACCTTTGGCCAGACCTGGCACTGTTTATGGATTTAGTATGAAATACACATATATGTTCAAGTACTTGACAATCGATTGCTTAACAATCCAACTATATGAGTATAATGGAATTCACACGCTACAATTGTCAATGTCATTTCTGAAAGTCAACCGAGGTTGTAATTCGTTGTCATCTATGTAACTTCCGAAATTCAACCATTGTTGCAGAAAAACACTTATAGCGAGGGATATCTCGGAAATCATCCCTCTCCACTGGCGTCCAATCCGCCGTCGAGAAGCAGTTGGGGCCACTTCCGGCCCGTTGCTACGACCCCTCCTTCATCGGTCCTCGTCCGTCAGTGAGAGCGGGACCTCCACCGTCGCAGGTCTGCGTCCGATTTGCTCTGCCTTCAAACCACAGTGTTCCACGGCGCTCTCGAGGAATGGGGGCTTAGAGAACCGTTAACTCTTTCCTTCCATAGAGCGGCTTCCCTTAATACCCCGGCAGTGCGTGTGCCATTCTCCGCTACCGCCTCATCGGCGTTCACCGACTTCACTGGGGATTTACTGAGACCACACCTGGGTCACATGGATAAGACGAAAAGTGAGTGTTCATTCTTGACTTTAAGGTGGTTTGGAACTTCTTTCCGCTCTGAGATTCCGTCTGCTAGCGATTATTGATCCCAGAAAAAACCAAGTTCTTTTCGTGTTGTCTCGACTCGAAGTCGAAATCTGAGACCTTTTAAGGCTCTGCTGCCTTTGCATGCTGAAAAATTACAAACTGGTTCAAAATCTAAGATAGGTGCCTCTCGGGTTATCTCAAGCTGTTACACCGCGAAAGAATCACACGAATCAAATTTAACATAAGATGTGTACAAAATATAGTACGATGCAAATAATTAGTCTAGGATATAATTAGACTTCAATTAACCTATGTAAATATTTCATTTGTTGCTCTTCCGTACCATTTGCTGATAACGTTTCTAGAACGATTTGACTTCATTAGATTCTCTTCTTCACGTTACAAGCGTAGTATACAGCAATCAGAACATGTAAATAAACAACAGATTTATGTGATTATCGAGTTTGTGCATTCCGGATTAATTTCCCTTGTCTAGGGTGTCGGATGCTTGCTTATTATAGCTTTGATATTTTTCAATAAATCCGTAATTAAAGTTGAATATATGTACGATATTACAAAGTTGTGAGAGAGTGATCCCGGACAAAGTTTACTAACCACGGTAAAAGGATCTAGGCTTTAAATGAGAAAGGAGATATTTATGAGTTCAATACTAGCTTGCTCCGTTTATAACTAAGTATGTGAGTTCTGGAGTAGGGGAGGGGCAAGGATTTTTGTCGTTTCCATGACTTCCATCTTTTCATAATAACGATGAAGGATCAAGGACCAATAAAGAGATATATTCGCGTTAAGATTACAATATCATCCTAATTATAAAAAAATCGACTTAATATAATTAAGCCATCTAGGATTAATAAATCAATCACTGCTTTGGGAATTATTGCGCAGAAGTGTGTTAAACATGATATTACCGTGGAAGGACCATTCAGTTTTACGCGAGGAAGAGAATCTAGATTATTGAATCAACAGTGGACTCAAATTTTGAGTTACTGTAAAAGAACGCAGCATTCTCTAAATTCAGAAATGTAGAACTGTTAAAATGCGATGAATTGAATCGGATTAGCAGAGCAAAAGCGATTCTAACGGGGATAACCACTTTCCGATTCTCTATTCTACTTTTTAAAAAGTGACCTTATTCTTTGTGAACAGCTTGCCGACCGAATACTCGTGAGCGTACGCTCATTCGGAGGACGTATTTATAAGCGAATCATCTTCAGTTTTAAAAGGAGGAAACATTTGGGTAATTTTTCCCTATATTCTTCACCAGAATAATAATCTACGAGGTTTTATCATCCGAGAAAACAAAGAAATAAAGCTTTTAGGTGTCATCTGCTAGTTTGGGGAGCCAAAACATTCTGAATCTCATGCTGAATCCGTTTCCGACTACGAACTCAGAAATAAATACGCAAGCAATTGGAACTGCAAAAACTCGTTTCTGAGGTTTCACGATAGGACGAATTTCTGAGTGATACGCCAGAGTAGATGCTGAGATTGAGAGAAATAATTTTCGAATTTTCAAAGCGTTTACAGTGGTTAAACATCAGCTGCTCGCGGTGGTTGCAAAATCGACCTCATCACCGTTCGTAGAATGTTGATCTTTGGTAAATAGAGGGATCATAAAATAACGAAGCTCTGCGATATGAAACTACGACAAGATGATGTAATTGCTAATGGGTTGCTATAATTATGGGGAAATAATAAAAGTAGGGTTTAGAGTTATTTTTTCGGGTTGTATGCGTACACGCATTTGTACTTTGATGCCACTTTTAGATAATAAAAGTATGTGAGTGCGTCGTAGACACGGAGATTTATGTCGAAAGATTCCTGTGGTAGCTGATGTTTGTTGAATACGGAGCATAAAACTCATGAAAACATTGTGAATGGCTGAAATCATTTTATATTGGAATCTATGATTTTAGATTCCTTTTTCCTCAGTTTTCTGTCAGTTTTTTTTCAGACTGAGTTAAAAATTATCGGAAAAGAAATTTAGTTTACCGGAGATTAAAACGTTATATATTTTCACTCATGTTTATGTAGTCGAAGTATTAACGGAACTCTGACTGCTCGTGTACGAGTTCCACAAATTGTGTTTCAATACTTCTTTAAATAGTATGAGAAAAATTCGGAATTCTTTACTCTTTAACGGACGTCGGCGTTATAGTTGTCATTTCTGATCAAAAATCAATAATTGTCGGGCGCTCTACAGAGGCTGTGAAAGAGCTGTATTGGGTAATAACTAAACTCGGTACACAATGGATCGCAAGAAAATTTAGAGGTGAGAGAGCCAACTCATTAAGTTTAATAAAATTCAAGGGAGGGGGCGTGACTGCGTCGAAGTGCCTCATGGCCTAGAGTGCAGAATTGTTAATTAATATAAAAACAATTCTAGTCTACGTCATTAAAATTACGGGTTACTTACGTATACTTCAAACAAGAAGAGTATAAATTATCATCGATTTGTTTTCGAAAGAAATCTATCGAAGGCTGATGATGGAGAATTTTAACGAATCAGATATAACCATGAATGATGAAATTAGGAACTGTCAAATCTTTCAATATGTAGATTCCTGTCTCCGCTGAATCTTCTGGATAAAACACAGAGGTCGGTACACCTGGTGATACCTCCCGAGTACATGTACAGTTTTTCCACGGTTGAAAATATTTCGCTATACATGTAACATATCATTTACTGGTACATTTCTAAAGAATTTTCAGACAGAAAGATTCGCGCCCTTCACACGACTCGAACGCGTGACCTTAATAACCGCTTTTCTTCTACAGCCAAGGTCATCTCTTGGATAAAATTCTTTGCCTTTAATCTCCTTCAACTTACACTTCCGCAACTCCGATCTCAGAACGATACACCTTTGTATACATAATTGGGAATTTCATATCCGAGGGCTTTTTTCTCTGCAAAAATTTAGTGCATCTTCTTGTCTATATCTAGCGGGGTAATGAATAATAAAGGGAGAAAACGTTGCCTCGGAGACAATTTTCGGTTCTGCGAGACGAAAAACGAGAATTAAACTGGTACCGTGAAAAGGTAATTCTTTGTAATGAGTTAGTTAACAGATATGCAATTCTCATGGGATGCCAAGTTTCTTTTCTCTATTCTGTATTTTCACTGTAGCCCGGAGGCAGGTTTGAACCTAATTCCTTCTCGAAGAGCTACCAGTACCTTTGAATAGGAAATCTGGCTCTTTAGGCAAAATGAGTGGTGAGGTAATTTGCTTTTACTTTCCTCATTGAGTCAGAATGCTGTGCGAGGAAAAATACAACTTACGTGCAACACATTGAGCATTTGGATAATACTTTCCAAAGCATTCGATTAGGAGCGACAGAATGGAATTCAATTACTAAAAATAACTCTTAAGTTAATGGCTTTCATAAGCTAATGATAAATGCTGGGATAAGTACCTAGCTATTCATACTTAAGTCCTAAAATTCTTAAATGATTATAGAGAAACAACTCCATCTCTCTAGTTTTCCCTTTCAGCCGATTTCCTTTTGGGAAGTAAGCGTAATCTCCAACAACATAAAATCGATTACTTTCAATTGAATAGGGGCGCAGATAGATATTTTTTTAATAAAAAGCCACGATGGGAAGTTCATTTTAATTGAATTCCACTATCAGAGGGTATTTCCATAATTTAGTATACTTTTAATGCAATTTATTTTGAGAATTCAATTTATTCAATGCATGTATTTTTGCTTGTTTCATTGCCTATTTAATCGCGGGTTCTCGTAGGCATTTGCTCTCTTTCATAATCCCCTTTCCTTTAACTAATTGAGGCACTTCGCAAAACTGAACTTTAGTTCTCTATCGTAACCGCTTTTCAGATACCTCAGACCAGTCATACCGCATTTCTTTTGTCACTTTTAGTGAGGTTACAGTGTTTTATGCCTTTAGCAATATCTTCCAAAGAATCATTTCTGTAATCGGAAAGGCTAAAAACCTTCGATTTCGATGCTGATTCCGCAGTTTAAATGGGTTCCGATGTTTCCGAATCCCAATTTCGATTAATCATCTCATCAATATTTCATATTAACGCAGTCAGGAAGACATAGGAAAAAGTAAATGAGACATAGATTTTTTAATATCCTGTATGAAAAAAACGGGCAGTGTGTTTTTCCTAGGTATTTCTGCATTTCATGTACTCACAATGAGCGAGCATACGTATACCACGGCATTCGCTAACAGAGTGCGAAAACAGCGACCAAATTTTCGTTAGCCGACAAAACCATTAGTTCTTGCGGATATCAACATTGATTTGTTAGGAATTTATAGTAATAGACCTTCGTCGAAACTTATGGAGTCCCTCTAGGCTGAGTCACTTTTTCTTCCCCGTATTTCTTTTCTCTTTTCCGTCATTTTCCGGATATATCATATTATCGGGCCATATTTTTCAATTACATGATTCAGCGACGAAATATAAAAATGATATATAGTAAATGATGCGGGAATCCTAAAAGAAATTGTGCTATGAAGAAACTTGTCTAAAATATTTCGTTTCCATATGAGTATTGGTATGTAGATCAGAAAATTATTTAAATGAGAAGGAATTTATTCGTGCCCTTCCTGAATTATCTTTTAAATTTATAAAATAATTCATATTAAGACTTTCCGATTTCTCAATTCTCTGTCGCAAGAACTACGTTATCATTATTCAGGAGCCTACTTGTGAAGTAGAGTGTGTGCTCGATTTCAATATAAAGTTTTCGATACAATAAATATATTCGACTTATGAAAGAACCTCACTACAGATATGAACAAAATTTTATTTGAGTTAAGATGTATCGACTTATGTAAATCTGATCAATTATCTACCAGAATTTTAGTTTTCGTATAAAATTGGAAACCGAAATTATTCTTTATTCATTTTTGCTGCAAAATTTTCCGTTCTTCAGTTTTAAACTACGAGCTTCAGATAGGTTTGAAGAAGCAATATGCTTCATATATACATTTTAGAGATGTTACTACTAAATTCTGTATTTTTACTGACAGACTTCTACATTCATAGAAGAAAAATAAGAAAGACTAGTTTTTATCACAAATGTGATGGCGAATGGAAAGTTTATCATAAAATTTAAGTTACAGTGGTATTACCCATATATCGACACGTAAACAAATGCTGAAATTCTCACCTATTCATTCTTAATGAATGCAAATTCACGTGGCTTCAGAATTTGTTTGCCACATGTGTACATTCTGATCATCGCATTGCTTGTTATAAGAAAATAGCCTGTAAAGGAAAACCAACGAGTAATTAACCTTTAAGTAAGGAAACCGCGGATTCATCTTGAGAAAATTAATCCTTCCACCCACGAATGTTCTTATCTTATCGATCGAATGAACTTCCTCACGGATGTGCTCCGATTAATTCCACGCTGGAGTGTTTTGGTTACGGACTCGTTACTCAGTCACCGAAATCTCAATCCCATCGGACCTTTATTTGAGAGTCGATTTCAGATGGAACGTGGTAATCATGTCAAGAGCACGTTACGCCTCATTTCAAACATAGATACAGCAGCAGTCGGTTCAAGAACGATTCGTCACTTGCAGTCGGGTAAGAAATATAGATGACATAGATACAGAAACGTATTTTCCTGTTTTCGGAAAAGGAAAAATACGAAATAAGAGGGCAGGAGTGTGAGACGCTACTTAAAAATACGTATTTAAAATTTGAATGCCATAAATTCATCCCGCGGAACCTTCATTGGTTCCTCAGAAGGTACCAGATTGCCATTACAATGTAACTGATATAATTTTATCTATACTTTGAAAAGGAAAAGAAATATTTTTAGCAAACAAAATAAAGGAAACAAGTGGAAGGCAAAAGAAGAGGTGAAATGAGATCATGATAAACCTTACGTTCATTCTCAAAAATAATTAGGAAATAAAAGCCTATTGCTTCATTTCACATATATATTTGAAGTCTGAAACAATGAAAACTCCTCTCCGGTATTTCCTGTAACGAAATATTAAAAACTCAAATTAAAACTCATGATTTTTTGCTCAGTTTTTGCTTCAAGAATATCAATACAAATAATATTCAAGGCCTTACCAGTTACCTCTAAATTACTACCTCTCTGATTTAGTGAATGATTTACAGTAAATATATTCAAGATGATCATATCAGGAGTGGATAAAAGAAAACGAGGTTTTATTCTTAAAACATAAAGAAGTACGTAACAATCTAAAATTCCTAACGGGCGAAAGTAAATGTCTTGATGATGAAACCATTGATGCTTAAATACTTCATTATATTGAATTAGTGCCATGAAAATAAAGAAAATTTGTTTTAATCTATTAAGATCTGATCGAATATATAACTATAACTACAAATTATTTGTGTCTTTTTTAAACTTGCTGTCGTGTGTAAAATTAAAAGTTCAGATAAGTTTCTGATCCTAATCAAATTTCAGCATTTATTTCTATTTTGTAAGAATTAAAGGTAATTTCCAAAATTTTGATACATTGTCCCATTGGTTTTCTACTGTCAACTCAAAACTCCGCATTCATTATTCAACTTTTTCATAAGGGTTTAAATATTTTTGCGATAATATATTTCCCATTCTTTCATAATACCGTCCAAAAATAAGCTATGATGGGTCTTATATTCGTGCTGTTTTTTTACCTCATGTGATCCATGATAAAATTGAACATTCAAGAATCTACTCCATAGATATGAGAATTGAAGCAAGAAGCAATACGTTCCAAAGGACTCTTATTTTGAGGTGCATTGCCCTTCACCTCTTATGCGATGGTTCAGGAAATTATTTCGATTAAATTTTTAATATTCTATCTCTGAACCAAATGCGTTAATTCCTTAAAAATACCTGCTGGTATCTAGAAAAATATAATACCCGAAACGGATGACACCTTCTTTGGAGTCATCCAATTGCTTTCAATAAGCTTTTGGGCAAAGATGAATCTGGGCATGACTCATACTAGTTAAACCGTGAAATCTTCAGATCGTCCCTCGCAGAGATGGAGAGAAGGTTTAATCGAAGGATTTGCCGCAGCTGTCCCGCCTCCTTGATTTTCCTCTTTGTTTACGAAACTGAATCGACTCGGATGAGCTAGGGCGTCTTGCTTTGCGAGTTGGAGAATTTTCTGCGGAGGCGTCCTCAAGGTTCGGTGAACCTGCAGGACGAACGATCACCAAACCGGGAGACACTGGATAAGCGTGTGGGAGAAGCGGATTTTAAAAAATATATGAAAAAGAGAGAGAGAGCAGGCTGTATAGAGCCCACTCACACGTTTGTGGCCCCTAGAATAACTAAAGATGGGAGGACGAAGCATGATAGAAAATTTTGAAATTGACCAGTGTTAAAATGGAAACTGACGGAAATATTACACAAATGAGGGTAAATTCCCTGTGCAGTAAACTGTGTTAGATTTACACATCGGAGAAAGCCCCAGGAAAACTTTTGTGATCTGAAGAAAACGCAGGTTCGATCTCTGGAGGGAATGTTATGCTTCCGTAAGATTACACGCGATTTTCTCTTTTCTGAACTCAAAGATTTATATTTAATATGTAAATGTGAACAGATTTTCGTCGATTTTTTTTATTCGAAAACTCATGCTGTAATTTCTTTTGTGCTTGCGACGCTCTTGCTATTTTGGTCGAATGAGTTCATTTGTAATTTATATCGAAATTATAGGATATTTCTTACCCCTATCGATAATTACCCAGGTAATTGTTTCCACCTATTTTGCGTGAAGAAACTCTGAATTAGGAAAAGCGTCAGAGAAACTGTTGTGGCAACCGAAATTTCATTGACAGTAACGTAAAGCTTTACTAATATCATGAAAAATCGATGTGTTTCATTCAAGTTTTCCTGATTTCAAATCATGACAACATTTGATCGTAAAGAAAGATGATAAGAAATATATGCTCAATTTTCTTTCTTGCGGTACATATAGTAGTATATGCTACATACATCTCGGTTTCTTACGGCCATTATTTCTTTTTAGATTTTACAAAACAGAAAAGGTCCAAAACGAAGCGATAAATAGACTGTAAGTATTATTCTGGAAAATATTAATATTAGATGAATAAATATATATTCGACGCTGATTATTATAAAAGATGGTCCCTGATAGTAAACTCTTTGAATACCTTTTAATTTTTGTCAATGGCATCCAAGAGGGAAAATCATCGAACCAGAAAGACAATATGGCATAACCTTGAAAAGCATAACTTATTTTCTAGCCAAATCACTTTTAAATTTAACTAATGATTTTATTCACAGCTTTTCATCCACGATGACCATTGAAATTTTTTATATTTTAGGTTCGATTTAGCGTTTAAAGTTGCAAACTAAGTTTTTGTTGTTGTATTAATTTACATCACCGCGATAGCATATCTCTCGATTATTGTAATAAATACTGAATAATCTCAAGATCTCGATTATCATAATTTGTGCAAGAATAGTTAAAAATATTCCTCAGCCAGCAGAACCATAATAACCATATAATACATTTACGCAGAATTAATATTCAAGAACGGTTAAAACTGATTCGAACGGGACTTAAATACCCCAAAATGCCGTTGAATTTGACGAATTATCCGAATTCATCATTTATCTCAGTCTCTGGAATGATAAAAAGCAGTGGCACGTCCCATATTTCTTGGATAGACGCATCGGTGAATCAGAGCTACTTCCGGTATATCACGGAAACAGTACCGAATTCGAATCACTTACGATCTGGAAATTCGCTTATTCATATCTTAAAGGTGCGTACAACAATCTTTTATTTCCTATTCCGTTATTCCAGGAAATTACTTCGATTATTTCCTAGGAATAGCGATTTTACTAAAGAAATTATTACTTGAGTCACATGGAGCCGTAACCACAATCAAACTACATACATATTTAACAAAGATTCCATTCATATTCAAGAAATGTCTACTTCATTACTGATTATACAGATATGTCCGCAATAAAACTGAGTTCCTAATAACTGACCAAAATATCATAGCCCACTTATACCGACATGCATCATGCATAGGTGTAGATGTATCTGCAACAGTTATTGAACTCAAGAAGTTTAGATGACATTTTATTACAAAAATGAAATGGTTCAGTGAAACCTTCGCAAAACTTCTTTACAAAGCTTTGATTTGGAACTGAAAATACTGCTTAAATCCAAAATATATGAGTGAACGTCGAAATATGGCGAAAAGGGAATATTATTTTCGAACCCGCTGATTCGTATAATGAATCTTAGTTGAAGAACTATATGGCAGAATTATCCCAAGAACAGTTTGCGCGAAAACAATGCATCAACGGATACTTAAGCGCAAAGACTGAAATTTGCCTCGATTCCAAGAATAGCACAAAGTACGTGGCTCTTGCTCTAGAAAGGTTCCTTTCCTATTCGGTTCCCTCTCTCATCAGTCTGACCTAATTCATCTTTCGCAGACTGTGCTTCGAATGTTCCTGTCGTGAGAATATCGCAGGAACGCCCAAAAAAATTCAAGGCTTGCTGTTCTTAAGAAGACATCATTACTAAAATTTCTTTCAAAATCCTACAGGAAAAGAAATCAAATTATTCCATTACTAAACGTCGTCAGGCGAAACATCGTTTTGGGAATGTTTTAGTCTTAATAAAGCCGATTTACTGCGAGCTGTTTTCCCACGTCCTTTGGATCACGACTCCGTGTGAAATTATGAAAGAGTTGGGAGAGAACTGGTCGGTGGTTAGGACAGACAGAGAGGAGTTTTTGGAACTTCAAGAGGATATACACAACTACGACGAATCCAATGCAATATTCCAATCGAATAAAGAATGAGCAGATCTTAAGTTTGATGTTTTTTAAGTATTCTAGTTTCTTGCTACCTTAAGGTCTATAAAAGCGTTTAATTACATTCATGAAGAAATATAGTATTTAAATTGAATATTATTTACGGAGACCGTTATATAAACGTAAACTAGAAATAAATGAAAGAATTTTCCGACTAAAAATTTCTTAAGATAAATTTTTAACTAACAGTGAGAAGCAAAAAAATGGATATGAAAAAATATACTATTTCCGGAAACAATACAGCAATGCCATTAAGGCAAAAATGTGACAAAAAAAGGCGATTATATTAAGTTAGAATCAAAATATGGCTAGCTTTTATGATATTAGTAGCATTAATATTATTTATAACATTAGCAGCATGTATATTATCAATAGGTAATTAAAATATGTAAATACTGGCAGTAAACAGCGCATGGCATGTGATTATGGCATGACATAACTGATTATGACTTCAGAATGCATGCGATATGATTACCAGATTGAACCTTGCTATGCGGTATAAGATCTCGCCAATACTTATTGTTAGAGTGCTCAGATCAGTTTCAAGCTTGATCTTGCTCTACCATTGAGCCTTTAATCATAAGTAGAGATGAATAAATACTGTACGATTCAATTTTTTGGCATTTAGCGCTCGAAATCACGCTGAGTTAAAATACATTTCAGTAACTCTCTCTCTTTCTCTTGTGTCTTGAGCAAATTGATAATAAGGATTGACGGCAATATATGTAGCAATAAGAAATTTTTGTTATTGAAGATCGTCAATTGAACGAGACAAATCAAGATTATGAAATCAGAATCGATCGAAACATATTGTTTTTGATTTCAACTTTTCATAGCTCGTTTCATAAATTTTATTAATTGGCAGAAAGTATCTTCTGACAGAATGTACCTGTTGATAACATACGTTTCAAATAAGGAAGCGGTCGTCGAGATGCGGAATGTCTTTCTTTTCTTCACATCCCGTTGCATACAATTAACATTACTTCCACTTAAATATTCCCGTAATGGGAAATGACTTTTTCGCTACACTGCCGAATAAGCGTAACTTTAACACTATTCATTAACGTTAAGATTATTGTAATAGGTTCATTGTCCTTTCCTTACCGTCCGTATTACGCACTCGGTTTAACTATATTCATTTAAATGATTTAAAAAATAATAATTCAACACAAGAGGCCATCAAGATCATGAATCAATTCTAAAAATGGTGACAAATGAGTGTGATAAACCGTCGATTATGAGTTATTGGATATCTGTTGTAGAGTTTTAAATACTGCATCTCTTACATACCATCTTGCGATTTCAATGGAAAAATTATTTCATAAATGAATCAAATACAAATTCATAAATGTATGAATAACTCAATCTTAATGCTCTCTAGTGCGGGCTAGTCGATGTAGTATAGCACTACTGTTATCACCTACCGCGATGATAAGACTTGGTTTCGTAATAATAATACTTGAAAAACTTGGATTCGTAATCGTACAAGTCATACAGTCACCGCCAATACAAACATTGAGCAAACTTCCTGCCTCTTCATACCTTGAAACTCAAGCGGCGACTTCGAGTAAAATGAGGATATGAGGTTCTTTCACCGAAAAAACAAGCAAGAATTTTGAGGGGAATATTTTTCAAGCTTTCTGACTTGTTGAGCAGTGTGAAAAAACCGAATCCCTGGAGACTCAACTTCCTATTGAGAATGACCTACTGCGCTCTGTGTGAAAGGGCTATAAATGTGATAGAAAAACGAAGCAAACGAGTTTTTGTCCTTGTGGGAGTTTGTTCTTCCTCTACGCTAGAGCTTTTACCGTTGTTTTTTTATAAGATAGCGATCGTGATAACCTTCCCACACCATTGTCGAAGGGAACAAAGTAATCAAGTTGTAATTCATTGTAGTTAGCAGCTCGCAGACTACCGATTAATGATTCACGTTGACGGAGAATGAGAATCATAACGAGTTGGGGGTGGTCAACTCTCTTCTGCTGTATGCGTGTCGGTGACCCGAAAAATATCTTTTTTCGTCCAGACATTCCTACGGAGGCTCTTCATCTCCAACCACGTGACCGGGTCAGACCTGCGAATGACCTATTTCGGAGTCTGATGTCTCTCGTGAGGCGATTAAAGGAAGGTGACGGGCATTCCGTACGCATCCACATATTCGTGATGAGACTGTGATGCGAGCGGCGCGTTGACTGAACGTGTGAGGAAACTATGATTACGTCTGCCTCAGTTCCTCATACGAGTGAGAGTAAGAGAGGTCTCCCGTTCATGAGGGAGACCTGGCTGCGTCACCAAGTGGCGTCACTCGGCAGGTTAGGGCCACTCACCGGCGTCATTAATTGTATGTGATGTGGCCTTGCCAAAAAAGAATCCGATCCTCGATTCCTGGTTTTGAATCTCATTAAGAATATAATTGTTTTAAGTTCACTATCAGAATAGACTTAGTATGTTTTTTGATGGAGAAGGAGTGGAGAGTTCAATCCTAGGTTTTACGAATACATCGATACTTATAATATAATTTCAAAATGTTCTGCTCATTATTTTTCTTCACTTTTAAGTAATCTCATACCCAAATAATAAACATTAAAAATGACTGATAACTATGGAAATATAAAGAATGTAATCTATATAAAAATATTGATTAAAATTGAAAATATTTGTAACCAATAGGCTAATAACGTGATGAGGTAAATAAGGAGTTCTTGAATAGAAGACTTGAGGGTTCTCCAAAATAAACGATAAACTTTTATATTTGTTGGATATTTAATAGCCTCATGAGATCAAAATAAATTATGCTATACGCTAATGGTAAGTTGCAACTGAAGTATCGACTTGCAAATGATTTGAAATACATGATGTACTTGGCTTTTAATTCTGAAAATATGGGCATAAATATTTGTGATTGTAACGGGACAGTAGTGAAAGTGGATCTTTCAGTCTAAAATTCGTCAAAATGAAATCGAGATTATTATTAAAATGAATACACACGATCCTTTGCCTGACAATCTATAAATACTCAGATCGGGATTCTCAGATGTTTTTCTCTCCACAGAATAATAGGTAGGATATTGTGGTCAACCGCAAGGAATGGATCTTGTAGGTCAAAGGAATGAATCTTAAAGGAAATTTTATTCAATTTCTTAAACTCAATTTTACCTGTCAATTTAAATTACCGAGCCCATTCATTTGAGTAACATCCGAGAAAGAAATCCATTGGCTAAGACCTTTTTTATGCTGTATTGTTATAGTGTAAAAAAAGAAATATTCTAATTTATATGGAAACTAAGATCTTAGCTTATTAGCTTAGCTTTCCACGCTAAAATTAAGTCAATATGAGCTAAGCAGGATTTTATTTTCCGTTGAACGATTATTTCTAAGGTTTCCTTAAGTGCAGAGTCAGACATCTATCGAAAGCTGGGCCAAGACGTCATCACCGAAAGAAATGAAGGACATTGGTGCACATGGAAACGTTTTCTAACCGGTTTTTCAATGTAAAAACATTCGTGTATAATATATGTGACCTTTTAGCTATAATCGCGGAAATATTTTGCTACCATTTGAATTGATTGCAATGATATTTTTTGCCTTGATTCGATAAATTAATTGACAAAAATATCGTTTCTTGTTAAATATTATTTGGAACAATGACAATTTCCGTTCAGCAGAGTTGAGAATTAATATTTTGAGTACAATAAAACATGTTTCAGTGTAATGTTTATTATATTTCGTGGCGTATACTCCTGGATTGTAGGCAGTTTTTTTGGAATATTAGGGGTCTCTTAAAGAGGATTGTTTGGAAGAAAATGCTTTCCGCTTAAAGTCATGTTCCTTAAATGAATTCACTGCTGTCTTAACTAATTATACTCAATAAAGACAACAATTAGATATGGGATTTAAATTTATGCCACCTTTCTTGCTAGCAAAAAATGAAAACGTAACAGTCTATTAAGAAATAAGCAAACCTCAACCAGGTGGCTCAAGCTTAAACTTCACTTTACACATTTTGTTGATGTGGAAAAATAATTTTAAAGGAATATAACCAGAATATCTGAACTATTTAAAAGTAGCGTACGTTTCAGACGCAGCTAAATTTCGGTTCACGAGTAGGATGCGGCTCCTAATTCTCTCCTCTATAATATTAAAACTCAGCGATAATTCTTACCTAATTGAAAACAGAAATTTTACATTTAGACTTCGTTTACTTTCAAAATAAAATATATTTATGATTATGCCTTTACGTATTTAAAATTTTAACTAATTCTCTGTGGCTTTCGAGTCCAAAAATTTTGTCTTACTTGTTGTGGCAAGTAAGACAAAATTGTGGTTAAGTGTGGAGGTAAGTGTGGCTTACTTAGTGCCCACTGGCATCAAGTTTGGCCACCTTCAATGTATATACCTGAACCATCCTCAGCTTCGATGCTGGTTGGATCCTCAGACGTATCATCAATAGCTGAAAACTTTTTGGATGGATATAACTAGGCTGAGACTAAGTAAATGTAGGATAATTTTCCTCTATCCTGTATCTGAAAAAGTTTGGAAAATTGTGAGGGATAATAATAAATATTTATCGAAAATGTTGTCGCAAGTCAATCCAGCATTACATTCTTGCTCATATTTATCATACTCCGTAGAAAAAAGATCGAAAACTCATAGAAAAAATAAATTGAAAACTAAAACGTCGAAGAATCGTTCAGGTACCCGAAACTCATACCCCTACTTTCCATCCCTGACTTACACTTTTTGAAAGGGAAGGAATATTTATAAATTATAATGGTCAGTGGTTCTCCAATCAACACTTGTCATAGGCAACTGGCAATTTTATGAATGAAAATTACCAAGTGGCGCTACTCAGAGTATCGCTACGAGAAGTAGCCTGCAGGAAAAAGGCCCAGTGAGACTTCTACGCCAACGGACGTGAGCTCTTTCCGCTCGATTTCCGTCCTGGGGCGTCTCTCCGATCGCATTTTGTCTTTATCTCACGGATGAAATCTCTCCCTCAATGGGTGCGACTTCGGAAGCGGAGTTTCCCCACGGAAGGAATGGTGCAGGAAAGAAAGCACCGTTCTCAACTTCCGCTTATTAAATAATGACACTACTTCGCCCTAGATTTCGGCGGAAGAAATAAAGCGCGGATTTTTTTGAAAGCGGTCCAACAAGGGTTTTTGGAAAAGATATTGCAGAGTTGAAAAATCCTAGTTGCATCAAGGGGAAGGTTTTACGCTGATGACGTTTAAAGGAGACGTCATACATTACGAAATAAAAAAAACCTTAGACACACCTCCATAAATCTATTAAAAACTTGAAGAAGGGCTGTGATGAATGTAAGCCCAGATTATTTGAGTTATGCGTCAGTTGAAATTATAAATTTCCGAGAAAAAAACCGTTGATGAGAATTTAAGTCGAAGTGATGTGAAAGTATCGATACGTAACTAACGTTGCAGTGAAACAATAGAACGAAGATGTTCCGATGTATCAATTTCATTTTAAATACAGAGTATTGCATTTTCTACGGCCTGCTAATACTCTGAAGAAGGTAATGCGGCTCGCTGGAGATGATGGGTTAAAATCCTTGATCTGTACAAATTATAAAGCTTTTTGATGACTGTTTGGTAACAATGTAGAATATTTGGATACATACCTTTAAATGTGATAATAATATAATTTATTCCATCTCAATAAAACAGTATACAAATAAAAATAGGCATAATACAATAAGTGAAATTATCCACCAATGAAGTATGCCTTATGAAGGGATTACTATCACTTTAATACAATCACAGACGTGTTGCGTCAATGAGTTGATATCTTCCGGTTCCTTTCAGGTTATGTTCAGGTGTACTCCTGAGGATGTCAATTCTTTGACCAAACATGTAAAATTATAAATCTAATGCAGAAGTTACTTAGTCATTTTCTTTTAAGATGGTTGATTTAATATCTACTTGAGTAAGAAGCCATTCCTTCAATCGACGAATGAATATTTTTTCAGTATATGCAGAAGAAAGATCTTTGGGCAATAACGAGAATAATTTAGGTGCAATGTATGTATAAAACTGTATAATTTTCTTCTTTTTATTCTTCTTATTGTTAATATTGTACTAAGAAGGCCTGAAAATATTATCACTGGCTATCTTTAACCAAACAATCACGAAATATTATTATCTGGCATCAGATCCAAGATAAAATGCAAGATGTAACATTTCACGTCAGAAAATATCCAAAATTATGTGAAAGATGTCAATTAAACGCGGAAGTAACGTGTTAATATTTAAGGAATATAAGTTAGTAAACTTATGAGCGCCTATCTTCAAAATATCAGCGTGTTTTCGCGGCCGTTACGTCAGCATCTACTCATAACGGAAATGCTATCCATGTTCTCGGAAACGGGAAGTTTTTGTTTTTTCCTTATTGCATGGCCAAAACAAAACGCCGTATTATTCTGCACATGCCGAAAAGTAGTTCACCTGAAAAACCTGTTGCGTAGCTATTCCATGTCTGAAACTCAGGAAAACGGGCTGTTTCGCCCGTAATGACGCTTTAGCCGATCAAAATTCCAGCATCTTTGCTCACCGACTCTTGATGAGTCAACGGATCCATGGAGGTCAACCGGCGTTCCTTGTAGTATGTAAGTCAGTTGGTGAACGCGAACTGTCGAGTTCACTCCTGAGAAAACTTGAGTGTAATTCATTCGTTCTTCTCTTGGCAGAAATGGGATGGATTGGGGCGTTCGTCATCTGCCTCTCGTGCCTCTTCATGGAAGAGGTCAGCGGACATGGAAGACTTATTGAGCCGCCTTCTAGAGCAACCATGTGGAGGTAAGTTACAGTTCCTTCCTTATTGCTCCCTAAATTAAATTCTTTGGTAGATTTCTGAGTTGTTTTCTCTGCGACTTTTGCGAGAGTGATTAAGCCCCTGGAATGCCATTTCTTACTTTTAATGTATCTATAATCGAAATATAATTACGAGCATTCTGCTCTTAGGGAAATGAAACGCTCATGTTTCTTCCATTCACTACTTTCACCTATTATACTCCGAGAATGATAGTCATACGATCGATGAATCTTACGATATTAAAGTTAACAGTGATTATTTTGTGCACTTCGACGTACTTGGGACCATATGTAAAATTCGGCCAATTTCGTGCTTAATATTAATAATTGGAAATTTCTCTTGTTTCTTTTATGACTTATCTTATCAATAGAATACACATTCATTGTTTTCCCATTGTCTAGTTTGTCCTTATCAACATTAGGATCTCCTATTTGATCAGTAAATATTTCAATTATAGCTAGGGTTTCAGGTTTAGTTCAAGGTTGGAAAGTTATAATTAAAATATAATTGGATATATACTTATCGTCTGTATACAATGAAAATTTAACCATATATTTTACTATTTTGGATTTGATATCGCTTCGTAAGTTTGAGAGAATGAATCAAAGATAAATGATTGCAGAGATATTTCAAATTATGCTGAACGAATTCGATGAAAAAATCGTAGAGTACATTCCGTAATACACCATTTTACCAAATATATATATTGTCACAGCAAATAGTAAGTAAAATTTCTGTTAACAATATGAAATTTACATTTAAATACCCTTCCACATCGATGCGGAATGTTCGTAATGTAGGTCTGTAGTAATTTATATTAGATAGATTAGCATAATAAAATTTCAAAAATAGGGGATTAAATGGCTTTACTTAAGGCTTAGGGCTCGAAAGGGGGTCGATGGACGACAGAAACTAAGTAATATTTCTATTATTAATCGTATAAGAATTAAAATAGAAAGTGTCAGGGTGTGTATATGGACTTGGATATTGTTTACTAGATATGGGTCAACGACGATCGAGGATGGTTCGATAAATGCATAAGTTTTAGAAACCCTAATTTAGGATGAGGCTAAGCCAGGATATTCTTAGGAAAGGTATAGATGAAAGAACACAAGCAAAAGTAAACTGTAAATAAGGAGAGGTAATCGGTTGAACACTAAGTCTTCTATAATTAATTATGGAATGTTTAAGTGCGATTACTCGTAGAAAAAATCAGAAAATTAGGATCACCCACAGCTTAAGCTGAACCTCTTAACACACTTATGCTAAACTGTATAAAGTAATCTGTACACTTCGCATGAATGAATTCCTTAAAAATTCCCGTTCGTTGGCCGGATGTTTCACTCTCAAAGTTCCAAACCAGTTTAAGGTGAGAAGGTATGAAAAAAATGCCCTCACCAATCAATTCATTTTTTGTTATCACTTTCACATTGCCGACTTTGAGCTGTGTAAATTAAGATTCAGATTTGCGTTCTTTGTGCCACTTCATATCCTGTGCCGTCCCTCTAAATATTTATAGGCAAAAAATTCCTTCCTTTAATGATGTATAGAATTTCTCTTCCTCAAAAATTAAAGAAAATGCTAAAGAAAAGGAATGGATTTCAATATTATAATGAAATTTGGGGCAAGGAAAGGAATCCCATTAAAAGCAGCCCGAGGTGAAGATTTTTATGTTTCCTTTTCCGACCCTCTTTATGTAAGCAGCTGTTTTGCTATAGAGATATGACTAGCAAAAAATTAATTTCCCTACAAGCGAAATGCTCTACATTGAAATGTATTGCACTTTCTAACAGATATTATTATTTAGACACGCAAATCGTCATTCATAGGAATAGTTTGGTAATATGAATTATTCCACAGACCCATGTGCGAATTCCTTAAAATTCTGCATGTCTTTGTACTTTCGTCTGTCAAAATACATACTCATTACTATATTATCTGTAATGTCAAGAGGGCGACACAGGAGTTTTCTTGGCATTAAACGTACGCGAAGTGCAGGATTTCTGTGGCTCAGACGATGTACTTTTCCTTTAGTAATAACTTGCGTTTCACTATTGCAATTAACTAAACAATTATAAACAGTTAATTATGCGCAAGCACTCGATATATCGTTTTCTGTAAGAGCAATAACTAATGGTCTGAGGTAAATCGAAACTTAAAATCGAGAAATGGAGATTTCGAAAAGAGCATGGCCGAAATGCCAAAAATTAGATAAGAAAAAGAAAAATACATTATAAAGATAGCAAATTGTCTTAATAAATACCTGTTATATTCAACATTGAAAGAATGAAAAATAACTCATAATATTTTTGTGAAAATGGGAACAAAACTTAAAACGATTACCGTGAAAAGTTGAGGCTAAAATTCTCAATAGGCAGCAAAAAATTTTGTAACACAATCATGGAAATTAATTAAACGAACTTAGTTTGTGTTCATTAACTTTTTCTTAGTTTTTAGTAAATATATCTATATATAGTGCCCCCGCAGCCAAACGTCACCCTTTACTTGCTTTAACTACCTTCAAGTTATACACAAAATATCACTACTGTCCTTACGTCAATCCTTGACACCCGCAACCAATTGACTCAGTGACAAAGAGACACTTTTGAAAGGATTTTCAAATTTACATTCATGACCTCCAAAGGAGTAACAGAAAAAGCATGTGAGGTGAAACTGCCTGGGTTTCGATGCCAGGATTCTTCGCGAATTCACTTTCTCAAAAATTTTCACCCACTTGGCTTTGAGAACGTAATCGAAATTCTCCCAGGAGAAAGAAGTACGTTTTTGTCCCGTTGTTTCATGGGAATGTTCTCGACTTAGTGAAACATTCACGGGCAAGAAGGGAAAGAAATGGTTTCAAAATTAACGGGAAGGAGTGATTTACGCGTCCTGTTCACTCTTATTTGCATATGAAAACTCGGGAACAATTTCATTCACACTTGTGAACCTTTTTCACTTTTACACCTCTTCTCTCTCTCTCCCTCTCGATCGAATTCCTTTCAGTATGCAGAAGGAATTAATCGATGCGGACGGTCCACTTTCTAGATGAAAGATAAACAATTTGGAGGGAAATTTCCTGGGGACTAACGGAAGCTTGAGACAAATGGCCTGAAGCAGGGATATTCAGACCAGAGTAGGCGCATCCCGAGGACAGTGTTTTCAAAACTTTTCACTCTGCGGCATATGTGCCTACACAATATTTGCAATACGAAGCTTCAAATTTGTGAATTTCATTTGTATTATCCCCAGCCTATTGTGAAAAAATACTAAGCATCATATACTAAACTGTTATAGCGAATTTACTTACATTATATGCTGTTATAGAAAATTTTCCGCGAGCACAATAGAACCATTGTGGATCTTAGCGCAATTATAAAGTAATAATCGTAAATTTCTAATGAAAATAAACTTTCAGTATTTAGTTGCCAGTAAAAATTTAGGCTATTTAGGCAGCTATGATGAGAATATTTAGACCTAAAATAAATTAAAGAAACCTAAAAAGCTAACTGGATCTTACGAGGAAAGACCTTACGATGTATCTCACGATACTGCTTCAAATTTCCGGAGTTTTTTCAGGCATAAGTTGAGATTAAAGTCTCGACTACTTTCAATATATGAATATGATGTAAAATTTTCAGTCTTTTCATCGCTACTGACCCGTTATTTTACCTCACTGTTTCTTTACATCATGTTGCAGTTTCATTGATAAACGGTCGTAATAGATAATTACGCTTACGCTTATTTTTATTTTCGCTCTTTAGGCATACATCACAGTATCGAAAGCAATATTTCACAAATTAGGGGTGTACAAATGTTGCACATCGCTATATAAGCTCACGATTGCGAAATCAACTCAAAATTAGAGTCAAAACCTCCGATACTAACTTTCCATCACCTTTTGCTTTGAAACTTCCTGTAATATTTTATAAATTCTCTAGAGGAGATTATAGTAGGTGTGAAAGATCTTATTTTGAAGTAGTCCTGAATTAGTTGAGTAGGATTGTCTCTAATTTACTAGTTTTTCAGCATGATTATTTCGAATGCGTGAATGTTTGTGTGCTCAAGTATGATGCTTAATGGTTAGAAATGAGAACCTATGAGATGTAGATCGAACAAAGGCTATAAAAGTAAACCTCAATATAGATATAAGATATTTACTCTTGCGTTTCGTTTCGCAAAGTTTTCGTTCCACATGTATGGCATTCAGTTTTCTCTTTCTTGTTAACAAGCATTCGATAGTATGGAACGATCCCCGAAATTAATATTTATAAGATCCATCTTCATGGAAAGTTTGCGCATTGATTGAGACCATACAGTTCACATTCCATCCCATTAAGATTAAAGAAGGTTTATGAACTCAAATATCAAGATTTGAGGCACAGCATGAAACAGTGAAAAAATTAACATAGGATGCTTTTCTATGCGAGCATTTATCTGGAAAATATCCTCCTTCATCAAAACGAATATTGAAATAAGTTACATCATAAATAAGTTAATATTCTAGCAAATTTCTTTGCTAAAAATCGCAAATAAGAGCACGACATATTTCTTCAGAGCCTGATAACCTAACCCCTACGTTAAGTGTTACAGACGAGGTTCTGAATAACCATGCCAATCAGATACTTTCTCGCACCGATTTGGAATGATTAGGAGGGGCTACTTAGTGCCTCGAAAGTGAGTTAATTCAATTCCGCTATCTTCACATTTATTTTTGCAGGGAAAGCCACTACTTCCTTAATGACCTCGTAGTTGCGCTCAAGCCTTGATGCTTGTAGTTTTGTATAAAGCGTTTGAAGGGGGAATTAACGTCTCTAAAAATCTAAAAGAATTTTTATTCTGCGTACAGCTAATGAAATCGGTTCAGGTTTCATTTTAAATTCATCAGTAAATATTTTTCTAGAATTTAAATTTGCTGGTACTTCATTGAAGCACAATGTATTATGTGGTTAAAAGAATTTACATCATTAATCTTTAAAGTTCTCTCACAATACATTATGTATTCTCTCATTACTACATTGATATTGGAATATAAAGTATACGGAAGCACAGGTCTCGTGAATATAAATGCCTCTAAAAATCTACACTTACTCAAAAACAGATCGAAAGTATTAATAATTTAGGCCCTTTGATGATACTGTGTCTATATTCGTAAGGATGACCGCAATTGTCTCTTAATTAGGGTATTTCTGAGATTACTGCACTGACTTCAGATGAGGATAACCGAAAACGATAACTGTTGGCTTGAAAATGTCAGTAGCATCCTTTATGCAAAGCAAGCAATTATCCAGATTGAATAAGCATCTGAAAAATTGAAATCCTAAAATAAAAGGGAAAATGTCTCCTTTTTTGTTCATAAATATCTTTTCTAATGCTTTCTTGATTATCATATCGATTTGCATCTTTTGCCTTTATCAACGTCCGCACTATTTCATATTCATGGAATATAAATCACTGCCTTACTTAGTGCAAATTTCTCATCGTAGTGAAATTAACTTCTGTAGCCATTCATTAGATTCTGGAAGAGTGGAAATCCAATTCTTCGTTAGTATATCAGACTCATCGTGAAAACAGCTTTTCATTCACTTTTTGATGAACGCCGACCAAATAGCTGTTATTAGCGGTTTGGGAAGGCGGCGGGGAAAACGAAGAATGTGAGAACGTGCCAATTTGAGAGATAACAGGTTTCTCCCTTTTACTAAAATATACTCACCAGAAAGATGCGGTCTAGAAAACACATTCAGGAATTATGGAAACCTTTCTAGTAGCCCTACTTGTTTTCAAAGCACGGAGTAGTAGATGCAACGATAGCAATATGCTTTTCAATACATCTGTAACTGAACATGAAAGTCGGTCTTGCTGCACGGTTTTCTGATTGGAAAAATGATTGTGAATTATATGGTGAGACGACGGGTTAGAAATGTGTGGTTTCATAGCTCACTTCAGCAGCTCGTAAACTAAACAGTACAAGAGGAGTTGAGGGAACCCATAATGGAAAAGGAAACGTTCAATGGTGCTTTTTCCACAACATTAATTAAAAAAAATAAAAATCCGATTTCGACGAATTATAGCATGAAGTGGAATTATCACTTTTTTCGTCTACCGCTTTTGCATTAAAATCTTCGCAAAAGAAGTTTTATTTTTATTTATCACAAAACTATGAGTTGAAATTCGGTTTTTAATTTTCAATCATACCACCAAATGTTGGTAGTCATTACCCTGCAAAACATATCATTTTTATCTTAGAAAGTACATCTGTAATTGCATAGGAACTTACTTTTGGAGATTCTGCACAATGGGAGGTACAAACATATTCGCGACAAAACCTTATTAAAAGATAAAATATCTCATATTACACCCTTATTAAAATATCGCAAAATTAGAAGTAGATAAGCATTTAATATCACGCGACACCCTATGAATACCTATTATATAGAGGTAGATGTATGTATCTAGAGCTCTCGTGTTGAATATAAAGGTATTTTTGCATAACTAATAACTTAGCGAAGGCCTCGCAAAGTTGGGCATGAAGAATGTGCATTCGATAGGAATTTAAGTTTGAAAATATCTGAAATACAATGATGATAGACGCGTCCGAAAAATTAAGAGGAAATTTTAATGAACAAAAGTCGATCTTTCAGATGAATATCTTACCATGATATATCTTTATCGATGCGTGAGTAGAAAAAAAACAATATTCTTACAAATCGCCGCTTTTTGCACGTTGAAAAGGAAGGTTCATTTATTATATACCGCAAATGGTGTGATAAAACAATTTCTATCCTCTCCGGATATCGATGAGTAATTGGTAACTTTCAATGACGATCAAACACACAATGAGAGATTAAGTGATAAGAGTATGGGCTATTCCCAAAGGGGAAATAGCAACGGGAGGAAATAGCCGTCTTGACGTAAGGAGGATTCGAAGCAGGAAGCACTGCATTATTTGTACACTGCTTTGATCAGATATCAGATAGACGAATCACCGGTAGCAGGAAGTTGTATTTTAAGAAGCCATTCAATTCGAAATAGCGGAATTTTTGATAAGGAAAACACTCCGAATAATTCCTTGTCTTCCGTTTATCTCTAAAGCTTGCTAGCGGAAAGCGACATTCACAAGAAGGTGGGAGTATAGTAAAGGGAAGTTCTTAACGTCAAAATGAAAAATGAAGTCTATATGAACACTTAGTCTGGTAAACCAGTGAGTTATATGCCGGAGAGATTAAGATTCGTATTTCGAAATTAATCCTTATACTTCTGGGAAAATCCATCTAATTAAAATAAAATTAACTCCGGGAAGTTTCATAAACTTCTTTAAGGACTGAAATCGCTTCGTTGGATCCCAGAAAATGTCCGATCACTTCACAGTTGAAATTCAGAATGAAATTAGTGTGTGATTATATTTGCTTTAAAGGTAAAATAAAGAATATTTAAAATCAATTCTACGCATATGTTGCACTAGCATTCCGGTCACTTCAATGACTATTTTCTTTATATTCAGGTTACTGGAAAATGTATGAGATCTTCGGAAAAAGTCATGCAATTGGCAAAAGCTAGGATTCCGTTATTATTAACAGTTACGAATCGTCTTACGGAGACTTTGTACCAAGAATAACATAATTCTTTAACAATCAGGATATATATTTGTTCTCAGTCCATTTTGAATATTTAATGAAAGTAAATTGTTTCAGAAAGAGCTTCTTCATGACCATATGACTTCCGTAGACTACAAAACATTCCATGCGTGAAGATCGAATCCAGAAAAAGCGATTTGCCCTTCTCTCGGCACATATTCGAAGAGCTCGTTTTTATCCACTTACTACCATTATACTATCGCCAGAAGCGAGCAAACGAGTTTTCGTATTCCGCTCCGAGTGCATTTAAGTGTAAGCCTCTTCTATCTGCTCCGCTTTCGCCAGCCACACTTCACACTCCCGTAAATTGCAATAGTGAACGTGGAGTCAGGAACGAAACGCCGCTTTTTGTGTGTGTTGATTACCGCACTGAATTGATGCCAGCTTTCACGATGCATTCGAGGATTTAAACGCATTTACTTATAAAGTGTCGATCAGTGGCGGACACCGAGCTCGTCTCATCATTTCTCGCGCGATTTATTGCTTTCTAATCGCGTTAGAAAGTATCTTTATCGATAAATTGGATCGAATTCCACGATTCCACGTATTTATAACGTCTTTTCTCAGCGAAGGAAATTTAATGCAGTAATTTTTCCTTGTTCCCCAAACTAAAGTAGCTGTATCCGAGGAAATACCCATATAGACTCACGTTTTCTAAAACTTCCGTGTGAATATTCATTCTTTGTCCAAGTTTTCAATCAATCAGAAGACCGTAAAGTTGGGAGTAATTCAAACTGAAAAAGTGGGAGTAAAAATAACTATTCATGGTATGCCTTAAACGAAATAGCAAACAGAGAAAGTAAAGGAATTAACTGGAGCACTTAAAACGACCTAGCATAGAGAACTACGACTATTACATAAATAGATGAAGAGATAAAATGGGAAGATAATGCTGCTAATCCTTCTCGGCTTCGACTAATTGTATAAGAGTAATTATATAGTTGCAGGAATCGATTGAAACAAGAACCTCGGAAGAATTATTAACAGATCTAAAAGAGATCGAATTTTAAATTGTGAAATATTTACTCAGTGCTCATTTTCAAGGCTGAAGAGCAGAAAAATTGGGAATAATTTGATAGAACGAAGGAAAGGAAGATAGTCAAGATAATTGGTCAAGAGGATTGATGACAAGGAAAAAAATGTGGGATGATTAACAAAAACTGGAGAGAAAAAATGAGTCTGATAGGTTGAAAAGCATGTTAAAAGCTTAACTAAAGATAATAGAAAAAGAAAACTTTAGAAAATAATTAGCATGCGGAACATACATTATTAAAACTAAATATCACAAAGATAATTCAATGTTTTAATGAAAGATAATTTCAGGGATACATTTTTCTTAATTATTAATGATTTTGTTTGTGGATATTTCAACAATCCTTTTGATTTATTTTAGTAGTTACTTAGTTATTTATAGTAGTAGTAACTTATATTTCATAAAAAATATATGGAGTGGAGCTTCATCTATCAACCATCTACAGTTCTTTATTTACAATCAAAATGTTTCGTGAAGCTCCCACCAGAAAAATATGAAATTACAAAATTTGAGTTATTAAAACTTACTAATTATTTAAATACCCATTGGTCCATCGAAGCAGTTCCCGAGATTGGTGACACTCTCAATAAACGCAAAACGTATAATTAGAGACACTTTACAGTCAAAGTAGAGCCCCATAAAATAGCTGCAGAAGGTGGATTCCTCTTTACAGCTATGCCACTGAATTAAAAATTATGATTGATGTTTGATAAATCAGACGGTCATACGATCCTGATAGCCATTATTCAACGAGTCAGGTCGTATTTATTCGAACATTTTGACAATGTCGGAATCGTTTAATTCTAATAGTGTTTAGAACCCTCCGTTAAAATCAACTCTCTCGATGGATACCCTCCAGTATTTTTTCCGAGTCATTGAACATCTGTGATACTCTCCTTTTCAATTCTGTGCGTGTGCCGCCTTGCTTAACTCCAGGAGTCCACTTACGTAACTTATCGATTGGTATATGAGAGCGTTTTTGCAATGCTTTTTGCACCGGCTTGACCGTTTACTTTCTCCCCAGGTATGGATTCAGCACCCCTCCAGATTACCAGGACCACGAGCTCTTCTGCGGAGGGTTCACGAGGCAATGGCAATCGAATGGGGGCAAATGCGGAATTTGCGGAGACCCTTGGGATGCACCACAGGTGAGAGATATGCAAGTTTTTTTTGGTGGTTTGTGGTGGTCCATTAACGGAGGCACTTCACTTCTCTTAACGGCCACAAGATTGACGAACGAGAATCTCCTACGAACAGGTGTTGAAATCACCTGTTCGTTTCGAAATCAGAGATACTTCCATTCTTCTTCCGTTTATCAACCTCTTCATCGCAGCGTATATTCTGATGTTTACTATGCCTTCCCGCTGGTAGGGGCATCTCCGATGTCTAGCGTTGAAGTCACCACTACGTTTTTTAACCAATCTCTCTTATGTTAGATATTCTTATAATCTCAACTATTTTTTAGCTCCGTTTTCATAATGTGCACGATTAAATTGTCTTTCCCTCTGAATGTCTGATCCTCACGAAAAGGAATGTTCTGCGTAAAACTGCAGTGCTGTCAGCTTGATGCTTCCTTCTTTTCTTCGCAATTTAATGATAACTGCCTGTCTGTAAAATCTGTTAGAGGCAAATTCCTATTAATCACACAGAAGTATCATTTTATTACTAGACTAATATTTAAATTAGGAAATTTTCAGTTAATGTGCTAATAAAAGAAAGACAAGAAAGAGTATACGCTACATAGAACGTCATAGATGCAATTTTGAGCGATACGAATATGATTCTTTATTTTTTATACTTTATATCCTTGATACAAAAATTTGAAGGAAAATCTACTGTATAATATGTCACTGATGCAATAAACGCTTAAGTCTTACGTATGAAATCTATATAAATAGATCGATAGAAACAGGCTTTAAAGTTCTAATTGTATGGGAAAAGAATACATATTTATAGCGATCAGTAAAATATTTTTGAAATCGCGATGAAAAGTAATACTAAAAATGATAATGCTGACCATTAAAAGTTATTGATATTATGAAATAAATGGACACATGAAATATTTAATCTACAGATTTCAGCATTCTAAGATTCACTTCCATTTGAATCAAACATCCTACGGTAAAACGATCTCGCAGTAAAGAGTTCGCAGACCTTTGAGATGCAGTGAGCGAGAAAAATCTTGAGCAACGAAAGTTGATTTCACACATTCTTCAAATACCTCCAACTGATGTTAATTGCCGTAATCATTCTCTAAGGGTCCCACAGAACAGAGGTCCCACGTTTCTTTCTTCCCATTCACAAGAAGTTATCCGAATTGTAGTGCAACTGCAGTTCGTCCAAACACTTTCACTGTCGTATTTTTATTTCACTTTTAATGGTTGGAAATTTCCCTTTCGATCCATTCCACGGGAATCTGCGTTTTTCGCACGCGAATTATCATGCCAATGTGCTTCTAAGATTCCCCGTTGAAATCTCTCGTATGCGAACCTTTGGGAAGTAGACTTCACACTAAGAAAGTGCAAGCCTTGCAGTTTAATCGGTAAACAAATGTGTACGATGCTAACTCCTAGGGCAATAATTAGGAAAGAAGAAAAGTATTCGGACATTTTTGGCAAATCCAAAATCAAAACGTGATATTAGACAAATATTCTTAGAAGCGTTGATGTAGTACATACATTACTATAAATTATTAAATATTGTCTTTAAAGGTCAATACCGTTATGAAAATTGCCAATCGGTCTCAAAGGAAAAATTAAAAATATAATATTTACTAAGACGTGTTATTACCAAAAAAGGGATGCGTGATTTCTAAGCGACAAAAGTAAAACGTTTGATATCTTTCTAAAGAAGTGCTTTAATTCAATAAATCACAAAACTTGCTCCATTTATGAAAATAGCAAATAAGATGCGGCTTGTGTAACAGAATTCTAGGGAATTATTTTCAGAAAAACTATTTAGATTCCGGATATTGAATATGAAGACAACTAATCGAGACTCGATCTAAAATAAACATTTTCTCCGCCTGAATAAATATATCGTAAGGTATATACTAAATCGTTCGTACTTTTCGTTCGTAGAATTTGTAATACATAATCGAGGATTAATATTTAGGTTAGTTAAACTTTATAAGAAATCTTAATGATGCTTAATTCACAGTAATAAAAACAGATTTCATTATGATATACGGTATCTTTTTCCGTAAGTTGTCGCTGCTTTAATCCTTATCATTATTTTTAGATAAGGTAGTACCTTAGGACAGTAATTAATATAATTCATGATCTTTATTTCCGTAAATGTAATCTTGAAGTAGGTTAAGATCATCATCAATGACAGAATCCTTGAGGTACGAGTATACGTTAAGTACATACATTTTAGTTAGTTGTTATTTTTTAGGGCACTCTTCAATTTGATGGTAGCTGATAATTTTGGTCAGGGATAATAAATTTTTATTCTTCCTCTTTGATAAACTTTTGGATGGCCCTCTTTAATCAATTAAAAATTGATATGTAGATGCTTTACTTCATGTAAGTGATAATTTTTCTCTTGCCTAGAGGATGGCATATCTTCCATATAATTGTTTCCGAAACCCGTTGAATACCCGCGATGACCTCTAATTATCACCCATGTAAATTGTTATCAAAGGAAATATTACTTCAACAATTGAAGATCAGTAACTTACCAGTTTTAAGCCTAATTTGGTATTTCCTTGAGGAACTATGTTTAGTTTAACCCATATTACCTCATATCTCTTTCTGCCTCAGTGCTCTAGTTGGGAGAACGGTTTCCTACACCTCCACAAAGTAAGAACCCACGCTTCCAAGAGACAATGACGCTCGATTTTAGCCCTTTACTCCTTTTACTGATTTAATCCATACGGTTGTATTTGGACGTCGGCATTGTATACAACCCACAATAAAAGTGGAGCCCACTTATCTAGCTCAGGGTTGTCCAACAAAGGGCACGCAGACTAGGCTGCTGAAGATTTAAAAACACCCTCGCAGTATTCTTGAAGTTCGGTAAAATAAATTTCCATCTTAGCGAATTTTGTTGATTTAAAAATAACTTATCCTTAGATAAAATACTTGTAGTATTACGAAAGCTTATAAAATCCTTTATTAAAAATATCCTTGTTTTAACTATAATTTTGCTTTTATGTGCATTGAATAGGTTGTTACTCCATGGTACTATATTAAAAGTGCTTCGAGAGCTGAAGTCATTTCTTACGTCTGGCTCCCACCGGGAATAGAGCCTGAAACAACTAAGCAAACAACTGCATAAAGAGCGAATGCGCAGCCCATTTAACTATCCGGTAACCTTTTGTCACTCTGCTTTTGTGCACAATTATAATTATGTTATAAGGTATTTGCCGGTGTGCATATTTACGTGCTTTTGGGCGTAGACAATTTGCACGAAAATAGTTATGCGAAAATACGTAATGCTTGCTCGAGAGATTGGTAGTCTAATTTAAGGAATACTAATTGGCCCGCGTGTTTAGTGAAATTTCGAATGTAGCCCTAGGGCCGCCTAAGATGGACAGTTCAGATCTAGCAGTCTTCCTCATGGATAAGGCCGGTAGCTCCTGATAGAAGTAATTTAGATCCGGTGTTTTCAATTTTCACAATTTCTTACCGTCGTAAATCAAAGTTGCTTATATTCTATGACAAAGAAAGGGGCTCCAATTCAGCTTCGGGAAGCACGTGTATACGTAGGCGCATCATCGCTAACCTTGGCGAATTTAAAAAAAATTCTTATCCGGGAAAAGTATCTCTAACTTTATCCGAATAATTCTCTTTCTACCGCTTTCTTCGCTCCCCTATCTGCCAACTCTTTTCTCTCATTCACTCTCTCCGACCACTTTCCCTAAATCTTTCCCCGAAAATCTCCAATTCATCGCCATCCCACTTTTATCCGCCCTAATCAGAGCCAAGCGTCCTCTCTGATATCATCGCTGAAAAGAAAAAAAAGCATCAACTTCACCGCTCAAAATTCTTTTATCGCGCGCGCTGCCCTCTTTTGACCCTCATTGTGTATTCATCAAATCAGATTTATTGTACATCCGCCATTTTTTTCTCCAAAGAGTTATCTCATTGCGAACTTTTACTCGATCTCATATCTTCGAATCGAGTGCGATACCAGTTGAATTCAGTGTCAGGTGTATCTTAATCTCTTCTTCACTCATTCAGACTAAAGAGTCTTCAGAAATTTTCTTGTCCTAATTTTGGTGTAATTAATTAAAAAATAGTTTTAGCCTTACGCCAGTCTTTTTTTTTGAGGTTATCATCAATTGTTGCGTATGAAAAAATGTTATTTAGTCCACGTAACAGTGGAAAGTCGTTCATTCATTGTTACTTAATATCTGATATAATATGTGACAATAAAGACTGGTATAATTAGGTGACAATAAACACTTAACGGTGAAGACTTAGACAATCGCAGACTTATCTTTTTCCTTTTTATAAGTTCTCCATAATATAATTTCGCTAAAAAATTGTGTCGGTGCAGTCTTCCTTGAAAATTGATTATCCATAGAAGATTGAGGCCTAGTTGTGGTTACTGCTGAAGAATTTGACAGACAGTTGAAGAAATTCTTCATCCAAACCATTGTTCCGTGGTTCATCAAACCGTAAGATCTTGGGAGCTGTTGCTCAATAGTCTATGTCTATATACTTGCGTCATAGACAGCTAAATTTCCGTTCAAGAGGAAAATCCTTTAATTTCTGGTAGTTTAGTACTTTAAGTAAGTAAGTTTAGTCTTTAGTACTGTTTTGTCAATCATCCAATAGATTGATATCGATCTTACAAAGTTAATCACCCGGAATATCTGTTTTGAAGTAAAAATAAACGGTCTTTTTTCAATATAAAAACTATACCATAAATTATAATAGCAATAAACTTTTAGATTCAATTTTCAAATAAAATTTCTCAAAGCTATGAAATTTTTCAAAAATATGTATTACCGTTCATTTCCACTATTCAAGATATTTTCTGCCGTTCAAATATTCTACCTTTCTATAAGGAGCGACTATCGTAGTATTTTTTACGTTTTAAACTAGATTCTCAGCATATTTTCCCGTTACTTTCTTCCTATTTTCTACGAATTAAACTGATTTTGGAGGCCTATTATTACGGGGCGCATTCTGAAACGGTGGAAGCTTTCTAATTTCAATTCTGCCGCCATCTTCAAAGCTTGCCAACTAAAAAAAACTATAGTGTTGAGATTTTCCTGGATTTTTAGCTTATAAAGAGTCAGGAACGAAGTAAGGCATCCATTATCGATATATTGGTAATAAAAAAACGACATTTTTTCATATTATTGGTTAGAAAACACGATATGAAGCATACTCATTTCAGGCCCCCTTGCATTATTCCGTTTTTCTAGATTTGGTGATATATTGAAAGTTTGAGAAATAAATATTTTTACGATTTACTCCACACTTTCTCTACAAATAAGTCTCATATGGACGTTTCATGGCACATAATGAAACATTTTATGAAGACGATTTTGTCATTAACTCCATGGCATAGAGTATTAATTTTCAATTCATTTATCCTAGCTAACTTTCTAAAAGAAGGCAATCATCATTATTAAATCAACATTAGCGATAATGATAGTGGAGAGTAACAATAATGCAATGTGAGAGTAAACGTTCCATGTGCATTCACCTACAAGTTATTTAAAAAAATAAGGTATCACCGGTATGGAGTTTCTCAAATCGAGCTTCCGACTGTAAATGTTGACGATGAACGTAAAATATGGCAGTACCGGGGAAGGATTTCAAAACTTAACCATGCGTACTCTGGAGTCATTAATTCCACGTATGGTCACTTTAGGAGCACAAGCTGAAAGAGTTTTAGTACTACCGCACGATCGTTGTTTGATTGGTCAATTAATATGCTGTTTAAACCTCAACGGCGCGGTTTCTTAAAGAATTAATGAATCCAGGAAGTGAACGCGGAAATCGTCTAGTGCGTCCCAAGATGACAATCTATCATCATATATTCAGCGACACCTCTTAAGAGAAAATTAAGACCGACAGTTGGCAAGAGTGAAGCAATATGTCCTCATTGTACTGCCTTAAGGCTGAACCCTCCGCCTTTTACGTGACTGAAAGTCTGCTGGCAGGTTGCGGGCTAAACGGCCGACTTATCTTCTCGAGAGAACAGTGGAAATGTTAGCTTATCTCTAAGGGATGTGTTTCGGCCACGCGCCGACAAAGCAATCGAATACGTCTGATAGAAATTGCTGCGAAGTCAATAGACAATTGTTCAGACTAGGAGGGAAGGTGCAAAAGGCGTTACAGTAAAGGAAAAAAGTGGTCATCAGGTGATGATGACTCCGAGATGGTCGTCCAATGATAATTCTTACAGAGTAAGGTTTGTTCAGACTACAAGTTTGGATTATTCTTAGTTTCTACTTCGATTTATATAATAGAGAAAATTTACAAAACCGAACTTCTCTATCCAGATGATGAGAAATTAAAGAAAGGATTATGAATATTTTTAACAAATAATATCATTCATTGCTTATCTTTATTCTAATCTTCTTCGGAGTAAAGGTATAATTTGCGACTTTTTAGTGTTTCTCGGTGATGTTGCTTAAATCAGAGAGGAATTCCGAAGTATCATGTTTTCAACCGCTTCCTCTAGACTTCATTAATTACAGCCACGTATAACATAATCTCATGAATTGAAGGAATAAGTGTGATAATTATCTAGTTAGTTAATAGCCGACAATAGTGACATCTCTCGTTATTATTCTCAAGTTTTCTGACCAACGATAAAATCTTAATTCACCATGGCAAGGTATGAAGCGGAAAAAATATTATTAATTTTTTATAGAAATTCCTGTTCGCATAGGTCGTTAGGTATCCTCCTATTACTTTCATTGTTCGAAAGATTTATTAATCAATGACAAGTGTTGAACGATGATATCACAGTGAAAGAGACAGCGAGAACAACAATAATCAGAATAGTAGTTGTCGTTATAGTTTCATAACTACACCACCCGGAAATGCCTTCCTAAGTTTCTGCAAGTGCGATAAATGGTAAGAGAACTCATGTACCCGGTGAACAGTGAACGAAATGAAAATGGAAACAATAATGAGAACATTAGCAATGATGTAGCTTATAATAAAAAATAATGAAGTCCCATTTTAGAGCTAGGCTTTAGCTGCAGTTACCGCTACAGTCAACTTAATTGAGACTACCGAAAGGATAAACTGTTGAAATTTAAAGCACAGCCGAAGAAAAAATTCGTCCCCAATTCATTCAACAATTGTCGAAACAAAAGCGAGAGGATCCCTCCAAATTGTGTAAAGGCGCGAGCGCTATCGTGAGGTTCTTTCGTGATATCAAACGGGCGAACACGCACGGAATACGATTAAGGAAAGCGTGACGCAAGCACAGGTGGTCAATGATGGGGTGTGGGTGGCCACGGGAAATGGTCACGGAGGACTTGGACTGACGCTTCAAAGGAAGAAGGAAAGGGAACGATAAGATTCAAACGATGGTGAATGGATAACCCCTTTATTATGGAGAGATAGAAATTTTGGAGGAAGAGCCTGTTGAATTTTATGTATGAAATCACAAGATGGGAAGTTGCGTATGGCGAAAAGATGGAGCGACTTGCACTCGTACTGTTTTATGGGATTCTGATGATATCGAGGTCGAACTCGCACTTCTCGAAACGTAGCCATCGATCTAACCTATCCTTCTTTTGTTTCAAAGGAATAACAATGGATAAGAGGTCCTTCCTGAATTTTTCACCCGGATCGCTGAGGGTGAGATTCTCCTTGACGCCTTTGATCATCTCTGAATCAATAGAGCACAGGGACCTGCAAAGCTCCAATATTAGATTTGGAATCAATGTAAATATTCAAATTCAATTATTTTTGAAGATCGGTTCGTATAGTTAGAATCAGCTGCAATCCCGTGCACCTTAATGCCAGGGCTGTGAAGCGGAGTCATGAACTCGGAACCTATTCAGCATAGAGTCGGAGTCGTATGCAATTTATCGACTCGAAATTGAGGCTCTTGATGTCAATTAGTTATTCTTTGCACGTGTTTTAAAACGGTTAATCTTAAAGTTTCTTTGTAAGCGTTTCTATAAATCTTTCGAATAAATCAAAGGATAATTAGGAAGGATTTGAAACTATGTCAGCTCGTCTAACGACTCATATTTGAGAAGAAAAGTATTGCAGGAGTCGCATACGTTAATGTTAATAGGATTATGGAGTCAAAGCAGTGGCGAGCATCTAAATAAAATAGTTCAAAATGTTAATCGTTGGAAATATTCCCGAAATGATGTCGATGAAACAGTACCGAAAAATAATATAAAAAATTTTCGGCATAAAGTTTTCTTTTTCAAAGCTTTTATCAGATATTTGTGAAAACACAGTCTGCGGAAATATTTCACTTAATTTAAATTGCACCCTTCTATATTTCTTGCACAAAATATTATTGGATGTAGGTAATCTTACTGCGCTAATTTTTGCTACTTCAATTCCTGTAAGGGTTACCATGTTCACCAGTTGTTCAAATGTGAATGAATGGTGAAAGAATGGGTTTTAGAACATTTTCGGAATAGATTTTGCCCCTTGAAGGAATTTCTAGCACACATATTCACACCACAATTTATTTTATATGTGGTGTTAAAATTGTTATATTTTTGAGATTTATATTTTCTGGTAGTTTACTTTTCATACTAAGTAGGAAGATTACAATCGAATGAAGGCGCAAGTTATAAGCAGAACAAATCTAATTATTTCCTTC
The DNA here is from genome assembly GCA_036926295.1 of Pachydiplax longipennis. Taxonomy (NCBI): domain Eukaryota; kingdom Metazoa; phylum Arthropoda; class Insecta; order Odonata; family Libellulidae; genus Pachydiplax; species Pachydiplax longipennis. Next base: position 19,182,005 of record JAVFKF010000012.1, read on the forward strand.
AAGAAAAAGTCAAAATCAACATCAGTACAAGCCAATGAAGGGGGAACGAATATATGAAACGCAGTGAAGTGTGACGTCTACAGAAAATGATCAGGGTTATTTGATTGAAAGTGAAATGATATAAGGTGAGAGAAAGAAGCGGATATGGGAGAATGAATATGTTAACAGAGGACAAGAAGATCAGAGAGGTGCGACTAGCCTGTGCTCAGTTTGACGACCCATGATGATTTGCCCTTGAAACATCTAAGATTGATAGTCATGACAAAACAAACAATGAGAGGGTAAGGAATGAAAACGATGTCCAGAACAACGTAGATGGATGCATTCAATTGTTTTGGACACGAATAAATCATAAACCATAAAGGAAGCACTATATCGATATGCTAATAAGGAAAGACCATATAGTTCTAAAAGGATAACACAGGAAGTTATAGCTTCAGCCAAAAGAGGATGCATAGAAAAGAAAGCGCTGGAGAAAAGTTAATGGGAATACATAAAAAAGAGAGGGAAACGATAGAGTAAAGATAAGCGTAAGATTCTCCTTAATGATCTTAGCGTAGGAATTTGTACTTTGCTAGAAAGGACAAAAATGCATACATTTGATGAACATAAATATCAGAATATTTCTCTCACCTTTTCTCAATCTGAAGAATCGAGGTGTAAGAGTCATTCTTGAGCAAAATAAACCCAAAAAAACAATGTTTTCGCTTTGATTTAACACTTTTTGAAATATTCAATTTAGAGAATAAGAAAAGGCTAAAGTAAATACTCGTACTTGATACAGGCTTCCGTTAGATTTGTAAAATGAACGAAAACACTTAATGTCTGTAAGGTTACGAAAGATTAGTAATTTATTATTTTCATCTTTGCTGGTCAGTAATCAAACAAAGTTGCCCTAACAATGATTTCACGCAATATCTCCTTTTCGTTAGAAATTTTTTATGGATGATGTATACAACGAGCAAATTACGTTATGAGTAAAAATATAGCACTGATAACCAAAAATTTACAAATTAATGCATCTATAATTTCCTCGCCGGAGAATCTCACTTCTCAAGGCCATGTCGATGATAAGATAATTGACAACGAAAGCGTATAATTCGTTTCGAAATAGTCGAGATCTTGAAAATCTGAGAGGACATCTACGACTTGCTTGAATAAAACTGTACTGACATCATTGTGATTAGATCAAGGGGATAAGTAGGACATTTACCCAGATTAAGATTTAAGTGTATGCCTCTACGTGCCATGTGAAACAGTCGAAAAGGTCTGGAAACGATTTTCGTCTTCGGAAGCTCCTTATCTTTTCTTCGATCGTGAATGATTAACACGCTGAAAGTGATTAATTTCCCGAATGTGTTACGCTTCCTAATTTAATGTCATGGTTTCCATGCTTAGCTAACCCTTTTCTCTCGATGAATCACACTACTGACCCGATGACGGCTCTATGAAAATGAAACGATAATCAAAGGAGTATGTAGGTCGTTCTGTAAGCGGTCCCCAAACAGTTTGTTTATTCGAAAGTCATGTTGGTCGTCGAGAATCCGGTTGTTTCCAAGTTTCGTTATTCAAATATCGTTCCCAATGAAAATGGTAAATGAAACTTAAAAAATCAAAATAATTAATTATCAAGGTATTTTTCCAAATCTCTGGCCCTTAACAACTATAGAGGTTGCTGGAAATTTTCCTTTGGTAAACGAATATCATTGTTATGAGAAATATTTTAAGATATCTCGTAAGACTAGAGAGAAGATAGAAAAGTAAAAAAAAACGTTTACAATAAGAAGCACTCTTGGAATTAATTGTAGCTGCAGTTTATCGCTTCAAACGTATTGATTTTCTCACTAAGTACTTATCTATATGTAAATCGATAGTAGGATTTGAACACAAATTCTTACATGTGTTTTGAATTTTAATCCTGGTATTTTCGGTATTGTCAGTGAGTCATAGAAAAAATATAGGAAACAATAACCGTGTTAAAGGTGGTCTTATATCATCTTTGTAAATTCCTCACTCCATTGGTCGTGGAAAGAATGGAAATATAGACGTGCAATGGTCTCGTAAGGAGGTAATTAGGAAGTGTTCTGCACCTATAACCCATCCAAACTTGACGCTTAATTTCGTCACCAAACGTCCTCCGGGCTTTCTCACCCCTTTACGCATGCAATTAATAAGAACGAACACATCACCTCGACTTGTTTAAATGGAAACTGTGGGGCACTGAGTAACTCTTAGGTGCGTGCAGACTTGACGATTTCCGGATCTCCATCCGTTTGGCAACGAGTGCAGTACCAAACAGCTGATATGCTTTCGCGCGTCTGATCAGACGACGGCATTGCTCACAGCGGCGACATAATGGGATTCGACGGGGGAGTGACTAACTAAATTAGAATCGGGTGGAGACAATGGAATCGATGGTCACGCTCTCTGCCCGTCCTCTCGCAATGAAGCGACTGTAAACGGTGATCTCCCTATTCTGTATGACGAATCCGATTCCGGAATGCTGTGATGAGCACGGGGGAGTAAATGGAGTGCGACCAATCTTCCGGGTTGCGGAGGAAGCGCGGATAGGTTCCGAATATCGATTTCCTATCAAAAAAAGGAACAATGATCGCCGCACGAATCGATCCTTCCCGATCCAAATGTGTCATTACATCGGGGAAAATTAATACGAGATGTAAAAAGTGCGAAGCAGAAAACGTTCGTAACCGCGAATCTCTTTTCGAAGGCAGTGATGCGCGGCCGAGACACCGCGACCCAAAATGTGGTCGAGGAAGGAAATGGTCCACGGGTGGCAAAGATCTCTTGAGTGATTTCTACGGCGTTCAGCTAATATCATCAGATATAGGCTTCGATTCTTCGACCTACAGACCTTGTTCGGCAGTAATTGAATTCTGTCCTCATAAAGTACGAATCACAATTTACTTTCAGCCCTCTTGTTACATTCCCTTCAGAATTATATTTGATCAAATATATGGAGAGCATGAGCTTTCATTTGAGTATTTAGAAACTTATTTAGAAACGCAAAAGCAAAGTTACTCGTGGTATTTTGCGTAGAGATTTGTATGAATATCTACACAAACTGGATATGCACCTTCAATCGTTGTATATTACAATTTTAAACATACCTATATCCAACAGTTATCTCGTGACACCTAATGTTAACCTAATTTCTGACTTAGTGTATAGGATTCAAAATACATTACATTTTCATTAAATAGGAAATTAAATAGTAAAAAAATGACGTGATGAGAAAATCTATCGCCATTGACCTCTCACTTGGCGTTTTAGAATTGAATGAGGACAGTCAATTACACGGATAATGATAACTGTAAATTCTTTGAGGTGCTCGTGATAAATAGAAAAACAAATTAACTTACTAAAAGTAACGTCTAGATGATAAAATAACTATTGAATTAAATTAACAAAAAATTTCTTTTATGGATTATTCTTTTCCTTCTAACTGTATAAATAACAAAAGAGTAAAACGATAATGGACTAAATTGAAAGCGTACTCTTACATTCATCCTCCAAGTACAGGGAACGATTCGAAGCTGTAATATTTTCTCAAAATAATTTATTTTAATGAAGATCTGTCGAATAAATCCCACATTTGTAACAACCTTAGTCTGGATAAAACGTCCTTCTGGTTCAATTCTAACGCTAAATCGAATGGTAAGGATAGAAGCATTTCCTGGCAAAAAACTCAATGTTATTCAGATCATGTGCGACCTTTGGGTGATCACGGAGAGAAAACCGATATAAATAATGCTCCAACCTCCAAAACGAAATAGAAAACATCCATTTCTTCTTTATCTCAAAGCACGTCTTGTTTAATATGCGCTGTTACCACTTGCAACTAAGATACGAGTATAATTCAGCTTGCGAACAAGTCTTGACAACCATGAAAAACTTCATGCTTACGTACTTTAATGGGTATTCAACGAAGTCATTTCATCATGAAGTACGAATATTTGGGGTGATTTTGATATAAACGTGAGTTGTAATACTAATCGTATTTGTGTAACGTGCAGATACGTATGTCTCGGTAGGAACAATGGCTCGCCAGAGGTGACATCTAAGTATCCGGGACAATTGTTATTTGCACTTGAAGTGTGCGAAATGAGAGAGGCTTATTAATAATTCTTCTCTCTTGTCTGCCTAATCACTTCCGATTCGTAACAAGGTTTGTCACTGAGTCACAGGGGTTTAGTCACCATAGCCAATAACGCAATTTATGTATCGGTGTAGCTTGGACGATTTAAAGGTGGGATTAACTGTAACCCAGTTTTAACATGAGATTCTATAAGTCTCCTGTCAGATCTATGACAGGACCATTTTAGCCTTGTATGAGATTTCATAGTCTAAAAAGAATGGTTTCTCGGTAAATCTGCGTTTAGGTATGGTGTGCAAATTCAAGCGGAAACCTCGCTTCATGGTTTCCGATCAATTATTCCGTAAATGATCCGTGAAAAAGCTTTCATTCGAATTGGAAGAACTAAGAGTACTTCCTCTAATAATAAGTTATACAAATTTTGAATTACATGGATTTTTATAAGTTAGGAGAAAAGAAGAATAATTTCCCCTCCCAGTGTTATGATATGGGGACAAACCATGCTACAAAATTTTGTAGCATGGATTGATTACATTTTCAGCGTTATTTTTACATTATAATTTTGTCAGTTTAAATAACGACGTATTATCAGTTAGTGTATTTTAAAATCAATGAAAACATTCACGGAGAAGTAAGAGGTTTACAAAGAAGAGTTTTCCTTGCATCAAACACCTGAATGGCATGATTTATCAATCAGCAAAATGCAGTCTCTGAGGGATTTTAAAAAGATGCGTGAGAACAACTTACGTTGTGGAAAGGGACGGTTAGGTGACGGAAATAAAGAGAATTTCGTTAGGAAAGAGGTAATAGTTGGTCAAGAGACCAAAAAAATTCTTCACTATAGCGGGATTTCGAGTTAACCAAACTCGTTCTGTTCGGGATAATTAACATCTGAGACAACTGGAAAGTCTATGGGACCGAGAACTCATCATATAAGCGATTTCTTTGCATGCTTGATCGTTTTAAACGAGTTTTACCGTACTTTTATTCTTCATCACGTTATAACATTTTGGTTTAATTCCGGTTGCGGGTACGAAATTTTAGTCAAGCCCTCTTATGAGAAATAACGGCGCCTATTTTGTTACAGTCACTATGGTAACAATAATGAGCAGCGAATAATCTAATGAGAAATCGTACAAATCATACAGAAAATTAAATTGGCATCAGTATTCTGTCATCACTTATTTTATGAGTTTTCAATCGATTTTAATGGTATTCACTTAATTCACTGCTTAAAACAACCTTGTTCTCTACAAATGAATGAATGAACTTCGTGATATTAATTTTGTTTCTTTTCATCTATCTCGGTCAGCAATAAAAAGGTCTCAACGAAAATATTCTGATTATAGAATGATAGAAATTTACAAATTGCAGAAGGAAGACGTTCACTTTTGAGGCTGAAAATGAAAGTTGATTCCTACTGCTTTCAATAGAGAACGTTAAGGATTTGATTGTCCTCAGTTTAACAATGAAGAGAAGAATGTTGCGTCACATTATAGAAAATTTTCATCATGAATGAATTTGGTTTGGTAAAAAATTCATAATTTAAGGAGTATACTATCCGAAGATAATCTTGTTCCTCTACAACATTATCCGATAAATAAACAAGGATTAAATTGTCGCATTTATATTCGAAAATGAACTGCTAAGTAACAAAATGTAATTGTTGTAAATTAATATTTAAATGTTGTATGGATTTTTATTCCAAAATCAGTTTTATTCATTAACGGAGATTACTTTAACTCCTGCTTATTCTGCATATTTTTATAAATAATCAACTATTGTTCTATAGTTCGCGGAAGCAGTTTATTCAATCACCAACTAAAGGCTATGTCTTGTCGATGCAACGATTTCTCTCAAACTTCAGCTGCCATTCTCTCTTTTCTTCAGCTGAAATCCCAGAATTATTTCCGGTTTTTAATTGATTCCATATTAATTCCTCGTGAACCATATTACTCTATTAGGAGTTGGATTCCGATTAAATTCGATGGGTGCTTCAGTATTTGCGAGGCGTAAAAAAATATCGAGTTGGTTCGCCGGATTTTGAATGACTGCTTACGTAAGTCATCAATATTATCTTCGCCATTCCAAAGGTACAGTAGCAGAAGGACACATCCATGAAGTGGTTCCAAAGGCTATCTGTGGAATCTCATTTAAAACTGAATTTGCAAGGTATTGGATTATAATAGAGTGACTAAGCCGACCTTCTTACAGAAACAGTCCATAGACTACCAAGCCAAGAGTCCAAGGATCGAATCCCCGTCATGACGCAAAAGAAACCTAAGTAAAATAAGAAATACAGTCTGCGGCAGTGGAAATATGCAGACAATTATGTTTAACAATATTATTTTTCCATGCAAATATTACGAAGTTTCATATCTCAAAGCAGTGAAAGCTACACCTTTGAGGTGTTTTTGAACGAATGAAGTAGGAACGAACGAATGAACGAATTTTCCTTTCTCAGGAATGACTGATTATTGCACTAACGCATACATTGGTATATAGAAACGCATAAGTTACAGGATCAGTTTTTGTATTTGGCAATGAAAATATAAATAATTTTCCTTTCTTTATTCCTATATATAAGATCTCCAAAGCAAGATTTGGCCAGATGGCCAAAATATCCCCGTTATTTTTAAGCACTCTTCTAGAATTATTATCAGTACCATTTAAGATTAGGAATTTTCGGTTGTCGTTGAGAGCGAAGGAGTTTTTGTCACAAAATATCGTGTATTCCTAAAATACGAATAAATATATGCGAGCAAATACAACTCACGCAGACATAAAAATGTATTTTTTTCAAATATTCGTTTATTTATCGTAACCTTAAATTACAATTCCATACACGATAGAATATCGCATGTGATTATTTGAATACTCCTAGCTACGAATGAGACTGAAATTATTAAAGCTTTATCGGTTATATCCCGCATTTTTTTGCCCTCGGTGAGATAAACATTGATCTCAAGACACAAATTCAAAGCAGGGAACATTTCAGGGAAATGCGGAACCCTTTCCTTATCAAGAGGACCCAAAAAGATAGATAATCTGCAACAGAAATCAGCAATAAATCATCTTTGAAATCGCCAAAATCTGAGGATCTTTGAAATCGCAATTTGCTTAATTATTATGTAAATTACATTAAGCCCTGAGCATTAAGCGTGCCACCGACCGGACGGTGGATAAGAGATCTGCGTCTTCGACCCAAGAGGGAATCCTTGGGAGGAGCTGTTGATTGAAATGGGAGAAAGTCTATCCGACGTCCCTGGATCGCCCCAACAAGTCTCCGACAACAATGGCATCCGCGGAAATGCTTCCGGATTGTTGCTCTCGTGGCGACCTTCGCCATGGGCACGCGTTACTAGGACGGCACTCGCGGAATGGCGACAATGCGTATTTTGGCGCTTCCTGAATTCGATTTACGACACGTCCCACTAGAAATTTGGAATTTATACCTCGTATTTCATATGACACTCCTTCCAGTAAGGAATGCTTCAGCAGATACGTTCTAAGGTCTACAGTTACCTTTGGCTTGGATGAGATCCAAAACAGAAAGTGACCGACATGATCAAAATCGCCTATGAAAGAATCAAAATGGGATTGATCAAAGAAATATTTTCCGGTTTTGTACGGGAATATTTCATGTCGTCGAGTATTGCTCATTTAGATGTTAATTACTGTCTGTTGTGATTTTGTTCCCATAGACCATGTAGTGTTTATTGCTACTATGATTTTTGTTTCTTTCTTACATTTATATCAGCAGCAATAGACCCAAATTAGAAGGCGAGATTTCATTCCACATTTACATATATAAATATACCTTACTGCCCGCTTTTTGGCACGTGATAGGAGATAATTGCCTCGCTCTAATTTTTCCCTATTACTATTGCATTTAGTTCGTGAAAAGTGAATTTCAGCGTGAAGTTTTGGTCATGTCGTCGTCAACTCGATCGTAAACTGTATCTGGAGGAGAGAAACATCTATATCCCGAGAGCTAATTTTCTATGAAATTACTAAAGCAATGAATTTCAAATTTATTAAATCTAATCATTGCAACAAGCACCTGCATAAAGATTTAGGATGGAACCAAACGTATGGCTTCAAGCTAAACGTTTTCTGCACAGGACTAGATTCGCTGCTGAGATTAATCAGAACAACTTATACAAAAGTTCAGACAAATTTAGGTTTAAAAGCTACTTATTCTAAACATTCGATAGAGAGCATATGAATACCAAAAAAAAGCACTATTTTCATGACTTTATTGCATCGCGAGATTAACTATAACTACCTAAGGAAAAAAATAGGAAAATAAAAAAAAAGGAAAATAAATTATTTGCAGGAGTCTCATTATATTATTTTCGTTAAACGTTGTAGATCCTTTCTCCTTCATTCTTTCTGTAAAGTTTTACGCGTAATGTCTTCTTTCAAAGTGATTAACGAAATACTAACTCTACCGATATATAATACGTAATGAATATCAATTAAATATATACTCAATTACAAAGATGTAAGTAAGTATCCATACTTCCTGCATCCATCACCAATGGTTCTCGGTATCCGTACGAAGTTGAATTTAAAAAAGGAAAAAACATCCGCTGGTCCGTTTCCACAAACTCACTCAATTTTACCGACATCCTTCTCCTCCACACTACATCCCACTTTCCAAGGGGACGTGTTATTGTTTTGGAAAGAAACTCCATTTCTAAAAAAACTTCCCTTCTTCTCACCGCAGCTTTCCAAGCGGTTAGGCTAATCAAAGACGCGTGTAACGGACAAAGGATTCCTCGAGGGTATTGAGAGCTGCTGACCCATTTTACCTTTATTAGACCAATCATCTTGTTTTCACGCCGATTTAGAGATTTCGAATGACGACTTCTGGATTAGACTCTCTTCCTCCGGATGAACATGCTTTGGTGGGGAAAGTTTTTTAAAACCGAATTCTTCCAATCTAATCATCCCCAATGTCCTCCGAAAGATTTGAAACAGATTTTCACCAGCAGCTGAGAAAAAATATAACAACTTGATTATCCTGAAGACCTATTGTAGTTCTGTTTAACATTTCACGAACAAAAGGGGTTTTAAGAAATATTTCCTGGTGTAATCGTCCTTCTTCCTCCCGATTCTTTTTTGTATTTAAATGCAATATAGATATGATATTCCTGATACATACATAATAATATCAGGTGTTTAACTGATACGTACTTTTATCTAATTTAACACGATGAAGCTTGCTTTACAATTTACTTTTTTCTATTCTACTTAAAATACTATTTTTTTAATTCGCTCCATCAAAAAATACCACTAAGTTACTTAGGCTGAGTTAGGATTACTAAGACGGTGAAGAGTTCATGAAGTCGCATTAAGAAATTTAGTAACTTTTTCAATCTTTTATTATGACTACTAGATTAACACTCTTTACTCTAACACTCTCTTGCCCCAGGGCTTTTAGGCTGGACTAACCAAGGGTCATAACATTATCTATTTAACACTTCAAATGAATTCGTTCTACAGAATTGTTTACTACATAACTGTAAGGGGTATATCATAGAGTCAAAAGAAACGAAATTCAAGACAAAATTCATTATAAAGTAAAGTAGCAAATTTTAAAATTCAGATAAAGGATCGCTATCAAAATGGAAACGCTTTTCCTTAATTCGTCAAGATGAATGATCAATCAAAGCAAAATCTTGTCAAAATTTAGGATAAAACTGTCAAAAAGATAAGATTCTCCTCGCTGAACTTATAATCAGATAAATTAACCGAGAAGATTTCGAGGAAGCCAAAAAACTTCGAAGATAAAATGTTCATTTCATACGCGAATTATTCGAATAAATCTTGAAAGCAACATGAATGCTTTTATCTCCATTTTTCTGAGTTCTTTTTTACGGTTTTATCACGTTCTTTCTCTATCTGACCCTATAAAGTTCCTCCTTCGTAACTTCCTATTCAGGTTGAATTACTTTTAGACATAATTATTGCTCACGAAAGAGACGGTATCTTTGTATCGCCAGATTGATAACTGCTTAAGAGGAGATATTACTTTTTTTTGAGTTTCGGTGATGAGGAAGCAGAAGATATCCAAAAGATTTGAATGGATTAACGAAAACACATTTTTGGAAAAAATTATTATTATGACGTAATCAATTACCTTGTCAAAGACGTATGCACCCCTACTTCAATGCAAGAGGTATAATATCGTGAAATTTGATTCGATTCATTGAATCACTCTAATTATTTTCAAATATCGAGGGGGTCCGTAAAATATACTACGCAGCTTAAATACATGAGTGAAATATCCTATGGAGATTAATCTACAGGAATTGGTTTTTTAAAATCCTTTTCCGAACACAGGAGAATTAGAATTCAAACGATTTGATAGAGGGAGTATCTTTTTCACCATTTAATTTTTCTCTTTTCGAGAGTAGAGAGCAACGGAAATCGCTCATAATATTTCGAGAACATGTGCTAACTTGGGCAAAAAACAAATTTCGGGACAATCACTCGCAGAAGAGGGCGTGGTGCCTTCTGAACTTTCGTTCGATTGCCTTAATGTGGAACGGAAACAGTTTCCGATCAGCAAAGGAAACGGCTTTCATTTTCTAAAGAAACTCAATCATTTACAATGCCTTTTCATCTGTCAAATAGCTCTCTCACCTCAGAATAAGCCTTCCGTTCAGCCAAAAAGAAATTTTGGGAAATTATGAGGAGATTAAGAAATTAGTCTGATGTTTTTCAGTTCATCAACCCAATCGAAATCTCGCGCGGATGCCTTTTAACTCTCTCCGTGTTTACGGAAGAAAATTCTACGCGTTCAATTGCTTCAATCAAAATTTCTTCTTTGACGACTTATGTTTCGAAAGGGATTCGGAAGGTTCCGAAAACATTTAAGAGAAACTAGCACTTTCGTTCAGTAACGATTGTATTAAATGAAAAATAATCGACCAATTAAATATTAATAAAGAGGAATGTTAATTAGCTATGATTTTCGAAAAAATATTTTCTTAAAATGAAAACGACGTAAATTGGCATTCATTCAAAAACTTCAATGCGGAAAATTATGGTTTCAATCTTAAAAATTATCACCATGGAAGTTTTCGGTAAAAAATTGAAAAATGAGCTGAAGTTAAACTTGTGGAAATATATCAATCAGAATTTCAGGACGGTTTAAATATATAAAATAAAAAAGAAAACGCAACTAATACTTCAAATTTCACTTTCCGTTAATTTCCAGCGCTACAAAAATTCGAGAAATAAAATAAGAAAAGATGAGAAATAGCAAATAACGCACATAACTGGTCATCCATACATAAAAATGTCAGCCTGAAAAACAGCCGAATCTAGCAGTGACTTAATTGAAATTATCTGTTCAAACGATATTATCCAGAATTGAACAACTATTAGCATAGTAATGAATATAAGAAATTGGTGAAGGATGATGAAAATGCTGAGTTGTGAAGCACATAAACATACATATATAACAATGTTCAACGTTGTTATTTTTCCCGAATTTCCCTTTGACATAATAAACTTATATTATTTATCTGTGAGATTAATTTATGAAACAATACTTCTTTAAATGATTATTACCTGAAGTCCTCGCTGTCTTATTTGTCCGCAACAATCTCAGGGGATTTTTTTCTTTTGATCTTACTTTTACAAATTGATTTCTGATTAATCATTGATTCGATATTTCTTAACAGAGGTTCATAGAATTTCCCCTCGGTTGGCCAAAGAATGAAATAAAACAACAAAGACATTCATTTAAGAGCACAGGTCTTGCTTAATCTCGTTTTGCGCGATCACCAACGCAATTTCCGGTTGAAAGTTATGAGAACGTTCACTTTTGCAACCTGTGCTGCTATCTGCAAGCACACAACCCTTTTCTTTGTTTCTTTTGACCAATTTATTCACAAGGGCGATAGCAATGTTTTTCGTTAAGCTAAAGAGCGTAAGTTATATGAATCAGTAAAAACCTCGTTTACAATGTCATTCCGACCAATTTGGAATCAATCTTTTGTTATGAATCTGATAATAAATTTTTGTGACGAATATTAAAATCTAAGCTTTTTTATTTTTTTAATTTCCATAGGTACCCCTAGATCGAATACAACCAAGAATAATCATAATGCATTCTAGAGCCTACTTCTGATGAGATTTAGTGTATCCAACAGTTCTGCTCCACTGGAGTTCTCTATAGATATGTTACGATGGAAGTACGCGACGTCCATGTATTTCAAGGCTAACTCTTTTAAGTTTCCACGAAACCGGTTCCTGGACTGTTCTTTCGTAGGTTTCTTTTTATTACTGTGAATTCCCTTATATATGGAACGAAAAAGGAAATCTTTGTTACAATTTTAGCGCAGCGATTGTAGGTAATCTGATGGTCCATCTCAAACTCGGCCCATGACAAGGAAATGTGTGTACTTAAAACGAACCTTTCATTTTTAGTGGTATACTCATTAAAATTTTTATATAAAAAATTCAGTATACGACATGAGATCATTATTTCGGAGCTAAGATGTTCCATTTTTGTGCCATTTATCTTCTATTGCTATCATTAGAACAACGTTCCATGTTGATAAAAGAGCTACATTATTGTAATTATCGATGCCAAACTTATTTTAGCTAACTTGTCTTTGTAATAACGGTATTATTTGTTAGATATCGTTTTTCTATTGTATTTATTGAAATGTTGTCAACGTATCGCTTATATATTAATTTAAATGAAATAATAATCACTTTCATTGATTCGGAGGTCCGATGAGGAAACATTATTTCAGAAGTGAGTTAAGGGCTTTAAGGGGCAAGCAATGAAAGGAATGTATCTAGAAAACGCAATCGGAGTATATTTGAAGCGAATGATAACAAGCAGTGCGAAGATATTTCGAAACTGACTGAAATACACCTCCGATCTTATTACGCGTAGACAAACCATCCATTAAAATATATCCTTAAGCACTAAGAAGGCAGAGGATGTATTTTTCCTGAAAGCTAGTTGCTGAATAAATTATGAAATAGATCAGTTTCAGCGATTCTTGAGCTCTCTTACTATTACGACATGCAACGTCTCCAAAACATTAAGTTCAAGTTGATCATGCATCAGATTAACTATGAGATGTTAAAAATAGAATATTCTCGTCCCGTTAGTGAGATTCATAACGCGTGGCTGAAACAGTTCAGTGTGTTACAGAGCGGTTTTGCCGCGCTAATTGCACTATACCCGCTGAGGTAATTATGGAGGCCCTCAATTCACGCTCCACATAATCCGTGGGAATTCCAGACTTTGATATTGGATCTCAAAAAAACTTGAGTGTAAAGCACAGGCTAATTCCAGGTTTAGAATCGTCAGAACTATTCTAACTGAAGAAGAGTGGGAAACTCGTAACTTTTGTAAAGATTTTTCGTTGATTAACTTTGACATCCAGCCTAAATACTGCTTACAGAATTAAGATGATAAAAAACTATAAAAAATAAAACTAAATTTCATTATCATATATATGAATCTATTTGGTTTAAAGTATTAAAGTAATATTATATTTATATGTAAATAATAAATGTGTGAAAGGGCCGTGTCTGTTCATTGAAGAAATTTCCAAAGAAGAGGTAGATTTAATAATGAGAAGTGACCCTGAGTCTAAAACACCTACTTTAAAATATTTTGTCCGTCTGTTAAACGCCAAAATTATCCAACGGATTACTACTAACTGACGGATTTTGATGAAACTTGACCAGATAATAGTGTGTGTCCTCGAATGACATAAGTGATATTCTTCATCCCGATATATTTCTACCAGCATCATTATGTTCAGAAATACGCAGCGAGCGGAGGAGAAATAGAGAGGGATGGTAGGGGAGGCGGAAGCTCAATTTTCCTCTAAAACTCGACCACTTCAGCTTTCAAAATTGGGACATTATTAATTTTCTTCCCTGAAGAAATTATAGGCTATTTTTCATTTACTTTTAAAACCCCGGTTCGATCCCAGAAGATTCAAAGCGTTTTCATAGAAAAGACACGAAAACTTCACTTTTATCGGTTGAAGGCTTTCTTTCATTAGCATCATTAAATAAGAAAGGCCGTACGAAATCAAGACGAGAACAAAAAGATGTTTCATTTACTTTGTTTTAAGATAAAACCAGGTTCCCTATTTGATACTATTTCAAGGTCTGACCGAATTGAACAGATTTCCACTTTTCGTAGCTGCAGAGAAGGAAAATGATGTATGCTACAGAAACCGATGACACCGATTTTCCAGGCAATTTCCTTTTGACACCTCGAAGACTAATAGCATACATGAGAATAGACACGGTTCTTCTCTTGCACATCTCACCATACTATGACAACATGGAATCATGCATATCCGAGGCATTACTTTTCTTGGCCCCAATGACAGCGGCATCTGCAGGAAGTGGAAAGATTTCCATTTGATTTCAGAATAAATCAAAGCGAATAAGAAATTTCTTTCCAGATTTGGACTCTACCTTCGTTGATTTTACTGCAGTTGTATTCAGGGAGTGGGAGGTTTGTGGTACCCAAGCCCCTAATCATAATTGCTGACTATATCAGACCGTTGCTTTAAGTCTTCTAAAGATATAATAAAGAAAGAAGTATTTTTTCACTTCATTTTCAATTTTTTTCAGAAAATATATAATACGAATACGCTTCACCAATGGCTGTGTTATTACGCAAAATACAGTCCAAGTTAAAATAGATGACGTGGGCAGGTGTCGGGCCCGCAGTTGCTTCCGACGTCGTTCTAGATCTATTCGTTCAAATTTATACATAATAAAATAGATGACACTTCTGGCGATATGTATTCTATATTTGATAATACTTTTCTTTCTGAAGATCGCGCAGCATTAATGAAAATTCAATAATTGATTGTTGATAGCAATTTTACGCCATCAGTCATGTTTCAAGATTGTTAAAAACATATATTCAGATTCATTAAGTTCATAAAAAGAAAAATAGCCTTCTATGCCATTTTTATCATTGCCGCTTAAGTTCCACATCTTTTTCATGCCATATAAACTTTCATTAGCATATTCTCTAATAATCAAGCTATTCTATTCATCAGTCTTCGGCAGCCATCTCAAAAAATCAAACGAAAAGGATATGTATACACCTGCTGCTATCCAAACTTCATATCTTGAAAATAAAACTATAGAGAAATCTAAACGCCATTTGAAAGTGGATGACACTTTCCTTGGCTTTCGACCCGATGGATATGGAGCTTAGCTAGATCATAAGAAGATAACGGAAGAATTTAGGCTTGTGTCAGTAAATTAATCTCCACAATAACCCCAAGAAAGTAATAGCAATTCCATAAAACATTCCTTCAACCCAACCTCGTTTCTCTCACTTGAGAGGAATTTCTCTTCTTGAGTATGGTATAGGCGACACACTTCACTGTCTCTTCAGTGCCCTGAGCCAGAGGGTTTTACTCTGACCACGGTACATCTGGGACAAGGAGCCGTAGTAAATGTTCATCCTGGACGACATCCGCTGCTGGTAATTACTGCCGAACGGGTCGGCCACCTTTCGGAACTTCCTTTGACCTACCTGAATATTGGCCACCGATGCCGCACCTTTTAATTGCAAACGACCGCTCTTGAAAGTGTTCCAATTCAAGACCTCGTGCCAATGCGAGACCGTTTCCGTTAGAAATTAACTTCCACGAAGAAAATTAGTTCAAAGATCCTTTACGAATGCGGTTGTTGAATATCTCAATCTAACAGTTCTCTAGAACAGCGGTTTCAATTATAAAGGAGAGAAGATGTTTTTGGCCACACGAGTAATCAAAGTATAAACTCGGTTGCTGATAATATATAATTAAAATTTTAAATGAAAATCGAGCAATCCGTCTTCAAATGAAAAAGTCTTAAATAATTTAGTTGTAAGTCGTCAATACCTAAAATTCATTTCTGGAATTAATACAAAATTCGGGGATCTATCACGAAATTACACAGCGTTAACACAGGTACAGGAATGAGAATTTTTCAGCTCTATAATCTGTTATGTGGTATATAGTCTCTGTTGAAAAAGATGTTTCAGGAATGATATTAGAGAACAACTAGTATGGAATGAAAGCAGAGATGGAAAAAAGAACAACTGGAGATTTCTCTCATGCATTATAAGCGGCTGACACGAGAATAATATTGTCTTTCTTAATGTGCATTCGTTAGATTTTATCAGAATAGTGATGTCAGTAATGTTTATCTGGATATGACGAGATAATGGATAGAACATTACACAAAGAAATATAAATTTGGAAAAAATAAATACATTATTTGAATATTCATTGTTACCAAACACTGCTGTAATAAAAATATGAAAATACTGTCTACATCTTGGGTGATTATTGCGTAAATCATCGTCTCAAATTCATTATTTGCATTATTTATGTACCATTTTACTCAGATTATCGGAAAATTTTGAGCTTTCGATTTCCAAAGTTGAATCTTAACCTGAAATGTGAATTTTTCCTCATAGCCGGATTGAACCCTCGTGATTGCATGACAATATAACGAAAACCTCCCCAGTAAAGAGTATAATATGAAAAATGATACTAACGTAAGTCATTCTTTATCTTTTTCAGCCTCGTGCGCACGAAGCCGGAGGAAAGTACGCTCAAGGAATAATCGTTCGACGCTACAAAATGGGAGCTACCGTTCCCATCCGCGTCGAACTGACAGCCAACCACAAAGGATACTTCGAATTTCGTCTCTGCCCTCAGAACAACCACCGCAAAGAAGCCACCCAAGTATGTCTTGACCGATACCTACTCGAGCGCGGAGATTCAGTCGGAGGAACACGCGTGTTTCCTGGCATAGAGGGAGGCGGCGGCAACAGAATCTTCGAGGCACGCTATCGCTTACCAGACGGCCTAACCTGCTCTCAGTGCGTACTTCAATGGCGTTATGTAGCGGGCAACAGTTGGGGTACGTGTGCCAATGGAACGGGTGCCGTAGGGTGCGGGCCTCAAGAGGAATTCCGAGCTTGTGCAGACGTATCCATTCAGAGCGACTCCGGACTGTTCGACAACACCCCGTACGATGGCGAGGGAGAGGAAGAAGAGGGAGAAGGAGAAGTCGACAACGAGATTCCTCAAGGAAAGGAGGATGCGAAGAGCGGAAAAGCTGGGGAGGTCGTGGTGGAAGAAGAGGAGGAGGAGGAAGGCCTCTTCTGGTGGGGAGTGGTACTCATCGTGGTCGGGTGTGCCTTTGTGGCGGCTGCCGCTCTCTTTGCTCTGCTGTACTTATATTATTATCACGCAAGGGATGGATTCAAGAAATGGCTTAAGAAGGAGGAAAAGAGGAGGATTGGAATCGCCGTGGTCGTACCAGTGGTTCCAGAGGAACCACCGGTGGTACCACCCAGAAGATCACGAAAAAGCTCTTTCAGCGCAGATGAAAGAGTTGTGTGAGAGTGAGATGGGTCGCCATTGGTTGATAAGACGGCCTACGAAGCGCGACTAAAACATTTGGGACAAAAGACTTGAGTTCTATTCCAGTTATTGATCCTCTGCGTTCGTGAAGGTTACTGCACAAGTGCCCATTCTCGGAAGGGAGTGAACAAATGGATGATTCATTCCGATTGAAAATGAGAACCCAGAAGCGACCACTAACTGGGATATTATTTGTATAATAATACTGTACAAAGTTTTTTTTAAATAATAAAGTTTTATTTTAATGTAAAATGGCTGAATTATCTCCAACTGATTTTGGAAATGTCTTTTAGTCTTACTATAAGAAAGCTTTGGTGCTAGGGTGAATGTCGCCCACTTGCAAAGTCAAAATTTCCACCCCAAGTGTACTGGTTAAAAATATATGTGAAAAGAAAAATTTCGGAAGCTCCCAAGAGTGGATCGTCCTTCAACGCAGGTTCTTATGCTGTACCTACTAGTGAGGAATCTTTTTCTCATTGGCTCTTAAACAACTATATAAGCTTATTGCAGGTATTTCACTATCTCTGTGACATGGATTCAATAATTAACAAACATTTTGAAAAGATTTACTAGTTCTAATCTCTCTAAAATGTGAAAGTATTTCAGAGGACTATGTAGCTGTAAATTCAATTATGCAAGTATCATTAAACATATAAATTTCTTTAGTACTTTAAAAATTTCAATAGATTGAGGGAAATATTCCCAAAATTGTATATCAGTGGTGTGTGGTGGAGGGAGTAGCACTAGCTTGTCCTCACTCGAGTAACTCTTGGTGTAAGTTTTAACTGTATGTTGGTGTGAGACACAGATTCATTCACTTCACAAACCAACCTTTATTTGTAAATGAACTCCTTGTACTTTTTAAAATTTGTCAATGGCTCAATCATAGAACTGCCATCTTTATGCCTTATAAGGAAGCTTAATGGTGCTATTAAGAGATTGCAAGAGAGGAAAATGTAAACTCCCTAGCCAACCATTTTTAAAGAGGCCCAATGAGGCAATGTTTATGCATCAGGCAGCCTGAAGACTGAGCCATTGCCAATGTTACTGAATAGTTAAAGGCTCCACTGAGTTACTTATTTTCCCTGTAAACATTAAATATTTAGAAGCAAGACTGCTGGCAGTGATTTTCTATAAATACTGATGATATAAATGCACAATTTTTACCTTTCAAAGGTAAATGCAGTGCATGTATATATCCTTGTATAATGTGGCATTAAAAAAACAGATAAAGTGAAATGTCAGCTGAAAGGGGAGAGATAATGATTCACAAAAGAAAGTATATTCTTATTCTCATCAAGTTTTTTGTTATAGGCAATTCTATGTCATAATGATAGTTTAATGATTATCATAATACTAATTTATTCACAGTCCATTTACAAGCAATAATGAAAATATTACAATCAAGTAATTACAGAAATAATATACACAAAAAATGGGAATAAAATATATGAATACAGAGAAAATCACAACTTTTACAAGATTCATAAAATTAAAAAAATAACAAAAAAAATGGTTAATGATCAAAATTTAATATTGATCTCAAGTTCAATATATATAGATATTCTCAAGAAATCATATAAGATAAAAATTGAGACTGAAATCAATGATTAATAAAGCTACAATACTATAATACTACAATGTCTACTATTAGTACTTTGTGCCCAAGGATTCTTAGTTTTATGTTATAAAGATATAGAAAATGACAGTTGAGAAATATTTCAGGGGACCAAATGAAATCTTGTCATAAGTAGTAGAGAATTGTAATCTGTTTGTGTAATTCTGTTGCCTTGCGTTATATTTTTGAAGCATGGTATACTTTCCATGCAAAGTGAACATCTAAGTTACTTAATTTTGCTCAATAATGTATCAAGTAGTTTTCATCAGATATATGATAAAGGAAGAATAGCGAATATTTTGATAGGAGTGGTGATGAGAGGGCGTTATGTTATCTGCAAGACTACATTCAACATCCCACACAACACCGCACACCAATTTTGGTTTATTCAATTTGTTTTATAACCTGAGATTATGCTAAAAGGAAAAAGCACCAAGGAAATTTTTAAGTGATGAAGTAGTCCTTGTTAGAGTTTGTATCAACTCTGATGGTGTGATAAAGACGGCTGTGCTTCATGACATCTTCATGTTATTCTAAAAACATTAGTAACTCGAAATTAGTGGAACCCTTTTAGAGAGAAGGTGATTACACAAATAATGTAAAATTATTTTTATTTTATGAATGAAGCAAGCAATTGCCTAAAATGTGTGGCAGTTAGGGCAATGTGTGAGTGAGTCAGTTCAAATGAGCGACTTGCCAAACTGAGTTGTGAGGCAAGTCATATTTGGTGAGTTGTGACTCCTTCCCCTCATGTGACTCTCCAGACGTACAATACTCTTTTCTTGCTCACAGCTCATTCTTTGTACATGACTCTTTCTTCATATAAGACTCTTCTTCAGCTCTCCCTTCCTCTCTCTTAATTTTACTTGCACTTTTAAAATGATTCTTACCAAGAAAAAAATATATAAAGGATACCTATAAACTACAATGCTTGACCGTATAATTCTTTCACTCTTTATAAAGATGTCATGATTATAATTAGATTAGGTATATGGCAAGGCAACTGATGCGTTACTTGTGGTGCATTGAGCTCAATTGGTGTATGAGTTCTCCTTTGGTTTTCAAGATGGTATTTTCTTTGTGATATTTCAGATATTTTCAGTCAAAAGACAATATTTTTAAGATCTCACGTACATATCTGCCCCCCTCTCTGAAAGCAACTCCAGGAGAATCGCTCAGTGTGAGTGGCCCTTTAGAGTGAGCTTTGAGCTGTGGGGCTGAAAAGTCTCTCTTTTGCCATCACTAGTGGCAGTGCATCTTGGGATCTGAAATAAATAGTGACTTGAGCAGACAGCACCATGCATTTTCCTTTAAACAGAGTGAGGGAAACAGTGCAATCAGCAGGAGCATATTGATTCCATTTTTAATATTTGTGAGATCAAACTGTCCTTCGTTGGACCATGGCAACTTGTGATATTGTTGAAATTACTGAAGATATCAAAGAATAAATACAAATTGGGAGTTGATTCATATTTATAAATCTATGTCTGAGTAAATGATTCACTCAAGATTCAAATCAGTTTAAGGCATTGGTGACCTATTCTGAAACTTGTAAAAGCAGATCATATATTTAAGAGGTGTGTGTTCTTTTTCATGATGTTATCATCACCTTCTGAGTGTTTATCTCTGCATGCTTGGAAATATTTGTGTAACCTAGCTGTCATCTTTAAGAATGAATAAAAATCTTTTGTTAAAGTAAGGTCTTTGATTCAAAATTACATCTTATATGTTAGATGCAATTTCTACCATGTCGTATCTCAAATACCTTAACCAACTCCAACACATACAAATCCTCATTGTGATGAATTGACTCAGAATTCCTCCCTGGATTAAACTAAAATGACATCACAATTTTTTGCAATTACTACATTATGTGCAATATTGCAGCAGTTGATTTGTGATAATTCATTTGTGATAGCTTCTTTGTCTTGGTGTGGAATTGAATAAGTTACACACAGGAATTATAAATGGCTGGTTTTCATAGTAAGATATGGTGCCCAGACATGTTTTATAATTAAGGTTTTGCTAGAAATTTCAATTTATTCAATTTGAGTGATTCCCCAACCTAAGTTAGCACAAGATTTAAATACTGATGCTGAATTAAGCAATAGATGAGCAGCTATTTGTTTATGCAGTTATTATTGCATTCTGTGAAAGAATATATAATGGTATATTGGATAAAACATTCTCATAGATCATGACCACTAAGTGCACTATAAAAGGAAGCTCTGTTTGATGGCCACCAATTATACTTGTCAAGAAGATTGACTTAAAGATATATTCATCCTATCAATCGCAAAAATATGTGATGCAGGAAAATGATTACGAAAAATGAAATCAATAAATATAGAGGTGGGTGTATTCATTATTATCTCATCAACTATAAGTTTTAAAAGTCCCATTAAAATCACAAAACATTTCCTTCAACAAGTGTTACTTTTTCAATAAAATAATTAACCTCTTAAAAATGTACTTTCAAAATATAATATATGGAAGAATGTTTTGTGGAAATTCATTTCTACTACTAGGAGTGTCAAAACATTACTTTTTCACAAATTTATTTGCAGCCATCCTTTTTTGGCAAATGATTGAAAATCAGGAGATGACTGAAGTTATGAGGATTTGCATGTAAAAAAGAACAGGAAAAATGACTTTCTTTAGAAATGGATCAACCTTGACTAACCTATCGTCGTTGTCAATTCTGCAGCCTTCATATGACTGGCCGCCGCTCATTTTTCAGACCGGCTATGGAACCCAAAAAATATCACAATGAATCTATCGCACAACTATTCCTTCCGTTTCTTAAACTTTTGTATGCATCCTTGTTAGTACGTGAGCAATATTTACTTATCTTTTAACATGGAACCTGAAAACGTTCCTCTGGAACGCATGATATATTACCCTTGAAAAATGAATGCATTTCCCTGGAAATCCATGGAACCTCCCCAGTCCTGGGTGGCAGACACACCATAGTTTAACTCATCCAAAAAGTGTATACTTTTAAGAACATGAACTGAGGAATTTAAGTATTCAAACCAATTTATCTTAATTAAGTGCATTCTTTTGAAAACCATGATTCTGGGATGAAGCTATATTTGTTTAGAAGAGATCAAATGATGAGCCAATATGGATATGCCAGGTAACAAGTGGAGCTTTTTCTGTACCTGCAGAGGACCTTTAGGTGTTTGAAGGATAAAAAAATGCAAGAAGCCTTTCTTCAGTTTTTATTAATAATTTTATTTTGCTGCGAGGGGGGCCAACTGGCCATTCTGCCTGGCATTTGCCCAATGCTGAGAGGGAAACCCCTCTTAAAACCTCTCAGAGGCAGCTTATATTCTTTCCATAAAAATATACATCTCAGAAATATCACAAATCACAAGTGTTATACATAATTCCCTTCAGGATCTATTACAACTTAGATATGTTATCTTCTTCTAAGTAATCAACCCTTGGGTT
This sequence comes from Pachydiplax longipennis, assembly GCA_036926295.1. Lineage (NCBI taxonomy): Eukaryota > Metazoa > Arthropoda > Insecta > Odonata > Libellulidae > Pachydiplax > Pachydiplax longipennis. Next base: position 19,204,638 of record JAVFKF010000012.1, read on the forward strand.
GGTTTGCAGCAGTCATCCATCTCTGTCTGTCCTCCACCAGCCTCTTCAGCTCCAGGTAGCTGTTGCAGCCCATGTCCTTCATTACTTGGGTAATATAGCTCAACCTCGGCCTTCCTCTGCCGCTCTTCCCCTCCACAGTGCCCTCTAAGTGCACAGTGTTGGTATATGACAACAATAATACATTGACAATGGAAACATTCAACCACACACACATACACATTTTACCTAGATTAGACCTACATATGTCTATACTTCAGCATAGAAATGGTACTTAAGTGTTCCTGTGGATGGAGTGGATGGATTTCGAAAAATGCTGAAATATTTTCAAAGAATTAAATGCTGAAAAATAAAATTTTCATGTAAGGTTAAATTAAATTCATCTCAGACACCATGACATAATGAACAATTGAATGCTGGAAAGGAAAAACACATGGCAACATTTACCAGGTGTTAAATAGTTAAGTTTAAAATAAATATGAGATCCTATGCAAAAAATCACTATTTCGACAATTTAACACCATAAATTGCGATGGATTAAGATTACTAAAGATACGCTACATAATATATAGCCGCTGTAGATGTCAACAAATGCATTAGGAAATATGTTCATGTGTACAGAGTGGAGAAATGTAGTTTGGCCAAACCACACTTGAAGCATGTTTCTTGTAGGATAGTAGGGAGTGAATGTATATTGCTAGCAATATGTGTGTAGTATGGTAACAAATAGGAAATATCAGGATTGACAATCAACAGGGAAGGTGAGGAGGTCCTCGGGAAAGGGAATGCACAGAACAGGGAGTATGAAAAGAGGTAGTTAATAAAACAACACAGCAATGAAAGAGACAAGTGATACCATTAACAAATAACTATAACATATAACATAACACAGTACATTAAAAAAAAACTGCTCTCCTATGCTATCACATATAATAATCCATTTCATCAAATAAATCTAAACAATCTACAAGTGAAAAGAAATGCATTGTTTTCCTGTTTGAAAAGTTAGTGCTGGATTAAAAAAAACACAATGTATCACAAATTAAACCTCATAAGCCAGAAATAACACATGGAAAGAAATAAATTAATATAATATTAAGGAGCAAATTATACCATATACTTTCCAAACACTTCCATGTCAGCTGTTGACGTAACTATCATGGAAAAGCATCTCTCACGGCATTCTCCTTCGACCATGTCCCTCCTCTTTCTTCCATGACATCAGCTTCTTGCTGACTAGCATCATCACCATTCAGTCCTCCACAATGCCAGGGATGTGCAGCCTAATAAACTCAAAAAGACGACATATGTTTCATTAGTAAATGTGCCATTGAATAATTGTCAGCCTGTGGAAAAAAGAATTATTAATGCATACATGATACATACTCTAGACTTCCAGCACATTTATTTAGGTTACTATGATGGTTAAATTTTTGATAACTCAATTAAAATGAGAAGAGATTAAGAGCATGACAGTTTCCTTGGCATATTTAAAGAGAATAAATACGAGAAAGACGTGCTATTTCCCCCCTTTAGTTCTCAATTACCTTTAATTAATCAAGTCATTACATGTCAAAGAACCGATCTCTCATCATATCAGACAGACTCTATTAAGCTCATTATAAAAATCTTACTAAAGGCATTTCGATAGGTACAAAAGAACGGTTGGAAAAACTATAAGATTGTGCATTTACAAAGAAAGAATTTCGTAAAATTTAACTGACCACAGATTAATCTAAAAATAAGGAATTACACAAGCGTTAAGTGAATAGCGTCCGTCGGCCGTTTTAAGATTAAAAATGCTAGGAATGATTACTCAGGAATTGATGAATTAAGCCGGTAACTAGAATTAGAAGTATGTGTCAATGAAAAATTCTTCCTGCTCCCTCTTTCAGTCGCATTAATATAAGGTAAATCATGGACTGGAACGCGTCATTCCTTATCGCTTTACTTCTAAGCTTTATGGCAATGAGTACAACAAGATTATGTAAGACAATATAATAAAATGACATTATCAAGGCCTAAGACGCGTTGCAATTATAATGAACAGCGAATGTCAGCTTTGTGCTCTACTCCAAATTCTAGGGCTAAAAAAGCGCCCAGAGCCGAAGGAAAGATAAGGACGTGATTACAAATGAAGTTAATATGCATGGAAATTGGATTGGATTTCCTTTCCTACCTTCCACAGATTCACCCACCACCAAATATGTTAATTCCAAAATCGCTCACTACACATGGGCATCAGAAAACTAAGAACCAGCAAACGTGCTACCCTCAACCAATGTTAGTCATACCGAACACCAATCGATTAACTACTACTACTAATCTATTAACCATTCGCTCGAGTGCACTCCACGCATACAGTCACACACACACACAAGGCACACCGAAGGTAAAACTGGAGATCCAATCATTCCCATGCCGCACTTAGAGAACACGCTTGATCAAACAATCCGATCAGACTTAGAGATTCGATTTTATGGGATAAAGGAAGCACTTAAGTCAACCCGTTTCTTTTACTCGAATGAGATTACTACCATGAAAAGCAGCCGAAAGAAAGATAGCACAAACTTTATTTAAAGAATTGATATCCGGTAGAAGGGAGTGAGAATTCTAAAGGAGCTTAGTATAACGATCGACTAATGACATCAATAGTTTACTTAATAATTTCACTCAATTTCTAAATTAAAGACCGAAATTTATTACTACGATCGCAGAGAATTTTATCAACTCTTCTAATCGAAAAGAAAAATAAATTATTGCAAGCGGACTGAACGTTATGAATCTAGCATAGGATTGGAAAATTACGTAGGAGCAGGAAGCGATTGCTAAAAAGCTATTATTGTGATGACATATCCGCCCTTTCTCTAGCCATGGAATTATTGTCACGTGAGAATTATTCTTTTAATATGCAACATTAGGAAAAGCATAAACGTGTCCCGGAAAACATAATTCTAGCTGGAAGTACTAGATTTTATAGATTAACTCAAAAGGTTTTAATGGCATAAAGATCAAAAGATAACCGGAATCGAATGGACTTACTTGAAGCGTTCCCATTTTACTGGTGGTCCTCCGCTTGCCGTATTTGAAGAAGGCGGACGGATTACCAATATAATTGGACGGAGTGCCAATTATTTTCGAGGATAACCGTTGCTTTTACATGGGTACATTCTGAAAGCCTTTTCATCACGATGATATCTTCCAAGTTGCATGTAACGAACTGGTTGCATCTGTGTCAATGCCAAATATTTCCACATGGAGACATAAATTAAAATTTACCAAATATCATTCATAGAATATATTCAGAATGAATGAAGATAACCACTGAGCTAAAATATCTAACATGCGTCGTCGAGTACCACTTACCGTTGAATCTCCAAGTTACGTACGTGTGCTCTACTGCACTTCTCAGATGTTTACTGTTCGCATGCTCTTTCAACACTGAGTGAGTTTAAAAGAAAAAGAGTGCCGTTGCGGCAGATGCGCCATCTGTCGCGCCAATTTCAACTTTCAGCCTATCAGATAACAGAATTTATCACAATTATAGACATTTACCCTTATGAAGGAAGTGTATTTTCTTAATTTATACTAAAAAATTCGGTGCTGAACTTCGAGACGAAATTAAACGGCACGCAAATCAACTAACACCTCTTGGGATGGCCGTATGAAGACGTAGTTGTGAACGATGCCGCAAGACGGACGAACTCACTTGCTCATGCCTATAAACATGGAGTTCAGTACGTAGAGGGCCTTGCTGGAGGTGGACTTTGACGCGGATTCGGAGACCTCACCGGGGTATTTCAGCTCGATAGCTGCGCGGGCGAGATATGAATCCGGTCTTATATCACGGGCGATTTCAACTCCAATACTTATGAGAATGCTGAAAAGGAATGGCAGTGTGTATATTTCAGCCGTGAACATTTTTAAATCTGCCATCACTCCTTACGGAGAACTACCCTTTGAATTGAAGTTTTCATAAGGCCATTTGATCTCTGCAGCGTGTGGCAAAAGTGTATCCATTGTGATGTCACCTCAGCAAACCAATTCAATCATTATGTGAATATTCAATGCTTCCTCCAAATAAATTTATCAGTATAAATTTACTTCTGTGGAAACAACAGTTTCCTGGTCTTTCCTTTCAGTCAACTCTTAAGACGATCTGCCATGAATAAACTATGTGGCAATTTTGAATAATTGAAAAGAGGGAAAAGTGAGAATGAATGCAGTACTTTGAATGAAATAAAAATTGGATGGTGTGTTGTTATTAGGCCATGACATTTTTTTCTGAAAGTTCATGCGATGCAGAATTTCATGTCTTTATTTAAAATTCATCTTTTCAAGTCACTTACTCCATTGTCCAATATCCTTAGGTAGTCAACACATAAGCATGTTTGTTTAAGCTGTTCACTGCTCTTCCCTCCATCTCTTCCTTACTATCTTCATTGACTAAATGTGCAGTAGAGTTATCCTTAGGATTAGGCATCTTAGATATGAGCAAAGGCTATGCTGGTTTGCAAGTGAAGAAGGGGATATCAGCTGTTTCTAGTCAATGAAATTTTCTAATTACGTCGCGAGCATACCTTTGGATCTACCGAACATTTTTGGTTAAAAACCTTTCTTTACGCATCAAGATTGTTTATTAATATGTAAGGGAAAAGGCCGTTGTTCTCTCCAAACCAATACTGTTCTGTTTTCAGAAGTACCCTAACATCATTCAGTTGATACGCCACTTAATAAAAGACTAGAAATGATATTGAATGTAAAGGGCTACAAGATGTTTCACGAACAAAAACTGGCAATGTAAACCATAATGAGCACAAATGAGGATTTAATGGTTTTTCCTTCCTGTTGTTTGTAGAGAAGAAACAGAACAGCTGGTTCAAGTTACATGACTTGGATACTTCTTCTATGAAGAGTTTTTTAAAATTATAGAGAGCTACCCTTTGTATTGATGATTATTTGATCTGTGCACCATGTTTCAATAGTGCATCCATGATGATGATACCTGAGCAAAGTACTTGAATCATTGTTAATTGTATCAGAAGATTAAATGCCTCCTCCAAATAAATATTTCAGTAGAAATAAACTTCTGTGGAACCAAAGTTTTCTGGTCTTTCTTTTGCATCAACGCCTATGATGAATTGCCAACTTGCCATCAATAAATTATGTGCCATTTTGGGAATTGAGTAGTGGTAAGAGAGATAAGGGAGAATGAAAGCGGTACTTGAAAATTAATGCAAGAAATGGTATGAAAAGCAATGGGCTCAAGTATATGTGATCAACAAATGAATGCAATATGAACTAACATGTGCACCAAATATCTAATTGTTGTTCTTTGAAGAGGAGAAGCTTAGCAGCTGGAAAAACTGTAAATTATGACTTGGTGTCTCGAAATAACACCAAAATAATCAATATGTGAACGTAATTCCCTTAGTTACCTCCTTTTTGGAAGTCATTTTTAATTCTTCAACAATGGAATGAATTTCTTGCTTACTCTGTTTGTTTATCATTGAACTGAAATCTCTTTTAAAAGAGAACTTAACATTTTGATTCTTATCTCCAAAGATATAAATATAGCAACTGAAGTGCATGTTATTTTTCCATATAAATATCAGAAGTGAGATTCAACATGGCAGTCCTATTAATACAGAGGAAAATCTCACTCAATTCAATGGAAGAGTATTGAAATTTAAATTGAAAGCACATTATGAAGCTCTTGTAATTTGAGGCCAAATAATTAAGCGACAATTAGGAATATTTACAGAATTTATTTCCTATGAAACCTTTCTAAATGTTGTGGGAAGCTACTTTTAATTTAATTCGGTGATATAAACAGAGCCTGCAAACAAGGAAACTGATCATTTAAATGCCTTTCTCATTGGACCACTTTGAAATGCTGGCGACCACTTGATACCTTTAATGGGGTCTGTGATTCCATCATAGGGTATGAAGAGAGTATGCAGATGTACACTCTCAGAATTATCTCACAGAAAAGTTATTTTTGACTTCAATTCAATAGGGGGAGTTATATTATACCGCTATAGTACACTATGAAAGGAAGCACTGTTTGATGGCCACCAATAATACTTGTCAAGATGATTGACGTGAAGATTTATGCTTCCTATATATCGCAAAAATATGTGATGCAGGATAAATGATTACGAAGAATCAAATCAATAAATACAGAGGTGGGTGTATTCATTATTTTCTCATAAACTATAAGTTTTATAACTCCCATTATTATAAAGAAACATTTCCGATCAAAGTGAAGGATTCAAAAAGTGTTACTTTTTAATAAAATAATTATACTCTTGAGAAGTGTACAGGTAGTTCCAATAAAAACTTACCACCTAAGCCGCAACCCGCATAACAGACGTGAAGCTCGATGAGAGCGAGTCTAGAGTTTTCCACGCATTCTATTGGCTCTTGGAAGGAGGAGCATTCTGACGGCGCCTTTTTAAACCGTTGTGAAACGCGTTGAACGTATTTGTACCGTCTTTATTAGCATCTAGTTAAACTAGATTTAGTGTTACTTTTTACTATGTCAGCAGCATAGTATTAAAAAATGAATTAAAATCGGATTACCTTATTTCGGCCAGAGATTTCTGCGTAATTCACCTTTCTCTGGAGGCGTCGGGTAAACTTACTTTAGCTGCTTCAATTATCCAATTAAAAATTATGTCATTGCAAGATTAAAAAGGATTATATTATTACGTTTTTTATGCTCTTGTCGCCTACAGGACGAACTTTTAAATTTATTTAGAGGAAATTCACGACTATGACTCAAATAGAAAGATGAACGAAAACTCTGCAAGGATATAAAGAATAATTATGAAAAAGAAGACAATCAACTGTATTTCAACTAATTTATGTTGCAGAAAAATGCTATCGAGAAGGGGAGCATGAAAACACTGCGAAACCTACTGAGGAAAGCAAAGATGAAAAGAAACTTTATCTGGACGAATGCACCGAGAAAGAATCATTTTAAGTCAACCTGGTCAACCTCAAGAGAGCTCTGAAAATTAGACCCAAAACATATTACAATAAAGTAAACCAAGTAAATTACGATCAACTACATCAGATAATTACATCAAATGTTATAAAAATTTTAAATACCACCAAATCATATGATAGAAAGTAAAATATTTATTGGTGTGCTTTCATCATTTTCTAAGGTAATTGTTTAAAATTCAAATTGCTAATTTAATATTTTAGAAAATAACATAGATATTAGAATAGTAGCACAATTTAAATACTGAGGGCTACAAAATTTTTTCACGTATCGAATAAAAAATTAATTTACGACGAAATTAACGCCAACATCTCGTATCTCGAAAATATTGTTCATTGCCAGTCCCAGAAAAACTTTCCCTTTAATTAAATCAAGTTCATGTTACTTGCAAAATTATGCTGTCCCAACTTTTATCTGATGCTAAATCTCTTTCTTGCCCCGTGGTGCAAATTTTGACTCGATTTCTTCGCAGTTGAATTATTCTGCAATACAGAGAAGTATAAAATTTGCTTGATACGACAATTAACAGAGCATTAGGTATTTCAGAATATATGCATCAACATGTCATTCTGTTCTTACTTCCACCAGGCATTCGTGGTGACGGTATCAGATGAAGCATAATGATTTTGAGATGAGATTTTGCTGTTTCTGACGAATTCGCGTCTGAGGTTTCACTTATTCTTCCATAGAGAAAGGAGGTCTTTCCTTCCCTCCACCCTGGCCCTAGGAGTATCCCCTATTCATTCCTTTGTTGTTTCTTTTTCTTTTGTTGCGTCCATCGAAAGGTATTGTCTATTTTCTCAAAGGAACCATAAAATGGCTAATGGGTGAAGGTGAACTCCGCTCTGAGAAGAAAAACCCCCTTTTCGGCAGATTGTGGATGGTCGTATGTATCCGGGGTAGCGAATTTGAAAGCGCTAATGAGGATTCCTGACCGCACCCCTGCTGAGCAGGTATCAAAGGTTAGGGTATGGTGGCGGCGACCGATCACAAGTAAGGTGGGAAATGGTGGATCCGCGATTTGTAATCTTCGCCACGGGTATTCCCTTAGGGAATGAAGATATTCAACTCTATTTTTGAGGTAGACGACCTTTCAGGACTTCTTGCAAGGAATACAGTTTAAGATGGTTAAGAAACAACAGTTAGTATGGCAAATCAGAACCTTAAGACTGATTTGCATATTGCATATAAACTCCAGGTTTCCTATACTTGCATATTGCAGATTTACACGTTAACACCTGGTTTATTTACATTTACATCAATACCCCGCGAGCCGCCGTATGACGTATGTCAGGGGGTGTGAAAACAACCACAACAGGATTTCCAATGTTACTGAAATGATTTTCAGAACTATGCGCTAGACTAATGTTTAATAAGACTAATGATTAATGATTGCTGCTTCGGTTTCTGAATGCCTCAAGTAAGCTATATAACCCGAATTGTTTGAATGGTGCATAATATGTATAATAATTAAAAGAAAATTCACTATCAATAATTATGAATGATGGGTAAAAGGAGTCATGGAAGAACACGTTAAAAATAGAAACCAACGGATGGTAACCGGAGTTACATGAGAATATTCCTCTAATTCTCATGATTCATCCGCTAGCTGTTAAAATATTCTTTTTTCTATATGTAATCCATTACTCTAACATTCACTCCAAGGGCCTTCGTAACACCCTCATCCTAGGCACATCATAAGTCTCTACGAACTTTGCGAAGATGTTTTTTTAATTTTTTATAGTATTTTTAAATAGTAATGCAAGGAAGATCATTCCAGTTAAAATAGGACCTTCGGGAAATCTGAACGATAACATAAAGTTGACAATGTTTGGGTGCATCATATCAGAATTAGTATCTCTATATTCTGCTTTTAAAGTGAATGGTATAAACTGTATTAGCTTATACTAAATAACTAATTCAACAACAAAAATGAAAAAATAAGTAATGCTGCCTATCGTCAATTTATATCAATCAAGCTCTTCGTCAATGATTGTTTACTTTATTTATATAAATTGTTTTTTATGCTTTATTTTGTCCTTACATTGAGCTAAAAATTTCGTAGTTTGAAATAACTTGAGAAATGAACAATGAACTAGAGAAATGCCATCTAATATTTATTCCTTACGCTTACGAGAACCAAATCGTTTCACTTCTCTTATAACATCTATGATACTAAATAGATAGAGCGTTGAAGATGATCTTACTACATCGACTAAAGTTTCTATTATCATGTCACTAAAATATGAATTGAAACGTAAATATGGAATTTTAGATACTCCGCATATTTAGTGTCGCAGAAACTTGAAGTTTATACGCCGATTACAGATAAATTACATCTCTAAAGTTAGGTACGATTTAGAATAAACCATTGGCTTGCATAGATAGTAATACCAATGTTAGCAATTTTTATCGGTTTGAAAAAACCGAACTCTCTTTCCAAAATAAATTGCTGATAAGAAGATGGTTTAGGTTCTGGCTTAGTAAACTACTCGAACTTTCTTATAGAATTAAAAGGTTGGTACGATACATTGAACATTGCTATTGTATACAATTTCGGAGATCCTGGGAATTACTGATGCATCAGAAGGAAATTTCTGAAAGTATGATAAGCCATGGGCGTTATATCCTGTATATTTGAATGTTAACCATGTTTGACTAAGATATTACTTAAATTGGATAAATGAGTAGTTTCTCTGGAGGCTGTCATAAACGGAAGAAATATATGTTGGATGAGAAAATAGAGAAGGTGAGTGAGTGGGTTATACTTTTAAAAGAGGTCGTTGTTCCTACTCAAAGTAACCAATTGGTCAACGAGGAACGCAAGAAATGCCATTACCTATTGTGATTTATCCAAAAATCTGGAATTAACATACCTCTTACCCTTTCAGTTGTTAAATTCATGTGAGTGTATGTATTACTGTTGCCGTCGTTTCTCACTTCCCTATCTCTATCAAAACAGTCCCCCTCTTGAAGTCCTGGTGAATTCATTGCTTTAACCACTTCTTCCAATCACTCCTCTATCTTGCTTTTCAAATTTGTCATGGAATGTGGAGAGATGAAAAGTTTCTCATAGCCATACATTTTAAATACGAAGGAATATTTTCAATATCACCGAGCGATAAATATGTAGATAGACTATTCATACCAAACCACCGCCCATTCATCTCAATCATTAAAATTCTGTCGAAAAATATGAGAGTTACGTAGGACCAGCCATCAACCGAGGGGAGCAAAATTTCAACATGAGCCTCATATGCGCTTCTTATCCCCGTGTGATACTTACAGGGTTGGAATTACAGGTAAAAAGGCCCTAAAACTATTTCACTAAGTCCCTATTATTTCGCGTATTTTTAACGTTTTCTACATTATAATAATTGTAAACGTGATAATAAACAGTTGAAATATAAACAATGCAAGTAGTTTTGTATGCATTCAAAGTTAATTGAAAATTTTACATTCATAGCTTACAGTAGCATTCAATGAGCATTATGACAAAACCTCATTCGCCATATCTTTTTGTGTATTTTAGAACTTGATAAATACGAGAGAAGAACGTTTAAGAACGTAATGGTTTGTGACTGCAACCATTTCAAGAGGAATCCACAGAAGAAATCACGTTTATTCGATTCACACTTCAATGACACCAAAAAAATTCATTTTGGATTCAAAATTAATGTGAAAGATGGTTGTCTCGTATCCGTTATCTTTATTAATTCAGGAAAATCGATCCTAGCACATTTTCTCTCGATTGATTTGGACGGTATATTAAAAATACCAACTGCATAGATGATAAAATTTACTGATTTTTTACCGATCGAGTTTTAATTTTGATGCTTATCAAATGAAACAAAATTTATCTAAAATACGCAGAGAATGCCTCAAGACTTCATACTACATATTTACTTATAGATTTTTTATATATTTAAAGTAATAGCGTAGATATGGCCATGAGTTCGCCTTACTTTAACTTTTGTAGATTGAATTCACACAGGCGGTGATAAAACAGGTGATCGATATGGACTCCTTAGGTATATAATTTAAAGGCTAATAACTCTTCTCTTGAACGATGTATAATATTATCTACTATTATAATATATAATACGACCCATTATAACCGCAGAGTTTTGCAAGCGAAGGCGTCGAATTCGAGGTCTATACATTTTGGGTCCGACACTGATTCAAACTGCGCGGAAATTTTCTTCCTCCCATCTCAGTCCTAAACATAAGCTCAGAGCGGCTCAGAGGCAGATTTTGCAAAAATTTCCTTCGTCCTGCTTGTGCCTTTCGTCTCAGACTCAAATTTTATGAAGGGACGGGGGTTTGCCTCGGTTTCCTAGGAATAACGGGACCTCGTGTGCGCCGGTTCCCTCGGTGCGAGAAGCAAAGCTAGAATATATACTGATTTGTAATAACCATTTTATAATAACTGAATTCTTGCATTACAACATCCATATTGTTATAATACTATTCTGATACGCCTATGCCACCAAAATAAGGATACTAATAAATCTTTGCAATATCAATAATGCAAATAAATCCATTTCAACTCTGCAAGCGGAGCCAGGACAGAAGCAGACCATCTCCTCCATGTTTTCCCTCTCTCTCTCTCTATCACTTCTTAACGCTCGCTCGGAGGAAATTCACTGCCTGTTATGCGGGTTGCGGCTTAGGTGGTAAGTTTTTTTTGGAACTAGCTGTACTTTCAAAATATAATATATGGAAGAATGTTTTGTGGAAATTCATTTCTACTGCTAGGAGTGTCAAAACATTACTTTTTCACAAATTTATTTGCAGCCATCCTTTTTTGGCAAATGATTGAAAATCAGGAGATGACTGAAGTTATGAGGATTTGCATGTAAAAAAGAACAGGAAAAATGACTTTCTTTAGAAATGGATCAACCTTGACTAACCTATCGTCGTTGTCAATTCTGCAGCCTTCATATGACTGGCCGCCGCTCTTTTTTCAGACCGGCTATGGAACCCAAAAAATATCACAATGAATCTATCGCACAACTATTCCTTCCGTTTCTTAAACTTTTGTATGCATCCTTGTTAGTACGTGAGCAATATTTACTTATCTTTTAACATGGAACCTGAAAACGTTCCTCTGGAACGCATGATATATTACCCTTGAAAAATGAATGCATTTCCCTGGAAATCCATGGAACCTCCCCAGTCCTGGGTGGCAGACACACCATAGTTTAACTCATCCAAAAAGTGTATACTTTTAAGAACATGAACTGAGGAATTTAAGTATTCAAACCAATTTATCTTAATTAAGTGCATTCTTTTGAAAACCATGATTCTGGGATGAAGCTATATTTGTTTAGAAGAGATCAAATGATGAGCCAATATGGATATGCCAGGTAACAAGTGGAGCTTTTTCTGTACCTGCAGAGGACCTTTAGGTGTTTGAAGGATAAAAAAATGCAAGAAGCCTTTCTTCAGTTTTTATTAATAATTTTATTTTGCTGCGAGGGGGGCCAACTGGCCATTCTGCCTGGCATTTGCCCAATGCTGAGAGGGAAACCCCTCTTAAAACCTCTCAGAGGCAGCTTATATTCTTTCCATAAAAATATACATCTCAGAAATATCACAAATCACAAGTGTTATACATAATTCCCTTCAGGATCTATTACAACTTAGATATGTTATCTTCTTCTAAGTAATCAACCCTTGGGTTGGTTTGCAGCAGTCATCCATCTCTGTCTGTCCTCCACCAGCCTCTTCAGCTCCAGGTAGCTGTTGCAGCCCATGTCCTTCATTACTTGGGTAATATAGCTCAACCTCGGCCTTCCTCTGCCGCTCTTCCCCTCCACAGTGCCCTCTAAGTGCACAGTGTTGGTATATGACAACAATAATACATTGACAATGGAAACATTCAACCACACACACATACACATTTTACCTAGATTAGACCTACATGTCTATACTTCAGCATAGACATGGTGCTTAAGTGTTCCTGTGGATGGAGTGGATGGATTTCGAAAAATGCTGAAATATTTTCAAAGAATTAAATGCTGAAAAATAAAATTTTCATGTAAGGTTAAATTAAATTCATCTCAGACACCATGACATAATGAACAATTGAACGCTGGAAAGGAAAAACACATGGCAACATTTACCAGGTGTTAAATAGTTAAGTTTAAAATAAATATGAGATCCTATGCAAAAAATCACTATTTCGACAATTTAACACCATAAATTGCGATGGATTAAGGATACTAAAGATACGCTACATAATATATAGCCGCTGTAGATGTCAACAAATGCATTAGGAAATATGTTCATGTGTACAGAGTGGAGAAATGTAGTTTGGCCAAACCACACTTGAAGCATGTTTCTTGTAGGATAGTAGGGAGTGGATGTATATTGCTAGCAATATGTGTGTAGTATGGTAACAAATAGGAAATATCAGGATTGACAATCAACAGGGAAGGTGAGGACGTCCTCGGGAAAGGGAATGCACAGAACAGGGAGTATGAAAAGAGGTAGTTAATAAAACAACACAGCAATGAAAGAGACAAGTGATACCATTAACAAATAACTATAACATATAACATAACACAAAACATTTAAAAAAAAACTGCTCTCCTATGCAATCACATATAATAATCCATTTCATCAAATTAATCTAAACAATCTACAAGTGAAAAGAAATGCATTGTTTTCCTGTTTGAAAAGTTAGTGCTGGATTAAAAAAAAACACAATGTATCACAAATTAAACCTCATAAGCCAGAAATAACACATGGAAAGAAATAAATTAATATAATATTAAGGAGCAAATTATACCATATACTTTCCAAACACTTCCATGTCAGCTGTTGACGTAACTATCATGGAAAAGCATCTCTCACGGCATTCTCCTTCGACCATGTCCCTCCTCTTTCTTCCATGACATCAGCTTCTTGCTGACTAGCATCATCACCATTCAGTCCTCCACAATGCCAGGGATGTGCAGCCTAATAAACTCAAAAAGACGACATATGTTTCATTAGTAAATGTGCCATTGAATAATTGTCAGCCTGTGGAAAAAAGAATTATTAATGCATACATGATACATACTCTAGACTTCCAGCACATTTATTTAGGTTACTATGATGGTTAAATTTTCGATAACTCAATTAAAATGAGAAGAGATTAAGAGCATGACAGTTTCCTTGGCATATTTAAAGAGAATAAATACGAGAAAGACGTGCTATTTCCCCCCTTTAGTTCTCAATTACCTTTAATTAATCAAGTCATTACATGTCAAAGAACCGATCTCTCATCATATCAGACAGACTCTATTAAGCTCATTATAAAAATCTTACTAAAGGCATTTCGATAGGTACAAAAGAACGGTTGGAAAAACTATAAGATTGTGCATTTACAAAGAAAGAATTTCGTAAAATTTAACTGACCACAGATTAATCTAAAAATAAGGAATTACACAAGCGTTAAGTGAATAGCGTCCGTCGGCCGTTTTAAGATTAAAAATGATAGGAATGATTACTCAGGAATTGATGAATTAAGCCGGTAACTAGAATTAGAAGTATGTGTCAATGAAAAATTCTTCCTGCTCCCTCTTTCAGTCGCATTAATATAAGGTAAATCATGGACTGGAACGCGTCATTCCTTATCGCTTTACTTCTAAGCTTTATGGCAATGAGTACAACAAGATTATGTAAGACAATATAATAAAATGACATTATCAAGGCCTAAGACGCGTTGCAATTATAATGAACAGCGAATGTCAGCTTTGTGCTCTACTCCAAATTCTAGGGCTAAAAAAGCGCCCAGAGCCGAAGGAAAGATAAGGACGTGATTACAAATGAAGTTAATATGCATGGAAATTGGATTGGATTTCCTTTCCTACCTTCCACAGATTCACCCACCACCAAATATGTTAATTCCAAAATCGCTCACTACACATGGGCATCAGAAAACTAAGAACCAGCAAACGTGCTACCCTCAACCAATGTTAGTCATACCGAACACCAATCGATTAACTACTACTACTAATCTATTAACCATTCGCTCGAGTGCACTCCACGCATACAGTCACACACAGACACAAGGCACACCGAAGGTAAAACTGGAGATCCAATCATTCCCATGCCGCACTTAGAGAACACGCTTGATCAAACAATCCGATCAGACTTAGAGATTCGATTTTATGGGATAAAGGAAGCACTTAAGTCAACCCGTTTCTTTTACTCGAATGAGATTACTACCATGAAAAGCAGCCGAAAGAAAGATAGCACAAACTTTATTTAAAGAATTGATATCCGGTAGAAGGGAGTGAGAATTCTAAAGGAGCTTAGTATAACGATCGACTAATGACATCAATAGTTTACTTAATAATTTCACTCAATTTCTAAATTAAAGACCGAAATTTATTACTACGATCGCAGAGAATTTTATCAACTCTTCTAATCGAAAAGAAAAATAAATTATTGCAAGCGGACTGAACGTTATGAATCTAGCATAGGATTGGAAAATTACGTAGGAGCAGGAAGCGATTGCTAAAAAGCTATTATTGTGATGACATATCCGCCCTTTCTCTAGCCATGGAATTATTGTCACGTGAGAATTATTCTTTTAATATGCAACATTAGGAAAAGCATAAACGTGTCCCGGAAAACATAATTCTAGCTGGAAGTACTAGATTTTATAGATTAACTCAAAAGGTTTTAATGGCATAAAGATCAAAAGATAACCGGAATCGAATGGACTTACTTGAAGCGTTCCCATTTTACTGGTGGTCCTCCGCTTGCCGTATTTGAAGAAGGCGGACGGATTACCAATATAATTGGACGGAGTGCCAATTATTTTCGAGGATAACCGTTGCTTTTACATGGGTACATTCTGAAAGCCTTTTCATCACGATGATATCTTCCAAGTTGCATGTAACGAACTGGTTGCATCTGTGTCAATGCCAAATATTTCCACATGGAGACATAAATTAAAATTTACCAAATATCATTCATAGAATATATTCAGAATGAATGAAGATAACCACTGAGCTAAAATATCTAACATGCGTCGTCGAGTACCACTTACCGTTGAATCTCCAAGTTACGTACGTGTGCTCTACTGCACTTCTCAGATGTTTACTGTTCGCATGCTCTTTCAACACTGAGTGAGTTTAAAAGAAAAAGAGTGCCGTTGCGGCAGATGCGCCATCTGTCGCGCCAATTTCAACTTTCAGCCTATCAGATAACAGAATTTATCACAATTATAGACATTTACCCTTATGAAGGAAGTGTATTTTCTTAATTTATACTAAAAAATTCGGTGCTGAACTTCGAGACGAAATTAAACGGCACGCAAATCAACTAACACCTCTTGGGATGGCCGTATGAAGACGTAGTTGTGAACGATGCCGCAAGACGGACGAACTCACTTGCTCATGCCTATAAACATGGAGTTCAGTACGTAGAGGGCCTTGCTGGAGGTGGACTTTGACGCGGATTCGGAGACCTCACCGGGGTATTTCAGCTCGATAGCTGCGCGGGCGAGATATGAATCCGGTCTTATATCACGGGCGATTTCAACTCCAATACTTATGAGAATGCTGAAAAGGAATGGCAGTGTGTATATTTCAGCCGTGAACATTTTTAAATCTGCCATCACTCCTTACGGAGAACTACCCTTTGAATTGAAGTTTTCATAAGGCCATTTGATCTCTGCAGCGTGTGGCAAAAGTGTATCCATTGTGATGTCACCTCAGCAAACCAATTCAATCATTATGTGAATATTCAATGCTTCCTCCAAATAAATTTATCAGTATAAATTTACTTCTGTGGAAACAACAGTTTCCTGGTCTTTCCTTTCAGTCAACTCTTAAGACGATCTGCCATGAATAAACTATGTGGCAATTTTGAATAATTGAAAAGAGGGAAAAGTGAGAATGAATGCAGTACTTTGAATGAAATAAAAATTGGATGGTGTGTTGTTATTAGGCCATGACATTTTTTTCTGAAAGTTCATGCGATGCAGAATTTCATGTCTTTATTTAAAATTCATCTTTTCAAGTCACTTACTCCATTGTCCAATATCCTTAGGTAGTCAACACATAAGCATGTTTGTTTAAGCTGTTCACTGCTCTTCCCTCCATCTCTTCCTTACTATCTTCATTGACTAAATGTGCAGTAGAGTTATCCTTAGGATTAGGCATCTTAGATATGAGCAAAGGCTATGCTGGTTTGCAAGTGAAGAAGGGGATATCAGCTGTTTCTAGTCAATGAAATTTTCTAATTACGTCGCGAGCATACCTTTGGATCTACCGAACATTTTTGGTTAAAAACCTTTCTTTACGCATCAAGATTGTTTATTAATATGTAAGGGAAAAGGCCGTTGTTCTCTCCAAACCAATACTGTTCTGTTTTCAGAAGTACCCTAACATCATTCAGTTGATACGCCACTTAATAAAAGACTAGAAATGATATTGAATGTAAAGGGCTACAAGATGTTTCACGAACAAAAACTGGCAATGTAAACCATAATGAGCACAAATGAGGATTTAATGGTTTTTCCTTCCTGTTGTTTGTAGAGAAGAAACAGAACAGCTGGTTCAAGTTACATGACTTGGATACTTCTTCTATGAAGAGTTTTTTAAAATTATAGAGAGCTACCCTTTGTATTGATGATTATTTGATCTGTGCACCATGTTTCAATAGTGCATCCATGATGATGATACCTGAGCAAAGTACTTGAATCATTGTTAATTGTATCAGAAGATTAAATGCCTCCTCCAAATAAATATTTCAGTAGAAATAAACTTCTGTGGAACCAAAGTTTTCTGGTCTTTCTTTTGCATCAACGCCTATGATGAATTGCCAACTTGCCATCAATAAATTATGTGCCATTTTGGGAATTGAGTAGTGGTAAGAGAGATAAGGGAGAATGAAAGCGGTACTTGAAAATTAATGCAAGAAATGGTATGAAAAGCAATGGGCTCAAGTATATGTGATCAACAAATGAATGCAATATGAACTAACATGTGCACCAAATATCTAATTGTTGTTCTTTGAAGAGGAGAAGCTTAGCAGCTGGAAAAACTGTAAATTATGACTTGGTGTCTCGAAATAACACCAAAATAATCAATATGTGAACGTAATTCCCTTAGTTACCTCCTTTTTGGAAGTCATTTTTAATTCTTCAACAATGGAATGAATTTCTTGCTTACTCTGTTTGTTTATCATTGAACTGAAATCTCTTTTAAAAGAGAACTTAACATTTTGATTCTTATCTCCAAAGATATAAATATAGCAACTGAAGTGCATGTTATTTTTCCATATAAATATCAGAAGTGAGATTCAACATGGCAGTCCTATTAATACAGAGGAAAATCTCACTCAATTCAATGGAAGAGTATTGAAATTTAAATTGAAAGCACATTATGAAGCTCTTGTAATTTGAGGCCAAATAATTAAGCGACAATTAGGAATATTTACAGAATTTATTTCCTATGAAACCTTTCTAAATGTTGTGGGAAGCTACTTTTAATTTAATTCGGTGATATAAACAGAGCCTGCAAACAAGGAAACTGATCATTTAAATGCCTTTCTCATTGGACCACTTTGAAATGCTGGCGACCACTTGATACCTTTAATGGGGTCTGTGATTCCATCATAGGGTATGAAGAGAGTATGCAGATGTACACTCTCAGAATTATCTCACAGAAAAGTTATTTTTGACTTCAATTCAATAGGGGGAGTTATATTATACCGCTATAGTACACTATGAAAGGAAGCACTGTTTGATGGCCACCAATAATACTTGTCAAGATGATTGACGTGAAGATTTATGCTTCCTATATATCGCAAAAATATGTGATGCAGGATAAATGATTACGAAGAATCAAATCAATAAATACAGAGGTGGGTGTATTCATTATTTTCTCATAAACTATAAGTTTTATAACTCCCATTATTATAAAGAAACATTTCCGATCAAAGTGAAGGATTCAAAAAGTGTTACTTTTTAATAAAATAATTATACTCTTGAGAAGTGTACAGGTAGTTCCAATAAAAACTTACCACCTAAGCCGCAACCCGCATAACAGACGTGAAGCTCGATGAGAGCGAGTCTAGAGTTTTCCACGCATTCTATTGGCTCTTGGAAGGAGGAGCATTCTGACGGCGCCTTTTTAAACCGTTGTGAAACGCGTTGAACGTATTTGTACCGTCTTTATTAGCATCTAGTTAAACTAGATTTAGTGTTACTTTTTACTATGTCAGCAGCATAGTATTAAAAAATGAATTAAAATCGGATTACCTTATTTCGGCCAGAGATTTCTGCGTAATTCACCTTTCTCTGGAGGCGTCGGGTAAACTTACTTTAGCTGCTTCAATTATCCAATTAAAAATTATGTCATTGCAAGATTAAAAAGGATTATATTATTACGTTTTTTATGCTCTTGTCGCCTACAGGACGAACTTTTAAATTTATTTAGAGGAAATTCACGACTATGACTCAAATAGAAAGATGAACGAAAACTCTGCAAGGATATAAAGAATAATTATGAAAAAGAAGACAATCAACTGTATTTCAACTAATTTATGTTGCAGAAAAATGCTATCGAGAAGGGGAGCATGAAAACACTGCGAAACCTACTGAGGAAAGCAAAGATGAAAAGAAACTTTATCTGGACGAATGCACCGAGAAAGAATCATTTTAAGTCAACCTGGTCAACCTCAAGAGAGCTCTGAAAATTAGACCCAAAACATATTACAATAAAGTAAACCAAGTAAATTACGATCAACTACATCAGATAATTACATCAAATGTTATAAAAATTTTAAATACCACCAAATCATATGATAGAAAGTAAAATATTTATTGGTGTGCTTTCATCATTTTCTAAGGTAATTGTTTAAAATTCAAATTGCTAATTTAATATTTTAGAAAATAACATAGATATTAGAATAGTAGCACAATTTAAATACTGAGGGCTACAAAATTTTTTCACGTATCGAATAAAAAATTAATTTACGACGAAATTAACGCCAACATCTCGTATCTCGAAAATATTGTTCATTGCCAGTCCCAGAAAAACTTTCCCTTTAATTAAATCAAGTTCATGTTACTTGCAAAATTATGCTGTCCCAACTTTTATCTGATGCTAAATCTCTTTCTTGCCCCGTGGTGCAAATTTTGACTCGATTTCTTCGCAGTTGAATTATTCTGCAATACAGAGAAGTATAAAATTTGCTTGATACGACAATTAACAGAGCATTAGGTATTTCAGAATATATGCATCAACATGTCATTCTGTTCTTACTTCCACCAGGCATTCGTGGTGACGGTATCAGATGAAGCATAATGATTTTGAGATGAGATTTTGCTGTTTCTGACGAATTCGCGTCTGAGGTTTCACTTATTCTTCCATAGAGAAAGGAGGTCTTTCCTTCCCTCCACCCTGGCCCTAGGAGTATCCCCTATTCATTCCTTTGTTGTTTCTTTTTCTTTTGTTGCGTCCATCGAAAGGTATTGTCTATTTTCTCAAAGGAACCATAAAATGGCTAATGGGTGAAGGTGAACTCCGCTCTGAGAAGAAAAACCCCCTTTTCGGCAGATTGTGGATGGTCGTATGTATCCGGGGTAGCGAATTTGAAAGCGCTAATGAGGATTCCTGACCGCACCCCTGCTGAGCAGGTATCAAAGGTTAGGGTATGGTGGCGGCGACCGATCACAAGTAAGGTGGGAAATGGTGGATCCGCGATTTGTAATCTTCGCCACGGGTATTCCCTTAGGGAATGAAGATATTCAACTCTATTTTTGAGGTAGACGACCTTTCAGGACTTCTTGCAAGGAATACAGTTTAAGATGGTTAAGAAACAACAGTTAGTATGGCAAATCAGAACCTTAAGACTGATTTGCATATTGCATATAAACTCCAGGTTTCCTATACTTGCATATTGCAGATTTACACGTTAACACCTGGTTTATTTACATTTACATCAATACCCCGCGAGCCGCCGTATGACGTATGTCAGGGGGTGTGAAAACAACCACAACAGGATTTCCAATGTTACTGAAATGATTTTCAGAACTATGCGCTAGACTAATGTTTAATAAGACTAATGATTAATGATTGCTGCTTCGGTTTCTGAATGCCTCAAGTAAGCTATATAACCCGAATTGTTTGAATGGTGCATAATATGTATAATAATTAAAAGAAAATTCACTATCAATAATTATGAATGATGGGTAAAAGGAGTCATGGAAGAACACGTTAAAAATAGAAACCAACGGATGGTAACCGGAGTTACATGAGAATATTCCTCTAATTCTCATGATTCATCCGCTAGCTGTTAAAATATTCTTTTTTCTATATGTAATCCATTACTCTAACATTCACTCCAAGGGCCTTCGTAACACCCTCATCCTAGGCACATCATAAGTCTCTACGAACTTTGCGAAGATGTTTTTTTAATTTTTTATAGTATTTTTAAATAGTAATGCAAGGAAGATCATTCCAGTTAAAATAGGACCTTCGGGAAATCTGAACGATAACATAAAGTTGACAATGTTTGGGTGCATCATATCAGAATTAGTATCTCTATATTCTGCTTTTAAAGTGAATGGTATAAACTGTATTAGCTTATACTAAATAACTAATTCAACAACAAAAATGAAAAAATAAGTAATGCTGCCTATCGTCAATTTATATCAATCAAGCTCTTCGTCAATGATTGTTTACTTTATTTATATAAATTGTTTTTTATGCTTTATTTTGTCCTTACATTGAGCTAAAAATTTCGTAGTTTGAAATAACTTGAGAAATGAACAATGAACTAGAGAAATGCCATCTAATATTTATTCCTTACGCTTACGAGAACCAAATCGTTTCACTTCTCTTATAACATCTATGATACTAAATAGATAGAGCGTTGAAGATGATCTTACTACATCGACTAAAGTTTCTATTATCATGTCACTAAAATATGAATTGAAACGTAAATATGGAATTTTAGATACTCCGCATATTTAGTGTCGCAGAAACTTGAAGTTTATACGCCGATTACAGATAAATTACATCTCTAAAGTTAGGTACGATTTAGAATAAACCATTGGCTTGCATAGATAGTAATACCAATGTTAGCAATTTTTATCGGTTTGAAAAAACCGAACTCTCTTTCCAAAATAAATTGCTGATAAGAAGATGGTTTAGGTTCTGGCTTAGTAAACTACTCGAACTTTCTTATAGAATTAAAAGGTTGGTACGATACATTGAACATTGCTATTGTATACAATTTCGGAGATCCTGGGAATTACTGATGCATCAGAAGGAAATTTCTGAAAGTATGATAAGCCATGGGCGTTATATCCTGTATATTTGAATGTTAACCATGTTTGACTAAGATATTACTTAAATTGGATAAATGAGTAGTTTCTCTGGAGGCTGTCATAAACGGAAGAAATATATGTTGGATGAGAAAATAGAGAAGGTGAGTGAGTGGGTTATACTTTTAAAAGAGGTCGTTGTTCCTACTCAAAGTAACCAATTGGTCAACGAGGAACGCAAGAAATGCCATTACCTATTGTGATTTATCCAAAAATCTGGAATTAACATACCTCTTACCCTTTCAGTTGTTAAATTCATGTGAGTGTATGTATTACTGTTGCCGTCGTTTCTCACTTCCCTATCTCTATCAAAACAGTCCCCCTCTTGAAGTCCTGGTGAATTCATTGCTTTAACCACTTCTTCCAATCACTCCTCTATCTTGCTTTTCAAATTTGTCATGGAATGTGGAGAGATGAAAAGTTTCTCATAGCCATACATTTTAAATACGAAGGAATATTTTCAATATCACCGAGCGATAAATATGTAGATAGACTATTCATACCAAACCACCGCCCATTCATCTCAATCATTAAAATTCTGTCGAAAAATATGAGAGTTACGTAGGACCAGCCATCAACCGAGGGGAGCAAAATTTCAACATGAGCCTCATATGCGCTTCTTATCCCCGTGTGATACTTACAGGGTTGGAATTACAGGTAAAAAGGCCCTAAAACTATTTCACTAAGTCCCTATTATTTCGCGTATTTTTAACGTTTTCTACATTATAATAATTGTAAACGTGATAATAAACAGTTGAAATATAAACAATGCAAGTAGTTTTGTATGCATTCAAAGTTAATTGAAAATTTTACATTCATAGCTTACAGTAGCATTCAATGAGCATTATGACAAAACCTCATTCGCCATATCTTTTTGTGTATTTTAGAACTTGATAAATACGAGAGAAGAACGTTTAAGAACGTAATGGTTTGTGACTGCAACCATTTCAAGAGGAATCCACAGAAGAAATCACGTTTATTCGATTCACACTTCAATGACACCAAAAAAATTCATTTTGGATTCAAAATTAATGTGAAAGATGGTTGTCTCGTATCCGTTATCTTTATTAATTCAGGAAAATCGATCCTAGCACATTTTCTCTCGATTGATTTGGACGGTATATTAAAAATACCAACTGCATAGATGATAAAATTTACTGATTTTTTACCGATCGAGTTTTAATTTTGATGCTTATCAAATGAAACAAAATTTATCTAAAATACGCAGAGAATGCCTCAAGACTTCATACTACATATTTACTTATAGATTTTTTATATATTTAAAGTAATAGCGTAGATATGGCCATGAGTTCGCCTTACTTTAACTTTTGTAGATTGAATTCACACAGGCGGTGATAAAACAGGTGATCGATATGGACTCCTTAGGTATATAATTTAAAGGCTAATAACTCTTCTCTTGAACGATGTATAATATTATCTACTATTATAATATATAATACGACCCATTATAACCGCAGAGTTTTGCAAGCGAAGGCGTCGAATTCGAGGTCTATACATTTTGGGTCCGACACTGATTCAAACTGCGCGGAAATTTTCTTCCTCCCATCTCAGTCCTAAACATAAGCTCAGAGCGGCTCAGAGGCAGATTTTGCAAAAATTTCCTTCGTCCTGCTTGTGCCTTTCGTCTCAGACTCAAATTTTATGAAGGGACGGGGGTTTGCCTCGGTTTCCTAGGAATAACGGGACCTCGTGTGCGCCGGTTCCCTCGGTGCGAGAAGCAAAGCTAGAATATATACTGATTTGTAATAACCATTTTATAATAACTGAATTCTTGCATTACAACATCCATATTGTTATAATACTATTCTGATACGCCTATGCCACCAAAATAAGGATACTAATAAATCTTTGCAATATCAATAATGCAAATAAATCCATTTCAACTCTGCAAGCGGAGCCAGGACAGAAGCAGACCATCTCCTCCATGTTTTCCCTCTCTCTCTCTCTATCACTTCTTAACGCTCGCTCGGAGGAAATTCACTGCCTGTTATGCGGGTTGCGGCTTAGGTGGTAAGTTTTTTTTGGAACTAGCTGTACTTTCAAAATATAATATATGGAAGAATGTTTTGTGGAAATTCATTTCTACTGCTAGGAGTGTCAAAACATTACTTTTTCACAAATTTATTTGCAGCCATCCTTTTTTGGCAAATGATTGAAAATCAGGAGATGACTGAAGTTATGAGGATTTGCATGTAAAAAAGAACAGGAAAAATGACTTTCTTTAGAAATGGATCAACCTTGACTAACCTATCGTCGTTGTCAATTCTGCAGCCTTCATATGACTGGCCGCCGCTCTTTTTTCAGACCGGCTATGGAACCCAAAAAATATCACAATGAATCTATCGCACAACTATTCCTTCCGTTTCTTAAACTTTTGTATGCATCCTTGTTAGTACGTGAGCAATATTTACTTATCTTTTAACATGGAACCTGAAAACGTTCCTCTGGAACGCATGATATATTACCCTTGAAAAATGAATGCATTTCCCTGGAAATCCATGGAACCTCCCCAGTCCTGGGTGGCAGACACACCATAGTTTAACTCATCCAAAAAGTGTATACTTTTAAGAACATGAACTGAGGAATTTAAGTATTCAAACCAATTTATCTTAATTAAGTGCATTCTTTTGAAAACCATGATTCTGGGATGAAGCTATATTTGTTTAGAAGAGATCAAATGATGAGCCAATATGGATATGCCAGGTAACAAGTGGAGCTTTTTCTGTACCTGCAGAGGACCTTTAGGTGTTTGAAGGATAAAAAAATGCAAGAAGCCTTTCTTCAGTTTTTATTAATAATTTTATTTTGCTGCGAGGGGGGCCAACTGGCCATTCTGCCTGGCATTTGCCCAATGCTGAGAGGGAAACCCCTCTTAAAACCTCTCAGAGGCAGCTTATATTCTTTCCATAAAAATATACATCTCAGAAATATCACAAATCACAAGTGTTATACATAATTCCCTTCAGGATCTATTACAACTTAGATATGTTATCTTCTTCTAAGTAATCAACCCTTGGGTTGGTTTGCAGCAGTCATCCATCTCTGTCTGTCCTCCACCAGCCTCTTCAGCTCCAGGTAGCTGTTGCAGCCCATGTCCTTCATTACTTGGGTAATATAGCTCAACCTCGGCCTTCCTCTGCCGCTCTTCCCCTCCACAGTGCCCTCTAAGTGCACAGTGTTGGTATATGACAACAATAATACATTGACAATGGAAACATTCAACCACACACACATACACATTTTACCTAGATTAGACCTACATGTCTATACTTCAGCATAGACATGGTGCTTAAGTGTTCCTGTGGATGGAGTGGATGGATTTCGAAAAATGCTGAAATATTTTCAAAGAATTAAATGCTGAAAAATAAAATTTTCATGTAAGGTTAAATTAAATTCATCTCAGACACCATGACATAATGAACAATTGAACGCTGGAAAGGAAAAACACATGGCAACATTTACCAGGTGTTAAATAGTTAAGTTTAAAATAAATATGAGATCCTATGCAAAAAATCACTATTTCGACAATTTAACACCATAAATTGCGATGGATTAAGGATACTAAAGATACGCTACATAATATATAGCCGCTGTAGATGTCAACAAATGCATTAGGAAATATGTTCATGTGTACAGAGTGGAGAAATGTAGTTTGGCCAAACCACACTTGAAGCATGTTTCTTGTAGGATAGTAGGGAGTGGATGTATATTGCTAGCAATATGTGTGTAGTATGGTAACAAATAGGAAATATCAGGATTGACAATCAACAGGGAAGGTGAGGACGTCCTCGGGAAAGGGAATGCACAGAACAGGGAGTATGAAAAGAGGTAGTTAATAAAACAACACAGCAATGAAAGAGACAAGTGATACCATTAACAAATAACTATAACATATAACATAACACAAAACATTTAAAAAAAAACTGCTCTCCTATGCAATCACATATAATAATCCATTTCATCAAATTAATCTAAACAATCTACAAGTGAAAAGAAATGCATTGTTTTCCTGTTTGAAAAGTTAGTGCTGGATTAAAAAAAAACACAATGTATCACAAATTAAACCTCATAAGCCAGAAATAACACATGGAAAGAAATAAATTAATATAATATTAAGGAGCAAATTATACCATATACTTTCCAAACACTTCCATGTCAGCTGTTGACGTAACTATCATGGAAAAGCATCTCTCACGGCATTCTCCTTCGACCATGTCCCTCCTCTTTCTTCCATGACATCAGCTTCTTGCTGACTAGCATCATCACCATTCAGTCCTCCACAATGCCAGGGATGTGCAGCCTAATAAACTCAAAAAGACGACATATGTTTCATTAGTAAATGTGCCATTGAATAATTGTCAGCCTGTGGAAAAAAGAATTATTAATGCATACATGATACATACTCTAGACTTCCAGCACATTTATTTAGGTTACTATGATGGTTAAATTTTCGATAACTCAATTAAAATGAGAAGAGATTAAGAGCATGACAGTTTCCTTGGCATATTTAAAGAGAATAAATACGAGAAAGACGTGCTATTTCCCCCCTTTAGTTCTCAATTACCTTTAATTAATCAAGTCATTACATGTCAAAGAACCGATCTCTCATCATATCAGACAGACTCTATTAAGCTCATTATAAAAATCTTACTAAAGGCATTTCGATAGGTACAAAAGAACGGTTGGAAAAACTATAAGATTGTGCATTTACAAAGAAAGAATTTCGTAAAATTTAACTGACCACAGATTAATCTAAAAATAAGGAATTACACAAGCGTTAAGTGAATAGCGTCCGTCGGCCGTTTTAAGATTAAAAATGATAGGAATGATTACTCAGGAATTGATGAATTAAGCCGGTAACTAGAATTAGAAGTATGTGTCAATGAAAAATTCTTCCTGCTCCCTCTTTCAGTCGCATTAATATAAGGTAAATCATGGACTGGAACGCGTCATTCCTTATCGCTTTACTTCTAAGCTTTATGGCAATGAGTACAACAAGATTATGTAAGACAATATAATAAAATGACATTATCAAGGCCTAAGACGCGTTGCAATTATAATGAACAGCGAATGTCAGCTTTGTGCTCTACTCCAAATTCTAGGGCTAAAAAAGCGCCCAGAGCCGAAGGAAAGATAAGGACGTGATTACAAATGAAGTTAATATGCATGGAAATTGGATTGGATTTCCTTTCCTACCTTCCACAGATTCACCCACCACCAAATATGTTAATTCCAAAATCGCTCACTACACATGGGCATCAGAAAACTAAGAACCAGCAAACGTGCTACCCTCAACCAATGTTAGTCATACCGAACACCAATCGATTAACTACTACTACTAATCTATTAACCATTCGCTCGAGTGCACTCCACGCATACAGTCACACACAGACACAAGGCACACCGAAGGTAAAACTGGAGATCCAATCATTCCCATGCCGCACTTAGAGAACACGCTTGATCAAACAATCCGATCAGACTTAGAGATTCGATTTTATGGGATAAAGGAAGCACTTAAGTCAACCCGTTTCTTTTACTCGAATGAGATTACTACCATGAAAAGCAGCCGAAAGAAAGATAGCACAAACTTTATTTAAAGAATTGATATCCGGTAGAAGGGAGTGAGAATTCTAAAGGAGCTTAGTATAACGATCGACTAATGACATCAATAGTTTACTTAATAATTTCACTCAATTTCTAAATTAAAGACCGAAATTTATTACTACGATCGCAGAGAATTTTATCAACTCTTCTAATCGAAAAGAAAAATAAATTATTGCAAGCGGACTGAACGTTATGAATCTAGCATAGGATTGGAAAATTACGTAGGAGCAGGAAGCGATTGCTAAAAAGCTATTATTGTGATGACATATCCGCCCTTTCTCTAGCCATGGAATTATTGTCACGTGAGAATTATTCTTTTAATATGCAACATTAGGAAAAGCATAAACGTGTCCCGGAAAACATAATTCTAGCTGGAAGTACTAGATTTTATAGATTAACTCAAAAGGTTTTAATGGCATAAAGATCAAAAGATAACCGGAATCGAATGGACTTACTTGAAGCGTTCCCATTTTACTGGTGGTCCTCCGCTTGCCGTATTTGAAGAAGGCGGACGGATTACCAATATAATTGGACGGAGTGCCAATTATTTTCGAGGATAACCGTTGCTTTTACATGGGTACATTCTGAAAGCCTTTTCATCACGATGATATCTTCCAAGTTGCATGTAACGAACTGGTTGCATCTGTGTCAATGCCAAATATTTCCACATGGAGACATAAATTAAAATTTACCAAATATCATTCATAGAATATATTCAGAATGAATGAAGATAACCACTGAGCTAAAATATCTAACATGCGTCGTCGAGTACCACTTACCGTTGAATCTCCAAGTTACGTACGTGTGCTCTACTGCACTTCTCAGATGTTTACTGTTCGCATGCTCTTTCAACACTGAGTGAGTTTAAAAGAAAAAGAGTGCCGTTGCGGCAGATGCGCCATCTGTCGCGCCAATTTCAACTTTCAGCCTATCAGATAACAGAATTTATCACAATTATAGACATTTACCCTTATGAAGGAAGTGTATTTTCTTAATTTATACTAAAAAATTCGGTGCTGAACTTCGAGACGAAATTAAACGGCACGCAAATCAACTAACACCTCTTGGGATGGCCGTATGAAGACGTAGTTGTGAACGATGCCGCAAGACGGACGAACTCACTTGCTCATGCCTATAAACATGGAGTTCAGTACGTAGAGGGCCTTGCTGGAGGTGGACTTTGACGCGGATTCGGAGACCTTACCGGGGTATTTCAGCTCGATAGCTGCGCGGGCGAGATATGAATCCGGTCTTATATCACGGGCGATTTCAACTCCAATACTTATGAGAATGCTGAAAAGGAATGGCAGTGTGTATATTTCAGCCGTGAACATTTTTAAATCTGCCATCACTCCTTACGGAGAACTACCCTTTGAATTGAAGTTTTCATAAGGCCATTTGATCTCTGCAGCGTGTGGCAAAAGTGTATCCATTGTGATGTCACCTCAGCAAACCAATTCAATCATTATGTGAATATTCAATGCTTCCTCCAAATAAATTTATCAGTATAAATTTACTTCTGTGGAAACAACAGTTTCCTGGTCTTTCCTTTCAGTCAACTCTTAAGACGATCTGCCATGAATAAACTATGTGGCAATTTTGAATAATTGAAAAGAGGGAAAAGTGAGAATGAATGCAGTACTTTGAATGAAATAAAAATTGGATGGTGTGTTGTTATTAGGCCATGACATTTTTTTCTGAAAGTTCATGCGATGCAGAATTTCATGTCTTTATTTAAAATTCATCTTTTCAAGTCACTTACTCCATTGTCCAATATCCTTAGGTAGTCAACACATAAGCATGTTTGTTTAAGCTGTTCACTGCTCTTCCCTCCATCTCTTCCTTACTATCTTCATTGACTAAATGTGCAGTAGAGTTATCCTTAGGATTAGGCATCTTAGATATGAGCAAAGGCTATGCTGGTTTGCAAGTGAAGAAGGGGATATCAGCTGTTTCTAGTCAATGAAATTTTCTAATTACGTCGCGAGCATACCTTTGGATCTACCGAACATTTTTGGTTAAAAACCTTTCTTTACGCATCAAGATTGTTTATTAATATGTAAGGGAAAAGGCCGTTGTTCTCTCCAAACCAATACTGTTCTGTTTTCAGAAGTACCCTAACATCATTCAGTTGATACGCCACTTAATAAAAGACTAGAAATGATATTGAATGTAAAGGGCTACAAGATGTTTCACGAACAAAAACTGGCAATGTAAACCATAATGAGCACAAATGAGGATTTAATGGTTTTTCCTTCCTGTTGTTTGTAGAGAAGAAACAGAACAGCTGGTTCAAGTTACATGACTTGGATACTTCTTCTATGAAGAGTTTTTTAAAATTATAGAGAGCTACCCTTTGTATTGATGATTATTTGATCTGTGCACCATGTTTCAATAGTGCATCCATGATGATGATACCTAAGCAAAGTACTTGAATCATTGTTAATTGTATCAGAAGATTAAATGCCTCCTCCAAATAAATATTTCAGTAGAAATAAACTTCTGTGGAACCAAAGTTTTCTGGTCTTTCTTTTGCATCAACGCCTATGATGAATTGCCAACTTGCCATCAATAAATTATGTGCCATTTTGGGAATTGAGTAGTGGTAAGAGAGATAAGGGAGAATGAAAGCGGTACTTGAAAATTAATGCAAGAAATGGTATGAAAAGCAATGGGCTCAAGTATATGTGATCAACAAATGAATGCAATATGAACTAACATGTGCACCAAATATCTAATTGTTGTTCTTTGAAGAGGAGAAGCTTAGCAGCTGGAAAAACTGTAAATTATGACTTGGTGTCTCGAAATAACACCAAAATAATCAATATGTGAACGTAATTCCCTTAGTTACCTCCTTTTTGGAAGTCATTTTTAATTCTTCAACAATGGAATGAATTTCTTGCTTACTCTGTTTGTTTATCATTGAACTGAAATCTCTTTTAAAAGAGAACTTAACATTTTGATTCTTATCTCCAAAGATATAAATATAGCAACTGAAGTGCATGTTATTTTTCCATATAAATATCAGAAGTGAGATTCAACATGGCAGTCCTATTAATACAGAGGAAAATCTCACTCAATTCAATGGAAGAGTATTGAAATTTAAATTGAAAGCACATTATGAAGCTCTTGTAATTTGAGGCCAAATAATTAAGCGACAATTAGGAATATTCACAGAATTTATTTCCTATGAAACCTTTCTAAATGTTGTGGGAAGCTACTTTTAATTTAATTCGGTGATATAAACAGAGCCTGCAAACAAGGAAACTGATCATTTAAATGCCTTTCTCATTGGACCACTTTGAAATGCTGGCGACCACTTGATACCTTTAATGGGGTCTGTGATTCCATCATAGGGTATGAAGAGAGTATGCAGATGTACACTCTCAGAATTATCTCACAGAAAAGTTATTTTTGACTTCAATTCAATAGGGGGAGTTATATTATACCGCTATAGTACACTATGAAAGGAAGCACTGTTTGATGGCCACCAATAATACTTGTCAAGATGATTGACGTGAAGATTTATGCTTCCTATATATCGCAAAAATATGTGATGCAGGATAAATGATTACGAAGAATCAAATCAATAAATACAGAGGTGGGTGTATTCATTATTTTCTCATAAACTATAAGTTTTATAACTCCCATTATTATAAAGAAACATTTCCGATCAAAGTGAAGGATTCAAAAAGTGTTACTTTTTAATAAAATAATTATACTCTTGAGAAGTGTACAGGTAGTTCCAATAAAAACTTACCACCTAAGCCGCAACCCGCATAACAGACGTGAAGCTCGATGAGAGCGAGTCTAGAGTTTTCCACGCATTCTATTGGCTCTTGGAAGGAGGAGCATTCTGACGGCGCCTTTTTAAACCGTTGTGAAACGCGTTGAACGTATTTGTACCGTCTTTATTAGCATCTAGTTAAACTAGATTTAGTGTTACTTTTTACTATGTCAGCAGCATAGTATTAAAAAATGAATTAAAATCGGATTACCTTATTTCGGCCAGAGATTTCTGCGTAATTCACCTTTCTCTGGAGGCGTCGGGTAAACTTACTTTAGCTGCTTCAATTATCCAATTAAAAATTATGTCATTGCAAGATTAAAAAGGATTATATTATTACGTTTTTTATGCTCTTGTCGCCTACAGGACGAACTTTTAAATTTATTTAGAGGAAATTCACGACTATGACTCAAATAGAAAGATGAACGAAAACTCTGCAAGGATATAAAGAATAATTATGAAAAAGAAGACAATCAACTGTATTTCAACTAATTTATGTTGCAGAAAAATGCTATCGAGAAGGGGAGCATGAAAACACTGCGAAACCTACTGAGGAAAGCAAAGATGAAAAGAAACTTTATCTGGACGAATGCACCGAGAAAGAATCATTTTAAGTCAACCTGGTCAACCTCAAGAGAGCTCTGAAAATTAGACCCAAAACATATTACAATAAAGTAAACCAAGTAAATTACGATCAACTACATCAGATAATTACATCAAATGTTATAAAAATTTTAAATACCACCAAATCATATGATAGAAAGTAAAATATTTATTGGTGTGCTTTCATCATTTTCTAAGGTAATTGTTTAAAATTCAAATTGCTAATTTAATATTTTAGAAAATAACATAGATATTAGAATAGTAGCACAATTTAAATACTGAGGGCTACAAAATTTTTTCACGTATCGAATAAAAAATTAATTTACGACGAAATTAACGCCAACATCTCGTATCTCGAAAATATTGTTCATTGCCAGTCCCAGAAAAACTTTCCCTTTAATTAAATCAAGTTCATGTTACTTGCAAAATTATGCTGTCCCAACTTTTATCTGATGCTAAATCTCTTTCTTGCCCCGTGGTGCAAATTTTGACTCGATTTCTTCGCAGTTGAATTATTCTGCAATACAGAGAAGTATAAAATTTGCTTGATACGACAATTAACAGAGCATTAGGTATTTCAGAATATATGCATCAACATGTCATTCTGTTCTTACTTCCACCAGGCATTCGTGGTGACGGTATCAGATGAAGCATAATGATTTTGAGATGAGATTTTGCTGTTTCTGACGAATTCGCGTCTGAGGTTTCACTTATTCTTCCATAGAGAAAGGAGGTCTTTCCTTCCCTCCACCCTGGCCCTAGGAGTATCCCCTATTCATTCCTTTGTTGTTTCTTTTTCTTTTGTTGCGTCCATCGAAAGGTATTGTCTATTTTCTCAAAGGAACCATAAAATGGCTAATGGGTGAAGGTGAACTCCGCTCTGAGAAGAAAAACCCCCTTTTCGGCAGATTGTGGATGGTCGTATGTATCCGGGGTAGCGAATTTGAAAGCGCTAATGAGGATTCCTGACCGCACCCCTGCTGAGCAGGTATCAAAGGTTAGGGTATGGTGGCGGCGACCGATCACAAGTAAGGTGGGAAATGGTGGATCCGCGATTTGTAATCTTCGCCACGGGTATTCCCTTAGGGAATGAAGATATTCAACTCTATTTTTGAGGTAGACGACCTTTCAGGACTTCTTGCAAGGAATACAGTTTAAGATGGTTAAGAAACAACAGTTAGTATGGCAAATCAGAACCTTAAGACTGATTTGCATATTGCATATAAACTCCAGGTTTCCTATACTTGCATATTGCAGATTTACACGTTAACACCTGGTTTATTTACATTTACATCAATACCCCGCGAGCCGCCGTATGACGTATGTCAGGGGGTGTGAAAACAACCACAACAGGATTTCCAATGTTACTGAAATGATTTTCAGAACTATGCGCTAGACTAATGTTTAATAAGACTAATGATTAATGATTGCTGCTTCGGTTTCTGAATGCCTCAAGTAAGCTATATAACCCGAATTGTTTGAATGGTGCATAATATGTATAATAATTAAAAGAAAATTCACTATCAATAATTATGAATGATGGGTAAAAGGAGTCATGGAAGAACACGTTAAAAATAGAAACCAACGGATGGTAACCGGAGTTACATGAGAATATTCCTCTAATTCTCATGATTCATCCGCTAGCTGTTAAAATATTCTTTTTTCTATATGTAATCCATTACTCTAACATTCACTCCAAGGGCCTTCGTAACACCCTCATCCTAGGCACATCATAAGTCTCTACGAACTTTGCGAAGATGTTTTTTTAATTTTTTATAGTATTTTTAAATAGTAATGCAAGGAAGATCATTCCAGTTAAAATAGGACCTTCGGGAAATCTGAACGATAACATAAAGTTGACAATGTTTGGGTGCATCATATCAGAATTAGTATCTCTATATTCTGCTTTTAAAGTGAATGGTATAAACTGTATTAGCTTATACTAAATAACTAATTCAACAACAAAAATGAAAAAATAAGTAATGCTGCCTATCGTCAATTTATATCAATCAAGCTCTTCGTCAATGATTGTTTACTTTATTTATATAAATTGTTTTTTATGCTTTATTTTGTCCTTACATTGAGCTAAAAATTTCGTAGTTTGAAATAACTTGAGAAATGAACAATGAACTAGAGAAATGCCATCTAATATTTATTCCTTACGCTTACGAGAACCAAATCGTTTCACTTCTCTTATAACATCTATGATACTAAATAGATAGAGCGTTGAAGATGATCTTACTACATCGACTAAAGTTTCTATTATCATGTCACTAAAATATGAATTGAAACGTAAATATGGAATTTTAGATACTCCGCATATTTAGTGTCGCAGAAACTTGAAGTTTATACGCCGATTACAGATAAATTACATCTCTAAAGTTAGGTACGATTTAGAATAAACCATTGGCTTGCATAGATAGTAATACCAATGTTAGCAATTTTTATCGGTTTGAAAAAACCGAACTCTCTTTCCAAAATAAATTGCTGATAAGAAGATGGTTTAGGTTCTGGCTTAGTAAACTACTCGAACTTTCTTATAGAATTAAAAGGTTGGTACGATACATTGAACATTGCTATTGTATACAATTTCGGAGATCCTGGGAATTACTGATGCATCAGAAGGAAATTTCTGAAAGTATGATAAGCCATGGGCGTTATATCCTGTATATTTGAATGTTAACCATGTTTGACTAAGATATTACTTAAATTGGATAAATGAGTAGTTTCTCTGGAGGCTGTCATAAACGGAAGAAATATATGTTGGATGAGAAAATAGAGAAGGTGAGTGAGTGGGTTATACTTTTAAAAGAGGTCGTTGTTCCTACTCAAAGTAACCAATTGGTCAACGAGGAACGCAAGAAATGCCATTACCTATTGTGATTTATCCAAAAATCTGGAATTAACATACCTCTTACCCTTTCAGTTGTTAAATTCATGTGAGTGTATGTATTACTGTTGCCGTCGTTTCTCACTTCCCTATCTCTATCAAAACAGTCCCCCTCTTGAAGTCCTGGTGAATTCATTGCTTTAACCACTTCTTCCAATCACTCCTCTATCTTGCTTTTCAAATTTGTCATGGAATGTGGAGAGATGAAAAGTTTCTCATAGCCATACATTTTAAATACGAAGGAATATTTTCAATATCACCGAGCGATAAATATGTAGATAGACTATTCATACCAAACCACCGCCCATTCATCTCAATCATTAAAATTCTGTCGAAAAATATGAGAGTTACGTAGGACCAGCCATCAACCGAGGGGAGCAAAATTTCAACATGAGCCTCATATGCGCTTCTTATCCCCGTGTGATACTTACAGGGTTGGAATTACAGGTAAAAAGGCCCTAAAACTATTTCACTAAGTCCCTATTATTTCGCGTATTTTTAACGTTTTCTACATTATAATAATTGTAAACGTGATAATAAACAGTTGAAATATAAACAATGCAAGTAGTTTTGTATGCATTCAAAGTTAATTGAAAATTTTACATTCATAGCTTACAGTAGCATTCAATGAGCATTATGACAAAACCTCATTCGCCATATCTTTTTGTGTATTTTAGAACTTGATAAATACGAGAGAAGAACGTTTAAGAACGTAATGGTTTGTGACTGCAACCATTTCAAGAGGAATCCACAGAAGAAATCACGTTTATTCGATTCACACTTCAATGACACCAAAAAAATTCATTTTGGATTCAAAATTAATGTGAAAGATGGTTGTCTCGTATCCGTTATCTTTATTAATTCAGGAAAATCGATCCTAGCACATTTTCTCTCGATTGATTTGGACGGTATATTAAAAATACCAACTGCATAGATGATAAAATTTACTGATTTTTTACCGATCGAGTTTTAATTTTGATGCTTATCAAATGAAACAAAATTTATCTAAAATACGCAGAGAATGCCTCAAGACTTCATACTACATATTTACTTATAGATTTTTTATATATTTAAAGTAATAGCGTAGATATGGCCATGAGTTCGCCTTACTTTAACTTTTGTAGATTGAATTCACACAGGCGGTGATAAAACAGGTGATCGATATGGACTCCTTAGGTATATAATTTAAAGGCTAATAACTCTTCTCTTGAACGATGTATAATATTATCTACTATTATAATATATAATACGACCCATTATAACCGCAGAGTTTTGCAAGCGAAGGCGTCGAATTCGAGGTCTATACATTTTGGGTCCGACACTGATTCAAACTGCGCGGAAATTTTCTTCCTCCCATCTCAGTCCTAAACATAAGCTCAGAGCGGCTCAGAGGCAGATTTTGCAAAAATTTCCTTCGTCCTGCTTGTGCCTTTCGTCTCAGACTCAAATTTTATGAAGGGACGGGGGTTTGCCTCGGTTTCCTAGGAATAACGGGACCTCGTGTGCGCCGGTTCCCTCGGTGCGAGAAGCAAAGCTAGAATATATACTGATTTGTAATAACCATTTTATAATAACTGAATTCTTGCATTACAACATCCATATTGTTATAATACTATTCTGATACGCCTATGCCACCAAAATAAGGATACTAATAAATCTTTGCAATATCAATAATGCAAATAAATCCATTTCAACTCTGCAAGCGGAGCCAGGACAGAAGCAGACCATCTCCTCCATGTTTTCCCTCTCTCTCTCTCTATCACTTCTTAACGCTCGCTCGGAGGAAATTCACTGCCTGTTATGCGGGTTGCGGCTTAGGTGGTAAGTTTTTTTTGGAACTAGCTGTACTTTCAAAATATAATATATGGAAGAATGTTTTGTGGAAATTCATTTCTACTGCTAGGAGTGTCAAAACATTACTTTTTCACAAATTTATTTGCAGCCATCCTTTTTTGGCAAATGATTGAAAATCAGGAGATGACTGAAGTTATGAGGATTTGCATGTAAAAAAGAACAGGAAAAATGACTTTCTTTAGAAATGGATCAACCTTGACTAACCTATCGTCGTTGTCAATTCTGCAGCCTTCATATGACTGGCCGCCGCTCTTTTTTCAGACCGGCTATGGAACCCAAAAAATATCACAATGAATCTATCGCACAACTATTCCTTCCGTTTCTTAAACTTTTGTATGCATCCTTGTTAGTACGTGAGCAATATTTACTTATCTTTTAACATGGAACCTGAAAACGTTCCTCTGGAACGCATGATATATTACCCTTGAAAAATGAATGCATTTCCCTGGAAATCCATGGAACCTCCCCAGTCCTGGGTGGCAGACACACCATAGTTTAACTCATCCAAAAAGTGTATACTTTTAAGAACATGAACTGAGGAATTTAAGTATTCAAACCAATTTATCTTAATTAAGTGCATTCTTTTGAAAACCATGATTCTGGGATGAAGCTATATTTGTTTAGAAGAGATCAAATGATGAGCCAATATGGATATGCCAGGTAACAAGTGGAGCTTTTTCTGTACCTGCAGAGGACCTTTAGGTGTTTGAAGGATAAAAAAATGCAAGAAGCCTTTCTTCAGTTTTTATTAATAATTTTATTTTGCTGCGAGGGGGGCCAACTGGCCATTCTGCCTGGCATTTGCCCAATGCTGAGAGGGAAACCCCTCTTAAAACCTCTCAGAGGCAGCTTATATTCTTTCCATAAAAATATACATCTCAGAAATATCACAAATCACAAGTGTTATACATAATTCCCTTCAGGATCTATTACAACTTAGATATGTTATCTTCTTCTAAGTAATCAACCCTTGGGTTGGTTTGCAGCAGTCATCCATCTCTGTCTGTCCTCCACCAGCCTCTTCAGCTCCAGGTAGCTGTTGCAGCCCATGTCCTTCATTACTTGGGTAATATAGCTCAACCTCGGCCTTCCTCTGCCGCTCTTCCCCTCCACAGTGCCCTCTAAGTGCACAGTGTTGGTATATGACAACAATAATACATTGACAATGGAAACATTCAACCACACACACATACACATTTTACCTAGATTAGACCTACATGTCTATACTTCAGCATAGACATGGTGCTTAAGTGTTCCTGTGGATGGAGTGGATGGATTTCGAAAAATGCTGAAATATTTTCAAAGAATTAAATGCTGAAAAATAAAATTTTCATGTAAGGTTAAATTAAATTCATCTCAGACACCATGACATAATGAACAATTGAACGCTGGAAAGGAAAAACACATGGCAACATTTACCAGGTGTTAAATAGTTAAGTTTAAAATAAATATGAGATCCTATGCAAAAAATCACTATTTCGACAATTTAACACCATAAATTGCGATGGATTAAGGATACTAAAGATACGCTACATAATATATAGCCGCTGTAGATGTCAACAAATGCATTAGGAAATATGTTCATGTGTACAGAGTGGAGAAATGTAGTTTGGCCAAACCACACTTGAAGCATGTTTCTTGTAGGATAGTATGGAGTGGATGTATATTGCTAGCAATATGTGTGTAGTATGGTAACAAATAGGAAATATCAGGATTGACAATCAACAGGGAAGGTGAGGACGTCCTCGGGAAAGGGAATGCACAGAACAGGGAGTATGAAAAGAGGTAGTTAATAAAACAACACAGCAATGAAAGAGACAAGTGATACCATTAACAAATAACTATAACATATAACATAACACAAAACATTTAAAAAAAAACTGCTCTCCTATGCAATCACATATAATAATCCATTTCATCAAATTAATCTAAACAATCTACAAGTGAAAAGAAATGCATTGTTTTCCTGTTTGAAAAGTTAGTGCTGGATTAAAAAAAAACACAATGTATCACAAATTAAACCTCATAAGCCAGAAATAACACATGGAAAGAAATAAATTAATATAATATTAAGGAGCAAATTATACCATATACTTTCCAAACACTTCCATGTCAGCTGTTGACGTAACTATCATGGAAAAGCATCTCTCACGGCATTCTCCTTCCACCATGTCCCTCCTCTTTCTTCCATGACATCAGCTTCTTGCTGACTAGCATCATCACCATTCAGTCCTCCACAATGCCAGGGATGTGCAGCCTAATAAACTCAAAAAGACGACATATGTTTCCTTAGTAAATGTGCCATTGAATAATTGTCAGCCTGTGGAAAAAAGAAATATTAATGCATACATGATACATACTCTAGACTTCCAGCACATTTATTTAGGTGACTATGATGGTTAAATTTTCGATAACTCAATTAAAATGAGAAGAGATTAAGAGCATAACAGTTTCCTTGGCATATTTAAAGAGAATAAATACGAGAAAGACGTGCTATTTCCCCCCTTTAGTTCTCAATTACCTTTAATTAATCAAGTCATTACATGTCAAAGAACCGATCTCTCATCATATCAGACAGACTCTATTAAGCTCATTATAAAAATCTTAATAAAGGCATTTCGATAGGTACAAAAGAACGGTTGGAAAAACTAGAAGCTTGTGCATTTACAAAGAAAGAATTTTGTAAAATTTAACTGACCACAGATTAATCTAAAAATAAGGAATTACACAAGCGTTAAGTGAATAGCGTCCGTCGGCCGTTTTAAGATTAAAAATGATAGGAATGATTACTCAGGAATTGATGAATTAAGCCGGTAACTAGAATTAGAAGTATGTGTCAATGAAAAATCCCTCCTGCTCCCTCTTTCAGTCGCATTAATAAAAGGTAAATCATGGACTGGAACGCGTCATTCCTTATCGCTTTACTTCTAAGCTTTATTGCAATGAGTACAACAAGATTATGTAAGACAATATAATAAAATGACATTATCAAGGCCTAAGACGCGTTGCAATTATAATGAACAGCGAATGTCAGCTTTGTGCTCTACTCCAAATTCTAGGGCTAAAAAAGCGCCCAGAGCCGAAGGAAAGATAAGGACGTGATTACAAATGAAGTTAATATGCATGGAAATTGGATTGGATTTCCTTTCCTACCTTCCACAGATTCACCCACCACCAAATATGTTAATTCCAAAATCGCTCACTACACATGGGCATCAGAAAACTAAGAACCAGCAAACGTGCTACCCTCAACCAATGTTAGTCATACCGAACACCAATCGATTAACTACTACTACTAATCTATTAACCATTCACTCGAGTGCACTCCACGCATACAGTCACACACACACACACACACAAGGCACACCGAAGGTAAAACTGGAGATCCAATCATTCCCATGCCGCACTTAGAGAACACGCTTGATCAAACAATCCGATCAGACTTAGAGATTCGATTTTATGGGATAAAGGAAGCACTTAAGTCAACCCGTTTCTTTTACTCGAATGAGATTACTACCATGAAAAGCAGCCGAAAGAAAGATAGCACAAACTTTATTTAAAGAATTGATATCCGGTAGAAGGGAGTGAGAATTCTAAAGGAGCTTAGTAAAACGATCGACTAATGACATCAATAGTTTACTCAATAATTTCACTCAATTTCTAAAATAAAGACCGAAATTTATTACTATGATCGCAGAGAATTTTATCAACTCTTCTAATCGAAAAGAAAAATAAATTATTGCAAGCGGACTGAACGTTATGAATCTAGCATAGGATTGGAAAATTACGTAGGAGCAGGAAGCGATTGCTGAAAAGCTATTATTGTGATGACATATCCGCCCTTTCTCTAGCCATGGAATTATTGTCACGTGAGAATTATTCTTTTAATATGCAACATTAGGAAAAGCATAAACGTGTCCCGGAAAACAAAATTCTAGCTGGAAGTACTAGATTTTATAGATTAACTCAAAAGGTTTTAATGGCATAAAGATCAAAAGATAACCGGAATCGAATGGACTTACTTGAAGCGTCCCCATTTGACTGGTGGTCCTCCGCTTGCCGTATTTGAAGAAGGCGGACGGATTACCAATATAATTGGACGGAGTGCCAATTATTTTCGAGGATAACCGTTGCTTTTACATGGGTACATTCTGAAAGCCTTTTCATCACGATGATATCCTCCAAGTTGCATGTAACGAACTGGTTGCATCTGTGTCAATGCCAAATATTTCCACATGGAGACATAAATTAAAATTTACCAAATATCATTCATAGAATATATTCAGAATGAATGAAGATAACCACTGAGCTAAAATATCTAACATGCGTCGTCGAGTACCACTTACCGTTGAATCTCCAAGTTACGTACGTGTGCTCTACTGCACTTCTCAGATGTTTACTGTTCGCATGCTCTTTCAACACTGAGTGAGTTTAAAAGAAAAAGAGTGCTGTTGCGGCAGATGCGCCATCTGTCGCGCCAATTTCAACTTTCAGCCTATCAGATAACAGAATTTATCACAATTATAGACATATACCCTTATGAAGGAAGTGTATTTTCTTAATTTATACTAAAAAATTCGGTACTGAACTTCGAGACGAAATTAAACGGCACGCAAATCAACTAACACCTCTTGGGATGGCCGTATGAAGACGTAGTTGTGAACGATGCCGCAAGACGGACGAACTCACTTGCTCATGCCTATAAACAGGGAGTTCAGTACGTAGAGGGCCTTGCTGGAGGTGGACTTTGACGCGGATTCGGAGACCTCACCGGGGTATTTCAGCTCGATAGCTGCGCGGGCGATATGAATCCGGTCTTATATTACGGGCGATTTCAGCTCCAATTCTTATGAGAATTGGAGTTGAGATTGATTTTATCAACACTGCAGCGAAGATCTTTTGCTTTAAATGATGCTCAAAGCTGAAAAGGAATGGCAGTGTGTATATTTCAGCCGTCAACATTTTTAAAACTGCCATCACTCCTTACGGAGAACTACCCTTTGAATTGAAGTTTTCATAAGGCCATTTGATCTCTGCAGCGTGTGGCAAAAGTGTATCCATTGTGATGACACCTCAGCAAACCAATTCAATCATTATGTGAATATTCAATGCTTCCTCCAAATAAATTTATCAGTATAAATTTACTTCTGTGGAAACAACAGTTTTCTGGTCTTTCCTTTCAGTCAACTCTTATGACGATCTGCCATGAATAAACTATTTGGCATTTTGAATAATTGAAAAGAGGGAAAAGTGAGAATGAATGCAGTACTTTGAATGAATTAAAAATTGGATGGTGTGTTGTTATTAGGCCATGACATTTTTTTCTGAAAGTTCATGCGATGCAGAATTTCATGTCTTTATTTAAAATTCATCTTTTCAAGTCACTTACTCCATTGTCCAATATCCTTAGGTAGTCAACTCATATGCATGTTTGTTTAAGCTGTTCACTGCTCTTCCCTCCATCTCTCCCTTACTATCTTCATTGACTAAATGTGCAGTAGAGTTATCCTTAGGATTAGGCATCTTAGATATGAGCAAAGGCTATGCTGGTTTGCAAGTGAAGAAGGGGATATCAGCTGTTTCTAGTCAATGAAATTTTCTAAGTACGTCGCGAGCATACCTTTGGATCTACCGAACATTTTTGGTTAAAAACCTTTCTTTACGCATCAAGATTTTTTATTAATATGTAAGGGAAAAGGCCGTTGTTCTCTCCAAACCAATACTGTTCTGTTTTCAGTAGTACCCTAACATCATTCAGTTGATACGCCACTTAATAAAAGACTAGAAATGATATTGAATGTAAAGGGCTACAAGATGTTTCACGAACAAAAACTGGCAATGTAAACCATAATGAGCACAAATGAGGATTTAATGGTTTTTCCTTCCTGTTGTTTGTAGAGGAGAAACAGAACAGCTGGTTCAAGTTACATGACTTGGATACTTCTTCTATGAAGAGTTTTTTAAAATTATAGAGAGCTACCCTTTGTATTGATGATTATTTGATCTGTGCACCATGTTTCAATAGTGCATCCATGATGATGATACCTGAGCAAAGTACTTGAATCATTGTTAATTGTATCAGAAGATTAAATGCCTCCTCCAAATAAATATTTCAGTAGAAATAAACTTCTGTGGAACCAAAGTTTTCTGGTCTTTCTTTTGCATCAACGCCTATGGTGAATTGCCAACTTGCCATCAATAAATTATGTGCCATTTTGGGAATTGAGTAGTGGTAAGAGAGATAAGGGAGAATGAAAGCGGTACTTGAAAATTAATGCAAGAAATGGTATGAAAAGCAATGGGCTCAAGTATATGTGATCAACAAATGAATGCAATATGAACTAACATGTGCACCAAATATCTAATTGTTGTTCTTTGAAGAGGAGAAGCTTAGCAGCTGGAAAAACTGTAAATTATGACTTGGTGTCTCGAAATAACACCAAAATAATCAATATGTGAACGTAAATCCCTTAGTTACCTCATTTTTGGAAGTCATTTTTAATTCTTCAACAATGGAATGAATTTCTTGCTTACTCTGTTTGTTTATCATTGAACTGAAATCTCTTTTAGAAGAGAACTTAACATTTTGATTCTTATCTCCAAAGATATAAATATAGCAACTGAAGTGCATGTTATTTTTCCATATAAATATCAGAAGTGAGATTCAACATGGCAGTCCTATTAATACAGAGGAAAATCTCACTCAATTCAATGGAAGAGTATTGAAATTTAAATTGAAAGCACATTATGAAGCTCTTGTAATTTGAGGCCAAATAATTAAGCGACCATTAGGAATATTCACAGAATTTATTTCCTATGAAACCTTTCTAAATGTTGTGGGAAGCTACTTTTAATTTAATTCTGTGATATAAACAGAGCCTGCAAACAAGGAAACTGATAATTTAAATGCCTTTCTCATTGGACCACTTTGAAATGCTGGCGACCACTTGATACCTTTAATGGGGTCTGTGATTCCATCATTGGGTATGAAGAGAGTATGCAGATGTACACTCTCAGAATTATCTCACAGAAAAGTTATTTTTGACTTCAATTCAATAGGGGGAGTTATAGTATACCGCTATAGTACACTATGAAAGGAAGCACTGTTTGATGGCCACCAATAATACTTGTCAAGATGATTGACGTGAAGATTTATGC
Source organism: Pachydiplax longipennis (assembly GCA_036926295.1). Lineage (NCBI taxonomy): Eukaryota > Metazoa > Arthropoda > Insecta > Odonata > Libellulidae > Pachydiplax > Pachydiplax longipennis. The sequence goes on from JAVFKF010000012.1 coordinate 19,248,904, forward strand.
TTCCTATATATCGCAAAAATATGTGATGCAGGATAAATGATTACGAAGAATCAAATCAATAAATACAGAGGTGGGTGTATTCATTATTTTCTCATAAACTATAAGTTTTATAACTCCCATTATTATCAAGAAACATTTCCGATCAAAGTGAAGGATTCAAAAAGTGTTACTTTTTAATAAAATAAGTATACTCTTGAGAAATGTACTTTCAAAATATAATATATGGAAGAATGTTTTGTGGAAATTCATTTCTACTGCTAGGAGTGTCAAAACATTACTTTTTCACAAATTTATTTGCAGCCATCCTTTTTTGGCAAATGATTGAAAATCAGGAGATGACTGAAGTTATGAGGATTTGCATGTAAAAAAGAACAGGAAAAATGACTTTCTTTACAAATGGATCAACCTTGACTGACCTATCGTCGTTGTCAATTCTGCAGCCTTCATATGACTGGCCGCCGCTCTTTTTTCAGACCGGCAATGGAACCCAAAAAATATCACAATCAATCTATCGCACAACTATTCCTTCCGTTTCTTAAACTTTTGTATGCATCCTTGTTAGTACGTGAGCAATATTTACTTATCTTTTAACATGGAACCTGAAAACGTTCCTCTGGAACGCATGATGTATTACCCTTGAAAAATGAATGCATTTCCCTGGAAATCCATGGAACTTCTCAAGTCCTGGGTGGCAGACACACCATAGTTTAACTCATCCAAACTGTGTATACTTATAAGAACATGAATTGAGGATTTTAAGTATGCAATCCAATTTATCTTAATTAAGTGCATTCTTTTGAAAACCATGATTCTGGGATGAAGCTATATTTGCTTATAAGAGATCAAATGATGAGCCAATATGGATATGCCAGGTAACAAGTGGAGCTTTTTCTGTACCTGCAGAGGACCTTTAGGTGTTTGAAGGATAAAAAAATGCAAGAAGCCTTTCTTCAGTTTTTATTAATAATTTTATTTTGCTGCGAGGGGGGCCAACTGGCCATTCTGCCTGGCATTTGCCCAATGCTGAGAGGGAAACCCCTCTTAAAACCTCTCAGAGGCAGCTTATATTCTTTCCATAAAAATATACATCTCAGAAATATCACAAGTCACAAGTGTTATACATAATTCCCTTCAGGATCCATTACAACTTAGATATGTTGGTATCTTCTTCTAAGTAATCAACCCTTGGGTTGGTTTGCAGCAGTCATCCATCTCTGTCTGTCCTCCACCAGCCTCTTCAGCTCCAGGTAGCTGTTGCAGCCCATGTCCTTCATTACTTGGGTAATATAGCTCAACCTCGGCCTTCCTCTGCCGCTCTTCCCCTCCACAGTGCCCTCTAAGTGCACAGTGTTGGTATATGACAACAATAATACATTGACAATGGAAACATTCAACCACACACACATACACATTTTTCCTAGATTAGACCTACATATGTCTATACTTCAGCATAGACATGGTGCTTAAGTGTTCCTGTGGATGGAGTGGATGGATTTCCAAACATGCTGAAATATTTTCAAAGAATTAAATGCTGAAAAATAAAATTTTCATGTAAGGTTAAATTAAATTAATCTCAGACACCATGACATAATGAATAATTGAATGCTGGAAAGGAAAAACACATGGCAACATTTACCAGGTGTTAAATAGTTAAGTTTAAAATAAATATGAGATCCTATGCAAAAAATCACTATTTCTACAATTTAACACCATAAATTGCGATGGATTCAGAATACTAAAGTTACGCTACATAATATACAGCCGCTGTAGATGTCAACAAATGCATTAGGAAATATGTTCATGTGTACAGAGTGGAGAAATGTAGTTTGGCCAAACCACACTTGGAGCATGTTTCTTGTAGGATAGTAGGGAGTGGATGTATATTGCTAGCAATATGTGTGTAGTATGGTAACAAATAGGAAATATCAGGATTGACAATCAACAGGGAAGGTGAGGACGTCCTTGGGAAAGGGAATGCACAGAACAGGGAGTATGAAAAGAGGTAGTTAATAAAACAACACAGCAATGAAAGAGACAAGTGATACCATTAACAAATAACTATAACATATAACATAACACAATACATTAAAAAAAAACTGCTCTCCTATGCTATCACATATAATAATCCATTTCATCAAATTAATCTAAACAATCTACAAGTTAAAAGAAAAGCATTGTTCTCCTGATTGAAAAATTAGTGCTGGATTAATAAAAACACAATGTATCACAAATTAAACCTCATAAGCTAGAAATAACACATGGAAAGAAATAAATTAATATAATATTAAGGAGCAAATTATACCATATACTTTCCAAACACTTCCATGTCAGCTGTTGACGTAACTATCATGGAAAAGCATCTCTCACGGCATTCTCCTTCCACCAGGTCCCTCCTCTTTCTTCCATGGCATCAGCTTCTTGCTGACTAGCATCATCACCATTCAGTCCTCCACAATGCCAGGGATGTGCAGCCTAATAAACTCAAAAAGACGACATATGTTTCATTAGTAAATGTGCCATTGAATAATTGTCAGCCTGTGGAAAAAAGAAATATTAATGCATACATGATACATACTCTAGACTTCCAGCACATTTATTTAGGTGACTATGATGGTTAAATTTTCGATAACTCAATTAAAATGAGAAGAGATTAAGAGCATGACAGTTTCCTTGGCAAATTTAAAGAGAATAAATACGAGAAAGACGTGCTATTTCCCCCCTTTAGTTCTCAATTACCTTTAATTAATCAAGTCATTACATGTCAAAGAACCGATCTCTCATCATATCAGACAGACTCTATTAAGCTCATTATAAAAATCTTACTAAAGGCATTTCGATAGGTACAAAAGAACGGTTGGAAAAACTAGAAGCTTGTGCATTTACAAAGAAAGAATTTCGTAAAATTTAACTGACCACAGATTAATCTAAAAATAAGGAATTACACAAGCGTTAAGTGAATAGCGTCCGTCGGCCGTTTTAAGATTAAAAATGATAGGAATGATTACTCAGGAATTGATGAATTAAGCCGGTAACTAGAATTAGAAGTATGTGTCAATGAAAAATCCCTCCTGCTCCCTCTTTCAGTCGCATTAATAAAAGGTAAATCATGGACTGGAACGCGTCATTCCTTATCGCTTTACTTCTAAGCTTTATGGCAATGAGTACAACAAGATTATGTAAGACAATATAATAAAATGACATTATCAAGGCCTAAGACGCGTTGCAATTATAATGAACAGCGAATGTCAGCTTTGTGCTCTACTCCAAATTCTAGGGCTAAAAAAGCGCCCAGAGCCGAAGGAAAGATAAGGACGTGATTACAAATGAAGTTAATATGCATGGAAATTGGATTGGATTTCCTTTCCTACCTTCCACAGATTCACCCACCACCAAATATGTTAATTCCAAAATCGCTCACTACACATGGGCATCAGAAAACTAAGAACCAGCAAACGTGCTACCCTCAACCAATGTTAGTCATACCGAACACCAATCGATTAACTACTACTACTAATCTATTAACCATTCACTCGAGTGCACTCCACGCATACAGTCACACACACACACAAGGCACACCGAAGGTAAAACTGGAGATCCAATCATTCCCATGCCGCACTTAGAGAACACGCTTGATCAAACAATCCGATCAGACTTAGAGATTCGATTTTATGGGATAAAGGAAGCACTTAAGTCAACCCGTTTCTTTTACTCGAATGAGATTACTACCATGAAAAGCAGCCGAAAGAAAGATAGCACAAACTTTATTTAAAGAATTGATATCCGGTAGAAGGGAGTGAGAATTCTAAAGGAGCTTAGTATAACGATCGACTAATGACATCAATAGTTTACTCAATAATTTCACTCAATTTCTAAAATAAAGACCGAAATTTATTACTATGATCGCAGAGAATTTTATCAACTCTTCTAATCGAAAAGAAAAATAAATTATTGCAAGCGGACTGAACGTTATGAATCTAGCATAGGATTGGAAAATTACGTAGGAGCAGGAAGCGATTGCTGAAAAGCTATTATTGTGATGACATATCCGCCCTTTCTCTAGCCATGGAATTATTGTCACGTGAGAATTATTCTTTTAATATGCAACATTAGGAAAAGCATAAACGTGTCCCGGAAAACAAAATTCTAGCTGGAAGTACTAGATTTTATAGATTAACTCAAAAGGTTTTAATGGCATAAAGATCAAAAGATAACCGGAATCGAATGGACTTACTTGAAGCGTCCCCATTTGACTGGTGGTCCTCCGCTTGCCGTATTTGAAGAAGGCGGACGGATTACCAATATAATTGGACGGAGTGCCAATTATTTTCGAGGATAACCGTTGCTTTTACATGGGTACATTCTGAAAGCCTTTTCATCACGATGATATCCTCCAAGTTGCATGTAACGAACTGGTTGCATCTGTGTCAATGCCAAATATTTCCACATGGAGACATAAATTAAAATTTACCAAATATCATTCATAGAATATATTCAGAATGAATGAAGATAACCACTGAGCTAAAATATCTAACATGCGTCGTCGAGTACCACTTACCGTTGAATCTCCAAGTTACGTACGTGTGCTCTACTGCACTTCTCAGATGTTTACTGTTCGCATGCTCTTTCAACACTAAGTGAGTTTAAAAGAAAAAGAGTGCTGTTGCGGCAGATGCGCCATCTGTCGCGCCAATTTCAACTTTCAGCCTATCAGATAACAGAATTTATCACAATTATAGACATATACCCTTATGAAGGAAGTGTATTTTCTTAATTTATACTAAAAAATTCGGTACTGAACTTCGAGACGAAATTAAACGGCACGCAAATCAACTAACACCTCTTGGGATGGCCGTATGAAGACGTAGTTGTGAACGATGCCGCAAGACGGACGAACTCACTTGCTCATGCCTATAAACAGGGAGTTCAGTACGTAGAGGGCCTTGCTGGAGGTGGACTTTGACGCGGATTCGGAGACCTCACCGGGGTATTTCAGCTCGATAGCTGCGCGGGCGATATGAATCCGGTCTTATATTACGGGCGATTACAACTCCAATTCTTATGAGAATTGGAGTTGAGAATGATTATATCAACACTGCAGCGAAGATCTTTTGCTTTAAATGATGCTCAAAGCTGAAAAGGAATGGCAGTGTGTATATTTCAGCCGTGAACATTTTTAAAACTGCCATCACTCCTTACGGAGAACTACCCTTTGAATTGAAGTTTTCATAAGGCCATTTGATCTCTCATGCAGCGTGTGGCAAAAGTGTATCCATTGTGATGATACCTCAGCAAACCAATTCAATCATTATGTGAATATTCAACGCTTCCTCCAAATAAATTTATCAGTATAAATTTACTTCTGTGGAAACAACAGTTTCCTGGTCTTTCCTTTCAGTCAACTCTTATGACGATCTGCCATGAATAAACTATGTGGCATTTTGAATAATTGAAAAGAGGGAAAAGTGAGAATGAATGCAGTACTTTGAATGAAATAAAAATTGGATGGTGTGTTGTTATTAGGCCATGACATTTTTTCCTGAAAGTTCATGCGATGCAGAATTTCATGTTTTTATTTAAAATTCATCTTTTCAAGTCACTTACTCCATTGTCCTTTATCCTTAGGTAGTCAACTCATATGCATGTTTGATTAAGCTGTTCACTGCTCTTCCCTCCATCTCTCCCTTACTATCTTCATTGACTAAATGTGCAGTAGAGTTATCCTTAGGATTAGGCATCTTAGATATGAGCAAAGGCTAAGCTGGTTTGCAAGTGAAGAAGGGGATATCAGCTGTTTCTAGTCAATGAAATTTTCTAAGTACGTCGCGAGCATACCTTTGGATCTACCGAACATTTTTGGTTAAAAACCTTTCTTTACGCATCAAGATTGTTTATTAATATGTAAGGGAAAAGGCCGTTGTTCTCTCCAAACCAATACTGTTCTGTTTTCAGAAGTACCCTAACATCATTCAGTTGATACGCCACTTAATAAAAGACTAGAAATGATATTGAATGTAAAGGGCTACAAGATGTTTCACGAACAAAAACTGGCAATGTAAACCATAATGAGCACAAATGAGGATTTAATGGTTTTTCCTTCCTGTTGTTTGTAGAGGAGAAACAGAACAGCTGGTTCAAGTTACATGACTTGGATACTTCTTCTATGAAGAGTTTTTTAAAATTATAGAGAGCTACCCTTTGAATTGATGATTATTTGAACTGTGCACCATGTTTCAATAGTGCATCCATGATGATGATACCTGAGCAAAGTACTTGAATCATTGTTAATTGTATCAGAAGATTAAATGCCTCCTCCAAATAAATATTTCAGTAGAAATAAACTTCTGTGGAACCAAAGTTTTCTGGTCTTTCTTTTGCATCAACGCCTATAGTGAATTGCCAAATTGCCTTCAATAAATTATGTGCCATTTTGGGAATTGAGTAGTGGTAAGAGAGAGATAAGTGAGAATGAAAGCGGTACTTGAAAATTAATGCAAGAAATGGTATGAAAAGCAATGGGCTCAAGTATATGTGATCAACAAATGAATGCAATATGAACTAACATGTGCACCAAATATCTAATTGTTGTTCTTTGAAGAGGAGAAGCTTAGCAGCTGGAAAAACTGTAAATTATGACTTGGTGTCTCAAAATAACACCAAAATAATCAATATGTGAACGTAATTCCCTTAGTTACCTCCTTTTTGGAAGTCATTTTTAATTCTTCAACAATGGAATGAATTTCTTGCTTACTGTGTTTGTTTATCATTGAATTGAAATCTCTTTTAGAAGAGAACTTAACATTTTGATTCTTATCTCCAAAGATATAAATATAGCAACTGAAGTGCATGTTATTTTTCCATATAAATATCAGATGCGAGATTCAACATGGCAGTCCTATTAATATAGAGGAAAATCTCACTCAATTCAATGGAAGAGTATTGAAATTTAAATTGAAAGCACATTATGAAGCTCTTGTAATTTGAGGCCAAATAATTAAGCGACCATTAGGAATATTCACAGAATTTATTTCCTATGAAACCTTTCTAAATGTTGTGGGAAGCTACTTTTAATTTAATTCTGTGATATAAACAGAGCCTGCAAACAAGGAAACTGATAATTTAAATGCCTTTCTCATTGGACCACTTTGAAATGCTGGCGACCACTTGATACCTTTAATGGGGTCTGTGATTCCATCATTGGGTATGAAGAGAGTATGCAGATGTACACTCTCAGAATTATCTCACAGAAAAGTTATTTTTGACTTCAATTCAATAGGGGGAGTTATAGTATACCGCTATAGTACACTATGAAAGGAAGCACTGTTTGATGGCCACCAATAATACTTGTCAAGATGATTGACGTGAAGATTTATGCTTCCTATATATCGCAAAAATATGTGATGCAGGATAAATGATTACGAAGAATCAAATCAATAAATACAGAGGTGGGTGTATTCATTATTTTCTCATAAACTATAAGTTTTATAACTCCCATTATTATCAAGAAACATTTCCGATCAAAGTGAAGGATTCAAAAAGTGTTACTTTTTAATAAAATAAGTATACTCTTGAGAAATGTACTTTCAAAATATAATATATGGAAGAATGTTTTGTGGAAATTCATTTCTACTGCTAGGAGTGTCAAAACATTACTTTTTCACAAATTTATTTGCAGCCATCCTTTTTTGGCAAATGATTGAAAATCAGGAGATGACTGAAGTTATGAGGATTTGCATGTAAAAAAGAACAGGAAAAATGACTTTCTTTACAAATGGATCAACCTTGACTGACCTATCGTCGTTGTCAATTCTGCAGCCTTCATATGACTGGCCGCCGCTCTTTTTTCAGACCGGCTATGGAACCCAAAAAATATCACAATGAATCTATCGCACAACTATTCCTTCCGTTTCTTAAACTTTTGTATGCATCCTTGTTAGTACGTGAGCAATATTTACTTATCTTTTAACATGGAACCTGAAAACGTTCCTCTGGAACGCATGATGTATTACCCTTGAAAAATGAATGCATTTCCCTGGAAATCCATGGAACTTCTCAAGTCCTGGGTGGCAGACACACCATAGTTTAACTCATCCAAACAGTGTATACTTATAAGAACATGAATTGAGGATTTTAAGTATGCAATCCAATTTATCTTAATTAAGTGCATTCTTTTGAAAACCATGATTCTGGGATGAAGCTATATTTGCTTAGAAGAGATCAAATGATGAGCCAATATGGATATGCCAGGTAACAAGTGGAGCTTTTTCTGTACCTGCAGAGGACCTTTAGGTGTTTGAAGGATAAAAAAATGCAAGAAGCCTTTCTTCAGTTTTTATTAATAATTTTATTTTGCTGCGAGGGGGGCCAACTGGCCATTCTGCCTGGCATTTGCCCAATGCTGAGAGGGAAACCCCTCTTAAAACCTCTCAGAGGCAGCTTATATTCTTTCCATAAAAATATACATCTCAGAAATATCACAAGTCACAAGTGTTATACATAATTCCCTTCAGGATCCATTACAACTTAGATATGTTGGTATCTTCTTCTAAGTAATCAACCCTTGGGTTGGTTTGCAGCAGTCATCCATCTCTGTCTGTCCTCCACCAGCCTCTTCAGCTCCAGGTAGCTGTTGCAGCCCATGTCCTTCATTACTTGGGTAATATAGCTCAACCTCGGCCTTCCTCTGCCGCTCTTCCCCTCCACAGTGCCCTCTAAGTGCACAGTGTTGGTATATGACAACAATAATACATTGACAATGGAAACATTCAACCACACACACATACACATTTTTCCTAGATTAGACCTACATATGTCTATACTTCAGCATAGACATGGTGCTTAAGTGTTCCTGTGGATGGAGTGGATGGATTTCCAATCATGCTGAAATATTTTCAAAGAATTAAATGCTGAAAAATAAAATTTTCATGTAAGGTTAAATTAAATTCATCTCAGACACCATGACATAATGAATAATTGAATGCTGGAAAGGAAAAACACATGGCAACATTTACCAGGTGTTAAATAGTTAAGTTTAAAATAAATATGAGATCCTATGCAAAAAATCACTATTTCTACAATTTAACACCATAAATTGCGATGGATTAAGAATACTAAAGTTACGCTACATAATATACAGCCGCTGTAGATGTCAACAAATGCATTAGGAAATATGTTCATGTGTACAGAGTGGAGAAATGTAGTTTGGCCAAACCACACTTGGAGCATGTTTCTTGTAGGATAGTAGGGAGTGGATGTATATTGCTAGCAATATGTGTGTAGTATGGTAACAAATAGGAAATAACAGGATTGACAATCAACAGGGAAGGTGAGGACGTCCTCGGGAAAGGGAATGCACAGAACAGGGGAGTATGAAAAGAGGTAGTTAATAAAACAACACAGCAATGAAAGAGACAAGTGATACCATTATCAAATAACTATAACATATAACATAACACAAAACATTAAAAAAAAACTGCTCTCCTATGCTATCACATATAATAATCCATTTCATCAAATTAATCTAAACAATCTACAAGTGAAAAGAAATGCATTGTTTTCCTGTTTGAAAAGTTAGTGCTGGATTAAAAAAAACACAATGTATCACAAATTAAACCTCATAAGCCAGAAATAACACATGGAAAGAAATAAATTAATATAATATTAAGGAGCAAATTATACCATATACTTTCCAAACACTTCCATGTCAGCTGTTGACGTAACTATCATGGAAAAGCATCTCTCACGGCATTCTCCTTCCACCAGGTCCCTCCTCTTTCTTCCATGACATCAGCTTCTTGCTGACTAGCATCATCACCATTCAGTCCTCCACAATGCCAGGGATGTGCAGCCTAATAAACTCAAAAAGACGACATATGTTTCATTAGTAAATGTGCCATTGAATAATTGTCAGCCTGTGGAAAAAAGAAATATTAATGCATACATGATACATACTCTAGACTTCCAGCACATTTATTTAGGTGACTATGATGGTTAAATTTTCGATAACTCAATTAAAATGAGAAGAGATTAAGAGCATGACAGTTTCCTTGGCATATTTAAAGAGAATAAATACGAGAAAGACGTTCTATTTCCCCCCTTTAGTTCTCAATTACCTTTAATTAATCAAGTCATTACATGTCAAAGAACCGATCTCTCATCATATCAGACAGACTCTATTAAGCTCATTATAAAAATCTTACTAAAGGCATTTCGTTAGGTACAAAAGAACGGTTGGAAAAACTAGAAGCTTGTGCATTTACAAAGAAAGAATTTCGTAAAATTTAACTGACCACAGATTAATCTAAAAATAAGGAATTACACAAGCGTTAAGTGAATAGCGTCCGTCGGCCGTTTTAAGATTAAAAATGATAGGAATGATTACTCAGGAATTGATGAATTAAGCCGGTAACTAGAATTAGAAGTATGTGTCAATGAAAAATCCCTCCTGCTCCCTCTTTCAGTCGCATTAATAAAAGGTAAATCATGGACTGGAACGCGTCATTCCTTATCGCTTTACTTCTAAGCTTTATTGCAATGAGTACAACAAGATTATGTAAGACAATATAATAAAATGACATTATCAAGGCCTAAGACGCGTTGCAATTATAATGAACAGCGAATGTCAGCTTTGTGCTCTACTCCAAATTCTAGGGCTAAAAAAGCGCCCAGAGCCGAAGGAAAGATAAGGACGTGATTACAAATGAAGTTAATATGCATGGAAATTGGATTGGATTTCCTTTCCTACCTTCCACAGATTCACCCACCACCAAATATGTTAATTCCAAAATCGCTCACTACACATGGGCATCAGAAAACTAAGAACCAGCAAACGTGCTACCCTCAACCAATGTTAGTCATACCGAACACCAATCGATTAACTACTACTACTAATCTATTAACCATTCACTCGAGTGCACTCCACGCATACAGTCACACACACACACACACACAAGGCACACCGAAGGTAAAACTGGAGATCCAATCATTCCCATGCCGCACTTAGAGAACACGCTTGATCAAACAATCCGATCAGACTTAGAGATTCGATTTTATGGGATAAAGGAAGCACTTAAGTCAACCCGTTTCTTTTACTCGAATGAGATTACTACCATGAAAAGCAGCCGAAAGAAAGATAGCACAAACTTTATTTAAAGAATTGATATCCGGTAGAAGGGAGTGAGAATTCTAAAGGAGCTTAGTAAAACGATCGACTAATGACATCAATAGTTTACTCAATAATTTCACTCAATTTCTAAAATAAAGACCGAAATTTATTACTATGATCGCAGAGAATTTTATCAACTCTTCTAATCGAAAAGAAAAATAAATTATTGCAAGCGGACTGAACGTTATGAATCTAGCATAGGATTGGAAAATTACGTAGGAGCAGGAAGCGATTGCTGAAAAGCTATTATTGTGATGACATATCCGCCCTTTCTCTAGCCATGGAATTATTGTCACGTGAGAATTATTCTTTTAATATGCAACATTAGGAAAAGCATAAACGTGTCCCGGAAAACAAAATTCTAGCTGGAAGTACTAGATTTTATAGATTAACTCAAAAGGTTTTAATGGCATAAAGATCAAAAGATAACCGGAATCGAATGGACTTACTTGAAGCGTCCCCATTTGACTGGTGGTCCTCCGCTTGCCGTATTTGAAGAAGGCGGACGGATTACCAATATAATTGGACGGAGTGCCAATTATTTTCGAGGATAACCGTTGCTTTTACATGGGTACATTCTGAAAGCCTTTTCATCACGATGATATCCTCCAAGTTGCATGTAACGAACTGGTTGCATCTGTGTCAATGCCAAATATTTCCACATGGAGACATAAATTAAAATTTACCAAATATCATTCATAGAATATATTCAGAATGAATGAAGATAACCACTGAGCTAAAATATCTAACATGCGTCGTCGAGTACCACTTACCGTTGAATCTCCAAGTTACGTACGTGTGCTCTACTGCACTTCTCAGATGTTTACTGTTCGCATGCTCTTTCAACACTAAGTGAGTTTAAAAGAAAAAGAGTGCTGTTGCGGCAGATGCGCCATCTGTCGCGCCAATTTCAACTTTCGGCCTATCAGATAACAGAATTTATCACAATTATAGACATATACCCTTATGAAGGAAGTGTATTTTCTTAATTTATACTAAAAAATTCGGTACTGAACTTCGAGACGAAATTAAACGGCACGCAAATCAACTAACACCTCTTGGGATGGCCGTATGAAGACGTAGTTGTGAACGATGCCGCAAGACGGACGAACTCACTTGCTCATGCCTATAAACAGGGAGTTCAGTACGTAGAGGGCCTTGCTGGAGGTGGACTTTGACGCGGATTCGGAGACCTCACCGGGGTATTTCAGCTCGATAGCTGCGCGGGCGATATGAATCCGGTCTTATATTACGGGCGATTACAACTCCAATTCTTATGAGAATTGGAGTTGAGAATGATTATATCAACACTGCAGCGAAGATCTTTTGCTTTAAATGATGCTCAAAGCTGAAAAGGAATGGCAGTGTGTATATTTCAGCCGTGAACATTTTTAAAACTGCCATCACTCCTTACGGAGAACTACCCTTTGAATTGAAGTTTTCATAAGGCCATTTGATCTCTCATGCAGCGTGTGGCAAAAGTGTATCCATTGTGATGATACCTCAGCAAACCAATTCAATCATTATGTGAATATTCAACGCTTCCTCCAAATAAATTTATCAGTATAAATTTACTTCTGTGGAAACAACAGTTTCCTGGTCTTTCCTTTCAGTCAACTCTTATGACGATCTGCCATGAATAAACTATGTGGCATTTTGAATAATTGAAAAGAGGGAAAAGTGAGAATGAATGCAGTACTTTGAATGAAATAAAAATTGGATGGTGTGTTGTTATTAGGCCATGACATTTTTTCCTGAAAGTTCATGCGATGCAGAATTTCATGTTTTTATTTAAAATTCATCTTTTCAAGTCACTTACTCCATTGTCCTTTATCCTTAGGTAGTCAACTCATATGCATGTTTGATTAAGCTGTTCACTGCTCTTCCCTCCATCTCTCCCTTACTATCTTCATTGACTAAATGTGCAGTAGAGTTATCCTTAGGATTAGGCATCTTAGATATGAGCAAAGGCTAAGCTGGTTTGCAAGTGAAGAAGGGGATATCAGCTGTTTCTAGTCAATGAAATTTTCTAAGTACGTCGCGAGCATACCTTTGGATCTACCGAACATTTTTGGTTAAAAACCTTTCTTTACGCATCAAGATTGTTTATTAATATGTAAGGGAAAAGGCCGTTGTTCTCTCCAAACCAATACTGTTCTGTTTTCAGAAGTACCCTAACATCATTCAGTTGATACGCCACTTAATAAAAGACTAGAAATGATATTGAATGTAAAGGGCTACAAGATGTTTCACGAACAAAAACTGGCAATGTAAACCATAATGAGCACAAATGAGGATTTAATGGTTTTTCCTTCCTGTTGTTTGTAGAGGAGAAACAGAACAGCTGGTTCAAGTTACATGACTTGGATACTTCTTCTATGAAGAGTTTTTTAAAATTATAGAGAGCTACCCTTTGTATTGATGATTATTTGATCTGTGCACCATGTTTCAATAGTGCATCCATGATGATGATACCTGAGCAAAGTACTTGAATCATTGTTAATTGTATCAGAAGATTAAATGCCTCCTCCAAATAAATATTTCAGTAGAAATAAACTTCTGTGGAACCAAAGTTTTCTGGTCTTTCTTTTGCATCAACGCCTATGGTGAATTGCCAAATTGCCATCAATAAATTATGTGCCATTTTGGGAATTGAGTAGTGGTAAGAGAGAGATAAGTGAGAATGAAAGCGGTACTTGAAAATTAATGCAAGAAATGGTATGAAAAGCAATGGGCTCAAGTATATGTGATCAACAAATGAATGCAATATGAACTAACATGTGCACCAAATATCTAATTGTTGTTCTTTGAAGAGGAGAAGCTTAGCAGCTGGAAAAACTGTAAATTATGACTTGGTGTCTCAAAATAACACCAAAATAATCAATATGTGAACGTAATTCCCTTAGTTACCTCCTTTTTGGAAGTCATTTTTAATTCTTCAACAATGGAATGAATTTCTTGCTTACTGTGTTTGTTTATCATTGAATTGAAATCTCTTTTAGAAGAGAACTTAACATTTTGATTCTTATCTCCAAAGATATAAATATAGCAACTGAAGTGCATGTTATTTTTCCATATAAATATCAGATGCGAGATTCAACATGGCAGTCCTATTAATATAGAGGAAAATCTCACTCAATTCAATGGAAGAGTATTGAAATTTAAATTGAAAGCACATTATGAAGCTCTTGTAATTTGAGGCCAAATAATTAAGCGACCATTAGGAATATTCACAGAATTTATTTCCTATGAAACCTTTCTAAATGTTGTGGGAAGCTACTTTTAATTTAATTCTGTGATATAAACAGAGCCTGCAAACAAGGAAACTGATAATTTAAATGCCTTTCTCATTGGACCACTTTGAAATGCTGGCGACCACTTGATACCTTTAATGGGGTCTGTGATTCCATCATTGGGTATGAAGAGAGTATGCAGATGTACACTCTCAGAATTATCTCACAGAAAAGTTATTTTTGACTTCAATTCAATAGGGGGAGTTATAGTATACCGCTATAGTACACTATGAAAGGAAGCACTGTTTGATGGCCACCAATAATACTTGTCAAGATGATTGACGTGAAGATTTATGCTTCCTATATATCGCAAAAATATGTGATGCAGGATAAATGATTACGAAGAATCAAATCAATAAATACAGAGGTGGGTGTATTCATTATTTTCTCATAAACTATAAGTTTTATAACTCCCATTATTATCAAGAAACATTTCCGATCAAAGTGAAGGATTCAAAAAGTGTTACTTTTTAATAAAATAAGTATACTCTTGAGAAATGTACTTTCAAAATATAATATATGGAAGAATGTTTTGTGGAAATTCATTTCTACTGCTAGGAGTGTCAAAACATTACTTTTTCACAAATTTATTTGCAGCCATCCTTTTTTGGCAAATGATTGAAAATCAGGAGATGACTGAAGTTATGAGGATTTGCATGTAAAAAAGAACAGGAAAAATGACTTTCTTTACAAATGGATCAACCTTGACTGACCTATCGTCGTTGTCAATTCTGCAGCCTTCATATGACTGGCCGCCGCTCTTTTTTCAGACCGGCTATGGAACCCAAAAAATATCACAATGAATCTATCGCACAACTATTCCTTCCGTTTCTTAAACTTTTGTATGCATCCTTGTTAGTACGTGAGCAATATTTACTTATCTTTTAACATGGAACCTGAAAACGTTCCTCTGGAACGCATGATGTATTACCCTTGAAAAATGAATGCATTTCCCTGGAAATCCATGGAACTTCTCAAGTCCTGGGTGGCAGACACACCATAGTTTAACTCATCCAAACAGTGTATACTTATAAGAACATGAATTGAGGATTTTAAGTATGCAATCCAATTTATCTTAATTAAGTGCATTCTTTTGAAAACCATGATTCTGGGATGAAGCTATATTTGCTTAGAAGAGATCAAATGATGAGCCAATATGGATATGCCAGGTAACAAGTGGAGCTTTTTCTGTACCTGCAGAGGACCTTTAGGTGTTTGAAGGATAAAAAAATGCAAGAAGCCTTTCTTCAGTTTTTATTAATAATTTTATTTTGCTGCGAGGGGGGCCAACTGGCCATTCTGCCTGGCATTTGCCCAATGCTGAGAGGGAAACCCCTCTTAAAACCTCTCAGAGGCAGCTTATATTCTTTCCATAAAAATATACATCTCAGAAATATCACAAGTCACAAGTGTTATACATAATTCCCTTCAGGATCCATTACAACTTAGATATGTTGGTATCTTCTTCTAAGTAATCAACCCTTGGGTTGGTTTGCAGCAGTCATCCATCTCTGTCTGTCCTCCACCAGCCTCTTCAGCTCCAGGTAGCTGTTGCAGCCCATGTCCTTCATTACTTGGGTAATATAGCTCAACCTCGGCCTTCCTCTGCCGCTCTTCCCCTCCACAGTGCCCTCTAAGTGCACAGTGTTGGTATATGACAACAATAATACATTGACAATGGAAACATTCAACCACACACACATACACATTTTTCCTAGATTAGACCTACATATGTCTATACTTCAGCATAGACATGGTGCTTAAGTGTTCCTGTGGATGGAGTGGATGGATTTCCAATCATGCTGAAATATTTTCAAAGAATTAAATGCTGAAAAATAAAATTTTCATGTAAGGTTAAATTAAATTCATCTCAGACACCATGACATAATGAATAATTGAATGCTGGAAAGGAAAAACACATGGCAACATTTACCAGGTGTTAAATAGTTAAGTTTAAAATAAATATGAGATCCTATGCAAAAAATCACTATTTCTACAATTTAACACCATAAATTGCGATGGATTAAGAATACTAAAGTTACGCTACATAATATACAGCCGCTGTAGATGTCAACAAATGCATTAGGAAATATGTTCATGTGTACAGAGTGGAGAAATGTAGTTTGGCCAAACCACACTTGGAGCATGTTTCTTGTAGGATAGTAGGGAGTGGATGTATATTGCTAGCAATATGTGTGTAGTATGGTAACAAATAGGAAATAACAGGATTGACAATCAACAGGGAAGGTGAGGACGTCCTCGGGAAAGGGAATGCACAGAACAGGGGAGTATGAAAAGAGGTAGTTAATAAAACAACACAGCAATGAAAGAGACAAGTGATACCATTATCAAATAACTATAACATATAACATAACACAAAACATTAAAAAAAAACTGCTCTCCTATGCTATCACATATAATAATCCATTTCATCAAATTAATCTAAACAATCTACAAGTGAAAAGAAATGCATTGTTTTCCTGTTTGAAAAGTTAGTGCTGGATTAAAAAAAACACAATGTATCACAAATTAAACCTCATAAGCCAGAAATAACACATGGAAAGAAATAAATTAATATAATATTAAGGAGCAAATTATACCATATACTTTCCAAACACTTCCATGTCAGCTGTTGACGTAACTATCATGGAAAAGCATCTCTCACGGCATTCTCCTTCCACCAGGTCCCTCCTCTTTCTTCCATGACATCAGCTTCTTGCTGACTAGCATCATCACCATTCAGTCCTCCACAATGCCAGGGATGTGCAGCCTAATAAACTCAAAAAGACGACATATGTTTCATTAGTAAATGTGCCATTGAATAATTGTCAGCCTGTGGAAAAAAGAAATATTAATGCATACATGATACATACTCTAGACTTCCAGCACATTTATTTAGGTGACTATGATGGTTAAATTTTCGATAACTCAATTAAAATGAGAAGAGATTAAGAGCATGACAGTTTCCTTGGCATATTTAAAGAGAATAAATACGAGAAAGACGTTCTATTTCCCCCCTTTAGTTCTCAATTACCTTTAATTAATCAAGTCATTACATGTCAAAGAACCGATCTCTCATCATATCAGACAGACTCTATTAAGCTCATTATAAAAATCTTACTAAAGGCATTTCGTTAGGTACAAAAGAACGGTTGGAAAAACTAGAAGCTTGTGCATTTACAAAGAAAGAATTTCGTAAAATTTAACTGACCACAGATTAATCTAAAAATAAGGAATTACACAAGCGTTAAGTGAATAGCGTCCGTCGGCCGTTTTAAGATTAAAAATGATAGGAATGATTACTCAGGAATTGATGAATTAAGCCGGTAACTAGAATTAGAAGTATGTGTCAATGAAAAATCCCTCCTGCTCCCTCTTTCAGTCGCATTAATAAAAGGTAAATCATGGACTGGAACGCGTCATTCCTTATCGCTTTACTTCTAAGCTTTATGGCAATGAGTACAACAAGATTATGTAAGACAATATAATAAAATGACATTATCAAGGCCTAAGACGCGTTGCAATTATAATGAACAGCGAATGTCAGCTTTGTGCTCTACTCCAAATTCTAGGGCTAAAAAAGCGCCCAGAGCCGAAGGAAAGATAAGGACGTGATTACAAATGAAGTTAATATGCATGGAAATTGGATTGGATTTCCTTTCCTACCTTCCACAGATTCACCCACCACCAAATATGTTAATTCCAAAATCGCTCACTACACATGGGCATCAGAAAACTAAGAACCAGCAAACGTGCTACCCTCAACCAATGTTAGTCATACCGAACACCAATCGATTAACTACTACTACTAATCTATTAACCATTCACTCGAGTGCACTCCACGCATACAGTCACACACACACACAAGGCACACCGAAGGTAAAACTGGAGATCCAATCATTCCCATGCCGCACTTAGAGAACACGCTTGATCAAACAATCCGATCAGACTTAGAGATTCGATTTTATGGGATAAAGGAAG
Source organism: Pachydiplax longipennis (assembly GCA_036926295.1). Taxonomy (NCBI): domain Eukaryota; kingdom Metazoa; phylum Arthropoda; class Insecta; order Odonata; family Libellulidae; genus Pachydiplax; species Pachydiplax longipennis. The sequence continues at coordinate 19,267,339 of JAVFKF010000012.1, forward strand.
CACTTAAGTCAACCCGTTTCTTTTACTCGAATGAGATTACTACCATGAAAAGCAGCCGAAAGAAAGATAGCACAAACTTTATTTAAAGAATTGATATCCGGTAGAAGGGAGTGAGAATTCTAAAGGAGCTTAGTATAACGATCGACTAATGACATCAATAGTTTACTCAATAATTTCACTCAATTTCTAAAATAAAGACCGAAATTTATTACTATGATCGCAGAGAATTTTATCAACTCTTCTAATCGAAAAGAAAAATAAATTATTGCAAGCGGACTGAACGTTATGAATCTAGCATAGGATTGGAAAATTACGTAGGAGCAGGAAGCGATTGCTGAAAAGCTATTATTGTGATGACATATCCGCCCTTTCTCTAGCCATGGAATTATTGTCACGTGAGAATTATTCTTTTAATATGCAACATTAGGAAAAGCATAAACGTGTCCCGGAAAACAAAATTCTAGCTGGAAGTACTAGATTTTATAGATTAACTCAAAAGGTTTTAATGGCATAAAGATCAAAAGATAACCGGAATCGAATGGACTTACTTGAAGCGTCCCCATTTGACTGGTGGTCCTCCGCTTGCCGTATTTGAAGAAGGCGGACGGATTACCAATATAATTGGACGGAGTGCCAATTATTTTCGAGGATAACCGTTGCTTTTACATGGGTACATTCTGAAAGCCTTTTCATCACGATGATATCCTCCAAGTTGCATGTAACGAACTGGTTGCATCTGTGTCAATGCCAAATATTTCCACATGGAGACATAAATTAAAATTTACCAAATATCATTCATAGAATATATTCAGAATGAATGAAGATAACCACTGAGCTAAAATATCTAACATGCGTCGTCGAGTACCACTTACCGTTGAATCTCCAAGTTACGTACGTGTGCTCTACTGCACTTCTCAGATGTTTACTGTTCGCATGCTCTTTCAACACTAAGTGAGTTTAAAAGAAAAAGAGTGCTGTTGCGGCAGATGCGCCATCTGTCGCGCCAATTTCAACTTTCAGCCTATCAGATAACAGAATTTATCACAATTATAGACATATACCCTTATGAAGGAAGTGTATTTTCTTAATTTATACTAAAAAATTCGGTACTGAACTTCGAGACGAAATTAAACGACACGCAAATCAACTAACACCTCTTGGGATGGCCGTATGAAGACGTAGTTGTGAACGATGCCGCAAGACGGACGAACTCACTTGCTCATGCCTATAAACAGGGAGTTCAGTACGTAGAGGGCCTTGCTGGAGGTGGACTTTGACGCGGATTCGGAGACCTCACCGGGGTATTTCAGCTCGATAGCTGCGCGGGCGATATGAATCCGGTCTTATATTACGGGCGATTTCAACTCCAATTCTTATGAGAATTGGAGTTGAGAATGATTTTATCAACACTGCAGCGAAGATCTTTTGCTTTAAATGATGCTCAAAGCTAAAAAGGAATGGCAGTGTGTATATTTCAGCCGTGAACATTTTTAAAACTGCCATCACTCCTTACGGAGAACTACCCTTTGAATTGAAGTTTTTATAAGGCCATTTGATCTCTCATGCAGCGTGTGGCAAAAGTGTATCCATTGTGATGACACCTCAGCAAACCAATTCAATCATTATGTGAATATTCAATGCTTCCTCCAAATAAATTTATCAGTATAAATTTACTTCTGTGGAAACAACAGTTACCTGGTCTTTCCTTTCAGTCAACTCTTATGACGATCTGCCATGAATAAACTATGTGGCATTTTGAATAATTGAAAAGAGGGAAAAGTGAGAATGAATGCAGTACTTTGAATGAAATAAAAATTGGATGGTGTGTTGTTATTAGGCCATGACATTTTTTTCTGAAAGTTCATGCGATGCAGAATTTCATGTCTTTATTTAAAATTCATCTTTTCAAGTCACTTACTCCATTGTCCTTTATCCTTAGGTAGTCAACTCATATGCATGTTTGTTTAAGCTGTTCACTGCTCTTCCCTCCATCTCTCCCTTACTATCTTCATTGACTAAATGTGCAGTAGAGTTATCCTTAGGATTAGGCATCTTAGATATGAGCAAAGGCTATGCTGGTTTGCAAGTGAAGAAGGGGATATCAGCTGTTTCTAGTCAATGAAATTTTCTAAGTACGTCGCGAGCATACCTTTGGATCTACCGAACATTTTTGGTTAAAAACCTTTCTTTACGCATCAAGATTGTTTATTAATATGTAAGGGAAAAGGCCGTTGTTCTCTCCAAACCAATACTGTTCTGTTTTCAGAAGTACCCTAACATCATTCAGTTGATACGCCACTTAATAAAAGACTAGAAATGATATTGAATGTAAAGGGCTACAAGATGTTTCACGAACAAAAACTGGCAATGTAAACCATAATGAGCACAAATGAGGATTTAATGGCTTTTCCTTCCTGTTGTTTGTAGAGGAGAAACAGAACAGCTGGTTCAAGTTACATGACTTGGATACTTCTTCTATGAAGAGTTTTTTAAAATTATAGAGAGCTACCCTTTGTATTGATGATTATTTGATCTGTGCACCATGTTTCAATAGTGCATCCATGATGATGATACCTGAGCAAAGTACTTGAATCATTGTTAATTGTATCAGAAGATTAAATGCCTCCTCCAAATAAATATTTCAGTAGAAATAAACGTCTGTGGAACCAAAGTTTTCTGGTCTTTCTTTTGCATCAACGCCTATGATGAATTGCTAACTTGCCATCAATAAATTATGTGCCATTTTGGGAATTGAGTAGTGGTAAGAGAGATAAGGGAGAATGAAAGCGGTACTTGAAAATTAATGCAAGAAATGGTATGAAAAGCAATGGGCTCAAGTATATGTGATCAACAAATGAATGCAATATGAACTAACATGTGCACCAAATATCTAATTGTTGTTCTTTGAAGAGGAGAAGCTTAGCAGCTGGAAAAACTGTAAATTATGACTTGGTGTCTCGAAATAACACCAAAATAATCAATATGTGAACGTAATTCCCTTAGTTACCTCCTTTTTGGAAGTCATTTTTAATTCTTCAACAATGGAATGAATTTCTTGCTTACTCTGTTTGTTTATCATTGAACTGAAATCTCTTTTAGAAGAGAACTTAACATTTTGATTCTTATCTCCAAAGATATAAATATAGCAACTGAAGAGCATGTTATTTTTCCATATAAATATCAGAAGTGAGATTCAACATGGCAGTCCTATTAATACAGAGGAAAATCTCACTCAATTCAATGGAAGAGTATTGAAATTTAAATTGAAAGCACATTATGAAGCTCTTGTAATTTGAGTCCAAATAATTAAGCGACCATTAGGAATATTCACAGAATTTATTTCCTATGAAACCTTTCTAAATGTTGTGGGAAGCTACTTTTAATTTAATTCTGTGATATAAACAGAGCCTGCAAACAAGGAAACTGATAATTTAAATGCCTTTCTCATTGGACCACTTTGAAATGCTGGCGACCACTTGATACCTTTAATGGGGTCTGTGATTCCATCATAGGGTATGAAGAGAGTATGCAGATGTACACTCTCAGAATTATCTCACAGAAAAGTTATTTTTGACTTCAATTCAATAGGGGGAGTTATACTATACCGCTATAGTACACTATGAAAGGAAGCACTGTTTGATGGCCACCAATAATACTTGTCAAGATGATTGACGTGAAGATTTATGCTTCCTATATATCGCAGAAATATGTGATGCAGGATAAATGATTACGAAGAATCAAATCAATAAATACAGAGGTGGGTGTATTCATTATTTTCTCATAAACTATAAGTTTTATAACTCCCATTATTATCAAGAAACATTTCCGATCAAAGTGAAGGATTCAAAAAGTGTTACTTTTTAATAAAATAAGTATACTCTTGAGAAATGTACTTTCAAAATATAATATATGGAAGAATGTTTTGTGGAAATTCATTTCTACTGCTAGGAGTGTCAAAACATTACTTTTTCACAAATTTATTTGCAGCCATCCTTTTTTGGCAAATGATTGAAAATCAGGAGATGACTGAAGTTATGAGGATTTGCATGTAAAAAAGAACAGGAAAAATGACTTTCTTTACAAATGGATCAACCTTGACTGACCTATCGTCGTTGTCAATTCTGCAGCCTTCATATGACTGGCCGCCGCTCTTTTTTCAGACCGGCAATGGAACCCAAAAAATATCACAATCAATCTATCGCACAACTATTCCTTCCGTTTCTTAAACTTTTGTATGCATCCTTGTTAGTACGTGAGCAATATTTACTTATCTTTTAACATGGAACCTGAAAACGTTCCTCTGGAACGCATGATGTATTACCCTTGAAAAATGAATGCATTTCCCTGGAAATCCATGGAACTTCTCAAGTCCTGGGTGGCAGACACACCATAGTTTAACTCATCCAAACTGTGTATACTTATAAGAACATGAATTGAGGATTTTAAGTATGCAATCCAATTTATCTTAATTAAGTGCATTCTTTTGAAAACCATGATTCTGGGATGAAGCTATATTTGCTTATAAGAGATCAAATGATGAGCCAATATGGATATGCCAGGTAACAAGTGGAGCCTTTTCTGTACCTGCAGAGGACCTTTAGGTGTTTGAAGGATAAAAAAATGCAAGAAGCCTTTCTTCAGTTTTTATTAATAATTTTATTTTGCTGCGAGGGGGGCCAACTGGCCATTCTGCCTGGCATTTGCCCAATGCTGAGAGGGAAACCCCTCTTAAAACCTCTCAGAGGCAGCTTATATTCTTTCCATAAAAATATACATCTCAGAAATATCACAAGTCACAAGTGTTATACATAATTCCCTTCAGGATCCATTACAACTTAGATATGTTGGTATCTTCTTCTAAGTAATCAACCCTTGGGTTGGTTTGCAGCAGTCATCCATCTCTGTCTGTCCTCCACCAGCCTCTTCAGCTCCAGGTAGCTGTTGCAGCCCATGTCCTTCATTACTTGGGTAATATAGCTCAACCTCGGCCTTCCTCTGCCGCTCTTCCCCTCCACAGTGCCCTCTAAGTGCACAGTGTTGGTATATGACAACAATAATACATTGACAATGGAAACATTCAACCACACACACATACACATTTTACCTAGATTAGACCTACATATGTCTATACTTCAGCATAGACATGGTGCTTAAGTGTTCCTGTGGATGGAGTGGATGGATTTCCAAACATGCTGAAATATTTTCAAAGAATTAAATGCTGAAAAATAAAATTTTCATGTAAGGTTAAATTAAATTCATCTCAGACACCATGACATAATGAATAATTGAATGCTGGAAAGGAAAAACACATGGCAACATTTACCAGGTGTTAAATAGTTAAGTTTAAAATAAATATGAGATCCTATGCAAAAAATCACTATTTCTACAATTTAACACCATAAATTGCGATGGATTAAGAATACTAAAGTTACGCTACATAATATACAGCCGCTGTAGATGTCAACAAATGCATTAGGAAATATGTTCATGTGTACAGAGTGGAGAAATGTAGTTTGGCCAAACCACACTTGGAGCATGTTTCTTGTAGGATAGTAGGGAGTGTATGTATATTGCTAGCAATATGTGTGTAGTATGGTAACAAATAGGAAATAACAGGATTGACAATCAACAGGGAAGGTGAGGACGTCCTCGGGAAAGGGAATGCACAGAACAGGGAGTATGAAAAGAGGTAGTTAATAAAACAACACAGCAATGAAAGAGACAAGTGATACCATTAACAAATAACTATAACATATAACATAACACAAAACATTAAAAAAAAACTGCTCTCCTATGCTATCACATATAATAATCCATTTCATCAAATTAATCTAAACAATCTACAAGTTAAAAGAAATGCATTGTTTTCCTGATTGAAAAGTTAGTGCTGGATTAAAAAAAACACAATGTATCACAAATTAAACCTCATAAGCCAGAAATAACACATGGAAAGAAATAAATTAATATAATATTAAGGAGCAAATTATACCATATACTTTCCAAACACTTCCATGTCAGCTGTTGACGTAACTATCATGGAAAAGCATCTCTCACGGCATTCTCCTTCCACCAGGTCCCTCCTCTTTCTTCCATGACATCAGCTTCTTGCTGACTAGCATCATCACCATTCAGTCCTCCACAATGCCAGGGATGTGCAGCCTAATAAACTCAAAAAGACGACATATGTTTCATTAGTAAATGTGCCATTGAATAATTGTCAGCCTGTGGAAAAAAGAAATATTAATGCATACATGATACATACTCTAGACTTCCAGCACATTTATTTAGGTGACTATGATGGTTAAATTTTCGATAACTCAATTAAAATGAGAAGAGATTAAGAGCATGACAGTTTCCTTGGCATATTTAAAGAGAATAAATACGAGAAAGACGTGCTATTTCCCCCCTTTAGTTCTCAATTACCTTTAATTAATCAAGTCATTACATGTCAAAGAACCGATCTCTCATCATATCAGACAGACTCTATTAAGCTCATTATAAAAATCTTACTAAAGGCATTTCGTTAGGTACAAAAGAACGGTTGGAAAAACTAGAAGCTTGTGCATTTACAAAGAAAGAATTTCGTAAAATTTAACTGACCACAGATTAATCTAAAAATAAGGAATTACACAAGCGTTAAGTGAATAGCGTCCGTCGGCCGTTTTAAGATTAAAAATGATAGGAATGATTACTCAGGAATTGATGAATTAAGCCGGTAACTAGAATTAGAAGTATGTGTCAATGAAAAATCCCTCCTGCTCCCTCTTTCAGTCGCATTAATAAAAGGTAAATCATGGACTGGAACGCGTCATTCCTTATCGCTTTACTTCTAAGCTTTATGGCAATGAGTACAACAAGATTATGTAAGACAATATAATAAAATGACATTATCAAGGCCTAAGACGCGTTGCAATTATAATGAACAGCGAATGTCAGCTTTGTGCTCTACTCCAAATTCTAGGGCTAAAAAAGCGCCCAGAGCCGAAGGAAAGATAAGGACGTGATTACAAATGAAGTTAATATGCATGGAAATTGGATTGGATTTCCTTTCCTACCTTCCACAGATTCACCCACCACCAAATATGTTAATTCCAAAATCGCTCACTACACATGGGCATCAGAAAACTAAGAACCAGCAAACGTGCTACCCTCAACCAATGTTAGTCATACCGAACACCAATCGATTAACTACTACTACTAATCTATTAACCATTCACTCGAGTGCACTCCACGCATACAGTCACACACACACACACACACAAGGCACACCGAAGGTAAAACTGGAGATCCAATCATTCCCATGCCGCACTTAGAGAACACGCTTGATCAAACAATCCGATCAGACTTAGAGATTCGATTTTATGGGATAAAGGAAGCACTTAAGTCAACCCGTTTCTTTTACTCGAATGAGATTACTACCATGAAAAGCAGCCGAAAGAAAGATAGCACAAACTTTATTTAAAGAATTGATATCCGGTAGAAGGGAGTGAGAATTCTAAAGGAGCTTAGTATAACGATCGACTAATGACATCAATAGTTTACTCAATAATTTCACTCAATTTCTAAAATAAAGACCGAAATTTATTACTATGATCGCAGAGAATTTTATCAACTCTTCTAATCGAAAAGAAAAATAAATTATTGCAAGCGGACTGAACGTTATGAATCTAGCATAGGATTGGAAAATTACGTAGGAGCAGGAAGCGATTGCTGAAAAGCTATTATTGTGATGACATATCCGCCCTTTCTCTAGCCATGGAATTATTGTCACGTGAGAATTATTCTTTTAATATGCAACATTAGGAAAAGCATAAACGTGTCCCGGAAAACAAAATTCTAGCTGGAAGTACTAGATTTTATAGATTAACTCAAAAGGTTTTAATGGCATAAAGATCAAAAGATAACCGGAATCGAATGGACTTACTTGAAGCGTCCCCATTTGACTGGTGGTCCTCCGCTTGCCGTATTTGAAGAAGGCGGACGGATTACCAATATAATTGGACGGAGTGCCAATTATTTTCGAGGATAACCGTTGCTTTTACATGGGTACATTCTGAAAGCCTTTTCATCACGATGATATCCTCCAAGTTGCATGTAACGAACTGGTTGCATCTGTGTCAATGCCAAATATTTCCACATGGAGACATAAATTAAAATTTACCAAATATCATTCATAGAATATATTCAGAATGAATGAAGATAACCACTGAGCTAAAATATCTAACATGCGTCGTCGAGTACCACTTACCGTTGAATCTCCAAGTTACGTACGTGTGCTCTACTGCACTTCTCAGATGTTTACTGTTCGCATGCTCTTTCAACACTAAGTGAGTTTAAAAGAAAAAGAGTGCTGTTGCGGCAGATGCGCCATCTGTCGCGCCAATTTCAACTTTCAGCCTATCAGATAACAGAATTTATCACAATTATAGACATATACCCTTATGAAGGAAGTGTATTTTCTTAATTTATACTAAAAAATTCGGTACTGAACTTCGAGACGAAATTAAACGGCACGCAAATCAACTAACACCTCTTGGGATGGCCGTATGAAGACGTAGTTGTGAACGATGCCGCAAGACGGACGAACTCACTTGCTCATGCCTATAAACAGGGAGTTCAGTACGTAGAGGGCCTTGCTGGAGGTGGACTTTGACGCGGATTCGGAGACCTCACCGGGGTATTTCAGCTCGATAGCTGCGCGGGCGATATGAATCCGGTCTTATATTACGGGCGATTTCAACTCCAATTCTTATGAGAATTGGAGTTGAGAATGATTTTATCAACACTGCAGCGAAGATCTTTTGCTTTAAATGATGCTCAAAGCTAAAAAGGAATGGCAGTGTGTATATTTCAGCCGTGAACATTTTTAAAACTGCCATCACTCCTTACGGAGAACTACCCTTTGAATTGAAGTTTTTATAAGGCCATTTGATCTCTCATGCAGCGTGTGGCAAAAGTGTATCCATTGTGATGACACCTCAGCAAACGAATTCAATCATTATGTGAATATTCAATGCTTCCTCCAAATAAATTTATCAGTATAAATTTACTTCTGTGGAAACAACAGTTACCTGGTCTTTCCTTTCAGTCAACTCTTATGACGATCTGCCATGAATAAACTATGTGGCATTTTGAATAATTGAAAAGAGGGAAAAGTGAGAATGAATGCAGTACTTTGAATGAAATAAAAATTGGATGGTGTGTTGTTATTAGGCCATGACATTTTTTTCTGAAAGTTCATGCGATGCAGAATTTCATGTCTTTATTTAAAATTCATCTTTTCAAGTCACTTACTCCATTGTCCTTTATCCTTAGGTAGTCAACTCATATGCATGTTTGTTTAAGCTGTTCACTGCTCTTCCCTCCATCTCTCCCTTACTATCTTCATTGACTAAATGTGCAGTAGAGTTATCCTTAGGATTAGGCATCTTAGATATGAGCAAAGGCTATGCTGGTTTGCAAGTGAAGAAGGGGATATCAGCTGTTTCTAGTCAATGAAATTTTCTAAGTACGTCGCGAGCATACCTTTGGATCTACCGAACATTTTTGGTTAAAAACCTTTCTTTACGCATCAAGATTGTTTATTAATATGTAAGGGAAAAGGCCGTTGTTCTCTCCAAACCAATACTGTTCTGTTTTCAGAAGTACCCTAACATCATTCAGTTGATACGCCACTTAATAAAAGACTAGAAATGATATTGAATGTAAAGGGCTACAAGATGTTTCACGAACAAAAACTGGCAATGTAAACCATAATGAGCACAAATGAGGATTTAATGGTTTTTCCTTCCTGTTGTTTGTAGAGGAGAAACAGAACAGCTGGTTCAAGTTACATGACTTGGATACTTCTTCTATGAAGAGTTTTTTAAAATTATAGAGAGCTACCCTTTGTATTGATGATTATTTGATCTGTGCACCATGTTTCAATAGTGCATCCATGATGATGATACCTGAGCAAAGTACTTGAATCATTGTTAATTGTATCAGAAGATTAAATGCCTCCTCCAAATAAATATTTCAGTAGAAATAAACGTCTGTGGAACCAAAGTTTTCTGGTCTTTCTTTTGCATCAACGCCTATGATGAATTGCTAACTTGCCATCAATAAATTATGTGCCATTTTGGGAATTGAGTAGTGGTAAGAGAGATAAGGGAGAATGAAAGCGGTACTTGAAAATTAATGCAAGAAATGGTATGAAAAGCAATGGGCTCAAGTATATGTGATCAACAAATGAATGCAATATGAACTAACATGTGCACCAAATATCTAATTGTTGTTCTTTGAAGAGGAGAAGCTTAGCAGCTGGAAAAACTGTAAATTATGACTTGGTGTCTCGAAATAACACCAAAATAATCAATATGTGAACGTAATTCCCTTAGTTACCTCCTTTTTGGAAGTCATTTTTAATTCTTCAACAATGGAATGAATTTCTTGCTTACTCTGTTTGTTTATCATTGAACTGAAATCTCTTTTAGAAGAGAACTTAACATTTTGATTCTTATCTCCAAAGATATAAATATAGCAACTGAAGAGCATGTTATTTTTCCATATAAATATCAGAAGTGAGATTCAACATGGCAGTCCTATTAATACAGAGGAAAATCTCACTCAATTCAATGGAAGAGTATTGAAATTTAAATTGAAAGCACATTATGAAGCTCTTGTAATTTGAGTCCAAATAATTAAGCGACCATTAGGAATATTCACAGAATTTATTTCCTATGAAACCTTTCTAAATGTTGTGGGAAGCTACTTTTAATTTAATTCTGTGATATAAACAGAGCCTGCAAACAAGGAAACTGATAATTTAAATGCCTTTCTCATTGGACCACTTTGAAATGCTGGCGACCACTTGATACCTTTAATGGGGTCTGTGATTCCATCATAGGGTATGAAGAGAGTATGCAGATGTACACTCTCAGAATTATCTCACAGAAAAGTTATTTTTGACTTCAATTCAATAGGGGGAGTTATAGTATACCGCTATAGTACACTATGAAAGGAAGCACTGTTTGATGGCCACCAATAATACTTGTCAAGATGATTGACGTGAAGATTTATGCTTCCTATATATCGCAGAAATATGTGATGCAGGATAAATGATTACGAAGAATCAAATCAATAAATACAGAGGTGGGTGTATTCATTATTTTCTCATAAACTATAAGTTTTATAACTCCCATTATTATCAAGAAACATTTCCGATCAAAGTGAAGGATTCAAAAAGTGTTACTTTTTAATAAAATAAGTATACTCTTGAGAAATGTACTTTCAAAATATAATATATGGAAGAATGTTTTGTGGAAATTCATTTCTACTGCTAGGAGTGTCAAAACATTACTTTTTCACAAATTTATTTGCAGCCATCCTTTTTTGGCAAATGATTGAAAATCAGGAGATGACTGAAGTTATGAGGATTTGCATGTAAAAAAGAACAGGAAAAATGACTTTCTTTACAAATGGATCAACCTTGACTGACCTATCGTCGTTGTCAATTCTGCAGCCTTCATATGACTGGCCGCCGCTCTTTTTTCAGACCGGCAATGGAACCCAAAAAATATCACAATCAATCTATCGCACAACTATTCCTTCCGTTTCTTAAACTTTTGTATGCATCCTTGTTAGTACGTGAGCAATATTTACTTATCTTTTAACATGGAACCTGAAAACGTTCCTCTGGAACGCATGATGTATTACCCTTGAAAAATGAATGCATTTCCCTGGAAATCCATGGAACTTCTCAAGTCCTGGGTGGCAGACACACCATAGTTTAACTCATCCAAACTGTGTATACTTATAAGAACATGAATTGAGGATTTTAAGTATGCAATCCAATTTATCTTAATTAAGTGCATTCTTTTGAAAACCATGATTCTGGGATGAAGCTATATTTGCTTATAAGAGATCAAATGATGAGCCAATATGGATATGCCAGGTAACAAGTGGAGCTTTTTCTGTACCTGCAGAGGACCTTTAGGTGTTTGAAGGATAAAAAAATGCAAGAAGCCTTTCTTCAGTTTTTATTAATAATTTTATTTTGCTGCGAGGGGGGCCAACTGGCCATTCTGCCTGGCATTTGCCCAATGCTGAGAGGGAAACCCCTCTTAAAACCTCTCAGAGGCAGCTTATATTCTTTCCATAAAAATATACATCTCAGAAATATCACAAGTCACAAGTGTTATACATAATTCCCTTCAGGATCCATTACAACTTAGATATGTTGGTATCTTCTTCTAAGTAATCAACCCTTGGGTTGGTTTGCAGCAGTCATCCATCTCTGTCTGTCCTCCACCAGCCTCTTCAGCTCCAGGTAGCTGTTGCAGCCCATGTCCTTCATTACTTGGGTAATATAGCTCAACCTCGGCCTTCCTCTGCCGCTCTTCCCCTCCACAGTGCCCTCTAAGTGCACAGTGTTGGTATATGACAACAATAATACATTGACAATGGAAACATTCAACCACACACACATACACATTTTACCTAGATTAGACCTACATATGTCTATACTTCAGCATAGACATGGTGCTTAAGTGTTCCTGTGGATGGAGTGGATGGATTTCCAAACATGCTGAAATATTTTCAAAGAATTAAATGCTGAAAAATAAAATTTTCATGTAAGGTTAAATTAAATTCATCTCAGACACCATGACATAATGAATAATTGAATGCTGGAAAGGAAAAACACATGGCAACATTTACCAGGTGTTAAATAGTTAAGTTTAAAATAAATATGAGATCCTATGCAAAAAATCACTATTTCTACAATTTAACACCATAAATTGCGATGGATTAAGAATACTAAAGTTACGCTACATAATATACAGCCGCTGTAGATGTCAACAAATGCATTAGGAAATATGTTCATGTGTACAGAGTGGAGAAATGTAGTTTGGCCAAACCACACTTGGAGCATGTTTCTTGTAGGATAGTAGGGAGTGTATGTATATTGCTAGCAATATGTGTGTAGTATGGTAACAAATAGGAAATAACAGGATTGACAATCAACAGGGAAGGTGAGGACGTCCTCGGGAAAGGGAATGCACAGAACAGGGAGTATGAAAAGAGGTAGTTAATAAAACAACACAGCAATGAAAGAGACAAGTGATACCATTAACAAATAACTATAACATATAACATAACACAAAACATTAAAAAAAAACTGCTCTCCTATGCTATCACATATAATAATCCATTTCATCAAATTAATCTAAACAATCTACAAGTTAAAAGAAAAGCATTGTTCTCCTGATTGAAAAGTTAGTGCTGGATTAAAAAAAACACAATGTATCACAAATAAAAACCTCATAAGCCAGAAATAACACATGGAAAGAAATAAATTAATATAATATTAAGGAGCAAATTATACCATATACTTTCCAAACACTTCCATGTCAGCTGTTGACGTAACTATCATGGAAAAGCATCTCTCACGGCATTCTCCTTCCACCAGGTCCCTCCTCTTTCTTCCATGACATCAGCTTCTTGCTGACTAGCATCATCACCATTCAGTCCTCCACAATGCCAGGGATGTGCAGCCTAATAAACTCAAAAAGACGACATATGTTTCATTAGTAAATGTGCCATTGAATAATTGTCAGCCTGTGGAAAAAAGAAATATTAATGCATACATGATACATACTCTAGTCTTCCAGCACATTTATTTAGGTGACTATGATGGTTAAATTTTCGATAACTCAATTAAAATGAGAAGAGATTAAGAGCATGACAGTTTCCTTGGCATATTTAAAGAGAATAAATACGAGAAAGACGTGCTATTTCCCCCCTTTAGTTCTCAATTACCTTTAATTAATCAAGTCATTACATGTCAAAGAACCGATCTCTCATCATATCAGACAGACTCTATTAAGCTCATTATAAAAATCTTACTAAAGGCATTTCGATAGGTACAAAAGAACGGTTGGAAAAACTAGAAGCTTGTGCATTTACAAAGAAAGAGTTTCGTAATATTTAACTGACCACAGATTAATCTAAAAATAAGGAATTACACAAGCGTTAAGTGAATAGCGTCCGTCGGCCGTTTTAAGATTAAAAATGATAGGAATGATTACTCAGGAATTGATGAATTAAGCCGGTAACTAGAGTTAGAAGTATGTGTCAATGAAAAATCCCTCCTGCTCCCTCTTTCAGTCGCATTAATAAAAGGTAAATCATGGACTGGAACGCGTCATTCCTTATCGCTTTACTTCTAAGCTTTATGGCAATGAGTACAACAAGATTATGTAAGACAATATAATAAAATGACATTATCAAGGCCTAAGACGCGTTGCAATTATAATGAACAGCGAATGTCAGCTTTGTGCTCTACTCCAAATTCTAGGGCTAAAAAAGCGCCCAGAGCCGAAGGAAAGATAAGGACGTGATTACAAATGAAGTTAATATGCATGGAAATTGGATTGGATTTCCTTTCCTACCTTCCACAGATTCACCCACCACCAAATATGTTAATTCCAAAATCGCTCACTACACATGGGCATCAGAAAACTAAGAACCAGCAAACGTGCTACCCTCAACCAATGTTAGTCATACCGAACACCAATCGATTAACTACTACTACTAATCTATTAACCATTCACTCGAGTGCACTCCACGCATACAGTCACACACACACACAAGGCACACCGAAGGTAAAACTGGAGATCCAATCATTCCCATGCCGCACTTAGAGAACACGCTTGATCAAACAATCCGATCAGACTTAGAGATTCGATTTTATGGGATAAAGGAAGCACTTAAGTCAACCCGTTTCTTTTACTCGAATGAGATTACTACCATGAAAAGCAGCCGAAAGAAAGATAGCACAAACTTTATTTAAAGAATTGATATCCGGTAGAAGGGAGTGAGAATTCTAAAGGAGCTTAGTATAACGATCGACTAATGACATCAATAGTTTACTCAATAATTTCACTCAATTTCTAAAATAAAGACCGAAATTTATTACTATGATCGCAGAGAATTTTATCAACTCTTCTAATCGAAAAGAAAAATAAATTATTGCAAGCGGACTGAACGTTATGAATCTAGCATAGGATTGGAAAATTACGTAGGAGCAGGAAGCGATTGCTGAAAAGCTATTATTGTGATGACATATCCGCCCTTTCTCTAGCCATGGAATTATTGTCACGTGAGAATTATTCTTTTAATATGCAACATTAGGAAAAGCATAAACGTGTCCCGGAAAACAAAATTCTAGCTGGAAGTACTAGATTTTATAGATTAACTCAAAAGGTTTTAATGGCATAAAGATCAAAAGATAACCGGAATCGAATGGACTTACTTGAAGCGTCCCCATTTGACTGGTGGTCCTCCGCTTGCCGTATTTGAAGAAGGCGGACGGATTACCAATATAATTGGACGGAGTGCCAATTATTTTCGAGGATAACCGTTGCTTTTACATGGGTACATTCTGAAAGCCTTTTCATCACGATGATATCCTCCAAGTTGCATGTAACGAACTGGTTGCATCTGTGTCAATGCCAAATATTTCCACATGGAGACATAAATTAAAATTTACCAAATATCATTCATAGAATATATTCAGAATGAATGAAGATAACCACTGAGCTAAAATATCTAACATGCGTCGTCGAGTACCACTTACCGTTGAATCTCCAAGTTACGTACGTGTGCTCTACTGCACTTCTCAGATGTTTACTGTTCGCATGCTCTTTCAACACTAAGTGAGTTTAAAAGAAAAAGAGTGCTGTTGCGGCAGATGCGCCATCTGTCGCGCCAATTTCAACTTTCAGCCTATCAGATAACAGAATTTATCACAATTATAGACATATACCCTTATGAAGGAAGTGTATTTTCTTAATTTATACTAAAAAATTCGGTACTGAACTTCGAGACGAAATTAAACGGCACGCAAATCAACTAACACCTCTTGGGATGGCCGTATGAAGACGTAGTTGTGAACGATGCCGCAAGACGGACGAACTCACTTGCTCATGCCTATAAACAGGGAGTTCAGTACGTAGAGGGCCTTGCTGGAGGTGGACTTTGACGCGGATTCGGAGACCTCACCGGGGTATTTCAGCTCGATAGCTGCGCGGGCGATATGAATCCGGTCTTATATTACGGGCGATTTCAACTCCAATTCTCTTGAGAATTGGAGTTGAGAATGATTTTATCAACACTGCAGCGAAGATCTTTTGCTTTAAATGATGCTCAAAGCTGAAAAGGAATGGCAGTGTGTATATTTCAGCCGTGAACATTTTTAAAACTGCCATCACTCCTTACGGAGAACTACCCTTTGAATTGAAGTTTTCATAAGGCCATTTGATCTCTCATGCAGCGTGTGGCAAAAGTGTATCCATTGTGATGACACCTCAGCAAACCAATTCAATCATTATGTGAATATTCAATGCTTCCTCCAAATAAATTTATCAGTATAAATTTACTTCTGTGGAAACTACAGTTTCCTGGTCTTTCCTTTCAGTCAACTCTTATGACGATCTGCCATGAATAAACTATTTGGCATTTTGAATAATTGAAAAGAGGGAAAAGTGAGAATGAATGCAGTACTTTGAATGAAATAAAAATTGGATGGTGTGTTGTTATTAGGCCATGACATTTTTTTCTGAAAGTTCATGCGATGCAGAATTTCATGTCTTTATTTAAAATTCATCTTTTCAAGTCACTTACTCCATTGTCCTTTATCCTTAGGTAGTCAACTCATATGCATGTTTGTTTAAGCTGTTCACTGCTCTTCCCTCCATCTCTCCCTTACTATCTTCATTGACTAAATGTGCAGTAGAGTTATCCTTAGGATTAGGCATCTTAGATATGAGCAAAGCCTATGCTGGTTTGCAAGTGAAGAAGGGGATATCAGCTGTTTCTAGTCAATGAAATTTTCTAAGTACGTCGCGAGCATACCTTTGGATCTACCGAACATTTTTGGTTAAAAACCTTTCTTTACGCATCAAGATTGTTTATTAATATGTAAGGGAAAAGGCCGTTGTTCTCTCCAAACCAATACTGTTCTGTTTTCAGAAGTACCCTAACATCATTCAGTTGATACGCCACTTAATAAAAGACTAGAAATGATATTGAATGTAAAGGGCTACAAGATGTTTCACGAACAAAAACTGGCAATGTAAACCATAATGAGCACAAATGAGGATTTAATGGCTTTTGCTTCCTGTTGTTTGTAGAGGAGAAACAGAACAGCTGGTTCAAGTTACATGACTTGGATACTTCTTCTATGAAGAGTTTTTTAAAATTATAGAGAGCTACCCTTTGTATTGATGATTATTTGATCTGTGCACCATGTTTCAATAGTGCATCCATGATGATGATACCTGAGCAAAGTACTTGAATCATTGTTAATTGTATCAGAAGATTAAATGCCTCCTCCAAATAAATATTTCAGTAGAAATAAACGTCTGTGGAACCAAAGTTTTCTGGTCTTTCTTTTGCATCAACGCCTATGATGAATTGCTAACTTGCCATCAATAAATTATGTGCCATTTTGGGAATTGAGTAGTGGTAAGAGAGATAAGGGAGAATGAAAGCGGTACTTGAAAATTAATGCAAGAAATGGTATGAAAAGCAATGGGCTCAAGTATATGTGATCAACAAATGAATGCAATATGAACTAACATGTGCACCAAATATCTAATTGTTGTTCTTTGAAGAGGAGAAGCTTAGCAGCTGGAAAAACTGTAAATTATGACTTGGTGTCTCGAAATAACACCAAAATAATCAATATGTGAACGTAATTCCCTTAGTTACCTCCTTTTTGGAAGTCATTTTTAATTCTTCAACAATGGAATGAATTTCTTGCTTACTCTGTTTGTTTATCATTGAACTGAAATCTCTTTTAGAAGAGAACTTAACATTTTGATTCTTATCTCCAAAGATATAAATATAGCAACTGAAGAGCATGTTATTTTTCCATATAAATATCAGAAGTGAGATTCAACATGGCAGTCCTATTAATACAGAGGAAAATCTCACTCAATTCAATGGAAGAGTATTGAAATTTAAATTGAAAGCACATTATGAAGCTCTTGTAATTTGAGTCCAAATAATTAAGCGACCATTAGGAATATTCACAGAATTTATTTCCTATGAAACCTTTCTAAATGTTGTGGGAAGCTACTTTTAATTTAATTCTGTGATATAAACAGAGCCTGCAAACAAGGAAACTGATAATTTAAATGCCTTTCTCATTGGACCACTTTGAAATGCTGGCGACCACTTGATACCTTTAATGGGGTCTGTGATTCCATCATAGGGTATGAAGAGAGTATGCAGATGTACACTCTCAGAATTATCTCACAGAAAAGTTATTTTTGACTTCAATTCAATAGGGGGAGTTATAGTATACCGCTATAGTACACTATGAAAGGAAGCACTGTTTGATGGCCACCAATAATACTTGTCAAGATGATTGACGTGAAGATTTATGCTTCCTATATATCGCAGAAATATGTGATGCAGGATAAATGATTACGAAGAATCAAATCAATAAATACAGAGGTGGGTGTATTCATTATTTTCTCATAAACTATAAGTTTTATAACTCCCATTATTATCAAGAAACATTTCCGATCAAAGTGAAGGATTCAAAAAGTGTTACTTTTTAATAAAATAATTATACTCTTGAGAAATGTACTTTCAAAATATAATATATGGAAGAATGTTTTGTGGAAATTCATTTCTACTGCTAGGAGTGTCAAAACATTACTTTTTCACAAATTTATTTGCAGCCATCCTTTTTTGGCAAATGATTGAAAATCAGGAGATGACTGAAGTTATGAGGATTTGCATGTAAAAAAGAACAGGAAAAATGACTTTCTTTACAAATGGATCAACCTTGACTGACCTATCGTCGTTGTCAATTCTGCAGCCTTCATATGACTGGCCGCCGCTCTTTTTTCAGACCGGCAATGGAACCCAAAAAATATCACAATCAATCTATCGCACAACTATTCCTTCCGTTTCTTAAACTTTTGTATGCATCCTTGTTAGTACGTGAGCAATATTTACTTATCTTTTAACATGGAACCTGAAAACGTTCCTCTGGAACGCATGATGTATTACCCTTGAAAAATGAATGCATTTCCCTGGAAATCCATGGAACTTCTCAAGTCCTGGGTGGCAGACACACCATAGTTTAACTCATCCAAACTGTGTATACTTATAAGAACATGAATTGAGGATTTTAAGTATGCAATCCAATTTATCTTAATTAAGTGCATTCTTTTGAAAACCATGATTCTGGGATGAAGCTATATTTGCTTATAAGAGATCAAATGATGAGCCAATATGGATATGCCAGGTAACAAGTGGAGCTTTTTCTGTACCTGCAGAGGACCTTTAGGTGTTTGAAGGATAAAAAAATGCAAGAAGCCTTTCTTCAGTTTTTATTAATAATTTTATTTTGCTGCGAGGGGGGCCAACTGGCCATTCTGCCTGGCATTTGCCCAATGCTGAGAGGGAAACCCCTCTTAAAACCTCTCAGAGGCAGCTTATATTCTTTCCATAAAAATATACATCTCAGAAATATCACAAGTCACAAGTGTTATACATAATTCCCTTCAGGATCCATTACAACTTAGATATGTTGGTATCTTCTTCTAAGTAATCAACCCTTGGGTTGGTTTGCAGCAGTCATCCATCTCTGTCTGTCCTCCACCAGACTCTTCAGCTCCAGGTAGCTGTTGCAGCCCATGTCCTTCATTACTTGGGTAATATAGCTCAACCTCGGCCTTCCTCTGCCGCTCTTCCCCTCCACAGTGCCCTCTAAGTGCACAGTGTTGGTATATGACAACAATAATACATTGACAATGGAAACATTCAACCACACACACATACACATTTTACCTAGATTAGACCTACATATGTCTATACTTCAGCATAGACATGGTGCTTAAGTGTTCCTGTGGATGGAGTGGATGGATTTCCAAACATGCTGAAATATTTTCAAAGAATTAAATGCTGAAAAATAAAATTTTCATGTAAGGTTAAATTAAATTCATCTCAGACACCATGACATAATGAATAATTGAATGCTGGAAAGGAAAAACACATGGCAACATTTACCAGGTGTTAAATAGTTAAGTTTAAAATAAATATGAGATCCTATGCAAAAAATCACTATTTCTACAATTTAACACCATAAATTGCGATGGATTAAGAATACTAAAGTTACGCTACATAATATACAGCCGCTGTAGATGTCAACAAATGCATTAGGAAATATGTTCATGTGTACAGAGTGGAGAAATGTAGTTTGGCCAAACCACACTTGGAGCATGTTTCTTGTAGGATAGTAGGGAGTGTATGTATATTGCTAGCAATATGTGTGTAGTATGGTAACAAATAGGAAATAACAGGATTGACAATCAACAGGGAAGGTGAGGACGTCCTCGGGAAAGGGAATGCACAGAACAGGGAGTATGAAAAGAGGTAGTTAATAAAACAACACAGCAATGAAAGAGACAAGTGATACCATTAACAAATAACTATAACATATAACATAACACAAAACATTAAAAAAAAACTGCTCTCCTATGCTATCACATATAATAATCCATTTCATCAAATTAATCTAAACAATCTACAAGTTAAAAGAAATGCATTGTTTTCCTGATTGAAAAGTTAGTGCTGGATTAAAAAAAACACAATGTATCACAAATTAAACCTCATAAGCCAGAAATAACACATGGAAAGAAATAAATTAATATAATATTAAGGAGCAAATTATACCATATACTTTCCAAACACTTCCATGTCAGCTGTTGACGTAACTATCATGGAAAAGCATCTCTCACGGCATTCTCCTTCCACCAGGTCCCTCCTCTTTCTTCCATGACATCAGCTTCTTGCTGACTAGCATCATCACCATTCAGTCCTCCACAATGCCAGGGATGTGCAGCCTAATAAACTCAAAAAGACGACATATGTTTCATTAGTAAATGTGCCATTGAATAATTGTCAGCCTGTGGAAAAAAGAAATATTAATGCATACATGATACATACTCTAGACTTCCAGCACATTTATTTAGGTGACTATGATGGTTAAATTTTCGATAACTCAATTAAAATGAGAAGAGATTAAGAGCATGACAGTTTCCTTGGCATATTTAAAGAGAATAAATACGAGAAAGACGTGCTATTTCCCCCCTTTAGTTCTCAATTACCTTTAATTAATCAAGTCATTACATGTCAAAGAACCGATCTCTCATCATATCAGACAGACTCTATTAAGCTCATTATAAAAATCTTACTAAAGGCATTTCGTTAGGTACAAAAGAACGGTTGGAAAAACTAGAAGCTTGTGCATTTACAAAGAAAGAATTTCGTAAAATTTAACTGACCACAGATTAATCTAAAAATAAGGAATTACACAAGCGTTAAGTGAATAGCGTCCGTCGGCCGTTTTAAGATTAAAAATGATAGGAATGATTACTCAGGAATTGATGAATTAAGCCGGTAACTAGAATTAGAAGTATGTGTCAATGAAAAATCCCTCCTGCTCCCTCTTTCAGTCGCATTAATAAAAGGTAAATCATGGACTGGAACGCGTCATTCCTTATCGCTTTACTTCTAAGCTTTATGGCAATGAGTACAACAAGATTATGTAAGACAATATAATAAAATGACATTATCAAGGCCTAAGACGCGTTGCAATTATAATGAACAGCGAATGTCAGCTTTGTGCTCTACTCCAAATTCTAGGGCTAAAAAAGCGCCCAGAGCCGAAGGAAAGATAAGGACGTGATTACAAATGAAGTTAATATGCATGGAAATTGGATTGGATTTCCTTTCCTACCTTCCACAGATTCACCCACCACCAAATATGTTAATTCCAAAATCGCTCACTACACATGGGCATCAGAAAACTAAGAACCAGCAAACGTGCTACCCTCAACCAATGTTAGTCATACCGAACACCAATCGATTAACTACTACTACTAATCTATTAACCATTCACTCGAGTGCACTCCACGCATACAGTCACACACACACACAAGGCACACCGAAGGTAAAACTGGAGATCCAATCATTCCCATGCCGCACTTAGAGAACACGCTTGATCAAACAATCCGATCAGACTTAGAGATTCGATTTTATGGGATAAAGGAAGCACTTAAGTCAACCCGTTTCTTTTACTCGAATGAGATTACTACCATGAAAAGCAGCCGAAAGAAAGATAGCACAAACTTTATTTAAAGAATTGATATCCGGTAGAAGGGAGTGAGAATTCTAAAGGAGCTTAGTATAACGATCGACTAATGACATCAATAGTTTACTCAATAATTTCACTCAATTTCTAAAATAAAGACCGAAATTTATTACTATGATCGCAGAGAATTTTATCAACTCTTCTAATCGAAAAGAAAAATAAATTATTGCAAGCGGACTGAACGTTATGAATCTAGCATAGGATTGGAAAATTACGTAGGAGCAGGAAGCGATTGCTGAAAAGCTATTATTGTGATGACATATCCGCCCTTTCTCTAGCCATGGAATTATTGTCACGTGAGAATTATTCTTTTAATATGCAACATTAGGAAAAGCATAAACGTGTCCCGGAAAACAAAATTCTAGCTGGAAGTACTAGATTTTATAGATTAACTCAAAAGGTTTTAATGGCATAAAGATCAAAAGATAACCGGAATCGAATGGACTTACTTGAAGCGTCCCCATTTGACTGGTGGTCCTCCGCTTGCCGTATTTGAAGAAGGCGGACGGATTACCAATATAATTGGACGGAGTGCCAATTATTTTCGAGGATAACCGTTGCTTTTACATGGGTACATTCTGAAAGCCTTTTCATCACGATGATATCCTCCAAGTTGCATGTAACGAACTGGTTGCATCTGTGTCAATGCCAAATATTTCCACATGGAGACATAAATTAAAATTTACCAAATATCATTCATAGAATATATTCAGAATGAATGAAGATAACCACTGAGCTAAAATATCTAACATGCGTCGTCGAGTACCACTTACCGTTGAATCTCCAAGTTACGTACGTGTGCTCTACTGCACTTCTCAGATGTTTACTGTTCGCATGCTCTTTCAACACTAAGTGAGTTTAAAAGAAAAAGAGTGCTGTTGCGGCAGATGCGCCATCTGTCGCGCCAATTTCAACTTTCAGCCTATCAGATAACAGAATTTATCACAATTATAGACATATACCCTTATGAAGGAAGTGTATTTTCTTAATTTATACTAAAAAATTCGGTACTGAACTTCGAGACGAAATTAAACGACACGCAAATCAACTAACACCTCTTGGGATGGCCGTATGAAGACGTAGTTGTGAACGATGCCGCAAGACGGACGAACTCACTTGCTCATGCCTATAAACAGGGAGTTCAGTACGTAGAGGGCCTTGCTGGAGGTGGACTTTGACGCGGATTCGGAGACCTCACCGGGGTATTTCAGCTCGATAGCTGCGCGGGCGATATGAATCCGGTCTTATATTACGGGCGATTTCAACTCCAATTCTTATGAGAATTGGAGTTGAGAATGATTTTATCAACACTGCAGCGAAGATCTTTTGCTTTAAATGATGCTCAAAGCTAAAAAGGAATGGCAGTGTGTATATTTCAGCCGTGAACATTTTTAAAACTGCCATCACTCCTTACGGAGAACTACCCTTTGAATTGAAGTTTTCATAAGGCCATTTGATCTCTCATGCAGCGTGTGGCAAAAGTGTATCCATTGTGATGACACCTCAGCAAACCAATTCAATCATTATGTGAATATTCAATGCTTCCTCCAAATAAATTTATCAGTATAAATTTACTTCTGTGGAAACAACAGTTACCTGGTCTTTCCTTTCAGTCAACTCTTATGACGATCTGCCATGAATAAACTATGTGGCATTTTGAATAATTGAAAAGAGGGAAAAGTGAGAATGAATGCAGTACTTTGAATGAAATAAAAATTGGATGGTGTGTTGTTATTAGGCCATGACATTTTTTTCTGAAAGTTCATGCGATGCAGAATTTCATGTCTTTATTTAAAATTCATCTTTTCAAGTCACTTACTCCATTGTCCTTTATCCTTAGGTAGTCAACTCATATGCATGTTTGTTTAAGCTGTTCACTGCTCTTCCCTCCATCTCTCCCTTACTATCTTCATTGACTAAATGTGCAGTAGAGTTATCCTTAGGATTAGGCATCTTAGATATGAGCAAAGGCTATGCTGGTTTGCAAGTGAAGAAGGGGATATCAGCTGTTTCTAGTCAATGAAATTTTCTAAGTACGTCGCGAGCATACCTTTGGATCTACCGAACATTTTTGGTTAAAAACCTTTCTTTACGCATCAAGATTGTTTATTAATATGTAAGGGAAAAGGCCGTTGTTCTCTCCAAACCAATACTGTTCTGTTTTCAGAAGTACCCTAACATCATTCAGTTGATACGCCACTTAATAAAAGACTAGAAATGATATTGAATGTAAAGGGCTACAAGATGTTTCACGAACAAAAACTGGCAATGTAAACCATAATGAGCACAAATGAGGATTTAATGGCTTTTCCTTCCTGTTGTTTGTAGAGGAGAAACAGAACAGCTGGTTCAAGTTACATGACTTGGATACTTCTTCTATGAAGAGTTTTTTAAAATTATAGAGAGCTACCCTTTGTATTGATGATTATTTGATCTGTGCACCATGTTTCAATAGTGCATCCATGATGATGATACCTGAGCAAAGTACTTGAATCATTGTTAATTGTATCAGAAGATTAAATGCCTCCTCCAAATAAATATTTCAGTAGAAATAAACGTCTGTGGAACCAAAGTTTTCTGGTCTTTCTTTTGCATCAACGCCTATGATGAATTGCTAACTTGCCATCAATAAATTATGTGCCATTTTGGGAATTGAGTAGTGGTAAGAGAGATAAGGGAGAATGAAAGCGGTACTTGAAAATTAATGCAAGAAATGGTATGAAAAGCAATGGGCTCAAGTATATGTGATCAACAAATGAATGCAATATGAACTAACATGTGCACCAAATATCTAATTGTTGTTCTTTGAAGAGGAGAAGCTTAGCAGCTGGAAAAACTGTAAATTATGACTTGGTGTCTCGAAATAACACCAAAATAATCAATATGTGAACGTAATTCCCTTAGTTACCTCCTTTTTGGAAGTCATTTTTAATTCTTCAACAATGGAATGAATTTCTTGCTTACTCTGTTTGTTTATCATTGAACTGAAATCTCTTTTAGAAGAGAACTTAACATTTTGATTCTTATCTCCAAAGATATAAATATAGCAACTGAAGAGCATGTTATTTTTCCATATAAATATCAGAAGTGAGATTCAACATGGCAGTCCTATTAATACAGAGGAAAATCTCACTCAATTCAATGGAAGAGTATTGAAATTTAAATTGAAAGCACATTATGAAGCTCTTGTAATTTGAGTCCAAATAATTAAGCGACCATTAGGAATATTCACAGAATTTATTTCCTATGAAACCTTTCTAAATGTTGTGGGAAGCTACTTTTAATTTAATTCTGTGATATAAACAGAGCCTGCAAACAAGGAAACTGATAATTTAAATGCCTTTCTCATTGGACCACTTTGAAATGCTGGCGACCACTTGATACCTTTAATGGGGTCTGTGATTCCATCATAGGGTATGAAGAGAGTATGCAGATGTACACTCTCAGAATTATCTCACAGAAAAGTTATTTTTGACTTCAATTCAATAGGGGGAGTTATAGTATACCGCTATAGTACACTATGAAAGGAAGCACTGTTTGATGGCCACCAATAATACTTGTCAAGATGATTGACGTGAAGATTTATGCTTCCTATATATCGCAGAAATATGTGATGCAGGATAAATGATTACGAAGAATCAAATCAATAAATACAGAGGTGGGTGTATTCATTATTTTCTCATAAACTATAAGTTTTATAACTCCCATTATTATCAAGAAACATTTCCGATCAAAGTGAAGGATTCAAAAAGTGTTACTTTTTAATAAAATAAGTATACTCTTGAGAAATGTACTTTCAAAATATAATATATGGAAGAATGTTTTGTGGAAATTCATTTCTACTGCTAGGAGTGTCAAAACATTACTTTTTCACAAATTTATTTGCAGCCATCCTTTTTTGGCAAATGATTGAAAATCAGGAGATGACTGAAGTTATGAGGATTTGCATGTAAAAAAGAACAGGAAAAATGACTTTCTTTACAAATGGATCAACCTTGACTGACCTATCGTCGTTGTCAATTCTGCAGCCTTCATATGACTGGCCGCCGCTCTTTTTTCAGACCGGCAATGGAACCCAAAAAATATCACAATGAATCTATCGCACAACTATTCCTTCCGTTTCTTAAACTTTTGTATGCATCCTTGTTAGTACGTGAGCAATATTTACTTATCTTTTAACATGGAACCTGAAAACGTTCCTCTGGAACGCATGATGTATTACCCTTGAAAAATGAATGCATTTCCCTGGAAATCCATGGAACTTCTCAAGTCCTGGGTGGCAGACACACCATAGTTTAACTCATCCAAACAGTGTATACTTATAAGAACATGAATTGAGGATTTTAAGTATGCAATCCAATTTATCTTAATTAAGTGCATTCTTTTGAAAACCATGATTCTGGGATGAAGCTATATTTGCTTAGAAGAGATCAAATGATGAGCCAATATGGATATGCCAGGTAACAAGTGGAGCTTTTTCTGTACCTGCAGAGGACCTTTAGGTGTTTGAAGGATAAAAAAATGCAAGAAGCCTTTCTTCAGTTTTTATTAATAATTTTATTTTGCTGCGAGGGGGGCCAACTGGCCATTCTGCCTGGCATTTGCCCAATGCTGAGAGGGAAACCCCTCTTAAAACCTCTCAGAGGCAGCTTATATTCTTTCCATAAAAATATACATCTCAGAAATATCACAAGTCACAAGTGTTATACATAATTCCCTTCAGGATCCATTACAACTTAGATATGTTGGTATCTTCTTCTAAGTAATCAACCCTTGGGTTGGTTTGCAGCAGTCATCCATCTCTGTCTGTCCTCCACCAGCCTCTTCAGCTCCAGGTAGCTGTTGCAGCCCATGTCCTTCATTACTTGGGTAATATAGCTCAACCTCGGCCTTCCTCTGCCGCTCTTCCCCTCCACAGTGCCCTCTAAGTGCACAGTGTTGGTATATGACAACAATAATACATTGACAATGGAAACATTCAACCACACACACATACACATTTTACCTAGATTAGACCTACATATGTCTATACTTCAGCATAGACATGGTGCTTAAGTGTTCCTGTGGATGGAGTGGATGGATTTCCAAACATGCTGAAATATTTTCAAAGAATTAAATGCTGAAAAATAAAATTTTCATGTAAGGTTAAATTAAATTCATCTCAGACACCATGACATAATGAATAATTGAATGCTGGAAAGGAAAAACACATGGCAACATTTACCAGGTGTTAAATAGTTAAGTTTAAAATAAATATGAGATCCTATGCAAAAAATCACTATTTCTACAATTTAACACCATAAATTGCGATGGATTAAGAATACTAAAGTTACGCTACATAATATACAGCCGCTGTAGATGTCAACAAATGCATTAGGAAATATGTTCATGTGTACAGAGTGGAGAAATGTAGTTTGGCCAAACCACACTTGGAGCATGTTTCTTGTAGGATAGTAGGGAGTGGATGTATATTGCTAGCAATATGTGTGTAGTATGGTAACAAATAGGAAATAACAGGATTGACAATCAACAGGGAAGGTGAGGACGTCCTCGGGAAAGGGAATGCACAGAACAGGGAGTATGAAAAGAGGTAGTTAATAAAACAACACAGCAATGAAAGAGACAAGTGATACCATTAACAAATAACTATAACATATAACATAACACAAAACATTAAAAAAAACTGCTCTCCTATGCTATCACATATAATAATCCATTTCATCAAATTAATCTAAACAATCTACAAGTTAAAAGAAAAGCATTGTTCTCCTGATTGAAAAGTTAGTGCTGGATTAAAAAAAACACAATGTATCACAAATTAAACCTCATAAGCCAGAAATAACACATGGAAAGAAATAAATTAATATAATATTAAGGAGCAAATTATACCATATACTTTCCAAACACTTCCATGTCAGCTGTTGACGTAACTATCATGGAAAAGCATCTCTCACGGCATTCTCCTTCCACCAGGTCCCTCCTCTTTCTTCCATGACATCAGCTTCTTGCTGACTAGCATCATCACCATTCAGTCCTCCACAATGCCAGGGATGTGCAGCCTAATAAACTCAAAAAGACGACATATGTTTCATTAGTAAATGTGCCATTGAATAATTGTCAGCCTGTGGAAAAAAGAAATATTAATGCATACATGATACATACTCTAGACTTCCAGCACATTTATTTAGGTGACTATGATGGTTAAATTTTCGATAACTCAATTAAAATGAGAAGAGATTAAGAGCATGACAGTTTCCTTGGCATATTTAAAGAGAATAAATACGAGAAAGACGTGCTATTTCCCCCCTTTAGTTCTCAATTACCTTTAATTAATCAAGTAATTACATGTCAAAGAACCGATCTCTCATCATATCAGACAGACTCTATTAAGCTCATTATAAAAATCTTACTAAAGGCATTTCGATAGGTACAAAAGAACGGTTGGAAAAACTAGAAGCTTGTGCATTTACAAAGAAAGAGTTTCGTAATGTTTAACTGACCACAGATTAATCTAAAAATAAGGAATTACACAAGCGTTAAGTGAATAGCGTCCGTCGGCCGTTTTAAGATTAAAAATGATAGGAATGATTACTCAGGAATTGATGAATTAAGCCGGTAACTAGAGTTAGAAGTATGTGTCAATGAAAAATCCCTCCTGCTCCCTCTTTCAGTCGCATTAATAAAAGGTAAATCATGGACTGGAACGCGTCATTCCTTATCGCTTTACTTCTAAGCTTTATGGCAATGAGTACAACAAGATTATGTAAGAGAATATAATAAAATGACATTATCAAGGCCTAAGACGCGTTGCAATTATAATGAACAGCGAATGTCAGCTTTGTGCTCTACTCAAAATTCTAGGGCTAAAAAAGCGCCCAGAGCCGAAGGAAAGATAAGGACGTGATTACAAATGAAGTTAATATGCATGGAAATTGGATTGGATTTCCTTTCCTACCTTCCACAGATTCACCCACCACCAAATATGTTAATTCCAAAATCGCTCACTACACATGGGCATCAGAAAACTAAGAACCAGCAAACGTGCTACCCTCAACCAATGTTAGTCATACCGAACACCAATCGATTAACTACTACTACTAATCTATTAACCATTCACTCGAGTGCACTCCACGCATACAG
This sequence comes from Pachydiplax longipennis, assembly GCA_036926295.1. Classification (NCBI taxonomy): domain Eukaryota; kingdom Metazoa; phylum Arthropoda; class Insecta; order Odonata; family Libellulidae; genus Pachydiplax; species Pachydiplax longipennis. Next base: position 19,296,695 of record JAVFKF010000012.1, read on the forward strand.
TCACACACACACACACACAAGGCACACCGAAGGTAAAACTGGAGATCCAATCATTCCCATGCCGCACTTAGAGAACACGCTTGATCAAACAATCCGATCAGACTTAGAGATTCGATTTTATGGGATAAAGGAAGCACTTAAGTCAACCCGTTTCTTTTACTCGAATGAGATTACTACCATGAAAAGCAGCCGAAAGAAAGATAGCACAAACTTTATTTAAAGAATTGATATCCGGTAGAAGGGAGTGAGAATTCTAAAGGAGCTTAGTATAACGATCGACTAATGACATCAATAGTTTACTCAATAATTTCACTCAATTTCTAAAATAAAGACCGAAATTTATTACTATGATCGCAGAGAATTTTATCAACTCTTCTAATCGAAAAGAAAAATAAATTATTGCAAGCGGACTGAACGTTATGAATCTAGCATAGGATTGGAAAATTACGTAGGAGCAGGAAGCGATTGCTGAAAAGCTATTATTGTGATGACATATCCGCCCTTTCTCTAGCCATGGAATTATTGTCACGTGAGAATTATTCTTTTAATATGCAACATTAGGAAAAGCATAAACGTGTCCCGGAAAACAAAATTCTAGCTGGAAGTACTAGATTTTATAGATTAACTCAAAAGGTTTTAATGGCATAAAGATCAAAAGATAACCGGAATCGAATGGACTTACTTGAAGCGTCCCCATTTGACTGGTGGTCCTCCGCTTGCCGTATTTGAAGAAGGCGGACGGATTACCAATATAATTGGACGGAGTGCCAATTATTTTCGAGGATAACCGTTGCTTTTACATGGGTACATTCTGAAAGCCTTTTCATCACGATGATATCCTCCAAGTTGCATGTAACGAACTGGTTGCATCTGTGTCAATGCCAAATATTTCCACATGGAGACATAAATTAAAATTTACCAAATATCATTCATAGAATATATTCAGAATGAATGAAGATAACCACTGAGCTAAAATATCTAACATGCGTCGTCGAGTACCACTTACCGTTGAATCTCCAAGTTACGTACGTGTGCTCTACTGCACTTCTCAGATGTTTACTGTTCGCATGCTCTTTCAACACTAAGTGAGTTTAAAAGAAAAAGAGTGCTGTTGCGGCAGATGCGCCATCTGTCGCGCCAATTTCAACTTTCAGCCTATCAGATAACAGAATTTATCACAATTATAGACATATACCCTTATGAAGGAAGTGTATTTTCTTAATTTATACTAAAAAATTCGGTACTGAACTTCGAGACGAAATTAAACGGCACGCAAATCAACTAACACCTCTTGGGATGGCCGTATGAAGACGTAGTTGTGAACGATGCCGCAAGACGGACGAACTCACTTGCTCATGCCTATAAACAGGGAGTTCAGTACGTAGAGGGCCTTGCTGGAGGTGGACTTTGACGCGGATTCGGAGACCTCACCGGGGTATTTCAGCTCGATAGCTGCGCGGGCGATATGAATCCGGTCTTATATTACGGGCGATTTCAACTCCAATTCTTATGAGAATTGGAGTTGAGAATGATTTTATCAACACTGCAGCGAAGATCTTTTGCTTTAAATGATGCTCAAAGCTGAAAAGGAATGGCAGTGTGTATATTTCAGCCGTGAACATTTTTAAAACTGCCATCACTCCTTACGGAGAACTACCCTTTGAATTGAAGTTTTCATAAGGCCATTTGATCTCTCATGCAGCGTGTGGCAAAAGTGTATCCATTGTGATGACACCTCAGCAAACCAATTCAATCATTATGTGAATATTCAATGCTTCCTCCAAATAAATTTATCAGTATAAATTTACTTCTGTGGAAACTACAGTTTCCTGGTCTTTCCTTTCAGTCAACTCTTATGACGATCTGCCATGAATAAACTATGTGGCATTTTGAATAATTGAAAAGAGGGAAAAGTGAGAATGAATGCAGTACTTTGAATGAAATAAAAATTGGATGGTGTGTTGTTATTAGGCCATGACATTTTTTTCTGAAAGTTCATGCGATGCAGAATTTCATGTCTTTATTTAAAATTCATCTTTTCAAGTCACTTACTCCATTGTCCTTTATCCTTAGGTAGTCAACTCATATGCATGTTTGTTTAAGCTGTTCACTGCTCTTCCCTCCATCTCTCCCTTACTATCTTCATTGACTAAATGTGCAGTAGAGTTATCCTTAGGATTAGGCATCTTAGATATGAGCAAAGGCTATGCTGGTTTGCAAGTGAAGAAGGGGATATCAGCTGTTTCTAGTCAATGAAATTTTCTAAGTACGTCGCGAGCATACCTTTGGATCTACCGAACATTTTTGGTTAAAAACCTTTCTTTACGCATCAAGATTGTTTATTAATATGTAAGGGAAAAGGCCGTTGTTCTCTCCAAACCAATACTGTTCTGTTTTCAGAAGTACCCTAACATCATTCAGTTGATACGCCACTTAATAAAAGACTAGAAATGATATTGAATGTAAAGGGCTACAAGATGTTTCACGAACAAAAACTGGCAATGTAAACCATAATGAGCACAAATGAGGATTTAATGGTTTTTCCTTCCTGTTGTTTGTAGAGGAGAAACAGAACAGCTGGTTCAAGTTACATGACTTGGATACTTCTTCTATGAAGAGTTTTTTAAAATTATAGAGAGCTACCCTTTGTATTGATGATTATTTGATCTGTGCACCATGTTTCAATAGTGCATCCATGATGATGATACCTGAGCAAAGTACTTGAATCATTGTTAATTGTATCAGAAGATTAAATGCCTCCTCCAAATAAATATTTCAGTAGAAATAAACATCTGTGGAACCAAAGTTTTCTGGTCTTTCTTTTGCATCAACGCCTATGATGAATTGCCAAATTGCCATCAATAAATTATGTGCCATTTTGGGAATTGAGTAGTGGTAAGAGAGATAAGGGAGAATGAAAGCGGTACTTGAAAATTAATGCAAGAAATGGTATGAAAAGCAATGGGCTCAAGTATATGTGATCAACAAATGAATGCAATATGAACTAACATGTGCACCAAATATCTAATTGTTGTTCTTTGAAGAGGAGAAGCTTAGCAGCTGGAAAAACTGTAAATTATGACTTGGTGTCTCAATAGCACCAAAATAATCAATATGTGAACGTAATTCCCTTAGTTACCTCCTTTTTGGAAGTCATTTTTAATTCTTCAACAATGGAATGAATTTCTTGCTTACTCTGTTTGTTTATCATTGAACTGAAATCTCTTTTAGAAGAGAACTTAACATTTTGATTCTTATCTCCAAAGATATAAATATAGCAACTGAAGTGCATGTTATTTTTCCATATAAATATCAGAAGTGAGATTCAACATGGCAGTCCTATTAATACAGAGGAAAATCTCACTCAATTCAATGGAAGAGTATTGAAATTTAAATTGAAAGCACATTATGAAGCTCTTGTAATTTGAGGCCAAATAATTAAGCGACCATTAGGAATATTCACAGAATTTATTTCCTATGAAACCTTTCTAAATGTTGTGGGAAGCTACTTTTAATTTAATTCTGTGATATAAACAGAGCCTGCAAACAAGGAAACTGATAATTTAAATGCCTTTCTCATTGGACCACTTTGAAATGCTGGCGACCACTTGATACCTTTAATGGGGTCTGTGATTCCATCATTGGGTATGAAGAGAGTATGCAGATGTACACTCTCAGAATTATCTCACAGAAAAGTTATTTTTGACTTCAATTCAATAGGGGGAGTTATAGTATACCGCTATAGTACACTATGAAAGGAAGCACTGTTTGATGGCCACCAATAATACTTGTCAAGATGATTGACGTGAAGATTTATGCTTCCTATATATCGCAGAAATATGTGATGCAGGATAAATGATTACGAAGAATCAAATCAATAAATACAGAGGTGGGTGTATTCATTATTTTCTCATAAACTATAAGTTTTATAACTCCCATTATTATCAAGAAACATTTCCGATCAAAGTGAAGGATTCAAAAAGTGTTACTTTTTAATAAAATAAGTATACTCTTGAGAAATGTACTTTCAAAATATAATATATGGAAGAATGTTTTGTGGAAATTCATTTCTACTGCTAGGAGTGTCAAAACATTACTTTTTCACAAATTTATTTGCAGCCATCCTTTTTTGGCAAATGATTGAAAATCAGGAGATGACTGAAGTTATGAGGATTTGCATGTAAAAAAGAACAGGAAAAATGACTTTCTTTACAAATGGATCAACCTTGACTGACCTATCGTCGTTGTCAATTCTGCAGCCTTCATATGACTGGCTGCCGCTCTTTTTTCAGACCGGCAATGGAACCCAAAAAATATCACAATCAATCTATCGCACAACTATTCCTTCCGTTTCTTAAACTTTTGTATGCATCCTTGTTAGTACGTGAGCAATATTTACTTATCTTTTAACATGGAACCTGAAAACGTTCCTCTGGAACGCATGATGTATTACCCTTGAAAAATGAATGCATTTCCCTGGAAATCCATGGAACTTCTCAAGTCCTGGGTGGCAGACACACCATAGTTTAACTCATCCAAACTGTGTATACTTATAAGAACATGAATTGAGGATTTTAAGTATGCAATCCAATTTATCTTAATTAAGTGCATTCTTTTGAAAACCATGATTCTGGGATGAAGCTATATTTGCTTAGAAGAGATCAAATGATGAGCCAATATGGATATGCCAGGTAACAAGTGGAGCTTTTTCTGTACCTGCAGAGGACCTTTAGGTGTTTGAAGGATAAAAAAATGCAAGAAGCCTTTCTTCAGTTTTTATTAATAATTTTATTTTGCTGCGAGGGGGGCCAACTGGCCATTCTGCCTGGCATTTGCCCAATGCTGAGAGGGAAACCCCTCTTAAAACCTCTCAGAGGCAGCTTATATTCTTTCCATAAAAATATACATCTCAGAAATATCACAAGTCACAAGTGTTATACATAATTCCCTTCAGGATCCATTACAACTTAGATATGTTGGTATCTTCTTCTAAGTAATCAACCCTTGGGTTGGTTTGCAGCAGTCATCCATCTCTGTCTGTCCTCCACCAGCCTCTTCAGCTCCAGGTAGCTGTTGCAGCCCATGTCCTTCATTACTTGGGTAATATAGCTCAACCTCGGCCTTCCTCTGCCGCTCTTCCCCTCCACAGTGCCCTCTAAGTGCACAGTGTTGGTATATGACAACAATAATACATTGACAATGGAAACATTCAAATACACACACATACACATTTTTCCTAGATTAGACCTACATATGTCTATACTTCAGCATAGACATGGTGCTTAAGTGTTCCTGTGGATGGAGTGGATGGATTTCCAATCATGCTGAAATATTTTCAAAGAATTAAATGCTGAAAAATAAAATTTTCATGTAAGGTTAAATTAAATTCATCTCAGACACCATGACATAATGAATAATTGAATGCTGGAAAGGAAAAACACATGGCAACATTTACCAGGTGTTAAATAGTTAAGTTTAAAATAAATATGAGATCCTATGCAAAAAATCACTATTTCTACAATTTAACACCATAAATTGCGATGGATTAAGAATACTAAAGTTACGCTACATAATATACAGCCGCTGTAGATGTCAACAAATGCATTAGGAAATATGTTCATGTGTACAGAGTGGAGAAATGTAGTTTGGCCAAACCACACTTGGAGCATGTTTCTTGTAGGATAGTAGGGAGTGGATGTATATTGCTAGCAATATGTGTGTAGTATGGTAACAAATAGGAAATAACAGGATTGACAATCAACAGGGAAGGTGAGGACGTCCTCGGGAAAGGGAATGCACAGAACAGGGGAGTATGAAAAGAGGTAGTTAATAAAACAACACAGCAATGAAAGAGACTAGTGATACCATTAACAAATAACTATAACATATAACATAACACAATACATTAAAAAAAAACTGCTCTCCTATGCTATCACATATAATAATCCATTTCATCAAATTAATCTAAACAATCTACAAGTGAAAAGAAATGCATTGTTTTCCTGTTTGAAAAGTTAGTGCTGGATTAAAAAAAACACAATGTATCACAAATTAAACCTCATAAGCCAGAAATAACACATGGAAAGAAATAAATTAATATAATATTAAGGAGCAAATTATACCATATACTTTCCAAACACTTCCATGTCAGCTGTTGACGTAACTATCATGGAAAAGCATCTCTCACGGCATTCTCCTTCCACCAGGTCCCTCCTCTTTCTTCCATGACATCAGCTTCTTGCTGACTAGCATCATCACCATTCAGTCCTCCACAATTCCAGGGATGTGCAGCCTAATAAACTCAAAAAGACGACATATGTTTCATTAGTAAATGTGCCATTGAATAATTGTCAGCCTGTGGAAAAAAGAAATATTAATGCATACATGATACATACTCTAGACTTCCAGCACATTTATTTAGGTGACTATGATGGTTAAATTTTCGATAACTCAATTAAAATGAGAAGAGATTAAGAGCATGACAGTTTCCTTGGCATATTTAAAGAGAATAAATACGAGAAAGACGTGCTATTTCCCCCCTTTAGTTCTCAATTACCTTTAATTAATCAAGTCATTACATGTCAAAGAACCGATCTCTCATCATATCAGACAGACTCTATTAAGCTCATTATAAAAATCTTACTAAAGGCATTTCGATAGGTACAAAAGAACGGTTGGAAAAACCAGAAGCTTGTGCATTTACAAAGAAAGAGTTTCGTAAAATTTAACTGACCACAGATTAATCTAAAAATAAGGAATTACACAAGCGTTAAGTGAATAGCGTCCGTCGGCCGTTTTAAGATTAAAAATGATAGGAATGATTACTCAGGAATTGATGAATTAAGCCGGTAACTAGAATTAGAAGTATGTGTCAATGAAAAATCCCTCCTGCTCCCTCTTTCAGTCGCATTAATAAAAGGTAAATCATGGACTGGAACGCGTCATTCCTTATCGCTTTACTTCTAAGCTTTATGGCAATGAGTACAACAAGATTATGTAAGACAATATAATAAAATGACATTATCAAGGCCTAAGACGCGTTGCAATTATAATGAACAGCGAATGTCAGCTTTGTGCTCTACTCAAAATTCTAGGGCTAAAAAAGCGCCCAGAGCCGAAGGAAAGATAAGGACGTGATTACAAATGAAGTTAATATGCATGGAAATTGGATTGGATTTCCTTTCCTACCTTCCACAGATTCACCCACCACCAAATATGTTAATTCCAAAATCGCTCACTACACATGGGCATCAGAAAACTAAGAACCAGCAAACGTGCTACCCTCAACCAATGTTAGTCATACCGAACACCAATCGATTAACTACTACTACTAATCTATTAACCATTCACTCGAGTGCACTCCACGCATACAGTCACACACACACACACACAAGGCACACCGAAGGTAAAACTGGAGATCCAATCATTCCCATGCCGCACTTAGAGAACACGCTTGATCAAACAATCCGATCAGACTTAGAGATTCGATTTTATGGGATAAAGGAAGCACTTAAGTCAACCCGTTTCTTTTACTCGAATGAGATTACTACCATGAAAAGCAGCCGAAAGAAAGATAGCACAAACTTTATTTAAAGAATTGATATCCGGTAGAAGGGAGTGAGAATTCTAAAGGAGCTTAGTATAACGATCGACTAATGACATCAATAGTTTACTCAATAATTTCACTCAATTTCTAAAATAAAGTCCGAAATTTATTACTATGATCGCAGAGAATTTTATCAACTCTTCTAATCGATAAGAAAAATAAATTATTGCAAGCGGACTGAACGTTATGAATCTAGCATAGGATTGGAAAATTACGTAGGAGCAGGAAGCGATTGCTGAAAAGCTATTATTGTGATGACATATCCGCCCTTTCTCTAGCCATGGAATTATTGTCACGTGAGAATTATTCTTTTAATATGCAACATTAGGAAAAGCATAAACGTGTCCCGGAAAACAAAATTCTAGCTGGAAGTACTAGATTTTATAGATTAACTCAAAAGGTTTTAATGGCATAAAGATCAAAAGATAACCGGAATCGAATGGACTTACTTGAAGCGTCCCCATTTGACTGGTGGTCCTCCGCTTGCCGTATTTGAAGAAGGCGGACGGATTACCAATATAATTGGACGGAGTGCCAATTATTTTCGAGGATAACCGTTGCTTTTACATGGGTACATTCTGAAAGCCTTTTCATCACGATGATATCCTCCAAGTTGCATGTAACGAACTGGTTGCATCTGTGTCAATGCCAAATATTTCCACATGGAGACATAAATTAAAATTTACCAAATATCATTCATAGAATATATTCAGAATGAATGAAGATAACCACTGAGCTAAAATATCTAACATGCGTCGTCGAGTACCACTTACCGTTGAATCTCCAAGTTACGTACGTGTGCTCTACTGCACTTCTCAGATGTTTACTGTTCGCATGCTCTTTCAACACTAAGTGAGTTTAAAAGAAAAAGAGTGCTGTTGCGGCAGATGCGCCATCTGTCGCGCCAATTTCAACTTTCAGCCTATCAGATAACAGAATTTATCACAAATATAGACATATACCCTTATGAAGGAAGTGTATTTTCTTAATTTATACTAAAAAATTCGGTACTGAACTTCGAGACGAAATTAAACGGCACGCAAATCAACTAACACCTCTTGGGATGGCCGTATGAAGACGTAGTTGTGAACGATGCCGCAAGACGGACGAACTCACTTGCTCATGCCTATAAACAGGGAGTTCAGTACGTAGAGGGCCTTGCTGGAGGTGGACTTTGACGCGGATTCGGAGACCTCACCGGGGTATTTCAGCTCGATAGCTGCGCGGGCGATATGAATCCGGTCTTATATTACGGGCGATTTCAACTCCAATTCTTATGAGAATTGGAGTTGAGAATGATTATATCAACACTGCAGCGAAGATCTTTTGCTTTAAATGATGCTCAAAGCTGAAAAGGAATGGCAGTGTGTATATTTCAGCCGTGAACATTTTTAAAACTGCCATCACTCCTTACGGAGAACTACCCTTTGAATTGAAGTTTTCATAAGGCCATTTGATCTCTCATGCAGCGTGTGGCAAAAGTGTATCCATTGTGATGACACCTCAGCAAACCAATTCAATCATTATGTGAATATTCAACGCTTCCTCCAAATAAATTTATCAGTATAAATTTACTTCTGTGGAAACAACAGTTTCCTGGTCTTTCCTTTCAGTCAACTCTTATGACGATCTGCCATGAATAAACTATTTGGCATTTTGAATAATTGAAAAGAGGGAAAAGTGAGAATGAATGCAGTACTTTGAATGAAATAAAAATTGGATGGTGTGTTGTTATTAGGCCATGACATTTTTTCCTGAAAGTTCATGCGATGCAGAATTTCATGTTTTTATTTAAAATTCATCTTTTCAAGTCACTTACTCCATTGTCCTTTATCCTTAGGTAGTCAACTCATATGCATGTTTGATTAAGCTGTTCACTGCTCTTCCCTCCATCTCTCCCTTACTATCTTCATTGACTAAATGTGCAGTAGAGTTATCCTTAGGATTAGGCATCTTAGATATGAGCAAAGGCTAAGCTGGTTTGCAAGTGAAGAAGGGGATATCAGCTGTTTCTAGTCAATGAAATTTTCTAAGTACGTCGCGAGCATACCTTTGGATCTACCGAACATTTTTGGTTAAAAACCTTTCTTTACGCATCAAGATTGTTTATTAATATGTAAGGGAAAAGGCCGTTGTTCTCTCCAAACCAATACTGTTCGGTTTTCAGAAGTACCCTAACATCATTCAGTTGATACGCCACTTAATAAAAGACTAGAAATGATATTGAATGTAAAGGGCTACAAGATGTTTCACGAACAAAAACTGGCAATGTAAACCATAATGAGCACAAATGAGGATTTAATGGTTTTTCCTTCCTGTTGTTTGTAGAGGAGAAACAGAACAGCTGGTTCAAGTTACATGACTTGGATACTTCTTCTATGAAGAGTTTTTTAAAATTATAGAGAGCTACCCTTTGTATTGATGATTATTTGATCTGTGCACCATGTTTCAATAGTGCATCCATGATGATGATACCTGAGCAAAGTACTTGAATCATTGTTAATTGTATCAGAAGATTAAATGCCTCCTCCAAATAAATATTTCAGTAGAAATAAACTTCTGTGGAACCAAAGTTTTCTGGTCTTTCTTTTGCATCAACGCCTATGGTGAATTGCCAAATTGCCATCAATAAATTATGTGCCATTTTGGGAATTGAGTAGTGGTAAGAGAGAGATAAGTGAGAATGAAAGCGGTACTTGAAAATTAATGCAAGAAATGGTATGAAAAGCAATGGGCTCAAGTATATGTGATCAACAAATGAATGCAATATGAACTAACATGTGCACCAAATATCTAATTGTTGTTCTTTGAAGAGGAGAAGCTTAGCAGCTGGAAAAACTGTAAATTATGACTTGGTGTCTCAAAATAACACCAAAATAATCAATATGTGAACGTAATTCCCTTAGTTACCTCCTTTTTGGAAGTCATTTTTAATTCTTCAACAATGGAATGAATTTCTTGCTTACTCTGTTTGTTTATCATTGAACTGAAATCTCTTTTAGAAGAGAACTTAACATTTTGATTCTTATCTCCAAAGATATAAATATAGCAACTGAAGAGCATGTTATTTTTCCATATAAATATCAGAAGTGAGATTCAACATGGCAGTCCTATTAATACAGAGGAAAATCTCACTCAATTCAATGGAAGAGTATTGAAATTTAAATTGAAAGCACATTATGAAGCTCTTGTAATTTGAGTCCAAATAATTAAGCGACCATTAGGAATATTCACAGAATTTATTTCCTATGAAACCTTTCTAAATGTTGTGGGAAGCTACTTTTAATTTAATTCTGTGATATAAACAGAGCCTGCAAACAAGGAAACTGATAATTTAAATGCCTTTCTCATTGGACCACTTTGAAATGCTGGCGACCACTTGATACCTTTAATGGGGTCTGTGATTCCATCATAGGGTATGAAGAGAGTATGCAGATGTACACTCTCAGAATTATCTCACAGAAAAGTTATTTTTGACTTCAATTCAATAGGGGGAGTTATAGTATACCGCTATAGTACACTATGAAAGGAAGCACTGTTTGATGGCCACCAATAATACTTGTCAAGATGATTGACGTGAAGATTTATGCTTCCTATATATCGCAGAAATATGTGATGCAGGATAAATGATTACGAAGAATCAAATCAATAAATACAGAGGTGGGTGTATTCATTATTTTCTCATAAACTATAAGTTTTATAACTCCCATTATTATCAAGAAACATTTCCGATCAAAGTGAAGGATTCAAAAAGTGTTACTTTTTAATAAAATAATTATACTCTTGAGAAATGTACTTTCAAAATATAATATATGGAAGAATGTTTTGTGGAAATTCATTTCTACTGCTAGGAGTGTCAAAACATTACTTTTTCACAAATTTATTTGCAGCCATCCTTTTTTGGCAAATGATTGAAAATCAGGAGATGACTGAAGTTATGAGGATTTGCATGTAAAAAAGAACAGGAAAAATGACTTTCTTTACAAATGGATCAACCTTGACTGACCTATCGTCGTTGTCAATTCTGCAGCCTTCATATGACTGGCCGCCGCTCTTTTTTCAGACCGGCAATGGAACCCAAAAAATATCACAATCAATCTATCGCACAACTATTCCTTCCGTTTCTTAAACTTTTGTATGCATCCTTGTTAGTACGTGAGCAATATTTACTTATCTTTTAACATGGAACCTGAAAACGTTCCTCTGGAACGCATGATGTATTACCCTTGAAAAATGAATGCATTTCCCTGGAAATCCATGGAACTTCTCAAGTCCTGGGTGGCAGACACACCATAGTTTAACTCATCCAAACTGTGTATACTTATAAGAACATGAATTGAGGATTTTAAGTATGCAATCCAATTTATCTTAATTAAGTGCATTCTTTTGAAAACCATGATTCTGGGATGAAGCTATATTTGCTTATAAGAGATCAAATGATGAGCCAATATGGATATGCCAGGTAACAAGTGGAGCTTTTTCTGTACCTGCAGAGGACCTTTAGGTGTTTGAAGGATAAAAAAATGCAAGAAGCCTTTCTTCAGTTTTTATTAATAATTTTATTTTGCTGCGAGGGGGGCCAACTGGCCATTCTGCCTGGCATTTGCCCAATGCTGAGAGGGAAACCCCTCTTAAAACCTCTCAGAGGCAGCTTATATTCTTTCCATAAAAATATACATCTCAGAAATATCACAAGTCACAAGTGTTATACATAATTCCCTTCAGGATCCATTACAACTTAGATATGTTGGTATCTTCTTCTAAGTAATCAACCCTTGGGTTGGTTTGCAGCAGTCATCCATCTCTGTCTGTCCTCCACCAGCCTCTTCAGCTCCAGGTAGCTGTTGCAGCCCATGTCCTTCATTACTTGGGTAATATAGCTCAACCTCGGCCTTCCTCTGCCGCTCTTCCCCTCCACAGTGCCCTCTAAGTGCACAGTGTTGGTATATGACAACAATAATACATTGACAATGGAAACATTCAACCACACACACATACACATTTTACCTAGATTAGACCTACATATGTCTATACTTCAGCATAGACATGGTGCTTAAGTGTTCCTGTGGATGGAGTGGATGGATTTCCAAACATGCTGAAATATTTTCAAAGAATTAAATGCTGAAAAATAAAATTTTTATGTAAGGTTAAATTAAATTCATCTCAGACACCATGACATAATGAATAATTGAATGCTGGAAAGGAAAAACACATGGCAACATTTACCAGGTGTTAAATAGTTAAGTTTAAAATAAATATGAGATCCTATGCAAAAAATCACTATTTCTACAATTTAACACCATAAATTGCGATGGATTAAGAATACTAAAGTTACGCTACATAATATACAGCCGCTGTAGATGTCAACAAATGCATTAGGAAATATGTTCATGTGTACAGAGTGGAGAAATGTAGTTTGGCCAAACCACACTTGGAGCATGTTTCTTGTAGGATAGTAGGGAGTGGATGTATATTGCTAGCAATATGTGTGTAGTATGGTAACAAATAGGAAATAACAGGATTGACAATCAACAGGGAAGGTGAGGACGTCCTCGGGAAAGGGAATGCACAGAACAGGGAGTATGAAAAGAGGTAGTTAATAAAACAACACAGCAATGAAAGAGACAAGTGATACCATTAACAAATAACTATAACATATAACATAACACAAAACATTAAAAAAAAACTGCTCTCCTATGCTATCACATATAATAATCCATTTCATCAAATTAATCTAAACAATCTACAAGTTAAAAGAAAAGCATTGTTCTCCTGATTGAAAAGTTAGTGCTGGATTAAAAAAAACACAATGTATCACAAATTAAACCTCATAAGCCAGAAATAACACATGGAAAGAAATAAATTAATATAATATTAAGGAGCAAATTATACCATATACTTTCCAAACACTTCCATGTCAGCTGTTGACGTAACTATCATGGAAAAGCATCTCTCACGGCATTCTCCTTCCACCAGGTCCCTCCTCTTTCTTCCATGACATCAGCTTCTTGCTGACTAGCATCATCACCATTCAGTCCTCCACAATGCCAGGGATGTGCAGCCTAATAAACTCAAAAAGACGACATATGTTTCATTAGTAAATGTGCCATTGAATAATTGTCAGCCTGTGGAAAAAAGAAATATTAATGCATACATGATACATACTCTAGACTTCCAGCACATTTATTTAGGTGACTATGATGGTTAAAATTTCGATAACTCAATTAAAATGAGAAGAGATTAAGAGCATGACAGTTTCCTTGGCATATTTAAAGAGAATAAATACGAGAAAGACGTGCTATTTCCCCCCTTTAGTTCTCAATTACCTTTAATTAATCAAGTCATTACATGTCAAAGAACCGATCTCTCATCATATCAGACAGACTCTATTAAGCTCATTATAAAAATCTTACTAAAGGCATTTCGATAGGTACAAAAGAACGGTTGGAAAAACTAGAAGCTTGTGCATTTACAAAGAAAGAGTTTCGTAATATTTAACTGACCACAGATTAATCTAAAAATAAGGAATTACACAAGCGTTAAGTGAATAGCGTCCGTCGGCCGTTTTAAGATTAAAAATGATAGGAATGATTACTCAGGAATTGATGAATTAAGCCGGTAACTAGAGTTAGAAGTATGTGTCAATGAAAAATCCCTCCTGCTCCCTCTTTCAGTCGCATTAATAAAAGGTAAATCATGGACTGGAACGCGTCATTCCTTATCGCTTTACTTCTAAGCTTTATGGCAATGAGTACAACAAGATTATGTAAGACAATATAATAAAATGACATTATCAAGGCCTAAGACGCGTTGCAATTATAATGAACAGCGAATGTCAGCTTTGTGCTCTACTCAAAATTCTAGGGCTAAAAAAGCGCCCAGAGCCGAAGGAAAGATAAGGACGTGATTACAAATGAAGTTAATATGCATGGAAATTGGATTGGATTTCCTTTCCTACCTTCCACAGATTCACCCACCACCAAATATGTTAATTCCAAAATCGCTCACTACACATGGGCATCAGAAAACTAAGAATCAGCAAACGTGCTACCCTCAACCAATGTTAGTCATACCGAACACCAATCGATTAACTACTACTACTAATCTATTAACCATTCACTCGAGTGCACTCCACGCATACAGTCACACACACACACACACAAGGCACACCGAAGGTAAAACTGGAGATCCAATCATTCCCATGCCGCACTTAGAGAACACGCTTGATCAAACAATCCGATCAGACTTAGAGATTCGATTTTATGGGATAAAGGAAGCACTTAAGTCAACCCGTTTCTTTTACTCGAATGAGATTACTACCATGAAAAGCAGCCGAAAGAAAGATAGCACAAACTTTATTTAAAGAATTGATATCCGGTAGAAGGGAGTGAGAATTCTAAAGGAGCTTAGTATAACGATCGACTAATGACATCAATAGTTTACTCAATAATTTCACTCAATTTCTAAAATAAAGTCCGAAATTTATTACTATGATCGCAGAGAATTTTATCAACTCTTCTAATCGAAAAGAAAAATAAATTATTGCAAGCGGACTGAACGTTATGAATCTAGCATAGGATTGGAAAATTACGTAGGAGCAGGAAGCGATTGCTGAAAAGCTATTATTGTGATGACATATCCGCCCTTTCTCTAGCCATGGAATTATTGTCACGTGAGAATTATTCTTTTAATATGCAACATTAGGAAAAGCATAAACGTGTCCCGGAAAACAAAATTCTAGCTGGAAGTACTAGATTTTATAGATTAACTCAAAAGGTTTTAATGGCATAAAGATCAAAAGATAACCGGAATCGAATGGACTTACTTGAAGCGTCCCCATTTGACTGGTGGTCCTCCGCTTGCCGTATTTGAAGAAGGCGGACGGATTACCAATATAATTGGACGGAGTGCCAATTATTTTCGAGGATAACCGTTGCTTTTACATGGGTACATTCTGAAAGCCTTTTCATCACGATGATATCCTCCAAGTTGCATGTAACGAACTGGTTGCATCTGTGTCAATGCCAAATATTTCCACATGGAGACATAAATTAAAATTTACCAAATATCATTCATAGAATATATTCAGAATGAATGAAGATAACCACTGAGCTAAAATATCTAACATGCGTCGTCGAGTACCACTTACCGTTGAATCTCCAAGTTACGTACGTGTGCTCTACTGCACTTCTCAGATGTTTACTGTTCGCATGCTCTTTCAACACTAAGTGAGTTTAAAAGAAAAAGAGTGCTGTTGCGGCAGATGCGCCATCTGTCGCGCCAATTTCAACTTTCAGCCTATCAGATAACAGAATTTATCACAATTATAGACATATACCCTTATGAAGGAAGTGTATTTTCTTAATTTATACTAAAAAATTCGGTACTGAACTTCGAGACGAAATTAAACGGCACGCAAATCAACTAACACCTCTTGGGATGGCCGTATGAAGACGTAGTTGTGAACGATGCCGCAAGACGGACGAACTCACTTGCTCATGCCTATAAACAGGGAGTTCAGTACGTAGAGGGCCTTGCTGGAGGTGGACTTTGACGCGGATTCGGAGACCTCACCGGGGTATTTCAGCTCGATAGCTGCGCGGGCGATATGAATCCGGTCTTATATTACGGGCGATTTCAACTCCAATTCTTATGAGAATTGGAGTTGAGAATGATTTTATCAACACTGCAGCGAAGATCTTTTGCTTTAAATGATGCTCAAAGCTGAAAAGGAATGGCAGTGTGTATATTTCAGCCGTGAACATTTTTAAAACTGCCATCACTCCTTACGGAGAACTACCCTTTGAATTGAAGTTTTCATAAGGCCATTTGATCTCTCATGCAGCGTGTGGCAAAAGTGTATCCATTGTGATGACACCTCAGCAAACCAATTCAATCATTATGTGAATATTCAATGCTTCCTCCAAATAAATTTATCAGCATAAATTTACTTCTGTGGAAACTACAGTTTCCTGGTCTTTCCTTTCAGTCAACTCTTATGACGATCTGCCATGAATAAACTATTTGGCATTTTGAATAATTGAAAAGAGGGAAAAGTGAGAATGAATGCAGTACTTTGAATGAAATAAAAATTGGATGGTGTGTTGTTATTAGGCCATGACATTTTTTTCTGAAAGTTCATGCGATGCAGAATTTCATGTCTTTATTTAAAATTCATCTTTTCAAGTCACTTACTCCATTGTCCTTTATCCTTAGGTAGTCAACTCATATGCATGTTTGTTTAAGCTGTTCACTGCTCTTCCCTCCATCTCTCCCTTACTATCTTCATTGACTAAATGTGCAGTAGAGTTATCCTTAGGATTAGGCATCTTAGATATGAGCAAAGGCTATGCTGGTTTGCAAGTGAAGAAGGGGATATCAGCTGTTTCTAGTCAATGAAATTTTCTAAGTACGTCGCGAGCATACCTTTGGATCTACCGAACATTTTTGGTTAAAAACCTTTCTTTACGCATCAAGATTGTTTATTAATATGTAAGGGAAAAGGCCGTTGTTCTCTCCAAACCAATACTGTTCTGTTTTCAGAAGTACCCTAACATCATTCAGTTGATACGCCACTTAATAAAAGACTAGAAATGATATTGAATGTAAAGGGCTACAAGATGTTTCACGAACAAAAACTGGCAATGTAAACCATAATGAGCACAAATGAGGATTTAATGGTTTTTCCTTCCTCTTGTTTGTAGAGGAGAAACAGAACAGCTGGTTCAAGTTACATGACTTGGATACTTCTACTATGAAGAGTTTTTTAAAATTATAGAGAGCTACCCTTTGTATTGATGATTATTTGATCTGTGCACCATGTTTCAATAGTGCATCCATGATGATGATACCTGAGCAAAGTACTTGAATCATTGTTAATTGTATCAGAAGATTAAATGCCTCCTCCAAATAAATATTTCAGTAGAAATAAACATCTGTGGAACCAAAGTTTTCTGGTCTTTCTTTTGCATCAACGCCTATGATGAATTGCTAACTTGCCATCAATAAATTATGTGCCATTTTGGGAATTGAGTAGTGGTAAGAGAGATAAGGGAGAATGAAAGCGGTACTTGAAAATTAATGCAAGAAATGGTATGAAAAGCAATGGGCTCAAGTATATGTGATCAACAAATGAATGCAATATGAACTAACATGTGCACCAAATATCTAATTGTTGTTCTTTGAAGAGGAGAAGCTTAGCAGCTGGAAAAACTGTAAATTATGACTTGGTGTCTCCAAATAACACCAAAAAAATCAATATGTGAACGTAATTCCCTTAGTTACCTCCTTTTTGGAAGTCATTTTTAATTCTTCAACAATGGAATGAATTTCTTGCTTACTCTGTTTGTTTATCATTGAACTGAAATCTCTTTTAGAAGAGAACTTAACATTTTGATTCTTATCTCCAAAGATATAAATATAGCAACTGAAGTGCATGTTATTTTTCCATATAAATATCAGAAGTGAGATTCAACATGGCAGTCCTATTAATACAGAGGAAAATCTCACTCAATTCAATGGAAGAGTATTGAAATTTAAATTGAAAGCACATTATGAAGCTCTTGTAATTTGAGGCCAAATAATTAAGCGACCATTAGGAATATTCACAGAATTTATTTCCTATGAAACCTTTCTAAATGTTGTGGGAAGCTACTTTTAATTTAATTCTGTGATATAAACAGAGCCTGCAAACAAGGAAACTGATCATTTAAATGCCTTTCTCATTGGACCACTTTGAAATGCTGGCGACCACTTGATACCTTTAATGGGGTCTGTGATTCCATCATTGGGTATGAAGAGAGTATGCAGATGTACACTCTCAGAATTATCTCACAGAAAAGTTATTTTTGACTTCAATTCAATAGGGGGAGTTATAGTATACCGCTATAGTACACTATGAAAGGAAGCACTGTTTGATGGCCACCAATAATACTTGTCAAGATGATTGACGTGAAGATTTATGCTTCCTATATATCGCAAAAATATGTGATGCAGGATAAATGATTACGAAGAATCAAATCAATAAATACAGAGGTGGGTGTATTCATTATTTTCTCATAAACTATAAGTTTTATAACTCCCATTATTATCAAGAAACATTTCCGATCAAAGTGAAGGATTCAAAAAGTGTTACTTTTTAATAAAATAAGTATACTCTTGAGAAATGTACTTTCAAAATATAATATATGGAAGAATGTTTTGTGGAAATTCATTTCTACTGCTAGGAGTGTCAAAACATTACTTTTTCACAAATTTATTTGCAGCCATCCTTTTTTGGCAAATGATTGAAAATCAGGAGATGACTGAAGTTATGAGGATTTGCATGTAAAAAAGAACAGGAAAAATGACTTTCTTTACAAATGGATCAACCTTGACTGACCTATCGTCGTTGTCAATTCTGCAGCCTTCATATGACTGGCCGCCGCTCTTTTTTCAGACCGGCAATGGAACCCAAAAAATATCACAATCAATCTATCGCACAACTATTCCTTCCGTTTCTTAAACTTTTGTATGCATCCTTGTTAGTACGTGAGCAATATTTACTTATCTTTTAACATGGAACCTGAAAACGTTCCTCTGGAACGCATGATGTATTACCCTTGAAAAATGAATGCATTTCCCTGGAAATCCATGGAACTTCTCAAGTCCTGGGTGGCAGACACACCATAGTTTAACTCATCCAAACTGTGTATACTTATAAGAACATGAATTGAGGATTTTAAGTATGCAATCCAATTTATCTTAATTAAGTGCATTCTTTTGAAAACCATGATTCTGGGATGAAGCTATATTTGCTTATAAGAGATCAAATGATGAGCCAATATGGATATGCCAGGTAACAAGTGGAGCTTTTTCTGTACCTGCAGAGGACCTTTAGGTGTTTGAAGGATAAAAAAATGCAAGAAGCCTTTCTTCAGTTTTTATTAATAATTTTATTTTGCTGCGAGGGGGGCCAACTGGCCATTCTGCCTGGCATTTGCCCAATGCTGAGAGGGAAACCCCTCTTAAAACCTCTCAGAGGCAGCTTATATTCTTTCCATAAAAATATACATCTCAGAAATATCACAAGTCACAAGTGTTATACATAATTCCCTTCAGGATCCATTACAACTTAGATATGTTGGTATCTTCTTCTAAGTAATCAACCCTTGGGTTGGTTTGCAGCAGTCATCCATCTCTGTCTGTCCTCCACCAGCCTCTTCAGCTCCAGGTAGCTGTTGCAGCCCATGTCCTTCATTACTTGGGTAATATAGCTCAACCTCGGCCTTCCTCTGCCGCTCTTCCCCTCCACAGTGCCCTCTAAGTGCACAGTGTTGGTATATGACAACAATAATACATTGACAATGGAAACATTCAACCACACACACATACACATTTTACCTAGATTAGACCTACATATGTCTATACTTCAGCATAGACATGGTGCTTAAGTGTTCCTGTGGATGGAGTGGATGGATTTCCAAACATGCTGAAATATTTTCAAAGAATTAAATGCTGAAAAATAAAATTTTCATGTAAGGTTAAATTAAATTCATCTCAGACACCATGACATAATGAATAATTGAATGCTGGAAAGGAAAAACACATGGCAACATTTACCAGGTGTTAAATAGTTAAGTTTAAAATAAATATGAGATCCTATGCAAAAAATCACTATTTCTACAATTTAACACCATAAATTGCGATGGATTAAGAATACTAAAGTTACGCTACATAATATACAGCCGCTGTAGATGTCAACAAATGCATTAGGAAATATGTTCATGTGTACAGAGTGGAGAAATGTAGTTTGGCCAAACCACACTTGGAGCATGTTTCTTGTAGGATAGTAGGGAGTGGATGTATATTGCTAGCAATATGTGTGTAGTATGGTAACAAATAGGAAATAACAGGATTGACAATCAACAGGGAAGGTGAGGACGTCCTCGGGAAAGGGAATGCACAGAACAGGGAGTATGAAAAGAGGTAGTTAATAAAACAACACAGCAATGTAGGAGACAAGTGATACCATTAACAAATAACTATAACATATAACATAACACAAAACATTAAAAAAAAACTGCTCTCCTATGCTATCACATATAATAATCCATTTCATCAAATAAATCTAAACAATCTACAAGTGAAAAGAAATGCATTGTTTTCCTGTTTGAAAAGTTAGTGCTGGATTAAAAAAACACAATGTATCACAAATTAAACCTCATAAGCCAGAAATAACACATGGAAAGAAATAAATTAATATAATATTAAGGAGCAAATTATACCATATACTTTCCAAACACTTCCATGTCAGCTGTTGACGTAACTATCATGGAAAAGCATCTCTCACGGCATTCTCCTTCCACCAGGTCCCTCCTCTTTCTTCCATGACATCAGCTTCTTGCTGACTAGCATCATCACCATTCAGTCCTCCACAATTCCAGGGATGTGCAGCCTAATAAACTCAAAAAGACGACATATGTTTCATTAGTAAATGTGCCATTGAATAATTGTCAGCCTGTGGAAAAAAGAAATATTAATGCATACATGATACATACTCTAGACTTCCAGCACATTTATTTAGGTGACTATGATGGTTAAATTTTCGATAACTCAATTAAAATGAGAAGAGATTAAGAGCATGACAGTTTCCTTGGCATATTTAAAGAGAATAAATACGAGAAAGACGTGCTATTTCCCCCCTTTAGTTCTCAATTACCTTTAATTAATCAAGTCATTACATGTCAAAGAACCGATCTCTCATCATATCAGACAGACTCTATTAAGCTCATTATAAAAATCTTACTAAAGGCATTTCGATAGGTACAAAAGAACGGTTGGAAAAACCAGAAGCTTGTGCATTTACAAAGAAAGAGTTTCGTAAAATTTAACTGACCACAGATTAATCTAAAAATAAGGAATTACACAAGCGTTAAGTGAATAGCGTCCGTCGGCCGTTTTAAGATTAAAAATGATAGGAATGATTACTCAGGAATTGATGAATTAAGCCGGTAACTAGAATTAGAAGTATGTGTCAATGAAAAATCCCTCCTGCTCCCTCTTTCAGTCGCATTAATAAAAGGTAAATCATGGACTGGAACGCGTCATTCCTTATCGCTTTACTTCTAAGCTTTATGGCAATGAGTACAACAAGATTATGTAAGACAATATAATAAAATGACATTATCAAGGCCTAAGACGCGTTGCAATTATAATGAACAGCGAATGTCAGCTTTGTGCTCTACTCCAAATTCTAGGGCTAAAAAAGCGCCCAGAGCCGAAGGAAAGATAAGGACGTGATTACAAATGAAGTTAATATGCATGGAAATTGGATTGGATTTCCTTTCCTACCTTCCACAGATTCACCCACCACCAAATATGTTAATTCCAAAATCGCTCACTACACATGGGCATCAGAAAACTAAGAACCAGCAAACGTGCTACCCTCAACCAATGTTAGTCATACCGAACACCAATCGATTAACTACTACTACTAATCTATTAACCATTCACTCGAGTGCACTCCACGCATACAGTCACACACACACACACACAAGGCACACCGAAGGTAAAACTGGAGATCCAATCATTCCCATGCCGCACTTAGAGAACACGCTTGATCAAACAATCCGATCAGACTTAGAGATTCGATTTTATGGGATAAAGGAAGCACTTAAGTCAACCCGTTTCTTTTACTCGAATGAGATTACTACCATGAAAAGCAGCCGAAAGAAAGATAGCACAAACTTTATTTAAAGAATTGATATCCGGTAGAAGGGAGTGAGAATTCTAAAGGAGCTTAGTATAACGATCGACTAATGACATCAATAGTTTACTCAATAATTTCACTCAATTTCTAAAATAAAGACCGAAATTTATTACTATGATCGCAGAGAATTTTATCAACTCTTCTAATCGAAAAGAAAAATAAATTATTGCAAGCGGACTGAACGTTATGAATCTAGCATAGGATTGGAAAATTACGTAGGAGCAGGAAGCGATTGCTGAAAAGCTATAATTGTGATGACATATCCGCCCTTTCTCTAGCCATGGAATTATTGTCACGTGAGAATTATTCTTTTAATATGCAACATTAGGAAAAGCATAAACGTGTCCCGGAAAACAAAATTCTAGCTGGAAGTACTAGATTTTATAGATTAACTCAAAAGGTTTTAATGGCATAAAGATCAAAAGATAACCGGAATCGAATGGACTTACTTGAAGCGTCCCCATTTGACTGGTGGTCCTCCGCTTGCCGTATTTGAAGAAGGCGGACGGATTACCAATATAATTGGACGGAGTGCCAATTATTTTCGAGGATAACCGTTGCTTTTACATGGGTACATTCTGAAAGCCTTTTCATCACGATGATATCCTCCAAGTTGCATGTAACGAACTGGTTGCATCTGTGTCAATGCCAAATATTTCCACATGGAGACATAAATTAAAATTTACCAAATATCATTCATAGAATATATTCAGAATGAATGAAGATAACCACTGAGCTAAAATATCTAACATGCGTCGTCGAGTACCACTTACCGTTGAATCTCCAAGTTACGTACGTGTGCTCTACTGCACTTCTCAGATGTTTACTGTTCGCATGCTCTTTCAACACTAAGTGAGTTTAAAAGAAAAAGAGTGCTGTTGCGGCAGATGCGCCATCTGTCGCGCCAATTTCAACTTTCAGCCTATCAGATAACAGAATTTATCACAATTATAGACATATACCCTTATGAAGGAAGTGTATTTTCTTAATTTATACTAAAAAATTCGGTACTGAACTTCGAGACGAAATTAAACGGCACGCAAATCAACTAACACCTCTTGGGATGGCCGTATGAAGACGTAGTTGTGAACGATGCCGCAAGACGGACGAACTCACTTGCTCATGCCTATAAACAGGGAGTTCAGTACGTAGAGGGCCTTGCTGGAGGTGGACTTTGACGCGGATTCGGAGACCTCACCGGGGTATTTCAGCTCGATAGCTGCGCGGGCGATATGAATCCGGTCTTATATTACGGGCGATTTCAACTCCAATTCTTATGAGAATTGGAGTTGAGAATGATTTTATCAACACTGCAGCGAAGATCTTTTGCTTTAAATGATGCTCAAAGCTGAAAAGGAATGGCAGTGTGTATATTTCAGCCGTGAACATTTTTAAAACTGCCATCACTCCTTACGGAGAACTACCCTTTGAATTGAAGTTTTCATAAGGCCATTTGATCTCTCATGCAGCGTGTGGCAAAAGTGTATCCATTGTGATGACACCTCAGCAAACCAATTCAATCATTATGTGAATATTCAACGCTTCCTCCAAATAAATTTATCAGTATAAATTTACTTCTGTGGAAACAACAGTTTCCTGGTCTTTCCTTTCAGTCAACTCTTATGACGATCTGCCATGAATAAACTATGTGGCATTTTGAATAATTGAAAAGAGGGAAAAGTGAGAATGAATGCAGTACTTTGAATGAAATAAAAATTGGATGGTGTGTTGTTATTAGGCCATGACATTTTTTCCTGAAAGTTCATGCGATGCAGAATTTCATGTTTTTATTTAAAATTCATCTTTTCAAGTCACTTACTCCATTGTCCTTTATCCTTAGGTAGTCAACTCATATGCATGTTTGATTAAGCTGTTCACTGCTCTTCCCTCCATCTCTCCCTTACTATCTTCATTGACTAAATGTGCAGTAGAGTTATCCTTAGGATTAGGCATCTTAGATATGAGCAAAGGCTATGCTGGTTTGCAAGTGAAGAAGGGGATATCAGCTGTTTCTAGTCAATGAAATTTTCTAAGTACGTCGCGAGCATACCTTTGGATCTACCGAACATTTTTGGTTAAAAACCTTTCTTTACGCATCAAGATTGTTTATTAATATGTAAGGGAAAAGGCCGTTGTTCTCTCCAAACCAATACTGTTCTGTTTTCAGAAGTACCCTAACATCATTCAGTTGATACGCCACTTAATAAAAGACTAGAAATGATATTGAATGTAAAGGGCTACAAGATGTTTCACGAACAAAAACTGGCAATGTAAACCATAATGAGCACAAATGAGGATTTAATGGTTTTTCCTTCCTGTTGTTTGTAGAGGAGAAACAGAACAGCTGGTTCAAGTTACATGACTTGGATACTTCTTCTATGAAGAGTTTTTTAAAATTATAGAGAGCTACCCTTTGTATTGATGATTATTTGATCTGTGCACCATGTTTCAATAGTGCATCCATGATGATGATACCTGAGCAAAGTACTTGAATCATTGTTAATTGTATCAGAAGATTAAATACCTCCTCCAAATAAATATTTCAGTAGAAATAAACTTCTGTGGAACCAAAGTTTTCTGGTCTTTCTTTTGCATCAACGCCTATGGTGAATTGCCAAATTGCCATCAATAAATTATGTGCCATTTTGGGAATTGAGTAGTGGTAAGAGAGAGATAAGTGAGAATGAAAGCGGTACTTGAAAATTAATGCAAGAAATGGTATGAAAAGCAATGGGCTCAAGTATATGTGATCAACAAATGAATGCAATATGAACTAACATGTGCTCCAAATATCTAATTGTTGTTCTTTGAAGAGGAGAAGCTTAGCAGCTGGAAAAACTGTAAATTATGACTTGGTGTCTCAAAATAACACCAAAATAATCAATATGTGAACGTAATTCCCTTAGTTACCTCCTTTTTGGAAGTCATTTTTAATTCTTCAACAATGGAATGAATTTCTTGCTTACTGTGTTTGTTTATCATTGAATTGAAATCTCTTTTAGAAGAGAACTTAACATTTTGATTCTTATCTCCAAAGATATAAATATAGCAACTGAAGTGCATGTTATTTTTCCATATAAATATCAGATGCGAGATTCAACATGGCAGTCCTATTAATACAGAGGAAAATCTCACTCAATTCAATGGAAGAGTATTGAAATTTAAATTGAAAGCACATTATGAAGCTCTTGTAATTTGAGGCCAAATAATTAAGCGACCATTAGGAATATTCACAGAATTTATTTCCTATGAAACCTTTCTAAATGTTGTGGGAAGCTACTTTTAATTTAATTCTGTGATATAAACAGAGCCTGCAAACAAGGAAACTGATAATTTAAATGCCTTTCTCATTGGACCACTTTGAAATGCTGGCGACCACTTGATACCTTTAATGGGGTCTGTGATTCCATCATAGGGTATGAAGAGAGTATGCAGATGTACACTCTCAGAATTATCTCACAGAAAAGTTATTTTTGACTTCAATTCAATAGGGGGAGTTATAGTATACCGCTATAGTACACTATGAAAGGAAGCACTGTTTGATGGCCACCAATAATACTTGTCAAGATGATTGACGTGAAGATTTATGCTTCCTATATATCGCAGAAATATGTGATGCAGGATAAATGATTACGAAGAATCAAATCAATAAATACAGAGGTGGGTGTATTCATTATTTTCTCATAAACTATAAGTTTTATAACTCCCATTATTATCAAGAAACATTTCCGATCAAAGTGAAGGATTCAAAAAGTGTTACTTTTTAATAAAATAAGTATACTCTTGAGAAATGTACTTTCAAAATATAATATATGGAAGAATGTTTTGTGGAAATTCATTTCTACTGCTAGGAGTGTCAAAACATTACTTTTTCACAAATTTATTTGCAGCCATCCTTTTTTGGCAAATGATTGAAAATCAGGAGATGACTGAAGTTATGAGGATTTGCATGTAAAAAAGAACAGGAAAAATGACTTTCTTTACAAAAGGATCAACCTTGACTGACCTATCGTCGTTGTCAATTCTGCAGCCTTCATATGACTGGCCGCCGCTCTTTTTTCAGACCGGCTATGGAACCCAAAAAATATCACAATGAATCTATCGCACAACTATTCCTTCCGTTTCTTAAACTTTTGTATGCATCCTTGTTAGTACGTGAGCAATATTTACTTATCTTTTAACATGGAACCTGAAAACGTTCCTCTGGAACGCATGATGTATTACCCTTGAAAAATGAATGCATTTCCCTGGAAATCCATGGAACTTCTCAAGTCCTGGGTGGCAGACACACCATAGTTTAACTCATCCAAACTGTGTATACTTATAAGAACATGAATTGAGGATTTTAAGTATGCAATCCAATTTATCTTAATTAAGTGCATTCTTTTGAAAACCATGATTCTGGGATGAAGCTATATTTGCTTATAAGAGATCAAATGATGAGCTAATATGGATATGCCAGGTAACAAGTGGAGCTTTTTCTGTACCTGCAGAGGACCTTTAGGTGTTTGAAGGATAAAAAAATGCAAGAAGCCTTTCTTCAGTTTTTATTAATAATTTTATTTTGCTGCGAGGGGGGCCAACTGGCCATTCTGCCTGGCATTTGCCCAATGCTGAGAGGGAAACCCCTCTTAAAACCTCTCAGAGGCAGCTTATATTCTTTCCATAAAAATATACATCTCAGAAATATCACAAGTCACAAGTGTTATACATAATTCCCTTCAGGATCCATTACAACTTAGATATGTTGGTATCTTCTTCTAAGTAATCAACCCTTGGGTTGGTTTGCAGCAGTCATCCATCTCTGTCTGTCCTCCACCAGCCTCTTCAGCTCCAGGTAGCTGTTGCAGCCCATGTCCTTCATTACTTGGGTAATATAGCTCAACCTCGGCCTTCCTCTGCCGCTCTTCCCCTCCACAGTGCCCTCTAAGTGCACAGTGTTGGTATATGACAACAATAATACATTGACAATGGAAACATTCAACCACACACACATACACATTTTACCTAGATTAGACCTACATATGTCTATACTTCAGCATAGACATGGTGCTTAAGTGTTCCTGTGGATGGAGTGGATGGATTTCCAAACATGCTGAAATATTTTCAAAGAATTAAATGCTGAAAAATAAAATTTTCATGTAAGGTTAAATTAAATTCATCTCAGACACCATGACATAATGAATAATTGAATGCTGGAAAGGAAAAACACATGGCAACATTTACCAGGTGTTAAATAGTTAAGTTTAAAATAAATATGAGATCCTATGCAAAAAATCACTATTTCTACAATTTAACACCATAAATTGCGATGGATTAAGAATACTAAAGTTACGCTACATAATATACAGCCGCTGTAGATGTCAACAAATGCATTAGGAAATATGTTCATGTGTACAGAGTGGAGAAATGTAGTTTGGCCAAACCACACTTGGAGCATGTTTCTTGTAGGATAGTAGGGAGTGGATGTATATTGCTAGCAATATGTGTGTAGTATGGTAACAAATAGGAAATAACAGGATTGACAATCAACAGGGAAGGTGAGGACGTCCTCGGGAAAGGGAATGCACAGAACAGGGAGTATGAAAAGAGGTAGTTAATAAAACAACACAGCAATGAAAGAGACAAGTGATACCATTAACAAATAACTATAACATATAACATAACACAAAACATTAAAAAAAAACTGCTCTCCTATGCTATCACATATAATAATCCATTTCATCAAATTAATCTAAACAATCTACAAGTTAAAAGAAAAGCATTGTTCTCCTGATTGAAAAGTTAGTGCTGGATTAAAAAAAACACAATGTATCACAAATTAAACCTCATAAGCCAGAAATAACACATGGAAAGAAATAAATTAATATAATATTAAGGAGCAAATTATACCATATACTTTCCAAACACTTCCATGTCAGCTGTTGACGTAACTATCATGGAAAAGCATCTCTCACGGCATTCTCCTTCCACCAGGTCCCTCCTCTTTCTTCCATGACATCAGCTTCTTGCTGACTAGCATCATCACCATTCAGTCCTCCACAATGCCAGGGATGTGCAGCCTAATAAACTCAAAAAGACGACATATGTTTCATTAGTAAATGTGCCATTGAATAATTGTCAGCCTGTGGAAAAAAGAAATATTAATGCATACATGATACATACTCTAGACTTCCAGCACATTTATTTAGGTGACTATGATGGTTAAATTTTCGATAACTCAATTAAAATGAGAAGAGATTAAGAGCATGACAGTTTCCTTGGCATATTTAAAGAGAATAAATACGAGAAAGACGTGCTATTTCCCCCCTTTAGTTCTCAATTACCTTTAATTAATCAAGTAATTACATGTCAAAGAACCGATCTCTCATCATATCAGACAGACTCTATTAAGCTCATTATAAAAATCTTACTAAAGGCATTTCGATAGGTACAAAAGAACGGTTGGAAAAACCAGAAGCTTGTGCATTTACAAAGAAAGAGTTTCGTAATATTTAACTGACCACAGATTAATCTAAAAATAAGGAATTACACAAGCGTTAAGTGAATAGCGTCCGTCGGCCGTTTTAAGATTAAAAATGATAGGAATGATTACTCAGGAATTGATGAATTAAGCCGGTAACTAGAGTTAGAAGTATGTGTCAATGAAAAATCCCTCCTGCTCCCTCTTTCAGTCGCATTAATAAAAGGTAAATCATGGACTGGAACGCGTCATTCCTTATCGCTTTACTTCTAAGCTTTATGGCAATGAGTACAACAAGATTATGTAAGACAATATAATAAAATGACATTATCAAGGCCTAAGACGCGTTGCAATTATAATGAACAGCGAATGTCAGCTTTGTGCTCTACTCCAAATTCTAGGGCTAAAAAAGCGCCCAGAGCCGAAGGAAAGATAAGGACGTGATTACAAATGAAGTTAATATGCATGGAAATTGGATTGGATTTCCTTTCCTACCTTCCACAGATTCACCCACCACCAAATATGTTAATTCCAAAATCGCTCACTACACATGGGCATCAGAAAACTAAGAACCAGCAAACGTGCTACCCTCAACCAATGTTAGTCATACCGAACACCAATCGATTAACTACTACTACTAATCTATTAACCATTCACTCGAGTGCACTCCACGCATACAGTCACACACACACACACACACAAGGCACACCGAAGGTAAAACTGGAGATCCAATCATTCCCATGCCGCACTTAGAGAACACGCTTGATCAAACAATCCGATCAGACTTAGAGATTCGATTTTATGGGATAAAGGAAGCACTTAAGTCAACCCGTTTCTTTTACTCGAATGAGATTACTACCATGAAAAGCAGCCGAAAGAAAGATAGCACAAACTTTATTTAAAGAATTGATATCCGGTAGAAGGGAGTGAGAATTCTAAAGGAGCTTAGTATAACGATCGACTAATGACATCAATAGTTTACTCAATAATTTCACTCAATTTCTAAAATAAAGACCGAAATTTATTACTATGATCGCAGAGAATTTTATCAACTCTTCTAATCGAAAAGAAAAATAAATTATTGCAAGCGGACTGAACGTTATGAATCTAGCATAGGATTGGAAAATTACGTAGGAGCAGGAAGCGATTGCTGAAAAGCTATTATTGTGATGACATATCCGCCCTTTCTCTAGCCATGGAATTATTGTCACGTGAGAATTATTCTTTTAATATGCAACATTAGGAAAAGCATAAACGTGTCCCGGAAAACAAAATTCTAGCTGGAAGTACTAGATTTTATAGATTAACTCAAAAGGTTTTAATGGCATAAAGATCAAAAGATAACCGGAATCGAATGGACTTACTTGAAGCGTCCCCATTTGACTGGTGGTCCTCCGCTTGCCGTATTTGAAGAAGGCGGACGGATTACCAATATAATTGGACGGAGTGCCAATTATTTTCGAGGATAACCGTTGCTTTTACATGGGTACATTCTGAAAGCCTTTTCATCACGATGATATCCTCCAAGTTGCATGTAACGAACTGGTTGCATCTGTGTCAATGCCAAATATTTCCACATGGAGACATAAATTAAAATTTACCAAATATCATTCATAGAATATATTCAGAATGAATGAAGATAACCACTGAGCTAAAATATCTAACATGCGTCGTCGAGTACCACTTACCGTTGAATCTCCAAGTTACGTACGTGTGCTCTACTGCACTTCTCAGATGTTTACTGTTCGCATGCTCTTTCAACACTAAGTGAGTTTAAAAGAAAAAGAGTGCTGTTGCGGCAGATGCGCCATCTGTCGCGCCAATTTCAACTTTCAGCCTATCAGATAACAGAATTTATCACAATTATAGACATATACCCTTATGAAGGAAGTGTATTTTCTTAATTTATACTAAAAAATTCGGTACTGAACTTCGAGACGAAATTAAACGGCACGCAAATCAACTAACACCTCTTGGGATGGCCGTATGAAGACGTAGTTGTGAACGATGCCGCAAGACGGACGAACTCACTTGCTCATGCCTATAAACAGGGAGTTCAGTACGTAGAGGGCCTTGCTGGAGGTGGACTTTGACGCGGATTCGGAGACCTCACCGGGGTATTTCAGCTCGATAGCTGCGCGGGCGATATGAATCCGGTCTTATATTACGGGCGATTTCAACTCCAATTCTTATGAGAATTGGAGTTGAGAATGATTTTATCAACACTGCAGCGAAGATCTTTTGCTTTAAATGATGCTCAAAGCTAAAAAGGAATGGCAGTGTGTATATTTCAGCCGTGAACATTTTTAAAACTGCCATCACTCCTTACGGAGAACTACCCTTTGAATTGAAGTTTTTATAAGGCCATTTGATCTCTCATGCAGCGTGTGGCAAAAGTGTATCCATTGTGATGACACCTCAGCAAACCAATTCAATCATTATGTGAATATTCAATGCTTCCTCCAAATAAATTTATCAGTATAAATTTACTTCTGTGGAAACAACAGTTACCTGGTCTTTCCTTTCAGTCAACTCTTATGACGATCTGCCATGAATAAACTATGTGGCATTTTGAATAATTGAAAAGAGGGAAAAGTGAGAATGAATGCAGTACTTTGAATGAAATAAAAATTGGATGGTGTGTTGTTATTAGGCCATGACATTTTTTTCTGAAAGTTCATGCGATGCAGAATTTCATGTCTTTATTTAAAATTCATCTTTTCAAGTCACTTACTCCATTGTCCTTTATCCTTAGGTAGTCAACTCATATGCATGTTTGTTTAAGCTGTTCACTGCTCTTCCCTCCATCTCTCCCTTACTATCTTCATTGACTAAATGTGCAGTAGAGTTATCCTTAGGATTAGGCATCTTAGATATGAGCAAAGGCTATGCTGGTTTGCAAGTGAAGAAGGGGATATCAGCTGTTTCTAGTCAATGAAATTTTCTAAGTACGTCGCGAGCATACCTTTGGATCTACCGAACATTTTTGGTTAAAAACCTTTCTTTACGCATCAAGATTGTTTATTAATATGTAAGGGAAAAGGCCGTTGTTCTCTCCAAACCAATACTGTTCTGTTTTCAGAAGTACCCTAACATCATTCAGTTGATACGCCACTTAATAAAAGACTAGAAATGATATTGAATGTAAAGGGCTACAAGATGTTTCACGAACAAAAACTGGCAATGTAAACCATAATGAGCACAAATGAGGATTTAATGGTTTTTCCTTCCTGTTGTTTGTAGAGGAGAAACAGAACAGCTGGTTCAAGTTACATGACTTGGATACTTCTTCTATGAAGAGTTTTTTAAAATTATAGAGAGCTACCCTTTGTATTGATGATTATTTGATCTGTGCACCATGTTTCAATAGTGCATCCATGATGATGATACCTGAGCAAAGTACTTGAATCATTGTTAATTGTATCAGAAGATTAAATGCCTCCTCCTAATAAATATTTCAGTAGAAATAAACGTCTGTGGAACCAAAGTTTTCTTGTCTTTCTTTTGCATCAACACCTATGATGAATTGCTAACTTGAAATCAATAAATTATGTGCCATTTTGGGAATTGAGTAGTGGTAAGAGAGATAAGGGAGAATGAAAGCGGTACTTGAAAATTAATGCAAGAAATGGTATGAAAAGCAATGGGCTCAAGTATATGTGATCAACAAATGAATGCAATATGAACTAACATGTGCACCAAATATCTAATTGTTGTTCTTTGAAGAGGAGAAGCTTAGCAGCTGGAAAAACTGTAAATTATGACTTGGTGTCTCAAAATAACACCAAAATAATCAATATGTGAACGTAATTCCCTTAGTTACCTCCTTTTTGGAAGTCATTTTTAATTCTTCAACAATGGAATGAATTTCTTGCTTACTGTGTTTGTTTATCATTGAATTGAAATCTCTTTTAGAAGAGAACTTAACATTTTGATTCTTATCTCCAAAGATATAAATATAGCAACTGAAGTGCATGTTATTTTTCCATAGAAATATCAGATGCGAGATTCAACATGGCAGTCCTATTAATACAGAGGAAAATCTCACTCAATTCAATGGAAGAGTATTGAAATTTAAATTGAAAGCACATTATGAAGCTCTTGTAATTTGAGTCCAAATAATTAAGCGACCATTAGGAATATTCACAGAATTTATTTCCTATGAAACCTTTCTAAATGTTGTGGGAAGCTACTTTTAATTTAATTCTGTGATATAAACAGAGCCTGCAAACAAGGAAACTGATAATTTAAATGCCTTTCTCATTGGACCACTTTGAAATGCTGGCGACCACTTGATACCTTTAATGGGGTCTGTGATTCCATCATAGGGTATGAAGAGAGTATGCAGATGTACACTCTCAGAATTATCTCACAGAAAAGTTATTTTTGACTTCAATTCAATAGGGGGAGTTATAGTATACCGCTATAGTACACTATGAAAGGAAGCACTGTTTGATGGCCACCAATAATACTTGTCAAGATGATTGACGTGAAGATTTATGCTTCCTATATATCGCAGAAATATGTGATGCAGGATAAATGATTACGAAGAATCAAATCAATAAATACAGAGGTGGGTGTATTCATTATTTTCTCATAAACTATAAGTTTTATAACTCCCATTATTATCAAGAAACATTTCCGATCAAAGTGAAGGATTCAAAAAGTGTTACTTTTTAATAAAATAAGTATACTCTTGAGAAATGTACTTTCAAAATATAATATATGGAAGAATGTTTTGTGGAAATTCATTTCTACTGCTAGGAGTGTCAAAACATTACTTTTTCACAAATTTATTTGCAGCCATCCTTTTTTGGCAAATGATTGAAAATCAGGAGATGACTGAAGTTATGAGGATTTGCATGTAAAAAAGAACAGGAAAAATGACTTTCTTTACAAATGGATCAACCTTGACTGACCTATCGTCGTTGTCAATTCTGCAGCCTTCATATGACTGGCCGCCGCTCTTTTTTCAGACCGGCAATGGAACCCAAAAAATATCACAATCAATCTATCGCACAACTATTCCTTCCGTTTCTTAAACTTTTGTATGCATCCTTGTTAGTACGTGAGCAATATTTACTTATCTTTTAACATGGAACCTGAAAACGTTCCTCTGGAACGCATGATGTATTACCCTTGAAAAATGAATGCATTTCCCTGGAAATCCATGGAACTTCTCAAGTCCTGGGTGGCAGACACACCATAGTTTAACTCATCCAAACTGTGTATACTTATAAGAACATGAATTGAGGATTTTAAGTATGCAATCCAATTTATCTTAATTAAGTGCATTCTTTTGAAAACCATGATTCTGGGATGAAGCTATATTTGCTTATAAGAGATCAAATGATGAGCCAATATGGATATGCCAGGTAACAAGTGGAGCTTTTTCTGTACCTGCAGAGGACCTTTAGGTGTTTGAAGGATAAAAAAATGCAAGAAGCCTTTCTTCAGTTTTTATTAATAATTTTATTTTGCTGCGAGGGGGGCCAACTGGCCATTCTGCCTGGCATTTGCCCAATGCTGAGAGGGAAACCCCTCTTAAAACCTCTCAGAGGCAGCTTATATTCTTTCCATAAAAATATACATCTCAGAAATATCACAAGTCACAAGTGTTATACATAATTCCCTTCAGGATCCATTACAACTTAGATATGTTGGTATCTTCTTCTAAGTAATCAACCCTTGGGTTGGTTTGCAGCAGTCATCCATCTCTGTCTGTCCTCCACCAGCCTCTTCAGCTCCAGGTAGCTGTTGCAGCCCATGTCCTTCATTACTTGGGTAATATAGCTCAACCTCGGCCTTCCTCTGCCGCTCTTCCCCTCCACAGTGCCCTCTAAGTGCACAGTGTTGGTATATGACAACAATAATACATTGACAATGGAAACATTCAACCACACACACATACACATTTTACCTAGATTAGACCTACATATGTCTATACTTCAGCATAGACATGGTGCTTAAGTGTTCCTGTGGATGGAGTGGATGGATTTCCAAACATGCTGAAATATTTTCAAAGAATTAAATGCTGAAAAATAAAATTTTCATGTAAGGTTAAATTAAATTCATCTCAGACACCATGACATAATGAATAATTGAATGCTGGAAAGGAAAAACACATGGCAACATTTACCAGGTGTTAAATAGTTAAGTTTAAAATAAATATGAGATCCTATGCAAAAAATCACTATTTCTACAATTTAACACCATAAATTGCGATGGATTAAGAATACTAAAGTTACGCTACATAATATACAGCCGCTGTAGATGTCAACAAATGCATTAGGAAATATGTTCATGTGTACAGAGTGGAGAAATGTAGTTTGGCCAAACCACACTTGGAGCATGTTTCTTGTAGGATAGTAGGGAGTGGATGTATATTGCTAGCAATATGTGTGTAGTATGGTAACAAATAGGAAATAACAGGATTGACAATCAACAGGGAAGGTGAGGACGTCCTCGGGAAAGGGAATGCACAGAACAGGGAGTATGAAAAGAGGTAGTTAATAAAACAACACAGCAATGAAAGAGACAAGTGATACCATTAACAAATAACTATAACATATAACATAACACAAAACATTAAAAAAAACTGCTCTCCTATGCTATCACATATAATAATCCATTTCATCAAATTAATCTAAACAATCTACAAGTTAAAAGAAAAGCATTGTTCTCCTGATTGAAAAGTTAGTGCTGGATTAAAAAAAACACAATGTATCACAAATTAAACCTCATAAGCCAGAAATAACACATGGAAAGAAATAAATTAATATAATATTAAGGAGCAAATTATACCATATACTTTCCAAACACTTCCATGTCAGCTGTTGACGTAACTATCATGGAAAAGCATCTCTCACGGCATTCTCCTTCCACCAGGTCCCTCCTCTTTCTTCCATGACATCAGCTTCTTGCTGACTAGCATCATCACCATTCAGTCCTCCACAATGCCAGGGATGTGCAGCCTAATAAACTCAAAAAGACGACATATGTTTCATTAGTAAATGTGCCATTGAATAATTGTCAGCCTGTGGAAAAAAGAAATATTAATGCATACATGATACATACTCTAGACTTCCAGCACATTTATTTAGGTGACTATGATGGTTAAATTTTCGATAACTCAATTAAAATGAGAAGAGATTAAGAGCATGACAGTTTCCTTGGCATATTTAAAGAGAATAAATACGAGAAAGACGTGCTATTTCCCCCCTTTAGTTCTCAATTACCTTTAATTAATCAAGTAATTACATGTCAAAGAACCGATCTCTCATCATATCAGACAGACTCTATTAAGCTCATTATAAAAATCTTACTAAAGGCATTTCGATAGGTACAAAAGAACGGTTGGAAAAACTAGAAGCTTGTGCATTTACAAAGAAAGAGTTTCGTAATGTTTAACTGACCACAGATTAATCTAAAAATAAGGAATTACACAAGCGTTAAGTGAATAGCGTCCGTCGGCCGTTTTAAGATTAAAAATGATAGGAATGATTACTCAGGAATTGATGAATTAAGCCGGTAACTAGAGTTAGAAGTATGTGTCAATGAAAAATCCCTCCTGCTCCCTCTTTCAGTCGCATTAATAAAAGGTAAATCATGGACTGGAACGCGTCATTCCTTATCGCTTTACTTCTAAGCTTTATGGCAATGAGTACAACAAGATTATGTAAGACAATATAATAAAATGACATTATCAAGGCCTAAGACGCGTTGCAATTATAATGAACAGCGAATGTCAGCTTTGTGCTCTACTCCAAATTCTAGGGCTAAAAAAGCGCCCAGAGCCGAAGGAAAGATAAGGACGTGATTACAAATGAAGTTAATATGCATGGAAATTGGATTGGATTTCCTTTCCTACCTTCCACAGATTCACCCACCACCAAATATGTTAATTCCAAAATCGCTCACTACACATGGGCATCAGAAAACTAAGAACCAGCAAACGTGCTACCCTCAACCAATGTTAGTCATACCGAACACCAATCGATTAACTACTACTACTAATCTATTAACCATTCACTCGAGTGCACTCCACGCATACAGTCACACACACACACACACACAAGGCACACCGAAGGTAAAACTGGAGATCCAATCATTCCCATGCCGCACTTAGAGAACACGCTTGATCAAACAATCCGATCAGACTTAGAGATTCGATTTTATGGGATAAAGGAAGCACTTAAGTCAACCCGTTTCTTTTACTCGAATGAGATTACTACCATGAAAAGCAGCCGAAAGAAAGATAGCACAAACTTTATTTAAAGAATTGATATCCGGTAGAAGGGAGTGAGAATTCTAAAGGAGCTTAGTATAACGATCGACTAATGACATCAATAGTTTACTCAATAATTTCACTCAATTTCTAAAATAAAGACCGAAATTTATTACTATGATCGCAGAGAATTTTATCAACTCTTCTAATCGAAAAGAAAAATAAATTATTGCAAGCGGACTGAACGTTATGAATCTAGCATAGGATTGGAAAATTACGTAGGAGCAGGAAGCGATTGCTGAAAAGCTATTATTGTGATGACATATCCGCCCTTTCTCTAGCCATGGAATTATTGTCACGTGAGAATTATTCTTTTAATATGCAACATTAGGAAAAGCATAAACGTGTCCCGGAAAACAAAATTCTAGCTGGAAGTACTAGATTTTATAGATTAACTCAAAAGGTTTTAATGGCATAAAGATCAAAAGATAACCGGAATCGAATGGACTTACTTGAAGCGTCCCCATTTGACTGGTGGTCCTCCGCTTGCCGTATTTGAAGAAGGCGGACGGATTACCAATATAATTGGACGGAGTGCCAATTATTTTCGAGGATAACCGTTGCTTTTACATGGGTACATTCTGAAAGCCTTTTCATCACGATGATATCCTCCAAGTTGCATGTAACGAACTGGTTGCATCTGTGTCAATGCCAAATATTTCCACATGGAGACATAAATTAAAATTTACCAAATATCATTCATAGAATATATTCAGAATGAATGAAGATAACCACTGAGCTAAAATATCTAACATGCGTCGTCGAGTACCACTTACCGTTGAATCTCCAAGTTACGTACGTGTGCTCTACTGCACTTCTCAGATGTTTACTGTTCGCATGCTCTTTCAACACTAAGTGAGTTTAAAAGAAAAAGAGTGCTGTTGCGGCAGATGCGCCATCTGTCGCGCCAATTTCAACTTTCAGCCTATCAGATAACAGAATTTATCACAATTATAGACATATACCCTTATGAAGGAAGTGTATTTTCTTAATTTATACTAAAAAATTCGGTACTGAACTTCGAGACGAAATTAAACGGCACGCAAATCAACTAACACCTCTTGGGATGGCCGTATGAAGACGTAGTTGTGAACGATGCCGCAAGACGGACGAACTCACTTGCTCATGCCTATAAACAGGGAGTTCAGTACGTAGAGGGCCTTGCTGGAGGTGGACTTTGACGCGGATTCGGAGACCTCACCGGGGTATTTCAGCTCGATAGCTGCGCGGGCGATATGAATCCGGTCTTATATTACGGGCGATTTCAACTCCAATTCTTATGAGAATTGGAGTTGAGAATGATTTTATCAACACTGCAGCGAAGATCTTTTGCTTTAAATGATGCTCAAAGCTAAAAAGGAATGGCAGTGTGTATATTTCAGCCGTGAACATTTTTAAAACTGCCATCACTCCTTACGGAGAACTACCCTTTGAATTGAAGTTTTCATAAGGCCATTTGATCTCTCATGCAGCGTGTGGCAAAAGTGTATCCATTGTGATGACACCTCAGCAAACCAATTCAATCATTATGTGAATATTCAATGCTTCCTCCAAATAAATTTATCAGTATAAATTTACTTCTGTGGAAACAACAGTTACCTGGTCTTTCCTTTCAGTCAACTCTTATGACGATCTGCCATGAATAAACTATGTGGCATTTTGAATAATTGAAAAGAGGGAAAAGTGAGAATGAATGCAGTACTTTGAATGAAATAAAAATTGGATGGTGTGTTGTTATTAGGCCATGACATTTTTTTCTGAAAGTTCATGCGATGCAGAATTTCATGTCTTTATTTAAAATTCATCTTTTCAAGTCACTTACTCCATTGTCCTTTATCCTTAGGTAGTCAACTCATATGCATGTTTGTTTAAGCTGTTCACTGCTCTTCCCTCCATCTCTCCCTTACTATCTTCATTGACTAAATGTGCAGTAGAGTTATCCTTAGGATTAGGCATCTTAGATATGAGCAAAGCCTATGCTGGTTTGCAAGTGAAGAAGGGGATATCAGCTGTTTCTAGTCAATGAAATTTTCTAAGTACGTCGCGAGCATACCTTTGGATCTACCGAACATTTTTGGTTAAAAACCTTTCTTTACGCATCAAGATTGTTTATTAATATGTAAGGGAAAAGGCCGTTGTTCTCTCCAAACCAATACTGTTCTGTTTTCATAAGTACCCTAACATCATTCAGTTGATACGCCACTTAATAAAAGACTAGAAATGATATTGAATGTAAAGGGCTACAAGATGTTTCACGAACAAAAACTGGCAATGTAAACCATAATGAGCACAAATGAGGATTTAATGGCTTTTCCTTCCTGTTGTTTGTAGAGGAGAAACAGAACAGCTGGTTCAAGTTACATGACTTGGATACTTCTTCTATGAAGAGTTTTTTAAAATTATAGAGAGCTACCCTTTGTATTGATGATTATTTGATCTGTGCACCATGTTTCAATAGTGCATCCATGATGATGATACCTGAGCAAAGTACTTGAATCATTGTTAATTGTATCAGAAGATTAAATGCCTCCTCCTAATAAATATTTCAGTAGAAATAAACGTCTGTGGAACCAAAGTTTTCTTGTCTTTCTTTTGCATCAACACCTATGATGAATTGCTAACTTGAAATCAATAAATTATGTGCCATTTTGGGAATTGAGTAGTGGTAAGAGAGATAAGGGAGAATGAAAGCGGTACTTGAAAATTAATGCAAGAAATGGTATGAAAAGCAATGGGCTCAAGTATATGTGATCAACAAATGAATGCAATATGAACTAACATGTGCACCAAATATCTAATTGTTGTTCTTTGAAGAGGAGAAGCTTAGCAGCTGGAAAAACTGTAAATTATGACTTGGTGTCTCAAAATAACACCAAAATAATCAATATGTGAACGTAATTCCCTTAGTTACCTCCTTTTTGGAAGTCATTTTTAATTCTTCAACAATGGAATGAATTTCTTGCTTACTCTGTTTGTTTATCATTGAACTGAAATCTCTTTTAGAAGAGAACTTAACATTTTGATTCTTATCTCCAAAGATATAAATATAGCAACTGAAGAGCATGTTATTTTTCCATATAAATATCAGAAGTGAGATTCAACATGGCAGTCCTATTAATACAGAGGAAAATCTCACTCAATTCAATGGAAGAGTATTGAAATTTAAATTGAAAGCACATTATGAAGCTCTTGTAATTTGAGTCCAAATAATTAAGCGACCATTAGGAATATTCACAGAATTTATTTCCTATGAAACCTTTCTAAATGTTGTGGGAAGCTACTTTTAATTTAATTCTGTGATATAAACAGAGCCTGCAAACAAGGAAACTGATAATTTAAATGCCTTTCTCATTGGACCACTTTGAAATGCTGGCGACCACTTGATACCTTTAATGGGGTCTGTGATTCCATCATAGGGTATGAAGAGAGTATGCAGATGTACACTCTCAGAATTATCTCACAGAAAAGTTATTTTTGACTTCAATTCAATAGGGGGAGTTATAGTATACCGCTATAGTACACTATGAAAGGAAGCACTGTTTGATGGCCACCAATAATACTTGTCAAGATGATTGACGTGAAGATTTATGCTTCCTATATATCGCAGAAATATGTGATGCAGGATAAATGATTACGAAGAATCAAATCAATAAATACAGAGGTGGGTGTATTCATTATTTTCTCATAAACTATAAGTTTTATAACTCCCATTATTATCAAGAAACATTTCCGATCAAAGTGAAGGATTCAAAAAGTGTTACTTTTTAATAAAATAAGTATACTCTTGAGAAATGTACTTTCAAAATATAATATATGGAAGAATGTTTTGTGGAAATTCATTTCTACTGCTAGGAGTGTCAAAACATTACTTTTTCACAAATTTATTTGCAGCCATCCTTTTTTGGCAAATGATTGAAAATCAGGAGATGACTGAAGTTATGAGGATTTGCATGTAAAAAAGAACAGGAAAAATGACTTTCTTTACAAATGGATCAACCTTGACTGACCTATCGTCGTTGTCAATTCTGCAGCCTTCATATGACTGGCCGCCGCTCTTTTTTCAGACCGGCAATGGAACCCAAAAAATATCACAATCAATCTATCGCACAACTATTCCTTCCGTTTCTTAAACTTTTGTATGCATCCTTGTTAGTACGTGAGCAATATTTACTTATCTTTTAACATGGAACCTGAAAACGTTCCTCTGGAACGCATGATGTATTACCCTTGAAAAATGAATGCATTTCCCTGGAAATCCATGGAACTTCTCAAGTCCTGGGTGGCAGACACACCATAGTTTAACTCATCCAAACTGTGTATACTTATAAGAACATGAATTGAGGATTTTAAGTATGCAATCCAATTTATCTTAATTAAGTGCATTCTTTTGAAAACCATGATTCTGGGATGAAGCTATATTTGCTTATAAGAGATCAAATGATGAGCCAATATGGATATGCCAGGTAACAAGTGGAGCTTTTTCTGTACCTGCAGAGGACCTTTAGGTGTTTGAAGGATAAAAAAATGCAAGAAGCCTTTCTTCAGTTTTTATTAATAATTTTATTTTGCTGCGAGGGGGGCCAACTGGCCATTCTGCCTGGCATTTGCCCAATGCTGAGAGGGAAACCCCTCTTAAAACCTCTCAGAGGCAGCTTATATTCTTTCCATAAAAATATACATCTCAGAAATATCACAAGTCACAAGTGTTATACATAATTCCCTTCAGGATCCATTACAACTTAGATATGTTGGTATCTTCTTCTAAGTAATCAACCCTTGGGTTGGTTTGCAGCAGTCATCCATCTCTGTCTGTCCTCCACCAGCCTCTTCAGCTCCAGGTAGCTGTTGCAGCCCATGTCCTTCATTACTTGGGTAATATAGCTCAACCTCGGCCTTCCTCTGCCGCTCTTCCCCTCCACAGTGCCCTCTAAGTGCACAGTGTTGGTATATGACAACAATAATACATTGACAATGGAAACATTCAACCACACACACATACACATTTTACCTAGATTAGACCTACATATGTCTATACTTCAGCATAGACATGGTGCTTAAGTGTTCCTGTGGATGGAGTGGATGGATTTCCAAACATGCTGAAATATTTTCAAAGAATTAAATGCTGAAAAATAAAATTTTCATGTAAGGTTAAATTAAATTCATCTCAGACACCATGACATAATGAATAATTGAATGCTGGAAAGGAAAAACACATGGCAACATTTACCAGGTGTTAAATAGTTAAGTTTAAAATAAATATGAGATCCTATGCAAAAAATCACTATTTCTACAATTTAACACCATAAATTGCGATGGATTAAGAATACTAAAGTTACGCTACATAATATACA
Organism: Pachydiplax longipennis; assembly: GCA_036926295.1. NCBI lineage: Eukaryota > Metazoa > Arthropoda > Insecta > Odonata > Libellulidae > Pachydiplax > Pachydiplax longipennis. The sequence continues at coordinate 19,339,151 of JAVFKF010000012.1, forward strand.
GCCGCTGTAGATGTCAACAAATGCATTAGGAAATATGTTCATGTGTACAGAGTGGAGAAATGTAGTTTGGCCAAACCACACTTGGAGCATGTTTCTTGTAGGATAGTAGGGAGTGGATGTATATTGCTAGCAATATGTGTGTAGTATGGTAACAAATAGGAAATAACAGGATTGACAATCAACAGGGAAGGTGAGGACGTCCTCGGGAAAGGGAATGCACAGAACAGGGAGTATGAAAAGAGGTAGTTAATAAAACAACACAGCAATGAAAGAGACAAGTGATACCATTAACAAATAACTATAACATATAACATAACACAAAACATTAAAAAAAAACTGCTCTCCTATGCTATCACATATAATAATCCATTTCATCAAATTAATCTAAACAATCTACAAGTTAAAAGAAAAGCATTGTTCTCCTGATTGAAAAGTTAGTGCTGGATTAAAAAAAACACAATGTATCACAAATTAAACCTCATAAGCCAGAAATAACACATGGAAAGAAATAAATTAATATAATATTAAGGAGCAAATTATACCATATACTTTCCAAACACTTCCATGTCAGCTGTTGACGTAACTATCATGGAAAAGCATCTCTCACGGCATTCTCCTTCCACCAGGTCCCTCCTCTTTCTTCCATGACATCAGCTTCTTGCTGACTAGCATCATCACCATTCAGTCCTCCACAATGCCAGGGATGTGCAGCCTAATAAACTCAAAAAGACGACATATGTTTCATTAGTAAATGTGCCATTGAATAATTGTCAGCCTGTGGAAAAAAGAAATATTAATGCATACATGATACATACTCTAGACTTCCAGCACATTTATTTAGGTGACTATGATGGTTAAATTTTCGATAACTCAATTAAAATGAGAAGAGATTAAGAGCATGACAGTTTCCTTGGCATATTTAAAGAGAATAAATACGAGAAAGACGTGCTATTTCCCCCCTTTAGTTCTCAATTACCTTTAATTAATCAAGTAATTACATGTCAAAGAACCGATCTCTCATCATATCAGACAGACTCTATTAAGCTCATTATAAAAATCTTACTAAAGGCATTTCGATAGGTACAAAAGAACGGTTGGAAAAACTAGAAGCTTGTGCATTTACAAAGAAAGAGTTTCGTAATGTTTAACTGACCACAGATTAATCTAAAAATAAGGAATTACACAAGCGTTAAGTGAATAGCGTCCGTCGGCCGTTTTAAGATTAAAAATGATAGGAATGATTACTCAGGAATTGATGAATTAAGCCGGTAACTAGAGTTAGAAGTATGTGTCAATGAAAAATCCCTCCTGCTCCCTCTTTCAGTCGCATTAATAAAAGGTAAATCATGGACTGGAACGCGTCATTCCTTATCGCTTTACTTCTAAGCTTTATGGCAATGAGTACAACAAGATTATGTAAGACAATATAATAAAATGACATTATCAAGGCCTAAGACGCGTTGCAATTATAATGAACAGCGAATGTCAGCTTTGTGCTCTACTCCAAATTCTAGGGCTAAAAAAGCGCCCAGAGCCGAAGGAAAGATAAGGACGTGATTACAAATGAAGTTAATATGCATGGAAATTGGATTGGATTTCCTTTCCTACCTTCCACAGATTCACCCACCACCAAATATGTTAATTCCAAAATCGCTCACTACACATGGGCATCAGAAAACTAAGAACCAGCAAACGTGCTACCCTCAACCAATGTTAGTCATACCGAACACCAATCGATTAACTACTACTACTAATCTATTAACCATTCACTCGAGTGCACTCCACGCATACAGTCACACACACACACACACAAGGCACACCGAAGGTAAAACTGGAGATCCAATCATTCCCATGCCGCACTTAGAGAACACGCTTGATCAAACAATCCGATCAGACTTAGAGATTCGATTTTATGGGATAAAGGAAGCACTTAAGTCAACCCGTTTCTTTTACTCGAATGAGATTACTACCATGAAAAGCAGCCGAAAGAAAGATAGCACAAACTTTATTTAAAGAATTGATATCCGGTAGAAGGGAGTGAGAATTCTAAAGGAGCTTAGTATAACGATCGACTAATGACATCAATAGTTTACTCAATAATTTCACTCAATTTCTAAAATAAAGACCGAAATTTATTACTATGATCGCAGAGAATTTTATCAACTCTTCTAATCGAAAAGAAAAATAAATTATTGCAAGCGGACTGAACGTTATGAATCTAGCATAGGATTGGAAAATTACGTAGGAGCAGGAAGCGATTGCTGAAAAGCTATTATTGTGATGACATATCCGCCCTTTCTCTAGCCATGGAATTATTGTCACGTGAGAATTATTCTTTTAATATGCAACATTAGGAAAAGCATAAACGTGTCCCGGAAAACAAAATTCTAGCTGGAAGTACTAGATTTTATAGATTAACTCAAAAGGTTTTAATGGCATAAAGATCAAAAGATAACCGGAATCGAATGGACTTACTTGAAGCGTCCCCATTTGACTGGTGGTCCTCCGCTTGCCGTATTTGAAGAAGGCGGACGGATTACCAATATAATTGGACGGAGTGCCAATTATTTTCGAGGATAACCGTTGCTTTTACATGGGTACATTCTGAAAGCCTTTTCATCACGATGATATCCTCCAAGTTGCATGTAACGAACTGGTTGCATCTGTGTCAATGCCAAATATTTCCACATGGAGACATAAATTAAAATTTACCAAATATCATTCATAGAATATATTCAGAATGAATGAAGATAACCACTGAGCTAAAATATCTAACATGCGTCGTCGAGTACCACTTACCGTTGAATCTCCAAGTTACGTACGTGTGCTCTACTGCACTTCTCAGATGTTTACTGTTCGCATGCTCTTTCAACACTAAGTGAGTTTAAAAGAAAAAGAGTGCTGTTGCGGCAGATGCGCCATCTGTCGCGCCAATTTCAACTTTCAGCCTATCAGATAACAGAATTTATCACAATTATAGACATATACCCTTATGAAGGAAGTGTATTTTCTTACTTTATACTAAAAAATTCGGTACTGAACTTCGAGACGAAATTAAACGGCACGCAAATCAACTAACACCTCTTGGGATAGCCGTATGAAGACGTAGTTGTGAACGATGCCGCAAGACGGACGAACTCACTTGCTCATGCCTATAAACAGGGAGTTCAGTACGTAGAGGGCCTTGCTGGAGGTGGACTTTGACGCGGATTCGGAGACCTCACCGGGGTATTTCAGCTCGATAGCTGCGCGGGCGATATGAATCCGGTCTTATATTACGGGCGATTTCAACTCCAATTCTTATGAGAATTGGAGTTGAGAATGATTTTATCAACACTGCAGCGAAGATCTTTTGCTTTAAATGATGCTCAAAGCTGAAAAGGAATGGCAGTGTGTATATTTCAGCCGTGAACATTTTTAAAACTGCCATCACTCCTTACGGAGAACTACCCTTTGAATTGAAGTTTTCATAAGGCCATTTGATCTCTCATGCAGCGTGTGGCAAAAGTGTATCCATTGTGATGACACCTCAGCAAACCAATTCAATCATTATGTGAATATTCAATGCTTCCTCCAAATAAATTTATCAGTATAAATTTACTTCTGTGGAAACTACAGTTTCCTGGTCTTTCCTTTCAGTCAACTCTTATGACGATCTGCCATGAATAAACTATTTGGCATTTTGAATAATTGAAAAGAGGGAAAAGTGAGAATGAATGCAGTACTTTGAATGAAATAAAAATTGGATGGTGTGTTGTTATTAGGCCATGACATTTTTTTCTGAAAGTTCATGCGATGCAGAATTTCATGTCTTTATTTAAAATTCATCTTTTCAAGTCACTTACTCCATTGTCCTTTATCCTTAGGTAGTCAACTCATATGCATGTTTGTTTAAGCTGTTCACTGCTCTTCCCTCCATCTCTCCCTTACTATCTTCATTGACTAAATGTGCAGTAGAGTTATCCTTAGGATTAGGCATCTTAGATATGAGCAAAGGCTATGCTGGTTTGCAAGTGAAGAAGGGGATATCAGCTGTTTCTAGTCAATGAAATTTTCTAAGTACGTCGCGAGCATGCCTTTGGATCTACCGAACATTTTTGGTTAAAAACCTTTCTTTACGCATCAAGATTGTTTATTAATATGTAAGGAAAAAGGCCGTTGTTCTCTCCAAACCAATACTGTTCTGTTTTCAGAAGTACCCTAACATCATTCAGTTGATACGCCACTTAATAAAAGACTAGAAATGATATTGAATGTAAAGGGCTACAAGATGTTTCACGAACAAAAACTGGCAATGTAAACCATAATGAGCACAAATGAGGATTTAATGGCTTTTCCTTCCTGTTGTTTGTAGAGGAGAAACAGAACAGCTGGTTCAAGTTACATGACTTGGATACTTCTTCTATGAAGAGTTTTTTAAAATTATAGAGAGCTACCCTTTGTATTGATGATTATTTGATCTGTGCACCATGTTTCAATAGTGCATCCATGATGATGATACCTGAGCAAAGTACTTGAATCATTGTTAATTGTATCAGAAGATTAAATGCCTCCTCCAAATAAATATTTCAGTAGAAATAAACATCTGTGGAACCAAAGTTTTCTGGTCTTTCTTTTGCATCAACGCCTATGATGAATTGCTAACTTGCCATCAATAAATTATGTGCCATTTTGGGAATTGAGTAGTGGTAAGAGAGATAAGGGAGAATGAAAGCGGTACTTGAAAATTAATGCAAGAAATGGTATGAAAAGCAATGGGCTCAAGTATATGTGATCAACAAATGAATGCAATATGAACTAACATGTGCACCAAATATCTAATTGTTGTTCTTTGAAGAGGAGAAGCTTAGCAGCTGGAAAAACTGTAAATTATGACTTGGTGTCTCAAAATAACACCAAAATAATCAATATGTGAACGTAATTCCCTTAGTTACCTCCTTTTTGGAAGTCATTTTTAATTCTTCAACAATGGAATGAATTTCTTGCTTACTCTGTTTGTTTATCATTGAACTGAAATCTCTTTTAGAAGAGAACTTAACATTTTGATTCTTATCTCCAAAGATATAAATATAGCAACTGAAGAGCATGTTATTTTTCCATATAAATATCAGAAGTGAGATTCAACATGGCAGTCCTATTAATACAGAGGAAAATCTCACTCAATTCAATGGAAGAGTATTGAAATTTAAATTGAAAGCACATTATGAAGCTCTTGTAATTTGAGTCCAAATAATTAAGCGACCATTAGGAATATTCACAGAATTTATTTCCTATGAAACCTTTCTAAATGTTGTGGGAAGCTACTTTTAATTTAATTCTGTGATATAAACAGAGCCTGCAAACAAGGAAACTGATAATTTAAATGCCTTTCTCATTGGACCACTTTGAAATGCTGGCGACCACTTGATACCTTTAATGGGGTCTGTGATTCCATCATAGGGTATGAAGAGAGTATGCAGATGTACACTCTCAGAATTATCTCACAGAAAAGTTATTTTTGACTTCAATTCAATAGGGGGAGTTATAGTATACCGCTATAGTACACTATGAAAGGAAGCACTGTTTGATGGCCACCAATAATACTTGTCAAGATGATTGACGTGAAGATTTATGCTTCCTATATATCGCAGAAATATGTGATGCAGGATAAATGATTACGAAGAATCAAATCAATAAATACAGAGGTGGGTGTATTCATTATTTTCTCATAAACTATAAGTTTTATAACTCCCATTATTATCAAGAAACATTTCCGATCAAAGTGAAGGATTCAAAAAGTGTTACTTTTTAATAAAATAAGTATACTCTTGAGAAATGTACTTTCAAAATATAATATATGGAAGAATGTTTTGTGGAAATTCATTTCTACTGCTAGGAGTGTCAAAACATTACTTTTTCACAAATTTATTTGCAGCCATCCTTTTTTGGCAAATGATTGAAAATCAGGAGATGACTGAAGTTATGAGGATTTGCATGTAAAAAAGAACAGGAAAAATGACTTTCTTTACAAAAGGATCAACCTTGACTGACCTATCGTCGTTGTCAATTCTGCAGCCTTCATATGACTGGCCGCCGCTCTTTTTTCAGACCGGCTATGGAACCCAAAAAATATCACAATGAATCTATCGCACAACTATTCCTTCCGTTTCTTAAACTTTTGTATGCATCCTTGTTAGTACGTGAGCAATATTTACTTATCTTTTAACATGGAACCTGAAAACGTTCCTCTGGAACGCATGATGTATTACCCTTGAAAAATGAATGCATTTCCCTGGAAATCCATGGAACTTCTCAAGTCCTGGGTGGCAGACACACCATAGTTTAACTCATCCAAACTGTGTATACTTATAAGAACATGAATTGAGGATTTTAAGTATGCAATCCAATTTATCTTAATTAAGTGCATTCTTTTGAAAACCATGATTCTGGGATGAAGCTATATTTGCTTATAAGAGATCAAATGATGAGCCAATATGGATATGCCAGGTAACAAGTGGAGCTTTTTCTGTACCTGCAGAGGACCTTTAGGTGTTTGAAGGATAAAAAAATGCAAGAAGCCTTTCTTCAGTTTTTATTAATAATTTTATTTTGCTGCGAGGGGGGCCAACTGGCCATTCTGCCTGGCATTTGCCCAATGCTGAGAGGGAAACCCCTCTTAAAACCTCTCAGAGGCAGCTTATATTCTTTCCATAAAAATATACATCTCAGAAATATCACAAGTCACAAGTGTTATACATAATTCCCTTCAGGATCCATTACAACTTAGATATGTTGGTATCTTCTTCTAAGTAATCAACCCTTGGGTTGGTTTGCAGCAGTCATCCATCTCTGTCTGTCCTCCACCAGCCTCTTCAGCTCCAGGTAGCTGTTGCAGCCCATGTCCTTCATTACTTGGGTAATATAGCTCAACCTCGGCCTTCCTCTGCCGCTCTTCCCCTCCACAGTGCCCTCTAAGTGCACAGTGTTGGTATATGACAACAATAATACATTGACAATGGAAACATTCAACCACACACACATACACATTTTACCTAGATTAGACCTACATATGTCTATACTTCAGCATAGACATGGTGCTTAAGTGTTCCTGTGGATGGAGTGGATGGATTTCCAAACATGCTGAAATATTTTCAAAGAATTAAATGCTGAAAAATAAAATTTTCATGTAAGGTTAAATTAAATTCATCTCAGACACCATGACATAATGAATAATTGAATGCTGGAAAGGAAAAACACATGGCAACATTTACCAGGTGTTAAATAGTTAAGTTTAAAATAAATATGAGATCCTATGCAAAAAATCACTATTTCTACAATTTAACACCATAAATTGCGATGGATTAAGAATACTAAAGTTACGCTACATAATATACAGCCACTGTAGATGTCAACAAATGCATTAGGAAATATGTTCATGTGTACAGAGTGGAGAAATGTAGTTTGGCCAAACCACACTTGGAGCATGTTTCTTGTAGGATAGTAGGGAGTGGATGTATATTGCTAGCAATATGTGTGTAGTATGGTAACAAATAGGAAATAACAGGATTGACAATCAACAGGGAAGGTGAGGACGTCCTCGGGAAAGGGAATGCACAGAACAGGGAGTATGAAAAGAGGTAGTTAATAAAACAACACAGCAATGAAAGAGACAAGTGATACCATTAACAAATAACTATAACATATAACATAACACAAAACATTAAAAAAAAACTGCTCTCCTATGCTATCACATATAATAATCCATTTCATCAAATTAATCTAAACAATCTACAAGTTAAAAGAAAAGCATTGTTCTCCTGATTGAAAAGTTAGTGCTGGATTAAAAAAAACACAATGTATCACAAATTAAACCTCATAAGCCAGAAATAACACATGGAAAGAAATAAATTAATATAATATTAAGGAGCAAATTATACCATATACTTTCCAAACACTTCCATGTCAGCTGTTGACGTAACTATCATGGAAAAGCATCTCTCACGGCATTCTCCTTCCACCAGGTCCCTCCTCTTTCTTCCATGACATCAGCTTCTTGCTGACTAGCATCATCACCATTCAGTCCTCCACAATGCCAGGGATGTGCAGCCTAATAAACTCAAAAAGACGACATATGTTTCATTAGTAAATGTGCCATTGAATAATTGTCAGCCTGTGGAAAAAAGAAATATTAATGCATACATGATACATACTCTAGACTTCCAGCACATTTATTTAGGTGACTATGATGGTTAAATTTTCGATAACTCAATTAAAATGAGAAGAGATTAAGAGCATGACAGTTTCCTTGGCATATTTAAAGAGAATAAATACGAGAAAGACGTGCTATTTCCCCCCTTTAGTTCTCAATTACCTTTAATTAATCAAGTCATTACATGTCAAAGAACCGATCTCTCATCATATCAGACAGACTCTATTAAGCTCATTATAAAAATCTTACTAAAGGCATTTCGTTAGGTACAAAAGAACGGTTGGAAAAACTAGAAGCTTGTGCATTTACAAAGAAAGAATTTCGTAAAATTTAACTGACCACAGATTAATCTAAAAATAAGGAATTACACAAGCGTTAAGTGAATAGCGTCCGTCGGCCGTTTTAAGATTAAAAATGATAGGAATGATTACTCAGGAATTGATGAATTAAGCCGGTAACTAGAGTTAGAAGTATGTGTCAATGAAAAATCCCTCCTGCTCCCTCTTTCAGTCGCATTAATAAAAGGTAAATCATGGACTGGAACGCGTCATTCCTTATCGCTTTACTTCTAAGCTTTATGGCAATGAGTACAACAAGATTATGTAAGACAATATAATAAAATGACATTATCAAGGCCTAAGACGCGTTGCAATTATAATGAACAGCGAATGTCAGCTTTGTGCTCTACTCCAAATTCTAGGGCTAAAAAAGCGCCCAGAGCCGAAGGAAAGATAAGGACGTGATTACAAATGAAGTTAATATGCATGGAAATTGGATTGGATTTCCTTTCCTACCTTCCACAGATTCACCCACCACCAAATATGTTAATTCCAAAATCGCTCACTACACATGGGCATCAGAAAACTAAGAACCAGCAAACGTGCTACCCTCAACCAATGTTAGTCATACCGAACACCAATCGATTAACTACTACTACTAATCTATTAACCATTCACTCGAGTGCACTCCACGCATACAGTCACACACACACACACACAAGGCACACCGAAGGTAAAACTGGAGATCCAATCATTCCCATGCCGCACTTAGAGAACACGCTTGATCAAACAATCCGATCAGACTTAGAGATTCGATTTTATGGGATAAAGGAAGCACTTAAGTCAACCCGTTTCTTTTACTCGAATGAGATTACTACCATGAAAAGCAGCCGAAAGAAAGATAGCACAAACTTTATTTAAAGAATTGATATCCGGTAGAAGGGAGTGAGAATTCTAAAGGAGCTTAGTATAACGATCGACTAATGACATCAATAGTTTACTCAATAATTTCACTCAATTTCTAAAATAAAGACCGAAATTTATTACTATGATCGCAGAGAATTTTATCAACTCTTCTAATCGAAAAGAAAAATAAATTATTGCAAGCGGACTGAACGTTATGAATCTAGCATAGGATTGGAAAATTACGTAGGAGCAGGAAGCGATTGCTGAAAAGCTATTATTGTGATGACATATCCGCCCTTTCTCTAGCCATGGAATTATTGTCACGTGAGAATTATTCTTTTAATATGCAACATTAGGAAAAGCATAAACGTGTCCCGGAAAACAAAATTCTAGCTGGAAGTACTAGATTTTATAGATTAACTCAAAAGGTTTTAATGGCATAAAGATCAAAAGATAACCGGAATCGAATGGACTTACTTGAAGCGTCCCCATTTGACTGGTGGTCCTCCGCTTGCCGTATTTGAAGAAGGCGGACGGATTACCAATATAATTGGACGGAGTGCCAATTATTTTCGAGGATAACCGTTGCTTTTACATGGGTACATTCTGAAAGCCTTTTCATCACGATGATATCCTCCAAGTTGCATGTAACGAACTGGTTGCATCTGTGTCAATGCCAAATATTTCCACATGGAGACATAAATTAAAATTTACCAAATATCATTCATAGAATATATTCAGAATGAATGAAGATAACCACTGAGCTAAAATATCTAACATGCGTCGTCGAGTACCACTTACCGTTGAATCTCCAAGTTACGTACGTGTGCTCTACTGCACTTCTCAGATGTTTACTGTTCGCATGCTCTTTCAACACTAAGTGAGTTTAAAAGAAAAAGAGTGCTGTTGCGGCAGATGCGCCATCTGTCGCGCCAATTTCAACTTTCAGCCTATCAGATAACAGAATTTATCACAATTATAGACATATACCCTTATGAAGGAAGTGTATTTTCTTACTTTATACTAAAAAATTCGGTACTGAACTTCGAGACGAAATTAAACGGCACGCAAATCAACTAACACCTCTTGGGATAGCCGTATGAAGACGTAGTTGTGAACGATGCCGCAAGACGGACGAACTCACTTGCTCATGCCTATAAACAGGGAGTTCAGTACGTAGAGGGCCTTGCTGGAGGTGGACTTTGACGCGGATTCGGAGACCTCACCGGGGTATTTCAGCTCGATAGCTGCGCGGGCGATATGAATCCGGTCTTATATTACGGGCGATTTCAACTCCAATTCTTATGAGAATTGGAGTTGAGAATGATTTTATCAACACTGCAGCGAAGATCTTTTGCTTTAAATGATGCTCAAAGCTGAAAAGGAATGGCAGTGTGTATATTTCAGCCGTGAACATTTTTAAAACTGCCATCACTCCTTACGGAGAACTACCCTTTGAATTGAAGTTTTCATAAGGCCATTTGATCTCTCATGCAGCGTGTGGCAAAAGTGTATCCATTGTGATGACACCTCAGCAAACCAATTCAATCATTATGTGAATATTCAATGCTTCCTCCAAATAAATTTATCAGTATAAATTTACTTCTGTGGAAACTACAGTTTCCTGGTCTTTCCTTTCAGTCAACTCTTATGACGATCTGCCATGAATAAACTATTTGGCATTTTGAATAATTGAAAAGAGGGAAAAGTGAGAATGAATGCAGTACTTTGAATGAAATAAAAATTGGATGGTGTGTTGTTATTAGGCCATGACATTTTTTTCTGAAAGTTCATGCGATGCAGAATTTCATGTCTTTATTTAAAATTCATCTTTTCAAGTCACTTACTCCATTGTCCTTTATCCTTAGGTAGTCAACTCATATGCATGTTTGTTTAAGCTGTTCACTGCTCTTCCCTCCATCTCTCCCTTACTATCTTCATTGACTAAATGTGCAGTAGAGTTATCCTTAGGATTAGGCATCTTAGATATGAGCAAAGCCTATGCTGGTTTGCAAGTGAAGAAGGGGATATCAGCTGTTTCTAGTCAATGAAATTTTCTAAGTACGTCGCGAGCATACCTTTGGATCTACCGAACATTTTTGGTTAAAAACCTTTCTTTACGCATCAAGATTGTTTATTAATATGTAAGGAAAAAGGCCGTTGTTCTCTCCAAACCAATACTGTTCTGTTTTCAGAAGTACCCTAACATCATTCAGTTGATACGCCACTTAATAAAAGACTAGAAATGATATTGAATGTAAAGGGCTACAAGATGTTTCACGAACAAAAACTGGCAATGTAAACCATAATGAGCACAAATGAGGATTTAATGGCTTTTCCTTCCTGTTGTTTGTAGAGGAGAAACAGAACAGCTGGTTCAAGTTACATGACTTGGATACTTCTTCTATGAAGAGTTTTTTAAAATTATAGAGAGCTACCCTTTGTATTGATGATTATTTGATCTGTGCACCATGTTTCAATAGTGCATCCATGATGATGATACCTGAGCAAAGTACTTGAATCATTGTTAATTGTATCAGAAGATTAAATGCCTCCTCCAAATAAATATTTCAGTAGAAATAAACATCTGTGGAACCAAAGTTTTCTGGTCTTTCTTTTGCATCAACGCCTATGATGAATTGCTAACTTGCCATCAATAAATTATGTGCCATTTTGGGAATTGAGTAGTGGTAAGAGAGATAAGGGAGAATGAAAGCGGTACTTGAAAATTAATGCAAGAAATGGTATGAAAAGCAATGGGCTCAAGTATATGTGATCAACAAATGAATGCAATATGAACTAACATGTGCACCAAATATCTAATTGTTGTTCTTTGAAGAGGAGAAGCTTAGCAGCTGGAAAAACTGTAAATTATGACTTGGTGTCTCAAAATAACACCAAAATAATCAATATGTGAACGTAATTCCCTTAGTTACCTCCTTTTTGGAAGTCATTTTTAATTCTTCAACAATGGAATGAATTTCTTGCTTACTCTGTTTGTTTATCATTGAACTGAAATCTCTTTTAGAAGAGAACTTAACATTTTGATTCTTATCTCCAAAGATATAAATATAGCAACTGAAGAGCATGTTATTTTTCCATATAAATATCAGAAGTGAGATTCAACATGGCAGTCCTATTAATACAGAGGAAAATCTCACTCAATTCAATGGAAGAGTATTGAAATTTAAATTGAAAGCACATTATGAAGCTCTTGTAATTTGAGTCCAAATAATTAAGCGACCATTAGGAATATTCACAGAATTTATTTCCTATGAAACCTTTCTAAATGTTGTGGGAAGCTACTTTTAATTTAATTCTGTGATATAAACAGAGCCTGCAAACAAGGAAACTGATAATTTAAATGCCTTTCTCATTGGACCACTTTGAAATGCTGGCGACCACTTGATACCTTTAATGGGGTCTGTGATTCCATCATAGGGTATGAAGAGAGTATGCAGATGTACACTCTCAGAATTATCTCACAGAAAAGTTATTTTTGACTTCAATTCAATAGGGGGAGTTATAGTATACCGCTATAGTACACTATGAAAGGAAGCACTGTTTGATGGCCACCAATAATACTTGTCAAGATGATTGACGTGAAGATTTATGCTTCCTATATATCGCAGAAATATGTGATGCAGGATAAATGATTACGAAGAATCAAATCAATAAATACAGAGGTGGGTGTATTCATTATTTTCTCATAAACTATAAGTTTTATAACTCCCATTATTATCAAGAAACATTTCCGATCAAAGTGAAGGATTCAAAAAGTGTTACTTTTTAATAAAATAAGTATACTCTTGAGAAATGTACTTTCAAAATATAATATATGGAAGAATGTTTTGTGGAAATTCATTTCTACTGCTAGGAGTGTCAAAACATTACTTTTTCACAAATTTATTTGCAGCCATCCTTTTTTGGCAAATGATTGAAAATCAGGAGATGACTGAAGTTATGAGGATTTGCATGTAAAAAAGAACAGGAAAAATGACTTTCTTTACAAATGGATCAACCTTGACTGACCTATCGTCGTTGTCAATTCTGCAGCCTTCATATGACTGGCCGCTGCTCTTTTTTCAGACCGGCAATGGAACCCAAAAAATATCACAATCAATCTATCGCACAACTATTCCTTCCGTTTCTTAAACTTTTGTATGCATCCTTGTTAGTACGTGAGCAATATTTACTTATCTTTTAACATGGAACCTGAAAACGTTCCTCTGGAACGCATGATGTATTACCCTTGAAAAATGAATGCATTTCCCTGGAAATCCATGGAACTTCTCAAGTCCTGGGTGGCAGACACACCATAGTTTAACTCATCCAAACTGTGTATACTTATAAGAACATGAATTGAGGATTTTAAGTATGCAATCCAATTTATCTTAATTAAGTGCATTCTTTTGAAAACCATGATTCTGGGATGAAGCTATATTTGCTTATAAGAGATCAAATGATGAGCCAATATGGATATGCCAGGTAACAAGTGGAGCTTTTTCTGTACCTGCAGAGGACCTTTAGGTGTTTGAAGGATAAAAAAATGCAAGAAGCCTTTCTTCAGTTTTTATTAATAATTTTATTTTGCTGCGAGGGGGGCCAACTGGCCATTCTGCCTGGCATTTGCCCAATGCTGAGAGGGAAACCCCTCTTAAAACCTCTCAGAGGCAGCTTATATTCTTTCCATAAAAATATACATCTCAGAAATATCACAAGTCACAAGTGTTATACATAATTCCCTTCAGGATCCATTACAACTTAGATATGTTGGTATCTTCTTCTAAGTAATCAACCCTTGGGTTGGTTTGCAGCAGTCATCCATCTCTGTCTGTCCTCCACCAGCCTCTTCAGCTCCAGGTAGCTGTTGCAGCCCATGTCCTTCATTACTTGGGTAATATAGCTCAACCTCGGCCTTCCTCTGCCGCTCTTCCCCTCCACAGTGCCCTCTAAGTGCACAGTGTTGGTATATGACAACAATAATACATTGACAATGGAAACATTCAACCACACACACATACACATTTTACCTAGATTAGACCTACATATGTCTATACTTCAGCATAGACATGGTGCTTAAGTGTTCCTGTGGATGGAGTGGATGGATTTCCAAACATGCTGAAATATTTTCAAAGAATTAAATGCTGAAAAATAAAATTTTCATGTAAGGTTAAATTAAATTCATCTCAGACACCATGACATAATGAATAATTGAATGCTGGAAAGGAAAAACACATGGCAACATTTACCAGGTGTTAAATAGTTAAGTTTAAAATAAATATGAGATCCTATGCAAAAAATCACTATTTCTACAATTTAACACCATAAATTGCGATGGATTAAGAATACTAAAGTTACGCTACATAATATACAGCCACTGTAGATGTCAACAAATGCATTAGGAAATATGTTCATGTGTACAGAGTGGAGAAATGTAGTTTGGCCAAACCACACTTGGAGCATGTTTCTTGTAGGATAGTAGGGAGTGGATGTATATTGCTAGCAATATGTGTGTAGTATGGTAACAAATAGGAAATAACAGGATTGACAATCAACAGGGAAGGTGAGGACGTCCTCGGGAAAGGGAATGCACAGAACAGGGAGTATGAAAAGAGGTAGTTAATAAAACAACACAGCAATGTAGGAGACTAGTGATACCATTAACAAATAACTATAACATATAACATAACACAATACATTAAAAAAAAACTGCTCTCCTATGCTATCACATATAATAATCCATTTCATCAAATAAATCTAAACAATCTACAAGTGAAAAGAAATGCATTGTTTTCCTGTTTGAAAAGTTAGTGCTGGATTAAAAAAACACAATGTATCACAAATTAAACCTCATAAGCCAGAAAGAACACATGGAAAGAAATAAATTAATATAATATTAAGGAGCAAATTATACCATATACTTCCAAACACTTCCATGTCAGCTGTTGACGTAACTATCATGGAAAAGCATCTCTCACGGCATTCTCCTTCCACCAGGTCCCTCCTCTTTCTTCCATGACATCAGCTTCTTGCTGACTAGCATCATCACCATTCAGTCCTCCACAATTCCAGGGATGTGCAGCCTAATAAACTCAAAAAGACGACATATGTTTCATTAGTAAATGTGCCATTGAATAATTGTCAGCCTGTGGAAAAAAGAAATATTAATGCATACATGATACATACTCTAGACTTCCAGCACATTTATTTAGGTGACTATGATGGTTAAATTTTCGATAACTCAATTAAAATGAGAAGAGATTAAGAGCATGACAGTTTCCTTGGCATATTTAAAGAGAATAAATACGAGAAAGACGTGCTATTTCCCCCCTTTAGTTCTCAATTACCTTTAATTAATCAAGTCATTACATGTCAAAGAACCGATCTCTCATCATATCAGACAGACTCTATTAAGCTCATTATAAAAATCTTACTAAAGGCATTTCGATAGGTACAAAAGAACGGTTGGAAAAACTAGAAGCTTGTGCATTTACAAAGAAAGAGTTTCGTAAAATTTAACTGACCACAGATTAATCTAAAAATAAGGAATTACACAAGCGTTAAGTGAATAGCGTCCGTCGGCCGTTTTAAGATTAAAAATGATAGGAATGATTACTCAGGAATTGATGAATTAAGCCGGTAACTAGAATTAGAAGTATGTGTCAATGAAAAATCCCTCCTGCTCCCTCTTTCAGTCGCATTAATAAAAGGTAAATCATGGACTGGAACGCGTCATTCCTTATCGCTTTACTTCTAAGCTTTATGGCAATGAGTACAACAAGATTATGTAAGACAATATAATAAAATGACATTATCAAGGCCTAAGACGCGTTGCAATTATAATGAACAGCGAATGTCAGCTTTGTGCTCTACTCCAAATTCTAGGGCTAAAAAAGCGCCCAGAGCCGAAGGAAAGATAAGGACGTGATTACAAATGAAGTTAATATGCATGGAAATTGGATTGGATTTCCTTTCCTACCTTCCACAGATTCACCCACCACCAAATATGTTAATTCCAAAATCGCTCACTACACATGGGCATCAGAAAACTAAGAACCAGCAAACGTGCTACCCTCAACCAATGTTAGTCATACCGAACACCAATCGATTAACTACTACTACTAATCTATTAACCATTCACTCGAGTGCACTCCACGCATACAGTCACACACACACACACACAAGGCACACCGAAGGTAAAACTGGAGATCCAATCATTCCCATGCCGCACTTAGAGAACACGCTTGATCAAACAATCCGATCAGACTTAGAGATTCGATTTTATGGGATAAAGGAAGCACTTAAGTCAACCCGTTTCTTTTACTCGAATGAGATTACTACCATGAAAAGCAGCCGAAAGAAAGATAGCACAAACTTTATTTAAAGAATTGATATCCGGTAGAAGGGAGTGAGAATTCTAAAGGAGCTTAGTATAACGATCGACTAATGACATCAATAGTTTACTCAATAATTTCACTCAATTTCTAAAATAAAGACCGAAATTTATTACTATGATCGCAGAGAATTTTATCAACTCTTCTAATCGAAAAGAAAAATAAATTATTGCAAGCGGACTGAACGTTATGAATCTAGCATAGGATTGGAAAATTACGTAGGAGCAGGAAGCGATTGCTGAAAAGCTATTATTGTGATGACATATCCGCCCTTTCTCTAGCCATGGAATTATTGTCACGTGAGAATTATTCTTTTAATATGCAACATTAGGAAAAGCATAAACGTGTCCCGGAAAACAAAATTCTAGCTGGAAGTACTAGATTTTATAGATTAACTCAAAAGGTTTTAATGGCATAAAGATCAAAAGATAACCGGAATCGAATGGACTTACTTGAAGCGTCCCCATTTGACTGGTGGTCCTCCGCTTGCCGTATTTGAAGAAGGCGGACGGATTACCAATATAATTGGACGGAGTGCCAATTATTTTCGAGGATAACCGTTGCTTTTACATGGGTACATTCTGAAAGCCTTTTCATCACGATGATATCCTCCAAGTTGCATGTAACGAACTGGTTGCATCTGTGTCAATGCCAAATATTTCCACATGGAGACATAAATTAAAATTTACCAAATATCATTCATAGAATATATTCAGAATGAATGAAGATAACCACTGAGCTAAAATATCTAACATGCGTCGTCGAGTACCACTTACCGTTGAATCTCCAAGTTACGTACGTGTGCTCTACTGCACTTCTCAGATGTTTACTGTTCGCATGCTCTTTCAACACTAAGTGAGTTTAAAAGAAAAAGAGTGCTGTTGCGGCAGATGCGCCATCTGTCGCGCCAATTTCAACTTTCAGCCTATCAGATAACAGAATTTATCACAATTATAGACATATACCCTTATGAAGGAAGTGTATTTTCTTACTTTATACTAAAAAATTCGGTACTGAACTTCGAGACGAAATTAAACGGCACGCAAATCAACTAACACCTCTTGGGATGGCCGTATGAAGACGTAGTTGTGAACGATGCCGCAAGACGGACGAACTCACTTGCTCATGCCTATAAACAGGGAGTTCAGTACGTAGAGGGCCTTGCTGGAGGTGGACTTTGACGCGGATTCGGAGACCTCACCGGGGTATTTCAGCTCGATAGCTGCGCGGGCGATATGAATCCGGTCTTATATTACGGGCGATTTCAACTCCAATTCTTATGAGAATTGGAGTTGAGAATGATTTTATCAACACTGCAGCGAAGATCTTTTGCTTTAAATGATGCTCAAAGCTGAAAAGGAATGGCAGTGTGTATATTTCAGCCGTGAACATTTTTAAAACTGCCATCACTCCTTACGGAGAACTACCCTTTGAATTGAAGTTTTCATAAGGCCATTTGATCTCTCATGCAGCGTGTGGCAAAAGTGTATCCATTGTGATGACACCTCAGCAAACCAATTCAATCATTATGTGAATATTCAATGCTTCCTCCAAATAAATTTATCAGTATAAATTTACTTCTGTGGAAACTACAGTTTCCTGGTCTTTCCTTTCAGTCAACTCTTATGACGATCTGCCATGAATAAACTATTTGGCATTTTGAATAATTGAAAAGAGGGAAAAGTGAGAATGAATGCAGTACTTTGAATGAAATAAAAATTGGATGGTGTGTTGTTATTAGGCCATGACATTTTTTTCTGAAAGTTCATGCGATGCAGAATTTCATGTCTTTATTTAAAATTCATCTTTTCAAGTCACTTACTCCATTGTCCTTTATCCTTAGGTAGTCAACTCATATGCATGTTTGTTTAAGCTGTTCACTGCTCTTCCCTCCATCTCTCCCTTACTATCTTCATTGACTAAATGTGCAGTAGAGTTATCCTTAGGATTAGGCATCTTAGATATGAGCAAAGCCTATGCTGGTTTGCAAGTGAAGAAGGGGATATCAGCTGTTTCTAGTCAATGAAATTTTCTAAGTACGTCGCGAGCATACCTTTGGATCTACCGAACATTTTTGGTTAAAAACCTTTCTTTACGCATCAAGATTGTTTATTAATATGTAAGGAAAAAGGCCGTTGTTCTCTCCAAACCAATACTGTTCTGTTTTCAGAAGTACCCTAACATCATTCAGTTGATACGCCACTTAATAAAAGACTAGAAATGATATTGAATGTAAAGGGCTACAAGATGTTTCACGAACAAAAACTGGCAATGTAAACCATAATGAGCACAAATGAGGATTTAATGGCTTTTCCTTCCTGTTGTTTGTAGAGGAGAAACAGAACAGCTGGTTCAAGTTACATGACTTGGATACTTCTTCTATGAAGAGTTTTTTAAAATTATAGAGAGCTACCCTTTGTATTGATGATTATTTGATCTGTGCACCATGTTTCAATAGTGCATCCATGATGATGATACCTGAGCAAAGTACTTGAATCATTGTTAATTGTATCAGAAGATTAAATGCCTCCTCCAAATAAATATTTCAGTAGAAATAAACATCTGTGGAACCAAAGTTTTCTGGTCTTTCTTTTGCATCAACGCCTATGATGAATTGCTAACTTGCCATCAATAAATTATGTGCCATTTTGGGAATTGAGTAGTGGTAAGAGAGATAAGGGAGAATGAAAGCGGTACTTGAAAATTAATGCAAGAAATGGTATGAAAAGCAATGGGCTCAAGTATATGTGATCAACAAATGAATGCAATATGAACTAACATGTGCACCAAATATCTAATTGTTGTTCTTTGAAGAGGAGAAGCTTAGCAGCTGGAAAAACTGTAAATTATGACTTGGTGTCTCAAAATAACACCAAAATAATCAATATGTGAACGTAATTCCCTTAGTTACCTCCTTTTTGGAAGTCATTTTTAATTCTTCAACAATGGAATGAATTTCTTGCTTACTCTGTTTGTTTATCATTGAACTGAAATCTCTTTTAGAAGAGAACTTAACATTTTGATTCTTATCTCCAAAGATATAAATATAGCAACTGAAGAGCATGTTATTTTTCCATATAAATATCAGAAGTGAGATTCAACATGGCAGTCCTATTAATACAGAGGAAAATCTCACTCAATTCAATGGAAGAGTATTGAAATTTAAATTGAAAGCACATTATGAAGCTCTTGTAATTTGAGTCCAAATAATTAAGCGACCATTAGGAATATTCACAGAATTTATTTCCTATGAAACCTTTCTAAATGTTGTGGGAAGCTACTTTTAATTTAATTCTGTGATATAAACAGAGCCTGCAAACAAGGAAACTGATAATTTAAATGCCTTTCTCATTGGACCACTTTGAAATGCTGGCGACCACTTGATACCTTTAATGGGGTCTGTGATTCCATCATAGGGTATGAAGAGAGTATGCAGATGTACACTCTCAGAATTATCTCACAGAAAAGTTATTTTTGACTTCAATTCAATAGGGGGAGTTATAGTATACCGCTATAGTACACTATGAAAGGAAGCACTGTTTGATGGCCACCAATAATACTTGTCAAGATGATTGACGTGAAGATTTATGCTTCCTATATATCGCAGAAATATGTGATGCAGGATAAATGATTACGAAGAATCAAATCAATAAATACAGAGGTGGGTGTATTCATTATTTTCTCATAAACTATAAGTTTTATAACTCCCATTATTATCAAGAAACATTTCCGATCAAAGTGAAGGATTCAAAAAGTGTTACTTTTTAATAAAATAAGTATACTCTTGAGAAATGTACTTTCAAAATATAATATATGGAAGAATGTTTTGTGGAAATTCATTTCTACTGCTAGGAGTGTCAAAACATTACTTTTTCACAAATTTATTTGCAGCCATCCTTTTTTGGCAAATGATTGAAAATCAGGAGATGACTGAAGTTATGAGGATTTGCATGTAAAAAAGAACAGGAAAAATGACTTTCTTTACAAATGGATCAACCTTGACTGACCTATCGTCGTTGTCAATTCTGCAGCCTTCATATGACTGGCCGCTGCTCTTTTTTCAGACCGGCAATGGAACCCAAAAAATATCACAATCAATCTATCGCACAACTATTCCTTCCGTTTCTTAAACTTTTGTATGCATCCTTGTTAGTACGTGAGCAATATTTACTTATCTTTTAACATGGAACCTGAAAACGTTCCTCTGGAACGCATGATGTATTACCCTTGAAAAATGAATGCATTTCCCTGGAAATCCATGGAACTTCTCAAGTCCTGGGTGGCAGACACACCATAGTTTAACTCATCCAAACTGTGTATACTTATAAGAACATGAATTGAGGATTTTAAGTATGCAATCCAATTTATCTTAATTAAGTGCATTCTTTTGAAAACCATGATTCTGGGATGAAGCTATATTTGCTTAGAAGAGATCAAATGATGAGCCAATATGGATATGCCAGGTAACAAGTGGAGCTTTTTCTGTACCTGCAGAGGACCTTTAGGTGTTTGAAGGATAAAAAAATGCAAGAAGCCTTTCTTCAGTTTTTATTAATAATTTTATTTTGCTGCGAGGGGGGCCAACTGGCCATTCTGCCTGGCATTTGCCCAATGCTGAGAGGGAAACCCCTCTTAAAACCTCTCAGAGGCAGCTTATATTCTTTCCATAAAAATATACATCTCAGAAATATCACAAGTCACAAGTGTTATACATAATTCCCTTCAGGATCCATTACAACTTAGATATGTTGGTATCTTCTTCTAAGTAATCAACCCTTGGGTTGGTTTGCAGCAGTCATCCATCTCTGTCTGTCCTCCACCAGCCTCTTCAGCTCCAGGTAGCTGTTGCAGCCCATGTCCTTCATTACTTGGGTAATATAGCTCAACCTCGGCCTTCCTCTGCCGCTCTTCCCCTCCACAGTGCCCTCTAAGTGCACAGTGTTGGTATATGACAACAATAATACATTGACAATGGAAACATTCAACCACACACACATACACATTTTACCTAGATTAGACCTACATATGTCTATACTTCAGCATAGACATGGTGCTTAAGTGTTCCTGTGGATGGAGTGGATGGATTTCCAAACATGCTGAAATATTTTCAAAGAATTAAATGCTGAAAAATAAAATTTTCATGTAAGGTTAAATTAAATTCATCTCAGACACCATGACATAATGAATAATTGAATGCTGGAAAGGAAAAACACATGGCAACATTTACCAGGTGTTAAATAGTTAAGTTTAAAATAAATATGAGATCCTATGCAAAAAATCACTATTTCTACAATTTAACACCATAAATTGCGATGGATTAAGAATACTAAAGTTACGCTACATAATATACAGCCACAGTAGATGTCAACAAATGCATTAGGAAATATGTTCATGTGTACAGAGTGGAGAAATGTAGTTTGGCCAAACCACACTTGGAGCATGTTTCTTGTAGGATAGTAGGGAGTGGATGTATATTGCTAGCAATATGTGTGTAGTATGGTAACAAATAGGAAATAACAGGATTGACAATCAACAGGGAAGGTGAGGACGTCCTCGGGAAAGGGAATGCACAGAACAGGGAGTATGAAAAGAGGTAGTTAATAAAACAACACAGCAATGTAGGAGACTAGTGATACCATTAACAAATAACTATAACATATAACATAACACAATACATTAAAAAAAAACTGCTCTCCTATGCTATCACATATAATAATCCATTTCATCAAATAAATCTAAACAATCTACAAGTGAAAAGAAATGCATTGTTTTCCTGTTTGAAAAGTTAGTGCTGGATTAAAAAAACACAATGTATCACAAATTAAACCTCATAAGCCAGAAATAACACATGGAAAGAAATAAATTAATATAATATTAAGGAGCAAATTATACCATATACTTCCAAACACTTCCATGTCAGCTGTTGACGTAACTATCATGGAAAAGCATCTCTCACGGCATTCTCCTTCCACCAGGTCCCTCCTCTTTCTTCCATGACATCAGCTTCTTGCTGACTAGCATCATCACCATTCAGTCCTCCACAATTCCAGGGATGTGCAGCCTAATAAACTCAAAAAGACGACATATGTTTCATTAGTAAATGTGCCATTGAATAATTGTCAGCCTGTGGAAAAAAGAAATATTAATGCATACATGATACATACTCTAGACTTCCAGCACATTTATTTAGGTGACTATGATGGTTAAATTTTCGATAACTCAATTAAAATGAGAAGAGATTAAGAGCATGACAGTTTCCTTGGCATATTTAAAGAGAATAAATACGAGAAAGACGTGCTATTTCCCCCCTTTAGTTCTCAATTACCTTTAATTAATCAAGTCATTACATGTCAAAGAACCGATCTCTCATCATATCAGACAGACTCTATTAAGCTCATTATAAAAATCTTACTAAAGGCATTTCGATAGGTACAAAAGAACGGTTGGAAAAACTAGAAGCTTGTGCATTTACAAAGAAAGAGTTTCGTAAAATTTAACTGACCACAGATTAATCTAAAAATAAGGAATTACACAAGCGTTAAGTGAATAGCGTCCGTCGGCCGTTTTAAGATTAAAAATGATAGGAATGATTACTCAGGAATTGATGAATTAAGCCGGTAACTAGAATTAGAAGTATGTGTCAATGAAAAATCCCTCCTGCTCCCTCTTTCAGTCGCATTAATAAAAGGTAAATCATGGACTGGAACGCGTCATTCCTTATCGCTTTACTTCTAAGCTTAATGGCAATGAGTACAACAAGATTATGTAAGACAATATAATAAAATGACATTATCAAGGCCTAAGACGCGTTGCAATTATAATGAACAGCGAATGTCAGCTTTGTGCTCTACTCCAAATTCTAGGGCTAAAAAAGCGCCCAGAGCCGAAGGAAAGATAAGGACGTGATTACAAATGATGTTAATATGCATGGAAATTGGATTGGATTTCCTTTCCTACCTTCCACAGATTCACCCACCACCAAATATGTTAATTCCAAAATCGCTCACTACACATGGGCATCAGAAAACTAAGAACCAGCAAACGTGCTACCCTCAACCAATGTTAGTCATACCGAACACCAATCGATTAACTACTACTACTAATCTATTAACCATTCACTCGAGTGCACTCCACGCATACAGTCACACACACACACACACAAGGCACACCGAAGGTAAAACTGGAGATCCAATCATTCCCATGCCGCACTTAGAGAACACGCTTGATCAAACAATCCGATCAGACTTAGAGATTCGATTTTATGGGATAAAGGAAGCACTTAAGTCAACCCGTTTCTTTTACTCGAATGAGATTACTACCATGAAAAGCAGCCGAAAGAAAGATAGCACAAACTTTATTTAAAGAATTGATATCCGGTAGAAGGGAGTGAGAATTCTAAAGGAGCTTAGTATAACGATCGACTAATGACATCAATAGTTTACTCAATAATTTCACTCAATTTCTAAAATAAAGACCGAAATTTATTACTATGATCGCAGAGAATTTTATCAACTCTTCTAATCGAAAAGAAAAAATAAATTATTGCAAGCGGACTGAACGTTATGAATCTAGCATAGGATTGGAAAATTACGTAGGAGCAGGAAGCGATTGCTGAAAAGCTATTATTGTGATGACATATCCGCCCTTTCTCTAGCCATGGAATTATTGTCACGTGAGAATTATTCTTTTAATATGCAACATTAGGAAAAGCATAAACGTGTCCCGGAAAACAAAATTCTAGCTGGAAGTACTAGATTTTATAGATTAACTCAAAAGGTTTTAATGGCATAAAGATCAAAAGATAACCGGAATCGAATGGACTTACTTGAAGCGTCCCCATTTGACTGGTGGTCCTCCGCTTGCCGTATTTGAAGAAGGCGGACGGATTACCAACATAATTGGATGGAGTGCCAATTATTTTCGAGGATAACCGTTGCTTTTACATGGGTACATTCTGAAAGCCTTTTCATCACGATGATATCCTCCTAGTTGCATGTAACGAACTGGTTGCATCTGTGTCAATGCCAAATATTTCCACATGGAGACATAAATTAAAATTTACCAAATATCATTCATAGAATATATTCAGAATGAATGAAGATAACCACTGAGCTAAAATATCTAACATGCGTCGTCGAGTACCACTTACCGTTGAATCTCCAAGTTACGTACGTGTGCTCTACTGCACTTCTCAGATGTTTACTGTTCGCATGCTCTTTCAACACTAAGTGAGTTTAAAAGAAAAAGAGTGCTGTTGCGGCAGATGCGCCATCTGTCGCGCCAATTTCAACTTTCAGCCTATCAGATAACAGAATTTATCACAATTATAGACATATACCCTTATGAAGGAAGTGTATTTTCTTAATTTATACTAAAAAATTCGGTACTGAACTTCGAGACGAAATTAAACGGCACGCAAATCAACTAACACCTCTTGGGATGGCCGTATGAAGACGTAGTTGTGAACGATGCCGCAAGACGGACGAACTCACTTGCTCATGCCTATAAACAGGGAGTTCAGTACGTAGAGGGCCTTGCTGGAGGTGGACTTTGACGCGGATTCGGAGACCTCACCGGGGTATTTCAGCTCGATAGCTGCGCGGGCGATATGAATCCGGTCTTATATTACGGGCGATTTCAACTCCAATTCTTATGAGAATTGGAGTTGAGAATGATTTTATCAACACTGCAGCGAAGATCTTTTGCTTTAAATGATGCTCAAAGCTGAAAAGGAATGGCAGTGTGTATATTTCAGCCGTGAACATTTTTAAAACTGCCATCACTCCTTACGGAGAACTACCCTTTGAATTGAAGTTTTCATAAGGCCATTTGATCTCTCATGCAGCGTGTGGCAAAAGTGTATCCATTGTGATGACACCTCAGCAAACCAATTCAATCATTATGTGAATATTCAATGCTTCC
Organism: Pachydiplax longipennis; assembly: GCA_036926295.1. NCBI lineage: Eukaryota > Metazoa > Arthropoda > Insecta > Odonata > Libellulidae > Pachydiplax > Pachydiplax longipennis. The sequence continues at coordinate 19,364,842 of JAVFKF010000012.1, forward strand.
TCCAAATAAATTTATCAGTATAAATTTACTTCTGTGGAAACAACAGTTTCCTGGTCTTTCCTTTCAGTCAACTCTTATGACGATCTGCCATGAATAAACTATTTGGCATTTTGAATAATTGAAAAGAGGGAAAAGTGAGAATGAATGCAGTACTTTGAATGAAATAAAAATTGGATGGTGTGTTGTTATTAGGCCATGACATTTTTTTCTGAAAGTTCATGCGATGCAGAATTTCATGTCTTTATTTAAAATTCATCTTTTCAAGTCACTTACTCCATTGTCCTTTATCCTTAGGTAGTCAACTCATATGCATGTTTGTTTAAGCTGTTCACTGCTCTTCCCTCCATCTCTCCCTTACTATCTTCATTGACTAAATGTGCAGTAGAGTTATCCTTAGGATTAGGCATCTTAGATATGAGCAAAGGCTATGCTGGTTTGCAAGTGAAGAAGGGGATATCAGCTGTTTCTAGTCAATGAAATTTTCTAAGTACGTCGCGAGCATACCTTTGGATCTACCGAACATTTTTGGTTAAAAACCTTTCTTTACGCATCAAGATTGTTTATTAATATGTTAGGGGAAAGGCCGTTGTTCTCTCCAAACCAATACTGTTCTGTTTTCAGAAGTACCCTAACATCATTCAGTTGATACGCCACTTAATAAAAGACTAGAAATGATATTGAATGTAAAGGGCTACAAGATGTTTCACGAACAAAAACTGGCAATGTAAACCATAATGAGCACAAATGAGGATTTAATGGTTTTTCCTTCCTCTTGTTTGTAGAGGAGAAACAGAACAGCTGGTTCAAGTAACATGACTTGGATACTTCTTCTATGAAGAGTTTTTTAAAATTATAGAGAGCTACCCTTTGTATTGATGATTATTTGATCTGTGCACCATGTTTCAATAGTGCATCCATGATGATGATACCTGAGCAAAGTACTTGAATCATTGTTAATTGTATCAGAAGATTAAATGCCTCCTCCAAATAAATATTTCAGTAGAAATAAACGTCTGTGGAACCAAAGTTTTCTGGTCTTTCTTTTGCATCAACGCCTATGATGAATTGCTAACTTGCCATCAATAAATTATGTGCCATTTTGGGAATTGAGTAGTGGTAAGAGAGATAAGGGAGAATGAAAGCGGTACTTGAAAATTAATGCAAGAAATGGTATGAAAAGCAATGGGCTCAAGTATATGTGATCAACAAATGAATGCAATATGAACTAACATGTGCACCAAATATCTAATTGTTGTTCTTTGAAGAGGAGAAGCTTAGCAGCTGGAAAAACTGTAAATTATGACTTGGTGTCTCGAAATAACACCAAAATAATCAATATGTGAACGTAATTCCCTTAGTTACCTCATTTTTGGAAGTCATTTTTAATTCTTCAACAATGGAATGAATTTCTTGCTTACTCTGTTTGTTTATCATTGAACTGAAATCTCTTTTAGAAGAGAACTTAACATTTTGATTCTTATCTCCAAAGATATAAATATAGCAACTGAAGTGCATGTTATTTTTCCATATAAATATCAGAAGTGAGATTCAACATGGCAGTCCTATTAATACAGAGGAAAATCTCACTCAATTCAATGGAAGAGTATTGAAATTTAAATTGAAAGCACATTATGAAGCTCTTGTAATTTGAGGCCAAATAATTAAGCGACCATTAGGAATATTCACAGAATTTATTTCCTATGAAACCTTTCTAAATGTTGTGGGAAGCTACTTTTAATTTAATTCTGTGATATAAACAGAGCCTGCAAACAAGGAAACTGATCATTTAAATGCCTTTCTCATTGGACCACTTTGAAATGCTGGCGACCACTTGATACCTTTAATGGGGTCTGTGATTCCATCATAGGGTATGAAGAGAGTATGCAGATGTACACTCTCAGAATTATCTCACAGAAAAGTTATTTTTGACTTCAATTCAATAGGGGGAGTTATAGTATACCGCTATAGTACACTATGAAAGGAAGCACTGTTTGATGGCCACCAATAATACTTGTCAAGATGATTGACGTGAAGATTTATGCTTCCTATATATCGCAGAAATATGTGATGCAGGATAAATGATTACGAAGAATCAAATCAATAAATACAGAGGTGGGTGTATTCATTATTTTCTCATAAACTATAAGTTTTATAACTCCCATTATTATCAAGAAACATTTCCGATCAAAGTGAAGGATTCAAAAAGTGTTACTTTTTAATAAAATAAGTATACTCTTGAGAAATGTACTTTCAAAATATAATATATGGAAGAATGTTTTGTGGAAATTCATTTCTACTGCTAGGAGTGTCAAAACATTACTTTTTCACAAATTTATTTGCAGCCATCCTTTTTTGGCAAATGATTGAAAATCAGGAGATGACTGAAGTTATGAGGATTTGCATGTAAAAAAGAACAGGAAAAATGACTTTCTTTACAAATGGATCAACCTTGACTGACCTATCGTCGTTGTCAATTCTGCAGCCTTCATATGACTGGCCGCTGCTCTTTTTTCAGACCGGCAATGGAACCCAAAAAATATCACAATCAATCTATCGCACAACTATTCCTTCCGTTTCTTAAACTTTTGTATGCATCCTTGTTAGTACGTGAGCAATATTTACTTATCTTTTAACATGGAACCTGAAAACGTTCCTCTGGAACGCATGATGTATTACCCTTGAAAAATGAATGCATTTCCCTGGAAATCCATGGAACTTCTCAAGTCCTGGGTGGCAGACACACCATAGTTTAACTCATCCAAACTGTGTATACTTATAAGAACATGAATTGAGGATTTTAAGTATGCAATCCAATTTATCTTAATTAAGTGCATTCTTTTGAAAACCATGATTCTGGGATGAAGCTATATTTGCTTAGAAGAGATCAAATGATGAGCCAATATGGATATGCCAGGTAACAAGTGGAGCTTTTTCTGTACCTGCAGAGGACCTTTAGGTGTTTGAAGGATAAAAAAATGCAAGAAGCCTTTCTTCAGTTTTTATTAATAATTTTATTTTGCTGCGAGGGGGGCCAACTGGCCATTCTGCCTGGCATTTGCCCAATGCTGAGAGGGAAACCCCTCTTAAAACCTCTCAGAGGCAGCTTATATTCTTTCCATAAAAATATACATCTCAGAAATATCACAAGTCACAAGTGTTATACATAATTCCCTTCAGGATCCATTACAACTTAGATATGTTGGTATCTTCTTCTAAGTAATCAACCCTTGGGTTGGTTTGCAGCAGTCATCCATCTCTGTCTGTCCTCCACCAGCCTCTTCAGCTCCAGGTAGCTGTTGCAGCCCATGTCCTTCATTACTTGGGTAATATAGCTCAACCTCGGCCTTCCTCTGCCGCTCTTCCCCTCCACAGTGCCCTCTAAGTGCACAGTGTTGGTATATGACAACAATAATACATTGACAATGGAAACATTCAACCACACACACATACACATTTTACCTAGATTAGACCTACATATGTCTATACTTCAGCATAGACATGGTGCTTAAGTGTTCCTGTGGATGGAGTGGATGGATTTCCAAACATGCTGAAATATTTTCAAAGAATTAAATGCTGAAAAATAAAATTTTCATGTAAGGTTAAATTAAATTCATCTCAGACACCATGACATAATGAATAATTGAATGCTGGAAAGGAAAAACACATGGCAACATTTACCAGGTGTTAAATAGTTAAGTTTAAAATAAATATGAGATCCTATGCAAAAAATCACTATTTCTACAATTTAACACCATAAATTGCGATGGATTAAGAATACTAAAGTTACGCTACATAATATACAGCCGCTGTAGATGTCAACAAATGCATTAGGAAATATGTTCATGTGTACAGAGTGGAGAAATGTAGTTTGGCCAAACCACACTTGGAGCATGTTTCTTGTAGGATAGTAGGGAGTGGATGTATATTGCTAGCAATATGTGTGTAGTATGGTAACAAATAGGAAATAACAGGATTGACAATCAACAGGGAAGGTGAGGACGTCCTCGGGAAAGGGAATGCACAGAACAGGGAGTATGAAAAGAGGTAGTTAATAAAACAACACAGCAATGAAAGAGACAAGTGATACCATTAACAAATAACTATAACATATAACATAACACAAAACATTAAAAAAAAACTGCTCTCCTATGCTATCACATATAATAATCCATTTCATCAAATTAATCTAAACAATCTACAAGTTAAAAGAAAAGCATTGTTCTCCTGATTGAAAAGTTAGTGCTGGATTAAAAAAAACACAATGTATCACAAATTAAACCTCATAAGCCAGAAATAACACATGGAAAGAAATAAATTAATATAATATTAAGGAGCAAATTATACCATATACTTTCCAAACACTTCCATGTCAGCTGTTGACGTAACTATCATGGAAAAGCATCTCTCACGGCATTCTCCTTCCACCAGGTCCCTCCTCTTTCTTCCATGACATCAGCTTCTTGCTGACTAGCATCATCACCATTCAGTCCTCCACAATGCCAGGGATGTGCAGCCTAATAAACTCAAAAAGACGACATATGTTTCATTAGTAAATGTGCCATTGAATAATTGTCAGCCTGTGGAAAAAAGAAATATTAATGCATACATGATACATACTCTAGACTTCCAGCACATTTATTTAGGTGACTATGATGGTTAAATTTTCGATAACTCAATTAAAATGAGAAGAGATTAAGAGCATGACAGTTTCCTTGGCATATTTAAAGAGAATAAATACGAGAAAGACGTTCTATTTCCCCCCTTTAGTTCTCAATTACCTTTAATTAATCAAGTCATTACATGTCAAAGAACCGATCTCTCATCATATCAGACAGACTCTATTAAGCTCATTATAAAAATCTTACTAAAGGCATTTCGATAGGTACAAAAGAACGGTTGGAAAAACTAGAAGCTTGTGCATTTACAAAGAAAGAGTTTCGTAAAATTTAACTGACCACAGATTAATCTAAAAATAAGGAATTACACAAGCGTTAAGTGAATAGCGTCCGTCGGCCGTTTTAAGATTAAAAATGATAGGAATGATTACTCAGGAATTGATGAATTAAGCCGGTAACTAGAGTTAGAAGTATGTGTCAATGAAAAATCCCTCCTGCTCCCTCTTTCAGTCGCATTAATAAAAGGTAAATCATGGACTGGAACGCGTCATTCCTTATCGCTTTACTTCTAAGCTTTATGGCAATGAGTACAACAAGATTATGTAAGACAATATAATAAAATGACATTATCAAGGCCTAAGACGCGTTGCAATTATAATGAACAGCGAATGTCAGCTTTGTGCTCTACTCCAAATTCTAGGGCTAAAAAAGCGCCCAGAGCCGAAGGAAAGATAAGGACGTGATTACAAATGAAGTTAATATGCATGGAAATTGGATTGGATTTCCTTTCCTACCTTCCACAGATTCACCCACCACCAAATATGTTAATTCCAAAATCGCTCACTACACATGGGCATCAGAAAACTAAGAACCAGCAAACGTGCTACCCTCAACCAATGTTAGTCATACCGAACACCAATCGATTAACTACTACTACTAATCTATTAACCATTCACTCGAGTGCACTCCACGCATACAGTCACACACACACACACACACAAGGCACACCGAAGGTAAAACTGGAGATCCAATCATTCCCATGCCGCACTTAGAGAACACGCTTGATCAAACAATCCGATCAGACTTAGAGATTCGATTTTATGGGATAAAGGAAGCACTTAAGTCAACCCGTTTCTTTTACTCGAATGAGATTACTACCATGAAAAGCAGCCGAAAGAAAGATAGCACAAACTTTATTTAAAGAATTGATATCCGGTAGAAGGGAGTGAGAATTCTAAAGGAGCTTAGTATAACGATCGACTAATGACATCAATAGTTTACTCAATAATTTCACTCAATTTCTAAAATAAAGACCGAAATTTATTACTATGATCGCAGAGAATTTTATCAACTCTTCTAATCGAAAAGAAAAATAAATTATTGCAAGCGGACTGAACGTTATGAATCTAGCATAGGATTGGAAAATTACGTAGGAGCAGGAAGCGATTGCTGAAAAGCTATTATTGTGATGACATATCCGCCCTTTCTCTAGCCATGGAATTATTGTCACGTGAGAATTATTCTTTTAATATGCAACATTAGGAAAAGCATAAACGTGTCCCGGAAAACAAAATTCTAGCTGGAAGTACTAGATTTTATAGATTAACTCAAAAGGTTTTAATGGCATAAAGATCAAAAGATAACCGGAATCGAATGGACTTACTTGAAGCGTCCCCATTTGACTGGTGGTCCTCCGCTTGCCGTATTTGAAGAAGGCGGACGGATTACCAATATAATTGGACGGAGTGCCAATTATTTTCGAGGATAACCGTTGCTTTTACATGGGTACATTCTGAAAGCCTTTTCATCACGATGATATCCTCCAAGTTGCATGTAACGAACTGGTTGCATCTGTGTCAATGCCAAATATTTCCACATGGAGACATAAATTAAAATTTACCAAATATCATTCATAGAATATATTCAGAATGAATGAAGATAACCACTGAGCTAAAATATCTAACATGCGTCGTCGAGTACCACTTACCGTTGAATCTCCAAGTTACGTACGTGTGCTCTACTGCACTTCTCAGATGTTTACTGTTCGCATGCTCTTTCAACACTAAGTGAGTTTAAAAGAAAAAGAGTGCTGTTGCGGCAGATGCGCCATCTGTCGCGCCAATTTCAACTTTCAGCCTATCAGATAACAGAATTTATCACAATTATAGACATATACCCTTATGAAGGAAGTGTATTTTCTTAATTTATACTAAAAAATTCGGTACTGAACTTCGAGACGAAATTAAACGGCACGCAAATCAACTAACACCTCTTGGGATGGCCGTATGAAGACGTAGTTGTGAACGATGCCGCAAGACGGACGAACTCACTTGCTCATGCCTATAAACAGGGAGTTCAGTACGTAGAGGGCCTTGCTGGAGGTGGACTTTGACGCGGATTCGGAGACCTCACCGGGGTATTTCAGCTCGATAGCTGCGCGGGCGATATGAATCCGGTCTTATATTACGGGCGATTTCAACTCCAATTCTTATGAGAATTGGAGTTGAGAATGATTTTATCAACACTGCAGCGAAGATCTTTTGCTTTAAATGATGCTCAAAGCTAAAAAGGAATGGCAGTGTGTATATTTCAGCCGTGAACATTTTTAAAACTGCCATCACTCCTTACGGAGAACTACCCTTTGAATTGAAGTTTTCATAAGGCCATTTGATCTCTCATGCAGCGTGTGGCAAAAGTGTATCCATTGTGATGACACCTCAGCAAACCAATTCAATCATTATGTGAATATTCAATGCTTCCTCCAAATAAATTTATCAGTATAAATTTACTTCTGTGGAAACAACAGTTACCTGGTCTTTCCTTTCAGTCAACTCTTATGACGATCTGCCATGAATAAACTATGTGGCATTTTGAATAATTGAAAAGAGGGAAAAGTGAGAATGAATGCAGTACTTTGAATGAAATAAAAATTGGATGGTGTGTTGTTATTAGGCCATGACATTTTTTTCTGAAAGTTCATGCGATGCAGAATTTCATGTCTTTATTTAAAATTCATCTTTTCAAGTCACTTACTCCATTGTCCTTTATCCTTAGGTAGTCAACTCATATGCATGTTTGTTTAAGCTGTTCACTGCTCTTCCCTCCATCTCTCCCTTACTATCTTCATTGACTAAATGTGCAGTAGAGTTATCCTTAGGATTAGGCATCTTAGATATGAGCAAAGCCTATGCTGGTTTGCAAGTGAAGAAGGGGATATCAGCTGTTTCTAGTCAATGAAATTTTCTAAGTACGTCGCGAGCATACCTTTGGATCTACCGAACATTTTTGGTTAAAAACCTTTCTTTACGCATCAAGATTGTTTATTAATATGTAAGGGAAAAGGCCGTTGTTCTCTCCAAACCAATACTGTTCTGTTTTCATAAGTACCCTAACATCATTCAGTTGATACGCCACTTAATAAAAGACTAGAAATGATATTGAATGTAAAGGGCTACAAGATGTTTCACGAACAAAAACTGGCAATGTAAACCATAATGAGCACAAATGAGGATTTAATGGCTTTTCCTTCCTGTTGTTTGTAGAGGAGAAACAGAACAGCTGGTTCAAGTTACATGACTTGGATACTTCTTCTATGAAGAGTTTTTTAAAATTATAGAGAGCTACCCTTTGTATTGATGATTATTTGATCTGTGCACCATGTTTCAATAGTGCATCCATGATGATGATACCTGAGCAAAGTACTTGAATCATTGTTAATTGTATCAGAAGATTAAATGCCTCCTCCTAATAAATATTTCAGTAGAAATAAACGTCTGTGGAACCAAAGTTTTCTTGTCTTTCTTTTGCATCAACACCTATGATGAATTGCTAACTTGAAATCAATAAATTATGTGCCATTTTGGGAATTGAGTAGTGGTAAGAGAGATAAGGGAGAATGAAAGCGGTACTTGAAAATTAATGCAAGAAATGGTATGAAAAGCAATGGGCTCAAGTATATGTGATCAACAAATGAATGCAATATGAACTAACATATGCACCAAATATCTAATTGTTGTTCTTTGAAGAGGAGAAGCTTAGCAGCTGGAAAAACTGTAAATTATGACTTGGTGTCTCAAAATAACACCAAAATAATCAATATGTGAACGTAATTCCCTTAGTTACCTCCTTTTTGGAAGTCATTTTTAATTCTTCAACAATGGAATGAATTTCTTGCTTACTCTGTTTGTTTATCATTGAACTGAAATCTCTTTTAGAAGAGAACTTAACATTTTGATTCTTATCTCCAAAGATATAAATATAGCAACTGAAGAGCATGTTATTTTTCCATATAAATATCAGAAGTGAGATTCAACATGGCAGTCCTATTAATACAGAGGAAAATCTCACTCAATTCAATGGAAGAGTATTGAAATTTAAATTGAAAGCACATTATGAAGCTCTTGTAATTTGAGTCCAAATAATTAAGCGACCATTAGGAATATTCACAGAATTTATTTCCTATGAAACCTTTCTAAATGTTGTGGGAAGCTACTTTTAATTTAATTCTGTGATATAAACAGAGCCTGCAAACAAGGAAACTGATAATTTAAATGCCTTTCTCATTGGACCACTTTGAAATGCTGGCGACCACTTGATACCTTTAATGGGGTCTGTGATTCCATCATAGGGTATGAAGAGAGTATGCAGATGTACACTCTCAGAATTATCTCACAGAAAAGTTATTTTTGACTTCAATTCAATAGGGGGAGTTATAGTATACCGCTATAGTACACTATGAAAGGAAGCACTGTTTGATGGCCACCAATAATACTTGTCAAGATGATTGACGTGAAGATTTATGCTTCCTATATATCGCAGAAATATGTGATGCAGGATAAATGATTACGAAGAATCAAATCAATAAATACAGAGGTGGGTGTATTCATTATTTTCTCATAAACTATAAGTTTTATAACTCCCATTATTATCAAGAAACATTTCCGATCAAAGTGAAGGATTCAAAAAGTGTTACTTTTTAATAAAATAAGTATACTCTTGAGAAATGTACTTTCAAAATATAATATATGGAAGAATGTTTTGTGGAAATTCATTTCTACTGCTAGGAGTGTCAAAACATTACTTTTTCACAAATTTATTTGCAGCCATCCTTTTTTGGCAAATGATTGAAAATCAGGAGATGACTGAAGTTATGAGGATTTGCATGTAAAAAAGAACAGGAAAAATGACTTTCTTTACAAATGGATCAACCTTGACTGACCTATCGTCGTTGTCAATTCTGCAGCCTTCATATGACTGGCCGCCGCTCTTTTTTCAGACCGGCAATGGAACCCAAAAAATATCACAATCAATCTATCGCACAACTATTCCTTCCGTTTCTTAAACTCTTGTATGCATCCTTGTTAGTACGTGAGCAATATTTACTTATCTTTTAACATGGAACCTGAAAACGTTCCTCTGGAACGCATGATGTATTACCCTTGAAAAATGAATGCATTTCCCTGGAAATCCATGGAACTTCTCAAGTCCTGGGTGGCAGACACACCATAGTTTAACTCATCCAAACTGTGTATACTTATAAGAACATGAATTGAGGATTTTAAGTATGCAATCCAATTTATCTTAATTAAGTGCATTCTTTTGAAAACCATGATTCTGGGATGAAGCTATATTTGCTTATAAGAGATCAAATGATGAGCCAATATGGATATGCCAGGTAACAAGTGGAGCTTTTTCTGTACCTGCAGAGGACCTTTAGGTGTTTGAAGGATAAAAAAATGCAAGAAGCCTTTCTTCAGTTTTTATTAATAATTTTATTTTGCTGCGAGGGGGGCCAACTGGCCATTCTGCCTGGCATTTGCCCAATGCTGAGAGGGAAACCCCTCTTAAAACCTCTCAGAGGCAGCTTATATTCTTTCCATAAAAATATACATCTCAGAAATATCACAAGTCACAAGTGTTATACATAATTCCCTTCAGGATCCATTACAACTTAGATATGTTGGTATCTTCTTCTAAGTAATCAACCCTTGGGTTGGTTTGCAGCAGTCATCCATCTCTGTCTGTCCTCCACCAGCCTCTTCAGCTCCAGGTAGCTGTTGCAGCCCATGTCCTTCATTACTTGGGTAATATAGCTCAACCTCGGCCTTCCTCTGCCGCTCTTCCCCTCCACAGTGCCCTCTAAGTGCACAGTGTTGGTATATGACAACAATAATACATTGACAATGGAAACATTCAACCACACACACATACACATTTTACCTAGATTAGACCTACATATGTCTATACTTCAGCATAGACATGGTGCTTAAGTGTTCCTGTGGATGGAGTGGATGGATTTCCAAACATGCTGAAATATTTTCAAAGAATTAAATGCTGAAAAATAAAATTTTCATGTAAGGTTAAATTAAATTCATCTCAGACACCATGACATAATGAATAATTGAATGCTGGAAAGGAAAAACACATGGCAACATTTACCAGGTGTTAAATAGTTAAGTTTAAAATAAATATGAGATCCTATGCAAAAAATCACTATTTCTACAATTTAACACCATAAATTGCGATGGATTAAGAATACTAAAGTTACGCTACATAATATACAGCCGCTGTAGATGTCAACAAATGCATTAGGAAATATGTTCATGTGTACAGAGTGGAGAAATGTAGTTTGGCCAAACCACACTTGGAGCATGTTTCTTGTAGGATAGTAGGGAGTGGATGTATATTGCTAGCAATATGTGTGTAGTATGGTAACAAATAGGAAATAACAGGATTGACAATCAACAGGGAAGGTGAGGACGTCCTCGGGAAAGGGAATGCACAGAACAGGGAGTATGAAAAGAGGTAGTTAATAAAACAACACAGCAATGAAAGAGACAAGTGATACCATTAACAAATAACTATAACATATAACATAACACAAAACATTAAAAAAAACTGCTCTCCTATGCTATCACATATAATAATCCATTTCATCAAATTAATCTAAACAATCTACAAGTTAAAAGAAAAGCATTGTTCTCCTGATTGAAAAGTTAGTGCTGGATTAAAAAAAACACAATGTATCACAAATTAAACCTCATAAGCCAGAAATAACACATGGAAAGAAATAAATTAATATAATATTAAGGAGCAAATTATACCATATACTTTCCAAACACTTCCATGTCAGCTGTTGACGTAACTATCATGGAAAAGCATCTCTCACGGCATTCTCCTTCCACCAGGTCCCTCCTCTTTCTTCCATGACATCAGCTTCTTGCTGACTAGCATCATCACCATTCAGTCCTCCACAATGCCAGGGATGTGCAGCCTAATAAACTCAAAAAGACGACATATGTTTCATTAGTAAATGTGCCATTGAATAATTGTCAGCCTGTGGAAAAAAGAAATATTAATGCATACATGATACATACTCTAGACTTCCAGCACATTTATTTAGGTGACTATGATGGTTAAATTTTCGATAACTCAATTAAAATGAGAAGAGATTAAGAGCATGACAGTTTCCTTGGCATATTTAAAGAGAATAAATACGAGAAAGACGTGCTATTTCCCCCCTTTAGTTCTCAATTACCTTTAATTAATCAAGTAATTACATGTCAAAGAACCGATCTCTCATCATATCAGACAGACTCTATTAAGCTCATTATAAAAATCTTACTAAAGGCATTTCGATAGGTACAAAAGAACGGTTGGAAAAACTAGAAGCTTGTGCATTTACAAAGAAAGAGTTTCGTAATGTTTAACTGACCACAGATTAATCTAAAAATAAGGAATTACACAAGCGTTAAGTGAATAGCGTCCGTCGGCCGTTTTAAGATTAAAAATGATAGGAATGATTACTCAGGAATTGATGAATTAAGCCGGTAACTAGAGTTAGAAGTATGTGTCAATGAAAAATCCCTCCTGCTCCCTCTTTCAGTCGCATTAATAAAAGGTAAATCATGGACTGGAACGCGTCATTCCTTATCGCTTTACTTCTAAGCTTTATGGCAATGAGTACAACAAGATTATGTAAGACAATATAATAAAATGACATTATCAAGGCCTAAGACGCGTTGCAATTATAATGAACAGCGAATGTCAGCTTTGTGCTCTACTCCAAATTCTAGGGCTAAAAAAGCGCCCAGAGCCGAAGGAAAGATAAGGACGTGATTACAAATGAAGTTAATATGCATGGAAATTGGATTGGATTTCCTTTCCTACCTTCCACAGATTCACCCACCACCAAATATGTTAATTCCAAAATCGCTCACTACACATGGGCATCAGAAAACTAAGAACCAGCAAACGTGCTACCCTCAACCAATGTTAGTCATACCGAACACCAATCGATTAACTACTACTACTAATCTATTAACCATTCACTCGAGTGCACTCCACGCATACAGTCACACACACACACACACACAAGGCACACCGAAGGTAAAACTGGAGATCCAATCATTCCCATGCCGCACTTAGAGAACACGCTTGATCAAACAATCCGATCAGACTTAGAGATTCGATTTTATGGGATAAAGGAAGCACTTAAGTCAACCCGTTTCTTTTACTCGAATGAGATTACTACCATGAAAAGCAGCCGAAAGAAAGATAGCACAAACTTTATTTAAAGAATTGATATCCGGTAGAAGGGAGTGAGAATTCTAAAGGAGCTTAGTATAACGATCGACTAATGACATCAATAGTTTACTCAATAATTTCACTCAATTTCTAAAATAAAGACCGAAATTTATTACTATGATCGCAGAGAATTTTATCAACTCTTCTAATCGAAAAGAAAAATAAATTATTGCAAGCGGACTGAACGTTATGAATCTAGCATAGGATTGGAAAATTACGTAGGAGCAGGAAGCGATTGCTGAAAAGCTATTATTGTGATGACATATCCGCCCTTTCTCTAGCCATGGAATTATTGTCACGTGAGAATTATTCTTTTAATATGCAACATTAGGAAAAGCATAAACGTGTCCCGGAAAACAAAATTCTAGCTGGAAGTACTAGATTTTATAGATTAACTCAAAAGGTTTTAATGGCATAAAGATCAAAAGATAACCGGAATCGAATGGACTTACTTGAAGCGTCCCCATTTGACTGGTGGTCCTCCGCTTGCCGTATTTGAAGAAGGCGGACGGATTACCAATATAATTGGACGGAGTGCCAATTATTTTCGAGGATAACCGTTGCTTTTACATGGGTACATTCTGAAAGCCTTTTCATCACGATGATATCCTCCAAGTTGCATGTAACGAACTGGTTGCATCTGTGTCAATGCCAAATATTTCCACATGGAGACATAAATTAAAATTTACCAAATATCATTCATAGAATATATTCAGAATGAATGAAGATAACCACTGAGCTAAAATATCTAACATGCGTCGTCGAGTACCACTTACCGTTGAATCTCCAAGTTACGTACGTGTGCTCTACTGCACTTCTCAGATGTTTACTGTTCGCATGCTCTTTCAACACTAAGTGAGTTTAAAAGAAAAAGAGTGCTGTTGCGGCAGATGCGCCATCTGTCGCGCCAATTTCAACTTTCAGCCTATCAGATAACAGAATTTATCACAATTATAGACATATACCCTTATGAAGGAAGTGTATTTTCTTAATTTATACTAAAAAATTCGGTACTGAACTTCGAGACGAAATTAAACGGCACGCAAATCAACTAACACCTCTTGGGATGGCCGTATGAAGACGTAGTTGTGAACGATGCCGCAAGACGGACGAACTCACTTGCTCATGCCTATAAACAGGGAGTTCAGTACGTAGAGGGCCTTGCTGGAGGTGGACTTTGACGCGGATTCGGAGACCTCACCGGGGTATTTCAGCTCGATAGCTGCGCGGGCGATATGAATCCGGTCTTATATTACGGGCGATTTCAACTCCAATTCTTATGAGAATTGGAGTTGAGAATGATTTTATCAACACTGCAGCGAAGATCTTTTGCTTTAAATGATGCTCAAAGCTAAAAAGGAATGGCAGTGTGTATATTTCAGCCGTGAACATTTTTAAAACTGCCATCACTCCTTACGGAGAACTACCCTTTGAATTGAAGTTTTCATAAGGCCATTTGATCTCTCATGCAGCGTGTGGCAAAAGTGTATCCATTGTGATGACACCTCAGCAAACCAATTCAATCATTATGTGAATATTCAATGCTTCCTCCAAATAAATTTATCAGTATAAATTTACTTCTGTGGAAACAACAGTTACCTGGTCTTTCCTTTCAGTCAACTCTTATGACGATCTGCCATGAATAAACTATGTGGCATTTTGAATAATTGAAAAGAGGGAAAAGTGAGAATGAATGCAGTACTTTGAATGAAATAAAAATTGGATGGTGTGTTGTTATTAGGCCATGACATTTTTTTCTGAAAGTTCATGCGATGCAGAATTTCATGTCTTTATTTAAAATTCATCTTTTCAAGTCACTTACTCCATTGTCCTTTATCCTTAGGTAGTCAACTCATATGCATGTTTGTTTAAGCTGTTCACTGCTCTTCCCTCCATCTCTCCCTTACTATCTTCATTGACTAAATGTGCAGTAGAGTTATCCTTAGGATTAGGCATCTTAGATATGAGCAAAGCCTATGCTGGTTTGCAAGTGAAGAAGGGGATATCAGCTGTTTCTAGTCAATGAAATTTTCTAAGTACGTCGCGAGCATACCTTTGGATCTACCGAACATTTTTGGTTAAAAACCTTTCTTTACGCATCAAGATTGTTTATTAATATGTAAGGGAAAAGGCCGTTGTTCTCTCCAAACCAATACTGTTCTGTTTTCATAAGTACCCTAACATCATTCAGTTGATACGCCACTTAATAAAAGACTAGAAATGATATTGAATGTAAAGGGCTACAAGATGTTTCACGAACAAAAACTGGCAATGTAAACCATAATGAGCACAAATGAGGATTTAATGGCTTTTCCTTCCTGTTGTTTGTAGAGGAGAAACAGAACAGCTGGTTCAAGTTACATGACTTGGATACTTCTTCTATGAAGAGTTTTTTAAAATTATAGAGAGCTACCCTTTGTATTGATGATTATTTGATCTGTGCACCATGTTTCAATAGTGCATCCATGATGATGATACCTGAGCAAAGTACTTGAATCATTGTTAATTGTATCAGAAGATTAAATGCCTCCTCCTAATAAATATTTCAGTAGAAATAAACGTCTGTGGAACCAAAGTTTTCTTGTCTTTCTTTTGCATCAACACCTATGATGAATTGCTAACTTGAAATCAATAAATTATGTGCCATTTTGGGAATTGAGTAGTGGTAAGAGAGATAAGGGAGAATGAAAGCGGTACTTGAAAATTAATGCAAGAAATGGTATGAAAAGCAATGGGCTCAAGTATATGTGATCAACAAATGAATGCAATATGAACTAACATGTGCACCAAATATCTAATTGTTGTTCTTTGAAGAGGAGAAGCTTAGCAGCTGGAAAAACTGTAAATTATGACTTGGTGTCTCAAAATAACACCAAAATAATCAATATGTGAACGTAATTCCCTTAGTTACCTCCTTTTTGGAAGTCATTTTTAATTCTTCAACAATGGAATGAATTTCTTGCTTACTCTGTTTGTTTATCATTGAACTGAAATCTCTTTTAGAAGAGAACTTAACATTTTGATTCTTATCTCCAAAGATATAAATATAGCAACTGAAGAGCATGTTATTTTTCCATATAAATATCAGAAGTGAGATTCAACATGGCAGTCCTATTAATACAGAGGAAAATCTCACTCAATTCAATGGAAGAGTATTGAAATTTAAATTGAAAGCACATTATGAAGCTCTTGTAATTTGAGTCCAAATAATTAAGCGACCATTAGGAATATTCACAGAATTTATTTCCTATGAAACCTTTCTAAATGTTGTGGGAAGCTACTTTTAATTTAATTCTGTGATATAAACAGAGCCTGCAAACAAGGAAACTGATAATTTAAATGCCTTTCTCATTGGACCACTTTGAAATGCTGGCGACCACTTGATACCTTTAATGGGGTCTGTGATTCCATCATAGGGTATGAAGAGAGTATGCAGATGTACACTCTCAGAATTATCTCACAGAAAAGTTATTTTTGACTTCAATTCAATAGGGGGAGTTATAGTATACCGCTATAGTACACTATGAAAGGAAGCACTGTTTGATGGCCACCAATAATACTTGTCAAGATGATTGACGTGAAGATTTATGCTTCCTATATATCGCAGAAATATGTGATGCAGGATAAATGATTACGAAGAATCAAATCAATAAATACAGAGGTGGGTGTATTCATTATTTTCTCATAAACTATAAGTTTTATAACTCCCATTATTATCAAGAAACATTTCCGATCAAAGTGAAGGATTCAAAAAGTGTTACTTTTTAATAAAATAAGTATACTCTTGAGAAATGTACTTTCAAAATATAATATATGGAAGAATGTTTTGTGGAAATTCATTTCTACTGCTAGGAGTGTCAAAACATTACTTTTTCACAAATTTATTTGCAGCCATCCTTTTTTGGCAAATGATTGAAAATCAGGAGATGACTGAAGTTATGAGGATTTGCATGTAAAAAAGAACAGGAAAAATGACTTTCTTTACAAATGGATCAACCTTGACTGACCTATCGTCGTTGTCAATTCTGCAGCCTTCATATGACTGGCCGCCGCTCTTTTTTCAGACCGGCAATGGAACCCAAAAAATATCACAATCAATCTATCGCACAACTATTCCTTCCGTTTCTTAAACTTTTGTATGCATCCTTGTTAGTACGTGAGCAATATTTACTTATCTTTTAACATGGAACCTGAAAACGTTCCTCTGGAACGCATGATGTATTACCCTTGAAAAATGAATGCATTTCCCTGGAAATCCATGGAACTTCTCAAGTCCTGGGTGGCAGACACACCATAGTTTAACTCATCCAAACTGTGTATACTTATAAGAACATGAATTGAGGATTTTAAGTATGCAATCCAATTTATCTTAATTAAGTGCATTCTTTTGAAAACCATGATTCTGGGATGAAGCTATATTTGCTTATAAGAGATCAAATGATGAGCCAATATGGATATGCCAGGTAACAAGTGGAGCTTTTTCTGTACCTGCAGAGGACCTTTAGGTGTTTGAAGGATAAAAAAATGCAAGAAGCCTTTCTTCAGTTTTTATTAATAATTTTATTTTGCTGCGAGGGGGGCCAACTGGCCATTCTGCCTGGCATTTGCCCAATGCTGAGAGGGAAACCCCTCTTAAAACCTCTCAGAGGCAGCTTATATTCTTTCCATAAAAATATACATCTCAGAAATATCACAAGTCACAAGTGTTATACATAATTCCCTTCAGGATCCATTACAACTTAGATATGTTGGTATCTTCTTCTAAGTAATCAACCCTTGGGTTGGTTTGCAGCAGTCATCCATCTCTGTCTGTCCTCCACCAGCCTCTTCAGCTCCAGGTAGCTGTTGCAGCCCATGTCCTTCATTACTTGGGTAATATAGCTCAACCTCGGCCTTCCTCTGCCGCTCTTCCCCTCCACAGTGCCCTCTAAGTGCACAGTGTTGGTATATGACAACAATAATACATTGACAATGGAAACATTCAACCACACACACATACACATTTTACCTAGATTAGACCTACATATGTCTATACTTCAGCATAGACATGGTGCTTAAGTGTTCCTGTGGATGGAGTGGATGGATTTCCAAACATGCTGAAATATTTTCAAAGAATTAAATGCTGAAAAATAAAATTTTCATGTAAGGTTAAATTAAATTCATCTCAGACACCATGACATAATGAATAATTGAATGCTGGAAAGGAAAAACACATGGCAACATTTACCAGGTGTTAAATAGTTAAGTTTAAAATAAATATGAGATCCTATGCAAAAAATCACTATTTCTACAATTTAACACCATAAATTGCGATGGATTAAGAATACTAAAGTTACGCTACATAATATACAGCCGCTGTAGATGTCAACAAATGCATTAGGAAATATGTTCATGTGTACAGAGTGGAGAAATGTAGTTTGGCCAAACCACACTTGGAGCATGTTTCTTGTAGGATAGTAGGGAGTGGATGTATATTGCTAGCAATATGTGTGTAGTATGGTAACAAATAGGAAATAACAGGATTGACAATCAACAGGGAAGGTGAGGACGTCCTCGGGAAAGGGAATGCACAGAACAGGGAGTATGAAAAGAGGTAGTTAATAAAACAACACAGCAATGAAAGAGACAAGTGATACCATTAACAAATAACTATAACATATAACATAACACAAAACATTAAAAAAAAACTGCTCTCCTATGCTATCACATATAATAATCCATTTCATCAAATTAATCTAAACAATCTACAAGTTAAAAGAAAAGCATTGTTCTCCTGATTGAAAAGTTAGTGCTGGATTAAAAAAAACACAATGTATCACAAATTAAACCTCATAAGCCAGAAATAACACATGGAAAGAAATAAATTAATATAATATTAAGGAGCAAATTATACCATATACTTTCCAAACACTTCCATGTCAGCTGTTGACGTAACTATCATGGAAAAGCATCTCTCACGGCATTCTCCTTCCACCAGGTCCCTCCTCTTTCTTCCATGACATCAGCTTCTTGCTGACTAGCATCATCACCATTCAGTCCTCCACAATGCCAGGGATGTGCAGCCTAATAAACTCAAAAAGACGACATATGTTTCATTAGTAAATGTGCCATTGAATAATTGTCAGCCTGTGGAAAAAAGAAATATTAATGCATACATGATACATACTCTAGACTTCCAGCACATTTATTTAGGTGACTATGATGGTTAAATTTTCGATAACTCAATTAAAATGAGAAGAGATTAAGAGCATGACAGTTTCCTTGGCATATTTAAAGAGAATAAATACGAGAAAGACGTGCTATTTCCCCCCTTTAGTTCTCAATTACCTTTAATTAATCAAGTAATTACATGTCAAAGAACCGATCTCTCATCATATCAGACAGACTCTATTAAGCTCATTATAAAAATCTTACTAAAGGCATTTCGATAGGTACAAAAGAACGGTTGGAAAAACTAGAAGCTTGTGCATTTACAAAGAAAGAGTTTCGTAATGTTTAACTGACCACAGATTAATCTAAAAATAAGGAATTACACAAGCGTTAAGTGAATAGCGTCCGTCGGCCGTTTTAAGATTAAAAATGATAGGAATGATTACTCAGGAATTGATGAATTAAGCCGGTAACTAGAGTTAGAAGTATGTGTCAATGAAAAATCCCTCCTGCTCCCTCTTTCAGTCGCATTAATAAAAGGTAAATCATGGACTGGAACGCGTCATTCCTTATCGCTTTACTTCTAAGCTTTATGGCAATGAGTACAACAAGATTATGTAAGACAATATAATAAAATGACATTATCAAGGCCTAAGACGCGTTGCAATTATAATGAACAGCGAATGTCAGCTTTGTGCTCTACTCCAAATTCTAGGGCTAAAAAAGCGCCCAGAGCCGAAGGAAAGATAAGGACGTGATTACAAATGAAGTTAATATGCATGGAAATTGGATTGGATTTCCTTTCCTACCTTCCACAGATTCACCCACCACCAAATATGTTAATTCCAAAATCGCTCACTACACATGGGCATCAGAAAACTAAGAACCAGCAAACGTGCTACCCTCAACCAATGTTAGTCATACCGAACACCAATCGATTAACTACTACTACTAATCTATTAACCATTCACTCGAGTGCACTCCACGCATACAGTCACACACACACACACACAAGGCACACCGAAGGTAAAACTGGAGATCCAATCATTCCCATGCCGCACTTAGAGAACACGCTTGATCAAACAATCCGATCAGACTTAGAGATTCGATTTTATGGGATAAAGGAAGCACTTAAGTCAACCCGTTTCTTTTACTCGAATGAGATTACTACCATGAAAAGCAGCCGAAAGAAAGATAGCACAAACTTTATTTAAAGAATTGATATCCGGTAGAAGGGAGTGAGAATTCTAAAGGAGCTTAGTATAACGATCGACTAATGACATCAATAGTTTACTCAATAATTTCACTCAATTTCTAAAATAAAGACCGAAATTTATTACTATGATCGCAGAGAATTTTATCAACTCTTCTAATCGAAAAGAAAAATAAATTATTGCAAGCGGACTGAACGTTATGAATCTAGCATAGGATTGGAAAATTACGTAGGAGCAGGAAGCGATTGCTGAAAAGCTATTATTGTGATGACATATCCGCCCTTTCTCTAGCCATGGAATTATTGTCACGTGAGAATTATTCTTTTAATATGCAACATTAGGAAAAGCATAAACGTGTCCCGGAAAACAAAATTCTAGCTGGAAGTACTAGATTTTATAGATTAACTCAAAAGGTTTTAATGGCATAAAGATCAAAAGATAACCGGAATCGAATGGACTTACTTGAAGCGTCCCCATTTGACTGGTGGTCCTCCGCTTGCCGTATTTGAAGAAGGCGGACGGATTACCAATATAATTGGACGGAGTGCCAATTATTTTCGAGGATAACCGTTGCTTTTACATGGGTACATTCTGAAAGCCTTTTCATCACGATGATATCCTCCAAGTTGCATGTAACGAACTGGTTGCATCTGTGTCAATGCCAAATATTTCCACATGGAGACATAAATTAAAATTTACCAAATATCATTCATAGAATATATTCAGAATGAATGAAGATAACCACTGAGCTAAAATATCTAACATGCGTCGTCGAGTACCACTTACCGTTGAATCTCCAAGTTACGTACGTGTGCTCTACTGCACTTCTCAGATGTTTACTGTTCGCATGCTCTTTCAACACTAAGTGAGTTTAAAAGAAAAAGAGTGCTGTTGCGGCAGATGCGCCATCTGTCGCGCCAATTTCAACTTTCAGCCTATCAGATAACAGAATTTATCACAATTATAGACATATACCCTTATGAAGGAAGTGTATTTTCTTACTTTATACTAAAAAATTCGGTACTGAACTTCGAGACGAAATTAAACGGCACGCAAATCAACTAACACCTCTTGGGATAGCCGTATGAAGACGTAGTTGTGAACGATGCCGCAAGACGGACGAACTCACTTGCTCATGCCTATAAACAGGGAGTTCAGTACGTATAGGGCCTTGCTGGAGGTGGACTTTGACGCGGATTCGGAGACCTCACCGGGGTATTTCAGCTCGATAGCTGCGCGGGCGATATGAATCCGGTCTTATATTACGGGCGATTTCAACTCCAATTCTTATGAGAATTGGAGTTGAGAATGATTTTATCAACACTGCAGCGAAGATCTTTTGCTTTAAATGATGCTCAAAGCTGAAAAGGAATGGCAGTGTGTATATTTCAGCCGTGAACATTTTTAAAACTGCCATCACTCCTTACGGAGAACTACCCTTTGAATTGAAGTTTTCATAAGGCCATTTGATCTCTCATGCAGCGTGTGGCAAAAGTGTATCCATTGTGATGACACCTCAGCAAACCAATTCAATCATTATGTGAATATTCAATGCTTCCTCCAAATAAATTTATCAGTATAAATTTACTTCTGTGGAAACTACAGTTTCCTGGTCTTTCCTTTCAGTCAACTCTTATGACGATCTGCCATGAATAAACTATTTGGCATTTTGAATAATTGAAAAGAGGGAAAAGTGAGAATGAATGCAGTACTTTGAATGAAATAAAAATTGGATGGTGTGTTGTTATTAGGCCATGACATTTTTTTCTGAAAGTTCATGCGATGCAGAATTTCATGTCTTTATTTAAAATTCATCTTTTCAAGTCACTTACTCCATTGTCCTTTATCCTTAGGTAGTCAACTCATATGCATGTTTGTTTAAGCTGTTCACTGCTCTTCCCTCCATCTCTCCCTTACTATCTTCATTGACTAAATGTGCAGTAGAGTTATCCTTAGGATTAGGCATCTTAGATATGAGCAAAGGCTATGCTGGTTTGCAAGTGAAGAAGGGGATATCAGCTGTTTCTAGTCAATGAAATTTTCTAAGTACGTCGCGAGCATGCCTTTGGATCTACCGAACATTTTTGGTTAAAAACCTTTCTTTACGCATCAAGATTGTTTATTAATATGTAAGGAAAAAGGCCGTTGTTCTCTCCAAACCAATACTGTTCTGTTTTCAGAAGTACCCTAACATCATTCAGTTGATACGCCACTTAATAAAAGACTAGAAATGATATTGAATGTAAAGGGCTACAAGATGTTTCACGAACAAAAACTGGCAATGTAAACCATAATGAGCACAAATGAGGATTTAATGGCTTTTCCTTCCTGTTGTTTGTAGAGGAGAAACAGAACAGCTGGTTCAAGTTACATGACTTGGATACTTCTTCTATGAAGAGTTTTTTAAAATTATAGAGAGCTACCCTTTGTATTGATGATTATTTGATCTGTGCACCATGTTTCAATAGTGCATCCATGATGATGATACCTGAGCAAAGTACTTGAATCATTGTTAATTGTATCAGAAGATTAAATGCCTCCTCCAAATAAATATTTCAGTAGAAATAAACATCTGTGGAACCAAAGTTTTCTGGTCTTTCTTTTGCATCAACGCCTATGATGAATTGCTAACTTGCCATCAATAAATTATGTGCCATTTTGGGAATTGAGTAGTGGTAAGAGAGATAAGGGAGAATGAAAGCGGTACTTGAAAATTAATGCAAGAAATGGTATGAAAAGCAATGGGCTCAAGTATATGTGATCAACAAATGAATGCAATATGAACTAACATGTGCACCAAATATCTAATTGTTGTTCTTTGAAGAGGAGAAGCTTAGCAGCTGGAAAAACTGTAAATTATGACTTGGTGTCTCAAAATAACACCAAAATAATCAATATGTGAACGTAATTCCCTTAGTTACCTCCTTTTTGGAAGTCATTTTTAATTCTTCAACAATGGAATGAATTTCTTGCTTACTCTGTTTGTTTATCATTGAACTGAAATCTCTTTTAGAAGAGAACTTAACATTTTGATTCTTATCTCCAAAGATATAAATATAGCAACTGAAGAGCATGTTATTTTTCCATATAAATATCAGAAGTGAGATTCAACATGGCAGTCCTATTAATACAGAGGAAAATCTCACTCAATTCAATGGAAGAGTATTGAAATTTAAATTGAAAGCACATTATGAAGCTCTTGTAATTTGAGTCCAAATAATTAAGCGACCATTAGGAATATTCACAGAATTTATTTCCTATGAAACCTTTCTAAATGTTGTGGGAAGCTACTTTTAATTTAATTCTGTGATATAAACAGAGCCTGCAAACAAGGAAACTGATAATTTAAATGCCTTTCTCATTGGACCACTTTGAAATGCTGGCGACCACTTGATACCTTTAATGGGGTCTGTGATTCCATCATAGGGTATGAAGAGAGTATGCAGATGTACACTCTCAGAATTATCTCACAGAAAAGTTATTTTTGACTTCAATTCAATAGGGGGAGTTATAGTATACCGCTATAGTACACTATGAAAGGAAGCACTGTTTGATGGCCACCAATAATACTTGTCAAGATGATTGACGTGAAGATTTATGCTTCCTATATATCGCAGAAATATGTGATGCAGGATAAATGATTACGAAGAATCAAATCAATAAATACAGAGGTGGGTGTATTCATTATTTTCTCATAAACTATAAGTTTTATAACTCCCATTATTATCAAGAAACATTTCCGATCAAAGTGAAGGATTCAAAAAGTGTTACTTTTTAATAAAATAAGTATACTCTTGAGAAATGTACTTTCAAAATATAATATATGGAAGAATGTTTTGTGGAAATTCATTTCTACTGCTAGGAGTGTCAAAACATTACTTTTTCACAAATTTATTTGCAGCCATCCTTTTTTGGCAAATGATTGAAAATCAGGAGATGACTGAAGTTATGAGGATTTGCATGTAAAAAAGAACAGGAAAAATGACTTTCTTTACAAAAGGATCAACCTTGACTGACCTATCGTCGTTGTCAATTCTGCAGCCTTCATATGACTGGCCGCCGCTCTTTTTTCAGACCGGCTATGGAACCCAAAAAATATCACAATGAATCTATCGCACAACTATTCCTTCCGTTTCTTAAACTTTTGTATGCATCCTTGTTAGTACGTGAGCAATATTTACTTATCTTTTAACATGGAACCTGAAAACGTTCCTCTGGAACGCATGATGTATTACCCTTGAAAAATGAATGCATTTCCCTGGAAATCCATGGAACTTCTCAAGTCCTGGGTGGCAGACACACCATAGTTTAACTCATCCAAACTGTGTATACTTATAAGAACATGAATTGAGGATTTTAAGTATGCAATCCAATTTATCTTAATTAAGTGCATTCTTTTGAAAACCATGATTCTGGGATGAAGCTATATTTGCTTATAAGAGATCAAATGATGAGCCAATATGGATATGCCAGGTAACAAGTGGAGCTTTTTCTGTACCTGCAGAGGACCTTTAGGTGTTTGAAGGATAAAAAAATGCAAGAAGCCTTTCTTCAGTTTTTATTAATAATTTTATTTTGCTGCGAGGGGGGCCAACTGGCCATTCTGCCTGGCATTTGCCCAATGCTGAGAGGGAAACCCCTCTTAAAACCTCTCAGAGGCAGCTTATATTCTTTCCATAAAAATATACATCTCAGAAATATCACAAGTCACAAGTGTTATACATAATTCCCTTCAGGATCCATTACAACTTAGATATGTTGGTATCTTCTTCTAAGTAATCAACCCTTGGGTTGGTTTGCAGCAGTCATCCATCTCTGTCTGTCCTCCACCAGCCTCTTCAGCTCCAGGTAGCTGTTGCAGCCCATGTCCTTCATTACTTGGGTAATATAGCTCAACCTCGGCCTTCCTCTGCCGCTCTTCCCCTCCACAGTGCCCTCTAAGTGCACAGTGTTGGTATATGACAACAATAATACATTGACAATGGAAACATTCAACCACACACACATACACATTTTACCTAGATTAGACCTACATATGTCTATACTTCAGCATAGACATGGTGCTTAAGTGTTCCTGTGGATGGAGTGGATGGATTTCCAAACATGCTGAAATATTTTCAAAGAATTAAATGCTGAAAAATAAAATTTTCATGTAAGGTTAAATTAAATTCATCTCAGACACCATGACATAATGAATAATTGAATGCTGGAAAGGAAAAACACATGGCAACATTTACCAGGTGTTAAATAGTTAAGTTTAAAATAAATATGAGATCCTATGCAAAAAATCACTATTTCTACAATTTAACACCATAAATTGCGATGGATTAAGAATACTAAAGTTACGCTACATAATATACAGCCACTGTAGATGTCAACAAATGCATTAGGAAATATGTTCATGTGTACAGAGTGGAGAAATGTAGTTTGGCCAAACCACACTTGGAGCATGTTTCTTGTAGGATAGTAGGGAGTGGATGTATATTGCTAGCAATATGTGTGTAGTATGGTAACAAATAGGAAATAACAGGATTGACAATCAACAGGGAAGGTGAGGACGTCCTCGGGAAAGGGAATGCACAGAACAGGGAGTATGAAAAGAGGTAGTTAATAAAACAACACAGCAATGAAAGAGACAAGTGATACCATTAACAAATAACTATAACATATAACATAACACAAAACATTAAAAAAAAACTGCTCTCCTATGCTATCACATATAATAATCCATTTCATCAAATTAATCTAAACAATCTACAAGTTAAAAGAAAAGCATTGTTCTCCTGATTGAAAAGTTAGTGCTGGATTAAAAAAAACACAATGTATCACAAATTAAACCTCATAAGCCAGAAATAACACATGGAAAGAAATAAATTAATATAATATTAAGGAGCAAATTATACCATATACTTTCCAAACACTTCCATGTCAGCTGTTGACGTAACTATCATGGAAAAGCATCTCTCACGGCATTCTCCTTCCACCAGGTCCCTCCTCTTTCTTCCATGACATCAGCTTCTTGCTGACTAGCATCATCACCATTCAGTCCTCCACAATGCCAGGGATGTGCAGCCTAATAAACTCAAAAAGACGACATATGTTTCATTAGTAAATGTGCCATTGAATAATTGTCAGCCTGTGGAAAAAAGAAATATTAATGCATACATGATACATACTCTAGACTTCCAGCACATTTATTTAGGTGACTATGATGGTTAAATTTTCGATAACTCAATTAAAATGAGAAGAGATTAAGAGCATGACAGTTTCCTTGGCATATTTAAAGAGAATAAATACGAGAAAGACGTGCTATTTCCCCCCTTTAGTTCTCAATTACCTTTAATTAATCAAGTCATTACATGTCAAAGAACCGATCTCTCATCATATCAGACAGACTCTATTAAGCTCATTATAAAAATCTTACTAAAGGCATTTCGTTAGGTACAAAAGAACGGTTGGAAAAACTAGAAGCTTGTGCATTTACAAAGAAAGAATTTCGTAAAATTTAACTGACCACAGATTAATCTAAAAATAAGGAATTACACAAGCGTTAAGTGAATAGCGTCCGTCGGCCGTTTTAAGATTAAAAATGATAGGAATGATTACTCAGGAATTGATGAATTAAGCCGGTAACTAGAGTTAGAAGTATGTGTCAATGAAAAATCCCTCCTGCTCCCTCTTTCAGTCGCATTAATAAAAGGTAAATCATGGACTGGAACGCGTCATTCCTTATCGCTTTACTTCTAAGCTTTATGGCAATGAGTACAACAAGATTATGTAAGACAATATAATAAAATGACATTATCAAGGCCTAAGACGCGTTGCAATTATAATGAACAGCGAATGTCAGCTTTGTGCTCTACTCCAAATTCTAGGGCTAAAAAAGCGCCCAGAGCCGAAGGAAAGATAAGGACGTGATTACAAATGAAGTTAATATGCATGGAAATTGGATTGGATTTCCTTTCCTACCTTCCACAGATTCACCCACCACCAAATATGTTAATTCCAAAATCGCTCACTACACATGGGCATCAGAAAACTAAGAACCAGCAAACGTGCTACCCTCAACCAATGTTAGTCATACCGAACACCAATCGATTAACTACTACTACTAATCTATTAACCATTCACTCGAGTGCACTCCACGCATACAGTCACACACACACACACACACAAGGCACACCGAAGGTAAAACTGGAGATCCAATCATTCCCATGCCGCACTTAGAGAACACGCTTGATCAAACAATCCGATCAGACTTAGAGATTCGATTTTATGGGATAAAGGAAGCACTTAAGTCAACCCGTTTCTTTTACTCGAATGAGATTACTACCATGAAAAGCAGCCGAAAGAAAGATAGCACAAACTTTATTTAAAGAATTGATATCCGGTAGAAGGGAGTGAGAATTCTAAAGGAGCTTAGTATAACGATCGACTAATGACATCAATAGTTTACTCAATAATTTCACTCAATTTCTAAAATAAAGACCGAAATTTATTACTATGATCGCAGAGAATTTTATCAACTCTTCTAATCGAAAAGAAAAATAAATTATTGCAAGCGGACTGAACGTTATGAATCTAGCATAGGATTGGAAAATTACGTAGGAGCAGGAAGCGATTGCTGAAAAGCTATTATTGTGATGACATATCCGCCCTTTCTCTAGCCATGGAATTATTGTCACGTGAGAATTATTCTTTTAATATGCAACATTAGGAAAAGCATAAACGTGTCCCGGAAAACAAAATTCTAGCTGGAAGTACTAGATTTTATAGATTAACTCAAAAGGTTTTAATGGCATAAAGATCAAAAGATAACCGGAATCGAATGGACTTACTTGAAGCGTCCCCATTTGACTGGTGGTCCTCCGCTTGCCGTATTTGAAGAAGGCGGACGGATTACCAATATAATTGGACGGAGTGCCAATTATTTTCGAGGATAACCGTTGCTTTTACATGGGTACATTCTGAAAGCCTTTTCATCACGATGATATCCTCCAAGTTGCATGTAACGAACTGGTTGCATCTGTGTCAATGCCAAATATTTCCACATGGAGACATAAATTAAAATTTACCAAATATCATTCATAGAATATATTCAGAATGAATGAAGATAACCACTGAGCTAAAATATCTAACATGCGTCGTCGAGTACCACTTACCGTTGAATCTCCAAGTTACGTACGTGTGCTCTACTGCACTTCTCAGATGTTTACTGTTCGCATGCTCTTTCAACACTAAGTGAGTTTAAAAGAAAAAGAGTGCTGTTGCGGCAGATGCGCCATCTGTCGCGCCAATTTCAACTTTCAGCCTATCAGATAACAGAATTTATCACAATTATAGACATATACCCTTATGAAGGAAGTGTATTTTCTTACTTTATACTAAAAAATTCGGTACTGAACTTCGAGACGAAATTAAACGGCACGCAAATCAACTAACACCTCTTGGGATAGCCGTATGAAGACGTAGTTGTGAACGATGCCGCAAGACGGACGAACTCACTTGCTCATGCCTATAAACAGGGAGTTCAGTACGTAGAGGGCCTTGCTGGAGGTGGACTTTGACGCGGATTCGGAGACCTCACCGGGGTATTTCAGCTCGATAGCTGCGCGGGCGATATGAATCCGGTCTTATATTACGGGCGATTTCAACTCCAATTCTTATGAGAATTGGAGTTGAGAATGATTTTATCAACACTGCAGCGAAGATCTTTTGCTTTAAATGATGCTCAAAGCTGAAAAGGAATGGCAGTGTGTATATTTCAGCCGTGAACATTTTTAAAACTGCCATCACTCCTTACGGAGAACTACCCTTTGAATTGAAGTTTTCATAAGGCCATTTGATCTCTCATGCAGCGTGTGGCAAAAGTGTATCCATTGTGATGACACCTCAGCAAACCAATTCAATCATTATGTGAATATTCAATGCTTCCTCCAAATAAATTTATCAGTATAAATTTACTTCTGTGGAAACTACAGTTTCCTGGTCTTTCCTTTCAGTCAACTCTTATGACGATCTGCCATGAATAAACTATTTGGCATTTTGAATAATTGAAAAGAGGGAAAAGTGAGAATGAATGCAGTACTTTGAATGAAATAAAAATTGGATGGTGTGTTGTTATTAGGCCATGACATTTTTTTCTGAAAGTTCATGCGATGCAGAATTTCATGTCTTTATTTAAAATTCATCTTTTCAAGTCACTTACTCCATTGTCCTTTATCCTTAGGTAGTCAACTCATATGCATGTTTGTTTAAGCTGTTCACTGCTCTTCCCTCCATCTCTCCCTTACTATCTTATTGACTAAATGTGCAGTAGAGTTATCCTTAGGATTAGGCATCTTAGATATGAGCAAAGCCTATGCTGGTTTGCAAGTGAAGAAGGGGATATCAGCTGTTTCTAGTCAATGAAATTTTCTAAGTACGTCGCGAGCATACCTTTGGATCTACCGAACATTTTTGGTTAAAAACCTTTCTTTACGCATCAAGATTGTTTATTAATATGTAAGGAAAAAGGCCGTTGTTCTCTCCAAACCAATACTGTTCTGTTTTCAGAAGTACCCTAACATCATTCAGTTGATACGCCACTTAATAAAAGACTAGAAATGATATTGAATGTAAAGGGCTACAAGATGTTTCACGAACAAAAACTGGCAATGTAAACCATAATGAGCACAAATGAGGATTTAATGGCTTTTCCTTCCTGTTGTTTGTAGAGGAGAAACAGAACAGCTGGTTCAAGTTACATGACTTGGATACTTCTTCTATGAAGAGTTTTTTAAAATTATAGAGAGCTACCCTTTGTATTGATGATTATTTGATCTGTGCACCATGTTTCAATAGTGCATCCATGATGATGATACCTGAGCAAAGTACTTGAATCATTGTTAATTGTATCAGAAGATTAAATGCCTCCTCCAAATAAATATTTCAGTAGAAATAAACATCTGTGGAACCAAAGTTTTCTGGTCTTTCTTTTGCATCAACGCCTATGATGAATTGCTAACTTGCCATCAATAAATTATGTGCCATTTTGGGAATTGAGTAGTGGTAAGAGAGATAAGGGAGAATGAAAGCGGTACTTGAAAATTAATGCAAGAAATGGTATGAAAAGCAATGGGCTCAAGTATATGTGATCAACAAATGAATGCAATATGAACTAACATGTGCACCAAATATCTAATTGTTGTTCTTTGAAGAGGAGAAGCTTAGCAGCTGGAAAAACTGTAAATTATGACTTGGTGTCTCAAAATAACACCAAAATAATCAATATGTGAACGTAATTCCCTTAGTTACCTCCTTTTTGGAAGTCATTTTTAATTCTTCAACAATGGAATGAATTTCTTGCTTACTCTGTTTGTTTATCATTGAACTGAAATCTCTTTTAGAAGAGAACTTAACATTTTGATTCTTATCTCCAAAGATATAAATATAGCAACTGAAGAGCATGTTATTTTTCCATATAAATATCAGAAGTGAGATTCAACATGGCAGTCCTATTAATACAGAGGAAAATCTCACTCAATTCAATGGAAGAGTATTGAAATTTAAATTGAAAGCACATTATGAAGCTCTTGTAATTTGAGTCCAAATAATTAAGCGACCATTAGGAATATTCACAGAATTTATTTCCTATGAAACCTTTCTAAATGTTGTGGGAAGCTACTTTTAATTTAATTCTGTGATATAAACAGAGCCTGCAAACAAGGAAACTGATAATTTAAATGCCTTTCTCATTGGACCACTTTGAAATGCTGGCGACCACTTGATACCTTTAATGGGGTCTGTGATTCCATCATAGGGTATGAAGAGAGTATGCAGATGTACACTCTCAGAATTATCTCACAGAAAAGTTATTTTTGACTTCAATTCAATAGGGGGAGTTATAGTATACCGCTATAGTACACTATGAAAGGAAGCACTGTTTGATGGCCACCAATAATACTTGTCAAGATGATTGACGTGAAGATTTATGCTTCCTATATATCGCAGAAATATGTGATGCAGGATAAATGATTACGAAGAATCAAATCAATAAATACAGAGGTGGGTGTATTCATTATTTTCTCATAAACTATAAGTTTTATAACTCCCATTATTATCAAGAAACATTTCCGATCAAAGTGAAGGATTCAAAAAGTGTTACTTTTTAATAAAATAAGTATACTCTTGAGAAATGTACTTTCAAAATATAATATATGGAAGAATGTTTTGTGGAAATTCATTTCTACTGCTAGGAGTGTCAAAACATTACTTTTTCACAAATTTATTTGCAGCCATCCTTTTTTGGCAAATGATTGAAAATCAGGAGATGACTGAAGTTATGAGGATTTGCATGTAAAAAAGAACAGGAAAAATGACTTTCTTTACAAATGGATCAACCTTGACTGACCTATCGTCGTTGTCAATTCTGCAGCCTTCATATGACTGGCCGCTGCTCTTTTTTCAGACCGGCAATGGAACCCAAAAAATATCACAATCAATCTATCGCACAACTATTCCTTCCGTTTCTTAAACTTTTGTATGCATCCTTGTTAGTACGTGAGCAATATTTACTTATCTTTTAACATGGAACCTGAAAACGTTCCTCTGGAACGCATGATGTATTACCCTTGAAAAATGAATGCATTTCCCTGGAAATCCATGGAACTTCTCAAGTCCTGGGTGGCAGACACACCATAGTTTAACTCATCCAAACTGTGTATACTTATAAGAACATGAATTGAGGATTTTAAGTATGCAATCCAATTTATCTTAATTAAGTGCATTCTTTTGAAAACCATGATTCTGGGATGAAGCTATATTTGCTTATAAGAGATCAAATGATGAGCCAATATGGATATGCCAGGTAACAAGTGGAGCTTTTTCTGTACCTGCAGAGGACCTTTAGGTGTTTGAAGGATAAAAAAATGCAAGAAGCCTTTCTTCAGTTTTTATTAATAATTTTATTTTGCTGCGAGGGGGGCCAACTGGCCATTCTGCCTGGCATTTGCCCAATGCTGAGAGGGAAACCCCTCTTAAAACCTCTCAGAGGCAGCTTATATTCTTTCCATAAAAATATACATCTCAGAAATATCACAAGTCACAAGTGTTATACATAATTCCCTTCAGGATCCATTACAACTTAGATATGTTGGTATCTTCTTCTAAGTAATCAACCCTTGGGTTGGTTTGCAGCAGTCATCCATCTCTGTCTGTCCTCCACCAGCCTCTTCAGCTCCAGGTAGCTGTTGCAGCCCATGTCCTTCATTACTTGGGTAATATAGCTCAACCTCGGCCTTCCTCTGCCGCTCTTCCCCTCCACAGTGCCCTCTAAGTGCACAGTGTTGGTATATGACAACAATAATACATTGACAATGGAAACATTCAACCACACACACATACACATTTTACCTAGATTAGACCTACATATGTCTATACTTCAGCATAGACATGGTGCTTAAGTGTTCCTGTGGATGGAGTGGATGGATTTCCAAACATGCTGAAATATTTTCAAAGAATTAAATGCTGAAAAATAAAATTTTCATGTAAGGTTAAATTAAATTCATCTCAGACACCATGACATAATGAATAATTGAATGCTGGAAAGGAAAAACACATGGCAACATTTACCAGGTGTTAAATAGTTAAGTTTAAAATAAATATGAGATCCTATGCAAAAAATCACTATTTCTACAATTTAACACCATAAATTGCGATGGATTAAGAATACTAAAGTTACGCTACATAATATACAGCCACTGTAGATGTCAACAAATGCATTAGGAAATATGTTCATGTGTACAGAGTGGAGAAATGTAGTTTGGCCAAACCACACTTGGAGCATGTTTCTTGTAGGATAGTAGGGAGTGGATGTATATTGCTAGCAATATGTGTGTAGTATGGTAACAAATAGGAAATAACAGGATTGACAATCAACAGGGAAGGTGAGGACGTCCTCGGGAAAGGGAATGCACAGAACAGGGAGTATGAAAAGAGGTAGTTAATAAAACAACACAGCAATGTAGGAGACTAGTGATACCATTAACAAATAACTATAACATATAACATAACACAATACATTAAAAAAAAACTGCTCTCCTATGCTATCACATATAATAATCCATTTCATCAAATAAATCTAAACAATCTACAAGTGAAAAGAAATGCATTGTTTTCCTGTTTGAAAAGTTAGTGCTGGATTAAAAAAACACAATGTATCACAAATTAAACCTCATAAGCCAGAAATAACACATGGAAAGAAATAAATTAATATAATATTAAGGAGCAAATTATACCATATACTTCCAAACACTTCCATGTCAGCTGTTGACGTAACTATCATGGAAAAGCATCTCTCACGGCATTCTCCTTCCACCAGGTCCCTCCTCTTTCTTCCATGACATCAGCTTCTTGCTGACTAGCATCATCACCATTCAGTCCTCCACAATTCCAGGGATGTGCAGCCTAATAAACTCAAAAAGACGACATATGTTTCATTAGTAAATGTGCCATTGAATAATTGTCAGCCTGTGGAAAAAAGAAATATTAATGCATACATGATACATACTCTAGACTTCCAGCACATTTATTTAGGTGACTATGATGGTTAAATTTTCGATAACTCAATTAAAATGAGAAGAGATTAAGAGCATGACAGTTTCCTTGGCATATTTAAAGAGAATAAATACGAGAAAGACGTGCTATTTCCCCCCTTTAGTTCTCAATTACCTTTAATTAATCAAGTCATTACATGTCAAAGAACCGATCTCTCATCATATCAGACAGACTCTATTAAGCTCATTATAAAAATCTTACTAAAGGCATTTCGATAGGTACAAAAGAACGGTTGGAAAAACTAGAAGCTTGTGCATTTACAAAGAAAGAGTTTCGTAAAATTTAACTGACCACAGATTAATCTAAAAATAAGGAATTACACAAGCGTTAAGTGAATAGCGTCCGTCGGCCGTTTTAAGATTAAAAATGATAGGAATGATTACTCAGGAATTGATGAATTAAGCCGGTAACTAGAATTAGAAGTATGTGTCAATGAAAAATCCCTCCTGCTCCCTCTTTCAGTCGCATTAATAAAAGGTAAATCATGGACTGGAACGCGTCATTCCTTATCGCTTTACTTCTAAGCTTTATGGCAATGAGTACAACAAGATTATGTAAGACAATATAATAAAATGACATTATCAAGGCCTAAGACGCGTTGCAATTATAATGAACAGCGAATGTCAGCTTTGTGCTCTACTCCAAATTCTAGGGCTAAAAAAGCGCCCAGAGCCGAAGGAAAGATAAGGACGTGATTACAAATGAAGTTAATATGCATGGAAATTGGATTGGATTTCCTTTCCTACCTTCCACAGATTCACCCACCACCAAATATGTTAATTCCAAAATCGCTCACTACACATGGGCATCAGAAAACTAAGAACCAGCAAACGTGCTACCCTCAACCAATGTTAGTCATACCGAACACCAATCGATTAACTACTACTACTAATCTATTAACCATTCACTCGAGTGCACTCCACGCATACAGTCACACACACACACACACAAGGCACACCGAAGGTAAAACTGGAGATCCAATCATTCCCATGCCGCACTTAGAGAACACGCTTGATCAAACAATCCGATCAGACTTAGAGATTCGATTTTATGGGATAAAGGAAGCACTTAAGTCAACCCGTTTCTTTTACTCGAATGAGATTACTACCATGAAAAGCAGCCGAAAGAAAGATAGCACAAACTTTATTTAAAGAATTGATATCCGGTAGAAGGGAGTGAGAATTCTAAAGGAGCTTAGTATAACGATCGACTAATGACATCAATAGTTTACTCAATAATTTCACTCAATTTCTAAAATAAAGACCGAAATTTATTACTATGATCGCAGAGAATTTTATCAACTCTTCTAATCGAAAAGAAAAATAAATTATTGCAAGCGGACTGAACGTTATGAATCTAGCATAGGATTGGAAAATTACGTAGGAGCAGGAAGCGATTGCTGAAAAGCTATTATTGTGATGACATATCCGCCCTTTCTCTAGCCATGGAATTATTGTCACGTGAGAATTATTCTTTTAATATGCAACATTAGGAAAAGCATAAACGTGTCCCGGAAAACAAAATTCTAGCTGGAAGTACTAGATTTTATAGATTAACTCAAAAGGTTTTAATGGCATAAAGATCAAAAGATAACCGGAATCGAATGGACTTACTTGAAGCGTCCCCATTTGACTGGTGGTCCTCCGCTTGCCGTATTTGAAGAAGGCGGACGGATTACCAATATAATTGGACGGAGTGCCAATTATTTTCGAGGATAACCGTTGCTTTTACATGGGTACATTCTGAAAGCCTTTTCATCACGATGATATCCTCCAAGTTGCATGTAACGAACTGGTTGCATCTGTGTCAATGCCAAATATTTCCACATGGAGACATAAATTAAAATTTACCAAATATCATTCATAGAATATATTCAGAATGAATGAAGATAACCACTGAGCTAAAATATCTAACATGCGTCGTCGAGTACCACTTACCGTTGAATCTCCAAGTTACGTACGTGTGCTCTACTGCACTTCTCAGATGTTTACTGTTCGCATGCTCTTTCAACACTAAGTGAGTTTAAAAGAAAAAGAGTGCTGTTGCGGCAGATGCGCCATCTGTCGCGCCAATTTCAACTTTCAGCCTATCAGATAACAGAATTTATCACAATTATAGACATATACCCTTATGAAGGAAGTGTATTTTCTTACTTTATACTAAAAAATTCGGTACTGAACTTCGAGACGAAATTAAACGGCACGCAAATCAACTAACACCTCTTGGGATGGCCGTATGAAGACGTAGTTGTGAACGATGCCGCAAGACGGACGAACTCACTTGCTCATGCCTATAAACAGGGAGTTCAGTACGTAGAGGGCCTTGCTGGAGGTGGACTTTGACGCGGATTCGGAGACCTCACCGGGGTATTTCAGCTCGATAGCTGCGCGGGCGATATGAATCCGGTCTTATATTACGGGCGATTTCAACTCCAATTCTTATGAGAATTGGAGTTGAGAATGATTTTATCAACACTGCAGCGAAGATCTTTTGCTTTAAATGATGCTCAAAGCTGAAAAGGAATGGCAGTGTGTATATTTCAGCCGTGAACATTTTTAAAACTGCCATCACTCCTTACGGAGAACTACCCTTTGAATTGAAGTTTTCATAAGGCCATTTGATCTCTCATGCAGCGTGTGGCAAAAGTGTATCCATTGTGATGACACCTCAGCAAACCAATTCAATCATTATGTGAATATTCAATGCTTCCTCCAAATAAATTTATCAGTATAAATTTACTTCTGTGGAAACTACAGTTTCCTGGTCTTTCCTTTCAGTCAACTCTTATGACGATCTGCCATGAATAAACTATTTGGCATTTTGAATAATTGAAAAGAGGGAAAAGTGAGAATGAATGCAGTACTTTGAATGAAATAAAAATTGGATGGTGTGTTGTTATTAGGCCATGACATTTTTTTCTGAAAGTTCATGCGATGCAGAATTTCATGTCTTTATTTAAAATTCATCTTTTCAAGTCACTTACTCCATTGTCCTTTATCCTTAGGTAGTCAACTCATATGCATGTTTGTTTAAGCTGTTCACTGCTCTTCCCTCCATCTCTCCCTTACTATCTTCATTGACTAAATGTGCAGTAGAGTTATCCTTAGGATTAGGCATCTTAGATATGAGCAAAGCCTATGCTGGTTTGCAAGTGAAGAAGGGGATATCAGCTGTTTCTAGTCAATGAAATTTTCTAAGTACGTCGCGAGCATACCTTTGGATCTACCGAACATTTTTGGTTAAAAACCTTTCTTTACGCATCAAGATTGTTTATTAATATGTAAGGAAAAAGGCCGTTGTTCTCTCCAAACCAATACTGTTCTGTTTTCAGAAGTACCCTAACATCATTCAGTTGATACGCCACTTAATAAAAGACTAGAAATGATATTGAATGTAAAGGGCTACAAGATGTTTCACGAACAAAAACTGGCAATGTAAACCATAATGAGCACAAATGAGGATTTAATGGCTTTTCCTTCCTGTTGTTTGTAGAGGAGAAACAGAACAGCTGGTTCAAGTTACATGACTTGGATACTTCTTCTATGAAGAGTTTTTTAAAATTATAGAGAGCTACCCTTTGTATTGATGATTATTTGATCTGTGCACCATGTTTCAATAGTGCATCCATGATGATGATACCTGAGCAAAGTACTTGAATCATTGTTAATTGTATCAGAAGATTAAATGCCTCCTCCAAATAAATATTTCAGTAGAAATAAACATCTGTGGAACCAAAGTTTTCTGGTCTTTCTTTTGCATCAACGCCTATGATGAATTGCTAACTTGCCATCAATAAATTATGTGCCATTTTGGGAATTGAGTAGTGGTAAGAGAGATAAGGGAGAATGAAAGCGGTACTTGAAAATTAATGCAAGAAATGGTATGAAAAGCAATGGGCTCAAGTATATGTGATCAACAAATGAATGCAATATGAACTAACATGTGCACCAAATATCTAATTGTTGTTCTTTGAAGAGGAGAAGCTTAGCAGCTGGAAAAACTGTAAATTATGACTTGGTGTCTCAAAATAACACCAAAATAATCAATATGTGAACGTAATTCCCTTAGTTACCTCCTTTTTGGAAGTCATTTTTAATTCTTCAACAATGGAATGAATTTCTTGCTTACTCTGTTTGTTTATCATTGAACTGAAATCTCTTTTAGAAGAGAACTTAACATTTTGATTCTTATCTCCAAAGATATAAATATAGCAACTGAAGAGCATGTTATTTTTCCATATAAATATCAGAAGTGAGATTCAACATGGCAGTCCTATTAATACAGAGGAAAATCTCACTCAATTCAATGGAAGAGTATTGAAATTTAAATTGAAAGCACATTATGAAGCTCTTGTAATTTGAGTCCAAATAATTAAGCGACCATTAGGAATATTCACAGAATTTATTTCCTATGAAACCTTTCTAAATGTTGTGGGAAGCTACTTTTAATTTAATTCTGTGATATAAACAGAGCCTGCAAACAAGGAAACTGATAATTTAAATGCCTTTCTCATTGGACCACTTTGAAATGCTGGCGACCACTTGATACCTTTAATGGGGTCTGTGATTCCATCATAGGGTATGAAGAGAGTATGCAGATGTACACTCTCAGAATTATCTCACAGAAAAGTTATTTTTGACTTCAATTCAATAGGGGGAGTTATAGTATACCGCTATAGTACACTATGAAAGGAAGCACTGTTTGATGGCCACCAATAATACTTGTCAAGATGATTGACGTGAAGATTTATGCTTCCTATATATCGCAGAAATATGTGATGCAGGATAAATGATTACGAAGAATCAAATCAATAAATACAGAGGTGGGTGTATTCATTATTTTCTCATAAACTATAAGTTTTATAACTCCCATTATTATCAAGAAACATTTCCGATCAAAGTGAAGGATTCAAAAAGTGTTACTTTTTAATAAAATAAGTATACTCTTGAGAAATGTACTTTCAAAATATAATATATGGAAGAATGTTTTGTGGAAATTCATTTCTACTGCTAGGAGTGTCAAAACATTACTTTTTCACAAATTTATTTGCAGCCATCCTTTTTTGGCAAATGATTGAAAATCAGGAGATGACTGAAGTTATGAGGATTTGCATGTAAAAAAGAACAGGAAAAATGACTTTCTTTACAAATGGATCAACCTTGACTGACCTATCGTCGTTGTCAATTCTGCAGCCTTCATATGACTGGCCGCCGCTCTTTTTTCAGACCGGCAATGGAACCCAAAAAATATCACAATCAATCTATCGCACAACTATTCCTTCCGTTTCTTAAACTTTTGTATGCATCCTTGTTAGTACGTGAGCAATATTTACTTATCTTTTAACATGGAACCTGAAAACGTTCCTCTGGAACGCATGATGTATTACCCTTGAAAAATGAATGCATTTCCCTGGAAATCCATGGAACTTCTCAAGTCCTGGGTGGCAGACACACCATAGTTTAACTCATCCAAACTGTGTATACTTATAAGAACATGAATTGAGGATTTTAAGTATGCAATCCAATTTATCTTAATTAAGTGCATTCTTTTGAAAACCATGATTCTGGGATGAAGCTATATTTGCTTAGAAGAGATCAAATGATGAGCCAATATGGATATGCCAGGTAACAAGTGGAGCTTTTTCTGTACCTGCAGAGGACCTTTAGGTGTTTGAAGGATAAAAAAATGCAAGAAGCCTTTCTTCAGTTTTTATTAATAATTTTATTTTGCTGCGAGGGGGGCCAACTGGCCATTCTGCCTGGCATTTGCCCAATGCTGAGAGGGAAACCCCTCTTAAAACCTCTCAGAGGCAGCTTATATTCTTTCCATAAAAATATACATCTCAGAAATATCACAAGTCACAAGTGTTATACATAATTCCCTTCAGGATCCATTACAACTTAGATATGTTGGTATCTTCTTCTAAGTAATCAACCCTTGGGTTGGTTTGCAGCAGTCATCCATCTCTGTCTGTCCTCCACCAGCCTCTTCAGCTCCAGGTAGCTGTTGCAGCCCATGTCCTTCATTACTTGGGTAATATAGCTCAACCTCGGCCTTCCTCTGCCGCTCTTCCCCTCCACAGTGCCCTCTAAGTGCACAGTGTTGGTATATGACAACAATAATACATTGACAATGGAAACATTCAACCACACACACATACACATTTTACCTAGATTAGACCTACATATGTCTATACTTCAGCATAGACATGGTGCTTAAGTGTTCCTGTGGATGGAGTGGATGGATTTCCAAACATGCTGAAATATTTTCAAAGAATTAAATGCTGAAAAATAAAATTTTCATGTAAGGTTAAATTAAATTCATCTCAGACACCATGACATAATGAATAATTGAATGCTGGAAAGGAAAAACACATGGCAACATTTACCAGGTGTTAAATAGTTAAGTTTAAAATAAATATGAGATCCTATGCAAAAAATCACTATTTCTACAATTTAACACCATAAATTGCGATGGATTAAGAATACTAAAGTTACGCTACATAATATACAGCCGCTGTAGATGTCAACAAATGCATTAGGAAATATGTTCATGTGTACAGAGTGGAGAAATGTAGTTTGGCCAAACCACACTTGGAGCATGTTTCTTGTAGGATAGTAGGGAGTGGATGTATATTGCTAGCAATATGTGTGTAGTATGGTAACAAATAGGAAATAACAGGATTGACAATCAACAGGGAAGGTGAGGACGTCCTCGGGAAAGGGAATGCACAGAACAGGGAGTATGAAAAGAGGTAGTTAATAAAACAACACAGCAATGTAGGAGACTAGTGATACCATTAACAAATAACTATAACATATAACATAACACAATACATTAAAAAAAAACTGCTCTCCTATGCTATCACATATAATAATCCATTTCATCAAATAAATCTAAACAATCTACAAGTGAAAAGAAATGCATTGTTTTCCTGTTTGAAAAGTTAGTGCTGGATTAAAAAAACACAATGTATCACAAATTAAACCTCATAAGCCAGAAATAACACATGGAAAGAAATAAATTAATATAATATTAAGGAGCAAATTATACCATATACTTCCAAACACTTCCATGTCAGCTGTTGACGTAACTATCATGGAAAAGCATCTCTCACGGCATTCTCCTTCCACCAGGTCCCTCCTCTTTCTTCCATGACATCAGCTTCTTGCTGACTAGCATCATCACCATTCAGTCCTCCACAATTCCAGGGATGTGCAGCCTAATAAACTCAAAAAGACGACATATGTTTCATTAGTAAATGTGCCATTGAATAATTGTCAGCCTGTGGAAAAAAGAAATATTAATGCATACATGATACATACTCTAGACTTCCAGCACATTTATTTAGGTGACTATGATGGTTAAATTTTCGATAACTCAATTAAAATGAGAAGAGATTAAGAGCATGACAGTTTCCTTGGCATATTTAAAGAGAATAAATACGAGAAAGACGTGCTATTTCCCCCCTTTAGTTCTCAATTACCTTTAATTAATCAAGTCATTACATGTCAAAGAACCGATCTCTCATCATATCAGACAGACTCTATTAAGCTCATTATAAAAATCTTACTAAAGGCATTTCGATAGGTACAAAAGAACGGTTGGAAAAACTAGAAGCTTGTGCATTTACAAAGAAAGAGTTTCGTAAAATTTAACTGACCACAGATTAATCTAAAAATAAGGAATTACACAAGCGTTAAGTGAATAGCGTCCGTCGGCCGTTTTAAGATTAAAAATGATAGGAATGATTACTCAGGAATTGATGAATTAAGCCGGTAACTAGAATTAGAAGTATGTGTCAATGAAAAATCCCTCCTGCTCCCTCTTTCAGTCGCATTAATAAAAGGTAAATCATGGACTGGAACGCGTCATTCCTTATCGCTTTACTTCTAAGCTTAATGGCAATGAGTACAACAAGATTATGTAAGACAATATAATAAAATGACATTATCAAGGCCTAAGACGCGTTGCAATTATAATGAACAGCGAATGTCAGCTTTGTGCTCTACTCCAAATTCTAGGGCTAAAAAAGCGCCCAGAGCCGAAGGAAAGATAAGGACGTGATTACAAATGATGTTAATATGCATGGAAATTGGATTGGATTTCCTTTCCTACCTTCCACAGATTCACCCACCACCAAATATGTTAATTCCAAAATCGCTCACTACACATGGGCATCAGAAAACTAAGAACCAGCAAACGTGCTACCCTCAACCAATGTTAGTCATACCGAACACCAATCGATTAACTACTACTACTAATCTATTAACCATTCACTCGAGTGCACTCCACGCATACAGTCACACACACACACACACACAAGGCACACCGAAGGTAAAACTGGAGATCCAATCATTCCCATGCCGCACTTAGAGAACACGCTTGATCAAACAATCCGATCAGACTTAGAGATTCGATTTTATGGGATAAAGGAAGCACTTAAGTCAACCCGTTTCTTTTACTCGAATGAGATTACTACCATGAAAAGCAGCCGAAAGAAAGATAGCACAAACTTTATTTAAAGAATTGATATCCGGTAGAAGGGAGTGAGAATTCTAAAGGAGCTTAGTATAACGATCGACTAATGACATCAATAGTTTACTCAATAATTTCACTCAATTTCTAAAATAAAGACCGAAATTTATTACTATGATCGCAGAGAATTTTATCAACTCTTCTAATCGAAAAGAAAAATAAATTATTGCAAGCGGACTGAACGTTATGAATCTAGCATAGGATTGGAAAATTACGTAGGAGCAGGAAGCGATTGCTGAAAAGCTATTATTGTGATGACATATCCGCCCTTTCTCTAGCCATGG
Source organism: Pachydiplax longipennis (assembly GCA_036926295.1). Lineage (NCBI taxonomy): Eukaryota > Metazoa > Arthropoda > Insecta > Odonata > Libellulidae > Pachydiplax > Pachydiplax longipennis. The sequence goes on from JAVFKF010000012.1 coordinate 19,407,826, forward strand.
AATTATTGTCACGTGAGAATTATTCTTTTAATATGCAACATTAGGAAAAGCATAAACGTGTCCCGGAAAACAAAATTCTAGCTGGAAGTACTAGATTTTATAGATTAACTCAAAAGGTTTTAATGGCATAAAGATCAAAAGATAACCGGAATCGAATGGACTTACTTGAAGCGTCCCCATTTGACTGGTGGTCCTCCGCTTGCCGTATTTGAAGAAGGCGGACGGATTACCAACATAATTGGATGGAGTGCCAATTATTTTCGAGGATAACCGTTGCTTTTACATGGGTACATTCTGAAAGCCTTTTCATCACGATGATATCCTCCTAGTTGCATGTAACGAACTGGTTGCATCTGTGTCAATGCCAAATATTTCCACATGGAGACATAAATTAAAATTTACCAAATATCATTCATAGAATATATTCAGAATGAATGAAGATAACCACTGAGCTAAAATATCTAACATGCGTCGTCGAGTACCACTTACCGTTGAATCTCCAAGTTACGTACGTGTGCTCTACTGCACTTCTCAGATGTTTACTGTTCGCATGCTCTTTCAACACTAAGTGAGTTTAAAAGAAAAAGAGTGCTGTTGCGGCAGATGCGCCATCTGTCGCGCCAATTTCAACTTTCAGCCTATCAGATAACAGAATTTATCACAATTATAGACATATACCCTTATGAAGGAAGTGTATTTTCTTAATTTATACTAAAAAATTCGGTACTGAACTTCGAGACGAAATTAAACGGCACGCAAATCAACTAACACCTCTTGGGATGGCCGTATGAAGACGTAGTTGTGAACGATGCCGCAAGACGGACGAACTCACTTGCTCATGCCTATAAACAGGGAGTTCAGTACGTAGAGGGCCTTGCTGGAGGTGGACTTTGACGCGGATTCGGAGACCTCACCGGGGTATTTCAGCTCGATAGCTGCGCGGGCGATATGAATCCGGTCTTATATTACGGGCGATTTCAACTCCAATTCTTATGAGAATTGGAGTTGAGAATGATTTTATCAACACTGCAGCGAAGATCTTTTGCTTTAAATGATGCTCAAAGCTGAAAAGGAATGGCAGTGTGTATATTTCAGCCGTGAACATTTTTAAAACTGCCATCACTCCTTACGGAGAACTACCCTTTGAATTGAAGTTTTCATAAGGCCATTTGATCTCTCATGCAGCGTGTGGCAAAAGTGTATCCATTGTGATGACACCTCAGCAAACCAATTCAATCATTATGTGAATATTCAATGCTTCCTCCAAATAAATTTATCAGTATAAATTTACTTCTGTGGAAACAACAGTTTCCTGGTCTTTCCTTTCAGTCAACTCTTATGACGATCTGCCATGAATAAACTATTTGGCATTTTGAATAATTGAAAAGAGGGAAAAGTGAGAATGAATGCAGTACTTTGAATGAAATAAAAATTGGATGGTGTGTTGTTATTAGGCCATGACATTTTTTTCTGAAAGTTCATGCGATGCAGAATTTCATGTCTTTATTTAAAATTCATCTTTTCAAGTCACTTACTCCATTGTCCTTTATCCTTAGGTAGTCAACTCATATGCATGTTTGTTTAAGCTGTTCACTGCTCTTCCCTCCATCTCTCCCTTACTATCTTCATTGACTAAATGTGCAGTAGAGTTATCCTTAGGATTAGGCATCTTAGATATGAGCAAAGGCTATGCTGGTTTGCAAGTGAAGAAGGGGATATCAGCTGTTTCTAGTCAATGAAATTTTCTAAGTACGTCGCGAGCATACCTTTGGATCTACCGAACATTTTTGGTTAAAAACCTTTCTTTACGCATCAAGATTGTTTATTAATATGTTAGGGGAAAGGCCGTTGTTCTCTCCAAACCAATACTGTTCTGTTTTCAGAAGTACCCTAACATCATTCAGTTGATACGCCACTTAATAAAAGACTAGAAATGATATTGAATGTAAAGGGCTACAAGATGTTTCACGAACAAAAACTGGCAATGTAAACCATAATGAGCACAAATGAGGATTTAATGGTTTTTCCTTCCTCTTGTTTGTAGAGGAGAAACAGAACAGCTGGTTCAAGTAACATGACTTGGATACTTCTTCTATGAAGAGTTTTTTAAAATTATAGAGAGCTACCCTTTGTATTGATGATTATTTGATCTGTGCACCATGTTTCAATAGTGCATCCATGATGATGATACCTGAGCAAAGTACTTGAATCATTGTTAATTGTATCAGAAGATTAAATGCCTCCTCCAAATAAATATTTCAGTAGAAATAAACGTCTGTGGAACCAAAGTTTTCTGGTCTTTCTTTTGCATCAACGCCTATGATGAATTGCTAACTTGCCATCAATAAATTATGTGCCATTTTGGGAATTGAGTAGTGGTAAGAGAGATAAGGGAGAATGAAAGCGGTACTTGAAAATTAATGCAAGAAATGGTATGAAAAGCAATGGGCTCAAGTATATGTGATCAACAAATGAATGCAATATGAACTAACATGTGCACCAAATATCTAATTGTTGTTCTTTGAAGAGGAGAAGCTTAGCAGCTGGAAAAACTGTAAATTATGACTTGGTGTCTCGAAATAACACCAAAATAATCAATATGTGAACGTAATTCCCTTAGTTACCTCATTTTTGGAAGTCATTTTTAATTCTTCAACAATGGAATGAATTTCTTGCTTACTCTGTTTGTTTATCATTGAACTGAAATCTCTTTTAGAAGAGAACTTAACATTTTGATTCTTATCTCCAAAGATATAAATATAGCAACTGAAGTGCATGTTATTTTTCCATATAAATATCAGAAGTGAGATTCAACATGGCAGTCCTATTAATACAGAGGAAAATCTCACTCAATTCAATGGAAGAGTATTGAAATTTAAATTGAAAGCACATTATGAAGCTCTTGTAATTTGAGGCCAAATAATTAAGCGACCATTAGGAATATTCACAGAATTTATTTCCTATGAAACCTTTCTAAATGTTGTGGGAAGCTACTTTTAATTTAATTCTGTGATATAAACAGAGCCTGCAAACAAGGAAACTGATCATTTAAATGCCTTTCTCATTGGACCACTTTGAAATGCTGGCGACCACTTGATACCTTTAATGGGGTCTGTGATTCCATCATAGGGTATGAAGAGAGTATGCAGATGTACACTCTCAGAATTATCTCACAGAAAAGTTATTTTTGACTTCAATTCAATAGGGGGAGTTATAGTATACCGCTATAGTACACTATGAAAGGAAGCACTGTTTGATGGCCACCAATAATACTTGTCAAGATGATTGACGTGAAGATTTATGCTTCCTATATATCGCAGAAATATGTGATGCAGGATAAATGATTACGAAGAATCAAATCAATAAATACAGAGGTGGGTGTATTCATTATTTTCTCATAAACTATAAGTTTTATAACTCCCATTATTATCAAGAAACATTTCCGATCAAAGTGAAGGATTCAAAAAGTGTTACTTTTTAATAAAATAAGTATACTCTTGAGAAATGTACTTTCAAAATATAATATATGGAAGAATGTTTTGTGGAAATTCATTTCTACTGCTAGGAGTGTCAAAACATTACTTTTTCACAAATTTATTTGCAGCCATCCTTTTTTGGCAAATGATTGAAAATCAGGAGATGACTGAAGTTATGAGGATTTGCATGTAAAAAAGAACAGGAAAAATGACTTTCTTTACAAATGGATCAACCTTGACTGACCTATCGTCGTTGTCAATTCTGCAGCCTTCATATGACTGGCCGCTGCTCTTTTTTCAGACCGGCAATGGAACCCAAAAAATATCACAATCAATCTATCGCACAACTATTCCTTCCGTTTCTTAAACTTTTGTATGCATCCTTGTTAGTACGTGAGCAATATTTACTTATCTTTTAACATGGAACCTGAAAACGTTCCTCTGGAACGCATGATGTATTACCCTTGAAAAATGAATGCATTTCCCTGGAAATCCATGGAACTTCTCAAGTCCTGGGTGGCAGACACACCATAGTTTAACTCATCCAAACTGTGTATACTTATAAGAACATGAATTGAGGATTTTAAGTATGCAATCCAATTTATCTTAATTAAGTGCATTCTTTTGAAAACCATGATTCTGGGATGAAGCTATATTTGCTTAGAAGAGATCAAATGATGAGCCAATATGGATATGCCAGGTAACAAGTGGAGCTTTTTCTGTACCTGCAGAGGACCTTTAGGTGTTTGAAGGATAAAAAAATGCAAGAAGCCTTTCTTCAGTTTTTATTAATAATTTTATTTTGCTGCGAGGGGGGCCAACTGGCCATTCTGCCTGGCATTTGCCCAATGCTGAGAGGGAAACCCCTCTTAAAACCTCTCAGAGGCAGCTTATATTCTTTCCATAAAAATATACATCTCAGAAATATCACAAGTCACAAGTGTTATACATAATTCCCTTCAGGATCCATTACAACTTAGATATGTTGGTATCTTCTTCTAAGTAATCAACCCTTGGGTTGGTTTGCAGCAGTCATCCATCTCTGTCTGTCCTCCACCAGCCTCTTCAGCTCCAGGTAGCTGTTGCAGCCCATGTCCTTCATTACTTGGGTAATATAGCTCAACCTCGGCCTTCCTCTGCCGCTCTTCCCCTCCACAGTGCCCTCTAAGTGCACAGTGTTGGTATATGACAACAATAATACATTGACAATGGAAACATTCAACCACACACACATACACATTTTACCTAGATTAGACCTACATATGTCTATACTTCAGCATAGACATGGTGCTTAAGTGTTCCTGTGGATGGAGTGGATGGATTTCCAAACATGCTGAAATATTTTCAAAGAATTAAATGCTGAAAAATAAAATTTTCATGTAAGGTTAAATTAAATTCATCTCAGACACCATGACATAATGAATAATTGAATGCTGGAAAGGAAAAACACATGGCAACATTTACCAGGTGTTAAATAGTTAAGTTTAAAATAAATATGAGATCCTATGCAAAAAATCACTATTTCTACAATTTAACACCATAAATTGCGATGGATTAAGAATACTAAAGTTACGCTACATAATATACAGCCGCTGTAGATGTCAACAAATGCATTAGGAAATATGTTCATGTGTACAGAGTGGAGAAATGTAGTTTGGCCAAACCACACTTGGAGCATGTTTCTTGTAGGATAGTAGGGAGTGGATGTATATTGCTAGCAATATGTGTGTAGTATGGTAACAAATAGGAAATAACAGGATTGACAATCAACAGGGAAGGTGAGGACGTCCTCGGGAAAGGGAATGCACAGAACAGGGAGTATGAAAAGAGGTAGTTAATAAAACAACACAGCAATGTAGGAGACTAGTGATACCATTAACAAATAACTATAACATATAACATAACACAATACATTAAAAAAAAACTGCTCTCCTATGCTATCACATATAATAATCCATTTCATCAAATAAATCTAAACAATCTACAAGTGAAAATAAATGCATTGTTTTCCTGTTTGAAAAGTTAGTGCTGGATTAAAAAAACACAATGTATCACAAATTAAACCTCATAAGCCAGAAATAACACATGGAAAGAAATAAATTAATATAATATTAAGGAGCAAATTATACCATATACTTTCCAAACACTTCCATGTCAGCTGTTGACGTAACTATCATGGAAAAGCATCTCTCACGGCATTCTCCTTCCACCAGGTCCCTCCTCTTTCTTCCATGACATCAGCTTCTTGCTGACTAGCATCATCACCATTCAGTCCTCCACAATTCCAGGGATGTGCAGCCTAATAAACTCAAAAAGACGACATATGTTTCATTAGTAAATGTGCCATTGAATAATTGTCAGCCTGTGGAAAAAAGAAATATTAATGCATACATGATACATACTCTAGACTTCCAGCACATTTATTTAGGTGACTATGATGGTTAAATTTTCGATAACTCAATTAAAATGAGAAGAGATTAAGAGCATGACAGTTTCCTTGGCATATTTAAAGAGAATAAATACGAGAAAGACGTGCTATTTCCCCCCTTTAGTTCTCAATTACCTTTAATTAATCAAGTCATTACATGTCAAAGAACCGATCTCTCATCATATCAGACAGACTCTATTAAGCTCATTATAAAAATCTTACTAAAGGCATTTCGATAGGTACAAAAGAACGGTTGGAAAAACTAGAAGCTTGTGCATTTACAAAGAAAGAGTTTCGTAAAATTTAACTGACCACAGATTAATCTAAAAATAAGGAATTACACAAGCGTTAAGTGAATAGCGTCCGTCGGCCGTTTTAAGATTAAAAATGATAGGAATGATTACTCAGGAATTGATGAATTAAGCCGGTAACTAGAATTAGAAGTATGTGTCAATGAAAAATCCCTCCTGCTCCCTCTTTCAGTCGCATTAATAAAAGGTAAATCATGGACTGGAACGCGTCATTCCTTATCGCTTTACTTCTAAGCTTTATGGCAATGAGTACAACAAGATTATGTAAGACAATATAATAAAATGACATTATCAAGGCCTAAGACGCGTTGCAATTATAATGAACAGCGAATGTCAGCTTTGTGCTCTACTCCAAATTCTAGGGCTAAAAAAGCGCCCAGAGCCGAAGGAAAGATAAGGACGTGATTACAAATGAAGTTAATATGCATGGAAATTGGATTGGATTTCCTTTCCTACCTTCCACAGATTCACCCACCACCAAATATGTTAATTCCAAAATCGCTCACTACACATGGGCATCAGAAAACTAAGAACCAGCAAACGTGCTACCCTCAACCAATGTTAGTCATACCGAACACCAATCGATTAACTACTACTACTAATCTATTAACCATTCACTCGAGTGCACTCCACGCATACAGTCACACACACACACACACAAGGCACACCGAAGGTAAAACTGGAGATCCAATCATTCCCATGCCGCACTTAGAGAACACGCTTGATCAAACAATCCGATCAGACTTAGAGATTCGATTTTATGGGATAAAGGAAGCACTTAAGTCAACCCGTTTCTTTTACTCGAATGAGATTACTACCATGAAAAGCAGCCGAAAGAAAGATAGCACAAACTTTATTTAAAGAATTGATATCCGGTAGAAGGGAGTGAGAATTCTAAAGGAGCTTAGTATAACGATCGACTAATGACATCAATAGTTTACTCAATAATTTCACTCAATTTCTAAAATAAAGACCGAAATTTATTACTATGATCGCAGAGAATTTTATCAACTCTTCTAATCGAAAAGAAAAAATAAATTATTGCAAGCGGACTGAACGTTATGAATCTAGCATAGGATTGGAAAATTACGTAGGAGCAGGAAGCGATTGCTGAAAAGCTATTATTGTGATGACATATCCGCCCTTTCTCTAGCCATGGAATTATTGTCACGTGAGAATTATTCTTTTAATATGCAACATTAGGAAAAGCATAAACGTGTCCCGGAAAACAAAATTCTAGCTGGAAGTACTAGATTTTATAGATTAACTCAAAAGGTTTTAATGGCATAAAGATCAAAAGATAACCGGAATCGAATGGACTTACTTGAAGCGTCCCCATTTGACTGGTGGTCCTCCGCTTGCCGTATTTGAAGAAGGCGGACGGATTACCAACATAATTGGATGGAGTGCCAATTATTTTCGAGGATAACCGTTGCTTTTACATGGGTACATTCTGAAAGCCTTTTCATCACGATGATATCCTCCTAGTTGCATGTAACGAACTGGTTGCATCTGTGTCAATGCCAAATATTTCCACATGGAGACATAAATTAAAATTTACCAAATATCATTCATAGAATATATTCAGAATGAATGAAGATAACCACTGAGCTAAAATATCTAACATGCGTCGTCGAGTACCACTTACCGTTGAATCTCCAAGTTACGTACGTGTGCTCTACTGCACTTCTCAGATGTTTACTGTTCGCATGCTCTTTCAACACTAAGTGAGTTTAAAAGAAAAAGAGTGCTGTTGCGGCAGATGCGCCATCTGTCGCGCCAATTTCAACTTTCAGCCTATCAGATAACAGAATTTATCACAATTATAGACATATACCCTTATGAAGGAAGTGTATTTTCTTAATTTATACTAAAAAATTCGGTACTGAACTTCGAGACGAAATTAAACGGCACGCAAATCAACTAACACCTCTTGGGATGGCCGTATGAAGACGTAGTTGTGAACGATGCCGCAAGACGGACGAACTCACTTGCTCATGCCTATAAACAGGGAGTTCAGTACGTAGAGGGCCTTGCTGGAGGTGGACTTTGACGCGGATTCGGAGACCTCACCGGGGTATTTCAGCTCGATAGCTGCGCGGGCGATATGAATCCGGTCTTATATTACGGGCGATTTCAACTCCAATTCTTATGAGAATTGGAGTTGAGAATGATTTTATCAACACTGCAGCGAAGATCTTTTGCTTTAAATGATGCTCAAAGCTGAAAAGGAATGGCAGTGTGTATATTTCAGCCGTGAACATTTTTAAAACTGCCATCACTCCTTACGGAGAACTACCCTTTGAATTGAAGTTTTCATAAGGCCATTTGATCTCTCATGCAGCGTGTGGCAAAAGTGTATCCATTGTGATGACACCTCAGCAAACCAATTCAATCATTATGTGAATATTCAATGCTTCCTCCAAATAAATTTATCAGTATAAATTTACTTCTGTGGAAACAACAGTTTCCTGGTCTTTCCTTTCAGTCAACTCTTATGACGATCTGCCATGAATAAACTATTTGGCATTTTGAATAATTGAAAAGAGGGAAAAGTGAGAATGAATGCAGTACTTTGAATGAAATAAAAATTGGATGGTGTGTTGTTATTAGGCCATGACATTTTTTTCTGAAAGTTCATGCGATGCAGAATTTCATGTCTTTATTTAAAATTCATCTTTTCAAGTCACTTACTCCATTGTCCTTTATCCTTAGGTAGTCAACTCATATGCATGTTTGTTTAAGCTGTTCACTGCTCTTCCCTCCATCTCTCCCTTACTATCTTCATTGACTAAATGTGCAGTAGAGTTATCCTTAGGATTAGGCATCTTAGATATGAGCAAAGGCTATGCTGGTTTGCAAGTGAAGAAGGGGATATCAGCTGTTTCTAGTCAATGAAATTTTCTAAGTACGTCGCGAGCATACCTTTGGATCTACCGAACATTTTTGGTTAAAAACCTTTCTTTACGCATCAAGATTGTTTATTAATATGTTAGGGGAAAGGCCGTTGTTCTCTCCAAACCAATACTGTTCTGTTTTCAGAAGTACCCTAACATCATTCAGTTGATACGCCACTTAATAAAAGACTAGAAATGATATTGAATGTAAAGGGCTACAAGATGTTTCACGAACAAAAACTGGCAATGTAAACCATAATGAGCACAAATGAGGATTTAATGGTTTTTCCTTCCTCTTGTTTGTAGAGGAGAAACAGAACAGCTGGTTCAAGTAACATGACTTGGATACTTCTTCTATGAAGAGTTTTTTAAAATTATAGAGAGCTACCCTTTGTATTGATGATTATTTGATCTGTGCACCATGTTTCAATAGTGCATCCATGATGATGATACCTGAGCAAAGTACTTGAATCATTGTTAATTGTATCAGAAGATTAAATGCCTCCTCCAAATAAATATTTCAGTAGAAATAAACGTCTGTGGAACCAAAGTTTTCTGGTCTTTCTTTTGCATCAACGCCTATGATGAATTGCTAACTTGCCATCAATAAATTATGTGCCATTTTGGGAATTGAGTAGTGGTAAGAGAGATAAGGGAGAATGAAAGCGGTACTTGAAAATTAATGCAAGAAATGGTATGAAAAGCAATGGGCTCAAGTATATGTGATCAACAAATGAATGCAATATGAACTAACATGTGCACCAAATATCTAATTGTTGTTCTTTGAAGAGGAGAAGCTTAGCAGCTGGAAAAACTGTAAATTATGACTTGGTGTCTCGAAATAACACCAAAATAATCAATATGTGAACGTAATTCCCTTAGTTACCTCATTTTTGGAAGTCATTTTTAATTCTTCAACAATGGAATGAATTTCTTGCTTACTCTGTTTGTTTATCATTGAACTGAAATCTCTTTTAGAAGAGAACTTAACATTTTGATTCTTATCTCCAAAGATATAAATATAGCAACTGAAGTGCATGTTATTTTTCCATATAAATATCAGAAGTGAGATTCAACATGGCAGTCCTATTAATACAGAGGAAAATCTCACTCAATTCAATGGAAGAGTATTGAAATTTAAATTGAAAGCACATTATGAAGCTCTTGTAATTTGAGGCCAAATAATTAAGCGACCATTAGGAATATTCACAGAATTTATTTCCTATGAAACCTTTCTAAATGTTGTGGGAAGCTACTTTTAATTTAATTCTGTGATATAAACAGAGCCTGCAAACAAGGAAACTGATCATTTAAATGCCTTTCTCATTGGACCACTTTGAAATGCTGGCGACCACTTGATACCTTTAATGGGGTCTGTGATTCCATCATAGGGTATGAAGAGAGTATGCAGATGTACACTCTCAGAATTATCTCACAGAAAAGTTATTTTTGACTTCAATTCAATAGGGGGAGTTATAGTATACCGCTATAGTACACTATGAAAGGAAGCACTGTTTGATGGCCACCAATAATACTTGTCAAGATGATTGACGTGAAGATTTATGCTTCCTATATATCGCAGAAATATGTGATGCAGGATAAATGATTACGAAGAATCAAATCAATAAATACAGAGGTGGGTGTATTCATTATTTTCTCATAAACTATAAGTTTTATAACTCCCATTATTATCAAGAAACATTTCCGATCAAAGTGAAGGATTCAAAAAGTGTTACTTTTTAATAAAATAAGTATACTCTTGAGAAATGTACTTTCAAAATATAATATATGGAAGAATGTTTTGTGGAAATTCATTTCTACTGCTAGGAGTGTCAAAACATTACTTTTTCACAAATTTATTTGCAGCCATCCTTTTTTGGCAAATGATTGAAAATCAGGAGATGACTGAAGTTATGAGGATTTGCATGTAAAAAAGAACAGGAAAAATGACTTTCTTTACAAATGGATCAACCTTGACTGACCTATCGTCGTTGTCAATTCTGCAGCCTTCATATGACTGGCCGCTGCTCTTTTTTCAGACCGGCAATGGAACCCAAAAAATATCACAATCAATCTATCGCACAACTATTCCTTCCGTTTCTTAAACTTTTGTATGCATCCTTGTTAGTACGTGAGCAATATTTACTTATCTTTTAACATGGAACCTGAAAACGTTCCTCTGGAACGCATGATGTATTACCCTTGAAAAATGAATGCATTTCCCTGGAAATCCATGGAACTTCTCAAGTCCTGGGTGGCAGACACACCATAGTTTAACTCATCCAAACTGTGTATACTTATAAGAACATGAATTGAGGATTTTAAGTATGCAATCCAATTTATCTTAATTAAGTGCATTCTTTTGAAAACCATGATTCTGGGATGAAGCTATATTTGCTTATAAGAGATCAAATGATGAGCAATATGGATATGCCAGGTAACAAGTGGAGCTTTTTCTGTACCTGCAGAGGACCTTTAGGTGTTTGAAGGATAAAAAAATGCAAGAAGCCTTTCTTCAGTTTTTATTAATAATTTTATTTTGCTGCGAGGGGGGCCAACTGGCCATTCTGCCTGGCATTTGCCCAATGCTGAGAGGGAAACCCCTCTTAAAACCTCTCAGAGGCAGCTTATATTCTTTCCATAAAAATATACATCTCAGAAATATCACAAGTCACAAGTGTTATACATAATTCCCTTCAGGATCCATTACAACTTAGATATGTTGGTATCTTCTTCTAAGTAATCAACCCTTGGGTTGGTTTGCAGCAGTCATCCATCTCTGTCTGTCCTCCACCAGCCTCTTCAGCTCCAGGTAGCTGTTGCAGCCCATGTCCTTCATTACTTGGGTAATATAGCTCAACCTCGGCCTTCCTCTGCCGCTCTTCCCCTCCACAGTGCCCTCTAAGTGCACAGTGTTGGTATATGACAACAATAATACATTGACAATGGAAACATTCAACCACACACACATACACATTTTACCTAGATTAGACCTACATATGTCTATACTTCAGCATAGACATGGTGCTTAAGTGTTCCTGTGGATGGAGTGGATGGATTTCCAAACATGCTGAAATATTTTCAAAGAATTAAATGCTGAAAAATAAAATTTTCATGTAAGGTTAAATTAAATTCATCTCAGACACCATGACATAATGAATAATTGAATGCTGGAAAGGAAAAACACATGGCAACATTTACCAGGTGTTAAATAGTTAAGTTTAAAATAAATATGAGATCCTATGCAAAAAATCACTATTTCTACAATTTAACACCATAAATTGCGATGGATTAAGAATACTAAAGTTACGCTACATAATATACAGCCGCTGTAGATGTCAACAAATGCATTAGGAAATATGTTCATGTGTACAGAGTGGAGAAATGTAGTTTGGCCAAACCACACTTGGAGCATGTTTCTTGTAGGATAGTAGGGAGTGGATGTATATTGCTAGCAATATGTGTGTAGTATGGTAACAAATAGGAAATAACAGGATTGACAATCAACAGGGAAGGTGAGGACGTCCTCGGGAAAGGGAATGCACAGAACAGGGAGTATGAAAAGAGGTAGTTAATAAAACAACACAGCAATGTAGGAGACTAGTGATACCATTAACAAATAACTATAACATATAACATAACACAATACATTAAAAAAAAACTGCTCTCCTATGCTATCACATATAATAATCCATTTCATCAAATAAATCTAAACAATCTACAAGTGAAAATAAATGCATTGTTTTCCTGTTTGAAAAGTTAGTGCTGGATTAAAAAAACACAATGTATCACAAATTAAACCTCATAAGCCAGAAATAACACATGGAAAGAAATAAATTAATATAATATTAAGGAGCAAATTATACCATATACTTTCCAAACACTTCCATGTCAGCTGTTGACGTAACTATCATGGAAAAGCATCTCTCACGGCATTCTCCTTCCACCAGGTCCCTCCTCTTTCTTCCATGACATCAGCTTCTTGCTGACTAGCATCATCACCATTCAGTCCTCCACAATTCCAGGGATGTGCAGCCTAATAAACTCAAAAAGACGACATATGTTTCATTAGTAAATGTGCCATTGAATAATTGTCAGCCTGTGGAAAAAAGAAATATTAATGCATACATGATACATACTCTAGACTTCCAGCACATTTATTTAGGTGACTATGATGGTTAAATTTTCGATAACTCAATTAAAATGAGAAGAGATTAAGAGCATGACAGTTTCCTTGGCATATTTAAAGAGAATAAATACGAGAAAGACGTGCTATTTCCCCCCTTTAGTTCTCAATTACCTTTAATTAATCAAGTCATTACATGTCAAAGAACCGATCTCTCATCATATCAGACAGACTCTATTAAGCTCATTATAAAAATCTTACTAAAGGCATTTCGATAGGTACAAAAGAACGGTTGGAAAAACTAGAAGCTTGTGCATTTACAAAGAAAGAGTTTCGTAAAATTTAACTGACCACAGATTAATCTAAAAATAAGGAATTACACAAGCGTTAAGTGAATAGCGTCCGTCGGCCGTTTTAAGATTAAAAATGATAGGAATGATTACTCAGGAATTGATGAATTAAGCCGGTAACTAGAATTAGAAGTATGTGTCAATGAAAAATCCCTCCTGCTCCCTCTTTCAGTCGCATTAATAAAAGGTAAATCATGGACTGGAACGCGTCATTCCTTATCGCTTTACTTCTAAGCTTTATGGCAATGAGTACAACAAGATTATGTAAGACAATATAATAAAATGACATTATCAAGGCCTAAGACGCGTTGCAATTATAATGAACAGCGAATGTCAGCTTTGTGCTCTACTCCAAATTCTAGGGCTAAAAAAGCGCCCAGAGCCGAAGGAAAGATAAGGACGTGATTACAAATGAAGTTAATATGCATGGAAATTGGATTGGATTTCCTTTCCTACCTTCCACAGATTCACCCACCACCAAATATGTTAATTCCAAAATCGCTCACTACACATGGGCATCAGAAAACTAAGAACCAGCAAACGTGCTACCCTCAACCAATGTTAGTCATACCGAACACCAATCGATTAACTACTACTACTAATCTATTAACCATTCACTCGAGTGCACTCCACGCATACAGTCACACACACACACACACAAGGCACACCGAAGGTAAAACTGGAGATCCAATCATTCCCATGCCGCACTTAGAGAACACGCTTGATCAAACAATCCGATCAGACTTAGAGATTCGATTTTATGGGATAAAGGAAGCACTTAAGTCAACCCGTTTCTTTTACTCGAATGAGATTACTACCATGAAAAGCAGCCGAAAGAAAGATAGCACAAACTTTATTTAAAGAATTGATATCCGGTAGAAGGGAGTGAGAATTCTAAAGGAGCTTAGTATAACGATCGACTAATGACATCAATAGTTTACTCAATAATTTCACTCAATTTCTAAAATAAAGACCGAAATTTATTACTATGATCGCAGAGAATTTTATCAACTCTTCTAATCGAAAAGAAAAAATAAATTATTGCAAGCGGACTGAACGTTATGAATCTAGCATAGGATTGGAAAATTACGTAGGAGCAGGAAGCGATTGCTGAAAAGCTATTATTGTGATGACATATCCGCCCTTTCTCTAGCCATGGAATTATTGTCACGTGAGAATTATTCTTTTAATATGCAACATTAGGAAAAGCATAAACGTGTCCCGGAAAACAAAATTCTAGCTGGAAGTACTAGATTTTATAGATTAACTCAAAAGGTTTTAATGGCATAAAGATCAAAAGATAACCGGAATCGAATGGACTTACTTGAAGCGTCCCCATTTGACTGGTGGTCCTCCGCTTGCCGTATTTGAAGAAGGCGGACGGATTACCAACATAATTGGACGGAGTGCCAATTATTTTCGAGGATAACCGTTGCTTTTACATGGGTACATTCTGAAAGCCTTTTCATCACGATGATATCCTCCTAGTTGCATGTAACGAACTGGTTGCATCTGTGTCAATGCCAAATATTTCCACATGGAGACATAAATTAAAATTTACCAAATATCATTCATAGAATATATTCAGAATGAATGAAGATAACCACTGAGCTAAAATATCTAACATGCGTCGTCGAGTACCACTTACCGTTGAATCTCCAAGTTACGTACGTGTGCTCTACTGCACTTCTCAGATGTTTACTGTTCGCATGCTCTTTCAACACTAAGTGAGTTTAAAAGAAAAAGAGTGCTGTTGCGGCAGATGCGCCATCTGTCGCGCCAATTTCAACTTTCAGCCTATCAGATAACAGAATTTATCACAATTATAGACATATACCCTTATGAAGGAAGTGTATTTTCTTAATTTATACTAAAAAATTCGGTACTGAACTTCGAGACGAAATTAAACGGCACGCAAATCAACTAACACCTCTTGGGATGGCCGTATGAAGACGTAGTTGTGAACGATGCCGCAAGACGGACGAACTCACTTGCTCATGCCTATAAACAGGGAGTTCAGTACGTAGAGGGCCTTGCTGGAGGTGGACTTTGACGCGGATTCGGAGACCTCACCGGGGTATTTCAGCTCGATAGCTGCGCGGGCGATATGAATCCGGTCTTATATTACGGGCGATTTCAACTCCAATTCTTATGAGAATTGGAGTTGAGAATGATTTTATCAACACTGCAGCGAAGATCTTTTGCTTTAAATGATGCTCAAAGCTGAAAAGGAATGGCAGTGTGTATATTTCAGCCGTGAACATTTTTAAAACTGCCATCACTCCTTACGGAGAACTACCCTTTGAATTGAAGTTTTCATAAGGCCATTTGATCTCTCATGCAGCGTGTGGCAAAAGTGTATCCATTGTGATGACACCTCAGCAAACCAATTCAATCATTATGTGAATATTCAATGCTTCCTCCAAATAAATTTATCAGTATAAATTTACTTCTGTGGAAACAACAGTTTCCTGGTCTTTCCTTTCAGTCAACTCTTATGACGATCTGCCATGAATAAACTATTTGGCATTTTGAATAATTGAAAAGAGGGAAAAGTGAGAATGAATGCAGTACTTTGAATGAAATAAAAATTGGATGGTGTGTTGTTATTAGGCCATGACATTTTTTTCTGAAAGTTCATGCGATGCAGAATTTCATGTCTTTATTTAAAATTCATCTTTTCAAGTCACTTACTCCATTGTCCTTTATCCTTAGGTAGTCAACTCATATGCATGTTTGTTTAAGCTGTTCACTGCTCTTCCCTCCATCTCTCCCTTACTATCTTCATTGACTAAATGTGCAGTAGAGTTATCCTTAGGATTAGGCATCTTAGATATGAGCAAAGGCTATGCTGGTTTGCAAGTGAAGAAGGGGATATCAGCTGTTTCTAGTCAATGAAATTTTCTAAGTACGTCGCGAGCATACCTTTGGATCTACCGAACATTTTTGGTTAAAAACCTTTCTTTACGCATCAAGATTGTTTATTAATATGTAAGGGAAAAGGCCGTTGTTCTCTCCAAACCAATACTGTTCTGTTTTCATAAGTACCCTAACATCATTCAGTTGATACGCCACTTAATAAAAGACTAGAAATGATATTGAATGTAAAGGGCTACAAGATGTTTCACGAACAAAAACTGGCAATGTAAACCATAATGAGCACAAATGAGGATTTAATGGTTTTTCCTTCCTCTTGTTTGTAGAGGAGAAACAGAACAGCTGGTTCAAGTAACATGACTTGGATACTTCTTCTATGAAGAGTTTTTTAAAATTATAGAGAGCTACCCTTTGTATTGATGATTATTTGATCTGTGCACCATGTTTCAATAGTGCATCCATGATGATGATACCTGAGCAAAGTACTTGAATCATTGTTAATTGTATCAGAAGATTAAATGCCTCCTCCAAATAAATATTTCAGTAGAAATAAACGTCTGTGGAACCAAAGTTTTCTGGTCTTTCTTTTGCATCAACGCCTATGATGAATTGCTAACTTGCCATCAATAAATTATGTGCCATTTTGGGAATTGAGTAGTGGTAAGAGAGATAAGGGAGAATGAAAGCGGTACTTGAAAATTGATGCAAGAAATGGTATGAAAAGCAATGGGCTCAAGTATATGTGATCAACAAATGAATGCAATATGAACTAACATGTGCACCAAATATCTAATTGTTGTTCTTTGAAGAGGAGAAGCTTAGCAGCTGGAAAAACTGTAAATTATGACTTGGTGTCTCGAAATAACACCAAAATAATCAATATGTGAACGTAATTCCCTTAGTTACCTCATTTTTGGAAGTCATTTTTAATTCTTCAACAATGGAATGAATTTCTTGCTTACTCTGTTTGTTTATCATTGAACTGAAATCTCTTTTAGAAGAGAACTTAACATTTTGATTCTTATCTCCAAAGATATAAATATAGCAACTGAAGTGCATGTTATTTTTCCATATAAATATCAGAAGTGAGATTCAACATGGCAGTCCTATTAATACAGAGGAAAATCTCACTCAATTCAATGGAAGAGTATTGAAATTTAAATTGAAAGCACATTATGAAGCTCTTGTAATTTGAGGCCAAATAATTAAGCGACCATTAGGAATATTCACAGAATTTATTTCCTATGAAACCTTTCTAAATGTTGTGGGAAGCTACTTTTAATTTAATTCTGTGATATAAACAGAGCCTGCAAACAAGGAAACTGATCATTTAAATGCCTTTCTCATTGGACCACTTTGAAATGCTGGCGACCACTTGATACCTTTAATGGGGTCTGTGATTCCATCATTGGGTATGAAGAGAGTATGCAGATGTACACTCTCAGAATTATCTCACAGAAAAGTTATTTTTGACTTCAATTCAATAGGGGGAGTTATAGTATACCGCTATAGTACACTATGAAAGGAAGCACTGTTTGATGGCCACCAATAATACTTGTCAAGATGATTGACGTGAAGATTTATGCTTCCTATATATCGCAAAAATATGTGATGCAGGATAAATGATTACGAAGAATCAAATCAATAAATACAGAGGTGGGTGTATTCATTATTTTCTCATAAACTATAAGTTTTATAACTCCCATTATTATCAAGAAACATTTCCGATCAAAGTGAAGGATTCAAAAAGTGTTACTTTTTAATAAAATAAGTATACTCTTGAGAAATGTACTTTCAAAATATAATATATGGAAGAATGTTTTGTGGAAATTCATTTCTACTGCTAGGAGTGTCAAAACATTACTTTTTCACAAATTTATTTGCAGCCATCCTTTTTTGGCAAATGATTGAAAATCAGGAGATGACTGAAGTTATGAGGATTTGCATGTAAAAAAGAACAGGAAAAATGACTTTCTTTACAAATGGATCAACCTTGACTGACCTATCGTCGTTGTCAATTCTGCAGCCTTCATATGACTGGCCGCCGCTCTTTTTTCAGACCGGCAATGGAACCCAAAAAATATCACAATCAATCTATCGCACAACTATTCCTTCCGTTTCTTAAACTTTTGTATGCATCCTTGTTAGTACGTGAGCAATATTTACTTATCTTTTAACATGGAACCTGAAAACATTCCTCTGGAACGCATGATGTATTACCCTTGAAAAATGAATGCATTTCCCTGGAAATCCATGGAACTTCTCAAGTCCTGGGTGGCAGACACACCATAGTTTAACTCATCCAAACAGTGTATACTTATAAGAACATGAATTGAGGATTTTAAGTATGCAATCCAATTTATCTTAATTAAGTGCATTCTTTTGAAAACCATGATTCTGGGATGAAGCTATATTTGCTTATAAGAGATCAAATGATGAGCAATATGGATATGCCAGGTAACAAGTGGAGCTTTTTCTGTACCTGCAGAGGACCTTTAGGTGTTTGAAGGATAAAAAAATGCAAGAAGCCTTTCTTCAGTTTTTATTAATAATTTTATTTTGCTGCGAGGGGGGCCAACTGGCCATTCTGCCTGGCATTTGCCCAATGCTGAGAGGGAAACCCCTCTTAAAACCTCTCAGAGGCAGCTTATATTCTTTCCATAAAAATATACATCTCAGAAATATCACAAGTCACAAGTGTTATACATAATTCCCTTCAGGATCCATTACAACTTAGATATGTTGGTATCTTCTTCTAAGTAATCAACCCTTGGGTTGGTTTGCAGCAGTCATCCATCTCTGTCTGTCCTCCACCAGCCTCTTCAGCTCCAGGTAGCTGTTGCAGCCCATGTCCTTCATTACTTGGGTAATATAGCTCAACCTCGGCCTTCCTCTGCCGCTCTTCCCCTCCACAGTGCCCTCTAAGTGCACAGTGTTGGTATATGACAACAATAATACATTGACAATGGAAACATTCAACCACACACACATACACATTTTACCTAGATTAGACCTACATATGTCTATACTTCAGCATAGACATGGTGCTTAAGTGTTCCTGTGGATGGAGTGGATGGATTTCCAAACATGCTGAAATATTTTCAAAGAATTAAATGCTGAAAAATAAAATTTTCATGTAAGGTTAAATTAAATTCATCTCAGACACCATGACATAATGAATAATTGAATGCTGGAAAGGAAAAACACATGGCAACATTTACCAGGTGTTAAATAGTTAAGTTTAAAATAAATATGAGATCCTATGCAAAAAATCACTATTTCTACAATTTAACACCATAAATTGCGATGGATTAAGAATACTAAAGTTACGCTACATAATATACAGCCGCTGTAGATGTCAACAAATGCATTAGGAAATATGTTCATGTGTACAGAGTGGAGAAATGTAGTTTGGCCAAACCACACTTGGAGCATGTTTCTTGTAGGATAGTAGGGAGTGGATGTATATTGCTAGCAATATGTGTGTAGTATGGTAACAAATAGGAAATAACAGGATTGACAATCAACAGGGAAGGTGAGGACGTCCTCGGGAAAGGGAATGCACAGAACAGGGAGTATGAAAAGAGGTAGTTAATAAAACAACACAGCAATGAAAGAGACAAGTGATACCATTAACAAATAACTATAACATATAACATAACACAAAACATTAAAAAAAAAACTGCTCTCCTATGCTATCACATATAATAATCCATTTCATCAAATTAATCTAAACAATCTACAAGTTAAAAGAAAAGCATTGTTCTCCTGATTGAAAAGTTAGTGCTGGATTAAAAAAAACACAATGTATCACAAATTAAACCTCATAAGCTAGAAATAACACATGGAAAGAAATAAATTAATATAATATTAAGGAGCAAATTATACCATATACTTTCCAAACACTTCCATGTCAGCTGTTGACGTAACTATCATGGAAAAGCATCTCTCACGGCATTCTCCTTCCACCAGGTCCCTCCTCTTTCTTCCATGACATCAGCTTCTTGCTGACTAGCATCATCACCATTCAGTCCTCCACAATTCCAGGGATGTGCAGCCTAATAAACTCAAAAAGACGACATATGTTTCATTAGTAAATGTGCCATTGAATAATTGTCAGCCTGTGGAAAAAAGAAATATTAATGCATACATGATACATACTCTAGACTTCCAGCACATTTATTTAGGTGACTATGATGGTTAAATTTTCGATAACTCAATTAAAATGAGAAGAGATTAAGAGCATGACAGTTTCCTTGGCATATTTAAAGAGAATAAATACGAGAAAGACGTGCTATTTCCCCCCTTTAGTTCTCAATTACCTTTAATTAATCAAGTCATTACATGTCAAAGAACCGATCTCTCATCATATCAGACAGACTCTATTAAGCTCATTATAAAAATCTTACTAAAGGCATTTCGATAGGTACAAAAGAACGGTTGGAAAAACTAGAAGCTTGTGCATTTACAAAGAAAGAGTTTCGTAAAATTTAACTGACCACAGATTAATCTAAAAATAAGGAATTACACAAGCGTTAAGTGAATAGCGTCCGTCGGCCGTTTTAAGATTAAAAATGATAGGAATGATTACTCAGGAATTGATGAATTAAGCCGGTAACTAGAATTAGAAGTATGTGTCAATGAAAAATCCCTCCTGCTCCCTCTTTCAGTCGCATTAATAAAAGGTAAATCATGGACTGGAACGCGTCATTCCTTATCGCTTTACTTCTAAGCTTTATGGCAATGAGTGCAACAAGATTATGTAAGACAATATAATAAAATGACATTATCAAGGCCTAAGACGCGTTGCAATTATAATGAACAGCGAATGTCAGCTTTGTGCTCTACTCAAAATTCTAGGGCTAAAAAAGCGCCCAGAGCCGAAGGAAAGATAAGGACGTGATTACAAATGAAGTTAATATGCATGGAAATTGGATTGGATTTCCTTTCCTACCTTCCACAGATTCACCCACCACCAAATATGTTAATTCCAAAATCGCTCACTACACATGGGCATCAGAAAACTAAGAACCAGCAAACGTGCTACCCTCAACCAATGTTAGTCATACCGAACACCAATCGATTAACTACTACTACTAATCTATTAACCATTCACTCGAGTGCACTCCACGCATACAGTCACACACACACACACACAAGGCACACCGAAGGTAAAACTGGAGATCCAATCATTCCCATGCCGCACTTAGAGAACACGCTTGATCAAACAATCCGATCAGACTTAGAGATTCGATTTTATGGGATAAAGGAAGCACTTAAGTCAACCCGTTTCTTTTACTCGAATGAGATTACTACCATGAAAAGCAGCCGAAAGAAAGATAGCACAAACTTTATTTAAAGAATTGATATCCGGTAGAAGGGAGTGAGAATTCTAAAGGAGCTTAGTATAACGATCGACTAATGACATCAATAGTTTACTCAATAATTTCACTCAATTTCTAAAATAAAGACCGAAATTTATTACTATGATCGCAGAGAATTTTATCAACTCTTCTAATCGAAAAGAAAAATAAATTATTGCAAGCGGACTGAACGTTATGAATCTAGCATAGGATTGGAAAATTACGTAGGAGCAGGAAGCGATTGCTGAAAAGCTATTATTGTGATGACATATCCGCCCTTTCTCTAGCCATGGAATTATTGTCACGTGAGAATTATTCTTTTAATATGCAACATTAGGAAAAGCATAAACGTGTCCCGGAAAACAAAATTCTAGCTGGAAGTACTAGATTTTATAGATTAACTCAAAAGGTTTTAATGGCATAAAGATCAAAAGATAACCGGAATCGAATGGACTTACTTGAAGCGTCCCCATTTGACTGGTGGTCCTCCGCTTGCCGTATTTGAAGAAGGCGGACGGATTACCAACATAATTGGACGGAGTGCCAATTATTTTCGAGGATAACCGTTGCTTTTACATGGGTACATTCTGAAAGCCTTTTCATCACGATGATATCCTCCTAGTTGCATGTAACGAACTGGTTGCATCTGTGTCAATGCCAAATATTTCCACATGGAGACATAAATTAAAATTTACCAAATATCATTCATAGAATATATTCAGAATGAATGAAGATAACCACTGAGCTAAAATATCTAACATGCGTCGTCGAGTACCACTTACCGTTGAATCTCCAAGTTACGTACGTGTGCTCTACTGCACTTCTCAGATGTTTACTGTTCGCATGCTCTTTCAACACTAAGTGAGTTTAAAAGAAAAAGAGTGCTGTTGCGGCAGATGCGCCATCTGTCGCGCCAATTTCAACTTTCAGCCTATCAGATAACAGAATTTATCACAATTATAGACATATACCCTTATGAAGGAAGTGTATTTTCTTAATTTATACTAAAAAATTCGGTACTGAACTTCGAGACGAAATTAAACGGCACGCAAATCAACTAACACCTCTTGGGATGGCCGTATGAAGACGTAGTTGTGAACGATGCCGCAAGACGGACGAACTCACTTGCTCATGGCTATCAACAGGGAGTTCAGTACGTAGAGGGCATTGCTGGAGGTGGACTTTGACGCGGATTCGGAGACCTCACCGGGGTATTTCAGCTCGATAGCTGCGCGGGCGATATGAATCCGGTCTTATATTACGGGCGATTTCAACTCCAATTCTTATGAGAATTGGAGTTGAGAATGATTTTATCAACACTGCAGCGAAGATCTTTTGCTTTAAATGATGCTCAAAGCTGAAAAGGAATGGCAGTGTGTATATTTCAGCCGTGAACAGTTTTAAAACTGCCATCACTCCTTACGGAGAACTACCCTTTGAATTGAAGTTTTCATAAGGCCATTTGATCTCTCATGCAGCGTGTGGCAAAAGTGTATCCATTGTGATGACACCTCAGCAAACCAATTCAATCATTATGTGAATATTCAATGCTTCCTCCAAATAAATTTATCAGTATAAATTTACTTCTGTGGAAACAACAGTTTCCTGGTCTTTCCTTTCAGTCAACTCTTATGACGATCTGCCATGAATAAACTATGTGGCATTTTGAATAATTGAAAAGAGGGAAAAGTGAGAATGAATGCAGTACTTTGAATGAAATAAAAATTGGATGGTGTGTTGTTATTAGGCCATGACATTTTTTTCTGAAAGTTCATGCGATGCAGAATTTCATGTTTTTATTTAAAATTCATCTTTTCAAGTCACTTACTCCATTGTCCTTTATCCTTAGGTAGTCAACTCATATGCATGTTTGATTAAACTGTTCACTGCTCTTCCCTCCATCTCTCCCTTACTATCTTCATTGACTAAATGTGCAGTAGAGTTATCCTTAGGATTAGGCATCTTAGATATGAGCAAAGGCTATGCTGGTTTGCAAGTGAAGAAGGGGATATCAGCTGTTTCTAGTCAATGAAATTTTCTAAGTACGTCGCGAGCATACCTTTGGATCTACCGAACATTTTTGGTTAAAAACCTTTCTTTACGCATCAAGATTGTTTATTAATATGTAAGGGAAAAGGCCGTTGTTCTCTCCAAACCAATACTGTTCTGTTTTCAGAAGTACCCTAACATCATTCAGTTGATACGCCACTTAATAAAAGACTAGAAATGATATTGAATGTAAAGGGCTACAAGATGTTTCACGAACAAAAACTGGCAATGTAAACCATAATGAGCACAAATGAGGATTTAATGGTTTTTCCTTCCTGTTGTTTGTAGAGGAGAAACAGAACAGCTGGTTCAAGTTACATGACTTGGATACTTCTTCTATGAAGAGTTTTTTAAAATTATAGAGAGCTACCCTTTGTATTGATGATTATTTGATCTGTGCACCATGTTTCAATAGTGCATCCATGATGATGATACCTGAGCAAAGTACTTGAATCATTGTTAATTGTATCAGAAGATTAAATGCCTCCTCCAAATAAATATTTCAGTAGAAATAAACTTCTGTGGAACCAAAGTTTTCTGGTCTTTCTTTTGCATCAACGCCTATGGTGAATTGCCAACTTGCCATCAATAAATTATGTGCCATTTTGGGAATTGAGTAGTGGTAAGAGAGATAAGGGAGAATGAAAGCGGTACTTGAAAATTAATGCAAGAAATGGTATGAAAAGCAATGGGCTCAAGTATATGTGATCAACAAATGTATGCAATATGAACTAACATGTGCACCAAATATCTAATTGTTGTTCTTTGAAGAGGAGAAGCTTAGCAGCTGGAAAAACTGTAAATTATGACTTGGTGTCTCGAAATAACACCAAAATAATCAATATGTGAACGTAATTCCCTTAGTTACCTCCTTTTTGGAAGTCATTTTTAATTCTTCAACAATGGAATGAATTTCTTGCTTACTCTGTTTGTTTATCATTGAACTGAAATCTCTTTTAGAAGAGAACTTAACATTTTGATTCTTATCTCCAAAGATATAAATATAGCAACTGAAGTGCATGTTATTTTTCCATATAAATATCAGAAGCGAGATTCAACATGGCAGTCCTATTAATACAGAGGAAAATCTCACTCAATTCAATGGAAGAGTATTGAAATTTAAATTGAAAGCACATTATGAAGCTCTTGTAATTTGAGGCCAAATAATTAAGCGACAATTAGGAATATTCACAGAATTTATTTCCTATGAAACCTTTCTAAATGTTGTGGGAAGCTACTTTTAATTTAATTCGTTGATATAAACAGAGCCTGCAAACAAGGAAACTGATCATTTAAATGCCTTTCTCATTGGACCACTTTGAAATGCTGGCGACCACTTGATACCTTTAATGGGGTCTGTGATTCCATCATAGGGTATGAAGAGAGTATGCAGATGTACACTATCAGAATTATCTCACAGAAAAGTTATTTTTGACTTCAATTCAATAGGGGGAGTTATAGTATACCGCTATAGTACACTATGAAAGGAAGCACTGTTTGATGGCCACCAATAATACTTGTCAAGATGATTGACGTGAAGATTTATGCTTCCTATATATCGCAAAAATATGTGATGCAGGATAAATGATTACGAAGAATCAAATCAATAAATACAGAGGTGGGTGTATTCATTATTTTCTCATAAACTATAAGTTTTATAACTCCCATTATTATCAAGAAACATTTCCGATCAAAGTGAAGGATTCAAAAAGTGTTACTTTTTAATAAAATAAGTATACTCTTGAGAAATGTACTTTCAAAATATAATATATGGAAGAATGTTTTGTGGAAATTCATTTCTACTGCTAGGAGTGTCAAAACATTACTTTTTCACAAATTTATTTGCAGCCATCCTTTTTTGGCAAATGATTGAAAATCAGGAGATGACTGAAGTTATGAGGATTTGCATGTAAAAAAGAACAGGAAAAATGACTTTCTTTACAAATGGATCAACCTTGACTGACCTATCGTCGTTGTCAATTCTGCAGCCTTCATATGACTGGCCGCCGCTCTTTTTTCAGACCGGCAATGGAACCCAAAAAATATCACAATCAATCTATCGCACAACTATTCCTTCCGTTTCTTAAACTTTTGTATGCATCCTTGTTAGTACGTGAGCAATATTTACTTATCTTTTAACATGGAACCTGAAAACGTTCCTCTGGAACGCATGATGTATTACCCTTGAAAAATGAATGCATTTCCCTGGAAATCCATGGAACTTCTCAAGTCCTGGGTGGCAGACACACCATAGTTTAACTCATCCAAACAGTGTATACTTATAAGAACATGAATTGAGGATTTTAAGTATGCAATCCAATTTATCTTAATTAAGTGCATTCTTTTGAAAACCATGATTCTGGGATGAAGCTATATTTGCTTAGAAGAGATCAAATGATGAGCCAATATGGATATGCCAGGTAACAAGTGGAGCTTTTTCTGCACCTGCAGAGGACCTTTAGGTGTTTGAAGGATAAAAAATGCAAGAAGCCTTTCTTCAGTTTTTATTAATAATTTTATTTTGCTGCGAGGGGGGCCAACTGGCCATTCTGCCTGGCATTTGCCCAATGCTGAGAGGGAAACCCCTCTTAAAACCTCTCAGAGGCAGCTTATATTCTTTCCATAAAAATATACATCTCAGAAATATCACAAGTCACAAGTGTTATACATAATTCCCTTCAGGATCCATTACAACTTAGATATGTTGGTATCTTCTTCTAAGTAATCAACCCTTGGGTTGGTTTGCAGCAGTCATCCATCTCTGTCTGTCCTCCACCAGCCTCTTCAGCTCCAGGTAGCTGTTGCAGCCCATGTCCTTCATTACTTGGGTAATATAGCTCAACCTCGGCCTTCCTCTGCCGCTCTTCCCCTCCACAGTGCCCTCTAAGTGCACAGTGTTGGTATATGACAACAATAATACATTGACAATGGAAACATTCAACCACACACACATACACATTTTTCCTAGATTAGACCTACATATGTCTATACTTCAGCATAGACATGGTGCTTAAGTGTTCCTGTGGAAGGAGTGGATGGATTTCCAAACATGCTGAAATATTTTCAAAGAATTAAATGCTGAAAAATAAAATTTTCATGTAAGGTAAAATTAAATTCATCTCAGACACCATGACATAATGAATAATTGAATGCTGGAAAGGAAAAACACATGGCAACATTTACCAGGTGTTAAATAGTTAAGTTTAAAATAAATATGAGATCCTATGCAAAAAATCACTATTTCTACAATTTAACACCATAAATTGCGATGGATTAAGAATACTAAAGTTAAGCTACATAATATACAGCCGCTGTAGATGTCAACAAATGCATTAGGAAATATGTTCATGTGTACAGAGTGGAGAAATGTAGTTTGGCCAAACCACACTTGGAGCATGTTTCTTGTAGGATAGTAGGGAGTGGATGTATATTGCTAGCAATATGTGTGTAGTATGGTAACAAATAGGAAATATCAGGATTGACAATCAACAGGGAAGGTGAGGACGTCCTCGGGAAAGGGAATGCACAGAACAGGGAGTATGAAAAGAGGTAGTTAATAAAACAACACAGCAATGAAAGAGACAAGTGATACCATTAACAAATAACTATAACATATAACATAACACAATACATTAAAAAAAAACTGCTCTCCTATGCTATCACATATAATAATCCATTTCATCAAATTAATCTAAACAATCTACAAGTTAAAAGAAAAGCATTGTTCTCCTGATTGAAAAGTTAGTGCTGGATTAAAAAAAACACAATGTATCACAAATTAAACCTCATAAGCTAGAAATAACACATGGAAAGAAATAAATTAATATAATATTAAGGAGCAAATTATACCATATACTTTCCAAACACTTCCATGTCAGCTGTTGACGTAACTATCATGGAAAAGCATCTCTCACGGCATTCTCCTTCCACCAGGTCCCTCCTCTTTCTTCCATGGCATCAGCTTCTTGCTGACTAGCATCATCACCATTCAGTCCTCCACAATGCCAGGGATGTGCAGCCTAATAAACTCAAAAAGACGACATATGTTTCATTAGTAAATGTGCCATTGAATAATTGTCAGCCTGTGGAAAAAAGAAATATTAATGCATACATGATACATACTCTAGACTTCCAGCACATTTATTTAGGTGACTATGATGGTTAAATTTTCGATAACTCAATTAAAATGAGAAGAGATTAAGAGCATGACAGTTTCCTTGGCAAATTTAAAGAGAATAAATACGAGAAAGACGTGCTATTTCCCCCCTTTAGTTCTCAATTACCTTTAATTAATCAAGTCATTACATGTCAAAGAACCGATCTCTCATCATATCAGACAGACTCTATTAAGCTCATTATAAAAATCTTACTAAAGGCATTTCGATAGGTACAAAAGAACGGTTGGAAAAACTAGAAGCTTGTGCATTTACAAAGAAAGAGTTTCGTAAAATTTAACTGACCACAGATTAATCTAAAAATAAGGAATTACACAAGCGTTAAGTGAATAGCGTCCGTCGGCCGTTTTAAGATTAAAAATGATAGGAATGATTACTCAGGAATTGATGAATTAAGCCGGTAACTAGAATTAGAAGTATGTGTCAATGAAAAATTCCTCCTGCTCCCTCTTTCAGTCGCATTAATAAAAGGTAAATCATGGACTGGAACGCGTCATTCCTTATCGCTTTACTTCTAAGCTTTATGGCAATGAGTACAACAAGATTATGTAAGACAATATAATAAAATGACATTATCAAGGCCTAAGACGCGTTGCAATTATAATGAACAGCGAATGTCAGCTTTGTGCTCTACTCCAAATTCTAGGGCTAAAAAAGCGCCCAGAGCCGAAGGAAAGATAAGGACGTGATTACAAATGAAGTTAATATGCATGGAAATTGGATTGGATTTCCTTTCCTACCTTCCACAGATTCACCCACCACCAAATATGTTAATTCCAAAATAGCTCACTACACATGGGCATCAGAAAACTAAGAACCAGCAAACGTGCTACCCTCAACCAATGTTAGTCATACCGAACACCAATCGATTAACTACTACTACTAATCTATTAACCATTCACTCGAGTGCACTCCACGCATACAGTCACACACACACACACACACAAGGCACACCGAAGGTAAAACTGGAGATCCAATCATTCCCATGCCGCACTTAGAGAACACGCTTGATCAAACAATCCGATCAGACTTAGAGATTCGATTTTATGGGATAAAGGAAGCACTTAAGTCAACCCGTTTCTTTTACTCGAATGAGATTACTACCATGAAAAGCAGCCGAAAGAAAGATAGCACAAACTTTATTTAAAGAATTGATATCCGGTAGAAGGGAGTGAGAATTCTAAAGGAGCTTAGTATAACGATCGACTAATGACATCAATAGTTTACTCAATAATTTCACTCAATTTCTAAAATAAAGACCGAAATTTATTACTATGATCGCAGAGAATTTTATCAACTCTTCTAATCGAAAAGAAAAAATAAATTATTGCAAGCGGACTGAACGTTATGAATCTAGCATAGGATTGGAAAATTACGTAGGAGCAGGAAGCGATTGCTGAAAAGCTATTATTGTGATGACATATCCGCCCTTTCTCTAGCCATGGAATTATTGTCACGTGAGAATTATTCTTTTAATATGCAACATTAGGAAAAGCATAAACGTGTCCCGGAAAACAAAATTCTAGCTGGAAGTACTAGATTTTATAGATTAACTCAAAAGGTTTTAATGGCATAAAGATCAAAAGATAACCGGAATCGAATGGACTTACTTGAAGCGTCCCCATTTGACTGGTGGTCCTCCGCTTGCCGTATTTGAAGAAGGCGGACGGATTACCAATATAATTGGACGGAGTGCCAATTATTTTCGAGGATAACCGTTGCTTTTACATGGGTACATTCTGAAAGCCTTTTCATCACGATGATATCCTCCAAGTTGCATGTAACGAACTGGTTGCATCTGTGTCAATGCCAAATATTTCCACATGGAGACATAAATTAAAATTTACCAAATATCATTCATAGAATATATTCAGAATGAATGAAGATAACCACTGAGCTAAAATATCTAACATGCGTCGTCGAGTACCACTTACCGTTGAATCTCCAAGTTACGTACGTGTGCTCTACTGCACTTCTCAGATGTTTACTGTTCGCATGCTCTTTCAACACTAAGTGAGTTTAAAAGAAAAAGAGTGCTGTTGCGGCAGATGCGCCATCTGTCGCGCCAATTTCAACTTTCAGCCTATCAGATAACAGAATTAATCACAATTATAGACATTTACCCTTATGAAGGAAGTGTATTTTCTTAATTTATACTAAAAAATTCGGTACTGAACTTCGAGACGAAATTAAACGGCACGCAAATCAACTAACACCTCTTGGGATGGCCGTATGAAGACGTAGTTGTGAACGATGCCGCAAGACGGACGAACTCACTTGCTCATGCCTATAAACAGGGAGTTCAGTACGTAGAGGGCCTTGCTGGAGGTGGACTTTGACGCGGATTCGGAGACCTCACCGGGGTATTTCAGCTCGATAGCTGCGCGGGCGATATGAATCCGGTCTTATATTACGGGCGATTTCAACTCCAATTCTTATGAGAATTGGAGTTGAGAATGATTTTATCAACACTGCAGCGAAGATCTTTTGCTTTAAATGATGCTCAAAGCTGAAAAGGAATGGCAGTGTGTATATTTCAGCCGTCAACATTTTTAAAACTGCCATCACACCTTACGGAGAACTACCCTTTGAATTGAAGTTTTCATAAGGCCATTTGATCTCTCATGCAGCGTGTGGCAAAAGTGTATCCATTGTGATGACACCTCAGCAAACCAATTCAATCATTATGTGAATATTCAATGCTTCCTCCAAATAAATTTATCAGTATAAATTTACTTCTGTGGAAACAACAGTTTCCTGGTCTTTCCTTTCAGTCAACTCTTATGACGATCTGCCATGAATAAACTATTTGGCATTTTGAATAATTGAAAAGAGGGAAAAGTGAGAATGAATGCAGTACTTTGAATGAAATAAAAATTGGATGGTGTGTTGTTATTAGGCCATGACATTTTTTTCTGAAAGTTCATGCGATGCAGAATTTCATGTCTTTATTTAAAATTCATCTTTTCAAGTCACTTACTCCATTGTCCTTTATCCTTAGGTAGTCAACTCATATGCATGTTTGTTTAAGCTGTTCACTGCTCTTCCCTCCATCTCTCCCTTACTATCTTCATTGACTAAATGTGCAGTAGAGTTATCCTTAGGATTCGGCAACTTAGATATGAGCAAAGGCTATGCTGGTTTGCAAGTGAAGAAGGGGATATCAGCTGTTTCTAGTCAATGAAATTTTCTAAGTACGTCGCGAGCATACCTTTGGATCTACCGAACATTTTTGGTTAAAAACCTTTCTTTACGCATCAAGATTGTTTATTAATATGTAAGGGAAAAGGCCGTTGTTCTCTCCAAACCAATACTGTTCTGTTTTCAGAAGTACCCTAACATCATTCAGTTGATACGCCACTTAATAAAAGACTAGAAATGATATTGAATGTAAAGGGCTACAAGATGTTTCACGAACAAAAACTGGCAATGTAAACCATAATGAGCACAAATGAGGGTTTAATGGTTTTTCCTTCCTGTTGTTTGTAGAGGAGAAACAGAACAGCTGGTTCAAGTTACATGACTTGGATACTTCTTCTATGAAGAGTTTTTTAAAATTATAGAGAGCTACCCTTTGTATTGATGATTATTTGATCTGTGCACCATGTTTCAATAGTGCATCCATGATGATGATACCTGAGCAAAGTACTTGAATCATTGTTAATTGTATCAGAAGATTAAATGCCTCCTCCAAATAAATATTTCAGTAGAAATAAACGTCTGTGGAACCAAAGTTTTCTGGTCTTTCTTTTGCATCAACGCCTATGGTGAATTGCCAACTTGCCATCAATAAATTATGTGCCATTTTGGGAATTGAGTAGTGGTAAGAGAGATAAGGGAGAATGAAAGCGGTACTTGAAAATTAATGCAAGAAATGGTATGAAAAGCAATGGGCTCAAGTATATGTGATCAACAAATGAATGCAATATGAACTAACATGTGCACCAAATATCTAATTGTTGTTCTTTGAAGAGGAGAAGCTTAGCAGCTGGAAAAACTGTAAATTATGACTTGGTGTCTCGAAATAACACCAAAATAATCAATATGTGAACGTAATTCCCTTAGTTACCTCCTTTTTGGAAGTCATTTTTAATTCTTCAACAATGGAATGAATTTCTTGCTTACTCTGTTTGTTTATCATTGAACTGAAATCTCTTTTAGAAGAGAACTTAACATTTTGATTCTTATCTCCAAAGATATAAATATAGCAACTGAAGTGCATGTTATTTTTCCATATAAATATCAGAAGCGAGATTCAACATGGCAGTCCTATTAATACAGAGGAAAATCTCACTCAATTCAATGGAAGAGTATTGAAATTTAAATTGAAAGCACATTATGAAGCTCTTGTAATTTGAGGCCAAATAATTAAGCGACCATTAGGAATATTCACAGAATTTATTTCCTATGAAACCTTTCTAAATGTTGTGGGAAGCTACTTTTAATTTAATTCTGTGATATAAACAGAGCCTGCAAACAAGGAAACTGATAATTTAAATGCCTTTCTCATTGGACCACTTTGAAATGCTGGCGACCACTTGATACCTTTAATGGGGTCTGTGATTCCATCATAGGGTATGAAGAGAGTATGCAGATGTACACTATCAGAATTATCTCACAGAAAAGTTATTTTTGACTTCAATTCAATAGGGGGAGTTATAGTATACCGCTATAGTACACTATGAAAGGAAGCACTGTTTGATGGCCACCAATAATACTTGTCAAGATGATTGACGTGAAGATTTATGCTTCCTATATATCGCAAAAATATGTGATGCAGGATAAATGATTACGAAGAATCAAATCAATAAATACAGAGGTGGGTGTAATCATTATTTTCTCATAAACTATAAGTTTTATAACTCCCATTATTATCAAGAAACATTTCCGATCAAAGTGAAGGATTCAAAAAGTGTTACTTTTTAATAAAATAAGTATACTCTTGAGAAATGTACTTTCAAAATATAATATATGGAAGAATGTTTTGTGGAAATTCATTTCTACTGCTAGGAGTGTCAAAACATTACTTTTTCACAAATTTATTTGCAGCCATCCTTTTTTGGCAAATGATTGAAAATCAGGAGATGACTGAAGTTATGAGGATTTGCATGTAAAAAAGAACAGGAAAAATGACTTTCTTTACAAATGGATCAACCTTGACTGACCTATCGTCGTTGTCAATTCTGCAGCCTTCATATGACTGGCCGCCGCTCTTTTTTCAGACCGGCTATGGAACCCAAAAAATATCACAATGAATCTATCGCACAACTATTCCTTCCGTTTCTTAAACTTTTGTATGCATCCTTGTTAGTACGTGAGCAATATTTACTTATCTTTTAACATGGAACCTGAAAACGTTCCTCTGGAACGCATGATGTATTACCCTTGAAAAATGAATGCATTTCCCTGGAAATCCATGGAACTTCTCAAGTCCTGGGTGGCAGACACACCATAGTTTAACTCATCCAAACTGTGTATACTTATAAGAACATGAATTGAGGATTTTAAGTATGCAATCCAATTTATCTTAATTAAGTGCATTCTTTTGAAAACCATGATTCTGGGATGAAGCTATATTTGCTTATAAGAGATCAAATGATGAGCCAATATGGATATGCCAGGTAACAAGTGGAGCTTTTTCTGTACCTGCAGAGGACCTTTAGGTGTTTGAAGGATAAAAAAATGCAAGAAGCCTTTCTTCAGTTTTTATTAATAATTTTATTTTGCTGCGAGGGGGGCCAACTGGCCATTCTGCCTGGCATTTGCCCAATGCTGAGAGGGAAACCCCTCTTAAAACCTCTCAGAGGCAGCTTATATTCTTTCCATAAAAATATACATCTCAGAAATATCACAAGTCACAAGTGTTATACATAATTCCCTTCAGGATCCATTACAACTTAGATATGTTGGTATCTTCTTCTAAGTAATCAACCCTTGGGTTGGTTTGCAGCAGTCATCCATCTCTGTCTGTCCTCCACCAGCCTCTTCAGCTCCAGGTAGCTGTTGCAGCCCATGTCCTTCATTACTTGGGTAATATAGCTCAACCTCGGCCTTCCTCTGCCGCTCTTCCCCTCCACAGTGCCCTCTAAGTGCACAGTGTTGGTATATGACAACAATAATACATTGACAATGGAAACATTCAACCACACACACATACACATTTTACCTAGATTAGACCTACATATGTCTATACTTCAGCATAGACATGGTGC
This sequence comes from Pachydiplax longipennis, assembly GCA_036926295.1. Classification (NCBI taxonomy): domain Eukaryota; kingdom Metazoa; phylum Arthropoda; class Insecta; order Odonata; family Libellulidae; genus Pachydiplax; species Pachydiplax longipennis. The sequence continues at coordinate 19,442,090 of JAVFKF010000012.1, forward strand.
TTAAGTGTTCCTGTGGATGGAGTGGATGGATTTCCAAACATGCTGAAATATTTTCAAAGAATTAAATGCTGAAAAATAAAATTTTCATGTAAGGTTAAATTAAATTCATCTCAGACACCATGACATAATGAATAATTGAATGCTGGAAAGGAAAAACACATGGCAACATTTACCAGGTGTTAAATAGTTAAGTTTAAAATAAATATGAGATCCTATGCAAAAAATCACTTTCTACAATTTAACACCATAAATTGCGATGGATTCAGAATACTAAAGTTACGCTACATAATATACAGCCGCTGTAGATGTCAACAAATGCATTAGGAAATATGTTCATGTGTACAGAGTGGAGAAATGTAGTTTGGCCAAACCACACTTGGAGCATGTTTCTTGTAGGATAGTAGGGAGTGGATGTATATTGCTAGCAATATGTGTGTAGTATGGTAACAAATAGGAAATATCAGGATTGACAATCAACAGGGAAGGTGAGGACGTCCTCGGGAAAGGGAATGCACAGAACAGGGAGTATGAAAAGAGGTAGTTAATAAAACAACACAGCAATGAAAGAGACAAGTGATACCATTAACAAATAACTATAACATATAACATAACACAATACATTAAAAAAAACTGCTCTCCTATGCTATCACATATAATAATCCATTTCATCAAATTAATCTAAACAATCTACAAGTTAAAAGAAAAGCATTGTTCTCCTGATTGAAAAGTTAGTGCTGGATTAAAAAAAACACAATGTATCACAAATTAAACCTCATAAGCTAGAAATAACACATGGAAAGAAATAAATTAATATAATATTAAGGAGCAAATTATACCATATACTTTCCAAACACTTCCATGTCAGCTGTTGACGTAACTATCATGGAAAAGCATCTCTCACGGCATTCTCCTTCCACCAGGTCCCTCCTCTTTCTTCCATGGCATCAGCTTCTTGCTGACTAGCATCATCACCATTCAGTCCTCCACAATGCCAGGGATGTGCAGCCTAATAAACTCAAAAAGACGACATATGTTTCATTAGTAAATGTGCCATTGAATAATTGTCAGCCTGTGGAAAAAAGAAATATTAATGCATACATGATACATACTCTAGACTTCCAGCACATTTATTTAGGTGACTATGATGGTTAAATTTTCGATAACTCAATTAAAATGAGAAGAGATTAAGAGCATGACAGTTTCCTTGGCATATTTAAAGAGAATAAATACGAGAAAGACGTGCTATTTCCCCCCTTTAGTTCTCAATTACCTTTAATTAATCAAGTCATTACATGTCAAAGAACCGATCTCTCATCATATCAGACAGACTCTATTAAGCTCATTATAAAAATCTTACTAAAGGCATTTCGATAGGTACAAAAGAACGGTTGGAAAAACTAGAAGCTTGTGCATTTACAAAGAAAGAGTTTCGTAAAATTTAACTGACCACAGATTAATCTAAAAATAAGGAATTACACAAGCGTTAAGTGAATAGCGTCCGTCGGCCGTTTTAAGATTAAAAATGATAGGAATGATTACTCAGGAATTGATGAATTAAGCCGGTAACTAGAATTAGAAGTATGTGTCAATGAAAAATCCCTCCTGCTCCCTCTTTCAGTCGCATTAATAAAAGGTAAATCATGGACTGGAACGCGTCATTCCTTATCGCTTTACTTCTAAGCTTTATGGCAATGAGTGCAACAAGATTATGTAAGACAATATAATAAAATGACATTATCAAGGCCTAAGACGCGTTGCAATTATAATGAACAGCGAATGTCAGCTTTGTGCTCTACTCAAAATTCTAGGGCTAAAAAAGCGCCCAGAGCCGAAGGAAAGATAAGGACGTGATTACAAATGAAGTTAATATGCATGGAAATTGGATTGGATTTCCTTTCCTACCTTCCACAGATTCACCCACCACCAAATATGTTAATTCCAAAATCGCTCACTACACATGGGCATCAGAAAACTAAGAACCAGCAAACGTGCTACCCTCAACCAATGTTAGTCATACCGAACACCAATCGATTAACTACTACTACTAATCTATTAACCATTCACTCGAGTGCACTCCACGCATACAGTCACACACACACACACACAAGGCACACCGAAGGTAAAACTGGAGATCCAATCATTCCCATGCCGCACTTAGAGAACACGCTTGATCAAACAATCCGATCAGACTTAGAGATTCGATTTTATGGGATAAAGGAAGCACTTAAGTCAACCCGTTTCTTTTACTCGAATGAGATTACTACCATGAAAAGCAGCCGAAAGAAAGATAGCACAAACTTTATTTAAAGAATTGATATCCGGTAGAAGGGAGTGAGAATTCTAAAGGAGCTTAGTATAACGATCGACTAATGACATCAATAGTTTACTCAATAATTTCACTCAATTTCTAAAATAAAGACCGAAATTTATTACTATGATCGCAGAGAATTTTATCAACTCTTCTAATCGAAAAGAAAAATAAATTCTTGCAAGCGGACTGAACGTTATGAATCTAGCATAGGATTGGAAAATTACGTAGGAGCAGGAAGCGATTGCTGAAAAGCTATTATTGTGATGACATATCCGCCCTTTCTCTAGCCATGGAATTATTGTCACGTGAGAATTATTCTTTTAATATGCAACATTAGGAAAAGCATAAACGTGTCCCGGAAAACAAAATTTTAGCTGGAAGTACTAGATTTTATAGATTAACTCAAAAGGTTTTAATGGCATAAAGATCAAAAGATAACCGGAATCGAATGGACTTACTTGAAGCGTCCCCATTTGACTGGTGGTCCTCCGCTTGCCGTATTTGAAGAAGGCGGACGGATTACCAATATAATTGGACGGAGTGCCAATTATTTTCGAGGATAACCGTTGCTTTTACATGGGTACATTCTGAAAGCCTTTTCATCACGATGATATCCTCCAAGTTGCATGTAACGAACTGGTTGCATCTGTGTCAATGCCAAATATTTCCACATGGAGACATAAATTAAAATTTACCAAATATCATTCATAGAATATATTCAGAATGAATGAAGATAACCACTGAGCTAAAATATCTAACATGCGTCGTCGAGTACCACTTACCGTTGAATCTCCAAGTTACGTACGTGTGCTCTACTGCACTTCTCAGATGTTTACTGTTCGCATGCTCTTTCAACACTAAGTGAGTTTAAAAGAAAAAGAGTGCTGTTGCGGCAGATGCGCCATCTGTCGCGCCAATTTCAACTTTCAGCCTATCAGATAACAGAATTTATCACAATTATAGACATATACCCTTATGAAGGAAGTGTATTTTCTTAATTTATACTAAAAAATTCGGTACTGAACTTCGAGACGAAATTAAACGGCACGCAAATCAACTAACACCTCTTGGGATGGCCGTATGAAGACGTAGTTGTGAACGATGCCGCAAGACGGACGAACTCACATGCTCATGCCTGTAAACATAGAGTTTAGTACGTAGAGGTTCAACCTCCGTGTATTTGTTGGAGGTGGACTTTGACGCGGATTCTGAGACCTCACTGGTGTATTTCAGCTCGATAGCTGCGCGGGCGATACGAATCCGTTCTGAGATTACGGGCGATTTCAACTTCAATTCTTGTGAGGTTACACTGAGAATGAATGTATCAACACTGTAGCGAAGATCTTTTGCATTACAGCTATAAAAATAATGTTCAAATCTAAAAAGCAATGGAAGTGTGCATATTTCAGCTGTGAACAATTTTGAAACTGCCATCACTCCTTATGGAGAAAACTTATGGAGAACTACCCTCTGAATTGAGGTTTTCATAAGATCATTTGCGCCCTGAAGCATGTGGCTAAAGTGTTATCCCTTATGATGACACCTCAGTAAACTACTTGAATCATTGTAAATTATATCTGAAGATTCAATGCTACCTCCAAATAAATTTATCTGTATACGATAGATTTACCTCTGTGGAAACAACAGTTTCCTGGTCTTTCTTTTCTATTAACTCATATGACGATTTGCCAATTTACTATGAATAAATTATGTTTCATTTTGGATAATTGAATTGTAAAAAGAGGGAAAAGTGGGTATTAAAGCAGTACTTTGAATGAAATAAAAATTGAATTGAGTGTCATTAGGTTATGTTATTTTTTCTGAAAGGTCATGCAATGCAGAATTTCACGTCTTTATTTAAAATTCATCTTTTCATGTCACTTACTCCATTGTCCTTTTCTTTAGGTAGTCAACTCATATGCATGTTTGTTTAAGCTGTTCACTGCTCTTCTCTCTCCCTCTCCCTTACTATCTTCATTGACTGAATATGCAGTAGTGTAATCCTTAGGATTAGTCATCTTTAGATATGAACAAAGGCTATGCTGGTTTGCAGGTGATGAAGGGGATATTTAGTGTTTCTAGTGAATGAAATTTTCTAAGTACGTCACGAGCATAGCTTTTGATCTAGCAAACATTTTTGCTTAAAAACCTTTATTTATGCATTATGTTTGTATATTATGATGTAAGTAAAAAGGCCGTTGTTTTTCCCAATCCAATATTGTTTTTTTTTCAGAGGTACCATAACCTCAATAAATAGATACACCACTTAATAAAAGTCAAGAAATGCTATTTAATGTGATGGGCTAAAATATATGTCATAAACAAAAGAACGCAATATAAACCAATATGAGCACCAAGTATTTAATGGTTGTTCTTTGAAGAGAAGAAACTGAGCAGCTGGAACACTGTTATCTATAACTTGGTGTCTTATAATAACACCAAAATAATCATTATATTAACGTAATTCCCTTAGTCTAAGTCCTTGTTTCAAATTATTTTTAGTTTTTTAACATTGGAATGAATTTGTTACTTACTCTCTTTTTTAATCAGTCCTCCAAAATCTTTTATATTAAGAGGTGAAGATTTTGATTCTTATTGCCAAGAGATATAAATATAGCAGCTGAAGTGCATGTTAATTCTCAACATAAATATTAGAAGTGAGGTTCAACATAGCTGTCATATATATTCAGAGGAAAATCTCAATTAATTGAATGGAACTGTATTGAAATTTAAATTGAAAGCACATTTTGAAGTTCTTGCAAATTGTGGCCAAATCATTAACCAACCATTAGGAATATTCACAGAATTTATTTTCTATAAAACCTTCCTATATGTTGCAGCATGATACTTTTAATTTAATTCTGTAGATTAAACTGAGTCCGCAAACAATGAAACTGAAATTTAAATTCTTTTTCTCACGTGACCACTTTGAAATGCTGGCGACCACTTGATACTTTAATTGAATACATAAAGAATATGACTAAAAAGTATCTATACTGCACATATTTTCATTCAGGAATGAAATGATTTTGTAAACAATTGATTCGACCAGTGTGTCTTCCACCACACCATGGAATCATACTACTTTGGAAAACTTTTATTAAGTTTGGGAAATCTGAAAAGCTCCTATCAAAATACATTTTTTAAGGTTATCAAGAAGCTATGGCTATTGTTGTGGACCACATATTATGTCAAAAATACATTCCAAAACCAGGAATGGTTTCAATACCACTGTTCTAAAGTTTTAGTTTGAAAGGCACTCTCTTTTCTCAGCGTCAGCATAAGCTTGCCTCCTCCCATTGCATTTGTCTTCAAGGGGACATATATACTTGATTTTGTCTGATCTTTATTTATTTCTAATTAAATTTAACCAAAGGAAAATTTGCATTGAAAAAATAAAATGAATTCAATACCTAAATCATCTTAAGGACATCACATGAATAAGTAATTAAAATATATTGATTAATTTTGTAGAAATGGACAGTGAACTTAAAAAGTGAAAATAGACATAAGAAATGACCACAAATCTCCATTTTATAATTTTTCTTACTGCTTTAAATAGAGTTCTTCTTTATAGTATCAGCTTTTTGTGGAATGAATAAGGGCCTTTTTTAATCCAGATTTTGCATTTTAAAATAAATTTTGTGAAAATTTTAGATAATATTAACATGGTGGTTTTCACTTAATTTTCTTTCCAATCACAGTAAACACACTGTATGGAAGAAAGCTTCCAACCTGCCACGTGGATTTGTATCCAGTAATGATGTTTTTGATGATACATCAAAACATAGGTTTTATTTATTTATTTAATAATATATTTTAGTACTACGGATATGGATGTAACACATAACTTCATATAAGGTAGTGGTAACATTAAGGTTCTATAATTGTGTGAAATAATGAGATGGAAACTCTTGCACTTACAAGATGCAAAGAATCTGAACCGGGATAATTTGGGAAACATATTTTTTAAGTTCCAATTGGAAAATTTCTTTACTAAACTTTAAGACGAGGTGATAGGGAACTTAATTTAAATAGTAAAAAATCCCTTGTCCCCTTTGTCGCTAGGGTGGCTGGTTGTTTCTAACTTGGTACTAATATTTCATCTTTTTTGTCCCAATTCTAGCAATTTCGAATGCACGCAGATGTTTTATGAGCAAAATAAGAATGTATATACAATATATTTTCTATTGATGTTTGGCTTGATTTATGGCACTTATTTTATATTTAATAGTGCCAACAAAAGCTCTCAATCTATCAGTATAAGCTTGAGGTGCATGTCTTATGAAACCATTTTGTATTGTTCTCTTTCTTTATATAAATATGTATTCTAATGGTGCCTATAAGAATCTCTAAATAACATAACTCTATCAAGTCATTAAGTGTGTGATATTTATTTTCAAATATTTGGACCATGTATTTTTTATGCAAGTGAATGTACACATAGTAGCGATTGTGATTGTTTTATAAGGCAATTTTAATTTCTTCTTAATTGCATCACCTACTGTACTTATTATTATCACCTTTCTGTTATGATATTTTATATTACTAAAACAAAGTCTGTCGTTTCCTTTCCCCTTTCTCTCTGTCGACAACAATCCTGTGTACCACTTGAAATTCAACATTTGAATAAAAATTGTTAATAAATCCCTAGAGGATGAAATATTTAGAGGTATAATGAAGATTAAAGCATAATTAGTAAAATATTTGAATGTTATGTAGTTCATGGAATTCAAATATATAACATTTCTGACTGATCTTCTTTATTCTACATTTAGTAGAATAATATGAAATTAGCAAACAAACTATCATCTAATCTACAAGTTAAATTGATAAGCTGATTTTATACTAAATATTTGATAACATCCAAGAATCTGTATTTACTTTTGTTGAGGGCATTAAAAATATTCTTCAACTCAATGTAAGCCCATATTCCATAATAGTTGCAGGATGTTATGAAAGCAAGGAAGGATCAAGTTCAAGAATATTGCGATTGGTAGCTTTAGTTGTTAATAATTTCCTGAGTTTTTAATCCATAAGTTAGAGAAGAAATTAAAGTAACTCTACAGTTTGCTTTACAATATAGATATTCTAGATCCAATTTTAATTTTGTGTTTAGATATGTTGAAATGATTTCCAAATTTAATGTAAAATATTATATAGATATCATTTCTTAATTCATTGGTATATTTATTTTGTGATCAGATTTTATGACCTTATAGTTGAGGAAAAGAGTGAAGCAATATATTACCTTTGCATACTTAAAGCTAGAAAACTAAAGGTAGAAAGCTTTGTATTCTTCATTGATGATTCCATTTGAATTTAACCAAGAGAGAAATTCTAAATCACGATTCACAATTATGTATATGGTGGAGCCGATTAAGGAATTGAAGAAATGACATGGGTGAAATTCCATCTAATAATAAGATTTGATTTTGAAATGAAGAACCCACTTTAACAAAAGATTTTTATTCATTCACAAAGATGACAGCTTAGTTACACAAATATTTCCAATCATGCAAAGATATACACTCAGAAGAAAATTATAACATTATCATCATGAAAAAGAACATTTACCTCTTAAATATATAATCTGGATTTTACAAGATTCTGAAAAGGTCACAGGTACTCTAAACGTATTTGAATATAAATGATACATCCACTCAGATGTAGATTTATACAGGTGTATTAACTCCCAATACAACAAAAGATTTGGAAAACGCAAAAAAACAAGGCGATGGAAACTTGGTTTGAATGTCATGAATCAGAGTAATGCTACTCTTAATCTGACAAGAAATCAACCGAAACTTAATACCCATAAAACATATTCTTGTTTGTACATAATTAAAATATGTGCTGTCACCAACACTGTCTTCAGTCTCACAACTTTCATGCTAAAAAATTATCATCAATCATTCTTTATGATGGATGTGAAAAGTGAAAATAATGACAAGATGAAAGGACAAAGACGAAATTATGGAATAGTTATTTCAATGACATTTATGCACCTTTTCCTACTTCTTCCCAGACAATAACATTTGGCGAAAATCAGCATTAGTCATGCCACTTGTGCTGTTATTTTTTGCAGATTCATCCCCTTCACCACTGGATACAGATGGTTCTGCAGATGTCCCTGAACTAGTGCCTGAATGTAACTGTACAGAACGAGGGAGGAAAACAGAAACCTGTGTTCTACCTCTTCCTCTCCTAAAAGAATTGAACATAAAAATAACTTTTTGTAAAAGAAGAATAAACACAGACATTTATTAATATAATATTATTGAAAAAATGATAAGCTATGCATATTAGAGCTTCCAAAGGATCACAGCCAGATGAGAATAGAAATATAATAAATATTACCACTAAACTGTATTCACATACTTTGAAAGACATAATTAATTATCTCAAGTCAGTTCTGAAGATAAATTTGACCATAAACCACTAAGAAAGGTAAAAATATTACAGTAGAGGACCATTATCCAGAATTCTAAACCACAGAACCATCCAAACAACCATTTCAAACTAATAGCAGCAAAACAATTCAATACTGAATTTCACTCATTTTCCATAGGTGAAATAATATAGCAGTAAGTTACATCTGTGGTGAATTACGTACAAAAAAGAAATTTTTGTCAGATCACAAAGTAATGTGCAATTATTTTTTTGTTTTTAGGACTAAGCTTGAATTATTAAATTCACTGCAAGATTTCTTTTAATGATTAGGATATATTTAATCATAAGTTTAAAAATCATACATTTGGTACTGAATGAGGATATATTTTACTCAGGTTGTTAGTTAAGTTCTCGACTTACATGTCTACTCTATTTCTGTTGGATGTATTACCTTTGCATATATTTTTTTGCTGGTCATAGTGCACCTATGAGAATATTATCTAAATGAAAGAAGTATCTTTATTTCAGAATAGACCCAGTCCCAAACATTTCAGATTATGAATCTTCTACTGTATCTTTAAGCCTGAAAAGATTCAAACATTGATATTTCCAAAACAGAAGTTTATAAAATTACTCACTAGTTCTGGAAATACTCAATTCCACCAGAATATTTGAGATCGAAGGATGAATTTGAAACCATTTCATGCTAATAAAATTTTATCCTATTGAATATGTTACAATTCTTTTGATTACAATAAATTTGTAAGTTGTCAAAAGTTTGCACATAATTATTATTCCTAAAATTTCTAGAAAAAGAAAAGTTTTGGCCTATCTAACAGATAGCAAAATATGTAACTGGTAATGAAACTTCCCAAATAAAACTGATTTACGAGGGTGGTCTGAAAACATTCCAACCCCAGATTTTTCGGAAATATTCTGAAAACATGTTGAGAAATGTCCAAAACTTTTCAGACCACCCATGTTTAGTGCACAATATTTCTGAACTTCTTGATATTATTGAGGAATTAGCTTTAAATGGACTTCAAATTTCTCTATTAGCAATTCGTCAGTGTTGATGTAAGAACTTATACTTACGCTCCAACTTCTTTTACTCCTCCACCAAGAGATGCCACTATAGGCTGCCTTTGAGAAGTTACAGCATTTTTTCTCTCAGGAGGTTTGCTAATTGCTACAGATATAGTGTGCCCATCTAACTCCAGACCATCTGTCTTGATCAATGCATGTGCAGCTGAGGCCTGTGTGAAGACAAAGGTATTCAGAAATATTAATTCTTTTGTTAAAATACGTGAATGCAATAATTTTTTAAGTTTGTAAATGACAATCACTGTTATCTTTATCAGTTATTATCTTTAAAAACCTATAAAAAATAATAACTTCACTTTTAGAAAATTGAATATAGAGAAATGAATAAATTCCACATATTTTGGTGATACCAAAGGAAAAATACTTTTAATTAAAAAATTATATGAGATTTAATTAATAATTACATTAATAGTCAGATTAAAAGATATGCATAGTAGAAAACTAGATATTGATATGCCCAGTGCTGACCTCTTCATAATACAGTTCAGTGAATTTTGAATGAAATCTAGAAAATGTCCATTACAACAAGAGCTGATAATAGTTAGAAAAGTACTCGTTATAAAAGATACTCCTTATTATAACCGATTTGTAATACTAAAAATCCGTCCTCTTGAATCCAAGGATAGCGAGTGTGGCAGAATGGAACTGTAGGGTTTTTAATTCTTATGCAAATGCTTCAGAATATTTAAAAAGTATGTTCATATCAAAAATATTATTTCATTAAACCGTAACCAAAGTCCTCTAATATAAAATGTGGAATCCGAATCAGCACTGCTTTTTAACCCATATATTTCCACCCATCCTGAATCAGAGGATTTGGTGCAAAGTTTCTTATAAAAACAAATCCCACGGGTGGATACCAATAAGATGGGAACTCAATCAAAAATTCCGGTGCTGACTACAGAGGTCCTCACCAAAAAGAAACAGAAGACAAGGGGATAGGTTGTATATAGGGGCAAATGGAAGAGTGAGACAAATTGTGGGAAACAAATGCATGAATTAGATTATACTTTTTGCATTTTATACTTTTCTGCTCTTTGAAGAAATAACATGTCTCAGATTACCATTTGCTTGTCAGAATTCATTTCTCATGTCAATGGACAATTCTGAGACATGTATCCTGCACAAAAAATATAGAAAAATGTCACATGTTATACCAATACTTCAGAAATAACCACTTGCTATAATGTGTTCTACTCCCTCTCTTTTTTGCTGTGAACTAGACAATGACCACTCAATATGTTGCAACTCCCATAATATACCATACTTGTTACAACGGACTTCTACCGTATTATGTAGGAAATATTGATATTGTTTTGAATCGACTACTTTTGAAAATTCAGGGTTATTGAAGGATTGCTACCTTTCCTTTGAACAAAGAAAGACTGCCAATGAATGAAATATAATAAGTACACAGAAACTATTCATAGTGAATAAGAAAATAACATTACATTTGGGACATGAGGTACTCTCATAATTTTTTATTGTCTTATTTATCTGTATTTCTATACACACTTCACTCTAACATGTATTAAACATTTCTGCTAGGGATAGCTTTAGATTAAAATCTAAAAAAAATTCCTTCTCATGGCTTTTGTTGTGAACATTGTAAGAGCTCAGACTTTAAAAAAATCTGGTTACAACAAAGTAAAATATGCTGGAAATAAGTGGAAAATCAAAAAAAAAACCTTCAATAAACAAGCTTAGTATAATTTACCTCATCCTCAAAGTCTACATATGCTAATCCTTTGGAGTGTCCATTTCGATATGTCACTAGTCGCACATCTTTCAGTGTCCCATAGGTACTAAATAACTTCTCTAGGTCTTCTTTTGTAGCAGAAAGAGGTAAGCCTGTGGACATGAATTTGGTAAAGTTAAAAATTTCCATAACAACTGAACCAATTTAAGGAAAATATCCCAAACATGTTTATAAGATCAAGAAAAATATTTTTAGATAGATAGAACAAGCATAATTATTACAGGACTTGGTATTCACAAAATTTTACCCCCATATATAAAATCTTCAAGAAAGAGACTTTGATAGTTGTATACATTGTGATTAAAGATTCTTGCGAAGCAGTAGTTCTTAAACATTTTAACAAATATACCAATATCACAAAAATATTATATTATAGGTTTTGTCCTCACATTTGTAGCAGAAGGTTTCTTTCCTTAGGATCCACTTGCTTTTCAATGTTTTGTTTTCAATTTCACATGATAATTATCATTGTGTGAAATTATGGATTAATGGTTTGTTAGGAATAATTCAGGTAGTAAAGTCTTTGAATGGATTGCGTTCATTAGAGAATCACCCACTGCATTTACATAAATAGCTTCAGATTAAATAATGCTCTCACCTGACAATGATAGCATAATTGGGCCTCGATTTTGTAACTTTTGACTACTTCAGTCCATCATTTCATTTTGTTCTCATAATATTTCATCCAAGCGTGCATATTTCTGCCATGTTCATTGTTTACAAAGCAGACTTCACCTTCTTTATGGCGATGGAGTTGAACTCTGCTCGCATTTGCAATTCCGAGTTATAAAAGCAAACGTGATTCCATTCACAATTTTTTCCAAGATGGCCAACAACTGCATTCAAAACCCAATTGCATACGCTATGCAAAAGTCACAAAATCGAGGCCCAGATGTCTTCAGTTATGAGGGAGTTTTTCACACCTTTGATAAATTAACTGCAGAGTTCCATTTTCTTTCATTAAATATTAATGTTTAAAATAGAGTGTGTCCTATCGGAGGGTATAGATTTTCATCCTATCATAATATATCAAAGATAAAGTAAAAGGATTTTCATCGATAGTTTCAGTAATTTGAACAATATCGAAAGTAGTCCTTGTCCAACAATGGAGTTAAATGTAATTTCACAAACAGTAAAATACATTTAATATGCTCCCAGTTAATATGCAGTTTTCTCTTTGTTCGTTTCACACAAAATACATGCTAAAGACTCTGCACTTAGCTTAACTTATAATATGGATATTTCCTACCTCCAGATGCACTGCAACCTACTTTAGCCAATCCTCTGTATTAGTTGTTAAACTGATATGAACTCTGAGATACAGTGAGATCTTCACCATCTCTTTTCTCAGAGAAGAACATAGGTTAAAAAGTACAGTCACTTACAAAAAAAAGTTACCACTAAAGGATGTAACCCGCTTAACAGACGAGGAGCTCGGTGAGAGCGAGTCTATGAGCGGCTTTGCTTTTAGCGCGCGTTTCGTCTTCCTCCTTACGCATGTTTTGAGGCTTGTTTGACGTTATTATCTTTAAATACTGGCTAAAATTCTTTCATTTGGATGCTGTATAAGCAATATAGTATTATAAAGGAAGTAATTCTGATTTTTTTAAAACTCTTCTTCAAAAAAATCCGACAAGAAATACTTTAGTTGCCCATATTTTCTGCTTATGTATAAATTCCCATCAATGGAGGTTTGGAAAGGACTTCATTATTTTTCTTCATGCTCCACATGCTCACAGGACGAACTTTTCCGTAAAAAAATAATAAATACTATGAATTACATCAAAAGAAGGGGAAATTAGAGGAAACGTAATTAGAATAGAAATGGAGTAACAGTGAAAGAATACGTTAACCCTTCAAAATTCGCTTACAGGGATGATCTTGTTTCGCATATGCGTAATAGCGAACACATCGGATGAATAAGACGTTCTATGCGTTATTTCTCTGTTGGCTAATATTTCTAAATGAGATTAGTGAAACCGTATTGAATATATTTTTCATTATTTCGTTGATGTTCATTTTATCTCTCTGAATACATATCATCATGACTGAATGGAAGAACCTTAAATGAGTTTTGATACTTGATAAAGAGAGGGAAATGAACGCTATCTTTTCACCCTAAGCCGCGCCGTCCTATGGGTGCATCGCACCCGGGCAAGTAGGATGCCATGGGTATTATCCATAAATAGGAAAATTACACATAAAACACCTTCAAATTACGTCGATCTATTTAATGCAATATATTTTAATATATATATTTAATCCACTGACGACCAGATTACAATAAAGGGATAGTGGGTGAGGTGAGGGTGAGCCCTGGCGCTGAAGTTGTTGGTGGTAGTTTTGCTAAAAGTTTTTTCGTAGAAATTACGCCCGGAATCACGTGTGGGATTAAGGGGAGAAAGATTAGCAGATAATGGAATGGCTAGGGAGTACCAGGTAGGCGAAAGGGGTTCACTGAATTCGGGGTATGCGGATCTCGGAAAAGAATAGCGAGGTCTAAGGAGTAAGCAGCGGGGGAAGAGATGGGGTCAATGGGATACCAGCCGTGAAGGTCCATTTTAGAACGTAGTATTTCTAGGAAGTAATCAATGAATATGCATTGTCGAGAACCCTCTCCCAAAAGCATCTGGGTTTTCCACTCCATTCATTTTGTCTATTCTAATCGATGGAATCTTAGAAACGCTGAGTTCTTCACTCGAGAGGTGCATTGCAAACACATTTCACTTATACTAAAACATATTACTTGTAAATGCCTCTTCTTACGGTGTTACTGAGGGCATAGGACACTGCGGAGTTCTTCCTTATCGCTCAATTTCTGTCTAGCTCTATTCCAGATCATTTTCTAATAGCTTCCTTACCATGCGCTAATTCAATTAGGTTTCTTTGCGCGCCATTCCTCGGATTTATATTTTCAAAGAATAACCTTTACAAAATTCCTTTTCAATCCAAATAACATGTAACAAGTTATAATCGTTATCATTACTCATGTTACTATGAATATGGTATTAAAATCTGATGAATTAGATTGCCTTTGCACTGAGGTGGCAAGGACTACTTGTTGTGATTCAATAAGTGCACTAATCATAGTTGATGCAAAATTTTCACTTTGAAATATGTTTACCGGAAGATTCCTTAAAAAAATCATTTTCTGTGATTCTAAGACATATAATTAGCAATGAGATTTTAAAATATTATACACTTATGGGTGGGTGCGTCTGCGTTATCCTGAGACTCGTTTATTTAGCTGATTATCTTCGCAAGTGCTTTTCAATGGGTTTGCTAATAAATAGATTCTCGAAGCCTTCCACTTTCCACTAAATATTTGACTTACTTTCCGCACTTTTGCCCTCCCTTATCATCGTTGACCTGGGCCACCACCCGACTCGCAGTGTCTCTTGGTTATGCTCAGATGTGTAAGCGATTCTACCAGAAAATTTCATACAAGTAAAAGGAAAGAGTCTTCGAAAATTTCTGGAGGTCATAAACAGCCCTCAACTTTATTGCTCTTTTCTTATCCAGATGCGGGGGAGGAGAGTCCTTTCCCGTCCTTCACTACCCACTCCATATTTCCCTGAAATGCTCGGTACGGCATCGGAGCACGGTCGTGAAAATTTGTGAAAACCTTTATTCTTCCATCCATCCCCTCAGATGTTTATGCAAACAAGGATATTATTAAGAGCGTTACAGAATGGGATCTCTAAATCATTCAAGAGGTTTGCACTAATATTTCCAATAATTCGTTTTAATAACTTGGGATGTCCGATGACAATGGCTTGTAATTTTAAGATTTATCTTCAAAAAATTGTCCCTGCTATACTTGTGACTTTGTTGGAAGTCATGGTTCGCATACTGAACACATTCAGGGAAGCAGCCAACTGTAGAATCGAGATATATCTGCAGATCATCAGCGTATAAATGATGTTTACAGAATTTAATTTTTAATATATATCCGCATCAACATAATCGAAGGTTTCACTAAAGTTTAGTAATTCCATTAATTAGTCCACTCCCTCCTATGCTTAGGAAGTTTCCTAACGCCTTATATTAAAATGCAATCGGTAGATTCAATGTAAGATTTATCGCAAGAACTAGCTACTAATATGCAACGTGCCCAGAATGCGTCTGTTTGGTTTATATTTAACTTGAAAAAGTATGACCATACTTCCGATACGTTTAAGAAAATATCTTAGATTAAACTAGAACATCGTCAAAGAATTCATGTTGTAACGCCAGGTTTCAGGGTCTTGCAAGCACAAACTGCGGAATATCTCTTTTCTAAAATTTTTAGCTTAGAATATATTCACCATTGCTATACTACATGCAAAAAATCTAAAGTAAAACTATATCAAAGAAACAACTTTAAAATCAGCAAATTAATCCATTCTGACCTCTGAATCGCTATAATAATACTCTGCCATGTTAATGTCACTAAAAATCACTTTAAATAAGTTATTTTAATAACAATAATGAAAACAAATCCTTTCAAACGATCAACGTGGACCTGCATAGCAGACAACGTCCTCCATCTTTATTTTCGCTCTCTCTCTCTCTCTCTTCTGGAGGCTCGCTCGCCCGAAACGAGGGGTCTATTGGACGAGTTGCCCCTTGGAAGTGGTAACTTTTTTTTGTAAGTGACTGTACATTTTGGTTTTTCCTTCCATTACAGTATTACAACGTAAACATCAAATAAACAAGAAAAGTTTCATGGGCTGTTGAGCATAGTCTATGATTTTGATACTCTTTCACCAAAGTAGCTAAAAATTTATCATGATAGATCAAGAAGAAAGTCTCTAAAGCCTTGTTGCATCTTGATAATGGTGTAAAGTGGCACTTTACATGTAGGTGTATACTGTATTTTAAAATGATATAAGATTTATGAAGTTATACTATGGCTTAATCTGATGGACTTATGATAACTGATGGTACATTAATGCTTTAAAATCTTACTTTTGTCTTTGTGCATCTCTTAAAATTATTTCCAGTTTCTTCTCAAAGTATACATTACCAAATATTCCCTACCTTTCACAAAGAGTTTATTTTTCTCCAGGTCTGTACTATACTTGAATGCAGGTTGCCTTGTGTGCTTATCAGGGTCACATTTAGATACAAATAGGGGCCTGTTGTTAAGTATTTCTCGGTCCATTGCAAGAGCTCTTCCTACTTCTTCCTAAAAAGAATGTCACTTGCTTTTAATAATAGTAAAGGATGATTTTAGTCTGATCTTTTGAGTGAAGCATTGAGATTATTCTTGTTTTCAAGCCAGCAATATCTCAAAAGATGATACAAGATAAATGTAAGAGTGATATATACTCATTCTTGATCTAATAATAAATTAAGCTTTTTTTAAAATTATTCTAGTTGATCAATTTATGCCAGTTAACAAAGTCTACCTGGAAGCTTACCTAGAATGCAAGTAAAATTTCAATGGATTGACAATGGCTGGTTTATTCAATAAACCATTTAACAAAATAATATCAACGGAAAACCAAATTTAATACTTTAAAATTTTAAGAAAAAATTGGGAAACTATTAAAAAATGTGAATATTACTTATAAAATTATTTACAGCATTTAAAATTTTCCTATAGTAAAATACTGTCACCACAAGGTTGATACATTAATTTAATAATTAATTAACAGGTTATTATGTATCTTAATTCATAAAACATGATTCATCAATAAATACCTTGATCATAAATAGTTGGCCTTCTGAATGAATACAAATGAATATTTAACTAGTTCAGATATATTCAGGTATATACAGTAGAAGTCTGTTATGATGAGAGCTGACAAAAACTAGAAAAGTACTTGTTATTAAGCGTACTTTTTATAGCCAATTTCTAATACTAGATGTCCATCCTCTTGAAACCGAGGACAGCATGTGTGGGAGAATGGAACTACAGGGTTTTTAATTCCTATGCAAATACTTCAGAATGCATAAAAAGTTTGCATCAAAAATATTATTTCAGTGATTCATAAATCATAACCAAAGTGCTTATGTAAGGGAGGACAAAGGAAAGAGTGAAACACATGAGCAATCTTGAATCAAAGCCCCCTGAAGCATTTTTGCTAATGAAGGTTGAGGAGAGTTGGGGAAAACAAATGCATGAATTATGACCATGATTTTTCCATATAATTTTCTTTTTTTGCTCTTTGAAAAGATAACATGCCTCAGATTACTATTTGCTTGTTGGATTTGGACTTTCACGTCAATTGATGATTCCAAGTTATGCCTCCAGTGGGACAAATATAGAAACGTGGCAGTCGTTATACTGATACTTTGGAAATAATCATTCATTATGATGGACTTAACTCCCTATCCTTTTTGCTGTGAGATCAACAATGACCAAAATATCACTCTCTATAATGCAACTCTAGTTATATGCCATACTTGTCATAACAGACTTCTTCTGTATGTCTCATCTCAACAATGGATTCTTGATTAACTATAATACTTAAAAAATAAGTTGTCAGTTTGAAAATACAGGCAGCCATAAGTAATATTAGACAATGTCAACAAAAATTTCTTTTCTTACAGATAAATAACAAAGTTGGAACTTCCCTTTCATTATAATTATATCATTAAAGGTTAAACAAATTTAATCTAGATTCCTATTAGGCCAACAATTTATTACTGCTTCATTAATTCATGATGACACATGACTCACCAGCATAGAGAATTCAACATAACAATACCCTTTGGAACGGCCTCTATAGTCTTTCACAAGTCTTAAGTCTGTAATACTTCCAACTTTGGAGAATGCTTCCTTAATATGTTCTTCAGTTGTAGAGTAATCTAGATTGCTAACAAACACAGTACGGTCATCTTTGGATGAGTCGTGAACTACAGGACCAACTTCTGCTGGTTCTGCATCACCACCTGCTCCTGAAATTCAAAATCCTGCTTGGCATCACTGAAATAATATAGAGTTGAGAATAGATCCATTCCATACACATATAAATTAATCATAGGCATACTTCTTTTAGCTCTCTGAGCTTCCAATTCATCACTTTGGCCATTGTCAACTGATGCATGGATGGATAAAGATGGTGAAATTTTACTATCTTCCTTTTGACTCTTTGTACTGTTCTGCTGAACTGCTCCTTCGCTATCTTCTCTTTTCCTCTTGGTACCAGATGATGGAGGAAGGCCAGTAGGCTATAAATAAAAAAATCATGCATAGATTATGGAACATAGCTATCTGGTTATGAAAATGGATTTAGGTCCTTTAGTCTGATACATACTAAAATATTCTGTACTATTTGGGAATGTTTTCTATACCTTTGTCACTCCTTCCCAAGGATGGGGCAATGAAACTATGGCAAATATTCTCAAAGTGGCATGGAAGAATTATTTGGAATTCAGAACTCTGTGCTACCTTAGTTATTCCTTACTTAAAAAATTTTAGTTTCAAAGTAAATAACTGTAAATTCTGTCAATAAATGATGGCTTTCATTTATAACAAAATATTAAACCTTACATTTGAATAAAAGATGTACTATCCTCTCCCTTTAGACTCAAGGACTTTTGCTTCTTAGGAGACATTCTTTTGGAAAAGAAAAGCCAAACTCTTACCATTTTGAATGCATTCCATTTTTCTTGAGCTTTGCCTTTATCTCCCTTCCTTTTAGACTTCTTTGTCCCCTCTGCCTCATGTGCTGCTTCAGCTGCCTTAGCTGCTGCAATTGCCCTCTCTTCAACCACCTTTTCAACCCGTGATTTCACCGCATTCTCACAAGCTTCGAAACTTTCAAGGGTTCCCTCATCTCGTTCATATGCAAGCCATGATTCTCCAATTGTCTCTGGCCAGTCTGCTGTTGTAGCCAGTGCACGAGTATATAATCGACGAATATGCTTGGAATCTCCATATGCTCTGAAATATTGAAATTATTCAAATTACAGAAGTTATGAGTGAGATAGAAAATGTCAAATATCCTTTGTCTTGAAATAGTTGTAACATGAGTAGATCGATTTCCATACTTGGGCAGCCTTCTTTCTATGGATGGGAGATGCTCAACAGAGATTAGAAAAAGGATAGCATTAGCAAAAGAAGCATTCATGAAGCAAAGAGAACTGATGACGAAGGGTCTTGATAAAGGAATCAGGAAAAGATTAGTAAAATCCTTGGTGTGGAGTGTAATGTTATACAGGTGAGAAATGTGGAAGATAAGAAAAGAGGATATTAAAAGATTAGAGGCTTTTAAGATGTGGGTGTAGCATAGAATGGAGAGAAAGAGCTGAGTCGATAGAAAAATAAATGAGGAGGTGCTAGAGATGGTTGGGGAGAAAAGGGAAATAATTGAAGTAATTAGAAATCGACAAAAGAAATGGGTAGGTTAAATATTGAGAGGAAATGGATTACTGAAGAAAATGATTGAGGGAAGAATTCTAGGGAAAATACAGATGGGAAGACAAAGACAGAAGTTGTTCGACGAATTAAGGGGTGGGATAAGTTACCAGGAATTAAAGGAGAAGGAATTAAACAGGGGATATGGGGGCACATGAACCTGCCAAAACGTAGAACACTATTACACACAGTTGTAACATTAGATAATGTAAACAACTAATTTAACAAACAAGTAATATGAGAGAGCAATCTCAAAAAGAAACCATGTAAAAATGTATTTAGTTTAAGTTGAGTTGACACTATTTATGGTTTGATTTGATCTTCATATAAGGAATATTTTTTTTTTTTTAAACATTATCTACCCAAGATTGATCCATAAGTATCTAAATATCATGAGATGCTTTTAATCAGTTCTACTTAACCAAGCTGCATTTCAAATGTTTTACATTAAATACAGAATGTAAAAAGCTTATTTACAGAAATTATTATAAGTATTGATATACATATCAAGTATACAGTGCTTTAAGGATACTAGATGAGAAATCATTTCTAAAACTCTGAATTCAGTGATATTTTCAAATTTTATGAATTACCTCTCAAGCCGGATATATTCCAACCACATTTGTGCCGCCTTGTCATGACCAATACTCAATATATCATTCCAAAGGAGCCTGGTCTTTTCCATATCACCAAACTGAAGGGCTTCTATCCGTGCCCAATACTGCAACAATTGGCAAGCAGGATCACCTTCTAGACCAAAATCTGCATATATGGGTCAAAAGTTGAAAATGAATATAAATATGAATCAATTGTTACTGAAATGAAAATACAAAGCAGGTGTGAAGGTTGTAACTTTTGCTTTAAGATACTTTGAATAAAATTATAAATAGCACCCTCACTTCTTTCTTTAACTATTTTTTGACAATAAGTGAAATGATTATCCTTTTACCTCACCTAAGTTATCAATTAAACTCTCTAGGAAGTAGATGTAAAATTAGCATAAATATTAATATTTACTTGGCAATTCATCTTCCTAATCAAACTTCCTAATTAAGCATTAGAGTACTTTGCTCATAATTCTTAGAAAGATGCTTATATCTCATTACACTCTTTCCCTGTAGTCTAAAAGAAATTCAAATTATAATGTAAGGCCCGTTTCAAAATTCCAGTCAGTATGGAGAGCTTATGGGGGAAAACTCACTGTAATCGGACATAAGAGAAGAAATTAGCATCATGCCAGGTCGCCTTTACATGGAGCTATGGATTCGGACAGATATAATTAAGATTCGTAGTTTACATTGATCAATTCAAACTTCAGTTCTAATGAAATTTAAATGAAAATAACTTTATCAATACAATAGCGAAAAGTTTACGCTTTTATAGCAAGAACAACAAAGTTAAAAGCTAAAATTGAATGAATTACTGAGTTTTCACCCATGAACATTTTTGAAGCTGCCATTTCTCTCTAACAATCCAACATGTAATGCTGAGTTTTTCTTCAATTGCTAATTGTATCATCTGAATATATAAAAGTCACATGAGATTAATTTTAAATTAACCACATCTTAGTAAATAATTATTTAGTTGGAATGTAACTCCAGAAAAAATTTGTCACATAGTCCAATTTATAAATGCTTAAAACATTTTTGTTTTTCACTCTAGGAAGAACTTGTCACAAGATAAATCGAGGTAAATGTTGTAAATTTCATATACAGCATGTTTCAAGATGATATCTTGAATAGAACTTTAGCTTTTGACTTTTATATTTAAGAGCATAATCTGCTTCATGCTTCAAATTGCCGAGACTTTGAAACCTCATAGCTTTATTGCAAACTGAAATCAAGGAAAGCTAGCCAAAGTTGATAATAATTTAGTTTTCATTATTTTATTTTTAAGTTAAAATATTTTTGAATAATAGAAAAATTATTAGCTAAAAACTGATAGAATTAATCACTGAAGGTTGTACTAGAAGTGAAAAATAATGACTTGACTGAGACTCAAACCCAGGTCTCATTGAGGCAATCAACCCACACAAAGCAATATTAAGAGAGTGGGAGATCTGGGTTTGAGTTCCAGTCAAGTTAGTATTATTCAATTCTTGTACAACCTTGGGCCAAGTTGCTCCTTTTCTCATGCTAAGTCAGAATCCATTACCATCATTTGTAGAATCAATGGAAGTTAAATCCTTAGTTATTTCTTTTCTTAGAATTGATATAATACATTTCAATAAATAGTAAAAGCTTGAACTTGGCTCTGAATTTGTTTGGCAACTTACTTGAAACTGATGAAAAATGAAAAGAGCCATTACTTTAACTATAGTTAAAGGCACAACAACTTATGTGGAGTCAAAGCTTAGCTAAGATGCATTCCAAGTAGGTGAATACTTGCAAATAAACATATCGGAAAACATTTCATACATAGTTTTCATTATATTACACATGTAATTCATTTAAAGTCATTCGAGCTTATGGATAAAGTAAAAATTTAGAAATCTAAATAGATTTTTAAAACATTTACATTCTGCAAGATGGGAACAAGCTCTGTCAAAGGTGGCTCTGAGTTCTTCATTGGCAATTTTATGGTCTGCACAAATGCCATCCCCTTGAGAAGGTTCATCATCCCATGTTCTGAGCCGTCTTCTCAGGTAGTCAATGTATGTCATCCATAATTCACGATATTCTTGGGCAGATGAGAATCCAGATGCTAGAGCACGTTCAAGAATGCCTGTAGAGGGAATTGTAAGATGATGATTCTTTCACACATTAATTTTCCATTCAACCCAACAGAAATTGAACTTTCCCTTTTTCGATAATCTAAGAGCATTAAAAACTCTTCCTTGATTTTCCCCAATATTCCTTCACGGTTTATTCTCCAGGAAGAACAAGAATACTCATCTGTGATCTATATTACACAGAGTTAATAATATTGTAGCAATTGATTTTGCTGCTACCTGATCATCTTTGATTTTTACCACTAACATTTTCAGAATAACAATTTAAAAGGTATAAGTATTGAATAGCTATTCTCAAATACAAGTAAAATGGGAGATTTCTTTTTATTCATTGATTTAGCGCAAGAATCAGTAAAGAGATTGATTTTCATAAGATGGTTTTCAGAATTTCAAACCCAATATATAAAATAATATTATATTTACCTTTCACATCTTCATGTGGTGATGAATTCCTTTCGCTAGCACGAATATAACGTATCCATAGCATGGCATTCCATGGACAATTCCTCACAGCCCTCTCACATACAGGGAGAGCCACTGCACCAATACGCAGGGTTGCATCAACCCATTCTGTATATTCAAGCCATAGATTAGGCTCTAAACATAAGCCACCTTCTGATAATGCTCTTTCATAGAGGCACTGTATTCTTCCAGGATCAGCTTCCTCAGAGACTTCAAATGAAAGATAATCTCTCCATCGTGAGAGACGTTGGGATGCTGGTTCAAGATCAACTTCAGAACCATCCGCACCGGCCTATTATTGGATGAAAAACATGAATGAGGTTGTAAATTTTTCAGGTTGTAAATGTCTAAAAATTTAAGCAACATAACTAAAATGAGACAAAGTATACAATGAGTTATAAAAAAAAATCAGAGGAGAATAGAGAACAATGAATAACAAGTTAAGACAGGAAAAGAGTATGTTTGGAAATGGAAGAGAAGTCAATAACATCAAGAGAAATATTGGCCAATGAAAATTAATCAATTAATTTGATTTGTTTCTTGTTACTACCATAAAAGTGGATTTACTATAGTTACCACTATTCATTATGTTTCCCATTTTATCGTTATAATAGAATAAACACTTAGAGAAAGTAAATGAATTTTAGTTATGCCCCAAAGTTTATCATTCTGAAATTATAGCCAAGAGAATATTTTTAAATGCATGCACCTAATAGATATTATTCTTTTTCTAAGAATTTGGGGTAGTTATACAGTTATAATATATCTTAAATATATTTATAATAAGTCAGTCATTTAGTATTAGTTTTGATACTTTTATGTGATGGAAAACTTTGAATGATAAGATTGAATATGAATTTTATACTTCATAGGTTGAAAAAAACTAAATACACTAGAAAAAATATACTACATATGAGAAGGCAAGTATCATCAATGATGAACAGCACAAATGGCAGAAATGATTTTTTTAAATTATAATTTCCATTTTTATAGATAAAGAACAGACCATTTTAAACCTAATACCATATAATACTTACAAGGAGTTCCTCATAAGGAATTACTTTCTCTAATTTAGCCAATGCTTTTCTGTAACCAAGCTCAATAACAGGATCCAATTCTGCAGAATACTCCTTGGCAAAAACGTCATGCAAATCCTGATAGGCTTGATCCATGCCAATCAAAGGGCAAGAAAGACGTCGTTTGTATAAATGAAGCACTTTTTTCAGTTGTGCAGCAAAGGTGTCATTATCATCACCTTGAACATCTTTCATAGATGCCAATAGAGTCTGAAATTATAAAAATAAGAAAATGAATTAATACAATCCCTGGAAATATAAGATATACTTTGACTCAAATACAAAATCAAAATAATTGTAAATGATGTGATTCATGTAAGACTATAACTGATAACAAAATTTAAAACTGAAAACTTTCAAAACTGATAAAACACGATACCTTCTCAAAATTCAAGTATTCATCCCATACTAATGATCCTCTGGCAACGTGAAGACCGACAGAAGTGATTGCCTTTTCAAACACTGCGCGAATGTTGGCAACTGAATCTTCATCAAGATTACCTTGGCTTAAATATCCAGCATATTCCAGCCACAATTCGACAGCTGAATTCGCACATTATTCCATGTAATAAGAGAAAAAACGTCGGGAATACCGCCATTACTTTCATAATAGGTGGAGTATTCTCAATACTTTGAGATGAAAAGATTTTTAAAATGAGAAAATAAATAATATATGACCCGAGACACAATACCAATCAAAACGTAATAAATCACGCATAGCAGCTCATTGGAAACAAAAGAAATATAGGAATAATTAGAAATTATCTTTTTTAAATAGTTAAAAACGATTAACTGAGAGAAGAAAAACTACTTACATTGATAATCTTTGACAGATCTCTCGAAGAGGTCGATAACTGCTTTCTTTTCTTCCTCAGAAACGGCTACATTTTGTTCGTCTTTCAGCCACGACAACCATAAGGCTAAAATTTGAAAAGATCATAAATAAAAATAACACAGAATAAAACTTCTCTCTTGCTATTTTCATTGAAAAATATTAGTTACCCGGTGTCAATGGAAATATCTCACTCATCCGCTGGCGAACTTTCTTAAGTTTTTCATAATCAGTCAGTTTCTGACAAACTTTTATTGATTCCAAGTGAAAATTATAATTGTAAGGATTTTCTTTAATCTGAAATTAAAAATACTGATTTAAAAGATTACAATTCAACAAAGAAATTATTTATATAAACAAACAAAATGTTACACATACTTTTCCTTCTAGTTCAAGGTACTTCTGCTCCAAATCGGAATCATTTTCCGAATCATCCTCTGAAGAAGCTTCCATATTATCACCTTCTTCGCTAACACCATCATTCGCTGGATCTTCCGGATCTTCGTCCATCATTTCTTCCTCACTGTTATTATTTTCTGCGGGCATCGCCATTTTCGTTGATGTTCGAGAGAAAAGAAATGAATATCGAAGATGTCATGGCGTCTAATTTCTTGGAGGTAAATTTGAAGCATAACGACAGAATACGATCTGGAGGCATATCCCAGTGTCAACTCATATCATATTTCAAAGAGAACTGTTTACTTATTATAAAATTGTTAAGGGTACTCACATGCTAAAGGAAAGTCATTTAGGTCTTTGGATTCAGAGTCCAAAAAATTTCTGTAAGTTGCTGCTGGAAAACTCCTAAGCATTAAATCAATTTAAGGATATCGGATTTAAATTCGAAAAAAATCATCATAATTAATTTCGACTCTAGATGGTGAATTTTTATCAAGTTCAAATAATGCTAACTGCCTGAAAATGTTTTGCTGCATATGTACACATTTGTCTGGTAAGTACACAATCCATTGAAAGAGAAACAAAACCTATTTTTGAGTTCCTAAAGAGGGCATGTCTGAATTATAATTGATGTTTTTACCTTACAGACAAAGTCTTGAATTAATTTATGCTTTGCTTCATGTTTATCCTGAAGTATTCAAGGTGTAGAACAAATGACTAAAATGCTCAGACAGGTCCCTCCATTTTAGCTATCATAATAAAAATGGATTAGTTGCAATAGAAGAATTCTGAAAATTTTAAGAGGTATGTACCATCTTTGCTATTATTGTTGTAATAGCCTTGTAAAATAGGTAAAATAATTAATCAATAATTATTGTTGATAAAATGGAATAATCTCCTATTTTCAAAGGAGTGTAAGCCATTTCCTTTCAGAATTATCATTAAAATGCCACATTCTCAATTTTATTTAAAAAAACTACCGAAACTTTGAATTACTCTCTCTTTATTTGATGTACTTATCCAATTGAAAGTTTGCTTTCTGTTCTTATATATAATGATTAATAAAGATGCTGTATATGACCATCAGCAGGGGCATCCTTAGAGATTGAGAAACTCCAGGCTTGTAGTCATATATAGATTGTAACTATGAAACATTTTTTACATTTTTTGTGATTTTGTTTTCATTATTTATGTAACTTTTAGACTCATTTATTGTTATATCTAAAGAAGCAAACTGAGATAATTTCACTGCATGTTCATCCTCATACTAGGATACAGGCCAAGTGTTGCAGGCTTGCTAGGTAGTCTTTGATCAGGGTATTCTTACTTTTAGAGAATTTCATTTTTTGGTTTAATTTTGTGAAATGCAAGCAAAGGTAGCAATCTGATCAAAATCTGCAAAAACTGACCAGCAGGGGTCCTTTACTGGTATTAGGTATAACTGCACAAGGCAGAGGTGTTAGTTGGCTGGCTACCTCTCTCACTATGATTTACTTCAAACACCAATATATGTTGGATCCTGTTGGGATGTTTTCCTCTGAAGCTTGCCTAGGTAATTTTATAATCAAGTGTTTCTCCTTGTACAAATGTTATATGTACAAGTTTCTATGACTTTAAAAGGATCTAGATTTTGATTTGTAAAAACTCTGCTTTCCTTAGTTATGAGAGCATCATAATAGATTTATATATCTGAACCATATTGACCAAATAAAAATGTGCTGTGGTTATAATTTATATTATAGCATACCAAATATGATGAGATTATACAATCAACTCTGCAGAACATGTTTTACCTCTTCTCTTTCGCAGATGCTTTATGACATTCCTCATTTCATTTTGGGCATAGTGATTATCTCAGATTATTTTATCTGACAGTTAGCATATACTCACTCTTTGTTTTAAGGATTGAAAATATTCTCATACCAACTTAACTTTGTGCTTTTTACCTCTTTTATTGTTCTCCTCACTGACTTTTGACTGAAATGGATAGCCTAAGCATGAAAGCATTCTTGTCAATTTGGTTTTTAGTCTAATTTAAAATTAATCTTGTTTTTACTCTTGAGTTTATATCTGCGAGTTATTTTCAAGTGGATTTTTTGCTTGTAACTTTTCTTTCTGTTGTAGCTTTCTTTCTGCAACTTTTTTAGAAGAATATAGCTTATAGCCTCAATTATTCATACTGTTCAATATTTTAACATCTTTTAAAACTATTGCTTCAGAGATAGATCTTTTCATGCATTCTCTTTTAGTAGTTGTACTACCTATGTATCCTCTCTTTGATGTCTCAATTAGCATATCATGAAACATCTTTGTCTAACTCTCCCATTCCTTTGACTCTGAACTCAGTCATTGCTTCACAGAGTTTCTTTCACAGAACTTCATTCCTTGAATTCAATGCTATAAGGGGCGTTAAAATGAAGAGGTACGAAATGACACTGAGGGTATAATTAAACTAGCTCTTGTCATAGCTACAGGAATTCTGGGAGCAGGGAATCTTTTGGCTTGTTAAATAGTGGGATAGTTGTGCTCAGGCCTCTGGTGATTACTTTTGAAGAAAGACTTTAATTATACCCACAGTGTCGTTTCATACCTTTTCATTTGAATGCCCCTTATACATTATTACTGGCTTTTGTATATTCCTATCTTTATGTAAGTAGGTTTTCAGAGATTCTTCATTAACTGATATTTTTGATTATCTTTCATCAGTACTGCAGAAACTAGCCCTTTCAGGCTAAATTACATGCAAGAATTTCCCTTCCAATGCCATAGAGCATTTTATGTACCGATTAAAAGAATTGATTAAAGTTTTTACCTTTCTTTAATATTTGATGGCACATCTTTTCAAAATCATGGCCAAAAAATGACCTTGTATCTTTTATACAAAGGTTCTATCTTCTTTAAAATTTTGCTTTTCCTACAATATTGTAGGAGGTATGATCAGTACCCATAAGAAACATAACTGGAAAACAAAAAATAGAACAACAGCTTAAGTTTCAACAGTGCCATTAAAAATTTATCTTGAGTTTTCCCTACTGAAATGAGGATGCATCTTAGATGCCAGTATGTATAGTTTTCACTGGTTCTTCTTATCATGCCATATCATAGAATCCTAGAATTCCTCCTAGTGTCCTTTACCATAAAAACTCATTGAGGTCTATTCGGTCCATAACTTATCTAATTGGAATACATAAATATCTAAGTAAAAAGTGGTAACACAAATTATTATTTTATTGAAAAAACATGTCAAGTAAATTTTTCATTTCTTGTGGTCTTTTCACTAGTAAACATGATTTTTAAGCCTCTGAAGAAGCATAGTGAGGGTGTACCCATTCTGGCAGAAATTTAATCACTTAAAAGATATATAATATACATTTAAGTTTAGAGAATGTTAGTGGATAGACCAGCTGGCTGATAATACTTAAAGGTAGCTGGTGATTTCATTACTTTAACATCTGCAACTGTATTCAATAAACATATAATCATGATGGTTATGTTTTCAGAACATTTTTAACTTCAAATCTTTGGTAACGCCTTTGATACAGTCAAATTTCTTTACCACAAAATGAACCAACACCACAATTTCAGATGTTTTCAAACAATTTATTTTTACAATTGGAATAAGGGCAAACAGTTCATAACCAGGAACATGATAAATTTGAAATACTGGCTAAATTGATGGGAGAGGTCTCAAGTTCAAAAAGTCTTTTACAGCCAAGGAGTGTAAATTATACAATAAAATTACAAGAAGTTCTTCTATCACATTTTCTGCGGTATTTTCAAGTAAAAATTCATTTCAAACTTCTTAACCATCAAATTCAATAGAGATGAGAGGTAAATATGATTAATTTGTTAGAGTTAAGAAATTAATTACAAGTCATAACCAAATTTTCTGCTATATTTGAAACCATAAATATATAGCCTTATCGATGTTAGAGTAAAAATAATTTTCTGAATTCATTGATTTAAAGTTCTGGTATGTTTGAGAAATTCAAACAATCATCAACTGCATTAATTACATATGCATTATTTCTGAGAGTTACTACTTATAGACCAGATTATTCTGTACAAAAGATTTAAAATTTTTCATATATACATCATGTGAGTTAATATATTATTTACAAAGTATACAGTTGAGATTAAAGATCCAGCTGAAACAAAAATTAGAAAGGTCCAAGAAATAATCCCTAAATGAAAGAATAAAATGAATGCGTAGTTTCTTGAGCAAAAATAGAAATAGGAACTCTTAGAATATGATAATTTAGCTATGTTTTCCAGGAAGCTATGAATCTTGAGAACTGATGAGCTATTAGTGAGGCCATCAATGGAAAGTTTTTCAATACCAACAACTGGTCTTCAATCACAATATTTAAATTTATTTACCAAAATCACAGGAAATTCAATCACTGAATGCTAGAGTTTGCTCAGCCATATATCACTGCTGCTATGAAATAACATAGCAACCATCAGTGATCAGGTGATGGAATAAATACAAAAATACTATCTAAATTTCTTTACAGTAAATCTATTAACCATCGGAAAAAAGTTTGAAAAATGAAAACCTTTAAAACCCTGTGTGCCACATTATCTGCAAACCTATTCACAACAATAAATAATAACAAAATCTTCAGGTTTACTTTTTAAAATCAAGTTCAATTTTAATAAACCTGGGTAAATAACATTGTTGCATAAAATAAATAAGACTAGTCTTCTATCCTTGGGTTCTGGGTCATCATCCTGTATCAGAAGTGCATGGCGATGTATCATTTGCGCTTGTTCCATTTGCACTCTCAGTGGATGAACTGTTTCTCTTCTGTCTTCTCCTTTCGCATTTATCTCCATCTTCATCCAACCCTTCATCTCTTTCATCATCTCCATCTAATTCTTCGTCTGTCTGTTTGTCTTCACTCTTAGATTCTTGTAAACACTTATCAACTCCACTTTCTCTGCGTTGTCTGGAGGCAGCTTCTTCTGTCTCCTCTTCCTCTTTGTGTGCTGTACTTGTGCTTGCAGCTAAAATATCACAAGGGATGTTGGAAATCACAGACACTTTTTCTTAAAATCTCAACATTAATTTTTTTAGAAGTTACTGGTGTAATTACTTATGAATCGTTATGAGTACCTCAAAATTAATTTTCACCTACAAATACATGTGATCAGTAACTGAGTAAGTTTAGGATGCAAGCTCCGAGATTGCATAAAACGCTAATCGATGTAAACCATGGTTTAGCGAAATTCATCACCATGTTGGTTTCTTATATCATTATATAACAAAGATCGATTACTAATATAACACTGAACAAGCTCACATCAAGGGACTATAGGACATCAAAAATGAAATAAATTCCATGTCCAACTTTCTGATATTACTGGTGTATTTTTGCCATAATCGATCAGTACATTACCTGCAAAAGCCTGTGGATATTGAGAATTTAATTTTGTTTTTAGATTCCGTATCCTCTTGAAGATATGGTCAAGATCTTTCTTCATTTCGAGTAATAAAGCTGTATGTTTCTTGAACTCCACTCCTGCTGTTTTTAGGCGGTTTACCGATAAAGCATTGCAGTTGATGAGCATTTCATTAGTCTTCTCAAATCGTTGTAACCTGCATAAACAAAGATATGATCAGCATGCAATCTAGCATGAACTCATTGTTGAAGAACAAGCATTTAGGATTAATTACATCTGCTTTTGGGCCCTAATCATTGCTTCAACATCTTGCTGATTAACTATTCCAGCCAATCCTTGAATAAAGACTTCTGGCGCCGTATAATTTTGAAAACATTCTATGCTTCCTAAGTCACTTTCCGGTGTACTCTCCGCCATGTTTCAACAATTGATGAACGATATCTTACGAGACTAACGTTTAGAGGTTATTTCAAATCGATTTTCATTTCACGCAGGTACCGAAAACTATTTCGTTAGACTAATTTACTGCATCTGAAGTTGTTAAATATAGGGTAAAAATATTGAAACATATATAAGAGAAGAAATTTCTGAAATGAGTGAAATTCTCTTTATTTCCTGGTCAGTATTCCGTTTGATTCATTAATTATATGCTGTAAGGAGAGAGCCCAGTTATTGATATTCTCACGCTTTCTCTAATTTCTTCCTTAAGGATACTGAGGATACATGAAGGCTAAAATTTTGTGCCCATCCCCAAGGAAGGTCAATTATTATCAAAAATCACGTATTATTAAAGTAATAGGCATGTAGATGGGACTTACAGAACTGCTTGGTTCAGCAAAATAACCTCTTCGCAGATTGCTGTTGGAACATGAATTGCGGTAGAATTTTTGTGAAAGGTAAAAAGTATGGAAGATCTTACTTTTTCTAATTAGTTTTCTGAAGATTTATTTTTGATAAAGCAGTACTTGTGGATTTTGTGCTGAACGAGTGAGAGAAAAAGTGCATAAATATCGCAGAAGATGGCAGCATGTATCAGAAAAAACCTAAAACGCATTCAAGATTTAGAAAATCAGTTTCGACACCAATGGGCAGGTTAAAAAAAATTCAGTATTATTTTATCTGAATATTCTCTACACATCGGGCGTAAGTAGAATTGCGTGAAAAGGAGGAGTATCTTTTTTCAAAAGTATTTTTTAAAAGTGTTATCAGAGAATCTTAATTTGTAATTGAGTTCCTTTTAGCGACAGGAATACTGTATTTCATCGATAGCTAAATATACTTCGGAAAGGAATTTAGGAATTGATATTTTATTCATTTCTTTATCTTGCAGAATCTGAATTATAAGTGATAATGCGTATTTAATTTTTCTTTTCTTTATATAAATTCACTTCATCATACATAATGCACCCTTAAGAATATTCATATGAACCATTTGCTTTACGTTTTAAACCTATTTTTCAGGTTTAAAACGTAAAAGAAAATGGTGTCAGGATGAAGGTATAGGGTGTCAGGTACGAAGCGATCCAAAACTTTGATTAATCCGTTCACAAATATGAATGAATTTATCTCTTCCATTTATAACAGTCTAGGAAGTTCTTTAAAATGTATTTAAAAATTGAAATTTCATTGCCGATCACCTGTTTCGTTAGAATATGGTCAGATATTTATCACAATTCTTGATTTTAGTCTATATATGACTGCCTCTCGCCCTTTTGGATCTGCCACTGATTTAATACTGTCTACTCTTTTAGTAAAGTTTTCTTTATCAGATAGGGCTTTAAGTCTGATGAAATAGTTGTTGGTGTATCAAAAAATTCACAGAACAAAGAATTTAATGGCTACAAAGCAAACTGGATTAGTAATTAGAGAATAGTAGAGACTATAAATCATAGAGATTTATAGTTTTAACCAGTTAGCATTCTTACTGTGACATACGAGAAAAATGATCTACAACGGTATTTTGTTATAGAAAATACTGAGTTGATAATAAATAAGAACTGTATCATCTTTTGATACTGAGTCCTTATTTTCTCGTAGAGGTGGAGACGTACGATATATCTTATTCTCTGAAGCACCAACTCTTTTTAGAATTGTGTTTGCATCGACTGTTTTTCTCCTCTGTTCGTTTATTCATCTTTACAAATGCTTCGAATTGAGCATAGCATTCTCTCCTCTAATCGTTTGCCTAGTTCCAGAACTACCTGTTCAGCTTTACCATCAATCTTGATCGACTCTCTTGCGTTCTCCCTTGCGAGTAGTGTATATGAATGATACGAGACCCGGACATTTTAAGCATTTGAAAAATCCGAGACAAATGGATGTACCAGTCATTGCCGTAGTTTAGGGTATTTAAGTATTGGAATCAGAATGGTTTTCCTCAGTTTGATCGCATAGACTCCACATGTGACATTTCTTTAGTAAGTAAAAATAAAAAACATTCATGCTTATATTTAGGATGATATTCCTTATCTGTTTGACGAGAAGGATTCTCATATTAGCTCATATCCCATGTAGCTATTGTTTAACACAGCGTAGTGAATAGATTATGCCTCACTTCATTAACCAATGCCAAAAATTACTCTAGTGGAATGCTTCAAACCGCGATATTTAGGCCGGATGGTGAGACTGAGGTGATTAAATCCGGAGCTAACCACAGAAAACCAGGAAATCCTGACACCCTACTTGCGGGGTATATTCCATTAGACTCATAGATATTGTGGTTTATTTCCTTTCCAGTTGGTGTGTTAACGATGAGCTATTCTCGTGATTTCTTCAACTTCCTATGCTCATCATTTCTTATTATATCTAGTCCCGATAAATCTTGAGCTTCCTTGGAAACCGCACAGTTGTCTGTAAAACCTAAGTTTACTTTCCTCAGTTCTCACCATTCGCAATCATACTATAGCATGGGCACGGCCATAACCTTATACAACCTTATCAGTGACTCTTTAAGGGCTTTCTTTCTTAAATCATAAATACCCTCAGTATATTTATTTACGATGTCTTGGGTAGAAACTGTACTTCCTGACGTTCTCAACGGAACATATTTTATTTACATTTTTTATCTTCCATAACTCTGTGTGGCGTGATCGATCATAACATCAAGCACTTATATGTATTTATCGCCTTATTTCGTCGTTCATTTTTTTTCCTAAAGGTGAAGCTAAATATCGAGCAATATAAATTTACATCATTGCGCTTGGGATAGGGACTGAGAGAAAAAAAGACACATCTTGACGGAGGGAGTATAAAACGAAGGAAATTCGAGAAAAATCATAAAAACAGGACCATAAGGCGCCTCTAAAGTAAAGAGGTAAGAGGGAAACGAGAGGAAAAATTTCTAGCTTTTTTCTCCTTTCATTTTTGCCCACTCCCACTCCCCAAATCCCCACTTTGGCAAGCCTTCTCCCACTTCCTCAACCTCCAGCCTTATTTTCCCTTCCTTCTCCTTCCAGGGCGGGAAATCTCCTATCCAGATTAGCCTGGAAAGTTTCTTAGGGCGGCTGCGATGGGGGGCAGGTTCGATGATTAATTTGAAAGTCAGATTTTCGCGACAGATTTCGTCGTGCCAACTGCGATCGACGGAGGAAGGTCAATCATTTCCTTATGCCACTCCCACTCCTTGGAATAGCTCTCTTTATCTCGCTCCTTTCTCTCACATCCTCCTTTCAAAGTGTTTGCTTCCTAACGCTCCTTTTTTCCCATTCACGAATATGCCCTCACACGACTTCCAGATTTTCCCTTTTCGGATTTTTCTCTCCGCTTTCTTCCATTCCCTTTGCCTGTTTTTAATGTCTGCTCCCACAAAAAAAACCAACACTTCAAATGCATATTTCTTCACATGCATCGGGCATGCCAATAATTATACTGTTAATAATCACGTCTTTACTTGGTGAAATGTAGTCTAATGAGACCACTCTAACAATTTACCATTTATCAACGCGCAAAGTCCTTGCTAACTCTCAAGCGTTATTCTTCTTATTTTATACTTTTGCTTCATATTCCACTTGGTTCCATTTCACCATCGGCAGTCACACCATGAAATCTTTCCCAATTTTAATACATAGAATCCCCTCCTCTTTTCTACTATGTAATAAAGATAAGATACGGATACAATATGCCCACAAGATATTTTAAAATAAATTTATTTTAAATAAATTTAAAATAAATTTAATTTTTCAATATTGAACCCCGAACCCTGATCAACCCTCAACAATGTCATTTGGGCCCCAGAAGGTTTTATTTGGACAACTATGGAAACCCTTGCATCAAGGAAGCGAGTTGTTTGAAAGAGGGAGGAAGACGGAGTTTCAGCATGTTAACTGTGATAGATATCGTTATGTTCTCAGTGATACGAAAGGAGGAAATAGTAACGTATTCAATCCAGTTGGAGTATATTTTATCTTTTGAGTAACTTCAGTAAATCAGAAATATACCTTCCCATTATAATTAGCTCTTCATAATAACAATTAATCATTAATTCACTATTCTATTCGGCTTTACTCGACTAAAATGGCGGTAGCATTTTTACTAGACTCTTTCTATCTTAAAAAAATTCTACGCGCACAATTCATTCCAAGCATTCTTTAGCTCAGAAAGTAATAATTTGCTATGGCCTTCATAATGACCTAATTTGGCCCAAGTTTCAAGATTTTGTAGATAAGTCGCCTAAAGAACGTGTACTTTTAATTTATACTTTAATTATTTATGAATCTTGTAGCCCTTAAGGAAAACTATACGTATTAATTTTGTGTTTTCGTTTTTTGATTGAATCTTGCCCGTACTGGCAAAATCGAATGTTACTCATCAAACTGTTGCAGGAATTCTGGTCGTGATCCAGAGGTCAGAGAAATGATATTTAACTTCGCGTTAGGATTAGATTATCCATTCATTTATCATTTTATTTTCCCCTCACCATTTCTAATCCCATTCCCTGTCACGTCTTCAGCGATCAGCCTCATTTCCATTACATCTCCTTTCCTTCCTATATCATTATCATTACTTCATCCTCACGTCTCCAGTTTGTTTTCTTCTTTTCCTTCCTCAAGTCAGCTTCCCTGGACCATTTATGGTCGTTGGTTATGTTATCTTCAACATAAGTTTTATAGCACTTATTATGAATTGCAAATGGCTCTCATAGAGTTCCTGATTAATTACTGTCATGCAATAAGTATCCTTGCAAGTATTAGTACTACAAAGCTCAACTAGTGGTTAACTAAATCCGCACCTTCCTTATCTTTGGGTCTGGTTGTGCATACATTTAAACCAAAAGGTAGTGTTAGCATTCCACATTAGGCTCAATGTTCTTTCATAAAACTTAAAAGAAAATGATAGTCATGTTTTACGGTATCTTAAGTCAGAATATAGTAATTATTGGTAGCCAAATTTGTTGAATGGTCAGTTTGGACTCGTGATTTCCATATTGTAGGGAATTCGAATTCCTTGTAGGATTACAATAAATGATTGCTTCATCTATATTATGAGAAATCCAAGTTACTGTTTACATCGGGAAAATCCCACGTTTTAGATCTCATCGTACGTGGTGAGACGGTAAAAGTTCGTTAAATTATTGTCTACAATTTTATTTTATGTTTAGATCTTACATTAGTCTTTTCGGAACAGATCTTCTCTGTTTATTTTGGCGGTATCTATCTTATTCTAGCCTGTTTACTAATGTCATGTAAACAATTTTTCGAGGAGGAGTCCATCCTAATTAAATTTTCCTATTTCTTATTTTCATTTTTCCTACATTTCCTTTTCTTAAACAGGCCCAAGACCACCGAAGAACTTCTCTTGAATGTGAATGAGGCTCAGTTACATTATGTTTCTCCAAACGTAGTTTTACTCACTTTAACGTTTGCCCTCACTTCAAATTTAACCCAACTCACCCTCGTTGATGAATGAACCACTCATTTAAATCCAACAAAACATCGTTAGTGAATGTCGTATCTCAGGTACTTCATAATTCCTTTTTCGACGAAATAGCCATCGGGACGAATATTTTGAATTAAAAATTTTTCTATTTAGAATAAATGAACATATTTACAGAAATTGTCGGACGACTTCCATAGCAATTTAACGGCACAGTAACTAATTTTTAACGATTACTATCTTTGAATGGACTTTTAACATTTGTGAGCTAATTTAAACAGTGTTATGAACTTTTAAGCTAAACTGTTCTGGGGAGACCCAGAATTAATCTATTTGTGGGCTTCTTCAGTAGTTGGTTTAAATCCTCGGAGAATTCTGACCAAAGGTATTACTGCTGAGAGGAATGTGGAGCTCAGCACCTTGGGACTTAACGTTTTCCCCCTCATTCTTTGTTCTCTTATACTATTTCCCCCTATTCCTTCACTCTCTTTTATTCTTTTTTCTCCCTCTCTTTCTCGTCTCCTTCCATTCCTCTCCTTTCGTGAATTTTTTCAGCGAGGCGATTTTTTGCTTTGCCTTGCCGCAGGTTTTTTTTCCTCTCAACCCCACTGAAATCTATCTTCGGAAAATCAATTACATATTTTAAAAAATCCAAAGTTTCCGTCATATTTTCAATATGTTTGGAAGCATCGATTTTGATTCACGTAATTTGTTGGTATAGATGAATATTTTTTGATAAATTTTGTTAAGCAGTAAAATCGGTACTAATTTAACATATCTGAAATTTTTAGATTTAATCTTAGAAGGTTCTAAAAGGCTCCATATTAAAATTGAATGATGTTTCTGAATATGTACAAATCTAGAATGCATCTTTATTTACACTCTTATAATATTGAAATCTACCTTTACAGTGTTTTTCTTCCCTCAATTATAAGATTATAAATTATAAAGTCTTAATGTTGCCTTTTAATTGTAAAATGCACCAAAAATATAGTATTGATGATATATATACAATACAATACATATACAAACATACGCTTAAACAAATTAGACTTTCAGGAAAAATCATTCTTTCGTTTTAAAAATAGCTATTTTTATTATTTTAGTTTAAAAATTAGCATTTTTTGCCGTAGTTCATATGGTACTTCATTAGGAAGTTTAAAACTTTTTCATATCTTATGGAGGCTGGCAGTAAAAGGTTAAAATATACGGGAAAAAGGGAATTAAATTCGAATTAAAATCTTTACGCAAAAATTTTACCTATGTGTTTACTCAGCTTTCACATCCTCAAGTATTTTCCTTTTTATTCTATTTTTGGAAGTATACCTGGTTTATCACCTTCTGCATTGCATTTAACAAAATGTTCCTCTCTAAGATAAGTTTGGGGCAGTCCACCCCACTCGCCACTTCATTGCTACGCCACTGATATAATTTTATGTTTCTGTGGTATAGAAATATGGGTCCTTTCCACATCAATTATTGGTGGAATATTTAAGTTTTATCAATTAATCATGCATAAATTGTTACACATATTCTTAATTTTATCTTCTATTATCTCTCCATATGTCGTTTTTCTTATTATGTTTATTTCTTTTTATTTACTCTATATTTTGCTGTTTATTCACGCTGATTTAAATGGAAGGCGTTAATTTATAGTCTAAATTTTGCTTGATGAAGTCAGAGATTAAGAATTACTTTGTTTATTTCACCTGTTTATTATACACACTAACGCTTTACCTTCAAACATTATCGAGAGGAGTTAATGGGATTGCAGTTATCAAATCTGGCCTATAATGTCTTTTGTATATTGTACTGAATCTTCGTTATTGAAAATGGATTATAAAACCATAAAATAGTATTATATTCGACATTCTACTGCAAATCTCGAACGTCTGTAATTTGTACGTTGATTTTAACTGGAATATAGTTATATTCTATAAGTAATGAGTAGGCGTTTTATTTTTAATTAATGAATGTTTAGAACAATATTAGGCATAATTTCCGCTCGCGAATAATTTATTAACTTTTTAACGCGGTCAACTCAGAATTGAAATTTAATTAGTGCAACACTCGAGTTAACTAAAGATTTTATAGCGCTCAAGATGTTTAAGATAGGAAGTAATAAATGATTATTGCAACTGATAAAGCTTTACTTGAGAATG
The DNA here is from genome assembly GCA_036926295.1 of Pachydiplax longipennis. NCBI lineage: Eukaryota > Metazoa > Arthropoda > Insecta > Odonata > Libellulidae > Pachydiplax > Pachydiplax longipennis. The sequence continues at coordinate 19,480,946 of JAVFKF010000012.1, forward strand.
ATAGATGCCTAAATGAATAAGGCAAATGTTCTACATGGAAACTACTTTCGTCAGGTCTGATGATGTGTAACTTGTAAACGAAACTAGTAGCCATAGAGGAATATATTCAGTATAAATTATAAGGTTGTTTAATTTGACTTATATGGCACTTTTACACAAATTTGGGCTCAAGCGCAATAATTAACTTTAAATAAAAAAACAGCATTAAAAACGGTTCGTGTATCTCCAGGAAAACATCTGAAACTGGTAATGTCACAAATCTTTCCCTTTCCAATCTTCATCTCATTGTATTCCCTATCTCTCTCTTCCTACATTTATCCTCAAATTCTCACCCACACGCTCACTTGCCATTGGCTCCCACGCTCAGTTCCGCGGCGTTCAGCCCCCTTCTCTCTCCTTAGAGATCGGTCCGTCCGTTCAATGTCGTGTTTTTTGCTCCTTTGAGGTCTGCTTATGGCGTACAACCGACAAGTAAAGGATTTTTGAGTTCGGCTGCTCCAAGGCGTTCGCCCAAGATTTATTCCGGAACGCAGGACTTTGATCGCTAGTTTCTTCTGCAGTGATGAGGGTGATGTCGTAATCTGGTGTGTACGTAACTGGATATAATTTCTCACAGCCGTTTCCTTTCTATAATCAAAGGAATAGGGGGCTCAAAATTACCCTTGCGGTTACAGAAAGAGAGAATAATTACACGGAGGTTTTTTTCTGGAATGAAATTACTCTGGGTTAGTTCGACAGTAAGATCGTTTTGTACAATCTTGTAAATGGGATAATCTCCATGATCTTGTTTATTAATTCATGAAGGAATGAATCGTTTAACAGACTTATTTATGCTATGTATGTAATATTTAGCGTGTCTGTTTCTCCTGTTTTCCACAAATTCCTTTTTAAGGGTGTTATTATGCAATAAGTATATTCTTTTCTGTGCAAACTATTCCGAATTTAAATCAAAACTTATCAATTTAATTTCTCGTACAATTTCATTTAAGTATTTATACATAAATAACTTTCAGTAGTTCAATCTGGAGTCGGGTCGCTTAGGCTTCAACTCCGACCAGAATCCCCAAACTAAGTGAATAATTTGAATACAACACCAATTTATATAATAATACCGCTGCGTATATAGTATTATTAAACAATATTAATTGAAAATTATTCGGGAGGAGAAGGATTATCGTCAATTGGATCTTCTTTTATTGGTGACCTCAGATCTGTCAAAGGGAGTCGCAGTCTGTAAAATTCATTCCATTCCAACTCTGCTTCCACAGCCATTGTCTACTCAGGTTTTAACCAGAGTTTTAACCTCAGTACATCGCGTAATGTTACGATTAAATTCGTCAAATAAAAATCAACGTTATCATTAGAAAGATACGCCTAAAAAGGGGATATTTTTCTTTCGAGAAACGCGTTCAAAATTTCGCACCGATTGAATATTCCTTCACACGTTTAGGTCTCTTGCACAGAAAGAAGAGAAAGAGCTCTTAATTAATTTTTTCCATTGGCGAACCCAGTACTTGGCCGGGAAAGCCGCGTCACCCGCACGATGTTCCTTCACCTCCGTATCCTTTGATAATGGCGCACCAACAATTAATTCGATAACGTTTCCAACTCCCTCTCCTTCCATTTGCTCTGACGCTTTTCCTCCGCCCTGCCAAAAGCATAAACCGCCCCAGAATGAAAAAAAAAACATCGGCTCGAGTCGCCAGAGACCGCCACTGTCTAAAAGGAGGGACTATGAAGGGGGACACCTAAAGGGAGTTGGCGGCGATCTCGATAAATTGACGGAGAAGAGTGTTTGTCGCTGACAGAAGGGAATTGACGGCGGTATTCCGACCATCTCAACGTAAGTTGCGCGGGCGGCCATAGTTCCATTCACTTATTCCCTCGCCATGTATCTCATCGGAAAAATGCTGTTCGAATCATTTTCCTCGCAGAGAATGTAAGGATTTAGGTCTTTGCGGTGGTCGACGATGGCAGTTTGCAGTCCATTCTCGAAGTCGATGATGCACTAGTGGTAATAGGGCTTGTTGATGTAGCAAGTGGCCATGCGATTGGGTCATTTTTACGTTGCATGGTTTTTTTACTGATCGAGGAATACTCTTTATTGGCTGAATAGCTGCCAGTTTAGCATTGTCTACAATATAGTGCGACTGTGATTCTTGGATTATAATTCACGAATATAAGACGAGCGATCCGTGGTTAAGCTTTAGAAGGAAATGCATGAAAAATAATAAAATGAATAATAATCGTCCAGCTTGGTCACAGTTTCTTAGCCATGATAATATGAAACACATAGATAAGATAAGAGGTTTGAACGCTAAAGAATAATAGCATTAATTCTTGTCGCTCCTTATGTAATTTTGTGAAATGTTGTTCATGGGGTCTTTTTACTTCTCATGTGCTGACTTATCACACTTATTACAGTCTGACTCAGTGAAGAACGTAAATGCAAAAAATCTTAATCCTCATCTTGCCTTGTAAACCTCTGTCCCGCATTAATGGTGGAGGGTGTTAGGTTCACACCGGCATCGGGGCTAAATACTTTACAGGCTGAGAAACAATGATTCTAATAATAATAATAATTTTCTATAATGGCAGTAATTGAATTATTCCTGAGAAGTTTTATGAAAACATACGAATTTACTAATGAAAAAAATAATTTTATAAAATATATCTGAGATGTTACAAACGGACATAATGGAATCTTCCAACAAGTTCTTCGAAAAGCCAGAATCAAACCTGCATTCCTTACTCCGAACAGGAATGTTTCCTTCTTCATTCATGCCTCCAATCTCGTCATTTCTACAGTAAATCCTCCTTTTCCCCTTGCTCATTTCAAATTTTTCTGCCATTGGGTGTGGTTTGTAAATTTGATTATGGTGATATACAGCTAAACTTAATTTATTAATTTTATTTTATTAACTAGCGGAATTGCCCGCTGATTCTCAACGGAGAAAATAGATGTAGGATTTAATTAGTAATGCTATTTGTGTAGAAGTGAAATTATCCTCTCCAAAGAATTCAGATGAAAAATGTAGGGGGTCAAGACCCTCCGACCTTTCCTCTATTTGCATATAGGTATGCATTTAAGCTTTCATTCTATGAAAATGAATCAGGTATAATATTTATAATGTTTGGATAGTAAATACATATAAATATAACTCCAGTATTTTATTTGTTTTAAATGTTATTCGTAATATGACTTAAGTTGCCTTTACAGAAATGGAGAATATATAGGAGCTTTAATGACTCAAATAGATCCCAAGCAAACCTCTACTAATAGATTCCAATACAACTGTTTCGTATTACTCCACCACTGCTTCTGAAATCGTCGGAGAATATAATTTCATTTCTTCGCAAATAGCATTACTAATTTAATCCTACATATATTTTCCCCGTTGAAAATCAATGGGCAATTCTGCTGGTAATATATAATTCGTAAATATTTCGTCGGGTAGCCAATACGCGCCTCCCACCTGAAAAGGTCATCTCCATCCTCACTGCGCACTCACTGGTCTTCAAACTTTCTCGCAATATTCAAAGTATTTGGCGGACGATTTGAACTGTAACCAGTATCCTCAAGGGTGCGCAAGATGTCGCTAAACCTGCCGCTGGGTTTTGACATAATTTTCTGAAGGATATTTGGGCAAAATCATCCAACTTGCAAAACGATTAGGCTGCAGTCGTCGATTTGCAACATTTCTTAGCGCGGAAGCATAGTTGCGTCCTAAAGAAACGGCCATAGCTGAATCATGTACTGACCTCCCCTACAAGTTTTTCTTATGCCACACTGACGTTGCCGCGTTCGGGTGAACGAAGGATCCGGCGCAACCAGAAAAGAAAAGAAAAGTAAAATAAAAGAAAAGAAAATGAAGTTCAATTCCTTTTTGATATATTTTGCAGGTCGTGCTGCCCGATCGACGACAAAATTTTGAAATTCAAAAACATACCCTGATGAGCGGAAATGAAATGTTTGATAAATCTAAAAGTTATACCCTGAGAATGTCTTCTATGGTCTACGGGGGGTGCACCCGGCAATGTACTACCTTCAAATATTCTCCTGATGAGCGGAAATTAAATGTTTGATAAATCTAAAAGTTATACCCTGAGAATGTCTTCTATGGTCTACGGGGGTGCACGCGGCAATGTACTACCTTCAAATATTCTTCCTGTCCCTCTAAAATAATCCCCTTCCTCGACGTAATATTTCTTCGTCATCTTGATCATCACAAACGAACGTATTAATGTCCTTTTGCAATTCGGTTTGATAAAGGAATACTCCAAAATGGCTGTAATTTTGTTCCTGCTATTTAAATATCATAGTTTACATTCGCTGAAATCTCAGTTGATTGCCTCCTTTTCATAAATTCTGACGTTACTTCCTACAATTAATTCGGTATGGAGTTAAAATGCACGTTTATTCCTGTGGGAGAATGAATGTATCGGATTCAACAATCACATTAGTCGTCAGGGGGACTGGTTGTTTACTACGGCGAAATTTTACAAAATTTTCGTTTATTTTGTCATATTTCTCGTAATTTAGATTCGAAAATTACATTTTACGATAATAATAAGATTCTTCATTCAATATACCATCGTTTGGTACTTTTCTTGACTTCTTAGGACCATTATTTCCAATTTAATTCTGTAAAAGTAACAAAGCCTGCAGGGTGAAAAAACGAACTTTACGTGTATTCCTTATGGAAACGTATTATGGAGTCCTGGGTTCGAACCCGAGCCTTCATAAAGATGAGAATAGTTTTTGTAGGACTTTCAGCATATTAGAAATAGAATGTAGTTTGTCTCATGGCTCTACGACAAATATTTTCCAAGATAAAAGAGGGGACGGACAGACAGACAGACGGACACACCGCTAATTATATATAAGATAGCACATGAAATCTAAATATTACCTCAACTTTACCTAACCACAAACTTTCAGGGATCTGCTTTCAATTGGAAATTGAACAAATGGGGGTCATCAGTCCACGACAGTTAAAGAGTAGCAGCGCTAAACCGTAAAACTAGAAATACTATCTTTATGGTTGCTCATTTGATCCGTGAACAGAGTTTTCAAATCATTCGCGGACACTTCTCCATCCATAATTCTAATATTTTTGGTAATTGGAAACTCTTATTGCTGATTATCCAAACTTATGAAGTTTCGTTATCGCATTTATATGTCCCTTTAATTTCAAAACTCGTTGTCGTAAGTCTTAGAGGTATTCAGATAATAGAAATCTTTTCTGAATGTAGTTACTATTCGACAAGGAATGCTAACATTTTTATTAACTCTTGCGCTAGTAGATTTATTATTCCTCCTATTAAAAGTATTATTCTGGAGATGGGATTGGAATCCTTAGAAGAAATATGGTTTAATCAAAGATTTAAGTTACTTAATAAATTCAGAGGGAGTAGGTTCGTAGATGTTGCCGATAGACCATCTTTGTTACATTGGCCGTTTTAATACTGCGAGGAAGATCAGAGGAATATATGCAAGCATCAGTCGATTCATGAATTCATATTCTGTCGATAACGATACGCGGAAGTATTCAATTAGGAATGTAGAGTCACCTCCTGCCACAGGCTGAAAAGCGGCTTGAGGCGCACATATGCAGATGTAGGCATATCTTTCATTAACCAAATTTTGATTCACTCTGCTGCGATTTTATATAAGTGAAAAAAATGATTTCTCATTCTCGACTCCTGTATGTATCGGAATGTGGGACATTTGAAAACCACAGTAACGCGTTCTCTGAATTTTAATAGATTATCCATACACAGTTAATTCTAAAGATTTGAGGTTTCTCTCCCAGATTTTAGGATATTAAGAAGTTTTTTCCCATTTTCACACGAAATATAAAAATTTCCCGGAAAATACTGTATTTATAGTATTTATTGAAGTTTATAAGATCTGGCGCATCATTTTTAATAATTAGTGTTATAAAGATTTACATTGATTTTTGCTTTCAAGTCCAGTTTTCTGGTAACTGCGCGAGGTAATTTGAAGTACGATTTCAGGTGGGGAATTTTACAAAATCAGTTTTCCGCAAGGAAAAGGATTTAGGCGACTTGGCACATGAAAGTGTGCCGCTAAGAAAATTCCCCAAAGAGAAAGGACATAATAACCTGGGTGTGGGACCACCAATTGCTGGTTGGTTGATCTTACCCCTGAGCTATCCGGTCAAAACATTATTCCATGCGTTCAGGAGACTTCCGGGTCCGATTCCCGGTCCCGTCTAAATTTTCTCACTTCTGTTTCTCCTTGAGAGTTAGTTTTCTTCGTTATTCTATCTCATCACGTATATTCCTTTGTCGTACAGAATCAACGTCAAGTCATATGTAATTCATCATTGATTATAAATAATGGCTCCCTTTTTGCCTAAATATTTGACCTAGATTTAGATCGTGCCCTTGTCTTCTTCATTTTATTTTACTGCGTGTATTCACATATCCTAAACAATCAAGAAATAATCAATTCAAACGAAAATAGAGCTTAAAATTTAAAAAAATAATGGAATGAGTTAGATAAAGACAGATAAACAGTTCTAATAATAAACGGTCGAATTGCTGTGCTATGTTTGTATATTTGAAAAGAAGCCAAAAAAAATATCAAGAGACAATCCTACCAGTATGCCTAAAATGAAAAAAAAGTATGTGTAGGTGGCAACCTTGTACAAATTTGCATTGCTAGACTGGTTTGAATCACGCCTCCGGATTCGCTGCAGCATCCTTAATCCTTTCGTTTATGCTCCATAACAAAATCGCCCGACCTCCGCCCACAACTTCTTCTCAAGGTCAACGACTTACGCAGGTGTTCGCCCTTATGCACGTGTTCTCTAGGATCATCGCAGGTGTTCGGCAACGCCCCCTATATCTTGGACGGGTTACGCATAAGTGTGCCGGACATGTTATGGGATTGAATCTGCAGGGGGATCCAATGGAAGCTTCCGTAAACATCGTGCTTTGTTGGGTTGCCCAGTGATGGAATTTTTCCCTCGCAAGATTGTAAGCTATTTTGTTATGATGATGAATCCACGAATGTATACGGGTTATGTTCATGAGATTTTGCTAATATAATCCAGAGGATTAGGAATGTCTTGAGAACTGGGGATGATAGTTAGCGAACAGATTTTAGCGCATTATCTCAAGTGCTATTTTTGCGAAATGATATGGAAGTTCGAAAATTTTTCTTCCAAGTTAACTGTTAAATGAATGCACATATCCAATATATTTTAGGAATTTGTGTTAAATCGCCTCCTGTCAAGAAGAGATATTCCGGAGTTTGCGTTCGCAAGACGCTGAAAGCTCAATTCTGAGAAGCCCATATTTGCAAGAATTATATCCGCATCGACCAAATCGAAGGTTTTACTAAAGTTCAGTAGGATCAAGACTGTTAATTTACTATTATCCATCGATTTACGAATATCATCAGTTATCTTAACTAAGGCCGTGGCGGTGCTATGCGACTTCCGGAAACCTGATTGTGAGCAGTCAAGAATCGAATTTTTAGGTAAGGATTCAGCAATTTGATGATGCGCGAGTTTTCCGAGGACTTCTGATAAAACCGGGAGGAAAATAATGGGTCAAAAATCATCAGAATTCAATTAATAATTTTTCAAAATTGGCTTCACAAGCGCGCGTTTTCATGGCGTTAGAAATTTTCCCAAAAGGAACGATAGGTTAAAAATGATAATTATGATGATAGTCATATCTGATAGTTACGGTAAAATCTAAATGATACTCGTCGGGTGACCAGACACCTCGATTTAGGATGAACTATCCCGCTTTCAAAGTGTCTCAGCCGCTACCCATGTTAGCCCAGAAATGCCGTAATTTGATGTAAACATAAACGAATAAGGAATATTAGGGATAGGATATCTCTATCGATGTCGATTTCGCTAATCTATATAAAATAAATCAAAAAGTAATGACGTGTGGTAAAGAGGAAAAAATTAAAATACGAATTAATGTTGACATGGAACAACTTGAACAAACGAACGCCTTTACTCATCTAAGAAGCAAGATCACTAGAGATGGAATAAATAAAACAAAGGAGAAGCAAAATAACTCAGGTAAAAAAGCCTTTAACTAAAGAAGAAAACTTTAACAGCTTTGAAATTAAGCAAGATATCTTAAAGCATACGTATGGCGTTTGACCTCACACAGCTATGATACCTGGACTATAGAGTAGGAAGATAGGAAGAGAATTAACGCATTTGAGATATGGTGCTTTAGAGATATGCTGAAAATTATGTGGATTGATTATATTTCTAATTAAGAAGTGCCTTTTAAGCATGAGAATGAGCGAGAAAAGAAGTTCGTAGATATCTATCAACGTAAATCGTAGAATCTGCGACGCTAGGGACTCTAAAAACAAATCTGGAAGATCACGTGAATGGAGGAATGCCCAGGGGAAGACCATGACTGCAATTTGTAGAGTCGATTATGAAAGATATGGGATGTACGAATTATGAAGAGATGAAAAGGAAGGGTGCAAAACCTAAAGAATGGAAAGACTCTATCACCCATGCTGCCGTCAACCAATCCTTGGATTAATCACCAGTGTTGGAGGACCATCTTGGCCGCGGATCCATCTGTCTCCTCTTTATACTAAACTTGGAATGAAGAGTATTTTAGATGTCATTAACATGGCCCAATGGTCTTGGCCGCTCTTTAGTGGTCTAACCGGGTCTGTATTTCCCGTTGCGTAGGAATTATCGCTATAAGGATTATCATGGTTATCGAATTGCTCTGAAATCTGTTCACTCTAATTATAGACTACAATTTATTTTCTTATATCACCGTAGTGTGTATATTTATTCATCCCATATCAGTAACTCCCGCAAGGAATACACGGGAGAAATATTGGAAATTTAATTTCACGCCCTCCCCTACGAGATAGATGTATATAATTTAAAGATTCATGAGAGGATCAGTGACCTAACTCAGATCGATATTTTTCTACCAATTGTATCCTTGGTTCGACTCTGGACGGCTCGTTATTGCTCTCATAAAAAATTCACATAAAGTGAATTCGATTGCAGACATTTTACAGAGTTAAATTAGAAGTAACGATCCTACGAAATCGAGTTAAGTGCCAAAAGAAAGGAAATTGAAAACATATTTTTATTTTTGCTATGAATTATTGGTTTGAATTCCAAATTGAGAGAATTTTTATAAAAAACGAGTCTTTTGCGAGATTTTGCCGTTGTACTTAACCAGTCCCCTTGACTACCAATGCGATTTTTGAATCCGAGCTTATGCATTCATAGAATATATACATAAAAAAATCCATGTTAAATAGGCCGAAATGATATAGTGAGTAAAGAGAAATAAATGCTAAAGGAGTAGGTTCTAGGATTAATTTTTTAAAAGTCTATTAAGGAAATAGAGTGCGCGCACCTCCTGCCAAACGCCCAAAATAATGTTGATGTATGGATAATTAAATAAGATAAAAAGAACCCCATTACTTCACTAAATAAATAGCGGAGGGGGGATTTCTCAGTTGAAGTAAACAAGGCGTGGCAACACGTGATGTACGAACAAATGAGACGAGAATAGAAGTAAAGGAAACTTTATATGCATCTTATATGCACGAAATAGACAAAAACTATTAAGTTATGAATACCTACACATCTATGTAATTGTCCGTCGTTAAAATAAACAATTGCATACCCAAGTAAAGAATCGGTATATTAAAACAAGTAAGTTATGTAAACTTCCTAGCTTCTTCGTATGACGCTTATTAGCAAATCTGAAACTTAATTTTCCGGATTTTTTCTTCCTTAAGCACTACTGAAGGTAATCGCTAGAGTAAATTTGGAAATAGTGACTCCAACCACTCGGCCATTTTGTCGAATGAAATTATAGATTATGATTCAATAAATAGGTTGGTTAAGTAGATTTTTGCATGCCAAGATAATGACATAATACGACAGGTACATTTAAATTAACCGTTAACACTTTAGACGGGGTATTTTAACATACATCAGATGTACTCGATAACAGTAGTATATTTTTCTATAAATCAAGTTCCGTCATTTTTGACGTGGAGTTCACTAATGTATACATAACTATATATATATATATATATATATATACATCTTAATTTTTGTTATTATATAACAACTATCACCCACCCCTTTAATCCCACCCCCTTCCATCTCCATCTAATTTTTGGTCTTTAGCATTTGGTGATTGAAAACTTGGCTTTATATCTGGTATTTGCCATGAATCTGATAATGAATTAAATTTTGTTCAACGAGTAATAAATTATTTTCTTCATGGTTATTATTAATAATTCTCTTAAAAATATTTCGTTAACACATTCAGAAGTGAATCTGGTTCTATCTTAGATGCTAAGAGTCATTGCGGCGTTTTCACAATGTATCCTAGGCATTCTAAAGAGAATCAATGCAGAAGTCCAAAAGGAAAACACAAAAAAGTAGAGCAATAAGATTCGCCATCTCAAAGCGCAGCTTCTCTTTCCTTCAAACGGAAAAGAAACACCTATCCAAGGATGTAAGAAGAGCGCTAATTTACGCCCGTTCCTCGGACTGCTGTTCGGTTCGTATCGGGGCTTCTGCTGGGATTGTGTTATTTCCTATGATCTCCGGGTGAAGATTTCCTTAAGGCTTGCAAAACCTGCGGATTGCCAGCGACTGAATGTTGTTGTGGAAACTGCGTCTTCTGAAAGACTTCTGCAGAGATAAAGAGAAATTCTTCCTACGGCAACTTCCGTGTGCAGTTGCGTGTGTAGGCTCATCATAGGTTCCATTTTCCAGATGAGAGGGTCCTTATTTCGATCCTTATGCGACTTCGTTATCCTCAAAATAATTCAATTTTTTAGTTTTGATACCTTTAGCTCTAAACTTTAAAATTTTCACTCGCAGAAAATTTGATTATTATCGACTTTAAGCGAGTAATTCCTTTAATATAAGGATCACCTAATGCGTTAAAACTATTTACCAACGTATTCGACTAAATCAGGGCAGAGGTATTAGCATTCCCCTCGGTGTACGTAAAGTTATTGCCCAAAAAGTTAGTCAGATTTTTGATTAAAAAAAATAAAGTTAGTTTATGAAAGATTACAGAATCCTTTTAAAAATATTCAATGAATTCTTCCCGCTTTCGATCTTTCGATTTATCTTTAGCTTATAAACCCAAATTACTGGGAAGCTAAATCATTGTTCGCTATAAACATGACTCTCTTTAGTCGTAAACTGTTAATTCCTTTATATTTTCTGTTTCGATCATTTTTTATTTTCCAGTGTGAAAACTCTCATCCTTATCAACTACACTCTAAAATTATGTCTATTTTGAGGATTGACCTTGGATAGTTTCCGTTTGCGAAGTTATCAAAAACAGCACATAAAACGTTTGATATTGAAATAAAGGATTTAAATACTTTTTGAGTAATAGTGGTTGAAGGCAAGTCATTTTAGATGAGCAGCCCAATATGTAACTAACTAGACTAACTCTACGTAGAATAACTGGCTGAGGTATTTTAGGAAGGTGTAATCAATGCTTAATCGTCACACTATAGTTTTCGCCTTATTATTTACGATTACTATACGTACTTGAATTTGTGTAGCGTTCCCCATTTCTTAGTCACGGAAAAAACAACTCCTACCAAGGCATGGGGGAAAACTTTTTTATCACTGACTCCATTTTGTACGAATAAAACTATTCATAGTAGTTATAACCGTAGTTTGTGTGCGAGATCCTAACATCTTCTGAGGAAAGAATCACCATTTTATAATAATATTTTTTTAATTAAAAGAATAGAAACCTAAACACCTGCTCAAGACCTACATAATTGGCTTTCAAGCCCTCTTAGCATCCTTTGAAACAGCAGGGAACCACCTATCGGTAGAAGAGCACTGAATTAGCGTTACCTTCCAAAAATGTACTCTTAGGCAATTCACGGTAGGCACAGTATTTAGAAAGAATAGAAATGTTTCTATAAATTTCTGAATTCTGTTTTATGGAAATTCTTTAAAAGTTAGTCATAAATTTTTAAGTTATGCATAACTTAGTAAGATAAATACATTACCGAGTATTTTCTGACGCATAAGAAAAGATTCGAATGACTAGTTGGGAGTGAAGCACATATATTTCTTTTTTATCTCTCACATTTCATGCAAATAATTTACTGATTAATTATTAATGAAGATATTTCTGAGTCTGGAATGTATGGAACTAAAGTGACTTAAATATTTTGTCTCGCAGTCATAAAATTTTTCTTTTATAAATCGCTGAAAATGTAAATACAATGTAAATACAGTAGGGCGGACATACAGTAGGCGCCATAACATCTTTGTTGAGTGGGGTCTCCAAACTTTAAAATGCATAGAACAATTCAAAATTACATTTTCTGGAAAAAACAGGATCAGGTTACGAAGAAGATCCGTCATTTGACAGTTATAAATTGTTAGACCATTTTGTTCAGTTTTAAGATTCTAGATGACATGAAGTTGTGCATTTAAACTCGAAATGTTTTGAATGGGAAAAGTAAGATATTTTTTATTGAGTTCGTATTTATTTCGTGCTTCTTTCGCAGAAGTTCTTGGACTTCCCATCACACACGCAATATTGTGCGTGGTTGTTTAGTAAATAGATTTATTATGATGAACATATTCTTTTCTGTGAAGTAATTAATTTATTCTATTCAATTCGTTTCATTTATTCAATTCAATTTGTTGATGGCGATCTCTATGTTCTAATTCAGTTGAATTTATGTGGAAAACATTCTTCAGCATAACGCATCCTCCGCTGTGGTACCTCCCCCTTTTACGATGAATCTGAAATATATTCGAAATCTTAGGCCGATTTTATTAGGATCGGTGACATGTTTTGAGCAAACCGCGCTGGTCCATTGCTTTCAGGTCCGAGTTCCGTGTTTGATCACTGGGGACGTCACGGAGGAGAAACAGTGGCGCTGTGGTGCCAGATCCTCTTAGCCGCTTTGCCGCCTTCACTCGAAGCAGTCGGTGGTCGCGGCTGGAGGAAGGAGGTGGTTCGTTCCCACTCATCTCACATCCAGCACGTGCCGATTACCCCTCGTTCCTCGAAGATCTCGTGTGAATAGTGGAGCAGGGCTCCGCTCCATCCACGTTTTCTTCGTGAAGAAGTCAGGCATTGGACTCTTGGTCACATTTAGTCCGGAAGGCGATAGCTGTGCATCTCCTCGGTCGTCGCGGCCAATTTTTATCGGAGGACTTGTTTCGAAAGGTAAGTCCGATCGCCTTCGTTAATTTTATATTTCCGTTTCATAGCAATGTCACCATTCGGTTAATTCCGAGCTTTGTTCATGGAAATATTTTCATTCTGAAGGTTTGATTTCAAAATTTTCTCTCGTTCTTTGAGGTTTATGCGAATGAAACATCGATAGGGAAATTTGAAATTAAATTTCTTGGTCACGTGTTATTTATCCGCGGAATATTTCTTGTCTTGATTTTCAGATGAAAGTTAATCCCTCTTTACTTCGAAAAAATCACAAAGACTGCTAGCATCTAAATACCACCTTTGTTTGGATTATTTGCTTACTCAACCTGTCGCGAGCTCAAGGGGCTCTTCGAACATCTGTGCAAGGTAGCACTAAGTAATTCTATCCAGATTCATCACAGACTTTCTCTCCTTATAAACATTGTCTGTGATTTTTCTACGAAATAAAAATTCTATGAAATGATTTATCCGAGTCAGTAAAAGAATTTACAACTAATGTCACCCTTGGTTAACGTAGATCATTTAAATTTTATAAAATTTTATCGTGACTAGAGTCTAAACTATATCATGTATTGAATTGTCGCTTTTTTCTTAAATTAATATGCAATCAATTCTGCAGTTTTGTTGCTATCGTTGTTTTATGAAATAATGAATTTTATTTATAAAATCATAGCATAAAGATAAAAGTAAAGCTAATATATATTTTACACGAAAATCATCTTTATTCATTGTTATTTTGAGTTTTTAAAGAAATTAACGAAATCGGAAATCAACAGACGGTTTTCCCACAAACTGGATCAACTGTCTGACAGCTTCCCAACATTCTCTCAAACGCCGCTCAGGAAATTTCGAGGCGCAATTCTTCCGAAAATTTTAGATTTATGTAAAATAGTGAAAATACGTGAATGCTTCTGTGTGAAATTATTGTCATCTTAAGGCATACTTTTCTTCGATCAAATTATCGAATATCTTCATCTGAAAAATTAACTCTCATGTTTGTAGTTGAAATTCTTTTATCAGCTACATTAGCAGACTTCATTAAGTTGCATGGTTATCTTATTTCCGTTTTAGATGTAGAGAATTAGGGAGAACTATGCTCATGATAAGCAATTTCCCACGAGTTATATACGAAGAAAGTATTCAGCGCCACAGGTCAGTTAGATCAAGCATAATTTTATTTTTAGAATGTATATTTTACTACTACTTTGTCCAAAAGGGCTATGCTATCTGTCCATTTATCCGTTTTAATAACTCAAAATGTAATCTATTTTTTCGCGGATGCTTTCATCTCCTTTTTTAATGGACGTTTCCTTTGCTATGGTTTTTCTCCAACGAATATCACTTTCAGTGACCTTTATCCTACCAACAAAATGTTTTGTATGTAAGTGTTTTTATTATGGCTAAGATTGAAACCGATGACTAAATTTTTGTTTGGCAGAGGAAAAACTAATTCATGTTAATTGCTGCCTTACTAATGCTTTGTTATTAGTAATAACTAGAAATCTGTACATTCTAAGAACAATTGCAATCTTGTTCATTGAGTCAATTTCATTAGCTATTTCCCCCATTGAGATAGTAATTAACACATCATTTCCATAACCGAGAGAAAGGCCTATAGAAAGCTGGAATAGCCTCGAATATTTCCACGGTCGTAACAGCGTGATGCTAAGTGTTATCCGTGATGCACCGTCGGCATTTGCGCGCGATTGCTGAATCGTCATGGAAGCTCCGTTTCGCCGTCGGCGCGAATATTCCCAACGCTGCGTTTGATTCGAGAGAGTTTATGTTTCCTATTAATACGCCAAACCTCGGCATCTTTTCTCCACCTGACCCTAAGTGGGCGCAGCTGTGCAAATGGAGGATTTCTTTTATCGCCCTGCGAATTATTAACACCGGACCCCTTTCGGATCCGTGTGCATTTCGGCGGACGTGCCGTATAAACAAATAGCAAATGATTGACCCGGTGTATGCTTAGCAAACCGCGGGCTGTATATTAACAATGCTAATTCGAGATGATTTCGTCATCTTTTTGTTCTCGAGCTTCGGATGGATGAATTGCACAAAATTGCTCAGCGATAGGTTGCTTGTCATTTTGAATTCACTGATGACCTAAGGTGATTTACAACGAAGTTGATATGGGATGCAAAAGATTTCCTTCGCGTGTTTGATTGGCAACTTTGAAAGTTGATAAAATTAGATAAAAATGGGTATCTAGGATCTGATGGAAAAGAATTTTTAATTAAGAGAGGATATTTTTATAAAGTTTTTTTAAATATGTTATTTTAGTGCTGAGAATATTTGTGAAATACAATGATGAATATCCTAATTTCCCCAAGTTAAGTTTCGATTTATTGTTATTACTAGAAATTTTAAGCACTTTTTTACGGCAAATTTTGCAAAGCGGCAATTTTTTTTATAGGGATTTGACCGGTTACGTTCATTCATTCATGAAAAGGTACGTTTAATGGCATCGATATCCAACTTGCAAAACTCAGGCCGCATGTAGACATTTGACTAATTCCGTGCGGTCCAGTAGCTAATTCACTCCTGAAAGTTTCCTACAATTTTCTATTGTAAGACTTGATTACTGTAATGAAAAATGCGGATTCCGGTTCAAATCTACCGTATAAAATCAGCCGTTATATTAATTTTGAATATTGGGGGGATAAAGAAAATAACGATGCACTATTAATACAATACAGCTAAGTACTTTTAATCCATCAGGTTTGTCCCCTGAAGTCATTATAGGAGTTAATACAGAGAAAGGTGCGACTGAAGGTACTTTTATATACTAATATTTGTATTTCTTCATTAGCATACATATCTAATCCAAGCGCAAGTTTTAAAATGTTAGTCATACTTAACTATATGCCCGTGACATACGAAAAAGTAGTCCTAATGTTTAAATTAAAATGTTTGATCTCTCTCTTAATCAATATTTTTACAGCAGTAATCTCTGATTTATGAATTATCAAATATTTAGTTTATTATTTAATCTATGTCGTGCTAGCGCAACTATCTGTGTACTAAAAATATCAACTTGCTTGTTTCACATCTTCCGATGTATTTCTGCAACACCTTCCTCGAATATTCCATGAATTTCAAGCCCGAGTCATTCTGCGTGTTTGCTATCCCGTTGCATTTCTCATTAACGATAGTTAGAGAGAAGCAATTTTTCTATTAACCCTGAAAAATATTCTACGTCGAGTAAATTGGCAATTATGATTTCGAGGGAAATATGTTTGGGAAACAGTTCTTAATATTTATTCGCAATTTTCTGTTCCCTTTTAATACCAAGGTCCTTTATTTGTTCGAGCTAATTAGATTTTTGATGCATTGGTTTGTTAGCTTTGATTAGAGTTTTAATGAGAAAACTGCCTTTTGTGAGATTTTCCGTTAAAACTTCGTACCGTATGACTCATAATGATCATGTGACCCTAAATTAATAGTCTTTTTGTTTGAATTTATATCGCAGGAATTTATATAGCCAATACCGATATATTTACATTCCTAAAATTATATCATAAAATAAAAGTAGAGAACGTGAAAATGCTATTTTTAAAATTGATTGTATCGAATAGTGGTTTCAGCCATTAACTTTATCCCTTTACTTATTATATCGTAGTTTATTCCTCTTATTGTATTCTCCCTTTCATGAATATTCGAGAACAACAAATGAGGATGAACGTCTTAATCCACTGAAAATTTGTCGCCGCATACAATCTTATTTTATGCATCTCAGAAGCGGCTTTTATATTTTAGAGTTTGTCCAGTAACTAAATTATAGAGTTAGAAAATGGAGCTTCATAAAGAAACGAAGGAAATAATAATTTTTTATCCATTAGAGCTGACAATTTTCTCGGTTATTTAGTGCTATTTTTTCTCTCATGATGAAAGAGAAAAGTTGTTGGATTAAAAATATTATACATGATGTCACTGAATTCACAGAAAAATTCCACTGACTGCAGTGGATGATTTTGTAATCAGCAATTTCGCCGTGCATAACTCATTCCATGGTTGTCAAGTTTGGACCGTTTGAACATTTTCTGCGGCCTTCCAGATTTTCCTGATTGAAGGCTATAATTAAAGTTTATATATGTATAATACTGCAATCTTCTTCAGTTGCTTTACGTTTAAATATTTAATGTGATAAATCTTTGTATTTGGCGTCTGTCTTTGCTCTTTTATTCGACACGTCCTTCATCACACAATTATTATGTTGATTCATTATCATAAAAATTCTCTATGCTGCCCTGAGAGAGAATAAAAGCTCTGCTTTTCATCGAACGAGCAAGTTTGCGCATTCCTATAAAATACATTTGTACACATACCACAGAAAACTCAGTTCATCACTACGGCAAGATTAAGCAAAATTATTATTATTGAATTATAAGTAGTATTTCCATGATTTATATGTGTGATGGATAGAAATTACATTATTCAACGACATCAGTTATGTAGTATATTCTGCAAAAATGTTATCTAGACTTAACCTGTATGAATTTCTTTCCTAGAATGAAAAAGAAGTACTTGTGAACACGTCGTGTCTCTAAGAATTTGAAAAAAATGTATATTGTGAATTGTCCACAAACAGTCTTATTGAGGCTTCCAAATGAATGAGGTCCTCAGAAAGCGCCTATTACGCCTAAATAAATCCGCCTCTGACTGCAACTCCACTCAACGTTTTAGAAGTACAGAGAGGCAAATTTCGTCGTGATGATTTCCATCCATCTCGGTGGCTCTACTAGGGAATAATATTTTCAATTCAATTTGGAACTACAAGAATGTTCTAATGGCGAAAAATGTTTAAATTAGGAGTAGCAAATAAATCATTACACGGATTCGCACGCGTGCACTCATTCACTGACTCATGCTCATTAAATACGCAACGAATATTTGATTTAAAATGAGATTCAGCCTCGTTTACGGCGTCCTCCGACACCGCCTAAATCGCAGCAGTATTCGATTCATCCGCGCATCCTAACCAGCTCACAACGGCGGAAATTGCTCTAAGTAACGCACGCCTTAGCGAGTCTAAAAAGCCCGGAAGCAAATAGTTTTTTAATTCCGACCCGATGCCTTCCTCTTTCCTTTATTTTTACGTTGCCATTCGTTCAACGACGCAAGTGTCGCCGCACCTGTTTCGTGTATGGCAGTGTTTCTTCTCCCTCGCATTGCTTTGTCTCTCCCCTTCCCCTTTCTCCCTCGACCCATCCCCCTCTCCCACTTCTTCCATTCAGCACCCTCGCGTAACGTCCACCCCTTCCACTTCCCCCGAAACCCTTATTTTGACCCTCTTTAAGGATCTTCCGCCTCACCCCTTCTTCCCGAGCTTCTTCTCTCATAACCTTCCATGGTCTCTCTTTCCCGTCCCACTTCAACACCAGCTTCAGACATCTCTCACACCTGCTTTCCATTGCCGCCACCTGCGACTCCCTCCTTCCTCTTTATCCTCTGCTTCTCCATCTCTCCTCCTTCATTTCGCTCCTAAATACGTTTTTGTTTTCTATCGTTTCTCGCCCCGTGCGCCTTACGACTTCTCGAGTGTTTTTTCCTCGATCTGTAGGTTCCTCTGCTGGCGACTCTATGCTTTCGGTAGGATTTTCCTTCCTCTACCGTTTTCTTCTCTTTTACCCTAGTTTATTTATAAGTAGAATATTTATTTGTTATAGGTATTGATTTATCTGCGAGTCGTTCTCTGGATGAAATTCACCGTTAGACCAGAAGTAAGGTGGGGATTCCCCACTGGGGAACCTGCGGCATTTATCCACATGTGGCTCTTTTAGGCGTTCAGTGCTGTCTTTTTCAGTTCCTGATGAAAATACAGTTATTTAACTAAATTCAGTTTCCGATCCCGTATATTAATTCGTTCAGCAATAAAATAGAAAAATTCTACCTAGATTTAATGAGGTATTAATTCCGTTTTTCTTCGTACAATTTTGATATTGAATAATCTAAATATAGGCGAAAATTTTTAAGAAATAAAAGTCGCTCGAAATAGCTCTCAATATAGAGAAAACGCACTTGAGAGTAATAGAAATAACTTTAAAGTGCGAGTTCTATATCTTTCTCTTCTACATCCTTGTGTAGCTCAATTTCCCTTTCTAGTTTAGATTGTACTCTATAGTATGATCCCCATCAGGAATTTTTCCAATTTGACGACTAATTTCTCGGATCAATAAGGTACTGAATGTTTGGGAATAAGTTCAGTAGTTTTCGCTTCATTTTTGTATATTACGGAATTACGTTTATGAGAGTTTTAAAAAAGGATCGGAAACAGGTAATCTTGCCCCAAAATATAATTTCGGACCTTTCGTAAACGGTAGTTAAAACAACAACGATGAATTGCACTCTGAATCTACCAGGAGAAGTGAATGAAATCGAATTTTAAAATTTATTGAAATTCGAGCGTAGGTGCTCCTCATAGAAAAGGATTAATATTTGGTAATTTATCTGTCGCCAAACTATGGATTAGGAGAATTGCGATTCGATGAATTGCGAATTCGACGAACTTTACGAATCTCCACAATTATCATGCTAAGTAATCTTCAGGAAACGACATTCAGTTGGAATAGTGGCCCAAATCCCTTCCTAAATCTTCATAAATTTTCTTTCATCAACCATATACAACCATCACGTATTGCAGATTAAACTCTAACAATAGATTTATAGATTTTGCGTAATCTACTAAAATAAAAAGTCGCCAGAAAGTTGCCGTTTTACCCGCTTTCCGTTACCTCCTTGAAATTTCACAAAGGGTAATAGTTTCTTTATTAAGAATTCCTGCTCTCTATGATATCCATCGATTTTGTAGGACCGAAAGCTATACTACATTTTCCTTCGGTGGTCAGTTCTCTTTCCGATAAAACCATTCTTTTTTCCATTTGCGAGATGTTACGGTTATGTTTGTATTTATGTTGGCATTATTCATCATGAATGCATTGCTCCATTTTCGTGATTAGAAAACTTTTTCTTAGCTTTCCTCTGCTGAATACTTCTCTCGAGAAGTCCCGGGTAACCATCAATGAAGAGCCACACCGGTTTGTTTCTGAGCGTACCTCAGTTGTTCTCCTTCTGAATGACTGGTGAAGTTTTTTATGGGTACAATAGTACCATCCTCATGTTTAGTATTTAAGCTTTCGATTGTTAAACAACTGAATGATGCTGCTATTATGACAGATGGAGAGTGATTGGGAAGGAGGGAATTATTCTCCGTATATCTCCGTATTTGAAAGTAGTGAAGTAATAATCCTTTGTCACACGCGTATAGTCGGTTTGTAGGCCATCAACGCAGATAGAGAGATGTTAAACTCGCTTCTGTATTAGGTATTGATGACCTTTATACCGCGGATATCAATACGCCGTATGTATTATACAGGAAATTCTTTTCTCTTAAATGAACTTACGCAATCATCAAGGTGTTCATATAAATATGGGATTGCTTTGAAACGCTCTTATTTGAAATATACGCGTTAGTTGCATTATTTTTTGAAAATATATAACTTATCCTACCCATACTTATTAAAAATGTTTAAATGGAGTTAACAAAATTATTCGACCTGTATTTGGCACACAATTGAAAAAAACGTTAATTTAGCAAAAGATGTTTACGAAGGATTTTTAAGAGATGCACGAGCAGTCAAGTAATTTATATTTCTATTTACATTAATTTATTTTCTATGCATCGAGATTATAAGATACCTTTTAGTGAATTTATACATGTTTAAATAATGGTACCTACAATACTGGTTACTCAGAGAATATGTCATTTTTCTCTTCAATCACTGAATACTGTCGTAGATCGCAAACAACCTACGCGATATAAAAGAAACGAACTCCTACACAACTCGTATATACTTGGCGTGAAATATTGCGGAATGTAAGAGATGAAAAATGAGAGAATAAGTAATTAATGAAATGAAAAACATCTAATAAAGTAAATTTCTAGCATATTATCGTAACTTTTGTGTAATTACATAGCATATTTTAAGGAACATAATAAGGAGATTCAGATGCGAAAAATATCGATATGACTTGGACTCGAACCCAGGTCTCCAGGATGACATTCTAACCACTAAACTACCATGCAGAACTATTGAATAGCCATGTCGATCCGAAGGTTTAGCGGTTAAAATACCTGCCTGGAGACTGATCACCTGGGTTCTTAGTCGATATTTTTCGCATCTGTTTCTCGTTTGGTATTTCAGTCACAGTGCGTGCAGTTATCCATCTTCCTTATTCCAAGGAAATGTCCATTCATTAGGCAATATTTTCATTTTATCTAATTTTATTAGGGTATTCAACTCGTCAGAAAATTCCGTGGGAGCAAAAATAATTCTTAAAATCTATGAATAGGAAAAATATTTAAATACGAAAGAAGAATGCCCAATCGAGTTGTAGACAAAGGAAATAACGTAAATAATTTTTTCTTGAGAGGAAAACGACTGTATGGATGTTAGACAATTTTTTCATATGTATTATTGGCTCGAATAATTTTCCATGCTAGTTAGTTTCTCTCAAAATTTTCACCCTCCTAGTTACTGGGCTTCCCTTTACTTCCCATACAGACGATTACAGATTTTGTTTCTCAAGGTTTTGCAGGACTCTGGCGGATTAAACAACGTCATGAAATATAATTTTCACTTTACATGATACTGTAGTTGAATAACCAAGCAAAAGAAATTTTTAGTGAGTATTTGAATCTAATGAAGAAGAAGCGAAAAGAGAAAAACTGAGGGAGATCTTCAGCTTTTTCATGCATACTGCTTAATAAACGTTTCTGATGTACGTTGCGAGTATTCGTAAATAAGTTTACTTAGATCCTTAATAATAGTCTGCAATTCTTTCGGAGATGAAAACATACAATTGAGAATCCTCACGATTGATAATCCTTTCAAATTTTCAGTACTTTTATCATAAATTTTATGACTGAAAAATAAAAGGAACTGATGCTTCATTTTTATGCCTCATCATTCCCTTTTTTATTTCCACTTTTTATTTCACACATAGCCTTCAATGTCTCTTTTATTGTTTTCTGCTGCCATCAAGTTTCTCATGCTTTTTACCTCTTTCGCCTCTTGAGTTTCACATTAATTAGCTATTTCATTCTTCCAGAAACGGGGAAGTGCTAAATTTACTCTTATCTCAAAGTTATACTGGCTTCCGTTGGCGTTAGGAATGTTTCTTACTATTTTCCTTCTGCTGTTGTGATGTTTTATATCTGTTTTGAACCCGTATTTTATTCAATATTTTTTCTCGAATTTAGAAATATTTTCTACCTAATTAAGTGCCGTGTTTCGAATGAGCATTTTTCAAAGCACTGTGAATGCATTAAAGATTATCTTGAAGAGATCAATTTGCGTTACTATTGTACATCTTCGTCGAGGAATTTGAAAGTTGTTAGTACTGAATCATTTTTATTTATGAAATCTTGAAATTTCTATCTTATACAAGGTCCTTACTTTTTTGTTGATTAGAAAATTTTATATCATTATGGTTATTCTTCTTATTATTTAATTATTTTTCATAG
The DNA here is from genome assembly GCA_036926295.1 of Pachydiplax longipennis. Taxonomy (NCBI): domain Eukaryota; kingdom Metazoa; phylum Arthropoda; class Insecta; order Odonata; family Libellulidae; genus Pachydiplax; species Pachydiplax longipennis. The sequence continues at coordinate 19,503,705 of JAVFKF010000012.1, forward strand.
TTAATGGAATTATCTAAAAATCTCGTTTTCTTTGATGCTACAAGTTTGCGAAATCATTAAAATTTTAAACCTAATTGGTGTTTATTTGCTAATAGATGCTCCTGTCTATCAGTAAAACACAATTAGTATTTGCTAGTCCTATATATGAGAAAAAAAGTGATTTATTTAGCAGCCAGTGAAGCAACTGCCAGATTTATTGTGGTGACATTTTTTCGCTTGAATTGATCATATAAGCAGACTTTCTCATCATAGGATGTGAGATATGCAGAACGGTTTTTTACTTGTCGACTCTCTTTTTATTTATAAATCCTTAAGCAAGAAATTTAATAAAAGAATAAAACATACTTTTATATGCCGAAGGTTGGCTTAAGTATTATTCTTCGCGGGTAAAATTACAAATGCCGAACAAGTTGCCTTTCCTTTGAATCTTAGGAAATGTTATTTTTATTTTATGTTTGCTCGAGAAAGTAGAATTACGACAATGATAACCCACTTTCTGAGTAATTTTCCATGATCATTTAGCGAAAGTCTTTCTTTATTTACAATTAATAATCAATGGTTATATTTTAGCGTCTTTAATTTATTTTAATTCTTCTTTAGTTATATCTCGGTTAATGAAAACAGTTTTCTCTGGAATCATGCCGGACTTTTCAAGGGGTTGTAATTGTAAAATACGCAACTCTTTATTATTGGTTAGCAATAATTGAGAAGTTATAATACAAGGCGTAAGGCACAGATAAGAAAGTTATGATAATTTTAAAATTTCTTATGTAAGCTTACATGTGCTAGCATCTACCAAAAAACATATTCTTCAAAGAAGTATTCTTTCACTAAATCCGAAAACAGCACATCTCCGATAGGCAAAATTACTTGTAGAGGTATTCCAATCCTTTCGAGGCAGTTAGATTGATAAATTCGTGCGACAGTTAAATGAGATGTATTAGAATTATGCTAATGAGATGTATTTCATCCGATGTTTCTCTGAATGAAATACCCGAAGTAATAATACAGTTCATTTTTCTGTATAATTTCGAGCAACATCGTAGGGCTAACATCCGCATGCATGTCTCCCATAAAAAGGAATATTTATCGTTGGCAGAGATTTCATCACTGAAATCCCGATTCCACCGGCTAATCTCACGCCGAATATTTTCCGGTGTATTTAGATCCAGTTTACCTGCAAACCGTGGATGAGCCTGCATCTTCAACTGCGGCCCGTATGCCCCTATGACAATTACCCGATCCGCTATTGCGCCCGTATGCATGCTGCTCCCGTTTGCTCTACGTAAAAACTCTGTTTTACTTTCCTTTCCTCTGTGACCATCATTTTCCGTCCAAATAGAACCTGGTATTTGCTTCATTCACAAATTCAATAGTACAGGAATGGATCGGTACGTACTCGCAAGCTCATTAGGCCTATGCTCGATAGAGTTAACTGTGAAAAGTAAAGGAGAATTCTTTCTTAGTTCTAGGCATATGGTGGATTAAGGTAAGGTACCAATGTTGTTAGAGATGAAATGTTACGTAAACTCGGCAAAGATTGTTTTTTTTTATCTTTGTGTGAGGCTTCCTTTTCATGATTCTCTAAATTTCTTTATGATGAAATTTTTGCATTTCCCTTTCGGAGGAATTTTTATTTCTAAATATTTCAGATTTAAAACCTCAAATGATGTTTATATCAGCGAAATTAGATATTTGCAATAATACAAATTTTGTATTATTTACGTGATTTTTGTCACGAAGGTTCTAATAGCCGTTTACGTGATTTATTTCGCTGCGATGGTCGAAGAAAATATGTTTTGAGAAAAATCATTCGATCTTATCGAATTCTAGCCGACCAGATATATTGATATATGTAATTATTTTCCTTCCTATATTTTACCTTTTCTGTTTTGGCTTCTCTCTAATTTTTGGTCAAAGTATCATTATTCTCCCTGTGAACCGTAAACATATAGAAAGATCTATTTTAAACTTCATGAAATCATCTCAAGGAAACGAGTGCTTTGTTAAAATACAAACACATTTCCGGCAGTATTTTCAACATTCTGATTACTCAAAAATTTCCTGCATCTTCATTTACAGTATTCATCATCACGCTTTTGATGTTGTCCTTTACATACCTATTGCATCCACCAACCACAGCGTTATCTTTACCTATCGGAAACGCTGGATTTGTACGGTGGATAGGAACCGCAAAAATGCCGTTCGAATCGTAACAGTCGTGCATGAAATTGGAGGATAGGTCTACTATGCGTCGGAAGCTGCTATTCGTTCCTTTTATCTATGTTATATATAAATTCTATTTGCTATAAGTTTCCTTTATGTATGTCATAAATCTATTTTAAAATTCATTTTATGATAAATGTTGTCCTGAAAGCACGTGCAGCGCCATATGCTGCGAAGAAATCTCATTATATTATTATGGTATTTTCCTTCGTTTCTTAGAGTTTATCTATCAATTGGGAAAGATGAAAATTTTGAGAAAATCCGTATCGAGAAGAGAATGAATACTCTTGTATTCTTTACAGAGATCGCTTTCGCAAAATTTTTCGGTACCATAAAAATTCACGAACAACTCCACCCACAGTCCCATTACCTCTACATTCGCCTCTTTCCATCTTCGAATTCATCTCTTCCTCGTATCACCCCCACTCTTACACGTTCCAGATTAGGTACAACTTCTCCACTCCGTGTCCCCTTAAGTCGATAATCAATTAATCAATCCTTAGACGTCTCCCTCCCTCTGCGCTCGCGAGTTTCGCGGCTGTTTTTTTTATTTTATAAGGACCGCCGCTGCTCGTTCTCGTTGAACTTTACTGCCGGCAGTAAATTGCTCGTCTTCTGCGAAGGTTTGCTTTTTCAAAATAAAGTTTTTTCATCTCTTTTCTTATCCTTTCAATAAGTGCCCCCATCGATCCAGAGCTGTCAGAGTTCCTTCACGGTGTAAATTTCCCGAGGAGTTCAGACGTACAGATTAAATAAGAAGGGACCGTTACAGGATCTCGACCTGAGGAGAAACAAAGAAAGGAAGTTGGGCGCAAACTCTGCGAGATGAGAATGTCCCCGACGTTTATGAATGATTATACCCTGTTGATGTTCGGCAGAGTTTCATTAATAATAACAGTAGGATAAAGTTGTTTATTTCAACGGAACGCAAGATGTAGTGTTGTGCTAGGAGATGAGTGATTTTTATCCTGAGTATTTTGAGAAAATCTCTATTAACTCGTTATTGAAGTAAAAGAATTTCTTCCATATTATTAAATTTTGTCGATAAAATTTATTAAGCATCAATACTGAAAGGATTTGATTTAAAGTCATTAAAGTCGAGAGAGCGGATAATGATTTAATAATAATCGTGATGTCACAGTAGAAGTTTTTTAAATAATGGGAATTTGGCAGAGGTGGTCGTAACCCAGGTAGTGAAATTGTAATTCATGCGAACAAATTTGTATCTTGTTACTATCAAACTGTATCTCAACGATATACATGTTAGTTTTCATATATTTTCAATCTCCATGATTTTATTTTCTTATTGTTTCAGCGAAAAATAGTTATCTGGTTTTTAATCTTAATGATCATAATCATTGTTTTACAGAAGTCTTACTGAAAAAGGTATTCTATACGGCAAATTATTTTCCATGTAGTAGTATATTGTCTCTATTGGCTAATTGTTTCGATAATCATCGCTAGGAAACTGAAAAATTTTAGAAAGAATCGAGTAAAAATACAGCTTTTAAATCGCCATCGATGATTGAAATTACCGGCAAAAAGGATTGCATATTACCGTTTTAATTTACAGTATTTAAGTTTGTATACATTTTCACCTTCCAGAGCAAGTTACATCACTAGTAAAGGCTTGCATAAATGTTTTTTTAACACATTAATCCACGTAATGAGCCGTGAAATTGCATACATAAAAATGTCCTTTTGACGTCACTTTAAGACCCATGCCATGGCTACGATTCCGTCACTGTCACGTAATTTGGAGTTAACAACAATCGATCTGATTCATCGGAATCCCTCCCATGCGGGACAACCATCCAATTCACGTATCTATGGGTGTTTCGCTGAAAACCGCACGGAAGAGCGAAGGCCGATGCACGTGTAACTTGTCGCTCATATCGCTGTCGTTCTGGAGCTCCTACACAGGGCGTCCAATTGAAATAATCAATCACCTACCCTTCCTGACGATCCAATCGAATCTTTCGGCGTGTTTAGAAACCAAAAGGGAAAAAACACGAACACCTTCCGCTTCCTGAGGGCTGTTTGCGGGGAGGGAATTCGCTCTCTTTCCGTGGCAGGCCTAAAAAGCCGCTCCTCATCTTAGGGGTTCTGCCTGTCGCTGAACGATCCCACTTGTCTAAATTAAGTCAATTGTCCATCTGCAGTTGGCGTAAGGCAGGGGTCTGGGGAGGGGTAGAGGAAGCGTGGAGGGGGTAAGAGTGGCAGACAGACATAGAGCGATGGAGGGGTGGGAGATGCTGAGAAAGAACCGGAAGGGAAAAAGAGGATCAGGGCCGGTTGAAATGACGAAACGATTTTTTACAGCTGATAAGGAAGCGAAGGACATGGAGGGAGTAGTGCCGGCTTGTAATGAATGGGAAGACATCGGAAAGAATGTTAATAAGCAGGTAGTTTTATGGGGATTGGTCACAAGGTAGCTTCAAACTGTAAGCAATAGTGATAGCCGTCTCAGGATGCAGCAATCAATGGGATGTCAGGTTTTGAACATCCAAACCGAAAATATAGGGGATATTAACGCCTGTAGTTGAGAAAATTGACGTCTTCAACAATAAATTGCATATATTATCTGAGTTGTAATTAGTGAATTATTAGGGAAATCCAAATATATTTCAGATCAACTTCCGACACGCTCCATATTCTTGTTACCAATTCCTGATTTTTCATCGTTATTTATTATACTTCGTTCTTCTTATTCATATTTCGAAACTCTTAAGGAAATGAATGCCCCTATTCGGTTGTGCTCAAGGAGGAAATATCGAAAATAACAAGGTGCCTTAGATTTCTTGTTGCTAACGAGTTTCTCATTCTTCTCAACCACTTCTCACTGCAGGAAATCTTTTGATTTTCTGAATGATTTCCTATAGTTCATGTCAGTCGTGTTACATCAGGTTTTCATTTACTATATTGTGTCGTAGGAATTGCTCAAAATAGTTTTCTTATTTTTCATTCTGGTGGGTAAATTGAATAGTAATTATCTATACTAATAATCGGGAGAGTGGCGAAATTTCTATTTTTAGAAGTAGATTGAAAGGAGGTGAACCCTGTTACACTAATTTTGTTCGCATTCCCCACGTATTTATAGAAATAACGTGTATACAGAAAAAATCGAGAAGGAGTCATAAATAATATTTTGCAGAAAATTGAAATATAGTTGGATCTGAATATATTGGTGGTTGCATCATGGTGTAAGGGATGAAAAATCCAAAATTACTTCAGCAGTTGATACAACTTAATTACATTACTAGAAAGAAGTCTTCCGGAGAATGATTAATAAGGTAAGGAGTAGTTACAAGAGGAATTGTATTCGAAACATAGGGATAGGGATGGTTCATTTGAATATTGCCACGGAGGAGATATGAGAGATTGTTCGCGTAAAAAGTGATTTTAAAGGAAGACTTCATAGGGAACGAATTTAAGCTAATCTTTTTTTTACCAATTTGAATGAAACTTGACAATACTGCTGAAAATTCCTCATAGGATACACTATTTTATGAGTAATTTTCTAATAGATGGAAATTCTAATATATCTAACCATTTTAAATTCTGATATATCTATTCTAACATATTAGGAAAATATATGTCTCTTGAATTTTTGTGTAGTTAAAACACTACACTAAATGGGGCACTGGATGAAGTCCCTCCTCCTGCTCCATCTCCCTCGTTTGACGTTTCCTATTAGTTGGTATTTTACTTTTCTCGGAATGTGAACGAAAATCTTCCTTGTTTTGTTAGCTTTTCTTAGGGAGCGAAATTATATAAAAAATCTATACACATGATAAATAGCTTTGGAAAGTGAATGAAGCTTACTAGAAGAGGTGAGGAGTGAGGTAGTTTTCTTTTTTCTTTCCTGATAGAGCCGGAATACTATGAGCGGGGAATGTCCACGTTGATAGAGCTCAATGACCCATGAGTAACATTTCACATGTCATTCAATAAGGAGTTCAATGAATACCATTACCCAGCAGTTTTTATTTTATAACAGTCATGAACAAGACTGACAATGGAATAAAAGTAAATGGAAGGTACATTTTTCTTTAGCCCCTAAAGACGAACGAGGAATATTTCATCTATCACGAAATGGAGCAGAAACAGAAAGGAGTAAAAGGGAAGGAGAGAGAAGAACAGGAGAGAGATTAAAAGTTAAGAGCGAATGGCGAGAGAGGGATTAAGAGAAAAAGAAGAGACGCAGCAGGCAGCTGGCAGAAATATGGGCAGGCTGGCCATCAGCCAAAGCGAGGGCACCCCCTCAGAAGAGAGCAGACTCACACCGCGATAGAGCTAATGCTTGCTTTGGGAGGCTCTTCTTCGATTTCTTGAGAACGTCGCCGCCAGAGAATCTGCATCCTCCTCCACTCCCATCCATCTCTCGGGACGAAATTGCCAACTCGCTTAAAGATGCGCGGATTTGATAGCTAGCGCCTCCGAAGGCGCCTGACGTCACTTTCGTAGCTGATAGGGATTAGCGAGTTATGACGATTTCGAGATGATCTCGTTCTTCTCACTCACCGTTGCTTCGATACCTATGTTTGGAAAAGAATTTCGATTTTTAAGGTCGTTGTATTAATTTAGTATTAATAGTGATCAAATTAATTTATTCATTACCTATTTAATGCAATTGCCCACTGGTTGGATTGGATATCGTCACGTCATTTTAATGCATAACTACGTAGACTAGGTTAGATTAACTTAGACTTTTTAAACTTTAAGGCCGTTGAGAATAAAAAGTTTAGGTATTACTCAAAGAAAACAACCATTATTATTAATGAATATACTCTCAGCACTAAGCTCCATTATAATTATATAATCTAACACGTAAGGCCGAACTTCAATGTTATTATGTTAATTAATATGTTGGAACATATGTATGTGGGACAGCATTATATGAAGATGTACAGTTACTAATGGCACAAAAGTTACTAATGGCAAATACAGTTACTAATGGCAAAAAATTTACCAATGATATAAAGTTAGTAATGGCAATTTACAGGAGAACGTCCCTCTTGATGAGATAATGAGGAAATTACAAAGCTTCTGTTTTTACATTTTCATGATTATAATTGTGTATATTGCGTTGTGTGAATTGACATGGATAGAATGTCAATCTGTGTGATATTTTCTCTTTTTAATGTGAAAAATCTCTAAAGACAATATCAATGAGCAACTGACTCGTGCTTGGGAAGTATCAATGGCTCTGTGGAGGATCGGTTGAGAACACTGGATTTGACTTATTAGGGAGACCCCAGCTTTTAACTCACGTGAGCCCTATTAGATCCTATAAGGGATTTGATAGCCGCAAATAACGCAGTTAATTGTATTAATTTATGATGATAACTGGAAATCGTTTTTTTAAGTGCTTTATAATTATACAATGGAGATTAAATTGAGAATTGTGCTTCTCTCTATCAAGATTTCAATGAGCTTCTTTTTTTCATATTATCTTAAGGGTTTGGAAAGTTCCTCGAAATACTACTTATTGGGCAGAGGATTGGACGATCCTGAGGTGAATAACTCTTCTCTCATAGTCAAGTGGTCAGTACGGTCAGCTTTGATGAAAGTGGTCCCGGGTACGATTCCCATTTGTGCAAAGTGACCTCAGTTGTCGGAGCAATTTTAAAAATACTACTACAAATAAACGACCTCTCTTCCGCCTAATCTCCTAAATTGTTTTAGATTCCTGGTTATGAAGTAGACAGTAATGCTTCCGACTCGAATAGGTGAAATGGTCTACACTGCTTGTTTAAAATTGGTATATTTATGTATAATTTAATAATTTCATTTTTTCATGATTTGAGTATGGTTAGGCTAGATAGCAGGTATTAACATTTTGTTTTCATTCATACCGTGGATGTCTATTAACGTGGGAATTAACTGGGAAGTCTGCCCCAAATTCCCCGTTTTTACCGGGGAGAGATTTTTTTATTAGGAAGTATTGCCAAAGGAATAGATCAAATTTGTAGGGGAAATATTAACTTTTTCGCAAAGTTGTGTACGTAGTGGATTCTCTCTGGATGTACTTCTCTTGTTCCAGTGCTGATTTCTTCATTGCTTCAGTTTTCCTCAGAGGTCTCATGATCAACCAGTGGTGGATCTAGATGCGGAAAACATTTTTAATACTCGATATACTTCTTAACAGGGCTACTCATGTTGAACAAGATTTCGCTGCACTCATCATACAAGACGAAATGATATTTAAACCAACAGATGTACAAGAATTAAGTCATTGCGACCATTTTCAGTTAAAAGTAATCTAATAAGATATCGTCTCAGTTATCTTTCTCTCACTTGGGAAAACTCATAGATCAGCTTCCGGGAATAACAGTCATGAAATTTATGAATTATTTTTACTTGAAAACATATATCTCTCCTGAGAATACATTGCCTTTGCGCATTCATGGAAATTTAGATATCTCGTTGAGTCAGTATGCATCCACATGGTTTAATATCGGGTTGATGAAGAGGCAAAATCCTGTTTGAAAACATAGAGCGAGTACTTTGAATTTACAATCATGTACTGGTCTAAATATCTTTGAAGTTCTTTATAATTGCTTGGGGCGTTATTATTTTGTCAATCATAATGCTATCTTCACTCATGAAGTGCCTCGTTGTAAAAATATTAATCAGTTTTGAATTCACTATTCTGTTATTTGAAAAATCTGTAAAATATTTCGCATACATCGTTCTGGAGTGGAATCGGATCTATTAAACCGCATATGCCATAAACAGGTCTAAACGGAGAAAGCATTGGCATTAATCTGCACTATCTATCAGCCACACTTCAGGTGGAGCGGAGTTATCAAGGGAAATGACAGCAAATGGTTAATTTTTGATGAATAATAGCTGCACTACATCAACGCGAAACCCTTTTACGCATTATCAAAATAGCTCAAGCCCTCCGAGGTGATTGTTTCGCCAATTATTCCATTCGATGGTAAAAACCTCGGGAATCAAATCACTCGGGAGTTTTTTTTTCTCTTCAGCTGTTTAATTAACGCTTCGGAGAGAAACATCCACTAGTTTTACCGTCGATCGTGGAAGTGCAATCGATTTCCTCTGAAAGTAATTATAGAAACTACGGGAGAGCGATCACGCCATCAGACTCAGTTCTCAGCGCGCAAAGTTTTCGATTTTGTTTTGTTTGAATGGTTACTGATGCGCCACTGCTGCGCGGGACGTCGGCTCATATCGCGGATAATTTTTTTCCATCGAATCTATCTGCGAGCAACATCTGGCTAGAATATTAAGGCATACGTCTACATCCCTTCGGGATTAATGCGCCTTCTTCAGATTTCAGAACTCTCGAAGAGAAAGACACATTTTCTCGTTCAAAACCTGTGTCTGCCATCTTGCAAGTATCCCTGAAATTTTCAAAAGACAGTGTAAGGGATGGGTAAGGAAATCAGGATTGGAGGCAGATGAATCACTGTGGATGCATTTCTTGAAGTGAGACGTGTTGTGTAGCTGTTGTTACTGGAGTAGGAGGCCAGTAAATTAACCTACAAAATCGAATGGCACTCTTTCGTTTGAAGTATTCTTATTTAATGGTAATGAAAGAATGATATGCTTAGACATTTCGTAATGAAAGAATGATCTGCTTAGACGTTTGGGAAAATAAATGATGAAAATAAGACATGCTTATGAAAGAACTAATTCATTTGTATATCCCAATTTAGTCGTAAATACTCATGGTTATAGTCATATTAGGCGGAAGGATTGAAATTTACTTATTTTATTAAAAAAAATTAAGGTAATGATCATATATCAAATCATTTTATTCCCGTGAATCGAAAGTTTGTTAAAAGAATACAAGTTAAAATAGTTTGAGAGATTTATTTGCAACAAATTTTGCATGCGCCCTGGGAAATAATGGAGATATTTTCGAATGATTGTTTCCTAGTTCGATTTCAATACTAGAACAACATTTGTCCAAATTTTGCTAAGAAAGATGTTAACGTAATTAGAACAAGAAACACGACATATTTAAAGGCCCATCTTCCGCAAAGTTTTTATAATAATAATATGTAAAAAGTTTTGTCCAAAAATAATATCCGGCCACTTCCCATAAATAAAATAATACATTCCGGATATGTGCTTTTTTTATATATGTGCTCTGCAAACCGCCTGTAAGATGTAAGGGGTGGAATTATACTAGTTTCTTCTTTGAATTTGGCGCCCTACTAATATTCCAAGATTAGCGAGGGAAAAAATGCCAGAAGATACTTGCTCTTTCGGACACCATTTTTCTCTGCAAATAAACCAAAAGCTTCAGTATTTTATTCCAAGCCTCACCATAAATGACTAAATGAGTTTTTCAGCGATTAAAAAATTATACATTCTTGATATGTTTCAGTCTTTCGATTCATCATTTTTTCGGTATTGTCATATGTTTCGATGATTCGATATGATATATATTTCGATGAGTAAGGAAAATACAGAATTTCTTGAAAAGTATGAAATCACCATATGCCCTCTTAGCACAACCGTTTTACGTCCGGAAACTTTTTTGACGTAAGGATACCCGCGATTGTCCGTCTTATCGAATTCTTCGAGTTACGTAAGATTCCCCCGTTGACCGCCTTCGGAGATCGATTCCTCTTAAACGGCATCAGCACGGATCATACCACGCGCGAAGTTTCGCCTTTACTTCCTTTCGCTGCGGAAGAAAAAAAAGAACCGTTTTCGGCGCATGCGCCGCCTTTCCAATGCCCGCCGTCGCGCGAGTGTGCAGGACGTGTCTACGACTCCGTGGGAGGGATGAAGTTGGGGCGTGGGATAGGGGTGCTATCCCGGGCCAGATGTGCCCCATCTGCCGCGCATTCCCCTTTTAAGCGCCTCTGTACCCATCCCACAGGCGCCACCCCTCTTAAGCCCCTCACTTTTCTCCGCTTCTCATACTTGCGATACTCTTTCTCCGCTTCCATCGCTTTTTCCCACGTTCCTCCTCCCGTCCGATCTCTTTGTCGTTTGCTTTCTCCATCTTATTTCTCGGCGGTGCTTTCCCGTTTATACGTGTTCCTCTCTGCCGCCCTTGTTTTTCTTTCACCTTGTGCGAAGGACGTTTTTTCAATCAGAATGCCATCATTTCTCAGCGTATAACAGACGTGGCCGAATTGCGGTTCTCCTACGCCAACATCTTCAGCGCCCACTAATAAATTAAGGGATGATTCTTCAATAATTACCGAAAACTTAAGTGACTTGTTTAACTTTTTTCCTCGAAAATTTTATATATCTGTGATAGTAAAATATATTTTATATTTTAGTTTTATGTATTCAAAGTTTTGATTACCGGCTGCCGAGTTCGAAAGGTTTTACGGCGTCTGGCTCTCAGCGGCAAATACGAGATGATTTCCTCTATTTTTGATATGGCAGATATTATTGTTTTGAATATTTTATGTATTCTAAGAGTTCAATACCATAGTTGATTAAGGGTTTGTGGTTGCATTTGGCCCCATTAAATGGAGCGAAAAATTTCTTTATGAATATTTCTAGCCTCTAAAGTATTTTCAAGAATTGATGAGTAATTCTAAACTTATACGAGAACGGTTAAGAATCTGTTGGTTTTATGTTAATTTCTATTTATTTAGCAGGATTTTTAAAACGCCTTTATTTATGGGGGAAATATATTTTATTGCCATTCTAGTTTTCAATATACTTCTGACTCCAAAAAAACGCTCTTTAATCTCTTAAAAACTTATAAAATATCATAAACTCTATTTAACCAATCACTAAAGTTACAATGAAATGTAGAGAAATTTTATCATTTGTAAGAGGCTCCTCAACAGTAAGTTATTATTCTGAGGCGGTGCTTTTATTTAAATGCATGAGATTATGTTATAAAACATTTTTTGAAATCTTTTGTCAAAAATTTTTATCCACGATAATATTTATAATCAATATCTTCCCTGGTAAACTCCTCTAGAAAAGGTCCAAATGCAATATTACTTAAAATTTCTAAATAAATAATCTCGCATCCCAAAGAGACTTTAAGTGCAGGTTTACCATTAGTTATTTCCCTTCAAGAATTCCATTTCCAGATTCATTTCCATACACTTCATTTCCAGAAAATATAAGAATAAATCACATAATTTTCTTGGATTTATTATCAGGCGATCCAAAAATTAAAGTAGAGTAAATAATTACACAAGAGAACGGTTTTCTAGTTCTTCTTTACAGGACCACAGGAGATAGATAAAAAGATTGTCATTAAAATGGTGCGGTAGATCACACATTGGACGATTTACTACCCTCGAATGGATTATTACCCTCTCTACTCCTTACTGTATCATCCAATGCCTTTTAACTCATCCAACTTCCTCAAACCTCTTTCAGCATCTATCAATCCACTGCAACTCCTTCAAATACTCTGCCACTAACTTGGAATCCGTTACCGATCCTCACTACATCATCCAATACCTTCCAACTCCAGTCCTTTCCATCCTCTTTTTCCCACGTGCCTCCTCCGTACGACACCACATTCTTCCCCTCTCCACCACCCACTCTCAGTCCTTCTCTCTCTCTCGGGTAATCCCCTGAGGTTCAAGGGGGTAATGCGTTTCAAGCCGCCGCCGGGTATCGAACGGCAGCTTGTTCCGTTGGGAAGGCCTTCAGATGTCCCTCCTTATGCACCTTTTTTGCTTTTTCTCTCTGTTTTGCCTCCCTTTTCCTCTCAGCCTCCGGAGCTGTCTAATCTCACTCATTTTCTCGTTCTCTTGAGGAAGGATACCTTGTTAGGGAAAAGCGGTGAAGAAGGGCAACTAGAGGGGACATAGGGGAGAGGATAAAGTATAGGAGAGAGAGATGAGGGAATGATTGTAGAGAAAGAGGGAGAAACCTAGAATGGGAGAAAAATTATGGGGATATGAAAATGAAAAAATGTTCGGAAAATTTGATTAAAAAAACCTTCGTATATATTTATTAAAAAATCGTGAATAAAATTATTTTTCCGTGTTAAATTTTCTAAGAGAAAACGTAAATTCACCACAGAATATGCAATGAGCGTACTAAACTCCTTTAGCTTAATTCAGTTCTTACGTATTGTAAACACAGTCTCAGTATTTAATACTCATTTATATCGAAGGTTGAACCGTCTTTGATTAGTTTGCTGATGTTTATGAGAAGAAAATTAATTTTTATATTTTCACAAAAATATTGAAAATTATGTTAAAAGTCACCCTCAAAAATGTCTTAAAATTATTTAAAATAAATAATGCAGGAAAATAATATCTAAAATGTGCGCATCATTTTTCTTGATAAGTCTGCTGCTTTTGTTTGTACCAGTAAAAATTTCCACGTGCCAAAGACTACTGATTTATGTGGTGAACAATTTCTCCTATTTAAAATGATACAATAGTTGCAGAGTTCAAGTGATGGCAATTTATTTCACTGATAGCGTGAAAATCATACCCTCACAAATACGATCGACTGACGAAGGTTTTCGATGAATTGTAGTTCCTTTTTATACTTTTATAAATAATTCCCTATATTTCATCTATTCCTAATATTTTTAGATATTTAATAATTAAACTTCTCCGGAGGCAAGAAATTATACTCTGTAAAATTCTTTAAGGACCTGAAGGTAGCGTATATCGTTTGAGGAATGCTTCTGAAATGAAGCTAAATGTTTTTTCATTTTCTCAATATCGATCGGCTGTCCATTCGTATTGCTTTCCATGGAATTTGTTATACGTACATACATGGGTGGTCTGAAAAGTTTCCGACATTTCGCTATTTCTCGACATGTTTTCTGAAAATTTCTGAAACTTTTCTGAAGATTTCTGAAAAATCTGGGGTCGCAAACTTTTCAGACCACCCTCGTATATAAATTGTTTTGTTTCGTGATGATTCCAGTGCACAATGTAATAGTTACAATAGTGATATTTCCCTAAATCGCTGGTAAATACAAGGATGTATGTACCAGCAACGATATTAAAATGATACCACCACATCTGCGTGTGTATGTATATAATTGTCATACCAGTTAGTAGCATACGTGATCTTCGAGACAAAACGACGAAGCGTTACAGGGAAATAGTTGCCAGGACAGATAGTTATTTCTGGTCATTTTTTCCGCGTAGTATTAGAGAAGCCAACAGCAGTCAAAGGTAGATAGGGTTTTCGGTGTTTCACACCCCCTGCCATGCGCCAGTGGCGGTTAGCAGGGTCTTTATGTAAATGTAAATGTAAATGTAAATAATACTATTCTCGGCTTCGGTGGACATTATTGCATTCACCAGAAAACATCTTGAAGAGTACGAGGCCGGTAAAATGTAGGTAGAGAGAAAGTATATCATAATTTGCGTCGTAAATTTATTAACCGAATTTCATGTTCCGCAACCTTTCACAGATGCCAAAAATTTATGCGCGTCGAAACGTATCGGAAAACATAAATTACCGCTTTCGTTTCGTTTACGGGAATGTGCAGCATGCGGAGCAAAGTTTTGCCCTAGAAACAAAAAAGAATTGGCCGCAGATGCGAGAAAAACTCGGTGGAAGGGGAGGGATAAAAGTGCAAGCTAAAAAGGAACGAAATCGATGGAAAGTACCTCCCCTCCGTCGCGGGACAATAAACAACAAAAGCGATATTGAGACCGTATCGAAGGGAAGGAAAGAGTAACCTTTCTGGAATGATGGAAGAGGTGCGTGCACAGCATCTGTGTGCGTTATGTGTGCCCGAGGGAAAAGGAGGAGAGTGAAGGTGGTTGGAAACCGCGGAGATGTCTACTTTCCCACTTTCACCTTTTCTCTATGCCTGAATCTATTCCCCCTCCTTCCTACCCCATATATTTCTGGAAATGTAGCGAAAAGGAGGATTGTCATTCATTTCTACTGTCTAGCTCAAATGCTGAGTGTGAACTCGGAATATGTTATGACGCTTTCCTGCTTCCTCTTATTAATCCATGTGGTGGTGGGGCTGTCTAATTACTCGCTGAATGGTAGCAATCCTGATGCGCAGTAACACTTTGCTAATGAGATAAAATATTATTTGATTCGAATCAAATTCTTGATATATGCACCGCGACAAGCTTTGCGCTTTTCATAGTTCGTACATTTCAGATTATGGCAAACGGTGATCGAATTAATTGCTTCATTAGATAACATTCTGATGTATCATTTAATTCTGCAAACGAAGAAGTCGAGGTATGCGATCTCTTTTTTTCTACAAACAGTTAACCTCATTCCTTTTAATAGCTGTGATAATATGAAAGCTGCCGAGGTATGAATGATGCTGAGTGATATAATTTTGAACATCTTGATATAATTGTTAACATCTTTGAATATAATGTTGAACATTTCTAACTGAATGCTAAAAAAGTCATTCACAGGTGCTTGAATTTCGTGGTTTCTCCACTCATAATAATTTAGGAAACCAATAGTGAACTACTTCACTCTTAATCATTTTGTGAGCCTCATTTCTTCTTAAGGGGTTTCCGCTGTTAATCGTTGAAGTGATAAGGAATTCAAATAGCTTTCAAGCTTTGAAACCATTTTTTACAGAGTAAAGTATGCGATGTATTCGGGTACTGTGATCTGGAAATGGAAAAAATTAAGTTGGATTACTTAATAAATAAATAATAACTTTTTGATGACGTTACATGTTATTTAATAGCGTAAAAAGTAATACCATATTACAAAACATGGAAATTACTTATTTTATGGGTTTTCTGATGGCCAAGTGGGCAACGAGTTCAGTGAAATCAGTCTCGGACTCGATTCCCTAAGGTGACTCACGAAATGACCTGTAGAAGCACTTAAAAAATGGTATTGCTATTCATTTCCTGTATTTATTCCGACGTATGATCTGAAAATGATGAGATGGAGATGAACAAGTTACCCTATCTTTGTACTGTTTTGTATTCTTTCCATAGTTTAGATATCTAATTATATTTACGTATTTTGACTCCTATTTATATTCCTTTCGGTTTTGTACTTGAATTTTGAGAATTTTTACAGGTTTCGATGTTTTGAAAACTGCTCAAACTTTTACCGCCCCCGTTACCCAAACTCTTGATTGAGATCAATTTTAAAGTCGTAATGATGCTAACATTTATGCCTTCTCGTTAGCCTATAGTTCGTATTCTCCCTCGTTTACTTACATATTTCTACATCTACTCAAAGTCTCATCTTTCTCCTGCACTCCCCCTTCATGAAATCGTCGATTTCCGAAGAATATATTCTGCGCCTTCCCCGTTCCTTCTGGAATATTTCTGTCTCTTTGTCCCTTTCCTCTCATCCTCTTTTTCGAATTTTCCGCATTTCTTTTCCGGTACCTCATCTTCTCTCGCATCGTTCTCACCCCGTCAGCTTCCCCAGCGTCCCTTGGAACCTTTCCCGTCACGATCTTACGCCTTTCAGTTTGAGTTTTTCGCGGTGGAGAATTTGTCTCGTTTCGTGTCATGCTCTTCAGATGTTTTTTTCATCTTCGCGAACTGCCTTATGAAGGGACACCCTAGACATCTCGCTTCTCCCTCGAGAACTAATAAATAAATGTTTGTCGTGTTTGCAAGAAGATTTCAATTTTAAACAGCCACGTGTACCATGGTGTTTTTCTTGAGTAGAATTCTATTTGAATTTAAAGCTATACTACCGTGTACTACGTGGGATAAAATGTATAAGTAAAATGAATTTCTACCAGATTAAGTTTTTAAAAAATCAAGAGCATCATTAAAACGCAAGAGATTAGCAGGAAAGAGAAAATGGCAAGCTAATATTAAAATTATATGATCATTGGCATGTATAAACGAAAATATTTACTAATAATAATACTAACCATGAATGTTTGTATGATACTTTTAAATGATGCAGTATTTATAAAAAACATTATCGGTGCACAAAATGAAAGTCACAAACGATAAACACTCAGAATTATAACTGGAGGAAACGAAACATATTTTCGATATTATGACACGGAGTGTGCATAAATAATTTTGATGAAGTGGCATTAAATAAATTTATGGTATAATCTAATTTTGTTCATTAGAAACACATATTAGTCATTGAGTTATCTCGGCGGAAAAGAAATGCAGATATTTCATTTACTCAGCCAAACTAAAAAATCAGTGAAGAAGAGAATCACTACGTTGCAGGAAAGATTGTGCTGTATAGGGTTTCTTTCTCTTATCAATGAAATAAGCACCTTTTACAGTAAACTGTTACGCATATTCCTTAAGAAAATTCTTCTTTAGGATTTTGTGTGGTAATAATTTTCCTTTCTATTTCTGTGGCTCTTCACTAATCGTCGATTGTCATTATTTTCGTAGCAGATCTTTCACTTCGTTGTCGTGGAATCGATTGGTCGTTGTTTCTCTTTCCTTTCCCAAAGGACCGCTTTGCTGTTTCTGTATGCTTTATAAGGCAATTAGGCTCCGAAATGATTTCGGGAATCATGGGGCAGCCACAGCACATTCCTTGATTTAATTTTAATTTCCAAAACACGTAAACGTTTTCCAGATAATCGATTAGTAAGTCGGTTATCCAAACTCCTCTAATGCGTCATTTGGGCTAATGCGCTTTTCGTCAACTGTCGCCCAGTCTTTGCAAAACACATTTAGATTCATCCTCCTACTCGCAAGCTGATATGTTTCGTTGGTTAGGAAATGCTCGCTTCTTTTCTGTGAGATTCTGTCCATCTGATTTTGATGTGTTTTGCTTTCGATTCCAAGTAGCGATTCTCGGAAAGATTTATAAAAACGCTGTACACGATACCTAAGGCTTTTGGTAACGAATAATCACAATATATATTAATGTAAATTAAAATGTGCTGTATATTATCATACATAAAGATTCAAAGTCACATGTATTACTTAATGCACATAACGTCGTCATCTACATAGTCATAAAATACTTGTCAATTAAATTCTTCATTAGCATATTATTTACCAGCAAGAGATTGCATAAGCTTGTATATCCCATTATATATCATTTAATCAGGCATCATATTTATGAGATTATTCATGACTGGTTAACATACTCATAACTAGGCTGACCATAAGCCTCTTTTGACCGGAACTGTCCCGGTTTAGAGGATCGGTCTCGGTCTATCTTTCATGTTGTCCCAATTTGAATGTAAATCAAGAAAGTATTAGAGATCAAGAGATATAAATAGAAAAGTAAAATGTGACAAACTAAATCACTTGTTGACTTTACACTCACATTGAAGAAGCCTAACTTACACATAAACGTGGTTGAAACAACGTTTTGAAGCAACGTCGTGGTTTTATCCTGCTATAACTCGCTTCAAAATAAACATATCTCCATATGCAAGATTTTTCATGTGATTTCACAGATGTGTTTGGTATAAAAAGGTCATTAAAATATTAACAGATATAATCCAAATAGAGTTTTATGTTGTATTAGAGCTAAATATCATCAAAGCCGTATCACTTGGTAAGAGCTAAATGAGTGAACAGTTGATGATTTATGATTCTACATCTACATCTACATCTACATCTGTACCCTGCAAGCCGCCTTTCGGCGTGTGGCAGGGGGTGCAAGCACCAGGACTCTATTTGCCCAGTCGATTATTTTCGCGTATTGTTCTGGGAAAAAAAGAATTCTTGTATCGACTGGTTTTAGCATCTATTTCTCTGATCTTTCTCGCTGGATCAGAACGGCCTATAAAGCAAGGAGGGCGCATAATCTCGGCTACATCTTCTATGAACGTGCTCTGTCTGAATTTATCAAGTAATTTAAATCTCTGATTGAGCCTTCTTTCTTCTAAAGATTCCCATCCTGCCTCCTGAAGCATCCGAGTAACACTTACCGATTTATCATAGCAATTTTTTACGAAGCGTATTGCCTTTCTTTGTACCTTTTCTATCTCGCGAATACAACACTTTTCAGCAGGGTCCCATACACTGCATGCGTACTCGAGGTGAGGCCTCACTAGCGCAAAGTAACATCGCTCGCGGACTTTTTCTTCGCTTTTACCGACTATTCTTTTGACGAAGCCTAGTTTCTTAAGAGCTCGCCCACATATGTTATGGATGTGGGTACCCCAAGTTAAGTTATTCGTGAGGGTTATTCCGAGATATTTTACCGAATCGACAGTTGATAATATTTTCCCTCGAAGGCTATATGAATTATGATTGGCAAAGGATTTTCTTTCGAAAAAATTAACTACTGAACATTTATCTACGTTGAGCTCCAATTGCCAGTCGTCGCACCATTTTACTATTTTATCTAAGTCATTCGACAGGCTTAATCTATCGTCATTACTTTTTATTTCTCTGTAAATAACCGTGTCGTCCGCAAATATTCTAACGTTACTGTCGATGTGTTCATTAAGATCGTTAATGTATATTAAGAATAATAATGGCCCGATTACGCTTCCTTGTGGGACGCCTGAGGTCACCTTGACTAGGTTGGAACTAATACCATCTAATACTACTCGTTGTTCTCTATCGGACAGGAAATCTTTTATCCAACTTATTACTTGTTCGTTGATGCCCGCAAGTTTTAATTTGTACAACAATTTACGATGTGGGACTTTATCGAACGCTTTCCGAAAATCCAAAAATATTGCATCGACTTGTCTTTTACTTTCGGCCGATTTCAAGATATCGTGAATTAATAACGCTAACTGTGACTCGCAGGAACGTGTCTTACGAAAACCATGTTGATTCTTAACAATGAATTTAGAGGTTTCGAGAAAACCCATTAAGGAACTAGTAATTATATGTTCCATTATTTTACCACTCAATGAAGTTAACGAAATGGGCCTATAATTCGATGGATCATCTTTTACGCCGCTTTTAAAAATTGGGGTGACATTTGCAATTTTCCAATCTTTTGGGACCTTACCTTCGCTTATAGATTTTTCAAATATTACTTTAAGAAAGGGGCCTATGCTCTCTACTAATTCTTTAAATACTCGAGCTGGTATATCCTCAGGACCAGGAGCTTTATTTGGCTTAATCTGCCGTAAAAGTTTAATAATTCCGTCTTCCCTGAATGTGATAATCGACATTGTTTCTGCTTTATTAACTACTGGTAGGGCGCCTAATGTAATATCGGACGTAAATACGCTATGGAAATATTCATTTAAGATGTTCGCTTTTTCCTTAGAATCGTTAATTACATTGCCGCTGTTATCTTTTAACGAACTTACGGTTTGAACTTTACCTTGGACCTCACGCACGTACGACCAAAAAGCTTTTGGGTCCTCGTCTAAGTATTCGTATAAAACTTTCCTTTTAAATTGACGGAGGGCATCACGCATTATTCGTTTTGTTTCTGATTTTACTCGTTTATATTCGGCCTTTACCTGATCCGTTATTATGTTGTTAGGAAGCCTCATAACGGTTTTTAATTTCAAATGCAATCGTCTTTGTTTCTTTAACGCTTTCCTAGTATCTCTATTATACCATCTAGGCTCATTATTTTGGTTAGAGTATTTGGAGGGAACATATTTATCCATATTATTACGCATTATCTGTACAAAAAGGTTCCAAGTTTCTTCGGTATTTAAATGCATCGCGCGCGTTTCGTAAAACGTAAAATCGGAATTGAGTTTATTACGAAATCCTCCAAAATCGGCTTTAGAGTAGAGATAAATTTTGCGCTTGGGTTTTTGGTGCCTTGTCAAGTTAATATCGATATCTATAATCACAGCTCTATGGTCGGATAACCCATCGCATACTGATGCGCACCTTACACGCTCGGGGCTGTTAGTTAAAAAAAGATCTAATATACTTAATTCCCTAGTTGGCTCCTTAACGATTTGATGTAAGGAATTTTTTTGCATAACACTGAACAAAGACCTACAAGAATCGCTATCCCGAGCTCGTTTCTTAATTACGTGATTCGGCCAATCGATATCCGGGAGATTAAAGTCCCCTCCAACAAAAGTAATGCTGTTATTATTTTTACGAGAATAAAAGTTAATTTCTTCATTCAGGCAATGTAAGACTTGACGTGGAGAGTTGGGTGGTCGATAAAAAGCACACACATTTAAACTCGGCTTATTTGTTTGAATAATTTTGCACCAAACGCTTTCGATGCTGCTATTTGAAAAAGTGTGTATTCATTACATACATCGCAAAATATCTGAGTCTAAGCTCTTCCAGAATGTATTATTTTATTATATTACCTCCAATATAATTGATACTTATATTAAGCAGAAATCTATAAATTTGAAAATGTTCTCCACTTATATGGAGATGATTCATTTCATACATTGCTGATGGGGGATTTAAAAAAGTAAGGCAGTATGAGAAGCTCCATAACAGACGTTGACGAACGTTCAGAGGTATAGATTCGGAGATAGTATTAATGTTGACACCTTTCGACCGGGAGTGTAGGGAGTCAGGATTTACGATTTCGAATATTTAGTGACTTTTATTTTGTCGTATAAAACTTGTAAGGAATAAAGTGAAAATATAGTGAATAGTATAAATACATAGAATGCAAAATAAATATATAAAATAGTAATGAATTTGCCATGAACAACATTTAGAAATATAATTCTCTTCGATTTAAGGCAAAGCATGTTATTTCCAGAGGCAGTAACAATCAATATATTACGTGGGATATCCGCAAGAATGCATTTCTGTGCCTATAAAATTGTATAAACAATCCACACAAAATTGTAGAAAAGAATCCACAAATAGTTTCCATCAAGGAACAAGGTTTTGACGAAAAATTAGGATAAATATTAGACGCCATAGTTTTTAGAAGTCGAAAATTATTATATCGGATACTGCATGTTTTCTTCGAGTGAAAAATATTATGAAACGATTTGTCCGCCCTTGTTACTCTTCTGTCCTGCCTGTTCTTTGATGTCAATCCCTCCAGCCGGAAATGCAAACTTTTTCTATATAATGTTTCCATACATAACTTTGTGTTTTTCGTCCTCGTCCTGTAAGCTCGCTTCCACCATATTTCCGTCTCTCTGAAAAAGAATGAAAAAATATCCGTTTGATGTTTTCACTTCTCCGTTCTGTACTCAGTGACCCGTCCTAACGACACTTCAAATGAAAACTCTTTCCTTTCTAAAATCACTTTAACAGGGCTCGGTTCCCGTTTTTAATGTCGATCTGACTTTGGGGAAATATTTGTGCTACGAATGCTGATCATATATCATTGGCGACTAAACAATCCATAGATATTCGTATGAAGCATTCCTATACTAAAAGCATACGTTGATTTGAATTAAAATTATTTTATTTTAGCCGTAAAACTATCAACTGGTGATCGGAAAAGGTTTGATTAGTGTTCTTCTGTACGACCAAAGAAGGAATTTCGTCTTTTTTTCCCGATGAGAATAAATCCATCTACGTAATTTTTTTTCATTTCTTTTTGCGAAACCAACATCGGTTTTTTGACTCTGCATTCGTTAACCTATTCCAAAAATTAAACGAAATATCTTTGTTGGTAGGGATTGTTAGCAGGGCTCTCGTTGGAAATATCATTGTATGTACATATTTACAATGTATTATGTAATTGCATGTTGTCCCCGTGTTTTGCTGTCAGTTCTTTCGTCGTTATTTTGCCATCTTTTTTCATACTTAGCTATTATACCTCGAAGATCATGCGAGACCTTCATACGTTAATGCAAAAAACAATACCCTAGTTTATGCAACTTTTTAATTTTCTTTTTGATTAGCTAATCGTTTTCTAATTCCTCCCGTTCTTCTGCCAGTTACAAGTCCTCTTTGATTCCTTTACACCACCTGAGATGGATGATTCTCTACTATTCCACTTTATCTTCGTTCTTGTATCTTCCTTTCATTCTCCTTATCCGCTTTTGTCTCGATTGCATCTCCTACTCCACCGCCTGCTACCTCATCCTGCCTCTTACATTCATGTTTCTATTTCATCCTTCTGTTTCTTGTGGAATCCTCCCAGTACATTCTTCGGAACGATTTTTGAATTTTTAACTTCTAACTTTAGCTTATTTTATCTAGTCTGACTATAGTCCATTGTTCATTGATGTACTGATGGAGATTGTCAGTGAGGCATCTCAATATCAATGAAATTTTGATATAATTTTAAAAGATGTATATTTATCTGAGCGTTAATGGGTTAACAATTGTTAGCCAAATACCTTCCTTGGTTATCATTCTAACTTATATTTGCTAGGCTCATATTACGTGAATACCTGATTGAAGTTAAATTTTTACTAATTATATTTTAACATTACACGATATCCTAGGGATTGGAAATATTTCCGTCGTTTCTCTGATTTAACATTTTGTGTATTATTAAAAATATCTCTACACGAATAGCACATACATCGTCTCAATAAAAATTTTCTTTCTCACTCTGAAATATTCTGTGGCTTAAATTACATTTGTGTCGTTTTATCCCGCAAAATATGTCCAATTTCCATTTATTTTAGCGCTGTAGCTTTAAAATTTTAGGATAAATCCTCTTGTGATCTCCAACAGAATAATTTTGTCTCCTCTGGGTATTAAGCAGAAGTTGCCACCTCGGGTAATAAAAAATCCGTTTTAACCTCATGTGGAGTCCTGTATCCGAAAGAGTTAAGTTCATTTTTATATGCAACTTAATTTTCAAACACCATTTATCATCTAATTGCTGTCGTTCGTTTCTAATTATTTTCCTGTTATTAGACGAAGAAAAGAGAGCCTTATTATTCAAGCAAAAGTCCTTATATGCCACTCATAGGTTTTTAATATTCATCGGATGCTTCAAATAGCTTTAAAGTGGCGTGGTAGCATTTCATCCTTCCCGGGGACTGTTTTTCTGATATTTCCATCGTTGTTTAGATTTAGAAAACGGAATATAACTGCAGCTTAATTGGATTAACCAGCGGATCGTAAAATAAGTCGATAGCATTTGAGTCTCCATGGAATTGCCTCTTCCGCTCCTGAATTTATTACATTCGTTATTCTAAGGGGAGCGTTTATTCCTCTGTTCCGCTCTAACGGCCGCAGCGACGACAGAGGCGATTGAATATGCATGGCGAGCCGTAATAGTCAAGGAATCTGTATCGCAGTTCTTCTCTACCTCTTCCTATAAGTGTGTATCCGTGATCATCTTATCAGATACCTTCGGAAACGACGACTCTTGAACACATTTTTGCTCGTTTCGTGATGTCAACTTAGTCGTTTTAACATGTTGCGGTAGGAGATCTCGATTAGCGACTTGGTCACCTGGAGAAGAAAAGGGTTGTATGTCTCCCCTTTATAAAATCAACCATCATCTCCATCCCTCCTACGTTGCAATAAGAAACCTTTGGTACTTATAAAATTAAATATAAGTAGTTTGACAATTCTTAATTGTTTATCGACAAATAGTGTGCCGCTAAAGTACATTTAGAAAACTCTTGGTACTATACTATATTTGGAACTATATTCTCCAATTTATGATGTGAACAATGTAACAACATTTGTTCGTAAGTTTTCACTGGAAACAGAAAGTGCAACTTGCACAGGAGAAAGAAGCGAAACAGAGAGACAGAACTTACAAGTAGAGACTCTAGGTTTTGTCCTGGGATTTTGATGAAACCTTTTGTGGTGGCGCAGGAAATGGGGTAATGAAAAAGTGTAACGGCGTTCGTCTGAATGGACCTTAATTTCTCTGCAATAATTAATTGATAAAACTGAGTCTCTCTCCTTGTAAGCTATCCGAGGAGTAGATGTTCATAAAGTAATTTCCGTAAAAACCTTTTCCGGCCAAGAGGCCTAGTTGGATAAAGCTGACTTTCGTTAAGAAGACCATCACTGGTTCGATTCCCGGTACAGTCAGAAAATTTCAACTCCGTTTTACCTTGGTCGATGGCTTTTCTTCTGACTTATGGCCTTCCGAAATATAAAGCCTCACCATATTGACCTCAAGATTATATATTTTTGTGAATTAAAAGCTCATATCCAGGATAAATCCCAAGGAAAAACGGGCTAGAATAGATGTGGCGAGTCCGGGAATCGAACCAAAGATTTTCTTCATACTGGCAGCATGCATTATCCAATTAAGATGTTAGGTGTATGATATTGATGAAGTAATAACCACAAGAAGATAATAGAAGGACGTGCTACAACAGAAACGAGAATGCATGGTACCTGGGTGCTACTTTCAATTAAGTCAATTTACTAAGATTCTCTTGCATCTTTATAGTTCTTACTTATGGTCTACCCAATTTGAAACAGAGATTTTCAAGAGTTAAAATGTCTCAAAATCAAGGAAGAAAACGTTAAGCAGCGATTCTTTGGCACTTTGATATCTTCCTTAAATTAATTCTCATATCTCATATCACATCAATTCCGCTAAACGTTTCTAAAACTATGGCTCTCAAACAAAATATTTATCACTGTCACTAACCATCAAAAATTCATTAACTGACCCCATAAGCGGTGGAAATAAGGCTAAAGTATGATGATTTATTTATTTCAACTCAAATTAGACTAATGTCTGTAAGGACCACCTGTTTGGGCATTTCTTTAGGAATTCTGATGAGATATTCTCAAGGTAAAGTATGAATACTGTAAAACAGGATCGAAGAAATATGCTACCGAAGACTGCAACGAGGCATCGATTTCTCATGTATTGGGGTAATCGTCAATGATAGCAGCCATAGTCGAGTAATCAATGCTGATATGGATTCCCGAGATGTAAATAACGAAAAATTGAATTCCTTCTAAACCCAATGAACATAACGTCATTCATTCATAATGTTAATTATTCCAAGAAATATAAATTTGACTTTCGGGAGCATTGCCATAAAATTATTTTGCCGGGTGCTGACGTTTAGGGCTATATGCAACCTGTACAGGCGTCAATAATCTTTCTTTGTGTACACTATAAATTTGTAAGCTACAAATACATCCGCTTAAATAGTAAATACGTATAAATTAGATCTACTTTTTGGGAAATACACAATTATTCCATATGCGGTTTTCGTCCCAGTTTCGTCGCGCGTTCCACCAGTCCACAGGCGCGGTTTCGGCCGAACAGTCGGCAATTTTTGTTTCCTTTACAGCGCCAGTAGATATTCCGGTTTTACAACGTTTTTCTCCGAGGACATCACAAAAAAATTAATTTCCTTATTAATTGCCGGAACAAGTTTTTCGTTCGGCTGTTTATTCAAAATTTACATTAGCGCACGTGTTGTGTGGGGCATGAATGGCAGCAATGTCACTCCATGTGCGACATGTCGGTATCAGCGAAAAAAGAATGCCTCTCCCAGAAACCAATGTAACACGTGTGGGAGACATTCACCTCTTTTTTTAATATCCATCTAGTTTGTTGAAATGAAACAAATGTGGCTTTAAAAATATGGCGAAGAGATTTGTCGTCGAATCGTTTTCTGGGGTTCTGAGTGATCGCGGCGTGTCTGGACTGAAAATTCGCGTGGAAACACGCATTCGTTAATTATCCCAGTTTTTTCATTATGTTGGAATTGTTAGTGAGTATTTGATTAGATTATAACAATCCTTTATCTGTACTTAAATAACTTTCTACTTCGATGTGATTGAAATCTATTCAATGGCAATGAATTAATGACGTTAATGATTTTACTATCGAAGGAATTGGAATTTAACGATTTAGGAGTAAATAGAAATCGCTGAAAGTAGCTCATTTTTTCTTGGACAGCTATTGGTGGAGCTTATATTTCGAAGTCGTTAACGATTCATTTGTGTCGTTTGAAATCATCGAGGGAGTAATTGCAACAATTGTGATTCGGAATTGCATTTAGCCTGTGTTAATTAGCAATAATTTGTCCAGGATTTCGCTCGTTGAATGCATTTTAATGAGAGATATGATGATTAAATAGACTGGAAGTAATCGTTTTATTTGATATTATTAATTTCTTACAATTTCCTGTGGTTGGGATTCAGGTCTTATAGGAGAGTATTGATGGAAACCTACATGTAATTATCAAAAAACATGTCTACGATTTTGCTTCGTAGCTAAGCCTCTGTTATAGAAACATACTACCGTTTTTATTTCCATATTTAACATGAGTGATTGATTTATTTTATTTTTTGGTGGGCTATTTAAGACAATCATTTGCAGTTATTGCTTTACTTTCCTTGATCTTTTGCAGTGAAAATTGGATTAATTGGTATCGTATGAATTGGTTTGAATGTTTTCCTTTTTTATCAGGATTTTATTTGTAATGGCTGGTAGATAGAAAAGACTTGCAGAAAGCTCTCTGAAAAGCATACTTATTTAATTATGTCCCCTCAAAGTAAAAATCACTCATAGTACTATAAATTACGCGTAGTCTGAATAGTAAGAATACAACTTAGTTATCTAATCTATCAGATAATTGCTATTTGATATTTATTACCGATTTCAGATTCATCCTATCTATTTTCGATTGTCTTAAGTTTGAACCTTTCACTCTCATTAGTTCTTAGGTATGATAAATGTCCCAGGATGTGCACGTCATTTTACCGTTTATTTAGATATTCCTCCTCCTTTAAGTTTTTTCCTATCAAAAAAAGGGGAGGAGTATCTATTTATTTTATTGCTTACAAAACTAAAAATCATTATACGTGAAACTCTTAATTTTTTTTTTAACCTATACAATTTATTCTAGTATTACACTCCAACTACTTTTTCTTGCTGACTGAGCCAGATTTCCGGGTCGAAATAGATTTAGACATTTAAGACTAGGACACAGCTGCACTAGCATTGCACGTTTCAAGCAACTGCTAGGTGTCGTGCTCCTTATGCATATTCCCTCCCACTTTACGCGTTTACTTACATAAGGAGGATGGTCGAAACAATGCCTCCTGGTGAGCTAGAAGATGAGCTTCATGGGGCACTAATCACTCAAGAATAAACAAGTCCCATTTACTAAACTATTTGAAATTTATTTGGAGGATATGACATTTTCTTATGTTTTCTTTATCATAATATATTTATTGGCAAATAATATCTTCTCTATAATGTTTTCATAATTTATACTATTTATATTTTAATACATTTTTGTATATACATACATTACAGCATGTTTTTATTGGCTTAAAGTTCTGAAATGTAGCCCTACAAGGCGTTACATAAAAATGCTATCTTTTTGAAAATGAAACCCGATTGAAATGTTCATAGACGATACTTTTCTCGAATCTAAGCCAATAACCGACTGGCTTTTGATGGTATGTTCAATGCATGCTAGATGAATACGGTCTGGAAGGAAGAATAACGACAAAATTCGCCTGTTAAGATACTAAAGGCAACATTAAAAGTCGTCAACTTTTGTGCTGCTTTTAACCGTAGGATCATCTGATCTTCTTATCGGAAATGCGAATATTTTTTTTTATAATATCCTTTTTTCATTCTATGAGTATTTGCGAAACCGAAAGCCCAAATATGATAAGATAATTATGAATCAATGATTTACCTCTTCAATAAAATTGAATACCTCAATTTATACCATTTATATTCATTATTTTAGAATTCTAAATTTGCATTTTCTACGTGACAGAGAAGTAACGATGACCCTGTATTGAAGGGCTTTGAGAAAGTAGTACTATCGGAAAAATTCTCTTACACTGTTTTCATCCGCCAAATACAGTGATCTTTCGCTTATTTTTAGGTGAATTTTACCCGTTCAATAGGTCATAAGTGATCTTTGACTTTGCTGACTTGCTGTAAATCAAGCCCCTTGAAATAAACAATTATATGTAATCATATATGAGAATTAAACTATAATTATATAATAGAATCAAGACTGCGAATATCAAGCTCGAAGACCGTCAGCTGATCGGTTTCCTCTCCGAAAAAAGGAAATACTGCGGTTACTTTCTCTCATTCCCTATTTGGCTCACTCCTAAACTTTTAAATAACTAACTCATTGCTGAGAGATGAAAAAATTCTCAAATTCGTTGACTCATTTCAACTCGTAGGAATCAAATAGGCAGTTTCTGCACCTCTCTTTTGCCGCCATGTTTCCGAAAGAGGAGATCACACGCGTGACAAGTAATAAACGTCTCTCATTAAGTTTTTTCCTCTCTATCGGCGGCGTCTGATGTTGAAGGCGTTTGAATATGTGAATGTAATAGGGGAAAACAGAGGGTAAAAAGCACAAGAAAGCACATAAATCAGAAAGTTTTGAACGTAGAAATTAGAGAAAAATTTTCTTTGTAGTTTAGTTTATTTTTTCAAGTAATTGGATCAATGAGCACACAATTACCATCGCTAGTGAAAAGAAATTACTAAAATCTTCTACATTCGTTTTCCATGGCCTAACTTACCGCATGAAAACATGTGTTCTTCCTTTTAGGCTTGTCAGTTGATTGACTGACATAACAATACCTTTATCGAGGGTGATATTCATAACTTGGACATGGATATGTATGGTACTTCGGTCTGTTTATGATGCTTCGCCAGCTTAAACCTTTTAGATATCTCTTTAAGTTTATTATCTTTTAATTACCATTTTAAGTGTCAAAATAATGGCCGTTATTAAGATCATAAGATTGCAAACTAATGTATTATATATACAAATAATCAAGGAGATACACCCAATTGAAGTAGTGGGAGTTTGAAAGGTGGATTTTCTCAAATTATGACAAAAAATATTTCAAATTACCGCGAAAGATTTACAAAAATAAAACGAAAAATCATTATCTAAGTTCGATTTCATTCAAATTCAAATTCTTTTCGGGATTAAATTTACCCTTATCTTGATGATTTCCGCAGCATTGAAATGCAGAAATGTAAATGCTGAACAAGAGTTTAGCTTGTACATTGGCAGTGGTAACTTTATTTTAGGGGCTATTAATTTGGGGCTTTATTTAGAGTGTAGTTATGCGCATGAGACCCTTCACGTAATGCAACATAACATCTCCCTTCTAAAATATTTTTTCTTCCAACAATTACCAAGGTCCTTAGAATTGCAGGAGTTCTGGAGGCGCGGTCCCCTGTACTAAGTCCACCACTGATATTATTTTCCATTGCGCTAGTCCGATATGTAAGAGCAAACATAATGATTACAGCAGAAACTATATACGACTTCAGGGCAGTCTTTATCGGTCTAAGGAATTAAGTGGGAAAGAAAAATTACCTAAGGAACCATGTCGGAATTGAAAAATAAAAAATACTTTCTTTCCTACCGAGCGTACTACCCGTTAGTCAGGCGCGTGCAAGGAAGGGTACATTGAGAGAAATCCGTGAGCTGTGACGGTATAGTATTCGAAGGCTTTGAAAGCGTGCCGATGCGTGATGGCACGGCTCGCGACTCGTAGCGAAAGATGCTAAGCGCGTGCTAGCTCGAGTTCATAGCCCGGAATAGGGAATTAAGCGAACGAGCGTGTGCGTGTTTTTTTTGGACCCTTTTAAACGGCAGGTGCGAGGTAGGGGAGCGAATAATCGAGGATTTTTTTAAAAGCTCTCCTTTTTTTTTACCTCGGTCGTGTTTTAAATAATGAAAGACTTAGGAGAGCCGTTAGCGGAGATGAAAAATGTCGGGAGCATTGTTTGTCGCCGTGGAGGGATTTTAAATATGGATGGGGTCCTTTTAATTTTTTTTCGCACTCCGTCGCGTGATTTAGGTATCATTCGAGAGCTTGTATCGGCGATACCTTTTCTCTCTATTGTGTCGGTGCTTATTTTCTCTCGAAGTTAAATCGTTCGATTATCGTATCGCAGGTGTGAAAAAACGATTCTCCGTCGCGGTGGAGGTTTCGCTCCTGAATTTTTCGGTGTAGTGGCTTTCATAGATCAATGGGATTTTCTAGCGGGGCAACATTAATGTTGCAGCGGAAATTAAATCGCTACTATTCCTTTTTGTTTCTATCATGAAGGTATTATAGCAACGATCTGTCATTTATTTCTTCCGGATGTGGTTTTTCTAACTGGATAATGGTACCTACTACTCCTAGTGTGGT
Organism: Pachydiplax longipennis; assembly: GCA_036926295.1. Taxonomy (NCBI): domain Eukaryota; kingdom Metazoa; phylum Arthropoda; class Insecta; order Odonata; family Libellulidae; genus Pachydiplax; species Pachydiplax longipennis. The sequence goes on from JAVFKF010000012.1 coordinate 19,534,742, forward strand.
AGTATTTGCATAGAATAAGTTTGCCAATATTGGCTAAAAAAGCATGTATATACGGTCATTTCCGAACGCACTGTGTGGATGAAGTAAATACTATCACGACTGCATTAAAATATAAAAGTAATCTTTAAAATATTGAGAATTAGTTGTGATTTTGTTACCGGCGCACAGTGGGCTAGAATCGAAAAAAGCAGACCAAAAATACGAAAACGCTTTTCTTGAGTGCGAGCTACGAAACTTCGCATGATTGTTTTAGAATAAATCCTGCATACAACTATGGAGGTCATTTATATAGTCTGTGTTGTCATAGAATAATTTTTTTCCTGTTAATGAAGAAAGAGAAATTTGTGTATGGTTATATTTGAGAACTGCTATTAGCTGTATTTTAACTCATTATACTTTTACCGATAGTATCCCAAAAGTACCCATTTTCGATTTTCTTCATAGTAGTTTCCTTTCTTCAAAATCGTTAAACTTGATGTGAGGCAGAAATTGAATTATTAATAAAATTAAAATTTTCCAGTTTATCAATGACTATTTTGCTTTACTAATTTCTTAAGGAATAATTACGAATTTTCATGACCAAGAAACTACAGTTGCTGAGAATGATACATTCGCATCTTATTTAAGCAACATTTTTACTGTATATAAATCTGAAGATCTTTGTGTCTATATACGTGTATTTCCTCATGTGTTGCATTCGTCACCAGACGTACATCGTCATGAATGTAAACTGGTTTGCGTCATGAAAGAGAAATTTTAAACGTCGAAAATTTGAAACCTCATTTTTCACTTATTAGATGCAAATTATCTTAATTACTCGAAGAATGCTCCTGAAATCTACCGATTCATTATTTAGCAAAACTTCCCATCTGGAGTGGACGAACACTCCCCCGGGATGAGAAGGCAGAGTGATCTTAAGAAAAATGGAAGGAATTAAATTCGAAGCTTATTTTTAATCCGCGTGGCGTCATGCTTGTAAGGAGTAAATATAAATTAAGCGACGGTTGACAGCTGACGGTCGAACCGCAGATGGTCAAGTTTTCTTCTTATTACGATTTGGTCGATTTTTTTTACGTGTTATCAGTTGAACGATTTCTATAGCATATGTGCAATGTCCTTGTTAGTAGGGATGGAAAAACTTGGGTAAGCTGCATTAAATGTTGAATTACACGTGGCTAAATTTCTCATTAAAAGCTTCAGAAAAACTAGGAGCAGTTCTCATTCCTGAGATTCTCTATATATGACCTGAATATAGAATATTGCGATTTCTTTGCTGATTTTTTATACCGTGATTTATCCGTTGGATACTATATTACCGTAGTTCATTCACGGGAATGCGCGAACGTCTAAGGTCTGAGAGTAAATTCAACCAGTTTCCTTTTCTTCTTCTCCCTTTAGCACTCCTCATCATGCATTATTTTCGTCATTATGTTTCCTTCTATCCTTTATGTATACCCAAGCTTACGTGGAACACCTCGTACATCTGATCTATCAGCTACGTTTTTAGTCCGCATGTATTCTCCTACGAGGTTCCATGATTGCTTTTCAGCAGGTAGTACATATATTCTTCTTTGCAGGAAGATGTAAACAGCACGTTTTTGGCTCTATTGTTCATGTTTTTAGATGGAATCACTTCCTTTTTAAGATATGTGAGAATTTTTAACAATTTATTGTGGTTTTAAATATCGCTATGCATATCTTCCTTTTCTTTTCGTTCCAAATGCTTTTCCTCCCCCTGCGAGTACCGACGCGGCGTCCGAGTTTTATTTTGTTTGTTCGAGTTTGGGTGAGGACCAGGAAAGCGATCTCTGAGAAGCGTGTGAAGGCGAAATGTGTGAGGCAATTGAGGAGGGATTTCGGAAAACCCGTACTTCGTCGGGAGGGCTGTGAGGTGTTTGGGAGAGCGGGAAAGGGTGGTAAGGATGTAAGACATTGCATTATAGTCCAGCGATTAGAGATTACTATACTCGTCAGTTATTGTAGCTCTACCACCTGAAGACTCTCCCTAAAAGCGTTACTGGGGTTAAATATCTTGGCGCTCGTTAATACCAATCATTTGTCTCAAAGCGCTATACTTCTGGTATTTTTATATGCAGTATTAAAGGAAACAACAGACCGGGCATAGAGACGATGGTGCTGATTTATGTATTAAGAGTTGTTGTATTAGGTAATTTTAAGAGAAATATTGGTGATGGTGCGAAGCACCCACCCTTACGCATGTGATAGGGTATACAACGTATTCTATACATACACCGTAAATGATGTAACAACGTGGATACATAATATTTTCTACGTCTCCCGTGAGCATTAATTAACACTTATCTTAATGAGTAAGTTTAGCCAAAAATTTAATTTCTTTCGTTTTAATTATTAATATTATGAGTAGTACAAAACGATACATATAATAATCTGTTGAATTTATACTTGTAGCGTGCTATATAAAACTTTCCATCTTACTGTATATAATTTTTTATAAAGTTGGTACTGCGATTTGTTTATTTCACGTTTCACGTTGTGATAAGTCATAGGATTTCATGAAAAACTGCTACATTAGGATTTCTCATTTTCAACAGATAGTGGAGCATAAAAAAATCAGTTGAACGTTTATGAAAGTTGAAGGTGGTTGCACAAGTTGAATTCGATCGAATACAGAGTTTTCTTATCTTTCGGTTGATACGTTGACGAAAGAGATGTGTAAACTATTGTCGCAAAACGTGCTTACTTTCTAAAGTTTGTTCCCGCGACTCTGTGGACGAGAAAACGATTGCATCGTGTTTCATTGTTTACGTATGCAAAACTGCTGCGTCACTCAATATTCAATAATGAACAATGAGCTAACATTAATTTCTTTCTTATGGTAACCTTTATTTAGACCTTTTGAATATTGCTTACTCCTGATTCGACCTTATTCCTTTCCTTTCCTTGCTACTGTCGTAATCTAAATATACGGCACCTCAAAATAAAGATATCAAATCTATTTTATTATTAAATCATGAATATTAATTTATTGGCGATCGAGTTACATACAGTTTTTATAAACCGGGATTAATATATTTGCTCATAATTTTCTTTGATCGATTTGAAGACTAACTTTTGACAAATGATGTAAATATTTTCATATTACAGAAAATGATCTATTGGAAATATTTGTTACTTTGGGAACTTTTGAACAAGTAACATTTTTGTAAAGTCTTCGGCATCGGTCTTTACCTATACTTAATTCACTCTCTAGCATGAGTGTACATCTTGCCCATGAAATGAAATTCCTTTCCATGTGTTGATCAGGTATTTAACATAATCATTAACTTCTTAAAAAGAGTCTGAGTCATAAAAGTGGATTATAGTCGTCATTAACTACAGTGTCATTAACAATTGTACCCATTTAATGAATCAATGGATCTCTTGAATATAAGAAAATCAAGCTCTAAGATATCGAAGATGGAACGCAAATCCAGTTGTAAAATTTTAGTCATTATTTGAATTAAACAGGTTGGATGGCAATCAATTTTTATTGATATTTCTTAGGTTTCCTGTGAGGAAGTAATGAGGTGTAATTCAACGATATGCGAGGAAATTTTTGTTATTTTTCATGGTTCTCATTTTTACAGTTAGAAAATTGTCAGTTGAGGCATAAGATGGATTGAAAATGCGAAGATTCTAATATTAAGAGAGCCCCCGTCAGATCTTTTTTCGTTTTAACCTACTTTTAGCTATTATCATTGCAATATTTTTGGATTTGTACGTTCCCACGGCATTCAGCTTATGTTCCGCGATCCTTGGGATTTATCGACCAGAAAACGACTCAGTCATTTTCAATAGAGTCAATTTGCATAATCATACTTATCAGCTTGTTTATTTTAATAGTACACTTCAACGTTTTTTCATTCCCTTGTTTGCGCGGTGACGATTATGATCCATTACCGTGTTTTCTGCAATTCATTGATTATGATGTGTTCTGTTTATCTTTCAGGTAAGTGTCTTCAATCCTTAGATTCGTATCCAAGGAGGATGTTTGTGGAATAATTAACCATATCGGTGAGTTCAAAAACTTGTTGTTTGAATAGGACCATGATATTATTCTCATCTCTTTTTTTACGACTTCGTTTTTTATTCTTTTGGAGCCCCTAGTCGAGCACCTGTTTTGATTTTATTCTTCGGTTGGTAGTTGTGTTTTGAAGACGATAAGCGTTTGGGAATCTGTCGTATTCCATTAAAATGTTTGCTTTGAATTTATCAGGGACATTCTCAGGTATCGACCATATGTTGGTTGAAGAAGAGACGGAACTTGATGATAACAAATGGACGTAGCGGTGTCTTATTTTGCGGGTAAATGACTAGAACGACATTAAGTCCGTAACTAATGGTCTTTCACGAATGACCGACACTAAGTTACCCTAAGATACACGTACCTGTTCAGGCGGTAAAGTAACAGAGTTTCAATGCGTTTAGGCCATAACTTTGTGTTTTGTTTTTGTCGTGTTTTGTTTTTGTCATTTACACGAAGTTATAGATTTCAAAGCAGAACTATTTCAAAATTACAAATGCTGTTAATTAGGTGTATTTACTAGATAAATTCGCTCCAGCTAAGATAAGAGGTATTAAATTCACTTTTGTATATAAAGGACTTCTTATATAGTTAATACCACTATCTTCTCTATGGGATACCATTGAAATTACTTACAATCTACGATGAATGTTATTGAAGATTTTGAGTAGTTGTTTAATGACTACGATTCAAATTACATAAAATTAAATTATTTAAGTTATTGGCTCGGAAAACGTATTCAGGTGATTTTTAAAGTTATACCTTTGATAATAGTAATTCACTTTCACACATTACACAAGTAATAGAATATTTCACTTCTATTTTTAACCGCCTTAAAAATTAAAATTAACAATTTTGGTAAATCATATTAAATTATATTTTTACGGAGGACTTGATCAAAAAAAATGGTCCATATAGGATGTCGGTCTTATGAAAGTCGATGGAGTGTTTGCTGGTCAAACGAGATGATCCCTGTGATCAGTGTGATATTTAAGAGGAAGTCATATCAAATTTCTTTTTGATATTTTCGTGTTTACTTGTAAATACGCCTATAAAAGCTCCTGATACAATTGAAATCGAAAAAAATTTAACTGTCGCATATAAATCTTGATTAGAGTGTATTCGCTTTTGTCTCATCGTTTTTATAAATGGTAGTATAGTAGATATTTTGTTAAAACCATACTAAACGAAAAGCGGTCGTTTGATGTTTCATTAGAATAAAAGTTCACTGAATGTGAACATTACACCATTTTACCGGAAGTTTATGGGCTGACAACTTTTGATCACTTTTGTGTATACTTGATTTTACTTTAGGATAAAATATATTAATTTTTTACGCTGATGCAATGAAAATAGCGGCTGCCATTTTTCCTTAGGAAATGACCCAAGAAGCAAGTTTTACTTCGTGACTACCTCAGCCATTTTAATATCCGCAAATTAAGTTTGATACTACTTATTATTGATAGGTAGTTTTACATTGACTGGTTGTGAAGGTTTAGTATCTTAAATCTATCTTAAATAAATCTATCTTTGGATTATTCAATTATATTTTAAGTCATTTTGAAATATTACAATTTTATTTAATATCTGAAATTAATCTGGATCTGATTTCATCGCTAATACCCTCTCATTCTGCATATTTTAGTTAGTCTCTAAATTACAATTCCCAATCGGAATTAGTAGGGTGACTTCCGGTAATTAACATTCTTTCCCTAATGAATCAAAATAATCGTATATGCTTCATCTACAGGCGTTCAATGGGTCCGATTCACAACCCCCATTTCATTTCTCGCAGCATCACCCTGCGCAGCGGATCTGAAAGTTTCTTACACCACCTCCCCTGCGATTCGTGGCTTGCCCACGCTCTGGAATAATACTCCGATATCGCAGTCGTAGAAATCTCTTCGCCATTTCGACCGTTGGATTTAATGCACCGCCATACTTTTTTCTCCCATCATCCTTTTAAGGGATTAATTAATTTTTTCTTCCCCATCGATCTGCCTGAGCTTATCCCCTCATTTCTTCCCCCAACTTTACCCCCTCGGAGGCTTAATCGGAACCCTTCTGCATTCGGTTATCGGGTAAAGGGAATTCCCACTTTTCTCAGCATCCTCACGCTGCCCCAAAAGGCCCTCCTGCCCCCCTTGTCTCCTTGCAGCTTAATCATAAAGCGTGCACCTGCCGCCCTTCCCTTTATCTTCTACCATTTGCAGACTTCTCCAGCCTCCTCTTTACATCTCTTCTTCCCCTCCCTTTCTCTCTTCCTTTCTCTTCTTCGTAATCCGAATCCTAATGCTTATTTTCGATTCAGCAGTTACTTCACGTAATCATTTTCTGCTTTTGCTTCCTCTTCTGCTTTTTGATATACTTAATGTGATAGCAATAACCTTAAGATGCATTAATTCTCTTTCCTAGCCTAGAAGGGCAATTAGCACGGAGAATATGACGATTTTGATATAAATCACTGAGAAAAACAAATATTTCCAATCACATTTATTCGAATAAAGAAGAGCATAACATGGGCAAAGAGCAAACTGTAGGACAATAAAAATATATGAATTGATAACAAATTAGAATGCTCCAAAACGTACAAAACATTGGATTATGAGTATATATTCAATAGTCACAGAGTTAACAGGTTCAAACAGTAAGAGATAAGTGAAGGATAGTTATATTAGAATAATGCAAGCTTTCCTCCTTGATAGTTTGACTAATTTGTTTATATGATAACTAAATCTCGACAAGTTATTTAATTGCTGTATACCGTGGGTTTCTGTTATGATATAGAGTGAGTTAAAAATAAACAAATGTAGACATATAATCTTCTTGTAACAGAAGACAGCGAAAATTTAAATTTAGCTTTTAATACGTATTTAATTTTTATTTAGCGGAAATTGACTTAGAGATATTTGAATTGCTTGAAATTCATTATAGTAGTTATAATGATTTGTTTCTTCTGACTATCTCGTCGATAGATAATATTTTTTCACTTTTTAATCATGTGGATATCATTAGGATGAAATACATGTCTATAAATAATATTCTTACCTACATTACTTGTATGTACATTCTGTCGGAAAATATTAAATTTCACCCAAATTCTGAGTGACTCCTTGCGGTACAGCATTGATAGGGATAACAACATACCTCATTTACATATCCGCCGAGTGCTTCAATCCTGTGGTTTTGATTCTTAATTTCAAAATTGTCAACTATCAAATATCAAAGTTCCTGATTCTTTCCTCAGGCTTCATTTTCATTTTATTATAAGTAAAATTTAAATTGCGATACATATAAATATGAATATGGATAGATATTTCGATGTCAAAGACGCTTAATTTTTATATCTACTATAAATTTATTACATCTTGTTCTCTTAAGTGATTTTCTCTTTCAGTGTTGTCAGTACGTCGAGCAAGACATTCCGTTTATCGCATAAGAAACATTAACCAGGAGTGCCTTTCTTGCATATCCTCCTTTTTCTCTTGTATCATTCTTTTGCTTTCCTTCAGTTACCTAATTTTCCAGGTCTTCGAAAGTATCTTATTTTATAGCGTAAGATATTCATATCAATACAGCTCATTTTTAGGGTAGGGAGCATTTTTCTTGGAAAATTTTCAAACAGTTGTTTCGTCATTCAGATTTTATGAAGATCGATTGTTCCTCCAGCTTTGCATTTCTATTTCGGCAGATGTTTCCTTTTATTTTTCTTTGAAAAGAAATTTTTTTAATACTTTCCTAATGTGTTTAGTTTTAAGACCAATAAATTATTCACATTTTTCAAATATCCAATTATTGATTTAAAATTAGATTAAGAAGAGATGTATTTTGTTGTCTCGAGTAGGGTCTGATTTAGAGATCAAGCAAGTAAGACAATCACCTGGAGGATTAAATCCATAATATGGGAAAGTCGTGTATTTACCTCCAGCTAAAATGTTTGATATCGTAGAACAATTTTACAGCTAGCAATAACGATATGCTGTAACAAATGACTATTGCAATATGTTACGTTGCAATGATCGTCGCCTAGATTGCTGACATTTAGTTGAGAAAACAGAGCGAATCATTGTTGGCTGAGGACGGTTTGATATCTGAAGCTGGAAATTAGAAAAGTAATTGTTGTACTCTTACAAGTTCCAAAGGGGAAAGTATGTGGTTTTCAATCGTATGTCTAAAGGTTGCAAATTATTAATTATCTTTATTATTATTAATCTTAATTATTCCTGCAGTTAAATTTGTTTCAGTTCTTTTGTAAGCAACTTTTATTAATTTCTTAACAGAAGAAATTTCATCTCAGCAGCTGTTAACATTGTTATTCGTAAAGTGTTATACGCTCCATTAAATATGATAGGTTTTTTCTTTGTAAAATTTCTTACCATTTTTCCATCAGCATTTGTGGTACAGCTCATTATAGATGCCACCTGCGCCGTCCATTTTGCTCAACTTCCATTTTCCTTTCGCCAGACTCGACTCATCTTCCCCTCAAGACGTCTTTTCCGATCTTTCTTTGCCAATAAAATCCTGTCCCTAAACTATTCTCAACCCTTTCGTCTCTTACAGCAATCCACCGCGTTCCCTGAAGATCTTCTCATTTTCCTTAAACCTTGGCATTCCTGCGCCTTCGGCGAGCGGTGGAAAACTCCATATAAAACTTTCCGACGTACGCTTTCCGAACGTGACATTCCTTCCACGAACATTCATCCATCATTTTTCGACTCTTTACTGTCCTCCCCCTGCATTCCTTCGCTTTGCGTGTTTCAATGCGTTTCTTCCTTTCCTTTCTGTTTTTCAAGTTCTACATTCTTTCCCAGTCTTCGCGTTGGAATCAAGCGAAGAAGCTGACTCCCCTAGCTGAGAATAAAATATTTCTCTTCTATTGCTTATATTGCCAGTAATATTACCTCTAATTATGAATTATTCATCGCTATTTCCATAATATTGTAATTCATTTCTTGACGGATTATTTTCGCAATCATATACTATGTTTATCTTTCCTTCCGATTTTTAAGTTCTTCTAAAATGACGACAATTTCCTATGAAGATTTACAAATTCTCGAGTTTTTCTCCATTTTTCCAAATCCAAATTATTTTTTGTTTTTAAGATTGCAAATCTGTGCGACACTTTTCCACAAATTTAAGGATATTTACAATTAATCTCCGCATTAATCATTTTTTGCAAAACCTTGAATCTATATTGAATTGTTTACAAAATTTGGAGTGTGTAATAGCATTAAATATTTTCAGTATTGCGATATTCTATCAAATTTAACTATCATTTCAATGAGTCTTTACCGGAATTTATTACAAAATTAGGATTCTTGATCGTTTTATTATATTTTGCAAAAATATAAAGTACTTTGGATGGCAATAAAATTCGGTCTTTTAATGAGAGTAATGTTTTATTGGTGAAGTTAAGTCAGGATCAAAAACAAACACTTAGGAGGTATATCCTCGGCAGCTTCAGGAAAAGTGTTTATATTACATTAGCCATACAATAATAGTCAGCACCATATGAGTCACAGTCAGGAAATTCCTTAGTGAAGAGTTTATCGAGAGAAGAGCTTTAACCAATAACGTCTCTTCTAATTCAGTCACATTCAACTTTTCTATGAGAGGGCAATTCTTTAGGTGAAATGAATCCAAAGTCAAAAATTTCTTTTGAATGTCATGATCCGAAGTGGCATGTTATAACTTCCGGAAAATTAACCTCTTGCCCTGGTTTATTCAACCTATGGCCCTAGAACAAATTCTTTGCTATTTTAATACGGTTTTTCATTAAAACGCTCAATAGCCAGAGTTTAAGAAGCAAATTTTGGTTGATAAAAAAAACAACAGAAAAAACTTCTATAAATATAAGTACTGGAAAAGAGTCTTACTGGTTTTAATGATTTATCAGTAATTTAAAATGTAGCAGTGTAATTTTTCTGTTACTATACCTGTGTTATGAGTAGCTAAACGGCCTGTGTGTGCAAATGATTGGACGCTCCTGCTGTAGACTAGCTCAAGCTGGTTTTGTCGGCTTGAAAACTATACCGAATTGCAAAACTTGAATGTTTGTGCAAATGTATGTGTATGATTTCGCATTTCATTAGCCCATTGTGATTTATCTATCCTTCCTTCATCGTAATTCTGTGAGCTTGGGATAATATGCGTACCTCTATAGACCGTACCGTATTTTAATTTGCGAATGGTATTGCGTGGGTGTAGTGAAATATTATATGTACTCCTTTAGATCATGACTAATAATCTAGGGAATTTCAAGCTCTAATATGAATGGGCATCCATCTATCTATCTTCTGTTTCTACACCACATTCTCTTTCATAGTTGATCAGTCAATTCTGTTACGTTCGCTTTGGTACTCATTCGATTCCTCTTTTACTTCCATCTTCTCGCACCTATTCTCTTTTCCCCCACACTTTTCTCTTGGGAATTTGAGGGAATGGAAGGGGAAGCGTCTTAGGGCATCGGCAGTGGGTGTGCAGAATTGGAAGGAGCATGCGGGGGATGTTCTTTCGTCGCGGCTGTGCTTCGCATCTGTGCTTCTCTCTTCTTCTGCATCTTCCAATTTACCTTATTCGCCTCTTCCTTTTATGCTTTTGCCTTCACTCTTATCTTCTATAGTCATCAGGTATGTTATCCTTCCCTTGCCCCTTCAATTTGTATTTTTCTCTTTGTGGAGATTTGTGCTGTTTTATTGTCTTCCAGTATTTTCAGTTTTCGCGTCTTTCATTCATTGTATGTGAAATATGCATAAAATATTTTTAAGGAAAGGATATATAATACGCTTTTAGTTACGTAATTCTTTTTTCATTGCTGCCAATTTCTGGTTTTATTGCTATGAGACTTAGTCTCCCTTTTGAATTATGCCTCCAGATATCTTTAGTCTTAGATCGTTTTGCTTTCAGTAAGCTACATTAAGATGCGTAATGGATAATGCAAGATAATAATTCATAATAAAAAACATTATATATATAATGTTTTTTATATGAATATATATATATATATATATATATATATATATATATATATACTATTCAGGAATATTTCCTTTCCTTTCTCCTTGTTTTGTGGCATTCGTTAATCGATTTTAATAGATTTGGATATTCTTAATTAGAATGCTCCTCTAAAACCATCGCCGAAGATTATTGTAGTTTTTAAAGATATAAAATTAATAATTTTGTAGAAACACGTGTACAATTCCACAAAAGATATTTAGTATGTTAATTAGGTTAACGTCATCCATTTCCTCTTATTTCTGCACCGAAAATTTATAATTACACCAAAACTAAATTTTGCCATAAAAGATTTATGCTGAAGAATATTAAATTACGGAGGTATGTACTCCAGCTTGGAATTACAGAAGAAGCAATTCTTTACAGAATAAATTTGAGTTTAGAATGAAAATCTAATGGTATACTAAAATTCCAGAAGAGATTTGCTATAATAAAAATGATATATGTTACTTCTTAGGTTTGCGGGCAGGTTTCTATTAACCAGCAGTTCTGTTTTAGTTAGATATTTGTTACAGTTTCTTTTTATTCTGTTCCCCGAGTCTGAACGTGTCTCTCCAAATTCGCTCTGTCTTTTACACCATTTATGTTTGAATTTATTGGGTATCATAATTAGTATACCATGACATTCATAATTTTCACTCGATTTGTTTTTTTTAGATGGTATTCATACCACTTCTGGAGACCTTCTCGAGTTTCCTTCAGTCCCTTTCTCCTATCCAGACCCATCTTACGGTCCATTCTCCAGCTTCCTTCTCCTCTCCATACCCCTCTCAACATCTTGGCCCTTCGGTCGCCGCATTAGCTGAATCGCCTCCGTAACGGCCTTACGTTTCTTTTATATCCCGTTCCTTCGCAGCGAAACTATAACGGTGGAACGCCTTATGGTCGCACCTCGTCCGCACACATGTCCTCAGCAAGTGTTACTCATCCGCTTGGCTTCTTCACGGCTGCTGTTCAAATCGGACATTAGAAATCTCTTCTTGATTCGTTTTTGCATAAATTTCGTCGCACCTCTGCCTCCGTATAATTTCAGAGACCCCTTGAATTATGTTTCTAAATGAAAAAGAGAACATGGAAATCATCCCGATTTTTTGCACGAGCATGCTAATGATTACAGGAAGCCATCATAAGGACAAGACCCATTGAAATGTTTCTCAACGGAAGTAAATTTTATTTTTCATTTTAATGCGGAAGGAATCCTGTTTAAAAATTTATCTCATGGTTACCTTAACATATTGCAATTATTATATCTCATTCAAACTTACTGTCCATTTTTATGCTGATTTAGCATCAACAGAATCCTTTTTCAGATTAGCCTTTATTTAGATTTAGTCTTTTCTTCTAACACTGCTTTTGATAACAGTACATTTCTGCCAAAATTGCGTGTCTATTTTTTTGGTTTCGCTATTTTATAAACCAAATTTTGACCACACTTGAACCAATATTATTTAACTAATTTTCTTAGTTGATTGATAGGTGTTTCAGAAAATATATTTCAAGCCATAAAGATTATGATGATTACATTAGTTATCGTATGTCATAACCCTGTCTATCTTGGCCAAGTATACGATTTAGATAACTATGATCACGGTAAAAACATTCTTAGCAAAGTATTTGTTCGAAAAATATGAAAATAGAACTTAAGGTACTTCACCGAAAGCTTTTATTTGGATTATAACTAAAATTTCAGCTATCTTGGTTATTCCAAGTTTATTAGATGGAAAATATTTTTTCGTCTTTAGACAGTCAAATTTAGACAATTTTACCCTTAAAAGAGAGAGCATTATCAACCACGTAAAAGACGAATCGTTAAACACTTTTAACGAATGAAATTTAATGTGAATTTTTTTAGTTTATTTCCTCTAAGCGGTTTAGCTTAGCTTTGTTTTCTGAAGACTATGGATATAGCGACCAGGAGGTGGGTTATAAGATATCGCATCGGACTATGTCGCTTCCGCTTGGAACCAGTTGCTAAATGTCTAGGCGAGAGGAGTAGACAATCGTTTTCTTCCATTTAAGAGCTTCTGTTCCGGAACCTATTCGAATCCGCTGAAATTAGATTTTCCTTTCCGACTGCGAGTTGAAGATACGAGGAAGTGGAGAAAAATGTGCGAATGGGTTTCTTACGCATTTTGAAGCCATTCTGCTAACGAAAAGATTTTCTTCTTTGCTACTGCGACATTCGTTTTACTGCTCCACTGTTGGTGTCTATATTTTGTTCTCTATTACGGCCTGAAATGAATTTCAGTGAATTTTCTTTCCAAACTGTATGAGGATGATGAAATTTCATATTTAAATTATTTCTGGCTCTTATTCTTTATTTTTACGACTGCAGTTAACGGATGAATTCCATCCTCCCGGAATATTCTGTCTAATGACCTTTTCAGTTCTTGATTAATAATGAGACAGTTGTGTAACGAGTTATTAATGTCGTTTGTTTAAAATTCGCGATACGATTAGATGCACGACCTTTTGGCGATGTGTGTAATTTTATTGAAATGAAAGTATCTGATAATACTATGTTACAATCCGAACCTCCAGTTTGTACATTTTAATTTATGAGGACATTTTAATGTACAAACTGGAGGTTTAGTGAAAAAAAATTAGTCTTGCTCATAGGTACACCTAAGTACAAGACAGTAAACTTTTTTCCAACGGTCATGCGTTTCGTTATAATAATAATTTTCTATGAGACATCATCATCCCAAACTTTTCACGTTTTTAAACCTATTTTCAGAAAACTCAGGGAATACATAGCAACTCTTTTGCCATCTGAGTGTGCAGTTGACTTCATTTTGCTAATGTTAACAGAGTTTGGAAACTTTCAGACTACAATTCGGTGCGAAAGAAAATAATATTTTATGAGAATCGTAATTAATAACGAACTTGATTATTTCAATCGAAACATATTTAAGACGACTTTTAATGCGGTAATTTTTTAATGCTGAAGTCATTCTCATTTGGTCTGATCACTCTCCGACGCCAGGTGTCTCCGAATGATTCACCGATGGGACTGTTAGCCAAGACAGAAAAATCTTTCCAGACCGCCATGTTTAACGTCTACGCTGCTTTATTTGAAATGAAATTAACACTCTCAGGTCGTGCGATGACTTGCCCTTTTATAGGAGCTCTCCGAAAGAAAATATGATGCTTTCGAGCCTCTTCTGATGGCGTGATAGCTTTATTTTATCAAACCAAGCTGTCGTATTCACGGCTGATGTTTAATGCTTTCTTTGACGAAGCCGCTTACGTGCTGCACCAGTAATTTATCGGTGGATTCGTCTATGGATCAGGGGTCGATGTTCTTGGTGATTCTGGGATTGATCAACAGATCTCAAATAACACTGGAATAGAAAAAGGTGTTTCGGAACTTTTGTTTACACCCGTGGGAGGGCTTCAATACGCTGATTTGTGGTCAAGTTCCCTTACAATGGATTAGTAAATTGAAAATTATGGGGCGATTTGGTGAAAATTAATACTATAATATGATATTTCGTTGATTTTAACTCCGAGATTCGATATTTGATATTTCATCAAACATCGGTAAAAGATATTTTTTAACTGTCTCTGACTTTCATTTTTTATTTACTCCTTTATTTGTTAGCTAGTATTATCCAAGGATCGAGCCATTTTAGCTCTTATAAGTTTTTTCTTTCTTATGTCGAATTTTTTTTCATGTTTACATCGTTGCTGTACTTTTTTTATTCGCACCACATAAAGCATTTATTACTTCTTACCTAATACTATTTCCTAGTCTCTATTTTAGTTCTTCTTGAAATTTTTCCTTTTTAACCATATGTACTTATTATATCTTTTTGTTTATATCTCTCTCATTTATATAATTTTTATATCTTCCGTTCAAGTGGTTGAGTTCTTTACTCAAAGTTACTTGATTATACGTTGCTTCCATTTTTAATAATTATTTTATAATATAGTTAAGTAATCTGAATTTTTTTCTCATTGGTCTTCTTTGGATATTTTTATATTTGATTTTCTCTACAATTTTTAGAAAAACTCTCTCCTTAGAAGTGAGAGCGTTGAATAGTAAAATAAAATCGTCCCATACCGATGATGGAAACGGAGTTATTTTTTAAAACACTTCCTAGACGATACAGCTTCGCAATACCTTATTGGTTGTCTGAAGATGTTATTTCCTACAATTAGAAAAATTAACTATTTATTCGTAAAAATTGAATGGCTATTTTTCCATAGTTGGTCCATTGACTAAAAAAATGTAGGCGAGAAAAGAATAGCAACTTCTGCATCTCACCTGTCTTTTGTTTTACGATCAATTAGTTTGACTTTATCTCACATAATTTCTCAATCCCTTTATTGCTGCTGAGCCATGCTTACGTAAGAATTCGGGCGCCGTTTGTGGAAGATGGACTTGAGATTGTTGAGGAAGTAATTAATGGTGAAGATGCGGTGGAGTTTGTTGATTGCATCTGCTTCCAGAGATGGTCCATAATGTTTGCGCGGGATACTCAAGTGAACCTTCGCTCCGCGCTGGATGTAAAGGTCGGCCAGCGTTTACATTCACACTCATTGCACGTTACTTTTTAATCACTTCTTCTTTGCAAGAATGACAATCCTTTATTAAGCTGGTAATCGTCCCATTAATTAATGACATAGAACATTAACATTGTTTCAGTTGCCGATAGTTTTGCGTTGTTTTTAACGACTGAAAATCATCAAATTTATCTATGAAATGTTTAAAGATTCAAATCGAATGAGTTGATATGGGAATAACGATGAGCATTGAAACAACACTATGAATTGTGGTCTTATTTACTTTGAGTCATTTACTTTTAATCTTTTCATTACTTAGAAAAGAAGTTGTATTGACCTTCTAAGTGGAATTGTTTAGAAACAATTATTCGTATATTCCGCTAAAAATTGGCCAAATAAAGAATGCTATTTCATTGTTAATGATCGATCGCTAATACATAGTTAATCAGAAGAAAATCATCATAATTATAGAAAAGAGAAATTACATCCTTTCTAAAAAATAATCAAATGGAAGTATTGCAACAGAAAACTTTCCATGTTGAAGATTGGCATATTATTACAGTACAGTACTATAAATCATATCTATCAAGAAAAATCATATTTTGTGAATTTTCAGACTGTTATCCAAAATCTCTGAATCTGGAATCATCCAAATTAGAAATGATTTTACTTTGGCTCTGTAGCCTGGTTTCACAATTAGAAAACCGATTGCGGTCACTTTCTATGTATGTACTCACTGAACATATAGAAAATATCCTTTGCTCCACCAACCTGTTTAGCAATGCTACACAGTTAGTATCTAAAGAGCAAGTTCAAAATAGTATTTTTAAAAAGAGCTTGTATAAACAGCTCAAAGTTGAATAGTAATATTGACAGCTAATAGCTAAAACAAGCAAATGGGTAATAGCTAGTCGCGGCTTTTAGCAAGGTTTTTAAGCTGATTATTAATTTATCCATAGGTTTCTAATGCAACTATTCCTTTCCTATTTATTATCCTGTGTCATTCATTACTTAACTTGTATCTGCTCCATTACTAGGAGTTTGAGCTGATTGTTGCTGAAAATATTGGGTGTTTGCTATTCTGTGCCAATTTATTTTGGTACCTCCTCATTTGTTAGTTTAAGTAGTGTTCCTTCATTTATATTACACACTTTTTATTTTCTGGGGTGTAATCTTTTGCGGTTATAGCTACCAAATCTCCATAAGTATATTATCCTTCATCTGTCATTCATCTTGGCGCAGCATAGAATGAAATAAACCTTTCAGTTACTCTTGTCTCAGTCTTTTTTCAGTGCTGTGATAATATGAAAGCTGCTAAGGTATAAACAACTATGTTTATTTCATTAGTACTGATCGCTCTTTACTGGTTCTTATGAGAGGTGTTTTTATATTGACATTGTGCAGAACTTACGTGTTGGTTTAGTAAAACAAGAAAATACTAACTCACTTCTGAAGTTTTTAGTACACCTCATGCCCTCTCCGAGGCTTATAGTAGCTAATGGTGGAAGGGTTGGTGCTCAAACCGATTTTCAATCACCGAGAGAACCGTTTTGCAATCTGCAATGCCCCGACATGACTCAATTTTCCATACTTCATACACCAGATTTGTTGCGCTCGATCTTGCAATCACCCTCACCTAACCCTCATGGTTGGTTTCGTGGGGTTGAATCACCAAACGAAAACGCCCATTATTTCTTACTTAGAAATGTCTTGATTGCCGTCGTCTCCTCTGCGCCGTCGCCGTTGCACCAACTACGGGTCTCGATCGGCGTGGGGTTGAATCACCATCCCGGCTTCTTTATGCCGTTTCTTAGACTACGCGTCGCGGACCGTACTAACTTCCGGTGACGTAACGACCGAGCGTTCTCCCCGCAGAACGACTGAGGCTACACATAAAAAACGGAAATCACGACAATTCCGGCATATTTTTGATGCGGGATTGTTTCCGATATTTTTAGAGGGGAGGGAAACGAATGTGGGAACCTTGGACGGACTTAGTAACTACAAGAGTGTGACCAGCCTTTTTTAGGAATTTTTTAGGCGATCATCCAAGTACTCAGGCGTCACCTGTGTCTAAGTCCTTTTCGCAAGGCTTTTTTTATATTTTTTTGCGGTACCGCAATCCGCGGAGAGCGGGCCCATGTAACGTGGATTTTATCGCGGGATCGGTCGTAATTGCCGTGGATATTCCCGTAGCAAGGTGGCGCCCCCATGATGCGAACTTCAGATGACGGGCTTAGAAAAAAGAAACATTCCAGGTGACTCCGGAGCAATTTATGGGCATGTTAACGGAAATAATCCCCGTTCGACACTTAAATCGAGTTTGACCCGAACAGGCAAAGGATGAATGGGGACGGAACAAATGGGAAAAGCATCGGCAGCGTTGGGTAAAATGTTTCCGAAATCGATTGCATGTCAATGCGGCACAGGTAGCTTGATTACGCAGAAATTAATGAATCAGTCAAAGTGAACGAGAGGGCGATTTGTAAATGAGATGGAGAGAGCTTTCTGTTTCAAATGTCAATCTGTTTATTTCAAATTGTCTAGGGGGTGCTTTGGAATCCTTTTAGTTTTCCCATGAAATTATCAATCTCACAAATAACGGGATGAAAAATTGAAGAAAAAATAGCTAATTAGTAATTTTGGGAGTAAGGCTACTCGGAGATGGTTTTTTCTGATCTCACATAACCAGAATCCTCCCAGAATCCTAAATATGAATAATATTCCCTTAGTATACTGCCATATATGTACTCTCAAGTTCTTTTATTAACAAGAGAGAATGGGCTGCCAATGTATTTCAGTAAATTTCTGATTTATTTGTCTCTATGTACGTGGGTGTAAATGTACCCAAACGTTGGTTATCATACTCAATATTCGTTACCCATCTTAAATATTGCGAAATACAAAATTCATAAAAAGAAAAAATCTTTTTCTGGGTTACTTATGAGAAGTATTCATGTATTTGAAATCACAACAATCCTAACCTGGAGAATAGCGCAGTAACGTTCATGCATGAAAATTTCTAGTTCAGTATTAATTTAAAATATCCCTTTAAAATGCCACGAGGGGAAAAAGGCGTTTAAATGACAGTACGATTACTCTATGAATAACACTTTATACTTTTCAATAATGCATGTTAAGTGACCCGGATATGTGCTATTATCCAGAATCATTCATACCTCAGTAGCATTCATATTACTATGGCCATGAGCATCAATGAGATAAAAATAAATTTAAAAAACCTTTTCACTATAGTAATAATAAATTAAATATACTTGTTCCCCCACTAAAAGGAAAATAATAAATATTTCATACCATTGCATATGGGAATTTTATATGATGTTTAATTTTTAATCCTTCTAAAGTTGCACAGATTGAACTTTTCCTTTGAAAGTTTTTAATGCTTATTTTTGATAGCTGATAGAATTTTTCTCTGAGATTTTATCAAATATTTTATTTTCCGCTACAATTGGTTCAGTTTCTATTAAACATATGAGTATTCGCAACCGGACAGGATTAAATAGCGATTTTCCACAGTAATGATTTTCTCGGAAACGTACTACTTTCATACAATCCGAAGTAATGCCATGGAAGGTAATAATTCTATGTAAAATATAAAATATAGAATAAAAAATAAAAAATAAACAATGCCTTTACAGCCACGTATGTGATAGCGAAAAATACGACATTCTAGCGCTAAAATATCCTGTTCTTCCGCGCGACGTTAATGGAGCCATTGATAGGATATGAGATTCAAAAACCCATCGTCGCCTTATGGTTGGTGTCACACGCGGATTAAAGCGGAAAAAACAGCATCTCGCGCAACCTGGCGGAGCTCGTTGCATCCCTTCTCCCGGAAACCAAAGTTTTCGTCCTCGTTTTCCGGCGGTTGGTGGTTTTCTTCCGGCTCGAATTGGATAATGCACGTTACAAAATGCGCTTTTCCTAATTTGAGGTCTATACAGGATGTCACCCGGTAATGCAGATATAACATCTGGAAGCCATCGGCGGAGCTAGGATGCGATCATTCCTGCTAGACGCCGCCGCTCATCGCGACTGAGAATGTGGGCATCTATTCGGATGCTTGGAAGACCCCCAGCAGAGGGGATTTTGCATTCGCGGTTCGAAAATTAGATCCGAGTCTTAAGATAAGATAATAGGATAAGCATACAAAATTTTCAAGGAGATTATGTTTGCTCCTCTTTCCCTAAGCAAAACTATAACAGTTTTAGTGAAATAAATTTCGAAAAGAATTTAACGCTACTTGCTGTAACTATCTATGAGGTGAATTTTCTCCTGTTAAAATCTGAGAATTTCCATCATTAATAAGTGGCTTCTTTGATAGATTTAAAAGTTTGGAATTTAGATCGTTACGTTTCTTGGCTGTGTCATTGATGTCAGCTGTCTGAGAGAATCTTCTCAAAGGCACCAATTAACGTAATCGAGAGTATAAGAAAGCTCGGAGGCAATAGTCAAAGTTATTAAAAATTACCTGTAAATATCGAATTCCTTTCTTGACCTGGCAGATTATAGCTTTATGGTTGTCCTTCTCTCAGTAAACTATGCGCATAGTTGAAATTTTTATAAGCGAAAAGAAGGCGAGGAGAAAAAAGCTACGGTTGCTTACACATTACTTTCCCTGACTATTTAACCTATACCGCACATTAATTTTCATATGATTTTTTTATTTTAATTGTAATTTTATTGCATTGATATTGGCTCTGGTAAATATATAAATATACGATACATCACATTTATATTTTGATACAGCTTAGACCTCAAATTTCGTTCTCTAGAGTATGTCAATAAAATTATTTTTTAAGGCAATGCTAGAGTAATCATTTAGGTTTGGGTTGACAAATGCTGGAAAGTTTAAAAGCCATTTTCTTGGGGCAATAATTGTCATGAGTAACGTAAATCAAGGTTATATTGAAACATTGCTCTTTCAATTAGTGTAAAAGAAACTAGCCAAAAAATCGGAAATGGTTCTTTTGAGAACGTATCTCGGAATTTTGCATGGTTACCAGTTGAGATAGTTCATGCGATTCTGTGTTATGCTCCATAATTTTTATACGCTAGGAGTTATAAGGTATCAAACTTAAACACTTTGTAGAGAATAAAATAGATTGAATCAAAAAAATACGAGTGTTTCTCGGAAAAGTTGCAGACATTTTTGAGACACTAAAAGTAAAAAAATAACGATGAAATTTACTGATATTTTTCTTTGGATTTGTCGTATTTTTGATACTCAAGACGGTTTTATTACAAATTTTACTAAGAAATTGCAGACTTTTTCAGCCAAATTTCAGTTAAATAAGGAACACAGTAGATAAATACAAGTACATACTCGTAAAAAATGCCAAATCGAGTCTCCTCCTTCATGGGTTTGCTTGAGTAGTTTAAATATAGAAAGAACGATTACGATAAAAATGCAAATTTAGGAAAATTTTGGAGTTTTCGAAAGCGTGGCGGAAATAGTAATTACACGAGAGCTTTAACTTGAAAAAAAGAATACTTTTATTTTGCCAACAAAGCTCAGATCCGATCCAAAATCGAGCCGAGGTCTCCGCTATGATTTATGGCTCCATTTGAAATTAAACCGTCCCTAATCATGAATTTATAACCTATGTAAAATCAGCGATAGTCCACATACGTGATTTCCTATTCATTCGCGGTTTCTTCTTCCTCTATCACTTTCTCACACGCGCCCGCACAAACCTGAAGCTAATTATCTTCACACATCCGTGAACCGGAGCAGGAAACGACCGGATGCGAAGATGAAGTGTAATTAGTAGTCGCTTCTGGTAAAAGAACATCCTCAGAAGTTGCACCCGTTCGAAAGTATGGGTTGCAGGAATAGACGTGCGTGCATCTGCATCTCCTCCCACTTGGAATTCTCTGAAGTTCGGGAATTCTTTTCCTTCCCCGAGTTAGCTCCGCCAGGGGGAATAGGTTCGTGACTTATTCCTCCTATGGGGAGAATAAGTTGGAAAGGTATCGCGCTTTTAATTCGACTTCCACGACGGCCGGATATGAGCACCCGTTTGGTCGCTGCAGTTTTTCCTGCACTCATATCTCTCCTTCTTCCTGCTCTGAAAGTTCTGCGGTCCCGATACCTGGAAAATGAAATTCGCGGTGTCTCCGGGGATACATTTTACAACGTAAGTTGGCCTTTTAGCCATCGAATCCGGCGCGGATTTCTTTTCTTAAATTTATGGTTTATTTCTCTTCGGGATTACGAAAAATCGTTACGACCTAATAAAGTCGCGGCGTTAATGCGGTTGTTTTTCTACGATAATAATTTCTTCGTTATCTTTTTCCTAGATGAATGGGCATACTTTTATGGTGTCATACTTATATAGTTTTATTTTATCATTACACGTTATGACTGAGGAAGCAGTTCTTCCTTTGTAGAGACCGATCACAAGATCAAACTGTCTGCTCTGTTTTCACACTTTCTGCACGGTCTTCGTTTCAGTATATCATATCCTAATTTTAGATAGATAGCTTCCTTTATTCATACTTTAATCGATCAAAATATATGCAGCTCGATAAAAGCCGTCCGCCTCTATGCATGAGATTTGTATATCCTAGTTTTATTCCCAATTGCTATTTGAGCTATTTACCTCAACCATCAGCATTCAAAATTTAATCTTACTTCAACCTTGTCATTCAGGAACATTGTAATTTTTCTGGACCATCAGATTCATACAACATTTGGTGGGAAGAAGAGCTTCAAACAACTGATACGCGGAATTTGATCATTATTATTGCTTGGAAATGATTATTCTCTTCCATTCTTTCCAAAACACATCATTTTTAAGGACGAGTAACTTTGATACATTTTCAAAAGAAATGCTCAAGGATTCTACTCCTTTGCATTGGGGCAATTTTAAAAATTTAATTTACCATTTTAATTCCGTTCGTTAAAGCCAGGTATTTTCACTGCTTTTCCGAATTCGTGATTATCCTATTTGCTCAGCCGTATCATTTCCTTGAAAATTAGAAGCGAGTTAATTTAACGTTATTTAGCCATTTGGTGCACTTAGCATGGAGCTGTTTGTTTTTCAACAAGTGGGACCAAATAAAAGAAAAACCGATTAAGACTGGTTGGAAAAATCGCTTGGTCATCGCTCCGCGGGATTTGACTTTATTCTCGCTTATTTACATTAGCAACTCTCTCTAACGTTCGCTCGGGAAAATTTTCAAAGTGTTTAGGAAAGGTCCTTGTTTTTTAACTCTACTTAATATCTTATATTTTTGCACGAAGATAATATACTACCGCAGATATTTTAACATATATAAGTGACGAAAAGTTAAAATTATTAACTGTTTTTCACGCACATTCTCTTGCAAGTATCCATTTGCTCTAGCATTTGTTTCCCCCATAGTAAATTTAATGCATATGGCGAACATCTTAGCGATGAGACAGTGATACGCGGGAACCGGATTCTCATCAATTAACAGAATTTTAACAAATTGTAATAATTTTCCTGCAGGTGAATGAAGTAACAATATTACCGTATATTCACTATTCGCAAGGGTTATCTAGTTGTATAAGTGCTAAACCATTCGTACGTGGAAAAACAGACAAAACTTAAAAACAATTTCTTAATTACCTATCTTCATCACGAATCTTCTACAACTTGGTTGGTTCACTCTCCGCTTACATTTTAAATTATTCGATTAGTGCTGTCTTTTTCGCCTGCTATAAAAAACTCCCAACATTTTTTTCGATTTTGTGTTTGGTTAAGGAAAATTAAAATATTAAAAATAGTTTAGTTTCTTTGAAAAAATAACTACAATGAAGAAGCAGTGTAAAAAACTATCCCATTATTCTAGTTTCGCTAATGGAACATGTCCCGCTTTCAGCTTATTGGGAACTGTTCACTCTTTTATAAAGTTTCCTCAAATATTATTTTTTCATCGATTTTGTCTGCCTAAAATATGAAGAGGATGTGAGAGGAAGGTGATTGAAACAAGACAAATCTAGGGTTTGCTCCATAAACAGTTCATCACTGTCCACTTCCGTGAGCCCAAAGTATACCCTCGTCAAATCCCTTCTCTTTACCCCCGATTCTCTGCATCGCCTCTCTTTAGCTGCTTCTTCATCCACTCATTCCGTAATGGCACTCGACCTCATCAAGCCGAGTTTTATCCACTTCATCAACGATATGCTTAGGAAACCCACAATCAAACTATGATGGGACTGTCTCCTTACATTGATAATGTAGTCAGGGGCAAGTTTAGCATTAGTCGCACTTCGCGTTAACTTCGCGTTAGGGAGGAGGTTTACAAGTTCCAAAATTGTAAATCTAATGCGCAATTTCTTTGTTTAATAATTTTTGGGTGGGACCCAAATCAGTACTTGGCCCTCAGGAATCTCTTAACCTGAATTCGTCTCGGAATATAGACTATGGAATGTAGAATTCTTATTATTATAGCTACATTATATCTTGTCATAAGATTAGCCAACCTAAGAGCATTACTAGCTACCGTAGACGAAAACGCGTGCAGAATTTGTTGCAGATTGACACCTCATAGGTTTTATTAAATCAGTACGGTTTTATTCTCTTACTAAGTCATAAAAACTACTTCTTTCTTTTATTAATTAGAATAGTCAATAACAATTTTGCTTTTAAAAAGTTATGAATAATTTGTATCAGGCATGTATACCGCGGTACATACAAGAGAATCCTCTTAAATATTTCATAGCCATGTCAAAAATCATCCAGTCTTCGCCAGGCAAAAAGCTCGTTATCAATGTTATTCGTAACTCGATGTTTTGGGGTTTTCAACTTGTTTGAGACTTGGTAGCCACAAAACTCAAAACTATGAAATGTAAATTCGATCACTGAAACTGAAACATAAGACACTTATGGATGGGTTCATTTAGAAATTATCGAAAAATATTAATTTCAGAATAAAGTCACTGATATTTCGCCAATTTTCTTCCTTGAAAACAGGAATCACTGGAATATTTTTATAATGTTACTGAAATTGGAACGCCTTTATTATAATATATATTTCATTCATTTGAAAATGCTTCAAACCTACATTGAGATATTTTCGTACGTGACAGTTAAATTAGAGATGAATCTTCTCCGAGGCACTTTCCACGCATTTTAATTATAATGATTTACGGAATAAATATCAACCACTACACTTCTGAATTAGCATGGGCCGTTTCATAAAATATTTATTTTCATTTGAATTTCATGAGCATGTTTTATTTTTAATTAATGAAGTACAAAACTAGTATTTTCTTGTAAATCACGTACAAAAGTAAGTGGGGTCTAAACCAAATTTTATTGTAAAACTATTAATGACTTGTTCGATTTGAATGAAGAAATACGCGACTTAGTGTTTCCTGCTTCAAATAAACGTGACTTTTGTAGTCAAATGGATGAGAGATATCTTGAGGTGATTGCGACTGCATAAAATTACTATAGTCTCTTTTTCTGGATAGTGTAAGGCGAGCAAATAATTAAACAAATTCGGGGTTTGGTATTTTCACTTTCATCGTCCTCAGGCACTTTGCAGGGTACAAACACTATATATATAGGCTACAGTTAATATGAAATATTTGGAGGTAAAAGATAAATAGGTGGTCTGTGGTTACTAAAATCTTTTCCTGCTGAGGAATCTCGTTATACATAAGAGAATGAGAACCTGCCCTAAAGTACACGTTTTTAATATGATTTCAGTCTTTTCCGACTCTTCATCGCATTGTCTACTATCTTTGTCTCTTTTCTCCCCTACAGTCCGCTTGAATACTTCTAGGTTTGCTTCTCAATTCCTTTCCACTTTCCCTCTTATACCCGTTTATTCTCTTCTTCCGATCCATTCCTCCACGGCTTATTCCCCAAATTTCTGCCCATCTCGTGCAAAAAATTCCCTCTATCTCCTTCTCTCATCTGCTCCCTCCTTCTTACGAAGGAATCAATGGAAACTCAGCGTGGCACAGGTGTCGAAACGAAGCAACCACTCCTCCCGTTGCCTTCCGTGTCTCCTCCTCCAGCTGATCCCTTTCCCCTTTTGCCGCCAGATCCCAATACTACACGGATACTTAATACCTCTTCCATCACCTTGTCTCCTTTACATTCTTCCCTCACTTTCCATTTTATTCCTCTTTTTCCTCTACGATTCTCTTCCCATTTCCCTGCATCCTGTCTTTCTCTCTCCTTTTGTTCTACCTTATACATCGCAAATATTTATGAGCTTCTCATTATGTATACAGCGATAATTATGAGCATTTTTTAGTGATTACCTTTTTTAGATTTGCGGAATGCTGTTACGTATCATATATACAGTCATGAGCTTTCATTTGTGTAAACTTCTTGTATTTTATGGGCCATTTTATTCATCCGCATTTTTTGTGAGGATTGAAGGATATAATTGTTATATATTTTTATTAAAGAATTACTTGTCGGTCTTTCTTTTCACCGGTTTTATGCTCTTTTTCAATCAGTTTCAATTCAGATCACCTCTTATAAATTGTGAAAGCTGTTTTATGTTGAAATGATTTGGTATTTATGTAAGTGTGTGCATGCTATAATACATCGATTGTTATTTGCAAAGGTAGTTTTCACGTCACCAGCACTGTGATGAGAATTCTTTGTTTAATATTGCCGTATGATTAAAGGGTATTGCATGATCGTCAGATGAGTGAAAACATAAAGTGAGGAACAATAGTTACGTATATGATTCCGTTTGTTGACGAAACACGGAATGGAATCATTTAAACTATGGACACAGAAATATGTATCAGATCTAGAGCAAATATTTTTACAATTCTCTCTTTGATTTTTCCAAAAATAGTCGTTTCATAAATAAGTCGCTTTACCTATATAGTTTAATAGCGAGATAACTTATGATTTTATATGCAATGAAAATGCAATCAGGATGGGTCATAGAATAAAAAAATTAATTTCATCGCAGTGAAATTCTTTATCTATTTTTTGGTTCTATTATATTCAAGTTAAACACTGTGGATTAGGAATTCTTATCCTAATTTCTTTATTAATTGAGCCCGGATAGCTCAGTCGGTAGAGCATTAGGCTTTTAAACCTAAGGGCCCAGGGTTCAAGTCCCTGTCCGGGCGTTATATTTTTCGAGGTTAGCTGGAAGAGGGTTATCTATCTATCTTTACTTTGATATTTTACTTAATGTTTTTAAAAAACCTGGACTTCTAATGTTATATGTTCTCATTTCTGAATTTTTGCATCCCTAAAAAACTCCATTCTGTTTATTGGGTTTATTTCCTCACCAAATTACCGTCATCTGATTCTTTTCCGTGTTATTAGCAGCAGGGGATTTGATAGTCCTTCAAAGCTTTTGTGTGC
Source organism: Pachydiplax longipennis (assembly GCA_036926295.1). NCBI lineage: Eukaryota > Metazoa > Arthropoda > Insecta > Odonata > Libellulidae > Pachydiplax > Pachydiplax longipennis. The sequence goes on from JAVFKF010000012.1 coordinate 19,561,655, forward strand.
TTTCCACGGCTAAAAACTTCTGCAAGTTAAAAGAGCCTGAGAGACAAACTGACGTTCAGCAGTTTTTGTTAAGCCCTAATTCAGTTGAAAATAGTTTGTGATTGATTCGAGTACTTTTCGGCGTTAATTGAAGCCTAAATTAGAGCGGGATTGTTTTAAATGAGGCGAGTCGGCTGTTCATCAGTCTTTCTGCGACTCTAATCTCATGTGAGTGGAAGCACGCTGAAAGCGGCAGCAAACAGTTCAAATAATTTAGTGATGGAGCGGAGATCCAGAAAAAAGTATTTTTCGGTAGGTGAAATCAATGTAATTTCAATGTCAGTATATTCAGGTAATCTTTCATGCGTTACGAATGGTCATCCAATTATTTAATTTTATCTTCACTTGATTGGATTATCTTGCTTCGCGATCAATGACTTCAAATTATTATAAAATTCAGTCTACTTTGGCTCTATATTAACTCAATTTTTTATCAAGCTTTGAATAGCACATAAGCCATGAATATATGGACTATCTTTTGATACTCTTGTAAAGCAATATTAGATAGTATGCTCTAGTTACTTACTAAAGTAATGAAATCATACCAGAAAGTGGCTGACAGCGTATATACGTAGAAAATCTTTCTCCTCATTATTTGCGTATACCGAAGTTCGTTATGTTTTCACTTTTTAGGTAGCTTTTTCCGTTTGAGTGTAACATCTCTTCAAAATATTCCTTAATGTCTACAAATCTAAACATCAGGAAGCTTTGGAGGTCTATGATGGATGGAGATTTCTTTGAGGATGTCTGGAAAGTTACATCTTGACGTACAATATAAAAGGGAATGCCGCCTTGCCTTTTCTCCTGAGGTGACATCTGTCTTTCGGTCTCTGCCAGAGGAGGAAAGAGGGAGAGATTTATTATATCGGAGGGGAGGAAGGAGTATGACCAACTCCACTTGCTCGCGTATTAAAACGAGACACGTGGCGTTTTTTATGACCCTCCGCGATAAAATTCCTCCCACTTCGCGTAGCGCCATCTTTCCTCATCTCCTCCAGAGCACTCTTACGGCAACATCCTGAACCATCCCTTTTTCGAATGGGGCCCTTAAATGTGCGGACCACACTTGCCCACTTGCATTTTACTTGCACGTTGTTATATCCTGATGCATTATTTTTGAGCGGAAAACTTTTAGACGGTCTACTTCTGGCAAGGTGGCTTGCAAAGTGGTTTCAGCGCATACGTTTTTGTTGGGATTTAGGGTGGGCACGGGGGGAATATGGGGAAAGAGTGACGGAGCTTCTCCAGATCGGGAATTCCCTCGTAATCGATGTTGATCCCGAAAGCTTCCTGGTCAGAAGGTACTAGAAAAGAAAGAAAAAGCGATAGATATTTATGTGCTACAGAAGGATAGGATACTGTAAATCTTATTTCGATAACAGAATTTTTGGGAATCTAAGCGGCACTTGTTTTTTAGGAAACTTTTATGACTGGACTGCTCTCGTAGATTTCCTCCTCATCACAGCTAGTGGAGTTATTGTATAATATAGTAATTGTTCTCCTAGATTACTGTTCACATTTAAGTTATTCATAGAATATATTTGCAAGTTTATTTCAGTGATTTTGATTAAAATTATTCTGAAGATATCAAGGAAAAATATTCTATAAGTAATAGAGACAAGACATTTGATGATGTTCCTATTATTTTATTCTTCTTTCGTATAAGAATATTTATGTTCTCATTGTCCGAAAAGTGTGGGAATTTCTTATTCTTCAATGAGTTATGCCATCGATAAAGTTTAGTTACCCATATTTAAGATTGTTTGCAAACTTATGACTTACCACCCTCAGTGTTTTACTACTGAATCACTAGCTAACGAACTGATGCCCTGAACTTCTCTATATCCTTTTATGACAGAATTATAGACAAGCTATGAACATGTCAGATATCTATATTTGATGTTGCTATCGAGCCGAGGAACGCTATTTCAATCTGTAAGATATATTGTCATGTAATTTTTTATTATATGATATCATTATTCAATGGTAAATTTCATTCATCTTTATAGAAAACGAAAAGAATTGTATTCCGTTGTATGGCACACGCTTTTAACATCTTTATAGGCATTATCTTTAAATGTATGCAAGGTTATGGTAATCCGTGGAGCCTGAACGAATAATTTGTGGAGCATTGCTAAGGGTGAAATATTCAAATATTCTCATTGCAAGAATTCGGGAAGGGTAAATAAGCATTCGACATCGTCCATTTGTGTGATGAGGATTTTTTCAAAGTAATCAACATTTTAGTTTTCAGGTGCCGTGGCCCATACAGTAGTCTTAGGAAGATATTATGAAGCTATTGAATATATTTTGTACAGCTCGCCTTAAATAGGAAATTTGTCCCTTAGATCAGTTTGTCTTTCATATTGAGGAACTGTGTCTGTTTACCAAAAGGAATAATGACTGTACTGACAAATGTGGATGAAGTAATTACATGAGAAACTCTAAATTCTGCACAATCTATGTTCTTAGCTCAGAAGTTTTTTCATTTTTAGAAGTCTCATTAAAATTCAGTAATGACTTTTGATAGTGGAAATCAAGAAAATACATTTGACTAAAATTTTATTCTAAAGGAAACCATTAATTTCGTCATCCCCAGAATCGGTAAATTTAATAAATGTCGTAGATAAAATTTCCATGAAGATTAGCTCTGTACTGAGTGCTCTTAATTAAAGATTTTATTTACGTAACTCATTAAAGTATATTTCACTCTAGAGCCTGACACTTTTATGTGTATAAAAATACTTAGGAAGATTTTTTTAACAAATCTAAAAATAAAAAGTGTTGCGTTTTGAAGCCCATGAAATTATTTATGTCCTGGTGTTGATTATTGGAGTTGGTAAATTCTGATGCTTGTGTAGATTTTTAAAGGCAGACTAGTGGAGTCTCGCTTTACGAACTTAGCTTTTTTTAACTTTTATCCAATCCGATCTGAAAAGATAGCGAGAAGCTGAGGCTCGAACATTTCGAACAAAACAGGAAGTAATGGCACCACGAAAAATAGACGGGATTTATAAAAAATGCATCAATGATAGAAAATTTCCAGATCAGAGAGAATGATCGCAGAACTATGACGGAGATAATTTCCCACGCCAGCGGTCCTCGCTAAACGTCACTTGTTTGATGACGTCAGCGAAACATAACAGATCACGCCATTACGCACTCGTTCTGGGTAAAAAGCGTCGGCAGCGAAGAATTAAAATTCCCACGACGGCGGCGGTGCCATTGCAAATGACACCAGTGGCAGGAGAGATGAAGGGGGAGGGGGCAGATAGATGCGCTCTGATGGGAAGCCAAAATATGGAGGTTAATGACGGGGAGGAGGGTTCCGCAAATGTCCGTGGATATGGGTTTTTCCTTGGTTCCTGCCGTGATTACCACCCTATTTCATTGTTGGCCAAAGAACCCATTAGGAGCACATTCTTGCTCCTCTACCTTTGTTTCACATAAATCGGATAGGTTTCGACTTGTTTTTCGTCACACGTTAGATGTTAGTCAATTTGGGAGGAGCGGGGGAAATTAGTCTCCGCTTTTTCTCGAAACATCCCGCCAAATTTTATATTATTCGCGTAAGCAGCAGACCTTTTTAATCGTGCTTGTAATCATTCAAATGCGTAGAGATATGGAAGTAGAGAGCCTATCCAATATCAGAGAATCTAATGCATTTAGGAGTGTAATTAAATGTATCATTTCTTCACACGAAAAAATGTTATTCGCAGAAACACCAATGAATTGAATTGTGATTAATTTATGGATCTGAAATCTTTATTTTATTACATCCCAGTAAAGTCAGAGTCTTGTATACGTTTATGTACGTATTTTAAGAATAACATTGGAACCGTAAGGTTATGCGATAATGTCTGATACATTGCCAATGACCTGGTTATTTGGTTTACAACAGGATTATTAGATATAAGACTTTTCATGTATCGCCTCCTAGATAGTACTCTTATGTATCCTAGTGAATAATAATCATATAGAGTAATGGAATTTAGGCAATAAAAGTCGGTGAAAGTTAGTAAAAACGTCAGTTTAATGTAATATCCGGGAAATATTTAGGGGACAATGCATTTTAAAGTGCCATTACTGATTGAGGTTAACTGAATTAGCTAAGTGTCAATTCTATTTTACCTCGGAGAGAAGTTCTCCTGGAATAAGTAACTTCGATATTCTTCGATGCTCCTCCTTCTCCCATTTATATTCTTCAAAATACTTCTAACTTATAGGTACAGTTTTGCAGAATTTAAGCAAATCTTAATTTTTCGTCGAAATTCCACTCATTGAAACGATTGAATTCTATGTCATAACTTTTGGTCGGCTTCTCTGTTATTCTAACTGTAGAAAAATAATTCTTTATCAGCATAATTATGATTGTATTTCATCCAAATTCATCCATTATTACATGAAATGTCATCTCCGTTTTAGTCTCTGCAATGCTACACGTGTCTCACTAAACGTGAACATTTTTCGGTCGATCGGAGGTTTGCGTGGAGATATTCCGTTTGCCAATGATTTTAAACCATTCCACGCAACGGATCGTATATCTGTAAGGCAGTTTTTGGAAATCCGTGACTCGTACGCATTGGGAACCGCGCCGCCAGGCCTGCAATCCGACATCCGCATGCATCCCGCCGCGCTCTTTGTGATCGCTCCCTTTTTGTGACACCGTAATGAATGAATTTTCCGTGTTCAGAACGGCGGATTACCGATAGGCTATTAAGTATGGTTCTCGGCATTTTTCCCTTTTTTAAAATTCCCGGCCTCCCGTTTGTTCCAGATGAATTTCATGAAACCCATGTTCGCCGTAATTTCAAACTGCCCATCCCGTGGTGGCGGTGGGGGAGACAGGCGGGAAACAGCAAGAGAAAGAAAGGGTTGGGAATGGGGAGATGGATTGAGGTGGGAAAAATGGAACAGAAGAAAGAGCAGAAAAAAATCCCTTTGGATCTTTTGGCATCCATATGCGTTAAGAGCAAAATTTATTCAGAGCGTGATATCTCCCTCCATCTTTCCATCCGGTACAGGGTCACCACCACTTAAATTCGTATTAGTACGGACGAGTGATGGGTTCGAAGCCTGTCCTTATCATAGAATCCCAGATTGAATCCCGAGATTTTCCTCTTTCACCCCTATATTCGAGAAGTAATTTTATGGGATCCAATACCATACCCTTCGGCGCTCTCTTTTGGTTTATTTATAATTGATAAAAGTATATTAGTAGGGTACCAGGGTGGTGAATACGCTGTCAATTTTATCATGCTACATCTTTAAATTTGATTCTGTAGCATTAAAATTATTCTTTATTCATCTGTCGATAATTGTCAATAATTAATAATCCTCGTGTTAATCATTATGGTGTTTTCAAATTTATGCTGGTTGGATTCCTGGATAGCCAAGTGGGACTCAAGTTCGAGTGCGGTGAAAGCGGTCCGAATTCGTTTCCCGGGACACTCATTCCCACGTGAAAGTACATTTAAAATTACCATTACTTATACTAGTGTTGACTAGACTGAAATCCATGATGCCCATTTTTTATATATTAGTAGTATTACACTGTAAGGTTACAGAACCCTACCGCATTTATCTATCCAATCTAACATCCGCGATATTTCTTTTTATTTCATGCTTAAGTGGCTGAAATGACGGTTAGAAATTGACGGAAAGGGATGAGATAATAATAATCGTGTACAGGAATGGGTGAGGTTTACCCTACAAGAATTCCAGCATTATTTTTCTTCCGGACTCCGAGCGGTTGAAAATTCCGGAAAACGCCCCCATCAGTTGCAGCCCTCTGTCCGGAAATGCAATCGCGTGTCAAAACCGATTTTAGGGTCTCTTCTCTCTCAATCTCGCCCGCTTACTTTACCTCGCACACAATCGCGGGAGCATGAATTAGGCCGAGGAACGTGCTCTGGGACGGGGAAAAAACGGCTTATAAAAGGGAAGAGTGGTGCCATTTCCAAAACCTTCTTCCCCTACCCTCCAGGATACCTCTCTCTCGCTCTATCCCATTCATTTCACAATCGTAGATTCACGGCACTGCTGCCCTTTTAATGGAATAATTTTCGATCCCGCCCGGATGTGACAGGAGGAGCATGATGCAGTGCTTTGTGGGTGGGGGTGCGAAGGAGAGGCACAAAAGCGCGTGTCTCTACAGCATATTCATTTCACCTCTCTCTTTTTACCCCCCTCCCCGTCACATTTTGGAAAAAAATTATTTTTCTGCCCTATCGCAATGATGTGCCCGCGGGATGCCGTGGATGATTGCCAGCGCCCGCATTTTCATTCGATATTTAATCGGGATGCCTGCGTTGTTTGCGAAATTTTGGCTCCGGGATGGGTGGTGGGGTGAGTTGAGGAAAGATGGGTGGGTGTCCTCTCTGGGGAGGGCCAGTCGGGGATTTCGCGAGCCAAAGGATGGAATGGCGAAGTTTTGCGTGGGTAAGGGTAATGATTTTTCACACGGAAATATAATTCTTTTGATAATTTTGAGGAAATTTTTATCAGTAATATTTAGCCTCTATACAATTATGTTTGCAAGCAATATGAATCGTACTCCAAATTCACCCCTTGCCAATGAAATTGACATTTAGCATATTAGTTCTCCCCAAGAAAGTATTAGCTGTATTGTTACGTTACATGAATTACTTGTGCAGGAATCCAAAATTTCTCACGGAAGAGATGGAGATGAATTAATATTAAACAGTATTTTAATTGCACACTTAATGCAAATGTCGTTACTACAGAAGTAAATTACGTATAAAGATATGTAGAAAAATGAGAGATTTGAAGAGACTTAAGAAGCTATAGGGCTATTAAAACAGGCATCATTCAGTACCTAGGGGCCACCTAGCAACGAAGAGCTCAGAGAAAAATTTAAAACGCTTGGGGAGACATTAGCAATATGTAAAACATGGGCATAAATAATATATAAAACACCTGTTTTATATGCTACAAATTGCATTAATGTTGCGCAGCGTTTTCATTCGGGAAATGGGGTCATTACCAGGTTGCGGTTCTCTTATGCTCAGCGAGTTATCTTGGGTAATGCAGACGGCTGTTTTTATTCATATTTAGAATGACACTCAGCAGTAGATTGATAGAGATCTGTTTGTTTTGTCAGTTATTATGAGTATTTTTTTAGAAATATACGAAATTTTTGACAGCTGCGCAATAGAGGTATCCCTTAAAATTCCGTAGGGTGTGAATCTGTGGTTCTGCTTTCTGATCCGATGGAAATTAATGCATAATATGTGTCACCTTTATAGACAAAACCCGTCCTATTAAGCTTAAGAGGGCGCTCTCCATAAAGCTAGCTCTGTGAAGGGGTTGATGTGACTACTCCGTAATAGATGAGCGATCTTTATCGAACAGCTATCCCAAGACATGAATTTGTCTTGAACTATGCCAATTAAGGTAATGTGTAGGTTCCAATTTTATACAGTCCAGCAAAGGTAATTCAAAGCTTCAACTTGCTGGCATAAATTGCATTTCAATTCTGTCAGAAATACTTTGAATGTTGTTATTGTTTTCTCTCTTTATGAAAAACGCATGAGCTTGATTTATGCTTTCAAATACAATTCTTATTTTAAGATTATTGAGTAAATATTAAGCGGTTTTGGTTCGGCTATTCTCTACACTTGTATGAACTGACTGTCTCGTATGGGACTTCAATTATATTTGAAGTATTCATGTGTAAGTTTTATGTAATAGACTTCAAAATGATATTTCTCATTTCTATAGAATCAATCTAGTATTTTAGGAACAAAAATTAATAATGGCTGAGAGAAATTAATGCTTACTTATAACTTCCTGTAGTAGAAAAGCTTGAAAAATCGATAAAATATCGCTTCGAATCCGTTAATTACGCCGTTTCTGTAATACTCAGTCATTCCTAAAATAATTTCTAATCCTGTATTGTAATTCTATAAAATCTTTTGATCTTAATTAAAGTTTATTAATATGTCTGTATATTACCATTTTAGAACTCAAAAAGTGTAAGTGAGTGTAGGTAGAGCGAAAATTAGAAAAATATTGAAGGATAGTCGATTTATTTCTATAATGATTATTATAAGTACCAGGTCGCACGCATGAGTAACTCTCATCTACCCCATAAAGTTTAATATTGATCGCTTAATTTTATGCCAAAGTTTCTTTTTCGATTTTCCCCAATTTCCATCATTTTATACCACTCTTCCTCCATGCTATTCAATGTGCACGGTATGCTACTAATTATCCTTTTGGTGGAATTTATATGTATTTTTTCCGTTGGCGCACGTGAGCGGGATGGCGCTTTCTTATTTTTTTGTTTTCTTTTAGATCGTTTGTCCGTGATTTTTTGCTTTTTTGTTTTGGTATAAGCGTGTGTGGGTGTGGCAGCATTTGGCATGATGTTTTTGTCTTCCGTCATATTTTTTACGTTCGGGAAATTAGTAGGGAGTGAGGGGAGGAAAAAAGCTACAAGCTCGAGGGAAGTACCCTTTGGTCATTTTACATCTTACGGCATTAAACCTGATTTGGGCTAACTATAAAAACAATTTATGGTTTCTAGCAGGGGTGGATTTACAATTAGGCGCATTAGGCGTAAGCTGACGGCCTCATCCGGTGGGCGTCAATAGAAGTTTTGTTAAGGATTAATTTGAAATGTCAGCTGCATAACTCATGTCCCCGTCCGTGATGTTAAATCACTTCACCGTATTCGTTATTTAAGAAAAAAATTATCCGTACTTTATTATTAGTATCGTATGAAAGATAACGGTTCTTGGTGAAAACTAGAGATTAAAGCATTTGCGGTATATATTTCCATGATGTTAACGTTGACGGAAGTCTTCTCATTTCGTATTTTTATATATTTTTCATATTTTTCCCGTAATCTGCAGACCCGATGGCGGGTGAAGCCTCAATACCCATCTACAGCAGCTCATTTTCCGGTATTATTCATTTGAGGCCACAGATCTACTCGTGTAAAATTTCGTCCATTTAATCATCGTAAATTGTGAAAGAAGTTCCAGCTTTGCGGCTCCTAAAATATTCTTTTTCTTTTTATTCTTTTCCTATCACTGATGTGTCAGCACCATTTTTTAAATTTCAATTTGAATCGTAGTGTTTCGATGATTAGTGGTCATAATTATCATATTTTTTTTCTTGCTGATTTTTACGGCCAGACGCCCTTTTTAACAAAATATCTAATCGGAAAAATTCGACAGATATACAACTATTCCCAAAGAAGATATGTCAGATTATTCGGGGTTCAAACCAGGGATCTTGTGGTCGGATTGCTAGCTACCTAACAACTCTGCCAACGCGGCCAATTCTTAAAATATTTCGAATATTCCCACGATATACCCTGCACGATACTTTGACAAAAATGTAGATAACAATCCTTACTTATCATTCGTGGTTTTGTATGTTTTCAAGTATAAGCTTAATTTGAGATATCTAGGAAAGGAGGAAAAAAACTCTTCAGCAGGAGGTTAAACATATTTATACCTATTTCGGACCCGGATAAAAACTACTTAGAAGATTCTTTTAAAGTGTATACCTAAAACGTATTCGGGGAATTGTGATCTATGATGCGTGTAGATCACTAGATCGAAAATGGAATATTTAGGGTGTAAAAGGAACAATTGTATGCTCCAGTCATTTCCTTTGCAAGGTTTGCTGAAATAGGTATTCGACACGTTATTACATGACGAAAATAATCACCGTTCACTTCACAATTATCTATAAACACTGTTCAGGGACATTGACAGCCTTACTAGGTTAACTGATGTTAAAAATATTTCATAGATCATTATTAGTGCTTCCGTGCTTCGAGAGATATTTTCTTGACACCGGTAAATGTGAATTAAATCCAGAACAAATCCCGTAAAGCAGGGATGACGACTGTTCTTGAGAAAATAAATTTAAGCGGTGATAGTGATTCACCTTGAAAGTATTGTGATTCGAGCAGATCAAAGACTTTTTCTTTCATTATCATATTCATACTCAGATTTCCTCTTCTTTCTTTGTAAATTTTCGGTTTCTCTACCTATCCTGCCACAAAAAAACATTTCACGTTTTCCTCCTCTATTAAAAGAAAGAAGTAAAAATTGTCAGGCTAAAAGACGAAATTTTCCCGCAACTGGACGTTTAATTCTACGAATCTCATTCGAAGAATTTATACCCGAAAATTCCTTCCCGACTTTGAAAGACATTCCCGTCTTAATTTTGATTTCAAGGAAACAGAATTTGACTGATAACACCGCGAATTTTATTTAACTTGAGACGTATCCTTCCCTTCTGTCTCAGACATTACCAGATTAAAACATTAAATGGGTTGTGAAGGGGGTTGAGTTAATCCAGCTCTTCCGGAAAGGTGGGGCTGGGAGGGGGAGTTCCCGGGGACAGTCACGGAGGGCTTATCGCTTATGGGTTTAGAAATATCGAAAAGCGTGCGGGGGAAAGGGTTTTAATGAGCCAGAGAAAGGAAAAATAGCATCCAAAATACATCGGGAAGGGGTTTTAAAAACGGGGAGGTGGTCAGGTGGGCCCGGCGGAGGACGGAGAGGGGGTGACCCGGGAAAACCACCAACAACACCCCGTGCTTTTGACACCCGTTTCCCACACGCGTCCAACTACGAACGAATCATCAGGCATAAGCTTTTTCCTAGGGAGCGCCTATGTCATCCCTCCGCGGTCCTTTTCATTTCATCCCCGAAAAAAAATCGCCGGGACAGGATCCATGGTCTGCGGCCGGTTTTTAAAATGCATTTATATATAAAAAGACGGTTTTTTCCCGATAAAATTTTCGCGGGAAAAAGGGCATTATTTTTGTCTCTTTTTGGCTCCATCGTCGGCATGACACCGGTCCAATCTTTCCCTTTATTTTCAACGTTTTTCTGTACTCTTTTCCTTCCCCTTCTCTGCCCCCTTTTTATTTTCACCGACGTCATTATGTTTCCCCCAAATGAATCTGTCATGGCCGTTCACGTCACCGCGGTCTCTGGTTTCATCGTTGTGAGTTGGGTGGGTGGGAAGGCCGACGTGGGGGTGGTCGGTCAGAGTAGGGGAACAGCAGAAGGAAGAAATGCGAATGGAGGAAAGGAGGAGATAATAAGGAGAAGGGGACACGCGCCACCGTGAGGATAAAACGCAAAATAAAAATTTTCTCCAGGGTGGACTAGAATAAGGGAAAAAATGCTCACGTTGAAATAACTCCGGGACTTATTGTGACAGCCGCTTGATTTGCGCCTTGTCTTTTTTCAGCGTAAAATATTCAGTGTCGAGGAAAAGGAAGAGAGTTTGGGGAGTAAAAAAAGAGGAAGAAAGTCCGCGAGGAATCTTTTTCCCCGATTCGGTGGAGTCTGTCGTGATGACTTAATTGTGTGCTTGAGACATCGCCGGTCATGTTTTAAAAATTCAAAGGAAAGGAATGTCGGGAGACTTTTGGGAGGATATGAAAGGATATTTTTTTTTCTCTCTCGGTAATGGAAAGTACATATTTTATCTCGGTGATTCTTCTTCGGGTGGCGTGGCGTGTAGCGGAGGAAGAAAAAAATAGATTAATTTATGTTGGGGGTCAATGCGTTTATTTTGGCCACAAGAGATGGAGGGCCTTATTAATTTGATGCTGATTTTTATTTTTGATCGGAAAGGTGTGCTTCTGCGGGTAACCTTTGAGTCTTAAACCTTTTGTCAAGCGAGAGGTGCTTTTTCGATTGGTACGAAAAAGAAGAGAGTGTTCAAAATATATTATCCTCCTTGTGATTGGGGGAATATCTTCAGGCACATTTCCTTCTTTGTTATTCATCTTACATAAAAAGCAAGACGAATACCTGATTGGATTACTTTATACATCCATCACGTAATTTTTTTGTATGATCTGAGTTGACTGACTGTTTACCAAATATACGTTTCAGTAAATAAATGGATGACTAAATATTAGATTTACGGATAAAGATTTCGCTGTACGATATTGTAGATTTAAACAGTAACTGATATATTTTTTTAGCTAGTTTATTCTCCAGCCCATCAATGTTCAAAATCTTTGCAATTATGATTTGGATACTTACCAATAGATTTTTAAACTTTAAGCATTTCATACCTCTTAATCCTTTTACAAGGTTAAAAGTGAAAGTAGTTGGGGATAGATGATAGAAAAGATGCAACTAAGGATGGCATATGATTCGGAAATTCGGAAATACAAAGGACTGGGTGACTGATCACCGCTAGTAGCTTCATCAGCTTAATGAATAACTAAAATTTACTATATTTTCAATTACACCTTTATTAAAATTTAGAAGTCGTTAGAGACTAGAAAGAGTGGTTATTAAAAGCAGCAAAAATGAACAAATCAAAATGGTACAGGAGGGATATATTTCATTGTATACGTAATTTAATTTCCCATTATCATGAAAGAAAGGGTTGGGAAGGAATCCAGAAGTTTTCTTTTGGGTAATAAGCTTTGTTTACATCTTGATAAATTTTCGTAGAAAATATCTGTAAGAATTTTCTTCAAAAATTGTAAGACAGAGCTAAACGGTCTGACGTCATTAGACTTGAAATGTTCAAAATTGAAATACAGTGTTAATTTCATAGACGTAGATTCACAATTCCTTGCTTCTAGAACATGCACATCCCCTAAGTAAACGTATAATCATCATTGTAATTGTTTTTATGTGAATTAACGAGAATTAGATTTTAAGTATCATCACTTGTGGTTAATTTTTCTTTTCAAGAATAAATTTTAATGGAAAAATAAATGAATAAATCAGGAAATTTTCCAAGAGGAAACTTTATCCTGTTTCATATTTTTGTAAAATACTGCTTAATAAGAACACACGACTAGTTTCGATGTAATGATAAATTTTAATGAATAGATTTTGCCTGGAGTTTCACTTAAACATTTTCAACTAAAAAACTGTCCATGGTGTCACCGGAAATTCTTTAATCATCGTCGGTGAATCGATTCTATCATACCCTTCATTTTTTGAAATACACAATATCGACACCGTGAGTTTGACACTTCCGCAACTGGAAATCAGAGCGGAAATACAGAGCAAATTTTAGATTTGAATGCTGTCATTTTACGTGCTAGATATTTGTCGTTTTGTAACACTATTGTTTTTATTACGTTTTTGTTTGTTAACACCCGTGTTAATACTTTTATTCTAAAATCTCGTTTCATTTAGCAGCGTTTTTACGCATCACTTCTGTAGATTAATATTAATAACAACGGTAAAACTATATATTAGGTAGAGAATGTGATTTACTCTCCTTATATCGACCAATTCGTCAATTATATCGACCAATTTTTATGAAGCAGCTATCCAAGGTTGAAGAAAGAGAAAAAACTACCCCGCGGGCTCATAAAAACTCCTCTCCTCAATATTAGAATAGATGTCTACAGAAAACTAGTGAGACCATATAAATTATGTACAAGAATTGCAAATTAGAGCAGATGATCAATTTACACTATAAAAATAAGCACTGAAAACGGCAGTAAATACGATGAAAATAAATTGCGTATAGGTTGCATAATTATCACGCACCTGGTGAATAATGGTACAGAAAGTCTTTATTGAGTGGAGGTAACGAAAATGACAATGAAAAATTCACTGCACTTCAATTGAATTGAAAAATTCAATCAACTTCTAATCCGTGACTACGCCATTTTTAAATAAAATGAGTGATTACTGATAAAATAGCAAAAATAATTAAGTAGATATTTGTGAAAGTACTAAAAAACCTGGAAATAACCTATTTTCATACTCAAAACAAGGGAGTAAGGTATTTTCAGTATTCTTAACTCTTTAAAACTATTTCTAAATAGGAAAGATGATGAATAATTGGTACTATATTTTCAGGAGTAGTGTTGCTTCTTAATTCAGAGATTAGTTTATCTGAAAATTAACCTTTCTGGTATAAAAATTGACATTTTGTTTTGGAAGAATCAGTGGATACTGACACTATGACTTTATAACAGAAGGATTGGGTTACATAGCTGCTTTGATGTCATGAAAGTTTTCAGTTATTTGATAAGGGAAGAGCAGTTTCTTGCATCCCCCTGAGTTGTAGTGGTGCTCCTAATAAAATTTCACGAATTTGCGTGCAATATGTATGGAAATATGTTGCGTAGAATGGAAAAAATAAACTGGGTTAATAGGAAAATAAAGGTGGAAGTGCTGGAGAGTGTGAAAGAAAGGAAGGTTTCGATTGAACTAATTGAACGAAGGCAGACGAAATGGATGTATCTAATATTAAGATAAGATGAGTTACCAAAGAAAGCTCTTAGTAGTATGTGAGGGTAAATACAAGGGGGAAAACAAAAGTCAACATCAACATGATACACCGCGATATATATATTCAAGAAATGAAGGAATGAGTATTGAGCAAGGAAATTTAGGACACATGAGCCTATCGTAAAATGGAAGACTTGTGACTGCGATGATGATTGTATGTGTGTTATATGTGATTTTGTCTCAGATTTAGATAGCGTTGCTAAAAATAAGTATAAAATAAAAACTTCCTAGAAAAATGTGATCTAACATCCGTGAGAGGACTTAACGAAGGGGTAAAATTCTCATTCTTGGAATCAAAAAAGAATAAAGCAATGCTGTTTTCATGTTCTGGCCCCCAACTCGCACCTTTCCTGTACGCCCAACTTTTAGGTGGCCGAGCGCAGTTCGCCATAATCTCCTCATCGCTAAGTCCCTAAAAGACATCACCCCTCTCACCTTTGACCCGCCTCATCTTTCGGACCTTTCATCCACCACTCTCCTCATCTCGACCACCCCGTGGAGTTGCATTCCAACTGTCTCCTCCAGAAGCCGTCACATTCAGCCTCTCTTTCCTCTCGGTGACCCTCCCAATTTTTTATTAATTCATTTTTTCTCGTTTAGCTCCTTTTTACGTTTCCTCCTTCCGTGTCCTCTTGTCCTTTTTTGTTTAGATTCCTCCCCTTCTTTCTTTCTCACCCCCCACTCGTATTACGGTGCGTCCCTCCAGGGCTTCCTTTACCAGCACTGGACTTAATGAATCTCCACGAACTTAGGGAAATATTGCGTTTAATCAGTCGTTTCCTGTTTTTTCTTGCACGCCTTCCTACTGACCCCACTCTTCTGTATTTCTCCTTTTCATCTCTCAACTCTTCCTCGTGTTTTCTCATTTTCTTCCTCTTATTTTACTTGTTGACATATGATACACATACATATTGACATCATACAAATAATTTTCAATCGAATGATTTTCAGTTATTTTTATCGTTTCGATCTGCCCAAGACTAAAGTTTTATTTAAACAAGGAAAGGATTTTAGGCGACTTTCTAGGATAAAGTGCGAAACTTAATGTACCAGTTAATGTTTTCTACTGACCGTATAACGTGTACCTTTGTTTTATTGAATGTTTTGATGGTTTTTGTATTCCTTGCTATCTCTCTCCTTTCTTCCTTTTTCATCTTTCTTAAGTTTTTCACGCCATTCTTCTTTTCGGAAGCAAATTCCTCGAAATACCTTTCAGTGTTCCCTGTATTATTTTATTACGTGTTTATCCAATTTCCTACCTTCCTTTTAATTTACTTTTTTCATGTCAGCTGTCTGTTTTCTTCATCTTCTCATTCTTTGTCTTTTTACGATCACACTTCCTCATTTCGGTATTACTTAACTATTACTGTTTCGTTGTCACTTCCTCACTTACTTTGTTGCTCAGCTGTCAGTTCCATGTCCTTTAGGTCATCTTTCGGTTTCGTGATGGTAAATTAGGTTATCCACCGATTCTTCAGATACCAGAATTGTGCTCTGTTTTATAAATATTCTAATTGATAAAGAAGTTTACACTCGATTCCTTGTACAATTCATACGTTATTATAATTTATTTGTACAGTCCTTTTCCGGTTCTCAAATGTTCTCTACAGCTCTCTCTACTTCTTTATCACATCTCTTTCCATTCTGACTTTTTTCCTCTCTTCCTTTTCAGGTGAAGATATAGTTTTATCATCTATTTCCAAAACACGGAATTCCACCAAGAGTCTCTAGAGAAGATTTTTTTCCTTTGTGTCTTATATTTATTTTTTTTTGTATCTTATTTTTTTTTTCTCAATTTATATTTTTCTCATTTCGTCTTTCTTTTTAGCTCTCGTTTCTTGCTGTAATTTGGCCCGTAATATAAAATTTTCGTTAAGTATCTCTTTTTATCTTTCACTTCCACACTTATTAATGTTATTATTTTGTTGTTGACCTTTTTGTTGGATTTACAGTGTCATTTCTGATGGTATATATTACCTTGTATGATTTTATTCTGTTTTTAAATTTTCGAGTGTCTAATTAATTTTTACCATATGTTCTTGCTACATATTTTACTTAGAAATGAATTTTATTTTTAATCCATGCTTGAGACTTTTATTCAGACAACTGTAAACCATTATCTGTTTTTCAGGTATATTATCATGTATATTATATATACATAAACTCTTGTAATTTTTTTCTCTATTTAAATTATCATTTTGTTTTTTCATTGGGATTTTCAACACTGAAGATGCATTACATGAATTTGAAGTTTCAGTCAGTCTCGCCCAAATTTGCGACTGATATTGTATGAATATATATGCGACTGTTGTATCCCCGTCTCATCATTCATTATTTTTCATTCCCTTGCTTATCTATTCCACCTTTCTTTTTATTTTTTCACATTGTTTCATTTTCTGCCCATCCTCTTCTTAGATTATCACCATTCACCCATGCAGTTCTCTTCCTATATCACAATTGCTTCCTCCCTTGGTGTAACTTCCCTGTATTTTCCTCTCCTTCCCTCCCTTTCTCTTTCTCCTATCACACATCCGTTATTCCTCGTTGTACACCCTTTCTCCCGATTCCTCCCTCCCTCACAGATATCCCCCTTCCTCCCGCATTGCCCCTCCGCCTTCCGTGCCTGTATATGACACTGGGCTTTGATGCGTACCCAGGGACACCATTATCCCTTTTCGCTTGGAAAATGGCTGATGAAATACTCGTCTGGGGAGCCCTCTGGTTTTTGGATGTCCGCTGCCCTACGCTTCGGCATGTTTTTGGAGGTCTGTAATCGGTCAATGCGTAATTCGTCCGTTTTTCCCTCGATGAGCCCCGCGAGGTGGTGCAGGAGCATGGGTTTTGAAGGGCGTTGAACGACTCCCCGTGTTAATTATTGCAGCCTCCTTAATTCTCCGCTTAAATTGCTTCGAACGCTCACGGACTAAAGAAAAGGACATTGATCTTCTTGGTCGGGGCGGTTTGCGGAAGTGCTCTAAATTGAGATTTAGATGGACATCCATTGATCATCGAAAGTATTGAATTAGGAGGAGTTCCGCAGACTTCCATTCAGTAACAGAGAAATCCAGTCTCTAAGGTGGAAGGTGGAAATTTTCGAATTGAGGGTAATAATATTGTACCCATTTAAAAGTAAATCAGATAATAAATCCGATTAATAAAGAAATTAATCTGCTTTATTATCTTATTTGAGAGGTAGATGACATGAGATTCAGTGCAATTTTTATCCGTAAATTTTTATAATTCCAACTGATCAGGTATTGATATTCTCTACGGACATCGCGACCGAATTTTTAAAGTTATCAGGAATTATGGCATTATGGCAATTCTGCGTTCATTTTAATTATTTCTGTAAGAAATAAAAATACTATCGATCTTTAGCTATATTCGCCAATTCTCTGTTGTTGATTTTTTCTTTCACTTCATAATATTTATTTTGTAGATCATAAAATGATATTATTACCATTATGCTCAATATTTGTTTCTAGGGCATGTAAATTATAAAGAAATATTTTGAACCTCCGATTTCTTTAGAAATATTTATTAATATAGGATGCTCGATTGTGACTTTATAGGAAGTAAAGTAATTCAATTTCGTTGGACGCTTTACATAGAAGATGACCAAAAATTTATCCAGAATTAGGAAGCCTCATTTCTCATAAAAATTATTAATAAAAACAAAAGGTGGGCGCGATTTTCTTCAGGGTTTAAGCAATTCTGAGCTCTTAGATATAGAGTTAATTTGAGATTCATCCGCTATTGAGACGATATGATACCTCTACTTGAAAGTCGTCGTTTGGCTTCCTTCATCCTGCAAATCAAGCTACACACCCGCATGAATCACGCCTATTCCTTTTCAGCTCATTCCGCTTCTTAATTTTCTCACTCTTTTAAGGCTTACCCTAACAGGGAACGGTCTTACTCTCTCCTTGTAAAATTCAGGCTGCATTGATTGGCTCGTGCCTGATTGCTTCATCAACTTCGTTCCCCTCCCCTTGGTATGAGCCTGATTGGAAGCAAGCATTTCTTTTTACCTCGTTCGCTAATAATTGATTTCTTAGCCGTGGGACATTTGAACTGTGAGTCCTGCTCTCCCAACTGCGATTGATCATGGTAGCGCGAGCAGATTTAGCGTCTTCTTATTTCTTATTTAACAACAGTTACAAAAACTCGCTACGTGGAACTTCTTTCTTATGCGGTATCGATAAACCGAATATTGCTAACAATTTAGATGCAACTAAAGCAGGTTATATATAATAGTTGGAATTATAAAGGGATTCAGGTGCCATAAATCTGTAAATAATCCATAGTTACAGCTCAAAATGCATTAACAGTAGATGTTTTACTGTATAAATTGCGTTAGTTAACATTTCCTGGAATCATATAATTTTATTTCGTTACAATGCATGTGCGTCTATATTATAACCTAAGGGATATTGTTATACGATTCCATCTCATGCTATGATGATATCATTTAGGCTTGGCATGCTCGTAGCTTGATATAATTACTAACGATCGGTAAGAAGTATTTTGTAAAATAAGATAATATATAAGTAAAAGAACTGCTCGCGACAGTCAGTATTCGAGGATATTTGTGATTACGTGCAATTTTCAGTTTAGCTCACGCGGTTCATTACATACTTTCTCCTTGATATGTACTTCCAATAACAACTTAAAAATAGCTTGATAATCACTGTAAACTTTTTGTAGATTCTTTCCGCTTAGCTCATGCTTGAAATATTTTCCTTCTGATTCATATGTTTTTTTCATCTTGGAATAATAGCAAAGTATTCGTTCTCGATTTCCAGTGCAATGTCATGGCGACAATATGAAACTAACCCTTAATTTTTAAGTTCTTAGGGTTTGTTCCTGCGGACAATTTCAGTAATTATATCGGTGGATACAATTCTGGAACTTTTAAAGTGCTTAAATAATTTGCGAAGTTGGTGAGGCTCAGATGCTCCAAACCACTTTTTATGAAACGAATCGCTTACCGATCGTAAACAAACTGCAAAATAGTCGATGGCCATAAATTTATCTCGACCCGATATTTTCTCGACCAGATTTTCAAAATAAGCGGTTAGAAGTGGTGCACGACATTTTTCCATGTTCCGTTCGCTTGTTTTTCGATCGCATCTGCCCCCTGCTAAAGATTTTCTAATTCATTAACCTGGATTTAGACCCCATATGGCTGACGTACGCCACACCTGCTACCTAATCCGTGAAAAGTAACTGGATTTAATGCCCTTCTAGTTTCTCATCCATCTTATGAAATTATTATCATTTACATTTGTTACCAGCAATTATTAATCTTGACAGTACACCACGCAAGATATATACGTTAATGTAACGTATCCTAGGTATCGAATAGTACATCTAGTTTAAAAAAGTTACCACCTCGCATGCAAACCGCATGACAGGCACCTAATTTTAATCTTAATTGTGATGTAGTAAGTAATCAAATCATGGCTTTGGATCGTGATTATTTTCGCTCTGGTTTACGTTATGGTTAAATAGAAACGCGAAATTAATTCCATTTTGTTCCTTTATCCTAAGTTGAGCCAGGTTTGAACTGGCTTTGAATTGATTGAGAAATAAATATTATAATACTCCGGAGTTTAAGATTTTTTTACACTATCGGAAAGAATTTTAAAACATTCTATTCGCGCGTTTTTTAATTCATTTTATGAAATTGTTCTATAGCAAGGCTTGCAATGTTGAAGATGATATGTATAGCTAAAATGTAAAACCTTAAGCATTGAATAGATAAAACTTCGCTGATTTCGCTTGATTGAAAATTTCTCCCGGCGTCTACCAGAAAAATTCCTTTTTCCCCCGAAAAATACTTGCAGGTGTTAAAATAACTACTCTTCCGGTAGTCATAGTTCTTGTGGTAACTGACGAAAAAGTAAATACTAAATAATCAGCAGTTTTGCGTGTCGGTGATGGTTTGGCAATTATATTTTTCCGATCTCGTTTAGATTTTGAAGCTTGCAGAAACAACGGATTATTTCGGTTTTGGGTTCCTGATTCCATTACCAGATGCAAATTACTAGAGTAACGATTGCACTCATCCAAAAGCAAATCAAACGTAATTGACCCATTCAGGTAACGTCGTTTAAGCAGCATCTTTCCTCCTCGTCCTTGTTTTCTTTTTCGCAACCGTACTAGGCCATTTAGTAGAACACCACTCTCTCGCTATTGCAGGAGATAAGGGAAAAAATGAGAACCGTCTGAATCGACGTCGGACGCCACCGCTTGGCGGCTCATAATCGCCCTCATCATCTGTCTAATATTCCCACAGGAGTGGAACACACCCATCATCCCCTCCGCAGCTTGTTAAACGGGCTCTCGCTGCTTGCCGGAGTACTACCCTTGTCGGACTTGGATTTGGTCGCCCCCGCTACGCTATGTGTACGACTTCATTCCGCTCGGGTGGAAACTTAGCTCCGAATCTCATCCGATTATCCGAGGAAGTAGTGTGGGGAATGCAGGAATATTCCTCCAGCCTCCTTTCGATGACGCCACCCACGCTTCTCACCCCCTTTACCCGTTATTTCTGCGCACATCGTTCTCGCCCGCGATCTTGTCCGTGGGAAAATTCTGTATCCGTCACCATGGCGATCGGGAAAGCTCCACTTCGGAGAAAAACGAGCGCTTCCACTTTTGCGTCCGCAGAACGGTGGGCATTCCATGTACTTTCCCGAAGTGTTGATTTTGCTTTTTAACGATTCATGGTCCTGGTGTTTGCATTCCCTTTGTGCGGAACGACTTGAATGTGGTTTAGAATACATGATTGTCACTCTCGTCGTTATTGAGTGTGCTTCAGGGCAGCGAAATTCCATGTTTCTCCTCTGTCGCATGTTTGACGGAAAATTAACCTTCGTGCACGATACAGGAAAGGTTGTTGGCTTATTATCATTACCTGTCGAATGCAAACTCTCCTCTCTTAGATTTCTTATGCGTGAATTATATATCTTTTTGTCTAATAGCGTTGAATCTCTCATTTTCTATCATCTTCAATTTTTTCCCATCTACTTAAATTGTTTCGTTTTGTAATGGCTCTGTTATTATTTCATTTTGTTTCTTCCATTTTGAACAATTATCTATAATTTTATACAATTAATATCGTAGTAAAGTTTTATATCTATTGATAGACATATTTTGTATACCTAGATTGCTCTTACTGCTCTTTATATAGGATTAAATTATTACTATTATTATTTGTAAGCATTCGAGCATTCTGTTTACATCGTCCGATAGCATACTTAAGAAACGCGACGTCTTATCTTCTTTTATTTTTTACAAGCCCAGTTCTCACGAATTCCGCTAGAGAAATGATTTTCATTTTGAATATTAATCATTAATGTAAAAGCAATAAAACCCTGAAGAATTCAGATAAATACATCGAGCTGCATTTTAAATTTGTCTTTATTTTGTAAAACTATAAGAACTTCAATGAAATAAAATTTAAAATAAGAATCTTTATTAAAAATGCATTCGCTATGTGATTTATTAATTATGGTCAGCTAAAAAAGAAAACGTGACTCACTGATAAACGTAAATACCGAGTTTTTGAAGTACAACTGAAGTCGAGGATCCTAATTATGTTTGTAAGATGAATCTCTTTTCCTTAGAAATTCCGAACAAGATTAGTGCACATATGGTAATTAAAATCTGTTTCCTGCTCAGAAAATATCAACTACCTTTCAAGATGAAAAATCCTTCCTAATTTTATACACATTCAGACGCCAGTAATCCTTGCCTTTTCCATTTCTTTCATTGCCATTCTTCCTGACTCAGTCGTAGTAATGAAGAACATGGTACTGAATAGTTCTGAAGCATTCCATTATTTTATCGCAATGGGTTATCAATCAATAGAATCTCGCGTGCCATCGAATGGCTTAGTCAGCGGTAGTACCTGGCGCGTGCTGGAGAATAAGCTTCGTGTTCTATCAAATAGAATCTAAACTTTAAAATTAGATTATCATTCTCTCATGGCAATGATCCAGAGATTCGTAATGGCTCCGATTTTACATTTCATATCGTTCCCTTTCAGAATAGGACTCTTATTTATCAGCTATCATCAATCTTCCGAGTTGGCTCTTGGAGAGATTTTGTGGACATCTAACTTTGATTGATTTATTTATTAGATTTTAACCTTTGAAGAAAAGAGACGAAATTTTCACATAATTATGTGCAATAAGTTTAGATAAAAACAGCTCGGAGTAATAGTAGGTATTTTATGACCTCCTAGCAATAGTAAACCTTTGTGACCTATTAGCAAATTTGAGAAATGTATCCTAAAATAAGAAATTTCAGCATCTCTTCATAGGCGGCAATGACAGATTAGAGAAAAAGACAGATGGTGTATGTAACCTCTGCCATACACCGTAAAGATGGAAGCAGAGTATCATATAGATGTAGAAGTTCCAAAAGTAGTAAGAAATCAGTTCCTGTTATGAATTACTTAATATTTTCTATAGGTATACGGCAATTTCAAATAAATTACAGGAAATTGTTGGCAGTGTACTTTAATCTAAAAATTACGATTTTAGCTTAATAAAATCACCCTTATTTTAGAATAAATTTAGTACACTCTTCTAAATTTGCTGCTTCAAGTAATACACAAGACATTAAAATATTACAGTAAAGTCTATGTTACTTTTCCAAATTAAAAAATAATATATTTTAAATATATAATTGTTTAAATTTTAAATCTTTTCATGTCTTTTTGTCCTAAGTTTTCCGGCAAGAGAAATTAGTCTGATTCAGTTTGATTTGTCAAAATTGATTCGGAATTAGTTGGTAGTCTTTTCATATTTGAATAAGGAGTTTTCTCATATGATAGTAAATATTTAGGAGGTTACAGTGTATACATTATAAATAAATGGATAACATATTTAAGTTATTTTGTGAAAGTGGGTAATTAAATTATATAAATAAGAAGTAAAATATCATCTGGTGGTTTCCAAGCTAATAATAGAAGAAATAGACTATAGCTTTGGCAAACGTTACAATCCACTAGTGTTCTCCTCTGTGTGATGGTAAACTATGAAGATACCATGTTGTACGTTTTGAAACGTATTCATTTTATAAATACAATTCAAATGATCACGACTATTCAATTTTGTGGTTAAAAAACATCTCTTATATCAATAAGACGAAATCTATTCTTATCGCGCCTTATTCATAATAATTATTATGTGATTGCTATCTTATCTGCGAATGTCACTCGCATATTTTTTGCATAAGAAAAACTCTCCTTTTACCTACCAGTATCATTATCAGCTTCCTTATCGCTCTCGTAACAGAAAACCAGATCTTAATTATTCCTCACTCTGGAGACAGATTTTTTCCAAAAATTACTCGCTCCTAATTCAGGATTTCGACTTCCGTTTCCTCATTCTGAGTGTCCCCTGTAAGTATTTCTCAACGCATTTCTGGCCTCCAAAAATACTCACCCCTGGTAATCTGCTTTGGGGCGGGAAATACCCAGACGCGGGACGACTTCCTTAAGCGGACAGCGTCATTGAAATCATATCGATGACTGACCCAAAGTCGTCCCAACGGTTCTGCAGAAAAAATGAAGTAGTAAAAAACTCCAATTAGTTTGTCCTGCTTCGTGATAGGGATTAGCGCCAGGAAGGAAGCGCAGGAGGGTGCAGAGGGAAGATCCGAATGCGTACACGTGTGCCAGCTGTTCGCGGGTGGTATTCGTTATGAAAGCGGGGAAGAGAGAGTAAGGTTTCGTTGGGTGGGCGAAGGGGATTTCGGCAAGGGATATCCTTAGAGATGGGCGCGACTTGCTTACGGTTAATGAGCGAAAAGAGGGGGAAGATCCGTTGGGAAATGAAGAATGAGAGACAGTCTTTCCGTGCTAAATATCTCGATGACTGCAAAATAATTGGACCATAAATACATTTGGTATGAAAATGAGGTGTGATTGACTAACGCTTATGAAATGACTACCAACTCAGTCCTTAGGATGTCTTAGATCCCTTTAGGATGTCCCGCAAAACATTCTTAACACCACCTGTCTCATCATTTTTGATTTAGATAGTAAATTACCATTGGCAGATTTAATAAATCTTCTTAACTCTAGGTTATAAGTGAATAGTAATCGAGTTGAGTTTACGTATAATTCTTAACAAAAAATATGAAATATATCTCCTGATTTGTGAGCTTAAGCATTATCTTACCTCGGCAAGCTATTTATATTATTTTTATGCCTCTGACTCATAGCTAATTTACCCGGTGAAACGATATCGGTTAGATGAGTTTTAATTTAAATAACCATTTATTCAAATAGATCTAATATTAAATCGATTTTTAATTAATGTTTTAAAAACCTCAATCAATGCTTACCTGAAGATAAATCATTTATATCTCCTGATTATGAAAAAATACTTTTAAATGAAGCTTATTATTTTAAAATTACCCTAATTAATCTGTTATTTTTGTTCCCTCCATTACATAACGTTTCATTTTCTTAAGCGCATAATCTTGTACGTAAATCTACTTTAAATCTGGTTTTAAACACCATCTTGCCTGCGTTCATATTCATTCCTTAAGAAGGAATGAAAGTTTTCCATTTTGAAGAACTTCAGAGTATACGAAGCCACGAAGGCCACAGGCAAGATATATCCTTCACTTTAATTGAGAAGATTTGCTGATGTCGTATTCAACGAAAAGAAATAGCTAATAAGAAGTAACAAATCTCAAATGAATATTTCGAGGATGCCAAAATGTCTTTTTTTCTATCCCTGGCGCGCTCCTAACATCCTAACAATTATCTAATGAAATATGTGTGTCGCTATTGTTTTCCTACGATAAAAAACTGAGTTGATTAAAGTTAAATATATCCAAGCGACGACCTGACATTTAAGTTGTCATCGTGGGCTCACTTAAGGTCGCGACGATTCATTTCCCGCATCCACCGCTTAAACCGTGTCCAGCTAGACGCATTACGAGCACGTTTCTTCGTTTTCTGTGTTGCGGAACAAGAGCCAAACATCTTTTATTCCTCGGAAAACCCTAATTATAGAACTCCTGGCACCTGTTTTTAACGCCTAGCTGTAGCGGAAGAAAAAAATATCTTAATTTATCGTTCGGAAAGAACGAAAAAAGATTCATTTTAGAGGTCGCATAAGATGACAGCGTGAGTTTGCTTTCAAAGATTCATTGGCAAACCCAAGGAATAAAAGGGCGTGAAAAAGTAAGCTCAGATCGAGAGTCGAACCATAGATTTCTCATTTACCGATCGAAATATGTGGTAGAGAAAGTGAAATATCGGTGTCTTGATGCTGGACCTTGGCAGACTTTTTAATCCGTTTATTTCTTGGGTATTCCTGGCAGCATACCTATATGCGCCACGTAAATATCCCAAAATTTCCATCAATCGGCATCTTGGAGGGTAAAATAGGAGAGTTATTATCGGTCAAATGGGTCTCTATCCTTAGAAGGCTTGCGGAACGCTGAATTCCGCAGAGGCACCCATCCGCGGCCCAAAGGCATCCCACGCAAGTAGAATAAATCGCGGCGGTCAGGCGCTCACGCATGTGTACGTTCATTTTTTTCCTCCTTCTCGATCGTTCTTTTCGGGTTGAGACGCGAGTAATTCCGCGCAAAGCTCCCCGCGGAAAAAATGGCGTTAATGTCTTAAGTTACTCGGTTTGAATTATAAGCGTACATAATTGTCAGTATAGGGCATTATTAATGCGTTTAAGTCTCCGAGTCGGGGCGCTATTTTGGAAAAGCCTAAAGCACGCTCTTCACCAGATGGTCCCAGTTTGCTTTAAGGGTGGGGTTTGCTGGGGGTGGGCAAGGAGGGGAAGGGGCAAAACCGATACTGGCATCGGGATACGCCCATTTTAAATACCCAAACTCTGGTAAACCTTTTCATCTAAGTTTGGTTTCGCGTCCTGCTTCAAACTATTCGCTGAAGTGTTCTTCTGTCATTATTTTTATATATTTTACAAAGGAAACTTAGTCTTTGCATATCTACTTAATCAGTTTCTTATGCATCTCAACACAGGGGAAATAAAGTGACGAAAAAGATCTCCGAATGTTAGTGTGTATCCTTTTATTGACGATTTTGCTCTGAGTTTCATATATGCTAAGCGAAAGATATGCGGAATTTTGGGACAGTATTTTGGTATATAAATTGAGAAAATGTACAAGTATGTAAATCGAAAATAGAAATTTAATGAGATGGATTTAGTAGAGAAAGTTATATTTTTATCAATTTAACTGATATTGAATGAAAATTTTATCTTTATTAGGCTACCTTCTCCAGTATCGTTATCTATCCAAGCAGCTTATATCGCTTATCAATTAAATATTTAGAGACACAGGTTACGTTTTTCAATCCGGATAACAGTTGCGTAGTAGGCATACAATGATAACAGAGTTATCAGGCCTTCTTAGGTGTATAGTATATTCTAAGCTATAGTAGATTCTAAGAAAGCTTTACATAATAAGTCACAAGGACTCGTCCTATTTTAAATTTACTCTGATCATGAAAGCCTCAGCCTTTTATAGAATTGTTCGACTGGATCGAGTTATTTATGAACTCTGAATATAATCACTACGTGGAATATTTTCCAATTTCATTTCGTATAGTGAAGGAGATTTCTAAATAAGTTATTTAAATAACTCTCAGTATTGTATTGATTAATTTATGTATTATTTATAAATAAGTATTGTGTATTTGTTTCAAGAAATTACGAAAATCCTGAGGTTCCCCTCCTCTGTTCTTGTGGCTGTAAGCTTTTAAAAATGCAATAAGAGTATAAGAGGCTCGAAAAACTTTCCGGTAGCCGAAGAAATCGGTGAACGTCGGAGCAGTTACCTGAATGGAAATGTAAGCCCTGGATTACCGGCCATCTAGGAATCATTCAATGGTCATTTCGATAATCATGCTATCATTCTGCAGGGGTAAATTCAGAATTGATAGCATAAACATCGAAATGAGCATTGGGTGATTCCTAAAGGCCGATAATCTGCTAATCTGGAGCTTATGTTTTCATTCAGGGAACTACTCCGACGTTTTCGGCTATCGGAGAGTTTTTCGAACCTCTTATTCATTAACAGCAGAGTTCCTACATTTTTTTCAACAGTTAGAGTACTATAAGGTGGAAAACATACAAGAAGATTAAAGCTCGAAAATTTTTGGTGTCAGAGGGAAATTAATGTAGATCCAGGAGACGTCACTGGGGTCCGCGGACCTCAGTTTGAGAAATAGTGTCTTGGAGGTTGCAAGGAATAGACTGATTTGTGCATGGGGTTGGAGGGTTGGAAAGGGCTCTCGCGAAGGGGATGTGCTCCTTCCACGGCGGCATGCAGAGACGTAAAAATAGCCAAAGGCATCTTACAGATGGCGCCTCGAGAGCCGCCGCCGGCTTCAACACACACGCGGACCCCATCCTTCTTCTCCTCCTCATAAACGGCCCTCTACTTCCTCCTATTCCACCTCGTTATCTTCGCATGCATTTTATTCCCTC
Organism: Pachydiplax longipennis; assembly: GCA_036926295.1. NCBI lineage: Eukaryota > Metazoa > Arthropoda > Insecta > Odonata > Libellulidae > Pachydiplax > Pachydiplax longipennis. The sequence goes on from JAVFKF010000012.1 coordinate 19,589,478, forward strand.
TCCTTCGCATTTTCTCACCCTTCTCCCATCCATTATTCACGTTTCCGTATTTTTTTAAGATCGTTAAACCACCTTCTTAAGCCATATATTTTTAGTCTGGACTAAGGTATTGCAGCGTGATATTTATCTCACTGATTTAAGCTCATTTAGGCACGAAGTAAATTTCGGTTTGGTTCTCACTCCAGTTTCTGTGAGACAGGTGAGGTTGTGGGCGAAATCTTAGAGAACGCGAACCTACAAACATATAGAACAAAAATGTATGTCCATTCAGGTGGTGGACTCGAACACTATTTTAGTTTATATATCTAATTACTATTATCTATTTAAATATTTATTTTAACATTTGTTAGCATTTATATGTATATTTTTTCGGAAGTATCATTTTTCGTCATATTTTATTTATATTACTCAAAAATGTAATACATTAATATAATTTTGATTCATCTCTTTCCAAGAAATTCCAAATCGTCGTAGGTTAGGTAATATCAAAGAAAACGAGAGAAAAATCTAACAGTCGCTAAAACTTAATACGCATGATCAATATGAGATTATTACCGTAAACCTAGATGATTTCTTGCTTTAAAAGAAAATTTAAATAAGGTGAAATTACCATCGGTTTCGGTCTTAAACTACACCAACGTTTAATTATTTTCCGTTCATATGATTCTATTTGATTTACCGAACTATTTCCGGTTAGGCTCTCAGATACTCCTTACTGCAATTTTATTCATTTCTCTTCTTTATTTTAATTTTAATAATTTTATTCTATGTATAATGAAATTAATGAGTTATAGGCTTTAAGTCTCAACTCTCCTTGAATGAAGGCTTTAACAAATAATTTAGATTCCCTTTCCTTTCATCCACCTATCTTTATTTTTAATATTCTCCGTTGTTTTCTTAGTGAAGATAATTTTAAAACACACTGATGGCCCTCTGAAGCGTCGTCGATTTGTTGTGTAGATCTCATTTAGAGGAGGCGTTCATGACGTCAGGATGTTACAGGTCTTATTGAATGAAACGAAACTCGGTAAGTACAAATAAGAAACAAATCTTTGGTTGACAGATGTGACGACTTGGAGCGATCCTAATGACATATAGGTCTAATGTAAGACAATTTTCTACGTGGTGTTTGTAATCGTAAAGAAGATTTTTTTATAAATTCCCGGTTAAATTAATTATCGATTTTTCAGTCTTTTTTAATTTACTTCCCAATATTTTGTACTAAATTTTCTGTACAAATGGCACAGAAAATTGATAATAATAATATAGTACTCTTTAAATCTTTGGAGTTTAACTTTTATTATGTATTCAATGGAAATGAACCAATTATTTTCAGAAACCTTACTTCTTCTGTATTATAAATGGTCTACATTCGCCAGAAGGGTAGAGCAGCGGTAGGATCATACGGATTTATCTCTCCATCTCTTAATCGATGATATAATTTCATCTACATTTATAACGTTGGCCTTCTTTAATCTGTTATCTTGCTATCATTACTTTATAGTAACAGAAACCAGAATTACTGACTTATCAACATAAAACATACTGATAAAATTCTTGTTTTGCGATGCAGAAAAAATTGAGCTGTAAAAATTTCAACCAGTCCCAAGAGAATGCTGATTAATTTCTTACCTATATTTTCTTAGAGAAAAGAAAACTCCCTCTTAAGCCTCATATTTGCTAAAGATGTAAAGTGCAAAATACTCATTAAAATTTCAACCTAAAGGCATCATATATTGAGTCTATATTAATATAAATTGCTTGCTGCGGCGATGTAAACGTTCTGATCACCGCCCGACAGTCTATTATAGCCTATATTTAATTTCCTTTATTCTCTCATAGCCTCTCTGTCCAAGTTCTTATACATTTTTGTTTTTCACCGCTGGCATTCTGTCACGAACTCACTCCATTTCTTCCCCTCTTCATCCTTTTATTCCATTCCTTAAAGCTCCCCATTTTTATTGGTGTTATATTTAGCCAAAAAAGAGACACATTAGCCATCTCTTCCTTCTACCCAGCGCTGTTGGGTTCTATCCTTTCACTATGACCACCCCCATATCCTTCTGTCTTTCGTCTCCTATTCTACACGCTTCGTTTTTCTCTATTCTATACCTCTTGGAAACATTTCGCATCTCCCTTCTCCTTCCTCTGCATTCGTTCCGAATCTCTATTATTATCTCTCATCTTTCCAAGGTGATTCCTTGAGATATTGTTTACGTAATTGTGTGCGTGTCGTGCCAGAATTGATGTAGAACCGCAAGTGTGTAACGTTTTATTTTCATTTCGCCAGTTGCGCGTAAATAATCAGGCTTGATTGAAATGGAAATAATCTGAAATGGAATCGACAAAATTCGGATACTCCGACTAGGATAATCCACTGACTATTACTACTGCTACTAATTTTCATGTTATATGTTGTGTTTCAGTAATATTACCTTAACTGCGCAGTAAAACAAGCAGCCTTACTTCTAGCGAATAGGTAATCAAAATTATCACCTATTTCTTTTCATGCCCTGCGAATTCTTTTCTTACTTAATGTGGCTTCTGTCATCGGCTTTCAAAACTGCGACAACGCCAGGGAGGCAGTTGAAACACCGATCTATGAGTGTCAAAGTAGGGTTATTTAGGGACGGAGTTGATTTCGACACAATCTCTTAGCAGATTTCAATGAGATCCACCGTAAAATGCCGTTTTGTTGTGGAGATATAATATCTAAATATTTGAAAGTAACGAAGCAAAGAATGTCGATGGCTTTTGTTACAGTGTTATCTCGCAAGCGTTCTCTACAAACCTCCTTATGCTTTAACCTTCCCGCAATATTACAAGAGTTTTATCGGAAGATTGAAAGCTCGAATAGGTATAACAAGCGACCACTTGATGTCCCCATGTTCACTAGGACGACCGTTTGAGTTTAGTATTAGTTTCTTAAGTAGCTTTGTGAAATAAGGTAATTTCTTATAAGAGTTTGGCACTCGTCGTCGATTTCCAACATTCCTTTACGTTCCGCATTAATATAATATTATATATCTTCTCATTGATGAGTCATTTGCCTTTCTATGGTAATTACATTGGAGATACTGAATAACTAAAAGGAAAGCAGTGATGTAAACGGCAAATGCAGAGAGTTCCATGAGGAGGTTTTTCCACAGTCATGTGTAAGATCTGTCGTTGGTAGAGATAAGCTCAGAGGAAATCGAAGCTAGACGCTAGAAATGTATTCACTATTCCGAGACTCATAAGATAATCTAATCGATAAGTTCTCCGAGAATTCATTTTAAAATAAACAATCTACGGCTCGTAAGGCTTGTAAATGATTCGTCTCGAACAAAATATTTTCTGATAAGAAATGAACCCTTTTGAAAAAAGTCTCGATCCTGGAATCATTTCAGCGGTTTCTCTTTCACATCTAAAAAGCCTCCGTAGCCTGTCCATTCATTCTTTTATCTTGGGAGAATCTCCAAGGGATACAAGTATGAAATTTATGCGGTGAGGCCGAAAGAAAGGGACGGGAACGCTTCGTTCTAAGATTTTGACGGAAAACAACTGCTATTTTCCCACAAGATTTAATTCCTCGCGAATCGTATCAAAGGAGGGTGTGCTTTTATTAGTTATAAATAAAATTTTATGTATTTTTCTTCTGTCCTGCTCTTGTCAGGAAGAAACCATTGTGTATAGTCGCAGAAGGTCGCTCTCTGCGTCCAGCGTCTGGTCTTTTTTGATCTTATCTTTTTTAACTGGTATCCTCGAATTAACTTCAAAAGATTTATCTTGCAAAAACATCTCTGAAATTTTCATGTCCTTGTTCTCATGTTTGTAGAAACCTGGGCATTGATGGGAAGTATTCATGAGCTGTGATATTTTTATACCTTATGAAACGTTTCTTCACGAAATGTTAGTTAGTTAGAATTACTAATGCCTATTATTGCTAATTCAAATTCTATTCGGTATTTTTTTGCGGTGACGTATTTTACACGTCATCATTTGATGTGATATATTAATGATGATTAATTCCAGATTGTTTCATTTCATCGTATTCTTAAGGTTGATATAACATAACGGAATTTTGCAGGATCGAATTTAAATTAAACGTCTTTCTCCATTTTACAGGTTAGTGCATCCTTCTTGCTGTACTGCTGTAGAAATTGCAATTGCCAAGTAGGTTCCAGTTACTCTTCCAGTAGTGAGTATTACAAAACAATTAAAATGTCCCATTTCCTCCGTTACCATCAAACTGGTAGCACTAGAGTATTCATCCGATAAATCGGCCATAAAGAGAAATTTTTAGTAGACTTTTTTTGATCGGGACCTTAAGTAGATTGGTATTTTATTAATATATATATCTATTAGATATTAGCTTGAGCATTTTGTAGTAGGAATGAGAAAGATAATATAACTTAAAGTGGTAACAGTCGATGCAGTGTCAAATCAGAGAATATGAAGGGCTATATGTAGAATATTTCATTAATATAAAAACTTATTGAACATCGGTGACGTTTCGTTTTTAACGAACAATTTAAATATTAAATGCATATAAAATAGTGACTTTGATGTTTGTTTAAGATTACTGTAATTTATGTGCGTTTCAAGCACAGAGCTTCTTTTATTGCAAAAATTCAATATCGGGCACATCTCATAAACCTTCTCATTGAGTAAATAAATATTCGAACGCGGGGATATTCGTGATAAATATAGAGTATTACATTTATTTTCCTGTTCCAATGATATCATTTTCTACTGTGTTTCAAAACTTACGGGAAAAGTTGATTAAAATGCAAAAAATACAAATTTTCCCTCACTCTAATTTTCATGAATTTATGTTTAAATTATTTTTAAATGAACCATTGAGTTTTAGATTGGACAGCTGTAGATTGTATTTAGTGCAACAATTTAATTTGAAGTCTCTTTGCGCTTTGTAACCGAAATTAAATAACCATGCTAGAATTAATGACATCAAACTTTGTTGATTTGAAATTAATTGCGTTTACTTTGTGACACAACCGATACATATTTTAATTCTTTACTACATCATTATGAAGGCTGCGAGAATTCACGCTCTTGTCATCAGTAATCACACACATTTTCACACGAGCATATTTTCGACGATATGTATTAAGCCTCAATGTTGTTCAAATATCATAGATGCTGTATCTTTGATTTATCTCTAATTAGCATATTTTAATGCAGTTCACCAATGAAGTTCAGGTTCTCTGCGCACCTATACCAATGATTCCACTCTCTTAACACTGATATCCAAGCAAAACAGTCGGAATTATTCGTTTCATTACTTCCTGGTTGAATAGTATAGGATATTTGAACATATTTGCAATATCTTTGTAACGGTTTTTTTATACTTTTTTCTCCAAATTAAATGTTCGTTTTATCCAGATTTCTGCTGGAAGAGGTTATTTTGCGAAAATAGAAATTAGTAGAAAAAACGGGAATATTTTTAGAGAATTGTAGAAGGTAGCCATAGTGCCCTTTCGTAAAATTGGTCACTGAGATAAGTTGCATACAACTAAATTTCTATTAAACTTTTAGTGGTGTATTACGAAACCTTATTTTCACCTCCTAATTCCGTTCAAATTGGGACGTGCCACCTGCTTATGTGATCATAGTCTAAGGGTTTTTGGTCCTCGAACTCTTTGGCTTTCAGTGCATAATCCTACTGCCGATATTCATGATGTAATAAGTACACCCCTAGATTTAGCATGCAGGTAACTGATTTACAGTGCAAACATCAAATCGCCCGAGAATTTTACTGAAGCATCTTTCGGAATGCTTGAATTATACCATTTACGAGTACTTATTTTCCTACTATTTATCGTATTTATAGGAGTACGGTGTAATTACCTAATAAAAATAGCAATATTTAATATGCTCTACTGAGCATTTAGCTTGTCCTATTTATTGGTTTAGATAAAGCTCGTCATCCTACCTTTTACATCCCAGATGTTTAAACTGCGACATACGTTGTCTCGACATCGTGGTAGTAGAATGGTACAAATGTTTTCATAGGTAATTTAAGGGCGCGGAAAAAAGAAGCTCTAATTAGAACATGGATTGCTTGTATAACTGTTTACGCTTTTAGGTATTGAGAAAAACAGATCATGAAAGAATCCCTACTTTTAAATAAAATCTGTCATATAACTACATAATGCAGTGAATATGGCCTCAAGGGATTTAGGGTCGCTATCAATCGGTATAGTGACGTGTATAATAATGACTGGATTCAAGGAAACATTGATAAGGTATCTTGTATCACTCACTGACCTACCTAACAAGTTTATTGTTAGATTGAGAATATTTATTTTTATGATTATTTCGAGCATTAGATATCTTGAGAGTAGACTCTCTTGGCTGACTGCCTCTACTTTTCTGGCTCCTCTGCCAAGTGTCCAATGTATGAGTGAAAATCATCACGTCCGGGAATTCTCAAGCTCCATCGTTAGTCAGGAGATTATAAGCCTAATCAATGTAAGCTGAGAACTCTTTTGGCTCACATGTTTTTGAATTCGATGCAGACCTTTTGCTTCTATGGACAACTGTTCAAGCTACATTTGAAGATTCTTCTTAAACATTCTGTATTAAAATTTGTTAATTGGATGTGCAATGAGGCTAGATTACAAGCAGTTTGCATTCAAGTGAAAGAACTTGGAGAATAGGCTTTTAACCCAACAGAGTCGTTGATCATTGTTTCTTTTCTTTTTATCTGGTTCAGAAAAGAATAAAAATGACGTTTTTTATCAAAGAAACTTTTTTCTTTTTACAGCATTTTTACTTAACATGATATTATGAATGCTTAACATGATATTATGATATACATTGATTGTGCTGGAAAGTTTAGTTTTGAATCTTCGCATGATTTATTTCACTTAGTTTTCTTCTGAGTACAATTTTTCTCTTCTTGCTGTAGATTTCAACCAGTTTTTCATTTTATCTCTTCACTTCAGTTACTAAGCACAGTAATAGTACACAGTACTATCTAAGTGTTAAAGATTACACATTCTAAAGCCTAGGCTACATATCTTCTACACGTCAATCAACGATGACTACATCTTACTCGAAACTTGTACATTTGAGCTTTAAATCCACCCTTCTCTACCAACGTAGGCTCAAAAGTCATTGTTTTCTGACAGGGGAAGCTGTTCCCTATATTTCTATCTCATAAGTCCAATGGGTTACTCCTTTATCTTCCTTTCCCCGCCATTTCTTCCCCTTCATGTTGTTTACTTGGGAACTTAATTATCTTTCTTCTCCAGATCGAGTTTAATAGTTAAAAAACCGGACTCATCTTCCTTAATATACTCCAACACAGTACATTTTTTTCCAACATAATAGACATACCTTATAATTCGCCTAAACATTTCCTCATTCCGCTGGTAACTAAGAATAGGTAATTAATGAGCTGTGTGTGTAAGCTGATTCAGCATTCACATTTACTTTAATCAAGTCGTTGCTGAAATTCCCCGTGTGGAAACCATCCAGGTATATTTCTGTGTAGATCCTCTTACGCGGAGGAAAATATTTCGTACGGATTTAGTTTAGCAATGCTTCCGTCAACATTTCGGTGAATATTTCAGAATTTGTGAAGTTTCATCAGAGGAAAAGTTTTGGTAGCTTTCCGAAGCGGTAATCTTTCGCCTGCATTCAGTACGATTTTATGAAGATTAAAGCTCTCAGAACATTATGTTGTGAATAAATCGAAAGCGTAAGCAAGCGGAGCGTACTTGAGCGAGAATCGGACGCGGAAGAATGCCGAAGGATGATAGGAAACGAAAGGGAGTGGGTGAGGAAGGAAACGATAAAAAAATTAAATGAAGATGCGGAAGAGGAGGAATCGAAGAGAGCTGTCGCCGGAATGAAAGAGAAAGGAGAGAGAGAGAGAGCAATAACGTTAGAGTGAGGGAATGAGAAGTGTGGGAAGAGGCATTCCAAATTCGAAATTGTATTCGGCGGGAATGGGCGGGAGCGTCAATGTTTATCTCATCAGTGCAGGCCTTGCCGAAAAAGAAGGAGAGGGAAGCCGTCGGATGGACGGGCGAGGTTTGGATATGCGGTGGGAGGAGATAGGGCTGTATGTCGGATAACTGAAGAGAAGGGATGTATGGAGACAGGTAATGGGGGAAAGAAATGCCGCTCAATACTCGGTATGCGAGTCGATCAAGGGCATTAGAAAGGGAACTTACTCCGGATTCCCTTTAAGGATTCGGCATCAAGTATTTTTAAGGCAATCGAGGAGCTGTGTTAGTTTTTAGGACGAGTTTCCGATGCAGACAATGTACAGCGGAATTTGAGTCAGAAATACCGTTGCCTCTGTAATGAGCTATCGCTGAATATATATTCCTTCGTTGATGTACTGATGTAAGGATTAGGAAAGTAGTGCTTTCCCAGTTTGGATACTATGACATTCGAGTACTTTAGGGTGTATTCGCGACGTGAGTCATCTGATGTTTTAGGGACATTTCTCATCAGTTTTGTGGGCTACGCTCCCCAATGTTTTCTGTACTATGGGCGCTGGAAAGGTTCTAGGAATCTGTACAACGATTTTGCTGAGAGCTAATTGCAGCTTTAAGTAATTTACCTACTATTTTTGTACTTCAATGGTGCAAATATGTGACCATAAAACTTTCATCGAGTTTAACCTCTTACTAGTTACCTAAGCAATTTTCTGTCAGCGATTGATGATTTCTTGTTTTTTTACTAAATATATTTTTTATTAAATTTGTTAGAGTATAAATACTATAATATCGAATTTTGTTTCTCTTCTTTAATTTTTGAATATTAAGAATTTCAGCATAAAATTCCTAAATTTTACTAAAATATACTACTGAATTATACATCTGAGCGATTTCTTACATGGAATTAATGTATGAGGTTATAGAATTCGGTGAAATCTTTTTTGATACTTGAATTAGCTCATTTTAGTCGCAAAGTTTCCTCCTTTAGTGGCTAAATTTAACTCACTTGGATTATATATATTATTTAAAGGATACAGGTTTCCCCAATAGCATCCGTTTTAATAACTTTCTACGTACAAGGGTAGATCCCGAAGACAAACAACCATGCCCTAGCCAGAGAAAACCAAGTTAGCCGGGAGTCGAGCACGGGTCCTTGCTGTCGTAAAGATTCTAAGCATTTTGTAGACGTTCTAATACAATTACGTAACCATTTTCTACGAAATTTCATAATATCTTAGTATTATCTCCGTTTTACCTTTGAGGACTATCTCGGTTATGAAGATTTTGCACTGCTGAAGTATACATCACCGCATTTCTGCAAATTTTCAGTTAAAAGTCATCACTATGTCGTGAGTGGGCAATTAAACTCAAAGTATGGTTACCATGCCCGTTATATACATATATTTAAGGTAATAATTTTCCATTCTCATTCGAAGAACTAGCGCAACTTTTTATGCCAACTTCTACGTGAAGAATCTCACATGTTAATGAAAAGATTTATCGGAATTGCTGTGTATTGTAAAAAAGATTCGTTGTGTGCGTTGGTCGCAAAGCCGCTTTAGAACTTCTGCCTCCTTGAGGTAAAAAAAGTGGAAACGTCGCCGTCGCAGATGTACGGCCACAGCTCGCGGTGAGTTATGAAAAATATTTTCTGCATTTTTGACTGTGTGTATTTAAGCTTTTTCAAGTCCTCCCATTCGTGGTAAATTTTAAGGGGCCACCATAAAATCATGTTCCGCCGTTCTCATTAGAATTCTCTCTCTCTCTTCCTTTCATGCAATTCTTCGGAGAAGCAATCTGTATCTCAGTGATTAATAGTTAAGAACTTCCGCTGTTTAACTGATACAGGAGTCAGAGAATGTACATAAAATATTAGAAATAGTACTATTATAGAATGAAATTCATATAAAATAATAGAGTGCTTTGAAGTATCTAAGAAATCTCTTTTTGGTCTATGCTGATCGGGTTCGTAAAAATAGTCGTGATACATGCGGTAGATTTATAGATATGCAATAAAACGTCAGATGTATAATTTGAAAGTTGTCTACAAATGGATTCTCAGTTAAAGGCTACCAGTCGGAATCGAACTTCAAGATCGTCTTAATAGGAAATACTCTCCATTTAGTTGCATTTATCATCATGATTTCTTATAAATCCACTAATGGACTTGTTATAACTTTCGTTTTCTTATCACGCAAATGAATTATTATGTAATAAGTGTAGGGGTTTGTGTAAGAGTTGATTTATTTTCAGTAACCAGTTTTCGTACATTTTTGAAGTGAAATACTTAAAGGGTACGAAAATTAATATCTCTTTCTATTCACTCATGTACTCTTTGTTACCATTACGTTGAAGGAACATATCCATTTCGAAACCTAATTCGAGGTCTCCGTTTATTTATTCAACGGTGTCATTAAATGAAAGCGCTTTCTTACTAAGTTCTCATTACATGCATTAGCTGATGTACACATCTGTAGATATTTTCTTTGGTTAGGTTAGATTGCTAGCCGCTATCTAATTTTCGATGATGCCTCAAACGTGCGCTGTTTACACGAAAACCCAAGTCCGCGGCGGAGAAAAGGTTATATTATTCTCCATTCTCTTCCAATACGGAGAAAATCGCCACTGGGTTTCCACCACGTGCTCAAAGTGCATGTTCGTCCTCCTTTGTTTGCATGCTTCTGTGTTACACCAGCTTGTGATCTCGCGCGTATTTGCCGAAGCTCGCCGCAAGGCAAATTGGCTCCGATGCCACAGCATCTATTTCACCCATTTCTATTTCTATTGCAACCGATCGACTATCTCCAGAGAAGAGAAAACATCCTCTCTCCTGTTTCTCCTCTAAAGATACCGAATTCAGTCGAACGACACCTACCCCGTTACCTTTGTTTGCTATCACGCCTCGGGCCGTTGTTTCTCAGCGCACATGTTGAACGGGTCACTATCTAATTGTTTTCGATGGAATTGATTGATGCGACCGAAATATCAGCATCGAAGGTTGATGATTTTGCCCGCCATGCGGTGAGCTTCTCATAGCCCTCCTCAAAAGGACCGGGAAACGTCATTTACTTAAACTCAGTCGATTGGAGACAGAGAAATGGAATTGCTTGAAACACTTACGCATGGTTTTAGTTTCAGTTTGAAGGTTTCGAAACATACAATGTGGACGCTCATAAATAAAGAACTATTCTAGAATATAGGATTTGCTCATTACTACCGAAGTTCGTTCGTTTATTTAGGTAAACGACTTCATTATCAGTGGTTGGTTTTTTAGCATAAACTTATGGCATTTTGCGAAATTAAAAAATTGGATTGAAGTAGCAGGATGCTTCCTATGCGGAACCATGCCATCAATTTTTGTGATTCTTCCCATATATAACTAGGTTCAGTTTCGAATGTAATATTACTATATTCAGAAAAATAACTTTTTATAAGGAATTTTTCTTTTTATTTCCGCCAATTTAAAGGAAAAATCCATTTCCCTTTAGACTGGATATACAACTTATTGATTGCTGACTATTAACGAGAGAGAATTAAAGAAAAAAATCATACCAAGGTACATACCACATTTTCATAACTCAGATTTCGAAGTTTTGTTTCATTATCAGGAACATTATTCTTATAAAACGTTTGTATACTAATAGTAATTTATAATCTCGATATTTTTGAGTTTAATGATTTTTTAAAGAATAATGAACCTGAGGATGATGCTAAGAGTAAAAACCCGGGTCATGAAAAAATACCCTATGTTTAAAGAAGGAGTACATAAGACTGAAATCGGACACTTAATATTTACGTAGATTTCACCTTGAATTACTTTACTGTAAGATTTAAAATGAAAACTCTCGATGTTTCATCTACAAGTGGCCACCTTGACGAGGAAAATATCACGATTTCAAAGACGAATTCTTAGTAAAAACGCAAGGGAATTAAACATTTTAATTACGATGTAATTCGTGGGTCGTTTTTTTCGATTTGCGCATCTCATTGAAATAGATTGGCACAGTTTCTCTCCAACGCTACATTTCCAAAGATCCTTTCAATACTCACAGTCATTTGGTAAACAAAATTAAGCGCTAATAGAATAGGTTGACCGAAATTTAATTGAATTCACGCTCTTCTTTGAGAGAACGGTACCACGGAGCTCATGCACAAGCACAGATAAAACTCCGCGAATCCAAAAACGAAAAAAAGAGTAAATAAAAATAAGAAAGGGAACCGTGAGAATCCCTTTGTAATATCTCCAGTAAGGCAATTAACGGACGGGAGAGCGTATCTGAAGCGAGAGAATTGAAAACGCGGGAAAAAGGGGACGAGAGATATATAAATGAAAACATTTCCCTTCTCTCCTGCAAGTTGCCGCGTTTTTCGATAAACATTTCCTCAAGCGGGATAGGTAGCCCAACTCTTCATCTCAGTGGAAATGGAAAATAAACACACTCTCTCTATCCCTTGTCCTGTTCTCTTCGTTTCCGTTCCACCCCTTTTTTTTCTTCCGGGCCCCCTTTTCCCCTCAACTACGACATTCTTTACTTCCTTAATAATCCTCCGTCTCCACAAAAAAAATGCTTCCTCTCTTTCGCCAGACCACAGTCCTGCGTTCCAGAAGACGTCTGCGCAGCGTCTGCAGAGCGTTTGGTAGGGGTCGGGAGAAGTCTTTTGCCTGGAGATGGTACGGAATGCGGGGAAGGATGGCCTAGCAGGATGTACGGAAGGAAAGCGCGTGCGGCGAGAGTAATGAACTGAAATTTTGAGAAAAGTTTTGTTTTTGCCGGTCGAAAGGGTTTTCAATTTAAGCTCGCGCCTTTTTATTACTTGGAGAGAATGTTTTCTGAGAAGGAGAGATAGGTGCAGCGATGGATGGTAGGAGTCTGCACGGGCTCAGGTCACGTAACAGAGTTGACCATCGAACTAAGGCCAAGTTTGGGTCATATTCAAATCACATCATCCCAACTTAATACATAAGATCGTTTTTTCTTCCATATCTTAGAAACAATTACCTTTCATCACCTTTCCTTGATTAGTGCATTTCATTATAATTTTCTTTATATATAATTTTAAATATATATATATATATATATATATATATATATATATATATATATATATATATATATATATATATATATATGTTATATATATTTTTCATTATAATTGTAGTATATTTTATAATATAATTATGATGTGAACCGTAAATAAAACTTCTTAGGCAATCGAAATTTACTCTCCATCCTTTAGATTCTCATAAAACTCTCGTTTTCTCGCTTTTAAGGAACCATACTTTATTATTTTATAAAGGAATCTAACGTACTCTAGGCAGAATCCGGACCGATTTGGAAAAATGTCGGGCTCGGACAGTGGATCATTTGTGCCGGACCCCTCTCGGGTTATGAACGGGCAGGACTCGAACAATAAGTTTCGGCCCTTGGTGACCTCAAATGGCAAGGTATGTGAAGTGAGATAGGATAGCTGTGAGTAGTTCGGTATTTTAAAAAATGTCGAATTACAAGCGGACTACGAATCTTTAAGACTGTAAAAAATACTCTCATCCCTTCGCTTCGTTGCGGCTAGAGATTAGTTTCGTCCGTTTCTGATAGTCTATGATTTTCTTTGCTTTTTGGAATCCCTGATGACTTTGGATAACTGATCATTCGGTTACCTAACATCATTTTCCTCTCTACGGCTATATATTGCCTTCTTATTTTGTAAGTGATTAAAATATATTTCTTACCTCGTTCTTACGAAGTAAGTATTTAATTCTAAATCGAAGAACTTTACTTTTATAATAAATGAAGTCAAAGTTTTTACATTTTGTACGATTATATAAATTACTTCGAGATTTTAGGTAGATAATCTCCTCAGGTCTCTTTCACTAGGAAAACATTGTATGGATGCCGCTTAAGACGCTCTGCTACCCGCTTAGTATGCAGATTTTTCTCGTCCCAAGATGCTCTACAACTCGTTATAGCCAATAGTTCGCCTCGTTGGTTAGAACGAAAAATTTACATTATCTGTGTCGAGTTCATCTCTCCTCACATTGTCTCTACAAGGGTTACTTGCAAGTTTCTTCTTATGAGTGACTGATTTTTTGAGAAATAGATGAAGATATCGCAAATCAGAGCTAACCATATCTCACCATCGCAGCCGATACGAGCTATGACGTTGAGTTTTCGGCGTTTCCTTTCGTAGCAATCTTAAAGGAAGTAAATATGTTGAAAAAACAGAAAAATAGTGGAAGAAAATAAAAATTTGTAATTTTCCACAAGATTATTATATTTTTTACTTTTTTCCACAATATTTCTTCTGGCGGAAGAAGAAGCTAAGAATCCAGCGAAACCGGTCGCACAGTATAAAATCTTGTGGAAAATTACAAAGTTTTCTTTTCCTCCATTTATATATGGCTTTCCACGAAGTAAAGCCGAAAAATTGTGAATTTAAACAGAAAAAAGTGTTTCGCGGACAATTGAGCGTATTCTCGTAAAGATCGTGATGCCCTCTCATCACTGGTGTTAAAAAAATCTTCCTTAATTTTCTATTTGGTATAATCCGCTCCATTTTTAGGTTGAAAATGACCAAAATTGAGTAACTATATCGCTATTTTTGTGCAAAAAGTAGACAATTCTTCAAAAAAATAATGTGATACAACGAGCATTACACACACTGGTTATAATGCTATCCCACTAAAGACATGCTTTTCGCTTGGCCCTCAGGAAAGCGTCGTAACCTGGTTTTACTGTATTTTTTATAGTAGTGATAATGCTAACTGGGCTGCGTTTGATGGAGGATTAAACTCACGGAATATCGAAATAAGCTCAGCGTTGGTCCACAGAGGTATGACATGTACTCGTTTAATTGTATAGGAGCCAGATTTTAATGTTCGAAAAGAAAGCGAGAATTGAAAATCCTTCGTAATAGAGTGAATAACGTGGGCGATAAAAAACAGTGAGAGAGGGATAATAATTTTACTAAGCAGTAAATTAATTCGAATTTACTGAAGAGCAAGGATCACAGCGTAATATTTCGATCTTTTGAAAGAATGGGGAAGTTGGATGAAGAGTGAAGGAGGAAATTGGTGGATCAAGGCAGAGTGGGCGGCATGAGGAAAAGCCAAAGAGCAAGCCCTTAGAAAATAGGAAATGCAGAAGAGGAGGACTGCGATTCAGACAATGAAGAGACTTTTTGGTCTTTCAAATGAGGTGGACAATCGACTGTAGTGGGATGCAGTTCATGTTGAAAGTGGAAAAATCCACCTTTAACGCGAGAAACAGCGTGTCAAGCGGTATTTTTCACATGCTTCGTATAAAATGAGACCTGGACCGAGAGAAAACCGCGTTAAACGAGATAGCGTCTAGAGTAGGAGCTTAAACGGGTTTTACTATATATCGTCATCATTATGCCTTGGGGTATCAAAGATTACACCAAAAAATGGTTATGATACCGTAGCCGTTTCCTGTAAGGAGCAATGCTGACTAGGTCGCTTTCTCTATATTACATATCATCAATGAATGAATTTTTGTGACATAATGGGAGTTCAGAGTTTATCTTTCTCTGATTTTTATTCCATGACAAGGTTAACCAGATACACCAGAGATGAAGACAAAGGTTATATTTAAATTTCAAATAGTCACAAGTGCACTCGTGATATCGTTCTCTGGTTCATCTATGATTGCAGGCTGACTCCTGCGCTGGTTTTCTTCTTTCCCTCCTTCACTGTGTTAAGTAACGGGATCCAAAATAGAAATTCGGGCTGCGAAGGCTCGCCTGTGTATTTTTATAGCGACGACATGGAAGATTTCAGGAAATTTTTTTCTTTTTTTTTACTTTACATAAGACTCAACCGAGATTATTACGTACTCTTGACTTTAAACCAGGCCACTTTCTACTTTTCATTTTTACTTTCAGAGTTATTAATTTTTCTTATTCTAAATAGCGGAAGTAATCTTGGGAAAGGACTAGTCATGCTGCAAACGCACAGTATCATCAAATTCAGGTATAGAAACTATTGCGTTTACTGTGCATGGAGTCAGTGTCATTTCATATCGTTTAGTTAATGCGATCGTAATCGTACTTAGTTATATTTATATTGAGTTATAGTTTTATGTTATTAGCTATAATTTTGTTAATAAAATTAATGTATCGAATTTTTAGTAGATGCAATGTTTTTTATTGTAAGGATCCTTTCCGTTTTTAATGTTGCCTCAACATTTCTTCTGTCATTACTCTTTTATTCCCTATTTTAGAACTTAAAAAATAAGCAATTTTAAAAACAGAAACGTTTTAATTTTATCGAGATTACGAGAAAACCATAGTATTAAAAATTAACCGTCTCTTTATCGGTGTATTACCTCGAAAGTACTCGAGGTCCCATTGACCCCTCCGGACTTGTAAAGCAACATTTTTTAGCGCGAGTAATAACGAAGACGCAAAGACGAAAACAGGATGAGGAGTAAGGAAGAGAAAATAAGAGGCAACAGGATGAAATTATTGGAGAGAGGCGTGATATGTAGCAGAGAGAGTTTTTCGCCCTGTTCCCTTTAAAGATTCTTTCTCGAGATGCGAAGCATGTGCTCCTTGCGACTCTCCAGAGGGAGACAGGAGAGGTGGACGTCGTGTTTAGCAACCTGGTTGGCAGTTGAGAGTGCGCTGGAATGGGGACCGTGTATCCTGACGGATGGATGCTGTCCTCCTCTCTGCTTTTCTTTATCTTTTCCCCTCGCTCACCTCACCAAATCGTTGCTTCCGCCGCGGAGATGTTAAACTTCAATTTTCAGTATTTCGGGAAAGTTTACGTCTGTGTTTACTGCTTGTGGATTCGGTTCTACGAGAGATGCAATAATGAGATATTTGATCAATTGCGTGGAATCCATTTATAATTTAGATGGATCACATTCTTATATATGCTACATATGCGTCTTTGCAAAAGTCAATAGTTATTATACCATTAGTCTTTTTATTTTGCCACTAAACAGTAAATTTTGGGATCAAATCCTTTAATTACATATATATTTGGCAATAGCCCTTGTAACATAACATTCAAATTTCGCCTATGTGAATGTTCATTAATATATTTAGAATTATCATTAATATAATCATCACCAAAGAAATCATCATCTATAGATCATCAACCTACCGCATAAATAAGGATTGAGAAAAATGCGAAAAAATAATTAAGGGAACAATTTTTATTCAATGTTTGTCTTTGGTGTTGATGGTTGGGGTCAAATTGAAGATGCAGGAAAAAAGGATTGAGGATATACATCGTGGATTGACAAAAATAGACTTATTTATATTTCATAATTAGAATACCAATATAATATAACATAAATTAGTGTTAGGTTATGTATATTTGAACACATCTTCAAGATGATTATCATATGCGTTGTTTACGAGTCATACGAGCTGTCCTTATTATGGTTTAATATTGATAAATACTCCTTCTTCACAGAATTCAAAATATCTGTAATCAAAATGAATAAGAACAGCAACACATCCATTCCTCGCGCAAGTATATCTTCCTTTTTAACGCACAAAAAACACAAGTTATTTCCGTCTAGTGGTATAAATCCTCCGCTCTGCGAATAGGCCCACAACACTCCCGAATACTCGAGCAAGTAGCTCAGGAAAACTTCCTTCTTTTCGCATCCAATACGGCCATAACTTATGGATCCTTTCATGTCATTCCAACGTTTTAAACGCTCGGCGCGTGGGAAGTTATATTGGCTCCCTTCTGCCTGCGTGCGAGTTTTTAACATCCGTCAATTACCCTTTCGCGAGATATACTTCCCCCTCAAGGGCGACAGTCGTTTCCCTCATCCGAAGACCGGAAACCGCGTTTTCGTCTGCGTAACCACAGAGGGAAGGGCCCCATGTGCTCTCAGAGGCCCAAGAAGACGAGTTGCTACCCAAATTTCCTACCAGACCGAGACAACGATTCTCGCGAGGAGAATAAGGTAGTTGTTCCTATCGCCGGAACCTATTTCTCTCTGTATCTTCTCCACCTAAGCAACAAGGCACCCTCCTTCTCCTTTTCCTTAGAAATAGCTTAAGAAAATTGTATCAGGCGTCCTTGAGAGAAATTTTTTGTATGGTGGTGCCCTTCAACGGGGTTTGCTTGATCCTGCGAGTTCCCAAGATTTTTTTCATGGGTTTTTGAGCTCCACGATATTTTCTGAAGGATGCTAAAAATGTTCAAACCCCAAGAAACGTGTACTTCGGTCATGTAAAAGGAATTTTGTAGGTGAATATCATAACTTCTAAATTTCAAGGGGAATTTATGCTAGATTTTAATAAGGGAAAATCAATACATCCTATGTTTGTGACAGAATTCCTAGGGGATCCTTAGTGGATTTCGTGGGTTGAAAGAAGCCCTGTGGCGAAAAAGTATGAGGAACACTATTGTGGAGAAGTTTACTAATAGCGCATAGTGATATGAATCTCAAAAAACCATGTGTTTTGACAAGTGGAATTAGAAACTATTTTTAAGAATAGCAGAATTAGAAATATTGAAGCCTTAACTTTAAAATAGTGTGTTGCTGAATAAGACAAAGCACAATTAAATGTTAAGAATACAGTGACTTAATTATATGGACGGCGGAAAATATTATTTTCAATTTGCCAACTTTGGAGCTTAATTCCTTCGTTTTCAGAGAGTATATCCCCTAATACCAAAAGGAATTTTCCTCTTGTATGGATCGTCTCTGATCGCTGATAGTGGATAGTGATTCGGAAGAAAGGAATATCCTTTAAATTCTGGGTTTTAGATTGTGAAAAGATTAAGCAGATTTGCTTTTCCCATTGATAGGGTAAGATTCTAATCAAAATTTGAAATAAAAGAAAACTTGATAAGCACCGACGAATCTTTACTTAGCATTTTACCGCTCTCCATGAACGATACAAATAGTAATACAAATATATTTTTCTTTATTTATATTTAATATCCTATCTCTCATCCTATCAGTTTTCACCCCATACGTCTTTCGTGGTATCTTTTCCCCGATGATCTTTGCTTCGAAAATCCATCTCGATAGGAGACCCACTTTTGCTTTACTGGGATTTTCACGGACCGTTTTACGACGCCTTCAATTTTTAGTGGTAGTCACAAGGTACTTGCTGTGGACGCGATGGTAATGCTTCATTTTTATTGCTGCGATGTAAAACATATCGCTCTGGCCTAAAATTTCAAACTTCAAGCTCACGGTCTACCAAATAGTCTAAGATCACTTCTCAGTGAGAAATTATAAATATGACTCAACACGTAAAATACCTTTTATATTAACTGCGCGTCTTCGATACCTCAAAACATTTCTCTTTTTCCAACAACTAAAACCGTGCAGTACTTCAAGAGACAAAAACCGTTCGCCAAAAGAGAAAATTGGAAATTATGATAGCTCATTGCTTCCCTTGCGCGCCACCGAATGCTCCAATCCTTTTTTTAGCAGAAGGAAAAATCATCACCCATAAGAATCTGCAGCTTCTCATACTCGGCAGTAGTTGCGAAATCCTCTTTTTCGCCTCTTTTTATCTCCGCGAAAACGAAGGATGAGAAATCCCAACCGGCCCACCTAACCATCTGAAGTGGGCTTCCCAAAAAAATGGCGGAAACCCCCTCTCTTTGGAAGGTCTTGCATTGAGCAGAGAGTGAACGGGAGAGTATATGAGGTTCGGGAGTGGACCATCGACCTCAAGGGCCCTCTCGAAGCCAACGCATATACTCTCTAACCGATCGCCAATCCTCTTTCTCTGTCTCTCTTTGGAGATGCCCTTGGTCGTTGACCTTTTCGTTTTTTTCACGCAATTCTCATCGCCACTCTGCGTCCAATTCGAGTGAGGGGATGCATCTGTCAGCTTTTGGCATGCGCTATATCCCGTATGCAAATTTAGGATGCCGCGGACTCCTTCCAGAGGGTTAAATTGGAAGGGAAGGAAGCCGATGACTTTGAAAAAGGCTCCTAATTAGGGGTTTCTGGAGTTGATGGTTACTTCCAAATGGAGTGACCACTTGGTTTTGGGGTATCATAGTCCTTCATTCTATTGTTTCTCATTTATTGTCCCCCTTGTCCGTTTAATTATTTCTATCCTTAATTCTGCCCCTTAATTTGTTGGAGTTATTTTCAATATTTCATTGATCTTTCGTTGACCCCAAAGGATCAAAGGGCACACTAAGAAGGAAATTTTTGAATCTTGTAAATGCTTTGAGCCACCGAAAAAAACTGTGCTTTACACACGGCAAGTCTTTCGTTTCCATGGAATTATTTAAAGTATGAAATTTCAAGGATTATTTAGTCAAAGAATAATAAAAACGGTATCTCACAAAAGTTTATTCATTCCGAAAATATGCTCGATTAATGATAACCGCAGAATGATCTAATCGTTGTTAGAAACTAATTTGAATCTTGCTCTATATCATAGAGAGAATAATTGTACTCTATATACCCTTAATTTCTGAACTTGTCTTTTACCTTCCTTTATTCTAAGTATATTAATACGAGTGAAAAGAATAGTTTCAGCCCGTTTTTTTCAACAAGAAAATATGGTTATCATTATTATAGTTATAATTGACATAATACGTAGACATTGATATACATAGGTAGGTTTGTGAGTACTTTGCCTTGTGGACCGTCGCACTATCAAAAATCAATGAGCATAACAATGAAATTACCTGCAGATGAGGATAGATTTTAGGTTTAAAATTATGAGGTAATGAAGCGATTGGCTGAAGACAGGAAGCCTTCTAGAAGTGTAAAATACCAATCTTCAGAGTGTTAAACCATGTCGATGATGCTATTATCATGTGTGCTTAATAAAGGATAAGAAAGGTTTAAATAAGCTTGAGGTTGTATTATAAAAAGCATTTACTGTAAGAATAACGGTATAATAAACCTCAGGGTTGATTCCAATCCTTCAGCGTTGACTAGTGTTGGTTTAGGAATTAAAAGTGCTAGTTTGGGAATAAATAGTTAAGAAGAGGAAGAAAATATAAATTATTGAGCTGGTCAGTGGTAGGTGTAAAATTTGATCAAAATTTAGGTAATATGTGGTATATTAGGAGTAGAAGTGCAGAAAATGTCACATAGCTGACAGAATTACGGGTGAATTTGGTTGAGTTGGAAATGTATCCATAAATCATTTAGAAGTTGGGATATTTATGCGATTTGATTCCTAACTCTTCGGAAATGTGAAGTTCTTTAGCCATTTTCTGAAAATGAATTATTCCCGTCCAAAACTCTGATTTCACGAAAGTAATTCGAGGAACAGAAAAATAAATTTATTGGACTTAGATTGGTAATGGAAGGACTTTCCATGTTATTCCCCTCTTATATGAATTATTGCGATTTAAATTTATGGTCTCTTGACTCAAGGATATAATTTATGACATGTTTTTGATTCAAATTTACAAAGGAGAAAGAAGTTACTCTTCATTGCTCTCATATTTGTGGAAAATATTTAGAATACCAAAGATAGGAATAATGTTATATTTTGGCGTGAAAGAAAAATTCCCAATCACTTTAATTCGGAGACATTACGTGTTTTCTCAGTGCTTTACAAATGTAAGTTAACATGTTTTAAACAGCTTATCGTTATCATTTATTATTAATTATTTATTATGGAATAATTATGCATAAGCCTACCTGCTCTACTGAAGTTGAAGTTAAAAGTTAATTAGATGTTAAACAACTGCAGTTCAAAATTCCACCTTAAATCTGTGTCTGCTGTTTGACATTTGTTTAGCCAGAAGAGAAACTTGAAAATAAATTCAACGTTCACTAATATATGACATTGTCACAGCACGCAGTTTCTACCGTGTAATTTCCCCGATTTTTTTAAAGCTCCTTCGAAATTCCAGAAGACGTCACACGCCAAACGCTCGTCAAAAGATTGAGTTACTCCGAGTCTCGTAAAACCCGCGAGTTAACGCGAGAGCGGAGCGAAAACTCCGTCACAGGCGAAAACTTCATGAAAACGTTTTTCTCCCGCCCCCTGGAATCGCAACCGCCTTTGATACGACTTTGAAAAGGCTCACGAGCACGTCTTTTTCGTCGAAAACAGGGATCCCTCTCTTTTTTCATTATTATTGCCGCTGTTATTATTTTTTTAATGAGAAGAGTAGCGAAGGGGTGTGGGGAGATGAAGGCCTTGTTCGCTCGCCGAGTGGACACGGCTGGCTCCAGACCCAGAAGCGATTGACGCTGAGCAGATGCGTTGCTTTCCTTCTGTGGCAGGGGTGGGGAAGGTTCCGTGGGGAACTTGGCTTTTGTATTTCTGCGCTCCCTTCAAAAACATTCCAGTAGCGTTTTTGAGAGGTGGCGGATGGGAAAAGGGTAAGGAATAAGGGCAGGTGCATGGCAGGGGATGAGGGATTCCTCCTCCCCCACCCTCCCTTTGTTTTTTCCTTATTTTTTTTCTCGTTTCCACGGAAAGAAAAGCAGACTTCGATTCTAAGGCCTCGTTAGTGTTTGTAAACCGTGGATCTGCCTTTCTTTTCCTTGTTACGGGTCGGTGTTTAATTGGAAGAGGGAATGAATTCGGAGGGATTTTTTTCGCTCTCGACGTAGATAGAAGAGGATTGTTCTTATAAAATGTGATGTTCCGCGCTCATTCTCGAACGGTGTGAATGATATCAAGAGTTGCAGCCATAGAGTAAAAAAGGGGTCTCATAATTGACTTCTTTATTGCCCTAATGTATTTTGAAATATTGGGAATGGTAACTGTTCTTCGGGACAACTAGTGCTGTAACCTTTATTCTGTATCCTTTGTCCTCGAGAAGAGCTACATTTTCTTTGAAGGAATGATTAATTAAGAAAAATCATTTTAAAGGTTTTTTTGTTAACAGAAATAAAGGAAATCATTTACATTTAGCTGAATGGCAGATCTGTATTTTCTATAGTAAGATTAATGAATTTTTTTAATGTGTCGACGAAATTTATTGAATCTAAAGAATGATTAGTTTCAATTACTTAAGCTTTGCTAGAATTCTGGTTAGCTCTTATCCAGTGCCTTTTGAATATAATTTCTAAATATATATTTATTAGTTATTCTGACATCCTTTATGTTTGAAAGATCGCGGTGAATGACGGATTGAAGGGATGAATGCTGATAGTTTTTAATTGAAATCAGAAAACTTTTTATCTTTTGGGTTATAAAAAGAATTAATTAATTGGGAAAACAGGACGGATTCTTTTTTCGTGGTTGTCAAAAGCTATGAGCTATTCCAAATCCCACGAGAATTTGCTCTTAAATTTTAACTAGCCTGAAGAGATGAGATTCATAGGAAGAAAGAGGGAAAAGAAAGTTTTTAGACGATATAAAGGGAAATATTATACGTTCAGGAATTTAGAAAAGCAGGGTTTAGTGGGGACCTTTAGATAACATGAATCTATTTGTGTGTGAGTGAGAGAGGAGATTCATTCATATAGAGTAAAAGATGCAGATGACAAAAGTATGTAATTGAGCTTACTTGGTTCCGTTCTTCAAATTATTTGGTAAAATATAGGATCACTGAGGTTTGCTGTATTTTATTAAAGAAATTTAAATTAGTAGCAATTGATAATTTTTCACCCATTGATATTTTGATTTTTCTTATCTTTGTTTCCATAAGAAGGCGATGGAGGATTCAAATTCCTCGTTTCCTTATGAAATCGAGATAAAAAAATTGAACCCAATTGAACTAGATGCGCATTTATGCGATCAGCGTGAAGCAAAAGTATTTCAGGACTTCGAAGAATTTTTCGCGCTCTTCGGAATAAAAAAAATAGCCTTAGATGTTTCGTGACTTGGAAACCTGAAAGTGGTGACACTCATTCTTCTGCGCTAAACTTTTATTGGGGCTTAAAAGTGGACGTGGCCCTAGGCACTTGTGCATATGTTCGCTCACCGCCCTAAGATGACAACGTACCCTATAGTTGGCCATCTAACAAACTTTTAACCCTTCCATAAGGGGGGCATCTTCCCATTCGCAGGGTGTCAACGTATGGATGTCGTGAGGGAAGGGGCAGATAGCTGGTGGCGCCCTGATGAGGCGGCGGGTGGAGGCAGATGGCGCTAAGAGACTATTGAGGGAAGGAGAAAAAAATAGGCTAGAGAATGGGGAAGATAAGGAAAATGAGGGAGTTCGTTTTAAACGTAAGGAGGGAGGTGACGTAAGAAAAATGCGAAAGGAATGAGAGGCAAAGTGTTCGGGTTCGTTGATGGAAAAAAAAGTCCTCGTGAATGCCCGCGGATTGTATCTCGGATGAATGGAGGTTGTTTTTAACTTTGAATAAGAAACTTAGGATACGCGGAGCCTCCTTTTAATGGCCAAAACATCCGTCTCTGGAAGAGAGAAGGGTCTTCGAATCGCTTTGAAAGCTAATTTTAGTTCAATCTTCTTTTATAGATTGAAATGCCTGCGTAACCTGATCATTGGCGCGGTAATTCACGTCCAAAGGCGAGGTCTAAATTCAAGGAAGACATTTTCGATTCTCCGATAAGAGATTTAAATGTGGAAGAATGTGTTATCCACGAATATCTGCAAATCCAGGGTGCGCGATTTAGTTGTAAATAGTCAATGGAAATTAACGAGAATCTTACCTATCGTCATTATATTTCGGATCATCTATAGTCAACAGTATAGTAGGGTGGACATGAATTATCGCAAGAAAAATACGAATAGCTTGTCACAAAGAATAGGTATGCAAGCATTTGTTTGATAGAAACTGTCTTTTTTACCGTGACCATTAGCTATTCGAAATTATTCTCAAGAAATATACAAGTTTTGCCCTTTATCTGCTCTTAATATTGGGTATATTGAGCCAAATTCCAAGTAGATATTTAGTCTTATCGGTGTTGATTCATTTCAACATCGTGCTTTTGGGTAACCTTTTGGAGATTTGGTTGACTTCTTGACTTTCGAATTTAAGTCTAAAATTATTCTCAGAAAATGTTGGAATTATTTTAAGTTCTTGAACTGCAATTTTGCGAAATTCTCAGACGTTTTACATAAATTATACAAAATACTGTATCGGAGAAGATCTGTAATATTTTTACAAAACGCAAGTATGCATCTATTTTTAGAAATACAAAACTTGTAGTATGAAGAGAACTGTTGTTCATTTTCCCCTAGAATAACTATCCTCTTTAAAGGAGAAACACGACCAGTTACCGAGGATTAATCATCATCATCAGGTTGTAACCTTGTAAGAAATATCCGTAAACATATTTAAAGACTAGTGGAAAAATCTTGAAGGAGAAAAATTTGGGATGGGAAGGGAGAGAGAGAGATTGGACGATAAGGAAAGGAAAGGGTGAGATCAGAGTTTGAGTGGCGGAAATGCAGGTAGAGGAACACTGCCAGTGGGAGGTAGGATGCATTCAATTAATTGAAAGCGCGGAAGGAAAAGGCACTCATTAGCTATGGAGAATTTCGTGGAATTATTGTTAGAATAGATCGCAAATTGTTCGAGGAAGTGGGTTCTATGGCCTTAGTTGGAAAAATCTAAAATTTTGAGTACAAAATCAGAGGAATGGTTTCTTTCTAGTAAGTATTTCGTTATATAGTTAGAGTGTTTAGTACTAAATTTTTTTGTCCATTTCTCTGATAGTAAAGCAGAAAAGGATCTGGTTTTCGTTCGACGTCTCTCTTGATTCTACGTGATGGATTTCCGCAAACCCTCACCTATTACTGTGAATTATAATCAATAAATTTCTTACTAAAGTTTAATACTACAATGTTCTTCTCTCTTTCTCATTGTGTGAATCAGGTGCAGAAAATAGATGGAAATCTTTTTCGAAAATAAATTGGTGAGATTTAGCTATCACTAAAAGATGTGAAGATACCGTACGTTAAATGAACTTTGTATACATCCGAGAGATTTATTGTTCCGAAACGACATTGCCATTAATTTTTGAATCCTTCGGAAGGATATTCTGAAACATATCCTTGGTAAGGAGAGAACTTCTACTCCTGCATTCTTTTTCACTTCTTCCGATAACGGAACTGCGGGCTCGTAATTAAACACAGGGAACAGTCTCAGCGCCCGCTTCTGAGAGGTCGGCGTGAGAAGAAAAACTTCCGCGAAACCTTATTCCTAAATATGTTATTGATTGAGGAGTGGTGAGAAAGTGGCGTGAATAATGGTGAGAAATGCTAAGCGGAAATAAATCGGTTGCCTCCGTGAGAAAACAAGAGAGAATCTGAGATTGGAGAACGAGGTCCAAGCGTAAGATAGGGGTTGGACCAAGGCTTAATTCTTGGCCCCATCCAGTTGCAATTCCAAGCGAGATAATAAGGATACGCGAAGCGTGAGGATCGAAGAAAGCAGGGGTCGGAAAGGGTGAGATTCGTAGATGGGGCGAGATTTCAGATGGGGGAGTGGGCGGTGGAAACATGAGGGTACGTCGGTTAGGGAAAATAAGGGCTGAGAATCGGAGGAAAAGAAAGGGGGAGGAGTGCAGTCTGGAGGTGAATGAGGAAGGCTCTGTTTGGAGGAAGGGATGGGTATAGGGGCCTGGATGAAGGTGGTCAGGAAATTAGAATGAGTATTCGCAGATGCCCCATACCCAGACTCGCTCCATCCCAAATCCACCAAACGCCGTAGTGTAAACCCTGGCAACGACGCCAGTCTTGTTCTCAGGGGGAGGAATGGAATCCAAGCCGCCTCTTTCACAGGCCTCCATCCTTCCCTCTCTATCTTTACCCTTCTCCTTTCCTTTGTGTTGTTCTTCTTACATTAAACCCACCGTTTTCGTCGTGTTCCTTCACTTTCAAGTATCCTTTCCTTTTTCCTCCCCTTCTCTGCTTCTTATCTTAATTCTTCGCTCCGTAAATGTGTTTGTTTTCATCGATATTGAGTGTTTAAAAAATATGTTAAATATTATTGTAATGAGGATGATGAATATGGAAATTAAGAAAAAAGAATCTCAAGAGCACTGAAAATGAGCGTGTCATTATTCAATGTGCATTAATTTTTGTAATTCACCACTTCTCTCGAAACTGCAAAAGGTCACACAAAATAAATAGCGGTGTCTTTCAGTTTTCCATTTCTACTTCGTCTAGTGATATAAACATTTTTAAAGCTTAGAAAGGCCTTAAGAAAGGGATATAGTGTAATGGATGTGTTTTGAAATGAAATATTATTTGAATAAATATATACAGTTTTCGCAAAAATTAAATTTCAAATTATCTTCTATTTATACGGCTATGCATAATATTAGTTATCCTTTTTTCAGCTAGGGGTGTAGCCTTCGTTTTTCCATCGTTCATTATTTATCATTTTCTCATTTATTTCTTCTCGTCCGTGTACCTACTGAACAAGTTGTAACCGTGTTATTATACAAACTAGATACTACACGAATGACTTTAATTATAGCACAACAAAGTCAATGGAAGACATGTTTTCATTTTCTTTTCATTATTACAAAGACATTTATAGATGTAGCGCCTCTATTTCTTATCGACTCTTTTGAATCTTGTAATTTTTGCATCACCTCAATTTAATAGGGTTTCCTTTCTTTTAGTGTTGTTTCTATTTTGCTCTATCTTTAATTCTAGATAATTTTTATTAGGTTATTGGAACCCTCCTTAGAATAGAGACGTAGATTTGAAGGCGTTTTCTCTTTCCCTTTGTTTTGTTACTTTGGCTCAGCTTTCAAACATTTTCCGCTAAGAATACTCAAAGTAGCTGATAAGATCAACAGATTTATGTTATGATTTTAGGAGACCAAAATAAGGCTTTGAACCAATAAATTTTTATTTCAAGATTATTTGCGTTAGTAAAATTTCCTGAGGATAAAAATATCGAGTAAGAATAATATTCTAAACAAGAATTCCCCCTTGCAACAACGAATATGTTAATGTAAAGAATTACTGTTAGGTTATTAAGGGTAGTTTATTCAGAAAAGTGACAACTTCCGAAATGTATATAATTTTATTTATGATCAAATGTACATAAATTTATTAAGTAGATCATTCATAACTGAATTGTGCTATGCATTTTTAATTAAAATAAAAGTTTTAGACAAGCTTTCCCCAGATTGCTTTTCCTTATATCACTCATTCGTTTGCCTTATGTAGAAATCGAAAAGGTGGAGTTAGTCGATAATAGCTCTTGTACGTATATGATCGCGCTACTGAGCCAATTTACATATTACAGAACGACTCATCAATCACTGATGGGACATTACGCCATGTTCGTGGGAAAATTCAAAAGTTTGCAAGTTAATTTACTGAATGTATTCACACTAAACACGTATTTCCCGTCGCTTTCATTATTGCAATGATTGCTAATTATCTATTAACAACAATTTCTGTTTTCCTACTATTGTAAATATTAGCCTTGGGTACTTCTGTTATGTTCGATTCATACTCTCCGTTAAACTTCATTATCGGATATTAAAGTTCTCGCTCTTCTTCCGTCGCAGTTCACTTACGTCCATTGAAAACTTTCAGGCTTCCAAGACTCAAGATCTATGTGGTGCGGAATCGCGTAGATAACCTCTGTTGACCCGGATTACGGCTAATGCGATGAATAACGGCAAACTTGGGAGCCGTACAAAGGAATTGATTGGAATGGTTCTGCTATGTATCCCCAACTGCAGTTTTTTTAGTCTCTCCTGATGTCGTCATTGCAGCCTGTGTAGCTGGTATCATCTGGTCAATTTGAAGCGGAGAGAATTTTATCTCCGAGAATTTTCCGAAGCAGATGGAAATTGCAATTGAATGTTACGTTCTCTTCGTTTTAAATGTTGGGCTCCGTCTTTTGCTGAGGAATCCGAGAGGATGAAATTATTTCAAGATATTCGTATTTCGATTGCGAAGCGGCGTTAGTCTTATCCTGAAGTTAAAACCTGTAGTTTTACGTGTGCTAGGTGCGAACTTTTCCAAGATTTGCTGGAATTTTCTTAAAAAGTACTTTCTCGACTCAATTAAAAATGTACTTCTTTGATGAAACATTCAAACTAATTTTCTAACTAATTCAAACTGATTTTACTCTCGCAGTACTAAGGGAGAAAAAGAAATTAATTACTCTAGAGACCAGGTAATGATTATCCTCATTCAAGTTGTTTCTATCATTGTCATCTGAAGGAAGAATTGAGTTCACATCGATGCAAGGTTTTTGGGAAATATTTCAGAATTTTCGATAAGCTGTTTATTTTTCGTTCCTGGATGCAGTGAAAAGTTCGTCTACGAAAAGTAATTAAAAAAATAATAATTCATAAAATAATAAATAATTTAAACCATGTAATGTTTCCCTCACTATTATAGCAATCGAAAATTTAATTTTTTAATAATTTTTATATACTATGGTTTATTTTGAGCGTTAGTTACGAGGATTCTGTATAAGTCTGTATAGAATATTATGAAAAACTACATTGGTTTGGAAGTGCGTTCTCAATTAATTCTTGATTGATTATATAACTATTTTTACTGTCGGAAACACGCTATGTGAAGTTTCTTAGATCACTGCATTCAAATGCTTTCTGTGGTATTCATTACTTTCTGTGCATAATTTCAAAGTTTTTGGTACATGTTCGGTTTTCTCTCCGGGAAAGATAATATTCTTGTCAGTTTCGGTTCAATACCCTGCCCGAATCCCTCCATCATGAGTCAACCAAAATCTTCAGAAGGGAATGACGTAACTTTTTAAGACGAAGAGAAAGGTAGCATGCCCTCCCTATATACCTCAGAAAAATTTATCCAGTCGCAGCCATAAACATAACCTGGGTCAAACCTTAACGAAATATACATTTTTCTCTATCCTATAAATGAAACAAATGAAATTATTTAATGGTGAACGTAGACCTATCATTAACTACATAAAAAGGAAATTTCACTAAAAACAACAAATCATTATATATTTACAAATCTCTCTAATAATTCCTGTAAAACGTCAATTCCGTTTTTTTTTGTCTCCCTTCCTGGAGAATGTTTCCCCTCGAACACCGAACGCAAATGCATCGAGAATGTTCACCCTTTGTATAAAAAATAAGCGCTGGAAAGAAAGGAGTAGACTACAACACACATCTCCACGGTAATTTGAGTTGTACGTCGCTTTTTCGCGGGGAATGAAAAAAATGCAGCGAAAAGAAACGCGCGCAACTTTAACGCTTTCCTGCGGCAAAGTCCCGGAACTATTACTAAGCCATCCGTCACGCCATCCAGGCGATTTTTTTGCGCAGGATTATCCCGAGAAAAGGGTCTACTTTCGAGGCAACGTCTTGCGCAGACCGGTGTCTAGGGACGGAGTAAAAGACGAAGAAAAACTCCTCGGAGAAACGCCTCGACACCGGGAGCTATTTATCCATTTCACGCCTTCTTTATCCATATTTCGCGGCGACGGGGGGCGTAGGTGGGGAAAAGGACGGGCAGCCCCGCCCCCGCAAGAATTCCAACTGTAGCAATTAGAATCGAACCTGGGGCCCCGTTGTGATGAATGTTCGCCCTGACAGGCGCTCTACCCCCTTATGGGATCGAGAGAAACGGGTTTTAGCGACTGAACGGGAGGCGGGAAAACTGAGGGAATTATGGGAAGGTTTCCCGCCACCTAAGCGATATGTACTTCTGGGATGTATAAAATCGCTCGGAAAAATGGCTAGCAAAGCTGGGATTAAAACAAATATATATGAATAAGCGAGTGTAGCGAAAAGCGCGGGAGGTGGAGCGGAAGCCCCATTTAACTGATATATTTTCCCCGCTTCGATCCTATCGTTTTTTTAGATCGATCGCGCGAGAGAATCGAACGGTAATCGACGCATGGGTCGAACGCGTATCACTCAGCTATACCGAAAAAGATAGACGGATAGCTTTTAGGGCGATGTGTGGGTGTGGGAGATTGAGGGGGAAGGGGGTGGGGGTGGAGAAGGAGGAGGGGTTAGGGTTGTATTTGAAGGGAAAAGGGTGGGAGTTGGGGTCGAAGTGAGCGGCGACATATTTATTAGTTCCGGATCCCGCCACCTGCCGCGCCAGTGCGTAGCAGGTGCGCTGCCTAAATCTGTGAAGAGACGGGGGGTGGCGGAGAAAGGCGGTTTAAGAGAGAAAGGGGGAGGGAGCATAAAAGGGGTGGGATATGGAACGTTGGGGGAGGGTTTTGGAAACGTCACGTGGTATCAAGCCGTGACGGGGGAGGGATGTGATCGGGGTCGCTCTTAGTCCACCGCAGACAATCTAACTGCTCTCACGACCATCCGCAACCCTCTTCGCGACCCTCTACTACCAATGTCCTCATCTTTTCTACTTTCTTCCGATGGCGCTAGATTCTCCTAGTCTTCAACAATAAGAAAACTCCTAATTTATTTTGTCTCTTTTCTAACCATTCTCGTAATCGTTTGATTTCTATACGGAGAAGGTAGCTCCTCCGACTTATTGAACGTGAACGAATATCAAATCATCGAAATTTTCGATATATGTTGCAAATTGTGTGTGATATATTTCTAAAGTATAAGGGAATTCAAGTAGTTTCACGGTCGACTAAATTTTTTTGCATTTCAAATATTTATAAGCTTTCTTCGGTGCTTATGAATGATATTAATATTATTTAATTTTGGTTTAACTTACGTCCGATTTAAAGTTTCAGTGAATACTCATTCGCGACCACTTAAAACGTAGAAAATTTTCATACCGTAATAATAAATTAATTACAATTAAAATCAGTTAACGTTTACTTTCTAATTTAATTTATTTATCATTAAAGTACAACATAACGGTTTCTCATAGCCTACATCGGTTACAGCTTACCATAAGTCACCTTTACAGGCGTCGTTTTCCCTAGCGTGAATCATTTCAGTTAAGACCGTTTTTGACGAACATTCCGCTGTCAAATCCCTTACGTCGGAAGTATGTTTTACTGCCCCACTTGCTGTCCTTTAATAGCTGGGCTATCATCTAGTAATGATCACTTTCTTGAGCCAACTGCGTCCGCGATAAAATTCCTATCTCGTTTGACCCCTTCCTTTATGTTACTTTTGGAAAACTTTCCACGTATTCTTCTAGGAAGTGATCCCATGCTATATCTTTTCTCACTTTCTCATTTCTATGATAAAAAACTTACATTCTGTATGCATGCACAAAAAAATAGAAAACCAGATTCAAATAGGACTTAATTTTCCTATTTGCACGGAAGATTTTTTCACCGATGAGCTTACTTTTAGAATTGAGGCAGAATATTCTATCAAAATGGCCTTTTTCTATTTTGGTTTTTGACAGTGGTAGATTAATAATAATTTATGTATTATATATCATATATTATATTTAGTTATAAGAATTAAATTATATTCAGGACCTATATTTTTCATTCTGTCAGTTAGAGTATCTACTGCTTGTCGCCCCGAATGCTAAATTTGTAAATTATTTGAGAAAAACCCATATAATGTCATATGTATATGAACTGTACTGCTTGTGTTTTCTAGAAACATAATATGTACTTGCCCTAGGTTAAACAATTCAAACCGAAAAAATAAAAGGTCACATAAATTTCTTTGGCTTTGGTACTTAAATTCTGTGATATATGCTATCACACGTAAATTGTTTCTATCTCATCAAATCAAGTCATGAAGGAGTTTGTATTTTTCGCTCCGAACGTAATATCTGATATAATTTAAATGTAGTTTATAAAAGTTTTACAAAATCATCATCAGTATACCAGAGATACCAATTCTTATTATTTCGCGTTTGAAAGAAAAGGATGTTTTTTAAAGTCTTATTTCACGTATATCATTTGATGACTTATATTTATTAATTATAGCTATTCCTCCATTGATTTAATCAAATCTTTTAATTCATAGTCGTAAAATATCCCGTTAACATTACCAAAATCCAACCATATTCCGTATAATTTCTGGCAAAAATTTCTCATCTAAAAATTACAAGTTAATATTTAGTAGAACGTGCTCTCGCCGAATTGGGTAAATTGTTCGGTGAAATTCTGCAGATTGTTCTTCCTTTAACGTGAATGTAATCCAGAGAAAATCTTCCATTGTAATAGGATTCCAAAGGTAATGGAATAATGTGCATGTCCCTGCTTGCTTTCGCCGTGTCACCCGTTTGGGCGATTTCCCATGCGTGCGCATTCTCCTTTCTCCCTCTGTCTCCTCCTTAACTCCTTCTGCCGCTATTTCCGAGTCCCAGGTGTGAAGTTTCTCCGATGGTAGAGCTTGACGTCCTCTCCGAATTAATTTATTCTTAACCATTCTGTGCGCTTGACCCTCGCGAAGTTTGGGACCTTAGACTATTAGGTGCTAATAGCTCTACTCGATCGATTCCATCTAGAATCCGGTGTCTACAGTTTCATAGACACGATGTTCAGATGATGATTTTCTGTCATGTTCCGTGGAGGATGGAGAAGTTCATGGATTTCAAAAATATTTTCGCTCTTTAATCTAAGTTTTTGGAGAACTTGATACATAATGCAAATAAATATCTATAAGTTCGCATAAATATAAGTATCTGCAAGACATTTTTGTGCAGGAAGAATATCTAAATTCACTTGTAATCTGGAGGACATCGATAAATAACTGATGATGCTTCTAACCATCTAAACCGCTAAACATGTAACTCAGAAAATTCGTTGTATACTGCAATGAAAGCATAAACGGTTTTTCGTTTTATTTGTGTGCGTTCATGTGTTCTGTCTGTTGATTCAGGAACAATAATTTCAAATGAATCTTGCCTCAGAGAGTTTTGGAGCTGTTAAAAATGTGACATTCCCTAAAAATAAGGGAAGGTATGTAAATTAAACAATTAAGAATAGAAAGAAATGCTTTTCGTTTCAGTGACCCTCCAGAGTATTATGCTTGTATTAATTAGTGTTTAATCTCCATTCCAATGTTGGACTGATCTCAGGACCAAGACGAAGAGTCTAGTATTGACTGGTTCACGTCAAACTCCGTACTTCATACATAACATTAATTTATCAATAAGAATATGAATGATATTTTGGTTATTTTTGTATTAATCGACAAATCTTTCGAAGAATATTTATTTATCCAATACGTGTTTGTTAACGTACGTAGACGCGTGCTACAAGAATTACGTAATCTTGACCGTTATTGTATATGAATTTGTTATAGTTGTTAATAAAATGCAAAAACTTTTTGTGATACATGTGGTATTTTCATATTAACTGGTAAATTGTCCATCCGAGCTCTAGGGTTGGGTTGATGCTCTTACGTATTTTCGTGTCGCAAAAAGACAAATTCCTAGTTTTTCATTGGCAGGGTAGCTATGGACTGTTGCATCACATCCGTAGGCGTGACCATCACAGTCCTCGTTAGATACATTTAATCCCTTCCCTTGGCGTGGCGCACGTGTCAGTGCCTTCAGAACCCCTTCCGAGATCCCCACAGTTCGTTACCAACGTGATAATCCGCTACTCATAATTTATCACATCCGCCCAAATGATCCCACTCCTATGTCTCCTCTCAGTCATTGGTTTTCGTCCGTGTATTTCCGAGTTCGCACTCTCCGCTAAATATTTCCCGAAAAAATCACACTCGTTTTCGTCATCCGCCACTTATAGCACGCCTGTTCATTCTCATCTCATTAAATTATGCACGCCACCTGCTGCTTGCTATCTTGCGGGAATGGACGTCCGACTAACAGCGCCCTCCCGGAAGAAAAGTGGGAGACAGTTCGCCATCGACTTTCCGACAACGTTTTTGTCGGGTTTTCGCTTCTTTCCCTCCTCGAAGGCTTTCTTTTTTAATCCGAAGAAGATGTGTCGAGCAGTAAAATATCTACTCGAATTTCCCACTCTTTCCCCTTCCGTGGCCTTTTTACATATTAACGCGGAGCTTTTACTCGTCATTCCGGAACTCCGCTTCCTTCTCTTCCGAATTTTAATTTTTTCGTTCCCGTGGAATCCGTTTTCTCGTTCTTGGGCTTTCCAGTTTCACAGCGATTCTGCGTTTTGATCTCTCTCGTGAGTTCCGTCAAATAATTTAAGACATTATGGGTACGGTGCAACGATCACGGTTTAGATTGCCATCATACTTTACACGGATCACCCTCCTTTCCCTTGATGACTTCGCTGGATAAGCGAAATTGATAGTATATGACGTAAATCTCGAACAAATCTGATAGCGGAATGATTTTGGTAAAATAATTAATGTATAATTATTTTATCTATCTCAAAAAAGTGCCAATTGAATGATATTTGCCTCTTCCCTGGCAAGTATCTATATCCTTACATATAACATATTTAGTCATTATCATTTTTCCTTCGTTCTCTTATCTTTTAAATAGATTTGGAAGCTCCATCATTCCTACTATATATATATATTCATAAAAGTCCGACCTGATGCATCCAAAATTTCTCTATTATCGCGAGAATCCAGAATACATACTTTACCACATCTATTTCCGTGTCTTAATTCATGGCTAAATTTTAATTTCTCTTAGCAACTTTCAGAGTATATACTATCGAATTTATTGAAATTATTCTTGAGCTTTCAAGAAACCCTAATGCAGAAATAAACTTATTGGACAAAGCCTCTCTCTTAACGATTTTTTCCTCGGATTCCTTGTCCGGATAGTCCAGTTATTTTATGTTAGTTCTTTTAATCTTCATTCCTTTGTTTGATTGGTGAAATTTTGGTGCGCCTAACTGCTAAGTTTGTTTAACTCGACTATTCTTTTATTGCGTCACTCAATAGCATAGGAATTATGTCACCATTTTTCAACTAACGGCTTTCCATTTTTTAAGGTTATCTAGTTGGCGTTTAAACCTTCACGCGGCGAGATCGGTCCCCGCTATTTCATTCTCAAGAATAAGTGTCACTTAGGATGACAGTTGGCTAGATTAAATAGGATATTATTAAAGTCTTCGTTAGGGCGAAACTGAAACGAAGATATGGTATATAAATATTATATACTCGTACATCCATCGTTTTATTAAAATTGGAATATAGCAAAAGTAGTAATTTAGCACTATGAGAACAAAAAGAAGGAAGAAAGTGTCACTTTCACTGAGTCACAGATTAAATGCGAGAACGACCGGCTTCAATATTTAGTATCATTACTGAGGGTGTTTATAAATCTGATGACATCCGTTCTTTTCTATATTATCAATAAGTTATAGTGAAAGTTATCGCAAAATGTCCATGAGAAAGCCTGGATAAGAGCCTGTTGTTCTTTCCTTATAAAATCGTATATTTTCCGTCCGCAAATGTATGGCCCTGTGCCGTATTTTTCGGACCCCAGGTGAGTCTAGTGGGATGTTTTCGGAACGGTATAGCGATGTGACGAAGAGAAAGGCAACTGCTCTTCCGGGCTTTTTTTCGGGAGCATCCACGAGCTCATGTGCGGTTCCGTCGAGGGCGGAAGAGGAAAAAAATTCGCATGAATTAATAAGCGATCTCGGCGCGAGAGATTTTTTCCCTCCGCGGGATTTCTCTCCGCTTTATGTCGGTGTTGAAGATGGCGTTTCGGTTTCGTGTGAATTTATCGCCTTGTATTTTTAGTTGGATGCGCGTCGTTATACTTGGTGGCTTATGTTCACAGCGATCGCTGGCCCCAAGGTGGTGGCTCGTTACAGTTTGTTTGGAACCGAGCTCGACGTTTGATTTTGCTTGTGGTTGTGTTTTCAATACGGTGACATTTTTATTTTGTGGGTTTCTAATGAAATCGGGCTTACGATAGGGTGGTATTTCTAAAATTTTTATTGAAGGAAAATATGAGCTTCACTTTCCGTCTTTGTTTCGGAATCAGCGTCTTTTTCTGTTTTAAGTTCTTTATATCGAGTAATGGGCTCTCGCTTAGCTCATTAACTTTCTATGGAATCGGTACCAGGATTGATCCCAAAGAAAATCAAAATGGTCGAGCAGTAGGGTGGGTATCTGGCCGTTAAGTTACTACCAAGAAAAATTCATAATTTCATTTATCATCTTCAATATATTCATCGACCGACGGTGTTAAAAGAACACTAAAGGACCTTTAGAGAATATATTATCTTGTAATTAGTAATATTTTAATCAGTCCTTATTTGATAACATTATGCTGATAATTCCAAACTGGTAGTTATTCATTATCGTGATGACATAATGTTCTGAATTATCGTAGTCGAACGAAAGTTACAAGGTTCGTAGAGAAAGCACTGTAAGAAGGCATGGATGATTGATGACGATGGATTTAATTGCTTTCTCTACTAAATTTTTAGCGAAAGATTCTTCATCCATTTATCTACCGGAAGGCTCAAGTCTTCCTACAATTAAAGTATACTATGTAATTTTCTACTCCTTCAGCCATTTGGAAAATTCTGTATTTCTTTTTCGAGGTCTATTTGATTTGAATGACTTGCCTACATTTAGCGAAAGATTTAAATTTCGAACGTTTAAATTTCATAGTTTCCCTCGTGACTCATATTGATTGTTTTAGACTTAATTATGATATATTTTAAGTAACAAGTTGCTAATTATCTTGACTCGACATTTATAAACCTGTTCTAATGGGAGTTACGGACTTAGGTAACATAAGAATAGTTAAGAAAATGGCTGTCCTATTTGAGTTTTACATACTTGATATGATGCCGATGGACAGGACCGGTTTGAGACTATTGGAATATGTTTTTAACAAATAAAATTTTGGAAACAAAATCTTTGTTCGTTATGTACTCACGTAAAACACTCACGGCAATTATAAATATTCTCATGATGATCGTTTTAGATGTGTTGGCATTTGAAAACATATGTTATTTATGCATATTATATATTTTAAATGCATTTTGTTGTATATCAACTTTTATCGATGTACGGCGCTGCAAAACAATAGTTGGGAAGTCAGTCGCTGCAATAGATATCTTGGTCCGCCAGTAGACGAGGTACACTCGTTATTCCGTCTGCTAATGTCGAGTTATCCTAACAAAATATTTGTGAAAGAACAGTATTATACCTCAAATACAGTTATAATAAAAAATCATTTTTACACTGATTTCTTGACAAAGATTTTACTAAATCAATATCAATAGATTATAAATGTAAATCCACATTTTTTATGAAATGTTGTTTGCAGAGAGAACGAAAAATGGTGGTGGTAAGATCAAATGCTTTGATGCAAATACCTTATTTTGCCTTTTGGTAAAACAAGCTCTCCTTTTAATTCCTCCAAAATTAGGGAAGCCTTGGTAAGATCTTTAACCACTCATCCATTCCATAAATATACTTCATAAGCAGATGCGCCAGTAGTGGTAAGCTGTGTATATTTGGCACACCAATGTTTAGTAGATTTATAAGACCTTATATCATCATGCAACTTCTTTGGCGTGAACTCTTTTAGTTAACTTTCTTGTCAGTTATATCCTGTATTATAATATTGTAGGGTTCTAGGAATCTCCAATAGTTTATTAGACTTTAAATATTGTATTTTGTATTATCAAATATATTTACTTAAATTGCTCCTCAAGAACGAACTTTCTAATTTTTTAGCAACATATTCACCTAAATTTTGCCATTTGCATTTTTCTATCCATTAGACACAATTTATAACGACATAGTAATAAAGATTCTGGAAAGACATATATAGCACCACGATGGAAATTTAATTATTTAAAATTTTTATATTTTTTGATTTGACCTGAATTAGATCGATTTAGATCCGTACATATTTCAAGCAGTAAGCGGTTATTCAGCAAGAGAAACATCTTGTCGTTTCCACATATGTCTACTAGTAGAAACTAATCGCTAATAGAAACTACTGCGGAAGTACAAACGTTATTTCTCTATACGGATAACGGCACCTTTCCCCGAAGCTGATTTTCCTCATGTCTAATGGAATTAGCGTTACTTCTACAATTCATAATTTCCTGCAATTCGACAGACTGTATATTTAAAAAGAATACCAACCAGGCTATAGTCATCTCAAAATAGCTGAAGGTCTGGTCATATTGTGCACCCTATCTTTCTTGAAGAATTTAATATTAATTACCCGCATGGGGCTGTCTCCAATCAAAAATAGATATTTCCTCCAACAGACGCAAAATACTCTCATCACTCATCTCTTCTCCTTCCCTTTCATCTTAAGAGGAATCTTCCACGTCTCAGGATGTCACTCTTTCCCCCGACCCTCCGCATCAGGAATGCGCAGATTTTAATCTATCGTTCATCAGATGCGCGGAGAGAAGCAGTTTTAGGAAGGCCTTCCGAAGGCGCTTTCCTGAAACAGCTGTCTCTCATTGCCCTGCCGGGTATTAACCTAGCGATAGATCCCCCCCGAGAGGTATAAAGGAACGCATAGCAGATATGGGCTAGTGTTAAGGAGGAAGCGGTCCAAAATCCAATCTGGGTCTTTCCCCCATTTCTTCTTCCCCTCATCATTCCCTTATACAACTCTCCGTCCATCCCCCGCCTCACGTGAGTTGGTCTCATCTGGCACTCAAAGAAGCCCTGGGGTCCTCCCATTTCCTTATCCCCAAAATTCGCATCCTTCTCTCACTCTATATCCTGTAAATGCATGCCACGGGTTCTTCCTCTAGATTTTCTTCCTCTAGTCGTGCGTTCCTTATTTTTTCGAGTTTCATCGACTCCGATGCAGAGACGGAATCAGATGTGTAGCTCCTCTATGGAAACTATTTCCTTTGTATTTACCGTGGATTATTATTTGGATTTTACTTTTATTTTGACAGTTTTGATTCAATTACTCTTCCAACATGGTGTAATTGTCGCACTGTCTTTCTTAATTACATACTTTTTCGAGTTAAATGTAAATTACCTATACTCAGAATATTTTTACGTTTTACATATTTACGACTGTCATTTATTCGTTATTTTATTCTTTTTGATGTGCAAAATTAATGATGGACATCAAATGTTTCTATTATTAGAACTTGATTGAAAATCTAGCCATTTTTGAGTAGACAAAAATTTCTAAGTTTTATATTTCTTCTTAACACGAAGCATTCGTGCATATTTCTGATTTTCAGGTTCGAACGCTCTTAGCATTGCTGTTTCTTGTGGCGGTTAGTGATTATGTAGTTTAGAGCCGTTACAAAATTAGCTGAAGCGTAATCTCAAAAGCCTCATCTCCGCAATGTGAAGTGATTCTGAACTAAGATAAAAAGAAAGATTAATAATAAGATTCAAATACAAATTTATGATATTGTGTCACATTTAGCCGGATAGCTTAGTTGGACAAAGCAGTCGCCCGGAAGATCCCAGGTTCGAACCCGTGTCCTATGAGATTCTTTTATGTCCGTATCTCCTTGGCAACTTACTCCAAAGTGCGAAACCTACATAATTGACGTTTCAAACGCCAAGTCTGAAATTCAGCGAATAGAAAACTTTTCTGAATTTTTGGTCAGCAGTTTTCGACACACTGTGCGTCCTTTCCACGCATTTTGGGCAGGACTTCATGTTCTTTAAGAATTATAAGATTCCTTGCGACATTTTGTCCTCACGGTCCTTCAATGACCTCTGAAAAGTCCACGCCCCATAAAATCTCCTTTCTTCGGAGCTATGTATCATCCTCTCGTTAAACTATCGGAGCGATAGATCCAATATCGGAAGCGTTAAGTCAGTGATGTAAAGGGGACCCGAAGATATCTCGAGAACACCATCTTAAGGAGCGGAATCGAAAATTTTTCCTCTCCAAAATTCTCCCATTTCCGCTCACTCAGGTGTAATACATCTTCGCCTTCTCCTCCATTATATCCCTGATTCGGAAAGAGAAAGAGATTTTTTAAGAGATTTATCCTCGTTCCCACTTCGATGGCGCCCTTCTTCCATAGCTAACTCGGAGACCCTTTTTACGTTTTTCCCCGAACCATTAGGTTCACGCTGGTACCCTTATTTCAAATCCGAAACATTTCCTTTCCTTCCCGCGCAAACATTCCGAGTCGCGGTTTTATCCCACGCATTGTTGCCAATTATGGAAGGCAGTTTTGAGGGATCCTTTATTCTTCTTCGACTCGAAAGGAAAGTTGGGGATTCCTTCAAATTGGCCAAAGTTTGTCGGAAACCGTTTTAGAATTCGGTGGAACTTGTATTCGCAGAATTTGGCTGCATTGCTTATAATTGCAGAATTATGAGGGTCATTTAGAATTCAGTAAATTTTTTCTCTAAGAATCACTATTGATAACTGGACTACTAAATTTATTGTGCAAATTTTTATAATAATCAGTACTTTCCCACTGTTTCCGTATACGTCCCTAACGTTTCACAAGTTTTTTCTCGCTTCTCCATACTCAGTCACTCGCTACCTGGTACTGATGATGTGAGACTCGGTCGTTTACAACGTTAATAATGATATATCAAAGGTATAATTGGGGAAAATTCATCTTCCAATCATCTTCGTGTTTGGGATATTAAAATTTTATACAGAATATTTATCTTAACCTCAAAGTGTTGGACATAAATTCTTTCTTTTTCGGAAACTTTCATCTAGGAGTTTTTCCATATGATTATTCTTAACACTTACGGTAACCAATGAAAATTTCGCAAAGTTATCACGAGGCTAATAGACGGAGAGTTTAGCAACAGCGTTCACCTTAAGGACGATATTGACAGCTAAAGGTGAAACAACATATATAATGATTTTTCGTGGGCTAGCGCCTGATCTTACTGACTTTATATGCGACGTTTTTCGCAAATTGGATTGCAATTATATATCTTGGTTAATTTTCATCCAGGCTGAATTCTTTTTCCATTTGAAGGAATGAATCACGTTTAGGCATAATTACAGTAAAGGGCCTGAGTCAATTAGCTGTATTAAAATTTTATTAGAGTAAAATGCTTCAAATAGAGAAACGTAGGTTCCCCGGAAACGTTTTTGGTGGTAGAGGGATAAATTATTATATTCTGGTAAAGAATCCGGAAAGTTTTTTTAACCTCCGGTCTTCGAATGACAACCTTTTGAACCTATCGATAAGGAAACATTCTATATCTTCATCATGTGTGAAATTAATTCCGCTCCAGAAGTCTTCCAGTGTTAATAAGAGATGGCAATCATAAGGTTTTAATTCTGGTTTGAACTGTGTTCAGATTTAAGGGCACAAAATTATTATGCGTCAGAAAATGATTGATTTGATGATTTTGTTAGGACGTTGTTAAGTATTAGATCTTATCCTTGATTTACAACATATAATATAATGAATTTCTCATTTTATTTACTCTATACAGCGTGTTTGTCATTCAGTATTACTACTACTATTAGTCCACTAGTTATTCGATAATTTTTTTCAGAATTTAGCGTTTAATATTGCCTTTTAGCTGAATTTTAAGTGGTAGTCACCTCTAATATACGTAGTAAATATCATATTTTAGCCCTTTATGACAAAGTATGCGAGTCTTTAGTGATATCTGGGAGAATATCTAATAACTGAATAAATAATAATATGTCCGGAAGAACAACACGTTAGTCAGTAATGATACTATTAATGTTACATTTGGAATCAGAATGCAGAGGATAGGATTGGGGCAAGTCGAGCAACATCCTCTCACGGTCAAAAATCTCGTGAGAACAGTACCCTCCTGTAAAAATATAGGCG
This sequence comes from Pachydiplax longipennis, assembly GCA_036926295.1. NCBI lineage: Eukaryota > Metazoa > Arthropoda > Insecta > Odonata > Libellulidae > Pachydiplax > Pachydiplax longipennis. The sequence continues at coordinate 19,631,878 of JAVFKF010000012.1, forward strand.
CCTGTTCGCGGCAAGAATGTTTACACTCTACGTAAATAGTCCGTTTCTGGTGAGCACATGGCTCTCTAATTAAATTTTACCCACGAATATCTCAAACTCTCAGTTAATGGTCATGGCTGGACCAAGCGAGAGTTTCAAAAGTAAAAATAGACGTACATATAATTTGAACCAAAAAGAACTGAACCAGTTTCATATCCTTATTTTTAGTTGAAATACGTGTCTTGACATATTTGGTGTTTAGCTTCTGGAATTAATCGTTAAGTAATCGGTGTTTCTAACTCTACATGTGTTATGTTTTATTTTTGTGAAAATATTGTTACAGTGTACTTAAAAACGTGCGAACGAATCCTTCTGCACAATTATGCTTCTCTTCATTGCTCTACATCATTCATCTTTGGATCAATCAAAAGTTACTGGCATTTTATTACAGTTCAATATCAAAGTATGTACATTTGAAAACTGGCGTCCTTCTCCATTGAAAAAGAATGATCTAATTCTGGTTTATAACTTTTTCGTTAAATTTATTCTTAGTTATCCGTTCTGTAGTGATAAAATAAATGTTTAGGAAGGAATGTCAATGGAGATTTTTACCGTAATCTTTTTTCATAATGTTTGCCTCTTACTGTGCAATTTATAGGGTAAATGTTTGAAAAATAATTGAAATGTAAGCTATAATCAATATCCGCAGGCTGCAATTCTTGGAAAGTCCTAATTTATAAAATAGAGAAGTGAAGAAATTCAACGGATTTAAAAATGGTTTCATCACCTGAGTAAGATGAATTTTGCATGCCATCTGAGAATCTGTTTCTCTGATAGCGATGCTGGTCGACATACTTCAATCTTCGTAAATTTATCGATTAGCATTAATATTGATATTTTCTCGAAAATTGCTTTATTGAAAATTCATATTTACTCGCGGCCACTGGAGGCAATTCTGTTTTTTCTCATCGCAATTTTTCTTTCATCAATTCTGCACACAAGTAATTTGTATATTTTAATTTAGTAAGGCATCGTTAGCACCAATGTCATCGTTGCTGATTCATTGAAGTTCTTGATAAGACTTTTTAATACCCTTCTCTGGTTAACTTTCACCCCATAATATATCATTTTATATTTTCACGCGTTCATTATTTTTAGACGTGCCTCATAATAATTAAATTCTCGATGAATGATAAACTTCGTAAAATTCTCTGAAATTTTGAATTGAAATGGTTTCATTAGTTACCTCAGTTTTCTCCCTCGCAATCAACAATTAAAATAAAGCGAAATGATGGAAATTTTTAAAATTAGGTAACATACTAAGAGATTTGGGAATTTTATAGTCTACAATTTAGTATCACCTTATAGCTGAAGATGAACTAAGTTCAGCTCTATGATAGTCGTAGGAAATTAATTCAAGTGGAATTTCCATACATATTATCAAACCATCCAAAATTTTGATATCCTAAAGAGCTCTCGACTCTTTCCTAATATTCACACCTTGCACTCAGGAAATTGATCTGTCAACTTTCCGCATTCGATCTGATTTGTAGCTCAAATCGCTAGGGTGAGCATCCGGTCGTTCTCTTATAAACGTCCCCTCCGATATTTCACACAACTTTGCGCCGCAGGCAGAAAAAAAAGCTCAGCTGCTTAATTGATGAAGATGGCGAAGAATGCTTAGTTGAAAACAAACCCCAAGTTTCAGCTATATATTTCTCCAGACTCCAGGTGTAGCGGCTGCCGTTCTAAATTTTCCAATCAGGCCAATATTCAATCAATGAATCAGTCGGGTCGAGCCGTTAAACCCCGCCTTTCCCCAAGGAAACCTTACATCTCCTGGTGTTCAATTGTCTCCTTCTCCAGCGGCGAATATTATCCGTTCGTTTACCCCCCTTCTGTTGGAAATACATCCCAAGTATCTCTTTTACATCTCGATATGTGAGCCAATTTTATTTCCTCTCCGTTTAGTCGGGTGAAAAAGCGTGGGGAAGTCGGTGGGGAAACTTTGATCATATTCCTTTGGGTTTTCGGCGAGTATCAACTTACGGATTGAATTGTGAGCTTAATTTGTCACAGAGGAGGGAGACTGTGGAGGAGAGAAAACTGTTATTTTAAAGTGTCGAGGAAAGATGGAGCGAGACAAGGATAACAGATGGGTAACAGGACGTAGGATTTTTCTCGCATTGGCGGTGGGAATAGTTTACAAGTAATTACAAATTGAGTTATGATGGTTAGTAGTAGGTCGTAAATAAATGCGCTGAAAGGTTATTTGTAAGTTTTTAAATGTATATCCTATAGTCTGCATACCCAAAATTGAGTTCAATATAAGTGATGTGATTTTTACACGAGTGTTTCTCTCTTTATGGCTGTTTAATCCCTTACTGAGCTTCCCAACCGATATGCCGCGGCACAGTGGTGCACCGTATGTTTCTTTGTATACTATGCGATATCCTATGGCTACATATTCTTGAAATCAAGAAATATCTTAGAGCTTTATTTTTCGATATTTTTTCTTTCAATAAGACTAATGAAGGTAGTAAAATATTTTATTCCACACTGGGCTCTTTTCCAGTATTTTTTTTAGAAGTATGGTTACGTAAACACAAACCACGAAGCTGTAGTCACCCTTCAAATATGCCATAGAAGACAAGCGCCTGGGAAACACCGAGTAGTCGCGTCAGGTCTTTTTTCTTGAGTGATGTGTTGAAATTTGCATTAAAATTTGCCACTTTTTTAATTATTCAAATTGAATTGTTACATTCTCAATATGCTGTTAATGAAAACGATGACTAAAATGGAGTTCTAAAAAAAGTATCATTTATAAACGACTACTTACTTCAGGGTTTAATTGGTGCCTTTCAACCCCGTGTCCTCCATGACAAACTTACATAATAAGTCCAACTTTACGGAAAACTAAACCAAACCATTTTAAATTCATTCTAAATACAAATAGAGAAAAAAACAACAAAACAAAGTCGAAATGCAGAAGTTCAAAGAGTTCAGCAAATCCTAATATCAGTGATCATCGTCGCGTATAGGTTCGGTAAAAGAATTCAGTTTGTGGTCTAACTGCTCCGTTATTCGAGTATAAAGAATTCAAATGCCACTTTCTCATATAACAGAACGAAAATCTCGTCCATCAATTTCTGCGTAAACAAGCTCGCAATCCAATTCGCAATTCGTTGAATTTCAAATCATTCGGTATTCTTTATATCTATGCGTATACCTGATTTTTCCAGCTAATGGATTCTCGTTCACAGGAATTTCAATAGATCGCAAAAAGGAGAAATATTGTCGTTAGTAATTTACCGTGATAAACTGGGAGTCATTAGTTTCAGAACGTTTCACCGCGGAGGTTCTACAGTTGTAATCGAATCCTAGCCATTCCATGCACGAAATGAAAGAAAAATTAGTTTTCGCAATTCAAAAGCAAAGTTCCATTAGGTGTATTCCCAAGCGTTTTGCAAAATGTAATTCTGTGTATGTAGGAATTGGACTGAGATCGGCAATGTCATTTTGGCACTTTCTTTTTTGCAATTTTTTTGAAAACTTCCGGATTAGTTCGATTCAATTTATTCTACCCTATATGGAAGTGAAAACGTGATTTCGACGAAGCGATAGCAACTTATTTTGCTTTTTACTTTGAAAAGTCATCCCTTGTGGGGTAAGGCCATTATCCATTGCGCTAATTAAGCTCCCCGAAGGGTTGCAGGTGTACTCTCCAAGTTTTTCGGCAGACGAAAGAGGAAAAAAAAGTAAGCGCCGGTGTTTAGGTTGGGAAAAAATAACGCTGCTGTCATTCTGTTGATGTATGTCTTTCAATTTCAGAAATTGATTTTTTCTTCCGATATTTTTTTCCCTCTTTTTATCATTTTATCCCTCCCTCCCGCCCATTTCGTCCCCCCCTACTTTTTGCCTCTGTTCTGCTTTTTTCATCCACTTTCTCTTTGTGCATATTCTGTTATTTTTTATAACTCATGCGTCTCTTTTTGCTAGTTATTTTCTTTTCTCTTTACGATAATTTCTGTTCTCTTTCCATCTAAAGATTGTCTCATGTTTCTTTTTCCTCTATTTGTTATCCTATCGCTTTCTCCTCTCTTCCCTTTCCATAATTTGGTCCATTGCTTCCATATCCTCTTTCATTCTCGCCTTCACTTGCTCATTCTCTCAATTCTTCTCTCCTTTTTCTCTAGCTTTATTATATTTGTTTTGTAATATTTATCTTCTTTTTTTCCTGCATTATTCGCCTCTTTCTCTTCATATTATCACATAATTCTCTCCATTCCTTATCCATTTTCTTCTATCTATTGTCATTTTAATTTTCTATTTTTTCCTCATTTCCTCTACTCTAATTTCTCATTTTAGTAATTTGTATGCTTTTCCTCTCTTACCATATACACCTGAATCGTTTCGGTTCCTGTACTCCTTGTATTTCTTCTCATGCACATGCGTTGATATTAATATAATTTAATCTTTTACTATACTCCATTGCTCCATTTTAGCCATGCTATAAATTCAAGTTTTCATACAAACCTGTCATCAATTTTACTGCCAAAATTGACAACAAAATTAACTGAGGACGAAACTCAGCATCTATACCTTAACACTGGATTCCATTCGTCAATAAGTAAGTAAAACTGTATATAAGATAACTGAAAACTAGAAACGCTCCTTTGGTATGTTCTCTTTAGGCTTTAATATTAATTTTAGCGTAAACTTAGTCTTCTTCATATAGTAAATTTTAATTAAATAATTTTGAGCAACGGAAGGGTTAGTATGTAAATTATAAGCATTGATGGTTGTTAAATTTCCGACTGTATAACGTATTAAAATTGTCATGTAAAGGCATGTAATCGCAACTAAAAATAAATTTAACAATACAAAAGAGTCTGTAATATTAGATAATGTTCTATAGTTTGTTAAAAATGGTTTTTTGGCCGTTATAGCTTTGCTCCAATTCAACGTTTTCTATAACTCTTTAATAGACAACCAGCTTTGAGGAGAACTTCTGAGTAACCGGAAGCCCTCTTTAATTATTTTTACAATGTATTATTCCCTTCCCTTCCGTTGAGTATCTTCCCTATAATTTCCTTCAGCTTCATTCATTTTCATATTTTTCTCGTTTATTTCCTCTTTCTCCATATCCCAATCTCCTTCATATTCTCCAATTCTCTTAAAAAACATCTTAAATTTCCTTTTCGAGTGTTTGGGATTCCCATCACCCTCGCCATTCTTACGTTTACGTCTTCTACACGTCTCTTTCTATTTCCGGCCTTATTTTGGTTTCATTTAATACCTTGTTGATTGACAAAGCATATCCTCGTCCGTCCGTCGGAGTACACAACGTACAATCCTATGTACGAATCAAAAATTCGCAGTCGGAGAAATATTTCGATTCGTAGATGTTATTTTTCGCTTCCGGTCTGTAGTGCACACAGAGGCGGGTTGGATTTGTATTTTTTCGTAGGAGGGGGGAGGAGGAGTGTGGTTGGCGGGGATGTCCGTGGTCCAGATACACAAGGAACACGTTTCCATAGCGATCCGTCCGGGTTTCGGCCGATAAAAAATAGACATTCTGTCAAAATTGTACGAAACTTTCGTAAAAAATATTCCATCGCGCGACTATTGACGACGTGTCGCCCTCGGATTTGGAATCGAGCACTCGATCCGTCATATTAACATGCTATGCGGTCCAAACGAGTCTGCATGTTATTAAGTTGAAAAATTCGTTAAGTATGTCCTTGTGAATGAAAGGTTCGTAAAAACTCGCGTGTTCGCTCTATTCACACTGTGCAGTGGTACCGTGGCTGACGAGTTAACCTGCTAATGCAGATTTTCGTCTTGTCTAACGATCATACGAATTTGGATGGGTTTGGATTAGGTCCGACGAATGTTTAATAAAACGATTCCGAAAATTTATCGAGGCAACTTGGTTCAATAACCCAACGCCCAAGACCTCCTATATCCGTAATCTATAAATTTAATAATAATCAGAGTGGTGGACGGCACTACCAGATCACGAAGTTAACAAAATAATTAAAAATGAACAAATAATTTCAAATGTAACTCAGATACCCTGAATGTTATCTTATACATTTTGAGAAGAGAAATGGCAAGATTGTTAATAAACCTCTCTATGGCCGCAGTTTGGTCTGAACCAAGCCTCCAGTTCCCCCCTGGCGCCCCCTTGCTTTACCTCTTCTTAGATCAACTCACCTCCCCCCACGGGGCGGAACCGCCCACTCTCAGAATCACTGATCTAGTAGATATGCTCGTACGTGAGCGTGTGCTAGAAAATAATGGGTGACCAAAACATTGGAGACGTTGTCCAAGCTTGCTTACTAATGAGAGAGTGTAGAAGTTTAATAGATATGTAATCTTGATTTGCGAATCAAAAGGAAATCGTATTTCTGCTAATAAGGCGGAAGGTGCTACCGGAACGAATCATTATTACTTATAACTGTATATAAGTGTATTCTGAACTGTTTACCCTCTGGCACACGGGGGTTGGGAATTCGTTTTATCGCACTTCGATGAAGTTTAATTTTAGGTATTCTGTTAATCATAAAGCAATTTTAAATTTTATTCATATTTGTACTAGTCGTAGTTAAATAAATTGATAAGTTATCACGTTTTACAGAAATATTATTCATTTTGAATGAGAATTAGTTATCCGCAGAATAAAAGAAATCAAAATGATAATGAGGTATCCTTACGGCTTAATCAAGCAAAACTAATGCTGTGAAATTATGTCGGATACATTCGCTATTTTTCTCAATCTCAATTCTGCCCAACTCAGTTCGAAATCACTCCGTTCATCCTTAAAATACATCTTCACCATATATGGTTCCCGGTAAAGTAAAGAGAAGCTGCTAAAATTGAAAGTAAGACATGAGTCACCCTATCGCTTACGAGGAGAAATCTCCCCAAAAACATTCCCGAGCGTTTTCTTTCTTCCCTAACTCTTTCCATTTCGAACATTGTCTTGTTTTGATCACGTTACCAAGAGATGGAAATAAAGAGAGCGTGGCTGTTATCCTCGTTGACTCTGTCCTGACCTGCGAAGCCCATAACGCAGGCCCGAAACACATCAGTGGACCACGTAAAAGATAACAGCCGCCTTCTCTTATCCTGGCCACGCATAAGGGGGAATTCGAAGCATAGAAAGCATAAAACCGCAATCCCCATCTGTCAGCGGAGAAGTAACTGCGGACCTGGGAAGAAGGGTGATGGATTGGTCTTTCTTTTATTTGCCTCATTCCTAAGAAGGAAACCACGTGTGTTTTTTAGAGGCTCGTAGTTCTCTTTGATCAAAGGACCAGAGATGAATATTTTTTCGTTTAGTAGCTCAGGGACCTTTCAGTGATCCGTCAAAAGATTTTTGTTTCAATTCGGAAGCCGTTTGGCTTGGATTACATAGCGTACTGCCAATTAGGTACATAACTCTAGCCAAATCCTCCTTGCTAACAGAAGAGTGAGCTAGTTATTTTACAGTGTTAATGCTTCAATTTAATTCATTTCTGTAAAAATTTGGGACCAGTTGGAAAATCGTCTATCGGCTAACGGAGTTCCGGAACGAATCTTGCTCAGAAAACGAAGTGTTTTGAATTTCCCTAGATGGAGATTCCCTGTTCTCTAGAGAAAGTTTCCACTATTGTATGGTAAGAAATTATATAAATTTTTAGAGTAGCTCGATACCTTCTCCGTTCTCATACGCATACCACTATTCGTATTGATCTCGAAATTATGAATGAATGAGATTCACCGCGTGTTTCTCAAATCAAGTTCACAAAAAAGGGGTATTTTTCTCGCTCTTTATAAAATTCTTTAAATCGATTATAAAAATGAAATCCTTAAAAATGGACGGAAAATTTCAAAAAACAGCGCATTATTATTTACAGCTGATGAAATCAAATCAATGAAAGAAGCGAAAATAAATATGTACTGCTATATAGTAAAAGTTGCGTTTTATTTTTCGTTTTAAAATTCTTTTCACTAGTTCACTGTTCATCAGCGTCTCAATTGTTGATGTATTCTAAAATAAGTTCTGGAAGTTTCTTAGCACGCTTAATAAATTTAATGTGCTGTGAATATCGAAAGTTTCCATCTAACTTTTTCGTCGGTACTGGGGAGTATGCGCCAGACGTATTTATAAGAGAGCAAATATCAACATTTAAGTTTTATTTTTGAAAATTTTAAGTTACTCGCATGCATATTAATTCGAATAAACTTTTTCCCTTAAACTCCGCACCGTCTTAGAAGTACGAGGCGATCGGAGAAACGCCTTTAAAATGTCCAAAGTTTCCTCTCCTCAGCCAGAAATAAAAATTCAACGGCGTCCGATATTGCCTCCCTCAAACCGGCATGGCTCCAGCGTCTCGCGGTCACCGGGCGACCAAAATTGAACTCCTTTCTTCGATCAAAACACGACCCTCCCCAAAAGCTCCTTCTTTGGGACGCATGCGCCACCTTTACACCACATCCCGTCGTCACATGTCCGCGGTTTTGCCAGGGCATAGATGTAGATGTCAGCCGACCGAATGGGCGAGGGAGGTTTATAAGGACAACGGTGCCAAAGGGGGCGTCGCCCCCACCCTCGCAAGCCCATCCTCTTGCGTGACGTGTCACATAGTGTGACGTCGAGACAGCTGTGCGTGGCACGTGGTCTTCGACATTCCTTGCCTGATACACACATCGCAAGCCGCACCCTCAGTCTTCTCCTCTGTAGTCTGGGTGCACGTCCTTTCCCGTATCACTCCTGTCCTTCGCTTCCTAGAAAGAAGGAAGACCGTTCCTCTAAACACCACGCCCTGCTCATACGCTTCCTCACTATGCTTGTTGCCCGAGACGGAAAATCTTCGGAAGTGGAGTTTTTGGGACTTGGGGTTAAGAGGAAACTAGTTAAAACTACGTGCCCTCAAGAGCTACGCATACTAATTTTAATATATATTAGATTTGGAATTTGCATTTTGATATACCACGGCGAAACAAGGGGGAGTACCTTGTATATACTATGGATAATATTAATATTATAATAGCACCAACAATTTAAAAAACAGAACCCAGGTTCCAAAAACAAATATCATCCTCTGGAGATCGGCTTATCCCTTCCATATTTTAAAATCTTCAAGACTCGAAAAATATTTGAATATATTCCTTTATCTTCGTACATACGTTGACACTAGTCACCGTCACGCTATTTTCTATTATTTGCGGTGTACTTCCATTATCCTTGTAAACTTCTTTCATTTCAGACATCTACGCCTGTGATTTTACATTCTTTTTCTCTCTTTTTACCAAAGAAATCCCTTCTTTCAGGCGCCAATTCTCCACTCGCAACCGGCTTCTTATTGCTCCTACTCAACAACTCAATTACTTATTCACTTGTATTTGTCATTCTTCTCACGCTAACCCTCTTCAAAAGTAGAAAAAAAGGAATTTATTGAGCGTCCTTACAAATGACGAAATTATATATTTAATACAGATGCGAATTCTGTGGAATAGAAATAAGCATTTAAGTCTTCTACGTTATTTAAATTAACTATTGCGTACGTTTTATTAAGAGCTGATGTATTTAGTGTTGTTGATACGGAAACGGTCATTCAAGATACAGAAAATTTGCATATTGTTCACCAGTCGTCATTTTCGTACAGGAAATTTTCCTTTAGAGTGAATGATATTGACTGTAAAAGCTTCGCTACAAGGGAGGAAATTTTGCACGGCTGTTATTAAAATAGAGATGTAAATAGTCTTTAAGTCGAAGGGCTGTCCCAAAGCTCATGTGGTGACCAGATGACGGAAACCGTCACTCTGGAAAAACCGACGGTTTTAAGAAGAACCCCCAGTACGAATTTAAATAGCTAAGCTATCGTCACTTTGAGGGGTTAGAAGAAGAAGATAGGTCTCTCTCACGGTTAAAGGAGTATTTAAATATCATAGTGGAGGATTAAGTTTATCTTGATAGAAAAAAAATTGACAATTTATAATTAATCTAATTGGTTTTTACTAAGGTCGTTTTATCTAATTACTGTAACGTCATCATGAATTTAAGGGTCTATCATTTTTTTCCTCTTCTAATTTTTCATTAAACTGAACTTTGATCAAGGAGAAAAATTGCTTTCGATAACAGTGTCTTGTATGCTTGTAATCAAAATGAAAGATTGATTTAATAAATGTATCCTCAATATCATCACCTTGAATCCCAATGCTTATTAAAATCAATAGCTGATAGGAATTTAACATAAGAAATTAAGACCCATGTTCTTTCCGAAGTAAAATCATTGGATGGGAGGGGTATATTTACTGAAAAGTGCACAAGTAGCTAGCTGAGGGTATTTGTGAAAAGAGCCTAAAAAATGTGCGTAAATGTTTCTTTTATCTGGAAGAACTAACGGTAAGGGCCTATAAATGATCAATGCAACTAGGGCTACCGACTACATAATCGTCCCCGTTTCGCGGCCTCAGTAGTCTCAAAAGTATCACCACCATCTGCGAAAGAGTTGAGCCCATTGCTTCAGAATTCTTTTGCCGTCCCACTACTCCCTTAAACTTGCTCCACGAATCTACGTCTCTTGCTCTGGCTCTTTCCTCCTCTAACCCCATCTCATTTGGACAAATCCCGCCTCTGTCGCCGGCGGGCATCGGGAAAAGACGGCGGGTACAACGGGTGATATCGGCATCTCCCACACTCAGTTTCCCTTCTTCTCTTTTGTGCTTCCCACCCTTCAACACTTTTCCCGATTTCCCTGTTTCTCTCGTTCCGAACTTCCAGCGTATTATCCCCGCACGGCGGATTTGCAACCGCTTCACGATCGCTTTAGATCTTTCTGCCCTTCGTACCATGTCGAAGCGGCTAACGGTGAAAAGTTACCGATGATGGCGTTCCCTACGTTTCGTTCTCGGTGGAGTGATATCGTCGCTGATTCTTATAAGTTGGGCAGGAGCTTTCCAAGTGGTCCTAGGACATTTTCAAACATTGGGCGTAATTTCGTAATGCGCTATAGTTATGTAAAATCGCAACCTCGATTGCGTTCTTTCTCTCTGCTGACTGCTATGGCAAATATCCTGATAGTATATGTCATTAATAATAATCTCCAAATAGAATGAGAAATTTCGGTAAAAATATAATAAAAAATATAGTGGCGTGAACTTTTACAATCTCAAAAAACAGTTCTTTTCTTCTTGCTGTCAACTACTCATTAACGTTAACGCAGGAAAAATATATACGGTATCGTATGCAAAATAACATGTTCTTTTGCCCATAACATGCCCACTAACCCATTGAAGTCTCACTTTTTTCCACCCTTCTTAATCAACGCGGAGCTATTTAGATGGCGACGGCGTCAACTTAAAGGTTCTGTCTTTCATTGAAACTAAAGGATATAGTAAAAGAGCAATAAAATGATTAAGTTATACTTGTGAATTTCAAATTTGTAAGTTACACAGAATAATTCCCGATATAATTCTCAAGCTTCAATTGGGACACTTCTCAGATATCTATATGCTTCAGCATGAAAATTTTTCGCTAAAGCACTAAATTTCAAATTCTATTTTGGCTTAGTTGAGCACCATTGAAACCGATTGAGGTTTCGATGAAGGTCCCTCACATGAAGTGTAAGTTTTGAAGAATGATAGCTTACAATAGAATAATTGATTGAGATTTTCAATTAAGGTACATCAATGCTTTTTTACTTTATTCTTGAGATTTCTTTTGCAGTCCTGGATTGACATAGCTGGTTTATTGCTTACTAAGATATTTAGTTTCTGTACATTTCCATTCAATGATTTTAATCAAATAATAATTAAAATCTGTAACTGTCAGAAGTTTCATTTCTGCATTTATTCTAGATCGGTTTTGATCCTGTGATGGCCAACAACTGATCTTTGGTTTATAATTTTGCTTAGTTTTCCTTATATTCGTATTCTTTCGTACCATTTCGCCCAAATTATTTTTTCCTCATTACCTAAATTATATATCTGTTCAGCTCAAATTTTCTACTCACTGGTTTCTCCAGGGCTTGTTTCGTTTATTTTTATGCGCTTTTATTCCTTATTTATTAGTCGTTTACCGTTCCCTCGATTTTTTAGTCGATCGATTTCTTCTCGTTACGATTTCAGTTTTGCACCACTATCCGTAAAAATACTCCGCAAGAAATTTTTAGACATTCCTAAGACTCCAAACATAACCTTGCAGTATCACGAGATTCTAACTATACAAAGATTCAATGAATAACGTTTTCTATTTGGCTTGTGATTTTCGGTTAAACCAACCGTTTGTTTATCCGGCGAGAGCGCACTTCCCAAACAGGCCGGTTAATCCAGATTCCCCTGGGAAACGCGATGAATGATTTCGGGGTAGCGTAGTTAATAAATCAGGACATCATCCTCCCTTCAAGATATCTTTTGACAAAGTAGAGATAATACGAAATCGATCGTTTGCGCAATCCTCATTCCACTCTCCGTCAGCCTCTCCCATTCTCACAACGCCAGACGCTGTGCATTCTCCCACGCCCCGCCCACCACCCTTTCTTCACCCCTCTTTTCGGACGCCGTGGACACCGCGGGCAAGTGTTCCCGACTCTGCCGCGGGGACCTTCGTACACTTCATACCCTCTTCCTTTCCGCACCAATCTCTCTCTCTCTCCCTTTCTGGTTTCCAAGGGTGCCGGTTTTATTGTTGCAGGTGCGTCTACGGATCTTCCCCTCCTTAGGACTTTCCTGGAAGGGGTGTTCTGGAGAGTGAAATAAAACTGCATGGGTTGGATCCTCCCATGATGCGAGTAGAAATCGGCCAAAGGTGGCGGTTCCCGAGAGCTCTCTCTCTCTCTATCTCTTCCCATCGTTTTTTTCTCTCTGGAGTTTATTGTCTTTCTCCACCCTAACGTGAAGTTTTCCCCCGCGACTAATCGTAAGTTTCTGTGGTTTGCTTCGATTGAGAGCTAATCTGGGGCCCGGCGCAAATGATGTGATGGGTCTACTTGTATGCGATTAGAGATCATTCTTAATTGATATAGATATCATGTACTGTACTGATAAAATTGGGAATAATTGTCGACCTCTAGCTCGAGCTTGCAAGTTACTATTGCATCCAATGACACCATCCTAACCTTCCCTCTTGTCCCCAGTACTCACCCCTGAGCTTTAGTCATATATTCATCTCTTGCTACCGTATAGTTGCCTGATCATAATTTTCACAACCAGTAGCAAAATAAAAATTTGTCATAATCTATATTTTCTCATTTTATTTCGCTTCTTTTAAATTATTACAAGTCCAAGATATTTGGTAATTATATGAGAACAACGTGCATAATATAATCATAAAATAATTTCCATGATATTGCGAAATATACGATGAAAAAAACAAATGAACATTCTATATATTGGTAATTATGTAAAGCGAATAAATTACTTACATCAATTATCAACAAAATTATACCATACACCATGAAAGTTAATAGCTGAAATGTTCTTCGAGATAGGATAGGAGGGATGAAAAAAACAAAAGTCAATAGGATTGAAGCCAGCTTACGTGCACCCTTCTTATGTTTAATGGAATGAAATATGAAAAGTGCCTCCACTTATTTAGGGTTCTAAATTAAGTTTTCAATACAGTTCTCTCCGTTAATAGTTTCCCTTCTTCTTTTCGCCACCTCTGACATTCCGGAAGCACCTCTTAACCGCACCTACTTAGAATAGCGTTCGGGCCCGTGCGGCGCGTCATTGTTTTCCGGGGTAGTTAATGAATTATTCCATCCCTTTTTTCCCCTCACAGTCAATTCCCGGTCTCAACACCTTGCAAAAGGCGCCCTCCGTTTATAAGCATCCACCACATGCGGAACTTAAGGGGAGATTCTCTCCCTCCTCATTCCTCAACCCCCGTTTTTAAACTCCCCGAACCTCTCTATTTCCCAACCCATCCTACCTTCCCTCTTCCGACGCACGTGTCCCACAGTCGCACGCAACACGCGCGCGCACGCATGTGCGTCCGTCTGGTCGAGGGAAGGCTGCCTTTTTGAATGAGTCGGCAGGCGATAGGGGACGGGAGCGGTGCGTTCTGGGAGGAGTGGTGGCGGTCTGCAGACGTATTCCCCTTCGCTTGAACCTCCCGCACAAGTTCGGGGAAGGATTCGTGTCAGTGTGCCCCTAAAGACCCCCGGTGTCTCGGAACTCCTGTGTCTTCCGTTTTCTTCGCCGGAGGCCCAAGAGGTCTCCGAATAAAAAGAGTTTTCGTTGCCGGACGGTTTTTATTTCTACGCCGCCGCGGAGGCACTCGAGTTCTCGGTTATATCCGTGGATGACAGGAGCTAAAAGGTAAGAAACTGCGGCCCCGAAAGGGATGCTGTAAATTTCGCTTCGAATGCCTTCCACGCGTGGAATTTTTTATGGGTGGATTTATGAATTGTGCCGTTGAGCTTAAAAGTTAGTGTTTCTTTTCGAACGTCATCGCATTTAGGGGAGTGTACTGCAAGGTGAATGGGTGATGTCAGAAATTTGGATTATCGGTGCTGTGAGGCTTTATATTTTATTATTCTGACCATCCCAACCGAAATATGCGAGTGCCTTGTAATTTTGCTTGTCTCATGCTTTTACGAAATGGCGATTTAATTTCCACTCAAACACGTGATAGCGCTAGGGTTCTGCGAATTTTTGTTCCGTATATTTGTAATTTTAAGCAGATGTGTAGAATTAACTGCCAAACGGCATTTTCTTCTTAGATTTGGAATTTGGTGTTAGTATCCGCCGGAGGCCTTAATTGCCATGTAGGGCACTATACGAAACGGGGAAAAGGTTTTATTCTTCAAAAATATCCTCGAAATCCATTAATCTTCTTAACGTAGGATTAATTAATGTTGGTGCTCATGTTATTTACTAAGACGTTTTTAGATTGAAATGCGTCGTATATTGAGATAAATATCTCAGACTTGAGAGTTTCGTGATTCGGCTCGAAGGCATCTCAGTATATCACAATTGAATTTAATGAATTTTATCCATTATGTCGTTCCGTAAGAATCAGGGTGCTACCGTAATGGTAGTCAAACAATTAACGGAAGAATTAATTTACAGAAATAAACGTCTTAGCAGTATGTCTCGAGAAGTGATGATTGAGAAAAATGATTTTCTGTTCTCATTTTTAGAAATATTTTCTCCAAATAAAGAGTAATTAATGCTCAGAGCTATTTGAAGATATTCATCAAACAGAATGTTGCCTGCTCCATAATTATGCACTTGAGAAATCTAATTTATTTTATTTCTTTGTAAGATGCCAGTTGCGTAGGTTTTAATTTTCGTTCCTTTGAATCCACGAAATGGGTATTTTGTACGGTAATCGTACAAATTTATATGGCCATCTAATGAGGAAGTTGTGAGATTGGCTTCCGCCCTTTGCTTCCATCTCTACCGAAACTATCTTGTTGCTAACGATGCAATGTAATCAATAAGTAATTTTTATCAGTATTTTAGTATAATTTGCTAAAATTTGCATATACTTAAGCATAGTTTTATTTTAAGCTTTAAAATCGCCTTTTTATTATTATCTTCTTGGTCTTACATAAATCTCGTAATTTTCATATTGATCCGTAATTTACACGTCAGGCTCAAGAATATGAATGCAAAGATAAGTAAAAGTGAACCAAGATCATTCTTTTTCTTAGTAGATGGACCATTGTCATTTCATTGTATTCAATATATTTATCAGGTTGTATTAGCATCTCGACAACTGTCACTTCAGAGCAATAATATTTCACCCAAGCCAATAAGAATTGATTTTACTTTTGCTTATTTTTAACCATAACCATATATTTGTAGCTCTTATTTCATAAATCTTACTCCCTCAGAATGAAAATGTGGTTTTTAAAAGAGAATCTTGTAAATTACACGTTTTTGTACATGATTACGTATGCGCGCATTAAAAATGTATAAGCCCTTTGGTCTAACGCCCATGAATGTACGCGAGTATGTATCCGAAATTGCTAGGGATAAAGTTTCTCCATTTTTCGCCCTGCGTCGCCACTCAGCCGCGAGAAATATATTTCCTCCGAATAGTATGGCCTCTCCTCACGAAATGATACGTAACGATATTTTCGCGGGGAGCGCGTGTGTGGCGAGGGCGTAAAAGCCTTCTGGGGGAGGCGGACCAGTCTTCTCGCCACCTGGGTCAACGCAGTTTGGCGCTCCCCCGAATAGGATAAGGAGAGTTGGAGAAAAGTGGTCGTTGGGCAGTGGAAGAGGGGGAGCTAAAGTGAGAGAGGAATGAAAGAAGAAAGATGAAGGAAATGCGAAATTCAACGCCAGAAAGAGAGAAAAGATTTGAGGATTACATTGGGAATGCTTTCGTGCTCTTTTGTTAGGTATATAGAAAGCTCATCATGTAATAATTTCTTTCTTTCTGGGTCTTATTCCCATCACATATGGGATCGGCTAATTCTTTTCTTGATGATTGATGGTGATGAAGATGAATTTGACTTTGCCGCGCTGATTAAGATGCCCTTCCTTTCGCAGACCCTTATTCTGAAAATCGGACACACCCCCACTAGCACATTCTAACTAGAAAAGTCCGATCAGCCGAAACTCGAGCCTCGGACGAACTAGTACTAGCCATTTTGTCACCGCTAACTCATTAAAATCAGGCTTCACTTCATAGTCTTTAGCTCGTTAGGAATTACACGACAGTTAGCATACTGCTTGCCTAAGAATAATCACATTCCTTGCTCTCATTTCTGTGTGATAATTTTTTGCGTAACAAGAAATTTCATCTTCTTCGAAGATACTGGGGCTCTTAATTATGGATTAGGTGAAATGTAACAATTAAATAGGAATAGGATTCTGTTATAATTGAATGTGTTAATTATGTCAGCTAGGAAATTCTTATTAGCAACTTTAACTTTAATTTAATGCCAGACTCTATGAAGAATATGATTTCAGATCTCCGTTTCCTCATTCCGGCTTCACTCTGAGCACTCTAGAGTAACTTTTCCGTTTCCCAGTAGACCTACTGAGAAGTAAACAATCAGAAATAATAATGGCATGTGTGAAGGTTAAAACTAACTCATAACATGACAGAATCGTCGCAAGATTGCATAAATTAAAAAAACGGTAAAATAAAAAAAGGTTAAATGGAACGTTTTAATCGATGAATTTAGTTCTCGATAAGAGTAAATACTTTTTTTGAGCCAGTAATAAAGTCTTAACTAAGAAAAATATGTAGGTAAGTACGGGTCTAAATGTTAAACATTCCCCAAAAGAAGAAAACTGGAATAAATGGTACTGAAAAACAATCGATGAATCAACTAAAAAATTTATTTCAGCATGAATTGCTAAACATGTCAATAACCCAATACATCGAGATATCGACGTTTGTGCTCTATTCTGTATCCTGTGCATTCAAGGGCGAGATTTTCTTCTTTTTGAGACTTAGAGCTGTCTTCATCATCCATTTCTTGACAGATTTATCAACATAGCTGTTTGGCTCAGTTTCTCGCCATGGTTTCGAAACTCATCGCAGTCCTTTGGAAGAAACGAAGGCGGATGAGAGAAAAGGAAAGTGTACGGAAGAGGAGTGAGTGAGATAAAACTTGGTTGTATCGGACTATGGGGGGCTCTGCACCAATTTCCCACCTCCCTCCCCATCGGCTCCTTGTCCGATACCCTCTTTCCTCGTTTCCACTTTTATTTCGGCCGTTTGTGTGCCTCAGATGCGTCTGCAGGAGGGCGATAATGCAATCCTGGTGGGTCTGGGAAGGTCTCGTTGCGTTGGGAAGGGAAGGCAGTTCGCTCTGAATAATGGGAGGCGGGAGCGTTCCACACAGGCCTTCGTATATGTATTTTTTCTCGGCGCGCTGGTCTTCTGGACGTCGACCTCTTTAGGCCAGATTGGAAAAGAAGCGTTTTTGAGTCTCATAAGCGTATGTGTCTAAAATGTCCGATTCTTGCCGGATATTTTCTTGAGAAACGACGAACAATGTGGTTTGTTAGGGTATCGTGAGATTGGGGATAACTGTTTTGCCTTCCGTTTCATTGGTCTGTACATTTTGAGTCTTTGATCTCGTATATTCCGAGTATCTTTTTCCGATCAAATACACGTTTATGAGTGATTGATTGTCGTGCTCAGTGAAGATAAAAGGCTAATTCATTCAGTTATTTTTAGAAATTGGAAATAGAAATTTTTGTTAAAATCAGATGTATCTTCGTGCTGAATCCCTCGCTCTATCCAAACGTAGCTGGAAAGCAGCATCACCTTACATTTGTAGAGAGCTTATTGCTATAAGTTTCTCCGATCCTTCTTTCAGAGCAATTCTAGGTATATATTTTCTTTCTAAATGTTGATATTTCTTTTTTTTTCGAGTGCTCCGACAGTAATTTTTTCCGTAGGGTTAGTATCTGCTAAATGCTTTCAAGTGATTGCTGACGGAACCTATCCTATACAAACGCAAAGAAAAGCACAACATTTGTACTATTTCTTAGTCTTAAGTCGCAAAATTAAAACGTGACTGGTTTGAAGGTCAAGTCCTAATCAACTTATTTTGGGTACTGCTCTACGGTGAAATGTTTCGGGAAGGAAAGTAAACAAACTTTTTACCTTACCTTATAACAAAACGTAGTTATTATTTATTCGTACATACAATCAGTTCGGTATTAAATCACTAAATATAGCAGTTGTATTTTAAAAAGTTCTTCCACATTTAAGGTATGCTAAGATCAATGTGCATACATAGGCCCCCACCGGGAATCAAAATCAAGACCGATTTCCGGACCGGTTCCAGGACCAGGAAGTTAAACGCGCTCCCCGCTTTTTGTTAGCTATCTGGGAGCCCCTCTACATTTTCAATGAAAATTTTACCCTAATCGTAAACTGCTTCTATCAATTTACATCTTACGCTCTAATATTGAGGATTTTTGTGAAAGTCGACATTTGAAATAAACCCTAAAATATACCTCATTTACTAATAATTTTTCGATAGTTACACAATCCGTAATGCCAGTTGCGGTCCCGTTATTTCGTCGCCAGATTCTCCGTTATGCTTAGATTGGTGACGGGAACTGTTTGTATTTTGGTCAGTCCACGCTCGAATTTCCGTCTCGTTGGCTTTCACGCATTTCAATCGTTTATTTCCTACGAAAAAACACGTCGGTATTGAGCCGTCGATGAAAGCGGGGGGTTCCGCCTCGACTTTTTCAATGTCAACACTCCTCACGGTCTGTACAACAGCTGACGCGGCAAGCTGTCGTTGTGCTGACGGACTGACGGCTGTTGGCTAATACACCTGCTCCCATAGGCCGGGTGTCTTTAAGATCGCATATTCCCACCATTAGGTTGCATAGAAACGTTATTGCTCGCCTATTGATTACCGTTGCGAGGGTTACCCTGCGATAGTGGTTCCCAAAACGGAATCGGTGACCCTAATAAGAGTTTCCAACATTTCTAGCAGAATCATGAAAATGTGGGTATCAGAAATCGTAAGGAAGTTGCCAAGTTTATCTTATGGATATAGATTCACGTTATTCTCTCACGGGATAAGGAAATAAGTATTACTCCTATTAAAGATACACCCTAATTAACCCTCTGTTCGCTTCGCCATCTTTAGGCAATCACATATATATAAGTATTATTTATATTTGAGTCTCTACAGCGATATATATCCTATCAATGACTCATATGATTTACGAAGGGTGTTATTAATTTTGTGGTAGCCCATAAAGTCACAAACAGGTTTTATATATTTTAACACTCCCACAATACACGAAATGGTGTACTAAACAAATTGCATATTATTTTGTGGTTGTGGAGGGAGAAGATGTAAAAGTTGCCAAACTTTTAGATAAAATCGACGTTGTTATTGTATCATCATGAATTCTTAATGAATGTCATTGTTGAATCTTATTTCGGCTTATCTTAATCAGCAGAAAAATTTATTTTCCTGCAACTTTATCAACCTTCAGCTTTGGAGATTTTTTCCCTTAAATAAATCATTCATTTCTCCTTTCTTTTCTACTTCTCTTTTTATGTTTTATTCGTACGAGGTTAGATTAGAAAGAGGTCCAATCGGGCTTTAACCTCGCCTTTGTAAAGAGTCTAATAGTATAATAAGTAAAAAAAAATAAGTTGTAATGGCTATCATTTGCTGAACCTTATTTCCGTTGTGAAATCTTGTAAACTAAATGAAAGACGAAGGCTGATCGAGTGGTCAGTTCAATAACACACATTATATCGTTAGATAAAACACAAATAAATGAAACAGTCGGTATCATAATATATGTATATCATCATTATGATTTCTTAATGGGGTATTGCGAATATTGCATACTGGGAAACTAAATAGCCCCCAGCTGAAAATTAACACTAAAGGTATTTTTGCTTTATCAGGAAAAATATATTATTTAATCAATCACGATCTAAGTATCGAATTTTCTACGTGCTAAATGTTTCCAATTTTACCCAGTAATTCGCGGGCACATTTTGACAATAAAACATCTGGGAGGTTATTAGCTTATGGAAGAAAAATATCGGGCGATTCTTTCGTAAAATCCACATCAGATGGCAACTATGCGCAAAGTTTGAACAAAATAGTGCACCATATGTTTTTAGGAAATAGTTACAGTGGATACGGGAACGAAGTCGGAAGCGATGGCGATTTTCGGGGTTATGGCGGCAGCAGCTGTGGGCCTTCCTAATCATACATAAGGTTCTCGAAATACACTGGAAAGGAGACTCGGAGATGGTCAGAGAATATCGGCGAAAACGCAAGCCAAATAAAACGCGACTGCGGATGGATACTTCGTTGTAGATTTCGATGCAAGCGAGGATGTTTCTTACTGACTACTTTGTAATGCAAGTTGTAGGAATTCCATATGTCGCTATGTTTCATCATTTTTGCTTATTTCTCTGTGTAGTGTAGCCTGACTTATGTATGGTTTTTCTAATGCCTTAGTCTATTTTACATTAAGACTTCTGGACAAAATTCTGGATATTTCTCGAGTAGAGAAGAAACTTGAAAAATGATTTGGTGGATGAAAGCGCTACTTTCGTAAATGTCTGAGATGGACTCTAAAATTCGTGATAGGTGAAGTCACCATTATAAACATCTTTAACTTTGAGCGTTTATTGATTGAAACAAATGGAGAGTACTCAAATATATCTCACATACATATTATTAATTCTCTTCTAGGTTATATTTCTTTTCGGATGCATTTTACATCTCTGCATGAATTGGTAATAATTCTGTACCTCTGTGGATATTATATCCAAGTATTGTTACTTCTGATGGCTATTTAGAATGAGAAGAACTATAGGCGATCGATATCTCGCGTGGGATCTCATTAACTATAAGATGACGTAATCAATACTCGTGAAGAGAAGAAATAACATAGCAGTTTCAGCGATCAATTTCATCAAAATTATGAATTTGTAGGTGAAAACCGCAAGAGCTCTTTCTAGTTGCTTTCTATCTTACTACTTCACTGATTTTTTCTCATCTTGTGAGCAATTTTCTTTGCACTGCTCTGTTATTTTTCACCTTTTCGAAGTGTGACATCTTGCGGTGTTTGCTACTTCCCATTTCACTAAAATTTAATCCTCACATACACTCTACACTGCTGGATATGCTACAATATAGGAGGTTTTCAAAAACTTATTATCGCCACAGTGAAACTGTGGTTTGAAACACCAAAGCTGTGTAAATAAAAACAATAATAGATCTAAATTACAGAGTAATTGCATTTAATTTTATTCGAACACGCCTCATATTGCTTTCAAGGCTTTAAAATCGTCTATATCATATTTTCGTAAAATATTTCTTAACGCTAGCCGAAATGGCAATAAAAACTTGCCTTTTAATCATTTTCTGTCCTTATTTGTACATAACGGGACTTTTCGTGCAGCACGTGAAACACCCTATTTACGCATTAGAAATAGTACAGAATTTAAATAATGAGGTCACCCGATTACGGCTACACACGTGTGCACGATTGCTAAAATTAGGCGGCAGATTCCGTTAATTTTATTTCCGCTACTTGGTATGTATTTTAACGGCTGGTTCTGCCATAAGTACCAGAGAATAAATTTTATTGAGCAAATAGGGAAGGGCCAGATGAATGTAGGATAAGATTTATTTTTCTGAGTAATCAGGTTTATCTTTAGTCCATGCAAAAACACGCCCTTAAGGGCTTCAGATAATGGATTTTTTCAAATATTTTCAATATTTTTCATTATAACTCCATTAGAAAGTTAAATTCTCTTACATACAATTAACAGAACTAAGACACTGAGGAATCATTAGCTTTTTGATGAAAAATACGTGACTTAAGTAGGACTTTTTCAAATTCGTATTTTGAACAAGGTATGTTCGAAAATATAATACTTATTTTATTTTGTCAAGAAATTAATTTTTATGTTGCTTCTCCATGGGAGAAAACAGCAGAAACTTGTTTCAAGACAACTAACGTTATTTTTAGACTACGCAGCTATAGTTTCAGCAGTTGTATTCAAATATAGTAATGTATCTAATCGTTAGAGAAAAAGGAAGAACAATAAGGTAAAAACCTCGCGGTCGAGTGGTTGGAAACTTACTTGTATCTACTTGAACCTACTTGTAACAACCTCTGCTTCTTATATTAAATATATGTATCCATGCATGTATTTAAATTACATTTTTACTTTAGTCAATCAACATAGGAAAATGGGAGAGGTTTTCATACTAATATGAGTAGACGGAATTCGATAGGAAGTGTTTCGCCACACAGCGGGATCATGCATCCGGAAACCTCCCATCAATTCTGCAAGCTTCTTTAAATCACTACCTCATCGGCATTTAATGAGAGCGTTTCAGGCGATCGCACTTTGAAGGCAAAAATAAATGGTCTCGTTCCCTTTACGAATTTACTCCCACGGTAAATGCCAGATGCGGACGATGTGGAGAGGAAGAAACGATGAAGAAGAATGCAAGAGAGGGAAAAGAGAGAAAGAGGAGTGTAAGTGGAGGGGATTTCGGATTCCTGGATCATAAATAAATAAAAAATATGCGTACGGGATGGTCTTAGTGGGAGAAGAGGGGTGCTTCTCTAATGGCAAGTGTGGAGGAGGATTTCGCGACCTCCTACACCTGGGTCTCCGAGCAAAACGTCCGTTCACGCCTCTTTCCCCACGGACATTTACAGTTCCCTCCAAAAGTCACGGATAAAAATTCGGTAACGCCAAAGGAAAGCAAGTATCAAAGCAGAGTTCTCAAAATAGCAAGTGAGGAAATATCTGAACGGCAAGTAAAACACGCAGTGCTACATAAAAGGTTCAAAGATGCAATTCGCGAATGTTCCACAGGAAAAAGATTCATCTCCCTTACCTAGTGCATTCGAGCCTTGTCTGTCACGATGATCTTAAATAATAAATCGTATTTTGCGATATAATTAACCGCACCCACATGCTTTCAGCTCATGTAATTCAAGTTGTAAAAGAGGAAAACATCGATTTTTGAATGAAATGTCTTAATATCGTCATAAAAATTCTTATTATAAGAAATATCACAAATAATTCGCAACTGATTGTTAATGTGGGATTAGAAAAAATTGTTTATCTCAAGTATTACGCAGCCCAAGTGCTAAGCCGCAATATACCGACTGTGATGCACTGCCTTAAGAAAGAAGGTTAGTGTGCCAGTCAGTGCCGTACTGATGGTTAAGGCAGCAAAGTAACTAACTCATGTGCCACTCGCAAGGGCCGCCTAGTTGTACGAGTATGTTGAGATCTTCATTGTCCTGATATTCTGTTCTGTATTTAAAGGAGGAAAATGTATTATCAAGTTTTATCGATTCGTACCTCTTCAAGTACACTGATCTCTACCTCATTCTTTAGTGTTACTATTCTAATATTAGCCGTTTCGATACGCAGTGATACTCATTTCACCTGTATTCATCTATGCCAATAGCTATTTCTTTCTTGCTCTTTGGTCCCTTGCTCTTGTGAAGCCTACCGTAAAAATTCATATTCTCCCCGGGCATTTGTTTTAAATCTGTCATCTTGGCAGTTCTTCGCGGAATGAGTAACGGTGGAAATCGCCGGGGAAGATTTTTTTGTTTTATTTCTACACAGTAACGAGTACGCGCTGTCGCAACTCCTCGCAAACCGTAATATATCCCTTAATTTATGTCCGCTCCCTTTTATTTATTTTACGAATTATTTCCTTTTTCTCGCACGCTTCGTGTAGGATCTTGCATGCTTGTCGCTTTGTGTACCTGGTGACTGTTTTCGTATCATCTTACAGTTTTTTTCTGTTTTACACGGCTTCTTGGCGAAGATACGATCATAGCTCATTGGTTTTCAGAAGTTGAGAAATGCTCACGATAATCTCTTAATCTCTTTTACTCTAACTTTTACTTGAATTGTTTTATCTTTTAAAATATTAACTTTGAAAAAACCAAAAAAAAGATTAATATCATTCCAAGCATTTCGAGTTTTTGCAAAGCTGAATAGTTTTATCTTTTCATCCTTCTTATTGCATCTTTCTTAGTGTAAAGTTGCTCTGTATCACCTTGCCTCAGCAAATGACGTAAGATGAAATTTCTCAGTGAAATAGTCTCAGTCTCGCTCTTTCTAAATCTGATTGTTATCTGATTGCTTTATTCTATTCTACATTGCGGATTTAAAACGAAGCGCTCTATGTTGCTATCTGAGGACCTCATCTATCAGGGGGTTATGAATTAGACTCTTTTAGAACTCTTAGTAACATACTTTTTTAAATTTTATAGAGGTACGACCGGTTCTTATTTCTCAGGTCAAGGAAGAACTGTGCACATGTTGATTAATTCTACATAATACGTTTATAGAGTATATTATGTAATTTATATTTCTATAGAGTGAAAATAATATTCATTTATCTTTATAATTGATAGAAATACTATTTATAATTCAATATTTTGTTTATTGCTGCCGAACTGAAATTATTGCATTTTTATGGTATACATTTTTATACGAATAAAAAACTTTTCGGAAGTTACCCATTTCTTCTGCATGCATACTCAAGATGAGATTTAACTAGCGCAAATTAACATCGCTCGCGGACTTTTTCTTCGCTTTTACCGACTATTCTTTTGACGAAGCCTGCTTTTGACTGCTCTCTTGTCGAAGCTGAGATTATTAAGTACTCGGCCACATATATTACGTATATGGGTACGACATGATAAAATACGGGAGGGCTACTCCAAGATTTTCACCGATTCTACTGTTAATAAGTTTTCCTTAGGAGGGTGTACGATTAATCATTTGTAATAGATTTTCTGCCGGAAAATAGATCTCCTACCATACTGCTGTATTTATCATGAAAGTTTCCGATAATTTCACTTCCTTCCTATATTTATTTATTTCTCAAGGCTCTCTCCATTCAATTCAATTATAGTAAGATACCAACAATGAAAGAATATAGGTATTTATTTTCAATATGAAAATTCCTGTTATCAGTGACTCGAACCCGGGACCTTAGCGTTGGAAGGCTCCGCCGAGGGTCGACGTATACTCCAGATGGATGGAATTTTGCCAATCGGGTCATATTCATCTCGCACGTTGTCTAGAAGATGGCTTGGGAATGTTAAACTGAACCCTTTGCGGAAACGTTTCACGCATAAAAATGGCAGAAACGTTTTTATTTATTTCCGCGAACATGTGTTACGTCTGAAGAGGAGGTCATTTATTAATATAATATATCGGTATCTTGGAAGGAGAAGCGATATTCAAGTGTGTTATTTCTCCGTTAAAATATGACCGTCCATGCTGAAACTTTCTCAAGCCAGCATTAATTTTAAGCGATTTTACTTTCTTTGCTCGGTTATTTATCGAAAATGATAATCATTAAGTAGAAGAGTTTACCACGAGTGAAAACAGCTCTCTTTCTTAGTGGTTCAAAAATTACGAGGGTTCGGTAGAGGCAAAGCTAAATTTTTTACGATGATATCATTTAGGCTACCGTATTGGATTTTTTTGTGGTCGTTTTCGAGTTGGCGGAAAGCGATCCAAATATACATAATTTAAACTGTAAATGTATAGGGGACATTGTTACCATCTTTGATGGTTCTTCAAGGGTCTAGCGATTTACCTAGGTTATAACGAAGAGACAAAACTATATGCAAAGGAAAAAATATGCGTAAGCTTTACGTTCATATAATTTATAACGATAAAATGACTTTTAAATTTGTGTATGGATTTGGAAAGGATTGAATTAGTGGTAATGATCGGATGATTAACGTAATTCGTTTTTGTTGTCTTTAATTATAGAGTGTTCAAATAATTTATGTCTGCATTCGCAACCTCCATGGTCAATTTCTAGGTATGCCGTGGTATAACAAAGTATTTACCGGAAAAAAACAAATTAATGTATGTTGAGTTTTATTTTAGTCATTATAATTTTATAGTTTATTAATATTTTCTAATTCTGATAAAGATGGATTTATCTATAGGTATATAATTTATGGCTGTAATCTATTCACTTACAATTTATTTGTTGAATATTATTTTTATCTGAGTTAACTTGTTTATTTTTGAACAATTTTTCCTTACGAAGATGTACATGTATTGATTTCCATACCATTCCAAGAGTAATCTTGCTTATTTTTTTTTAAATTTTATTCTAATTGTGAAAATTTATTGCCTTCTAGACATGAGGCTAAATATATTTTTCTGTGATGGAAATGAAGGCCAATAATTCATGTATTTTTAATTTTTTTTTAATTTTAGTTTATTTGCTTATACTCAACACGATTTCATCATACTACATAGAATTTTCATATTTTCGCTCTTTACAGGCAGTTTCATGCTCATCAGAGATTC
Organism: Pachydiplax longipennis; assembly: GCA_036926295.1. NCBI lineage: Eukaryota > Metazoa > Arthropoda > Insecta > Odonata > Libellulidae > Pachydiplax > Pachydiplax longipennis. The sequence continues at coordinate 19,658,663 of JAVFKF010000012.1, forward strand.
GGAGAAAAGTACTCAGCTGTCTGCACGTGATTAACTAGTCCAAACCAAAAGGGATCCCAAAAACTGGAGACATGAATGTCTTAGCGGTGCAGAACTTTACCGAGACCAAAGGAGAAAAGGGGTTAGTTTGATTTTTCGTAAACACTACGGAGAAACAATTACTACCTGATGAAATCGTCGCTTAATAATTTTCGACGTGGAGGGAACTCGTATATTCCTTGTAGAATGATGTGGAAGTTCATAATTTCTGCTGTCCAATTGATTTTTACGAAATATTCGTCCCCCTTCTTTCCCAAGGAGATGCGGGGAAGAAAGCAGGGAAACAAATGACAATCTCCCGTAAGGGAATCGATAATTTCCGACGACATCATCGGGTGGCTCGGAACAATCGCGATTTATCCACGGACACGCGGTGGGGAGAGCCTTCTAAACATCCCGATGTCCTTGACGCTTCAATTTCTCACGGGGATGTTGAAGGAGAAAGGACGCATGGGGAAATGAATCTTTTATGAATAAGAAAACGCTGCAAGAAAGGTAGCGTTTATGAATTACCACGTGGAGAATAGCTCCCGTTTGAGAGAGTGATTTATTTTTAGGTACCTTCCGCTGAGTTTATTTTCCGAAGAGGTAGTAATCCAATAATGATTTATGACTTCAAACTCGAGGATATATTCCGAAATGCTTAGGTGTTCAATTACAGATGATTTCAATTACAGATGATATTTGATACTCAATGTCACAACGTTTATCACGAAGAAATTCATTATTAAATTACTTACGAAATTATTAGTGTATTGATATCCAAAAAATAAGAGTTAAAATCTATGCTAAATCTAAATGCTAAATGACTGTGGATGCTAACATTGCTTGGTTAATCATTTTCTTCAGCGCAGGTTAACATGTCAGGAAATTTGAATGAATTTGCTAGCAGAAGGTAAGCTTGTTTTCCAAAATTATTTCATGGTGATAGAGACTAATAGTTTTGGAAATTTGTTAACTTTCGGTTAGTTTATAACATCGTTTATTTTTCGGTTGGTTTATAACAACAGGAAAAATAAATGAGGAAAATTTTTCACGAGGAAACACTTCATGGACGCTTCTTCGTATGACGATGCTTAAGCGTCGAAACTATAAGTATCTATTCTTAGTCAATTTTTTTGAAAGTTACTAAAACGGTATAGTTTCTTCGAATTTTTTTTCTAATTTAATTCTCCTGTCATGGAGCTACTCGTAAGATCTTTGGAATTAAATTATGACATTTTAATCCTGAAAAATCAATTTTTCATGGTAATTCGTTAACTATTTAAAACTTAAAAAACATAGGTTTCGTATCATAAAACACTGATAAATTAATGCTGACTCATCCACGTCATGATAGACAATTTTCAACTTGCAAATTAAAATTTTTTTGCTTATGTCATGCCGCAATGCTTTCTCATTTCCAAAATAGTTTCACCTCTTTTATTTTCGGTGAATGTCCGTCAAGTTTGATACAAGCAAGTTTTTCCCCGTCATACACAGGGCCGATTTATGGATAATTCTGATCAAGGATGGTGCTTGTTTAGATCCTCCAGCGTTAAAATATTTCGAGGTGCTTAAGTTTTGATACGACGGCTTTGAAATATCCCCGAGCTAATGCTAACGTTAAACTTTCCTTAAGAGCCATTAAAATGCTACGCCCTCATATCTTTCGGGATGTTAACGTACACTCTGTTTTTCTTGAAAGGAGCCCCTTGTTGTTTACAGGAATAAGATGGCCAACTATTTGATGCATCATTCTTCATGCTCTAGAGGCTTTTAACGGTGTAATGCAAAAAAGTCGGCCGAGAGCGATGAAAATATAAAGGGAAGTCGACTTTAAAAATTTGTTTGTGCGACGTCTTTCCATCGGGTGGCGCGGGAGACGCCACTCCTTAATGCTTTTTGGTTATCATCCGTCATCGACGGTTCAATGGAAGTTTTTTTCGTAGCTCGCGTGGACATTATGGTATTCTTCTTGAACCCCTCGTGCGTTTGATACCGGAACTGCGGACGTATCGTTTTAATACGTCATTTGAAGTTTGAATGGGAAAGAAAATTCCGGCGGTTATAAACATCTGGATATCATACCCCCGCTCAAGTGGTTTTCACTTATTGAAGAGCTGTGTGGGTTCTCTCTTGGAAGCATATGCGAAGTGGGATCTGGACTTCAGCCTTAAGGAAAGTATGACTGAGGAGAAACAGATGCTCGTGCATGAACCGCTTGTTTGAATTCATAGAGCTTCAAGGATGTTGTTGCATCGTTGAGAAATGTAACCATAGAAGGAAGAAGGAATATTCTATGAAAAGTTTTGAAGCATGCTGCTGAGTTGAAGCGGAAAGTATGGCGTACTATAGGAAAGTTGTTCTAATCCACAGTAGGATTATGCATGCTTTATGATTCATAAATAGCCTAATTCTTTGAGATTACGATCAATTTTAACTTAATATATTTCCTGTTTCCGTTAAATTTTAATCTTGTTACATCACTGGTGATCTTTCTAGGATAATACGCTGAGTATATGCTCCTTGATGAAGTAAAGGAAATAGAGGCGCTATCTTTTGTAGCAATATTTTCCTATCTCCCTCCTATTCAGCTGAGTGACGTTTTCAATGGAAGTTTACCTGCATTTCACACGTTTGAGTCATTTCTCCACGATTTTGAGATGGGATTGATGTTAGAAATCCTCCAAAATAATGCGAGGAACGCTGTTGATAAGAATGATTTATGCGGGTTGTTTTTTCTGAGTGGCTAACGTTTGGCTTCAAAAGTACAATTCCTCACAAATTCTAATTTTCGTTCTTCCGTTTGCAGTAGCTTGCCACTTCCTGAGTCACGGATTGAATGTATTAATTTTACTGAAAAAGCAACTTGACGCTTTCATTAATCAGCAGTAATCAGTTTTTACAGAAGTAGAATATCCCAGAGAAGAATAGACTTGGAAAGAAGTCCGACGGGACCGGAAATCGAACCCGGGTCTCCCAATTGTCGGTTGGGTGCTTTGTCCGTTGAGCTATATCGAGAAGGAGAATAATTTATTTTCGGTAATTATAAGTTTTTCATAAGTTTTGGGGCTCAATAATTATTATATGAAATGATTTTTTCGCGTATAATGTGATTTTTTATGACCATTTTGAAGTTAATCACTGCTAGAGCAATATCTTATTTAAAGTTATGGCAAACGAGCATCCAGTCAGTGAGTACATGTTCCTGAAAATAGAGAAAACGCAGAACGTATGCACTAAGGAGAGATCATTCAGGTGGAATGAAAACGAAGATATCTTTACTCTATATCTTTTTGTCGAATTACTGAAAAAAATATATTGATACTTCAGCTTACGAGTAACCATTATTTCTAAGTTTGAGTTAGGTTGGGCTCATTTCGCTTCGATAAGTTTGTTTATCCGTGAGCGCAAATTATCAAAGATGACAGAACCTACCCATTCAAGCTTATTAGTGGTGGATTTCTGTAGTTTGGTGTAGTTTTTATGTGTATTCTCCGGTTTGAGACCCTGTGGAAAATCGCTTCTCGGATAACCATGGTGATTCCAGAGAGGATTATTTTAGGTGGCAGAAGTATCATTCTATGCACTAAATATACTTATCGATAAGTTTTGAAATCTCTCTATGATTAAATTGTAATCTATGATTAAATAGCATATTTCTTTCTTAAAAAATTCAATTTCTCAACATTTCTTCTCTTTCCCCGATTCATAACCCTTTATTTTCGTGTAAAAGTCTATCTGTAATTCACCTGGTGTCATTATTCCAAGTCTGACGCCGTTAGTGTATTAAACGATTAAGAAAGTTCTAGGTTATGTATCGTTGATATTCTGTAAATACTTGCTCATTTCACAACTAATTCCATTTTCATAATAGTAAGCATTAAAAAGATCACATTCCAAACAATTTCATGCGTGGGCGGTCTGCGATCCTCTTATCAAACGAGCGGAGACCTTATCCTAGGGAATTCCATCCGTAAACTCAGTGCGGAATAACCCTTTCCCCTGAGATTAAGAATTCAAACTCTCCCCCAAACTCCCGGAGTGTCTGTCAACACGTGGCCGTCCACATTTTTATAAGGGTCCCTGTATCGCAGCGGTGCCTACATCTCGGCGTATCCGTCGTCGAATAAGCATGGTTAGCAAAGTAAAAGGAGGCGGCGTGCCTGGGTGGGGGCTCATATCACCCCAGAATGCTCCTTTCGTTTATTTTCTTAGGCGTCCTTTTCTTCCTCTCAGGGCCCTGCCATCCCATTGGTCGGAGGCAGTTAAACATCGTTCGCTCCTTCCCCTTTGACCGCGGCATCTGTGGCATCTCCTCTCCTTCCAGATACTTTCCCCTTCTCTTTCATCCCTCCCAGCATCCGAGTACCGCATCCCTCCAGGCAGGGCCGGCTTGAGACAAGTGGCCACTGTAAGTGAGGAAATCACCTCAGGAGGTAGCAATTGACAGGGCAATAGTTGAATATCGAGATTACAAGTAAAAAAAAATATTTTTTTTTATTCCTTGAGTTGCTTCACATGATCATTTTCCGTTCACCGTGATTCCTATATCTGTTTCTTTAAAAGCGTTGCTTCTATAACTCAGGTTCATGGAATGTCTGTCTCAATGAGGACCGTGGCAGTGGTAGGTGCCGCTAAGCATAGACACCACTCACTTAGCCTAAAAAGCTTTCCTTAAAACTAATGGAAACAGCTTTGAGTGATAGCTCGATATCGGAATATTTTTTCAACCCCTCAAGATAAAAAATACTGAATTATAGAACTGATGATGTCTGTAGTATTCAAGTAATAAGGTTGTTATCTGTGAATTTTTTGAGTTATTCAACTCCTCAGTGATGCAACTTCTGGGCTCCCGGATAGACATGTGGGCAGCGCGACTTCGACTTCGGTGATAGCGGTCCCGGTTTCGATTCCTAGTGGTAGTCCACGCGCGAAATGACCTCAGCTGTTGAAGCACCCCAAACAAAATGTTTCCCTTTTAACTCCTAAGATGATTAGAATAACGAAGAATTGATTTCATTTTTGTGGCTTATAATTATGTTGTATTGCGTAACAATAATCAAAGGCAAAATTTTCTATATGCAACTCATGAAGGAAGAGTCGTCAGTACTAATAGGACTGCGAGATCGCGACAGAGGCAATAATTGATGCCGAAATTTAGAAATGTTAAACGCTTGAATAAAAAAAAAGCAGTGGACATTGTTCCCGGTCATGTGGATTCAGAAAAGATGCCATTATTTTGGATAAGACCCTCTCCTTGGATATTGCAGTATCAGGAGGACGTAATGCTTGGCTGTCGAGCGTTTCTTTGACGAATGCCAGCCTCCCTTCATTTCGATGTGGTGCCCCCCTCTTCATGCTGCGGACAAGGGTTTTTGTCCGTCGAAAATAAGCAGAGTGAGGATTGCTGTTCATTTCCCCTCTTAAGGGTGGGGTGTTGTGTTTTTCTTACGGTCGCGCGAAATGCGGTCAGCTCGTTAAAGGACGTAAGTAATCCGGGACCTTTCCTATTCGTCGTACGCATGTAATGCTTTACGTCGTATTCCTTTGTCTTTTCTGAACGGTGAGTGTAGGCCTTACGGATTGGAGCTGATATCTTTTCGGTTCGCTAAAAGTCTCTCCGTTGATGTAGGTAATTTATATTTGCCCTTGAATGTTGTCGTTCTTTCCAATGGCTTTCGCTTTCCTAAATCTGGTTGCCGAAATTAGAGGAGATTTTCGTGGGTCAGGGTGATTTCCTACTTCGGAAAAGCAATCTTGATCTTGGCAATATGCTTTTGGGCCTTGGTCACGTAGTATTGAATATACATGGAAAATTAACATCTCGATATTGGTTCAGTCAAGAACTGGCCACCTTAATGATGAATGGGGGGAAAGGACATAGTGTTTTCTCCGCCTGTATGAAATGGAAAAAGCACAGTAACCCGCTCATTATGATAACACTATTAATTATCTCTGAATATGTACCCCAGCTGCCTTTTGATGTGTGCTAGGGGAATAGTATTTTATATAATGGAAATAACAGAAAAGATCAATAACTAAAAGGGCAATGAAGGAATTTCGGGCCATAGAATGGCGAGCGGTGGAGAACTGAATATAAATGAGACGATAAATAATTTGTTTATTTTAGGTTTGTTTAGTTCGTTTTCAGGGCAATTTACACACTAAGCAAGTGAAACAATCACCAATGAGCGTAGCAACCGACAGTCGAACCGACTGACAGCCGTAAACGGCTGCCATCTGTCATAAAGAGAATTCATTATTCTTTGCGGAAACTTAAGGTGGTACTGAAGTAATGAAATTCTTCTCCATGAAAGTTTTTCCTAAGTTTTATTGATTTCCCTTCAAGTATGTGTGTCGTTTTTTGTATGTTTCTTTGTGCATGCAACACTTACTCAATCTTCATTTTTAAATTACATTCTTCGCTTGTTTTGTTCCCAATACTGTTATTCTACATTTCTTAGTGTTGCAAACTTTGGTCGTTTAAAGAAAGAATAATAAGATCTAAATTAGAATGGGATTGTAACCTTCGCTTCCACTCATTTTTTCTTCATCTAACTGTCTACAATGTGGTGTGATAGACATAACGGTATAACTATGTAGAACATGATCAACGTTCTCAGAGCGGCAGGAAAAAAGCTGACATAAGATAAGGTCTTCCCTACACCGATAACAGAGAGGTGCCGGAATACTTCCAGTATGACTCGATCCTTTCCCGATGCTCTGCTTTTGGTGCCCTTTCAACATTTTAACATGGGTAAGAGCCCCTCTTTTTTAAATGCCCGCTGATGATCCTTTTAAAACCTGTATTTTTTCGTCAACCCTTCACTCCGCCCCTCGAAGACTTGGTGACCACAACCGCGACCATTGATGGTCCCATTTGGCGATTTCTCGTACATCTTTTCCCATAAAAAAACGCAAACCCTTTGCTTTTTTCATCACTTCTTCTTCACTCTTCTTTACCCCTTCTTTCCCTCCCCTCCGGAATCATGCTGCTGGGAGTCCTTCTCCCCATTCGACCCTTCGGGGTCGCGGATAATGATATTCACAAATGTTCCCGCGGTGAGAGAGTACAGCTGTGACTCGCGAGGAAAAGAGAAGGGGAAGTTGTTGGGGAAAGGAGCGGGATCCGAAATGGCGGAGACCAGAGTTTTTCAGGAGAAGTGGAAGAAAAAACATGGAAGGAAGGAGCGCTTTGCTAAGCAACCGTTAATTCGGGTGCATTTGGCGGTCGATAGATCGATTGGCTGAAAATATATGGAATCGATACGTTCATTTTGCTATTTTTATTTTGTCTGATTAGGTGCTATTCATTATTAACTCACGAGCGCAGAACAGAAGGGAAATCGTAATTGGACGAGTGAAAAGATGTGGACATGGTTAAGCAACCATAGTAATCGTCATGGAAGCGAATCGAGTATCGATGGATCGATTTCTTGAAAATATATCGAATCGATTTCCTTTCTCCCTTTTATTGCTTAGTTTCCTTCGAACGATTGTAAGCTCAGAAACAATAACCAATTCCATTTTTTCAATATTTTCTCCTTCCATCCTCTTTTTACTTCATTAAAAGCATTCAGATTTGCTGAAGACATGCGATTCGAACGAATTTTAGAGTTGTTCTTTTACTCTTGCCATATGGTGGAACACTTGCTTCCTACTTCTCCTTGTGTTGGAAGTGGTAAGGCTCTGGTTAAAAGACTCGGTTCTTCCATTTGGTTGCATAAGGAAAACTCGTTCACGCTTTGCAGCTGTTCAACAGTTTTTATTAAATACTCATGTGTCTGAAAAGACTTGCTATACGGTTGAAATTCATGTCAACTCATCTCTGCTTGTTTGGAGTGAATTCTTAAGAAAAAATATTCTTTGCTAAATCATCATTCTTCGATTGTCTTGGATTGACTTCCTTTGAATACGTATTATGATATAATGGTAAATAGACAAGTGTGTGCAATGTCTTTGTATCCATCGTAAACCCGATCGCTGAGGTGCTCTGTCACACTTTTTCAGCTGATGCATACTTTTGTGTTTTTACTTCTTTAATTTTGTATATTCATAAACGTTTCGATTGTAATTGCTCAGATTATTGACAATGGCGTTAGACAGGTAATTCATACCATTATTTATCATGAGGGCGTACATTATTCAAAGCTATATTTTAAATTCTTTATTTTGAGATACTTAGGAAAAAAATAAAATTTATTAAGCAGTGATTAATACGTTTTTAAAGGGGTATCTTTTACATCCTTGTTGGTATTCTTAATTAGACTTGGTTTCATACAATCATACCTCATGAATTGTGAGCTTTGAATTTCTGAAGTTCTGATATTTTACGATATTGGCTGAAAAGTAAAGCGAACATCTTATTTTAACTCAAGTTTATCGATAACACCTCTAGCGTGTTCACTCATTTGTATTTAGTAATAAATTTCCAATTCTATTGAAGCAATTTTTCTTGTTGGATATTTGCCAGGATCTCAATAGAATATCCTTCTACTAGGAAAGATTTCAATTTAAAGATACTACGTGCGAAATAGTTATGATATAATTGTGAAATCTGTGAAATCGGAGTATTTAATTTTATGCAAAAGTTGAGCAGAAGCGAGGGAAGGGAGGACTAAAAATGCATGCGATTTTGATATAATATTGACTTCATGCTCACACTTTGATTGACGCTTAAATGGAAAGTTTTTTCAGGCGACAAGCTTACAGAAAGTAATTTAACTGCCGCGAGTTTTCTATCCGAACCTTCACTCTCATTGCAGGAATGAGTGACATTAAGACCCAGGTGTAGGAATCTCGAATAACAAGGGAGCTTTTTTCCGTTTTGAGCGGTCGCAATTCGGTATGTACCTCCCTTATTTGGACTCTCCCCCACATCTCTGTAATACCGCGGAATTATCGCCAATTCTACCCGTTGGACACGCACCGGTCGGAATTTCGAATACAGCTCCGGGATCAATTTATCACTCGATTAATTGGAGACCCGCCCTTCGATCACAGTCACGGCCGAAGGAGGAAAAAGGAAGGGAACGGCGGGGTCATATCACATTTGCGTGTGGAAAATCGCATTTCGGGGCCCAACCGTGTTAATGCATGGCAGAGATAGGTGGGTTCGATTCCGGAAGGCGGAGTGGTGTGCGAGTTCTGTTCCTGTGGAAAAATATGGGTGTGGTTATCATTTTTCTCGGGTGTTGAGATTGGGGAAGGTGGGTGATTGGTTTGAGGATTAGGGTGCATTGGTCTCCGACGCATAATCAAGGTGGCATCTCTTGCGATCGAATATTTAGCGGGTGATGCCGTACAAGATAATCTTTTCTGATGGGAGTTCTAAGCGCGGAAGAAATTATGCATCCATTTGAACTATATTCCTAGGTAATTCAATTTTCTTTTGCACGACATCCGCATGCTGTTTCATAAAAAAACTTTAAACTGTTAGACATATGAAAGAAAATTCTCTTTCTTGCTTGTTTCGATTAGCTGATTGTTACTACACCTGGGTCTTGTTGTTACTGATGACAAACTTGATCAAAATTTGCTCGCAACGTGTGCCACGGTCGAGATTAACTTGATTATAGTTTAGAGATGAAATTTTGCATTTGACGTAATTCACCTCTTTTCTATCTTACCTCTTATCTACGGACATACGAATAATGCTTCCACTTGAAGGAATTCCCTCTATAAGTTACGATAGGTCCCCTATAGTTAATACAAATATTAGTCAAATAATACATTACCGAAAGACTATAAAAATAAATACCGCGTAAAATGTACTGTATTCTCCGTATTCAGAGGTTTTTGGTCAGCTCTTATTCTTTACTGTATTTTACTATTTTCAACTGTTATATTTGTAGGTTATAATTTAGGAATTCATAAAATTTAAAGTTATATACGCATGCGATATCCTATGCAGCGAGCATTGAAACCCATATGATACCTAATTATCTCGGAAGATGATTAAGTGCATCTCCCGTGGAAAACAATACCTTAAGTGATACTCTTGGGATTATTTTTCTTTGGATGGAAATGTTATCAGCATTATTCATCTGGTATCAGCGTGTGCATACATTTGTACTCTGCATATTTATAATGCAATGATATGAAAAATCAGTTTATTAATAATTTACATAAAATACCTCGATAATGAAATACACAATTTCACATGAATCCTTGTCATATTAACTTAATTAGTTTACCAAAACAAAGTAATTTTTCTAATAATCCGAAGACAGATTATGCTCATTATCCGCGTAAGATGATGGACTGGAGACCCTGAGATAAGTACGATTACGTTAACTTCAAGCCCACAGCTTCTCCATTCTAAATACTATGATGTTCCGGTCTTAAAGCACAGCGACCGGCGTGGACGCGGAGAAAAATGCCTCAGTTTGTTGCAGGACTGGTGGCATCCAGCGGACGGTGCATTTTAATAGGGGAGACGGCGAGGGAGGAAAAATATAAATCGAAATCTCAGACAATGACCTCTTACTGTCCAAACCTTACGACCTCCACCTTCCCCTCTCACCACAACCACTCCACACTTGCGACCCGACTACCACTCCTTCCTCTAAATCCACTCCCACGATCCAGATTTTGCATCCCCTCCCCCTATCCCACCAGCCATCTGTACCCCGGGGTGACCGCTGCTGTTACTGCATTCATCCCCTTCCATATTAGTCTTCCTTCTCACACATAAGGGGGCGGTGGTGCGGTCGAAACAGGATATGGAAGTTGGGTATGAAAAACCGTTTAATCTTCCTCGCCTCTCTGCAAGAATGTGTGTTCTTCCTTTCTCTTTTTCTCTCGTTCTCCTTCTGGCGCCAGTCTTAGGCGCCCTCTGGGAGAGACGTGGGCGTTTGCGAGCCTTTCTCCCCGCAGAGGTGAATTTAGTGCCGGGCGATCTAGGTGACCGCCTAGGCCCTGCGTTTGGTCTCAGCACTTAAAAAAATATTTGCCTTATAATATCGTTAACTAAGAACTTATCATGCATAACAACTTAAGATTCGTTAATAAGGGGATAATTTATATCTTAGTTAAACTCCTTCCGGTTGGAGATAGGAATAAGAAAAGAATCTGATTTACAATTTTTGAGAAATTAAGGAAAAGTACTCTCTAATTCTGATTGAAGAATTTAATAAAGCGAAAGGCAGAAAAATTCTGTAAATTAGTGCCTCAGGAAATTATCGAAGACAAAAACTTTTGAAGTACTGTAATTTTGAATCTATGGTGCCTAAACAAAATGTTGTTACAACTATCTATAAATCATTGACTGAGCCCAGGTCGACCTAGTAAGTTTATCTTCAACATTGTAAGTATTAATGCAATTAAGCGATTAAAATGGGTTCGGTGTGCTTGATTAACTCGTGATCATTATTTGCGACGCACCAGCAAGTCAAGGCCTTCTGCCTCTTGAAGCGCGAGCTCGAAAGAACTGCGGAGAAATGAAAAAAAACAAGAAGTCTCTTTACTTCGTTACTCCCTCGCTATTTAGGAGGAATTTTATTCTCCGAGAGGTAATGAATGTTTCGAATTCCCGTCGAACTGCTGACGCCGTCGGATTACGCGTTTTTTATTTCCTCCGTGGATTATTTATAGGACGTGTTCCGTGAGATGGATTTTCGTATAAATCATCAAGTAGGTTTTTAACTGACGTTGATATTATGGCACGTGCGAGGATTACGAAGTTATTGAGCGGCTGAATACGTGGTGATAGATGTTACAGGATATATAACTACCGCTTTGTCGCTCCGATCCGATGGTTGGCGATAGCATGGAATTATTTTTGGTTAGAATATTGTCACTCATGTATGCGCTCACATTATAGGTTTGTTGGTAGAGCTGTTATTTAACTAAATTTTTGTGTATTTAATAGATCCGCGTTATCATAATTAACTACTACTTGTCAGTGGTTGAGAACGTGGTTACCATGAGCGTCAAATGGATTGGCTAACCAGCGAGTTACCGCCAACCAAGAGTTGTTTATATTACACTACCGAGCAATAAACAGAAACTGGATTACTCTATTTTCCTACTATGTGCAGAAATATTTGGATTCATTAATCTACGCGGGGAAAGCCTCAGTGGTGAATGTGGGAACAAAGACTATATCCCTGAACTTGCTATTTCGGGCAAATCTATTTTGGATTGTTTTGTTTCTCGAATATGGAATTCTCTGTGATGGTGTAATCTCAGTTCTGGCTGGCAATGGAGCCTATCATTTAGATTAATCTTTCTTTTATCTCCTTCCTATTAAAATATTTCAATTTATTATAGGGAACGGAGCGACGCTCATCGAGTTAGTGATATAAAATTAGGAAGCAGAAAGTCTTCACGGTATTAATTCGAAGTGAGTAAAGATACTAAACATGGCATAAACATTTTATGATTCTTCTCCATTAAATTTCAATTGACACTTGACCCATTTTTTCGACAAAGTATATCTTTTGAAATCAGCTAAGAACTTCAAACCTACGGCATCAATACAAGTTACTGATAAAATTAATTTCAGTAATACTTATTACCTTCCTTCACTATTTCTTCACATTTCTCGAATTAACTTTATCACTTTTGGCAAACTATTAGGTTTCTAACAACATAAGACATAGTCTCTAAGAAATCGGCGCTAGTAAGCTGCTTGACCTCAGAGTACGTCAGGAAAAGACAATGCGTTGAGTTTATCCGTATAACATTGGTTTTATCAAGCATTCGTTGTTTGTGGTTAGAGTGTCCGTATTTAATTATAAAATTCCGATTTTCGAAAGAAAGAATTTTTAAGTGCAACGCTTATATATATGAAAATGGCCCTTAATAGTCAACAATCTCGCCAAATCTGCTTCTCCTAATATATTCCTCCTACTGAAACTGGCTTAACTAGCTGTATAACCTTCAATATATCTGGAAAATTAAAACAGTAGTGCCCAAACACTTCACTCGGCTGACCGAAAATATTCATCTATACATTTATAATTTTGTTCGTTGTAAGGTGAATTCATTCGTGTTAATGTGTAGTGATTATATTATGTAATAATTTAATTTATTTCGAACTCTTTAGGCTGTCCCAGAAATATCTTAATACACAAAATCAGGCCCACGGATTTTGCCTTTCCTTTCTGGTAACAATGTATTAAAACACAATGATTTGGCATCAATGGGCCGGATTTGAGCATGCTACCGATTTGCGAACATTTCGAATTAGCCACGGATCCCATCCTCAGAATTCTCCTTAATTCCTCTCAGTGTATTTCATTCGATATAGTATGATATAATCCCAAAGACGTGAGCAATCGCGCACGAAACGATTCCGCCGAAACTCGGACTGAATAGGGAAAAAAACCTCACCCATCACGCAACGGCGATTTCAAAACCGAAAGGCGAATATCCACTAAAGGAGAAAAAACTCCTCCCTAATATCGAATATTATTCTCCCCTTGGATTCCGCCAAATGAAGCGTGGAATCCTTTTAAGAATTCGCCGAAAAAAAGAAAGGGAAGGAGCGCGGCGGTGGGCGTAACCTGGGATCGGGCGCATTCCAATTCGAGCCTTGCGTCCGCTCTCACATCTGTCTCGGAGAAAACCGATCCGGATGAGATTCGAGACCGCACACTGGCAGCCAGCGAGGAGATTCCGCTTAAAATCCTTTTGGAGGAATTGCGTCTTAGCTAGCGGGTGTTTGGGAGGGTGGACCAGCCCCACACTGGGACAACATCCCCCCTTCTCCCTCACCAATCCGCACCGCCTGCTACCGTCTTACGCTACCAAACCCCCCTCCCCATTTCCTTCGGAACCCCACTTATCGGAAAGAAATAAATATGTAGGGTGAGAGTGTGGGTAGTGAGAGGAGCTGGTTGGAAGGGAGAAAAAGCGTCCGTGGAATGAAAAAACCGCACCAGCTGTGTTAAGGGGGTGTGGAGGCGGGCTGTGAGGGTCCGCGCGCTTCTGGGTCCATCCCTCCTCCTCTTTCTCCGTTAGACTATTTCTCACACACTCTCAACCTAATCCTCTCGGATGAAAAAATCGCGCCTGTATATCCGAGTTGCCGTGAAAGTTTCTAGACTGAGTCATTTCTTATGCGGGAGGTTTGGGGGGAAAAATGCGCGGAAGCGGGGTTTCTTCCTTTACAGGTAACGAGCGGGTTTGTGTTGGTGGGGGAAGGATATCGTCTTCTGAGCGTTGGTGGAATTTCACAATACTGGGGGGAGAAGAAAAGATTCACCACCTGATCTTGTATTTTTTATTTTAGGTAGTGAAATCGCTTCTAATTTAATCGTAGTTTATAGTATATAGTTTTATATACTATATATAACCTCTAATATTTTTTCTTTGGACGGAAGTTAGTACGGTACCGGTGCCTGAGGAGAGATGAATGCTTCAGGCACGGGGATGAGGACAGAGGAACTCAAATTGAATGCCTAAGAATTCATTTTTTAATGTTGAAAGTTTAATTTTCTAGGTAGCTATGGCTATCGATTATGAGACGCTCAGCACTCCCTTTCCTACGCGACAAAAGCTGTTGGAAAGTATACATATATGAATGAATTACTATGAAAATTGTTATAAATTACTGTTTTGCTTGTCGATCATAGTGGCTCAATGGTTAGCATAGCTTTTCAGCTTGCTTGAGCTAAATTGGTTCTTTATAACTAGAGTACGTTTCTTAATGCTCGTTCCAAATTACTAAAACGGATATAATGGGGGACGTCCGTTTCCATTATAGAACTGATAATAAAAAGTATCATTTCAAAATATGTTTATTAATCATAAATTTGTTAGCAGATAGCATAAGTTTTGTCTATATCTTAAGGATTGGTTTTACTTTTTCACGGTTAATATCTAATTCTACCACAGCGGTATCCTCGAAAATACTCTCCTGCCGTATTTTAACCTTAAGAAATATATGCTGCTTCGTTATAAATTCCATAAATCTATTTATCTCAAATTTTCCGCAATCCTCAGTCCTGAGTCAGGAGAAGTTTCTTCGGATGAAAAATTTAAAGCATAGAGTTGTCAAAACTCAGTTTCTTCTTGTAGAAACAGGAAGAGGTCCTGAATTAATATTCCAATCCTCAAAAGTTATTCGGTACAAGGAAAACTTGAAGAATAAATTTGCGCAGACATAAGGAAAATAAGAGTTTAAAATAATCGTAAATATATTAGCGCTAAAAGATTTAAAAAACTATCCATGGTGGATTCAGAAGATACTTGAATATACAAAAGGTCCCATTAATAATTCATTTTGTTTAGATAATTAGCTCTTCAAGGAAGTTTTGCTGTTTTGTTTTCCTCAGGGAAAATAATTTGAATAAATGCGAATATTCCCTCTGTTTTATTCTTGAAGTATAACATCACCATTGAACCTTTAAGATAAACCGTATCTATTTATATTTTTCCATCAATAATTTATCATAATTGATTTCCTTACGTTAAATCGATCCTAAAATTTTTCTGCTTGAGTTGAGTTAGTTGAATTTAATATTTATACAGTTACAACATATACTCAAAATCGTGCAGTAATCCCCCTTTAAACTTTTTCGATGGAGTAGGACATCCGCTATATTTAACCTTGTATTACCTCAAAACATAAAAACATTACATACAATGGAAAGATGTAATATTTTCATGCAAGTTTTTGGAGAGCGATAGAGTTCAATTCTTCCATTTCAAAATGCTTATATTAGGAAAATAGCACTTTAAATGTTAGTTCTATGTCATGATGGTTTAATTTGGTTGTGATTTTGTTAGTTATTTAACCCGAAGAATCCTCAATAAAATTTTGAATGCCCTTCGACTTGCTGCAATATTTGGATATAATTTTAGCGAATTCTCCATGGACATTAAATTCCTCCTCTCTTGGACATAAATTTCGCCTTATCTCCAAAAATCAAACTTAAAACTGCCAGGTAGTGACCCCACCGGCATGCATTCGAGCGATACACGTTCCGCGTCTCATGCGTAGTGCAGATTGCATTCCGTGGTTTCCTTCGGCTGTTAAGAATGAGATAGAATTGCGAGGCATTCATTGATCGACGTACCATGCCTAGGTTCTCTCGCGTGCCGAGCAATTGAAAATCAATTTGAGGTGGCAGTCCGGAAAGCGATACCGTTTTGCTTTCAATCGCCAGGGAGATTTCCGTCTATACTCCATCAGAGATACCTTATACAATAATCTCCCCTACTTCTCGTTGTCTATAATACTTCTTTTTAAGTGAATTCAAAGAATGATTCACAAACACAACAGCGTGGTACGTTTGACACTTAGAGCCATCTGCTGTACTAGTTTCAACATTTATAATGTAGTGTGAGCTTTAAACTTTAGCTTGCAATTAAGAAGTACCTTACCTAAAGTTTTTCGCTTATTTCTGTGTATGAGAACTCATTCCTAAGAATTGTTTATCTACTGTTTCGTTTCGTATGTTTCACTTTTACATATGTGTCAGTGACGATGTATGGTAATGTATTGATGGAGTATAAGTTAATGAGGAATAGAGGCCAATTTAAATCTACTTTTGCATAAAAAATCAACTTAATACTACTGTTTATTTTATTTATTCGAATAAATAAGAAATGTATGTTCATCATTTTCTAAATTATTTTCGAAATTAATATCCAGCTCATACTAATAAACTGCATCAGTTCCTTGTATCATCCTTGACATACTTTTTACCATGTATATACCCATGAATGATGTTCGGAATTCTAAATATTTGTATATCTTGCAGGGTTCCCTCGAACCCTTAAATTTTTTTTAAGGGAAAATGGAGGAAATAAAAGAAATTTTCTTGCTTTCTGGGGGCTCTAAATGATGAATTCTCTGATAAAAATTTGACGTAATTCGCTTATGCAAAATTAAGATAAGGCGGATTCTGCTGCAAATTCGCTTAAATAAAAAAATAATTTTATAGCTTGGAAGCTTTGAGGTAGCATTTCACCCTGAACATTGTGAATTTTAATGCCAAGTAAAATGAGAATGACATCTAACCTAAGATTGATCATAAATTATTGCATTTGTAACTGTGATGGATGGGATGTGATTATTTTTCGCTATTGAATAAATTGTAAATAGAAGATTTTGCGCTTGATTCACAAGATGTAGTCTGAACGAGGGGAATAGTTATCATCATTTACTACAGCGACCTATTTTCTGGCAATTTAGGTCGAGAATGTTTTTTAAACTCGAAGAGTTTCCAACATGATTCGTGTACCCGTTTTTTTAAACATGGAATATCACTTCAGGCAAATTCCTCCTCTGGAGAAAAATCAGCCTTCAGAATAGAGTTATATCCAGCAAGAAGACTGGAAACCTCTTTGGATAATAGCTTAGAAACTGAGACTCGTGAGAGATTCAGCATTTGTTAATACAAAGCTTCAACGGGAGGTTGTTAAACGGAATTCTTTTTTTGCGACGCACATATGGTAAGCGTACGCCTACCATATTACGCACAGCAATTCGTTCTTTTTTCGTTTTCTCGCGATTTTTTATGTTCGTATTCGCTTCTTGAGGAGGATGTCATGAGCAGGTGTTCTCTTTCGTCAAGCATTTTCACCCCCAAATATCGAGTGTACTTATGCTCATCGTTTATGACTTTTCCTCTGACTTTATGATGTAAAGTAAATTTGAATGACTATCATAAATCACTGCTGTTGTTATTTTTAGTCAAGCCAATGTTCCTTTTGAAATGAAAATGATGAAGGCGACGTATCAAGTTTTTACGTTAACACAGATTGTAACATTTAACTAAGAAAGATGATTTCGATAGGATTTATATTTTCCTCATTTCTATGTATTGAAAAAATCTGAAATCTCCTCAGATAGATTCAAAGCTTTATATATTCGGAAGATTTAGTTAATATTGTGTTTCCCCCGTCACAGGGGCCAGTCAGATATTGTAAAAGAAATAATAATAATAATCATATGATATCTTCTGTACTTATCTGGTGAAGATAGTTCAACAGAATATAAGATTCTCACTTAGGTTGCCTAATTTATAGTTAGACAAGCACTAGCTTAGATAGAATTTTTGGTTTACTCTGACCTTTCTCAAGAGGTATACTCGTATATTATTATAATATTCTCGCATTTCATTTTGTAAAATAATTAAAAAGGCAGATTTCTGGGGAATTCTGACTCTGAAAATTTATTTATTATTTCTACCTTATTGCCTTATATTCTTGTTTTTTAAGAATTTAAGTTACCGCTACGAATGTAGAAACGAGTGCTGTCAAGAAATCTTTTTTTTTCAACATCGCTTCTCTTAGTTTTCGAGATCTTTTTCTGTCGCATCATCCTCTCATACTTCTCTATTTCAGTCAACGTGGAGGCGGATGTGTGTACCAAAGAATGACTTGCGTCATAATTCAGTCAGAATCAGACATTTTGCGAGATACATTAAAGGTCATAATTTCCTTCTTGTTAATTTAACAGAATTTGAATGTAGTAAAAACAGTATAGCTATATATCAAGCGTTGTTTAAACTAAAATATTCGTTTTATCTTGTTTTCACTTATA
The DNA here is from genome assembly GCA_036926295.1 of Pachydiplax longipennis. NCBI lineage: Eukaryota > Metazoa > Arthropoda > Insecta > Odonata > Libellulidae > Pachydiplax > Pachydiplax longipennis. The sequence continues at coordinate 19,677,189 of JAVFKF010000012.1, forward strand.
TTAATCCTTTCGGAGATTCATTTCGGACATAATTCAGTGCAATGCTGCCCAATGGTAATATACATTTAATTACAGGTATCTTCATTTGTCTTTATTTTCATTTTTTATTTATCATAAACCTACCTTATGAGTATCGTTTCGTTCCCTACGGAAAATAGGATTACTGATATCTAACTTTCTTATCATATCATCCAACTTCTTTTGCATTTCTCTTTGTCTTCATTGTTTTACTAGCATGTTACCATAGATCATTTCATTAGCGATACATTCAAACTCATTTCCATACATACTTCTTGCTTCACTCCAATTTCTTGCTTCATTTCAAACTTTTTTTCTTTGACTTTAAACAACGCATTCTCTTTTATTTCTATATCCCGGTTTCATTTGGAATAATACCCTTTATCTTAGAAATTTTTTCTAAGAACATTCCCTTTTTCTAAGGCCCAAGTTCAAAATACTGTTCTACCTACTAAGATTTTCACCAATTTTCCCTCTGATAAATATCGAGAACCCTTGTCATTGGTTCCATTTTCCTCAAAAAAAAACTTTTTAGCTACTGCAGTTTTTAAACACAATACTAGACGTGTGCAAGTTCACGTTAAATATCTCTATTTAAGTTATCCCAAGTATTAGTCCACTTTTGTTATTTACCCATGTAGGGATTAAAAGATACGGCAATCCTTCGGAAAATAATTTAGAGGCATTTCTCGCGCCGTTTATATGGTTTCATAACCTCGATACGTCGCTATTCTTTTGCCCTGAATCCGTTCTCTTTTTCCCCACTTCTTATCCCAGATTCATTTTGGGGGTCTTTCGATACCAGCCACAGATGTGGACATTCATACGTAGCATTCAGTCGTCGGTTTCGGCGGGGGAAAACTCCAGCAACGGGATTAGCCTACTTTTCGGTAACCAAAAGGTCCTCCTTCGGAATACGCTGCGCGGATACTCTTTATCTTTCGCCCAGATGGAGGGAATAGGCGAGCACACTGTGGGAAATCTTCCGAATGCATACTATCCCTCAGTCGGGAAATTTGGAATCCTTACTATCTTCTGTCAAACCTATTTAATACGTATATGTGGTTGGATTGAGAGAGTTCTCTTGCTTTGGAAAATATCATTTTCCTTTATAATTTAAAATCCTGGTGTGATGCTTATTCAGTATGGCATAGATAGTGTTAATTTAATTCATAAATCTGTTAACTACAAAAATGATGATTTTAGCCTTGATTTTGCATGTTTTTATCCTAATTGAGGTTAGAATTACATTTCTGACTGTAAAAAAATTTCTGTATCCGTTGCTCATCCAGCCGCAAACGGATACTATGGGTAGACTCAATTCCACCGCAGAAAACTATGCATATTTTAGGTGACTTTCTTCTGAAAGGATATATTTATATATATCTAAGGATTATATCTTTGTAAATGTAATGAGATTAACCCTAGCCTAAATTGAAGTGAAACCTAATCTTAACTGATCTTATTTCATTTTGAGTTCATTCAGCTCGTTATAGTTAACTCATCTCGTCTGTGTAGTAGCTTTTGGTCAAAACTAAAAATAATTCAGTTTAATTTACAGATATTTGCTATCCTCTTCTCTTATGAATGATATTAATGTAACTGAGAAGGCAGCTCTACACGTTTCAGATTTTAATACTCATATTCTGCGTACAAGAGGTTTTCAGAATGTTATCGAAAAAGTAATGAATATATAAACAAACTAAATTAGCATGATGGTCGTATGATTCATAAAACTACAATTTCTGTCATTTCTCGTCATCAAAAGTTTGAAATTTCACCCCATTCAACTCATACAGTAATCAAATGAAACTCGTGGATGTGATTGACATGAAATTTGAAGGTGTCTAAATTTTGTGAAAGTTAATGAATATGCTTATTGAATACGGTTACTAATTTTGTAGTGTTCATTAGTTGCGTAGCCATTTTTACGCGAAAACCTGTTGAAATTTGTATTTTGATTCCCATGATTCAGAGCGGCGGTGGAGGCGCTTCCGAAGGTTCGCGGGGGGAGGGGTTCAAGGGGCAGAGGAGGGGGCAACAGGCTCCGCGGTCCCCAGGGCGGGGGCGGTACCAAAGCTGCTTCTGTGGGAGTCATTTTGCCCATGGAGCCAAAAGTGATCAAAGAGGAAGCCCCCGACCGGGAGGCGCCCTCGACCACCGCGTCGCCCTCGGCAGTCATCTCCAAAGAGGCTTCGGGCAATGAGTCCACTGGCTCCGGAAGCGGCCTCAGCACCACCACAGTCGTCATGTCAGGAGGGACGTCCACTTCTCCATCCCCCAACACTAACACTTCTGCCAGGACCAGATCCAAAGGTAGGGAAAGCAAACATATCATAAAAAGGGTAATTGATTTCATATGTAATCTGTGTATTCTATGTGAAAAATTGCCGCGATGATACAGCTATTGCCACCCAAATTGGAAGAGTTGCGATTCGGAGTGAATTCAAGTATGTCCATGCATTACGGAACACGTAATGTTTATTGAATGGCTTTCCTGATACTTTGGCCAATCCGACAATGTGCGACAAATTAGAGAATAACTCGTCTTAAATTCTAATTCTTTCGATTATGTTTCATAACGCAAGAAATAGTTTGACTGCTTGGTGTATCCATTTCTTTTCACATAGACATGCGGTTCATAGGGTTAATAGGTTGATACGTGAATGATTCCACTATCGACGGAAATGAGTCGAGTCGTTCAATTCAATGTTTTTTATTCTGTATCAGGGTACTAAATGGTCTGAAAAGTCCTCAGGTATTAATCATTCAATATTTACCTCATGAATCCTCTTTTTTGGAACTATAATTGATTTTTGTTGTATAAATGAGTGTTTTCTAGGATGCGGCAGGATGCGATTCTATAGAAAATATTCAAGTTTTGGTCCTGTCTTTGTGCGACTTGCTTTGTTTCATGAGAAAGTGAAATGTGCCTTGAGAAGTTAGAATTTCTGGAAGCTGTACTGCGGAAGTTCACAGTAAATATTATAATTAATCTTACGGCAACGTTAGACCAATATCACCTTTCTTCCACGTTGCCTCTGAAAACATAATGTGATAATTTCAAGACATTTCATCGAAAAAAATGTATAAAAATAACCGTAAATAAATAAATATATATCGATACACACAAAACACGTGTAAATCAGAATAATATACACTAACGATATAAAAATGTCTTACGAATAATAAATTTATTTTCGGGTATAAAAGATGAGGGATATATGAAGTATAAATACTGTTGATGTTAAGGGTGGAACATTCTTGTAATAGATTAAGATCATGGTAAATTAGCGTTGAGATTCGTAACAACCATACGTGATCAACCGTTATTTCCTTGTACTTCTATCAACAGGATTTGATGATATTTTTTTCGCTCCCTATCCCTTCACTTCGTAGTTAATTCAAAGATAAAATTACACGAAAAGCAATTGAATTTCTAAGTACGGGTTAGAGAGTCACATACATAATGTATTCGAAGCCTGATTCGCGGAATGTGCCCTTAGATGGATGATGAGAGACCAATGGTTTCTTTATTGTCGCATTTATTATGCCACCCACTTCCTATAGTGAAACCCATATCGGTGTCGTGTCTCCATTACATCTCCATACATTCATCGTTTCCTTTTACCAACATATTCTGATAAAAAAGGCTGTTCTGTAAAGTTTTGAATGGGTTTGGTTTGATATGCATGGTATGCTATTCTTATTTCTCTGTTGTATTGTATCTTCTCCGACTCTGATTTGGCCTCTGATCACCTCTTTTGAATCTACAACATGGATTATACACAAATTATTGTTCGTAAATTTATTTTATGTGAGTATATCATATTATTGAGAGGCTATTGCACTTACTTCCATATGAACTTCTTCTATTGGTCGTATTTCTCAATATTCGATATCAATTAATCTCAAATGTGCCAAGTGTCGCACAGTGGATCAACGAAAACATAGCAGAAAGTAGTAACTTTAATATTACAGGCTACTGATCCGATTTCAGTTGCCTGGGAGAGTATAAAAGCTTCCATCCTACGCACGATACATCGACAAATTTACGATTCCAAAGGCCACAATCGGTTGCATTATGTATGCAAGATTATTTTCCTCTCATTCCTTTCCATAATGTATTTCGTGGCCGTCGATCAATTCATCGTCACTCGACAATCTTCCGTAACCTTTCCCTCTCACCAGAATCCCCCATCCTCACACATTAATCGAGTCCCCTCCCCTACCCATAATTCCCTTCCCATGCCCTCATCCTTTTCTGGACCCCTCAAGTACATCCTTCCCATCCTTCTCTCGATCCTCGCATAAAATACGGGTACCCACATACTGCCACTGTGCCCTCGAATGCGCTAGACAAAGATTTCCTCCCCTTTGCACCCCTTTTCTTTGCATGGGGGTGCACAAGCAATTGGCCCAGAGTTAAGGAGGCTTCCAAAAGGGTTTTCTTCTCCTCCTTTTCTTAAGACCCTCATGAGATTCCTCTCGGATCGTTCTTCCACCTTCATCTTCTTTGACCTCATCCTTCTCCGCTTGCTTGCTCTTGCTTTCGTACGTACGAATATTCGCCGATAGGGGAATCCTGATGAATCGTCGCAGGAGATTCGCATTGGTTTGTTATAGTACGTTAAGTGTTTCCTACAAAATTTGCATCTCTTTATCCATCATATTAATGCGTTACTTTAATATTTTTATACATACTAACGTATTTCCAAGTGTATTAGCTATGTACTTGTATTTCTCTTCCATCATATATCTTAACAAGGCCTTTTACTTAACATTTTGTTTAATATCTGTAGATTACGTAGGTTTTTCCCACCACATTCCTATGGGTATTTTTCTGCTGTACTCTATATTTTCTCATAAGTGCAAACTTAGATCTTTGAAACCAAAAAGTAGATTTCATCTGTGCACTTTTCCATGATATCTTTTTTTCTGAAATTTCATATCAGAAAAAGTAAGATGTAAGAAGAGATTAATAATCCCAATCTCGCCCCAATAAAAGTCGTTCATTGTTATGCTAAATTACTTAACCAGAAAAATTGCAATTGTCTTTTGGTAAAAATCTCTCAGCCAAAAGAGTCATAAAGCTTCTTAGAATCATCAAATCTTGAGCAGAAGACTTAGAGTATTTATGATGGGTTGATTGATAAGTTTATTCAGTATATATTATTGTAGAGAATAGACGGATCTATCTCTCGAGTTGAGGCCTTTGTGGGGATCTACATGATGACATGATCTACATCATCATGTGTATTCCCCATGATCTCGAATTGAGGCGTGATTCCTTTATTTTACAAAATAATAAAGGAGGGTAGAGTATGGGCGTGAGAATTGATGAAAAAATCTTTGCAACGTAAGACTAAGGAAATAACTTACGTTGCACGAAAATACTGAGTAGAGGAGTGAGTCAAATATACGGGTATACTGTACATTTGCAAAACCAATTCAAAAATGAGTGTGTGCGTTTTAAATCTTGGACGTAAATAAAGAGTTAACTGAAGATAAGTGGCAAAATATGCAATCAAAATAGGCGATCGAGGTCAAGTAAAGACATCAATTCGTAAGCGGAATGAGCTTGTCATAAAAATTAATTCAAATAAACATCTTTAAGGGAATAATGATAGATTTTTCTGCAGCAAGAGAAAAAATCGGTAGTTATCTTTTGTAGCCAATCCTTCTAAGCTTGTCAATGGGGTGTGCTGGTCGCATTCCTTCCTATTTCTGCGGAGGAATTTCCTGGATTCCTCTCGCTCGCTTTTTGCCGCTTCTATCGCGAAAGCGGTGCTCGTGGTAGACCCCTATAATGGGACCCACACGATTACGCCTCCTCCCATAGTTTATAGAAAAATATATATTCTTTTTATACGTGCTGTGGGGTTTATCGGTGACGTACCATTTTCAGTGTAGATCGAAAGTAGCGGTGATCCCTTATTTTTCCGTGCGTGCTTGAAAGGATGCTGGCGAAAGGAAGGTGAAAATAGGTTTGCATAAATCTTAGCCGAAAGAGGGATGAAATCCTTGACGGTCCTTTCTGATATCAGCCAAATATTCATTTAATCGTGCTAGTAATTATTGTGAGGTTTTATCGGGTAGAATATTTGACACCAATGCTAGTTCTGCGAATTTAAATCGCAATAACTACAAAAAATATTTTTTTTATTGTAATAAAAGAAACACCCGCAAAGGAACCTCTCTAATTATTGGGACCCGTTATTCAAATACTGCGAATATGTATTAATTTTTGCTATTACTTTCCGAAGAAGATTTCAGTCATCCTTGCCCAGCAATAATACCATTAGTACTTCTCCAAAAACACCTCTTTTCTGATACTATTTATTACGAAATTCTTCGTCTAATCTCTTAGCATAGGGCTTTTCATATAACGGGAACTTTTTAATACTTATATACCACGACTCACTCTGATGAGTCGTGAAGTAAAAGTAGGTCGCGACAAAGAGAGAAATCATTTCGAAAATCGAGTACAATCTTTCATTTAAGCTTATTCTCACGGCTTGTGTATATGCATAACTTGAAATTATTTTATTGAAAAAAGAAACTAATTATATTTGACATAAAGATCGATAAGTGTAAATGACACGGCTGTTTAATATATTTTGTAGTCAATTTACTCGAAAACTAACATTTCCCTTCGGCGTATAATTCAAAATGATTTTTCGGCCTAAAGTAGTGATTATTTTAATATTTAATATGATATTCTGCCGTTTATCAATAAAAACAATCACGTTTAGAGTTTATGTAACTCAAAGATGTAAGATATTTGAAAGCATTGCAAAAATGCAAACCAACAGAGGGATTGATAACTCTAAACAATGTTATAATAGTTTATTACGTTATGTAATAGTATCCATTAGAAAAATAAAGATATATTATTCATGGTATGATATATCTATATGCGCTCATATGGTAGGTCGCCGCAGAACTAAAAGGTATTTTGTTTGGTCTTACTAATAAGAGAATAAATGTAATCACTGCTTTAAACTACCAAACACGTATATAAAGTACCGTGATTTCTGTAGTTTATCTCATTTTATAGGTTTATCTCCATTTTCTCTGGCCCGAAATTACGTAGATTGTGTTTCTAAGCTTATGCGCATCGATATAAAACCCCTCCCATGCATAGACTACTGCTTTGTAGTTTACGTACTAGAATTTTCGCTTTCTGAATATTAACGCTATGGAATGCTATTCATTTCGAAAAACGTCATTATATTTACGGAAATAGGCAAAAATTCTGGTTATTTTCCCCCTTTTTCATTCACCCCGTTTGTTTTTATTCCACCATCAATTTTTCATTGACTCAGTTGAGCTCAATGTTGATGTTTCGAAACAACGGGCAACGCTCCCGCGTGATTTCAATATGCATTTTTCCGCTCCGAGTTCAGTGCACTAAACATATTGCTACTTTCCTTTTTTCAACTGCAGATCCCAGCTTCGATCTCTCACCCTCCTCCCAGTTTTATCTCGCAATGGACCACATTGACTCTTCCCTTATCCACCATCCAGACCTTACTTTCTCTCTGTCTCACACCCCTCTCTCCGCTATCGTAACTCTCCAAACTACCTCGCCTCATCACCTGTATCTTGCTTGCTCAGTCGTATCCGCTCTTCAGGGATTAGGGCACGGAGCCCCGAAGGCATTTGTTTCTCGTCCCGCGCGATACAACGCGCTGACCGAATATATCGCAGTATGGCAGTTCGGTGGTGGGCCTTTTGATGAGGGCTGCGGGATGATTATTTTTCGCAATATTAAACAAACAAGTCGATGGAAGTTTACGGAGGGAAGTTTACGGCACGTGCTAAACTTCAGCGTGCGATCCTAACGCTCCTCCAGCCGCCAGGACGATTTTTTTGTGGGGTTATTCGACGTGCACTAAATGGTTAACGGTAGTCGCTTTCGAAGCGCACGAGGGGTGTGGTGAAACGATACAGCGTTTTGTAATGGGGAAGGATAAAATAAAGAAAGCACATTTTCGCTAAAGGATCAACTCTTATAATGATACTATTGAAAATTCTTACAAATACTATTCCACTAGTTGATCAATCCTGTATAAGGGAACGGTTTTCGAGTGGATGTCTCCCCCAAGCTTTTTACTGTCGCCGTCCCTTGGTTAAACTAATCTTTCTCGGCTATGTATGTCCAATTTTGTGTCATTATTCATTCAGGTATCGTAATACAAAACAATGATTTATAGAATCGATTGTGAAAGGTTAGCAAGATTAAATCCATGACAGAAAAAATTGAAAAAAATAACATCTAACGTATCTCAATATATATTTTCACCGGCAGTGCTTTGAAATATATATATGTGAAGTCTAACTTTATTCCTAATTTTCTTCTCAAAAAAACGTTCCATGTGAATGTAGGCAGTAAACCAGGCGAATAAAAAAGAACATGCTGGAAGTTTTGGGAGGATATTGCATTATTAAGCTGCTATGCTGGATTAATTTCTCCCCGTTTTCAGGAAACTTCTTTTTATACATACATTACTCAACCCGAACGCTGTTTAGTAACCGCTGTTGTAAGAATCTCGAATATCAGCTACAAAAGGTTTTGGCGAGGTAAAGAGTTGACTAGGCAAGATAGGAGTACTCAATGCTTTTCTCACTAACTAAGCTAAAGTACTTTATGGAAAATGTCCGCGTCACAGCAGCACCATGCCTCCTTAAGTAGCACTCAGTAGATTTTATAAGGAATGACCGAAATAAATTATAATATTCATTATCAGTCATCATCAAATGTAAAATATTCTATTCCTCACGATATGAGGAATCAGGAATCTTCATAGTATATTATTGTAACTTAACGTTTGTTAAGAGTTTGTATAGGATATTTAACTATGTGGGATATACAACTCATGAATATCTTTTGCGAACCACAGTAGAGCGAAACGTAGTCCTCTTGAGCTTGAAAAGGCATATCATTTAATTCAAAACCAAGTAGGGATTCGGGATGTGTGAATTATTCATCACCTAGCGAAGACATGTCGTGCTGCTGTCAGTTACAAAAATTGTGCTCATTCCAACTAATTCCATATTTGTACCTGTGACTGCGGGGATAATAAAAACAGGCCTCGCTCTTTAAAAATGCAGAAATGTAATTGAAATTTAAAACATTGCGCCCATCCCACCTCGTTGTGTATACGTACGTGGCTGTCGTGTCGCTTATTATAAAACATGCAGGTCAGTTGCCGGAGGGGAATTTTCCACAAAGTTCGACCAACCGCCGAAGGGCATGTTACAGATTGATAGCAGCGAATCTCGAATTATCTCCCGGAATTTGTTTCGGTGCTTTTTCTCTCGAATGATGGGTAATTTCAAAAAATGTCACGTATTTTTTTTCGCGGTGGTCCTGTCGTTTCTCGATTGATGATTCCATGTGTTGTTTCACGTTGTTTTCCTCATTACATTCGAGTATCCCGACCATCCGCTTGTGACGTATGTCACTCGTGTTTTGTGCATATTTTAAACGTAAACGTTCCTGTTATTAAATGTTCCCATCGTTACCTCGGGAGTTTATCAATAACGCTGGAGGAAACTCCATGCTTTTCGACCTGTTCAAAAGATTTTATTATTTCCATCATTTTATTTTGCAATCCAATTAACGATTACCGTCTTCACAAGATATTGATCTAGATTCAATTAGATAATTTCTTGTGATTTAAAGTTGATAAATAAACCGTGCGTATGATTTATATCATATTTCACGCAAGGTCGTCAGATTACCCAAGCTATATCCATAACGATTTGGAAAATTAAATAGAAAGCAAATATCCCTAGGGTGTTAACCTTTGATTACATGCAAAATTAAAAAAAAACTAGTATTTCATTTCTCAAGAGTTACGCAAGCAGTGTCGACAATTTGAGACTAATAACAGGGGCGCGAACGCCTGTTGACCTCGGACAGAATATGCTGACAGTGAGATCGAACCGATAGAATGCGACGGAATCAAATGAAGATTTAAAGTTACAGCCTCTTTCAACAAAACTACAAATAGCAATCCTTAGCAACACCGTTGACAGAGGAGAGAATTGTCAAAAGGGCATTTGAAAACATAGCGGATGGTAAACGGAAAAGAGGACGACCGAGAAAAAGGTGGAAAGATGATGTGACGGCTAAGAATGGGTGTCGAGGATTGGCAGCAGAAAACTGCGGATAGACAGTATTGGAGGAGCATCGTAGAGAAGGCCCACACTGGGCTGTAGCGCACAAGGAAGAAGAAGAAGAAGAAGCAACACCGTTTAGGTATGACGTTTTCAGCCTACAACCTTCGTGGTAGTGAATCCGACACTACCTATACATCTCTTTCGGGTGAACAAGTTAGCTATGAAAAGTGAAATAAACTAACACAAAAGTTCCATTCTCCGCCAGACGGTTGCGGGATTTTGATCACATATCGGAATGAAAATGACGTCGTAGATCACATTCTGGATAAGTTTTAAACAGAAGATACATGTTTATAATCCCAAATAAATTCTTAATTCACGAGTTATCTCATAGATTCAGAGTCCTTCGGCGTGCCTTCACATGCTGGTGCATCCATTATCCTCCTCAACTTTCACTTCTTTTCCTTTCACATGCTTTACCTTCTGTCTTCCTCCATGCATCTTACACCATCTTCTTTCCTCTTCGAAGCAGTTATAAAAGGCCTTAAATTCCTCCCACATCGGGGACAACCCCTATATACTGCTTCACTCTTTCTCCCACATACTCCTGTCATGAAATAATCCCTCTTAATTCCTCCCTCTTCTTATCTCTTTCCTCTCGAAGACATTGCCTAATTTCCCTCAGAAGCCCCTTAAAGTCCTTTTAAGAGCAAGATAGGGGAAGAATTTAGAAGGAAAAATTCCGGCTGATTATGTCTATCTTCTTTGAAACTCGACGACGCATTTAATTAATGATCCGATTGCTCCCGGCGATATCGGATCACCGAGGGATTATATTTTAATTTTTTTCCATTATTTCGATTAAAGTGGGGATGATTCGTCGTTAATTATCTTTTTCCCGATTTCAATTAGAAAAATAAGAGTTTTGTTTAACCTGCCCCTCAACGTCTGAAGGAAAGAATATTTTTCATATCATTGAAATCTCTAATGAAGGCTGTTAAAATGTAATGTGAGAATTATGTTGGATACTCAATTAATTTTCGGTTAAATTTCCGCCAAAATTGTGAGAAAAGAGGGCTATATTACTTACACAGTCAACTAAGAAACCCTATACCTCTACAGATATTTAATGAAATTGCTTATATTATCCTAATATTTGGTAAACACGTATTACATATATTTAAATAAATCATAACTCATTTAATCATACACACCTCTTCAGTGCAACTGATACTTATGTGTGTACTTCTACTACTTGTGCGATATGCCCAGAGAATTATATGAATTTGATTTATCTTATTGTATTACTGATCAACATTATGTTATAAAACTTTTTTCTAATTTGATATATTAAGTTAATGAAAGTACAATATCACCGAGAAAATGTGCTTATATTATTGGCTCTAAATATAGGCTACTTTTATACAGTACAGCTAAGTTATTCACATTTAAGTTGTTTTTGAGCCTAACTGTAAGAGTATTCAGGAAAGCTGTGATGATCAATTAGAAAATGAAGTGGACTAAGAATTTAAATTCTTAAAAATTGAATATATTCATGTTAAATATCAACTTTTAGTATATTTCTATCAAGATATATTAATCCCACATTAGTGTGTGACCAAGTATAACTTACGACTGAGTAAATTACTTTCTGGCGAATTAGTACGCAACTTCCTTTTATGTTTTAGTTCGAGTTTCCTGCAAGGGACTTCAAATCTTCTTTGACTTTGAAAATTCGGGGAAAACTCTTTTTAGGCATGTTTGCTTTTAATCACGGTTCATCACTCATTATCATAATCCGTTTTCATCCGATTAAAAGAAAATCCCGAGGTCCAGAGTGGCTGCATCTTAGCCAGGCTCTCACCGCATAGAGAAATCCCTACGGGGACGTTTTAATTTTCCGCGCTTTATCATTCGGAAGCTAAAATGAATAAGGAGTAGAATAATTTTCACCACTAATCACGACTAATGTCGAATGATTCACGGAAAAGAAGCATTCGGGAATGGATTGAGAAAAACGGAGACCATAATCTTATCGTAGAAATAATGTTCCCGCATGAAATTTCTTGATACCACTCCGAGAATGAATCTCTTTACCATTTCGTAGGTTATATACATTACATTCGCAAATTTTTGATCCATGGAAAAATGTTTATGTGCTACTTAAGTCGACCAAAATTGCATCTTAGATGCTACAGATGTATGTCTGTTTGACTTATTGCGTAATATTTGTGAATAGTGTGGAAAAGTATAACATGAAAAAATTGATATTAATGCGTTCCAACTTTCAAACTTTTGTGGCAAAACTAAGAGTTAGGGGTAAAAACCCATGCTAATGCGTAGTGTTTTATTTATTTTAATTATTTAAATCTATGAATGACTTAAAAAATATAAAAATTGTGTGATAAACACACTTATGAATTACTTAAAAAAATATAAAAATTGTGTGATAACTAAAAGAGTTGTGGTATGAATGCCTAAGGCTCAATTCTTGGTAGAGTATTTAAAAACTCAGTATCTTTCAACTAAAATTCATTACATCAGTCACAACGTACTGGTATTGTTTCACTATGTTTTGTTATTTTATTTTTTTTAGGGTGAATTTTACGAAATCATTGCAGATTAGATACAAAATGTGACCGGTTTAGTAATGCTTATATTTTTTATAATAAAAATAAGATACAAAAACAGTCCAATTCTGCATTTAATATGCAGTAGTGAAGCAAAGTAATCACATGAAGTTTTAGAGTATTTGTTTTCATAATGTTTATTCGATCACTCAGATCTGTCAGAAAATTATGTGTTGATTGAATCCTACGCAATTAAATTTAGGCTTGATGATGTGAACGCTGAGTTATTTGCAAACGTTCTTTCTAATCCTAATTTACATGGAGCGCATGGGATTAATCATGCTCAACCTTCTTACGCCGTTTCTTTTATTCAAATGTATTTTATCAAGCCTGACATTTTCCCGGAATCTTTGAATTGTCAGGCTTTAGATCCCAAAATTTCTCGAGAGAAAGAGAGGGATGGGGCGAGTTGAATTAACTCCAATTAAATCAAATAAACATCGTGATTTCTACTTACGTCGTCCCTTTCCCAGAATTTTCTAAAACCGAGACCCAATCAACCTTGGATCTCTTTTTATTTTCCGCCTTCGTTTGTTTTTTTAATCGGCCTTTCATTTCCATCTCTCGCACATTCGTCCTAATCCACCCTTTTAAGTAAAAAAATAACATTCTTTTCCTTCCATTACTGCCCTCCTCGAACTGCTAATTCTGCTTTCTTTCCCCACTTTTTCTTCCCATCCTTACTTTTTCTTCCTGCTAATTCCACGTGCCCATATCCTTCGGTGACCTTTTTTCGCCAATTTCCTTTCTCTTGTTTTTCGACTAAATCCCCTTTTTCCCATTTCACAATATCTGCCCCATTCTGATTCTTATTCTTTTCCCCACGGTCAGACCCTCTCCAACGAGCAGGTACCTCAAGGATTTTTTTATTCGCACGAAAATTAAACTTAAAAAATCCAAATCTCCACATCTACACTTTGCTCCGCGGATTTTCTCATTTTTTCTTTTATATCTCCACTATGCGATGGTTTATCTTCATTGCTTTTTTCCTCTATCCCTTCAGTGTTAGTATTTAGAGTTGTCTTTGTATAACCTGTTCGAGTCCTTGCGATTTTATGAATCTTTTTCAGTAATTTTTAAATTTCCTAACACTTATCATACGTATATTCTCCCAATTCTGCTAAAAAATAATTTTATTTATTATGTATCTGTTATCTATACTATACTCTGGTCTAAAATATGCCGCCATTATACGATGGGAATTTTTGAAAAGAAGCGATAAAAAATTGTTTTCTAAGGTAATTTTCATGCGTTCATTAATATTAAATTCTTCATTGATTGTTGGCTTGTTGAAGGAAATTATATTTATGAAATTTTGCGATAAAATGCTTCCGATGAAATCTGTACTTCATTTTTTTTATTAAAGAAGAGACTTAGTAGTTTTCCACAACTTTTAAACATTGTAAGAAAGTACTAAGTCTTCTTGGATAGTATGGCTTTCCATCAAGTCACGTTTTCGCAAATTGATTTCATCGTTTTCTTAGTTTCGACTCAAAACAGAGTTTCGAATAACAGCTCAAACTCGCCTCAAACACATCAACGAAAATAATTATAAGTTAGCTCATTCTCCTAAGTTATTTAAAGAATAACTGAACTTACGGAAGGGCATAATAAGACCCAAGCCTTTGATAACCATGAAACATGATGATACTGGGATTTATGAAAGAGTGTACAACTTGCCTCTCAGTTTTTTAACTATCACACTCTTCGCGCAAACTGAATAGGTGCAGAATAGAACAAACGGTATTTTCCGAGCCCTGAAGCGAGTCTGGCGATAATAATCGTGACGAAGTATAAATATCTCCTTGTCAACGCTAACAGCAATAAAGGAACCAACATGGGCCGTATAAACAAGCAAAAAAGAACGAAAAATATTTTCTTCGTGAAATGGCCCTAAATGTGTATGATGTGTTGACATTTTTATTGGTATTCATCTAAGGCTTGTATACGTAGATCTCTAATACTAAGATCCTCTCTGGAATTGAAAGTTTGTATTCACTTCTGTTGGATCCAGAAGGCACAATTTAAGCTTCTTATACTACGTGAAGATGCCCCATGCTTTTACCCGAGTAAACATTTTAATTATTCTTTTGATTGGTAGCATAAAAATGTTCTCGATAATTTTCTTAAAATGAATATCTATTTTCTCTATGAATGTGCAAGATAATGCAGTTCTTCCTTGGAATATTATTTACTGAGTAATCTTAATTACAAAGTTTAAATATCAATTTTAATTGCAGATTTTTTACATGTAAATATTCACTGCTAGATGTATTTGCAAGCGGCTGGTGGCGTTAAGTTAAGTTGCATCCATTAAAAAGAGATTATTTGCCATTTTTAATTTACAGTAAAAATATTAATTATATGTAGTATATATGAATGTTATAAAATATGTAATTCCTCTTAAAAGGGTAAATAGATTAACTTATGCCAAAATTAATCATTTCTCCATTTCACCTGCCGCGAAATTCTCTACCTGACATTGACTTTACTTCATTATTGATTAGTATGTTACAGAATCTTATCCTATTGGTTTTGATAGCATCCTAGACGAAATTCAAAAAGGTCTTCAACGCACCAATTCCAAGTCTCATTACATCTAAAAGTTTTAAAAAATCACAAAATTTTGAATCATGAAATCCCTCTGTCTTCGATGCTGAGTTTAAAATTCCACGATGGAAAATCACGCAATGATATTCACGAGGCTTATATTTTGTGAACATTTCCGTTACATTTTCATATTTTTGACGTATATAATTACACCTTTTAGATTAATTTGTCTAATAAATATGCTCAATGGAAACGGGTTGTAATTCATTTTCCTTCACATCAATGTCTTCTGGAAATATTTCAGCTCTTCCGGAAATTAGCACATTAAAATTTTACCTCCTAGAGTTACATTCTCTACAGTTTCAAATATATTCTAATAAATTATAACAAAAGTTGTTTATATCCACTCGCATTCCTCCAGGAAATTCCCCGGCGATCCATCTGAGCTTTATTTTTTCCGCCATTCCTTTGGTCTGATCTCATAATAATCCAAGGAGGCGGAAAATGAGATGCGCCCGGAGATTATGCGAAATTAAAAATTCTCGTGAAAAATTACCTCCACCTTTAAAGAATAAAATGGGGAAACGCGTTATCAAATCTGCGCCTTAATACCGTGCCGCACACATATTTTCCTTCACCTGAGGTCCACCTTTTGTGTGCCTTTTTTCCATTCTTCCAAGTCGCCCTTATTATGTTACGTCTTCCGTTAACCTTTCTCCACCTCTTTCGGGCTATTTCGCATTGTATAGCCTCTTATCCTGTGCATGAGTTATTATTTAGAGATTTATACAAGGGGTCGTATGTCTTTGTTTTTATCCTCCGTAAACTTCGGACGTAACTTTCCTCAGGTACTAATTTTGCGTTTTTTCTTCCATTTGAGTTGAGTATATCCCATCCTAAACGTCCCCGTAATTGGCCGTTTTAACAAAGCATTGAGTATTTCTAGACAAATACTATCGTCAACAGTTATGAATAGATGAGTATTGATACAAAATTATTTATGATTGATTCCTGAAAATTTCTTCTTAGTACTAGAAATATGTGGTCGTGACTAAATGAATAGTACGAAATATGATTTTTATTACATATATGTTTGTCTTTGTGGTCTTCATCATTAATATTCACTGTTTCCTCGCAATTCTTTCGGTATATTGCTATGCTACTGTTCTATAATTTTGTTTTAAGCTCGATGAGAGACTGCCGAAGAAATGTTTCTAAAAGCTAATAATCTGAATTCTGTACGGTCAAGGGTTCATAATATTTTTATAGTGAAAATCTTTTAAAATATTACTTTCCTTGTGAATATATCATTCAATATCTATCAGCTGTTTCACTTTTAATCATCATTCTTATATAAACAGACATGATGTAACAAACTTTAGATTGAAGGCGGACGGGGATTACTGTAAGTACTCGATAATGAAACCCCATGGTTAATTTGATAAAATCTATAACTTAAGGAAACCATATTTTCAAATGGCATAAAAATATAATGCATTATTATTATTTAACTGATTTTTCAGATCCCGAAGGAGACTTATGGTTCCACGAAAGTCAAACAGATAGTCGTATTTATCATTCATGATTTAAAAATGTGTAATCATTACCTGTAGTTTTGTTTCGAGAAAATCATTCTTATGTTGTTCAGATTCTCATTTAAATTTCCGCATGCATATTCATTTCGCTGTAAAGGCCAAATATCCTCCAGGAAGCTCATCAATATTTAGAAAATTGCTCAGTTCGACATTTAATATTAAAATTCTTACGATTCTCCTTTTTCTTAATTTCCTTTCTTTCGATGATAATACTCCGATTGATAAAAGGCGAGATAATTCATTAACCTCCTGTCAAATTACTTTCATATTCGGATGATCTTAATTTCAGACTTTTCATCAAACGCACCAGCGGCATTATTTTTCCGAGCTTTCGTTGAATAATCTCATTCATAAACTAGTACACGCATATCGGCGAAGAGGCATTTTTTTCGGGGATTCCGCCTTAAGCGGTGCCTACCCCCTTAATCCTCTCCTTCAGTGGGAGCCTGGAATAAGAAAATAATCATTATCTTCGAAATTCATTCCGAAATTACCTTTCCATCCTCCTCCCGGCGTTTCTCCTTCCCAAAAAAGGAGGAAGATGCTTTATTATTACGATTATTATTTTTCGGGGAGGCAGTGGGGGAATTTTTCCAAGAGGAGCCTCGCCTCTGGCTTAGCTGGTTATTTATTCGCGAGGTGAGTTACCCGTGTGTGGGAGGCCTTCGGTATGGCGCGATGGAGATAGGGTTTTGGGGGTTTTTCGAAACCCTTTTCAAGGGATGAGTCGAGAAACGTTTGCGTCGCTAGATGGTTCGGATTCCGGGTGGTGATTTTGTATTTTTTTCTCGCCTCGTAGTTTTAATTTATCGTTTCTCACCTTTGCGTTTTAAGATTTCGTCAGCTTAATATAATGGCAGTGTGAGGTAATGCTCAAAAATCGCTCGATATGGCGTATTTTCTTGAGTATTGATTTCGAGTAAATGTGATCGATTGCTTTTATTCACTGCGATCACATTCCATTTCGTTTGGTTGACTGAGATTTATTTCGATCGATGACATTTGAAATTGAAAAATTATTATAACCTGATTTCCGCATTTTTTGAGGGACATTCGAAAGTATTCAAATGACTTGAATTGTGATTTTAGATTTTTAATACAATAGTTAAAATTTTACACATTCTGTAACTATTTAATACCATTTGGCGATCAACTGAGGATATGAAATCGATCTTTAGCTCGATTGCAATCGATCTTTTGGCCGGGTTCTATTACACGATCATTCATCATCCTTGAATCTAGTCCTTCGTTGATTACTTATTAAATTGGGATAGAAAAAAATTTCCCCCAAATTTTTTAAAAGTGCTTTTGGGAACAAATGTTGATTAATTTGAGCTAAAGAAATAATTATATAACATCTAATAAAATTATTTGATAAAATTATTTACAGATAAGCGATTGTTCCTTCATCTCCAATGTATGGTTCAAGATATTACGGATTCAATTTATAATATTTAGCATCAGTATTACTATCGATAGAATAGTCGCTCCGACAAAACTTTCATACGTGCTATACAACGCTATCCCCCATAATTATCCATTTTAAATGCCAAACATAAATAATTGCGTTTTGCCATTTTCTTTCAAGCAATCTTTTATTTGTCTCAAAAATACGTTTTGTCTTCATTAACTTTCCAATATGGTAAAACACTTTAAAATATTGGCACGTCCTAACAAATTCACGAACGGGAGTGTGAATGAGTCTGCCTGTTTTGGATTGAAAACAAGATACAATTTTGCATAAATTGTCCTCGGAAGCGTTCATTTTCGGTAGTCTATCCTATTTTGGATTTTTTTTCAATTTGTTTGGGATGCCTGCGTATGATTTGAGTTTGATTTCATCAAGAAATGTCACCAACATCGCTAACGCATTCGAAATTTGTCAACTTGTATATAGATACCTTTAAATTTCATGTGACCGAATGAAACATTTCCACAATCCTCGCAAATCCTTATTAAGAAAATTTTTATTTTATGATAAATCTGCAAATTAATACCAGTTTTTTTCTGATTTATTTAAACTTTTTGATTAAGTCTTTATCTCCTTTCAATTTATAATGGTGTGCGTCGGACATTATCTTCTTAAACTTCGATATGTTTATCAATTTTTAGTCATTTTCATCCTTACTTAGTCTCAACTTGTTTCACTTAAATAACTAATGATCAATTCGTTTGATAAAATTTGCTCTAAATGATTTGTCGTAGGATTTAAGAAGTCTTTCATTAAAAATGTTACATCTCATGAGATAATTGCAGATCGTTTTTAAAAAAATAAACTTAATTTTACTTTATGAAATTTGCAATAATTTTTCTTTTGATTTAAAATATGTATATTTTTCATTGTTATGGATTTATATTAGATGTGTTTTAAAGAGCTTATGTATAAATTTGCTAATAAACCAGTAATTTGATTATTTCTAAGAATTTAAAACTACCTGATTATTTTATTATTCTCCTGCTTTTATAGGATAAGTTTATAAAATTAGCTGAATGAAACAGATTATCGTCTTTTTCGCTCTGATTATGGATTTTCTAAAAATTCCACGAAACAAATATTTTTATATATAAACAACATGCATACATACATAAACAATATGCACACGTCGTTTTCATATTCTAGACGGCGACTCATTTACGTATTTATTGATTTTACGTTAATTACCTTCTAATTTATCATCAGTATAATTTTGATAGACATAAAATATATCCATAAAAAATTTATAATTAAAATTTTAGTTTAAAATCCTGTAACATAATATTAATTGGAGAAACGGTAGCGCGAAATATTAGTTGACTGTTAAATCTCAGGTTACACCTAGCTGTCCTAGTCGTCTAATTATTGTCCATTATTATTATTTATGTAACAGTAGGAATGTTAATTTACTTGAGTAAAAAATCTTTCCTATTACTACTTCATATAAAGAATTTTTGAAAAATTTTTCCAAGTTGATATTTTTAGCAGAAAGAAAATACTTTTTCTCCGTCGCCTTCGTATTGGTATTCAGCGAGTCGACAATCACGAATCCCCGAATCATTTTCAGGAATATTACGGAAATTAAGCGCAGAACTCGCTTAGATCCTGACACTTTTTGTTTTCTTTCGCAGATTTCGTTCGTATGTCCGCACGTGTCCCAAATCTTTCCAATTTAATTATAACCCGAGGAGGACCCTAGAGAATTTAATTAGCACAGTGAGATACTCGTCTACCGCACGATCTCTGTCCCTGAAATCGGATTGACAGCGATCAAAAATTAATTTATCCCTTCTTTAATCCGTCAATCAGCCGCTAATCAATCCGCGATCGGAATATAATTCGCTTCTCCCCCATTTCGGACTTATCTCGCTCCGAGCCACGCACCCATCACAGTTCTCCCCATCCAGCGATGTTTTTCACCTGCTATTCCATATCTGCCGGAGCAATTCCTATCACTCTTTCCCTTCCCCGAAAAAATTCCGTTCCTCCACACTATCTGACTATTCCATTCCTCTCTTTAACGCCGCGTTCCTCATTCCAGCCATTTTCTCTGCCTAATCTTCCTTAAGCTTCCTTTTTTCACCGCTTCTCTCTCTCTTCCCTCCCTTCTTTTACCAATCCACCTATCCAATCCTGCCCTACCTCCACTCCCGCCCACATCTCGCACCGCGGAGTGCCTCCCGAAAGCGTCTGCAACTCCCTGATAGTGTCTCTCTCACTTCAGAGTGCTGACTCGCAGGGTCGCGGGGTAGCCTAGTGCGTCCCGAGGGGGCGCTTTCTTTCATTTCGCTCGGCTTTATTTTTTCAAGTGGTTTACGGAAAAATTGGGGAATCTTTCTCTCTAGCCCACGGTGAGAGGTTTCTTTTTATGTTCTGAGAGGAAATAAATATGGGAGACGTTTTTGGCGGGAAGGTTTCATGGGTATCAATGAGTTTGAGGGTGTCTGAGGATTTCGGTGTTTATTCTTCTTGATTTGCTCGATTTTTGGATCATCCGCAGGAATCTTAACCTTATGAAACTCTGGCTTTCTCTTAATTTATTATCTTTTTTCGAAGACTTCTATGACGGACACGATCTAAATTAGCGAAATTTCTTCATTAGAGGACCCTTGTAAGTAAAGGAGGATGTAAGGCATAACCTTTGTTTCAATTCTACTTATGTTTTCATTCTTTAACTTTTCGGGTAACGTATGACCAATTTCAACGCATGTCTTGATCTTTCCCGGACTATCCATTTTTTTACGATTCGCCCCTCATAAAAAATATACTATTGGAACGATTTAAAGCCTTCACAACTAATATTCATTATTAAACACTTAATTTACAAATATTTTAATATTTTTATAGTTTAGGATGATAATAATTAATACCTACTAAAATTTTAAAATATAATGGTGCTCTCCTTTTGCCATTATCTGTTATAAATTTACTTTTTTATTCGATACTTAAGAGCATAAATCAGTTTATCTACGATATAGATATTCTGTTGGTCGAAGATTATATTGTCAAGAAAAACCGACTTAATAGAAAAATAATCAAAGTAAAGGGACTGAATAATACTTCATCTAATATTTTCCTTGACAGTGTATTATACCGATTTTTTTAGCTTATTAACTATTATTGTATCGAATAACTGGAAATTTAGTCATTCAAATTATGGAGAATGATTACACCCAATATCTAATCATTTGTGACCTCAGAATGATTTTTACCGAAGTTCCGATTTCCAGGTAATTAATAAGAACGCAGGTGCTGAATATTTTTTCCATAATCGGATTGACGTTTTGCTTGTATTTAATTTTCGGAGCTGAATTCCTTTCGTTTTCGTTTCCGAATATTTGTTCGAATGGATTGAAACTCCCTTCGGTGATAATTTTCGTCAGGTACCAGAGGCGTTTGATCTGAAAGGTTTTGATCTTTATTGATACCTTTATCTGTTTTCTCATCTTCAAATTTCTCAGCAAAAATTTCGTGTTGCTTTCTGACAGGTAAATGAAAATCACTTATTTTGAGATACATTAATCCGTATCAGTGAGATCAATTTGGTGTTTGAATTCTTAAATTGGGCAGATTTAAAAAAAATAATTGATGAATGAGGCAATAATTACCGAAAGAGTCGTTTACAGATTCATAAAATTAATTACATGGTTTGAGGAGGAAATCCTCCTCATATCCTCCTCCTCCAATCCTCATTTCCGAGCTGGATATACAGTCACAAAAAATATTCTAAGAATTTCTTGCTAACTGCTTAAAACATTCAGTAAGAGTATTATCCAAAATATTGATTTGAATACCACATCAGGAATACCCATATTCGTGTTCCTATCATCGGTAGGATTCCTATGTGCTTCTTATATTCTGCTTTTAATCGTTTTTTTAAGCCATCACATTCTATTCATGTTAATTTTTAAATGAATTTTCAAAGTTGTTTAGCGTTACTTCATGGATTCCTGCGAGTTAGAAACGCGTATCTAGCGAGTGAGTTGCGTTAACAGGAAGGGTTTGAATACCATACCTGAGTGGAACCTTGGAGGGATTCTGCAATATTTGTTCACTGTCTGAGATTTTTTCGTCTAAAAATACAAAATTCCAGAAATCGACTCTAAGTTATATATAGTCTCTGAAGTGACCTTTTATTTCCAAAGTTTTGTAAGCAACAAATTCTTTTGCGAAATATTAGGCAGCTTTCAGATTCTTATCATTAATCAGATTAGTTTTCCATCTGCTTCAATTGTCGTACATTAGCTTTTGGTACTCTTTTCAATCTGGATATTCTGCTACTCCTTCGATGGAAATCCATAATGCATTGTAAAATATTCAGCCATTATCTTAGTAAATTAGCGATACGGTAATTTCAGGAAATTTACAAAGTATTTTCTGTAAAGGAAGAACTGTTCTCAAAGAGAATGAAATCGAAGTGAGTTTCTTCTAAATAGCTGAGGCCATTAGTGAATGCCATTGCTCACCAAGTGGAGTGGGGGTTGTTGTCAACGAGTGCGGCGGGATAGCCAGATAGAGAGGGAGACAGAATGGGAGTGTGTGTTTGGGTCTCAAAGATATCTCTTCCCCTCCAAAGCAGCCTGCCCGCACCCTTTTCACTCTCTCTCTTTCCGTTTCATTCAGTTATTCCTACCCTTTACATCCTATCCTCCTTGTTCAGTAAAACCTCTGCTTACAATTTAATCAAATGATCATTTTGGCCTATGAACTCGTATCTGGAGTTTTCCCTCTTGGATAACGAATACATTTAGGGATGTTCGCATCTGTATCGTGCAATTTTCTATGTGAGTGAGGTATGTCTTTATTTCCTTTTATCATTTTTAGGATTAGTCATTGATCTCAAGTATTATCGGTGTTGCGATGTGAAATAAATCGTGTCTTTATTTGGGCGAGATTGAGACTAAGAAGACTCCTCTTTTATTTATACCTTCTTCAATCTTCATAAATCCAGGTTTGTAAATTATTCTGCCGGAATTCCTGCTTGAACCTCGTCCCTCCCCCATTAGCTACAAAAAGCCCTAAAGAGAGAATGTGGCCTTCTAGGAAAGGCCGGAAGTGAATTTTTTTCTTTCTTAACTGATCCAGAATTCTGTACGCGAAAAATGTCCACGTAAAGACAGCAACCATATGAATGATACTTCATAGTATTCAATAATCAGTAAACAAAATTAACGCTATTATTCAGAATTATTCTTGTATCACTGTTTTTATATGAAAGCAGCCGAGTTTAGAATGCCGAGAATTCAAGTAAATGAATATCGCTTTTACAAAGTCCATGACAAAAGATTAATAAAAATCATACCTGAATCTCTCAATAAAACAAAAAAACTGATTTTAATAGTTTAAGATGATAGGAAATATATTAAAATGAAGAATGGATGTATTTCTCACTACTCGTAGGTTTTAATGTACTTTTTAACGCGTTTTATTTTTTGCTTACTTTTATTATTTACTCAGAGGATTAATAACTATTGGATCTACTTAAAGTTATTATTATTGAGTCCTTCGTCTCTAAAATATCTTTCGTTTGATTCTTTCTATCGTTCCCTCTCTTTAACAACCCCTGTCCTGTCGCATTATTTTGAGAATTCCGTACAAAAACGTCTTTTTTTAAAAGAATTTTTCTTAACTACTAAGTGAGTAAAAATTAATATTCGGACACATAAAATAATACATATTCAATTTTATTCCATAAATATAAGATTTATTTTAAATTTTTAATCCGAATTAACGCCCTATAAAAGGTACCGCCAATTAGGACGAATTCACTTATCGACATCAAGGAATTGGCCATACTGCTCTATATTTTTTTATGTAGCTCCTCAGTTAATATCCGTCCCTGCTCGTAGATTATATACCTTATGCTCTTACCCCTTCTCTCTCTCTGATTTTCAAAACATTCCTCCTCTCTGCTCTCTTTCTCTGTTCTCCATATTTTTCCGCACATTTCTCCCTCTTTCTCTCAGTTTTGACCGTCTACTCCCCACGCCCTATTTATCGTCTCTCATCTTAACCTACTTCCCACTCCCGGTTGCTATCCCTCGCACTATCCCGCCCGCTCGGAACATCCTCATCGCCTTCTGCTAGCTAAACCGGTGCTCCATGAAAGCGCGTGTAAACTGGGAGATTGCGGGCTGCTGGAGGTGTTAGAGGAAGATTCTGACGAGAGGAAGGCGGTGGTGGGGAAGAATGATGGAAAGAGAGGAGACTTTCCGTTGAGGATAAATTTGGATGTTACAATAGACACTCCAGGACGTTTAAATAGGGCCTATCTTCATCTTCGGGGAAAGATAACGGAGTAGAATTATCGAAGATTAAAATATAAATGTAAAGGAACTAATTTCGCGAATTTTTATGTTTGAGTGCAACTCTAAGAAATTTACATTTACATTTAAACCCTGCAAACCCCACTGGCGCACGGCAAGGGGTGTAAAATACCCGAAACCCTATCTACCCTTGACTGCTGTTGGCTTCTCTCATTTATATCCTCAACATTCGATTAATTTAACCAATTCTATACATTTAAAATTATTTTCATAATTTTGAATTGAATATTGATATCATGGTGGAGTACGTAAAGTGAATTAAAAAATATTTGCAATACATCTTATCTAGGATCAGAATCATCTTATGTATTATAAAAAAGAAAGTATATGTAACATTTACGCTAGGGAGACTGAGCCTGCCGAGTCACTGAACACCTCATCATCATTTAATCTGGTTCAAAAGAAATACATTTCATTAAGTACGAAATTTACGATTTAGTTTGAAATTATGACTTCAATAGTTAATTTTTGCGTACAATTTATAACAAATATTCTTTCACAAAGGAATTCCATCTATACTAGCCTTAACCTGTCGATTTTATTCCAAAATACTTAGATGCACATACTAGAAAAGTTTCATTGGTGCAGAACTTTCAAGTGAAGTTATTTATAATAGTAGATTGTATCAGTTGGATTCTGCCTATTCTTAATAATAAAAATGATTCCTTTATCAGTGTTTAATTTCTTTTAAATTTTATTACTAACATCACTTCTACTGAGTTTAAGCCTAAAGAAAATGGTTCCAGGGCCATCATCATAGTTATTCAAGATATAGCTGTATACATTTCATTTAAGAAACATATTCAAAGTTATGAAATCGTATGCAGAGAATTTAGTCTAAAAGATTAAAGCAACCTGGCGCTTCAACAGCCCGAGTTAGGCCACCGCTTATTTGCACTATTGAAATAGCTGAGCTTTCGCGGTAAGAATGTTACTTTGAAAGCAAAGTTTCCGCCGTAGCGTTGCATTGTTTTGGGAAAACTCTTAACGCGATGTGAACGTCGGAATAGATTGGACTGGCAGGATCTGACGAGGATCATGCCGCAACAAAGGGGGGTCCAGAATTGTTTTAGCAGGTAATTCGCGAAAAAGCAAAACGGGCGCGGTCTTTTAATAATCCCTGCGGCGTCCGAGGAGCGGAAATGGCGCCATAAAAGAATCCTCGGCGAGATAGAGAGATATGATGGGGAGTCGGTTGATCACTGCACGTCACTCGCGATCCGGTCGTGCTTTGAAATTTTCCTCACAAAGGAACCGCGTCAAACGGCGAGTGGCTGCTCGCGTCACGGAGGACAAAAGAATCACGATTGAAAAAAAAGGAGGGCAGTGGCTTCAGCCGGACCTGTTTTTGACGCTTTTTACCTGTTTTTTCCAAAGGCGTTA
The DNA here is from genome assembly GCA_036926295.1 of Pachydiplax longipennis. NCBI lineage: Eukaryota > Metazoa > Arthropoda > Insecta > Odonata > Libellulidae > Pachydiplax > Pachydiplax longipennis. The sequence continues at coordinate 19,703,296 of JAVFKF010000012.1, forward strand.
TCATGTGTCAGAAGCGCTTTTTTCCTACTCGAGGTCTGTTTGTTTTTTAAGAGAGGTCCTTGCGGTCCGTGCTTTTCATTCACGTTCCCCTCTTTTATTTTTTTCACGCGAAATTAAGCTATCAGCCGCTTTCTCGCTGTAGCTAGATGGGAGGATTTTGTCGGTCGGATGGCAAAATGGCAACCCTCCCTCCACCCTGCGGAATCTCTCTTCCGAATAACATTCAAGGGAAAGCGCTCTTTTCGATCAAGCCCCTCCTTTGCTTTAGTTCTCTAAATTGGCTAATCTTGCCTTTGATGCGTTTATATCAGTGAATATTACTCTTTCAAAATATTCAAACGAGTGTGGGATTGTGAATTAAGCGTGGATTTTGCGTTCCCGCTCAACTAACTCGTAGGTTTTTCACACACCCCTTCTCTTGGGCGTTTTCCTGCAGGGTTTTAGTTGTTCGTAAGAAATAACTTAGGCTCTTTTTGTAAACTCCAAAAATATTTTCATTCCTCGCTTTTCTTTTTCTAAACAACCTTTTTGATTTATTACGACATACGATTAGATGTAGGAAGAGACTTGTAAGTCTCAATCTCGCCCTGAAATAAAGACGTTTTATTATTATTATTAACTGAGTGATATTTTTATAATGTTTCGGAATTACTCTAAAATTGTAATATCACTTCTTCTAAGTCTTTGATGCAGTTTTTCATTCAATAGCTGTACGCATACGAATTTAGCAAAAGGTTAACGGTTTATGAAACGCAACAACTTATAAAACAATTATTTGGAATGAGCCTACGCTTTTTGGGATTTCATTATTAGCATGAATAAATAACCCTTTTATATAAAAAACTGCGTGACATTTTAGCTCTTGAGAAGCAGTTTATAGTTCGAAACCGATCGTAGTAAAATAATTTATTTGGAATTCCACTTGTCATTATTAATTTTTTCGTAGCTTCCTCTATTTAAAATACTTTCCAAACTTTTTCAGACGTTCTTTTTGTAAATTCTCCTAGCTGATATTTCTGCTGAATATGGAATAAACCGAATAGTATCCAAGAAACATTATTTTTGTACAGTTCTAGTATGTAGCTAAATTTTTAGCCATAGGGCTTCCTTGTTCAAAAATCAGTTTAAAAGGCAATTTACGAGTTGATCGCTGGTATGTGATAAACCTTCTAAAATTCCCAAAAGTGAAATAAATACTCATCTCAATGCATTTTCTAATAGATATAACTATTATTGGGATAACAGGAAATGAAGAAAATAAAAACTAAGTGTAATTAGGTCACATAAGTTGTTTTCCATATATGCGCATATTTTTGTAGTCTCTAAGCTCATCAATCAACGTAAATCAATTTTTCAATCATTGAGTTTACTAAATTTGTGTTCTTCAGTCGAATTTGATGTGGAAATATTTAGAGAATCATCAGTAGCGTATCCATGTTGGGTATTTGAACTTCAAGGCTTGTAATTCTTGAATAAAGTCTAAAGTATCTTTTTAAGAATTTTTCTCCCTTTAACAATGAAGGCTAGTGTTTTAAAGTGCAAATTTATTCCATTAACTTTAGTTCAGCCATGTCATCTTCATTCCTTACAAATTTAAAAAAAGCAAAACAGATAATTTTGCCCAATTAGCCTTTGTTACTGAGCTATTGCATTTCTCGTAATTACGTCTGATCATGGCGATTCCTTATAAGCTATTTTTGTGGAACTAATTATTTCGTCTTCCTTCGTATTAGGTAGAGCGCAGCTCAAAACTATTGTATCAGTACGAGTTCCAAAAACAGATCTAAACCGTACTGATAATTGCATTTCCATAGAATTAATTGCCTAGTTTATTGAAATACAGAGAGTATTTCCACTTCCGTTTTAGATGAATTCACTATTGCTACATTTTTAAGAAATTTTCTTTTTTCCATCATGATTTTCACCTTTGAAGAGATCACTTTTTCCTTGCGAAATTTCTTCACTTCTTCCTTGTACTTTTCCAATTGTGGCTGTCAAATCAGTTTGTCAGGTACAAAAATACGAATCACATCACTTTATCTTTATCAACAGGTACATCGGTAACCTGATTAGTTTATTGGCACTGTCGATCTCAGTTTGGCAATTGTCCCAAAACAACAGGCAAAATATATATTTCATATGCATCTGCTTTACTGAAACCAACGAAAGTCCTTTGGATCATATTATGTCTTTCTGCGAGTTTAAGATATCCGTTGCATCTGTCTCAAAGATTACTACCGTCACCTCATACTCCCAAATTATTTTTTGTGCAATACATAATTCCATTAAGGGCAGTATTCGGTGTATTTTTCCACAGTAGATAACTATCTCTAAGAGTTATCAGTAGTTGATAATGTGCAATCTTTCCTAAAGCTTTTCATAGTGTATTGATGTAGAATTTTTATCTGCCGATAATGATTTTGTAGAAAGGAAATTAACACTTAACTGTTCAAATTGATCGATGGAAAAAAAGCACATTCAATTTTGAACAGGACTATATCTTCGGATACATTCGATCTCGGTATAAAATAGTTTTGATTTTTTTCTTCCGTATGAGTTAGCATTAGTCAGGGGATGTACTCCAATTGCCCCACCCTCAGTGCGGCTGTAGGTGTGATGGAGAGACACTGAGAAATTGCCATGGTTAAGTACTTCATTTCATCGTTGCAATGCGCAACTTCTTCTGAAGGTTTCAATCATCATAAAATAATCTCAATTATCTTACACTTATGTACTGGAATCGAGTCTGAGAATTTGAAAACTATTCAAACTATTTCTTCGTGTAGAATCGCAAAGAAATTTCTGGTATGTACGATTACAACTCTGAATCGACGATTACACTTCTGTTCTTTTATCCAAGTTTTTCTTTTACAAGCACCAGTCGTTGGATTGGTTGGCCCAACTCAGAGCTACATCGTAAATTAGGGAAATTTTTTCACTAGTATATTTGGATGGGTAAATATGTAAGTTGGTTTTTTCGTAACCTAACGTTGATATTTGTTCAATCCCTGAATTTCGAGTTTTGTGTATTCATGGTGGAGGCAAAACTTCGCATTTAAAATTCTTCCTGCGTAGCTTGTAAATAACGCATGACTTTGATGGATATGCGGAGATCCTCTCCGAATATTCTCGGTCAATTTATAGTCGCAATTTTCGTCCAAATTAATAACAAAATTATTTCCGCGAGCGGATAAAAACGGAAACCAGATAATTGCCTATTCTTCGCATTCATCGAACGTCAAAATTTAATTCCATAATTTCCATATTATTTTCGGCGTGCCACTCCCCCCTCCCCGACCCGAATATTTCTCGGAAATTAGATTTGGCTGAATTCATCCCGAAATTGAAACATCACGCACGGTGATTCGATTTCCTTGTTAACTGGAGTGAAAGTTGTAACAAAAATAGGCGATGCAGCGTTTTTAGATTTGGGGAGCGTAATAATGGCCCAGAGGAATTTAATTTGCATGCACCGAAAGGTTTTTTCCTTTTATTCTTTCGCTGACTTCCCATCCATCGCACGTTTCGATTCGAAAAATCGTACCGTTTATTGTTTATTGACAGGAGTTTCCTCGCGGGTGCCGCCGCTCTTTTATTTTTCGCACGAGATTTGCATTACTCGGATGTAATTAATTTTTCGATTCGCTGCGGCCGTTTGTTGGGATATCATAAGATCGAACGATTTTATTTTTAATCATCTGATTTCCGATGGAAAACTCTTTCCCACCGGCCTTTGCGCACGAAATTGAGAATAATAACTTTGTTTGAAAATCATTCCCCGCCCGCGTGTGTGCCCGCCGAGCACGGTTTTCTAATTTTAATCGACGGAGTTGCCGCAGAGGGAATAATTAAAAAGGAGTTTGATTTGCGTCTCGATCCGAATGTTTTGATGTTTTTCGAGGGTAAACAATTACCAATTTCCCCGCTCCATGTCTATGCGGTCATAGTAATTCCAACATGTCAGATGGATTTCGGCGGAGCCTTTCATAGTTTCGGTTTAATTTTGTTTTATTCGATGAATTTTGCTGTAGGCTTATCGTGAGGGAAATAGGCAAAGAGTAGAAACGACCTTGGCTGTCGATACGTGTACAAATAATTCTGCGCAAAATGGCTGTTTTCGTGCATTCTGTAAAATATTACGATGCAAACTTTGACGGAACATCTCATGCTATTTTATGAAAATATTTGCGATTTTTAATCTAGCTCGTTGAGAAGGATTTTAGTGAACGCAATTGCTTCGCGCTTAATTTTTAACCCGACGTTTGTAATCTCTGATACTGTTTACACCAGGAAGGATGTTCCCTGTTTCTGTATGCCTGGAATGAATTATTTTTGAAAGATACTACATCCTTAACATTTTTACATGTTTTCCGACTCAAAATCTAAAACTGAATGTTTACAGAATGGCTTTTCGCTTATTGTTTTCAGATCAGTTATTATTTTTGAAAGGTGCTCTATATTTCGTATACATGATTATTTATCGTTTATTATTCAATACACTACTGTACCAGATATTTGAAATTGGAAGAGTTGAATAAAAATCCTATTTATATGCCGTTGCAATTTTATACCATTTCATACATTATAGATATTATTTTTTGTTACTTGAACAGTAATTTTGCATGTCTTATTTGAATATTCTTTGGCGAATTCGTTTATTAATTTCCCTCAGAGAAATAGGAAAAGAAGAAAATGATGGTTTAATTTTCCATACGTTGCTGGTATCTTTTAACCGAGAGTTCACTTAAAGCATTGGTGGAACCAAGGTTCAAGATGTTGAACTTTGATTTTCTGTACCTCTCTCTCCATCCCCAGGTTACGACATAACACACTTTTTTATTTTAGCTCCTCGCCCATGTAACGTGTGTTATCGCGAGGTGGGAGAATGTATTCAAACCGGTCATGCATGAAACAGACATTCTGTCCACGCCTCGTGCAACGCAAACATTGTTAAACAGACACCTAACCTTTCAGGAAACTCAGCTTCCTGTTACATAGCCACGCAATTATTCGTGCTTTGGCTGCCTTCACTCAATCAACGGGACATCGTCCCCTCCCGAAAACCTGAGGGAGGGATTTTTGCATTTCCAAGATGAGGGGATGCAGAGAAACAGAGGGGGACTTAAGGCAGTGATTACAATGCTGGGAAGGGAGCGGTCTTTAATCGATTGTAAAGTTGGAACACTTGTCGAACCTCTCTGATGTTCCCATTCACCTGTCCAAAGCTTCCACTCATCTCCCTTCTTCCTATTCCTCATGAATTCCCTCCCCTCGATAGATTCCTTTACCCTTTGAATTCCTCTCCTGACTAAGGGTTTCGCTTTCTATCTCCTATACAGTCCCTCATTTAGAGCTGAGTAAATATTTTCATCCGTATTTTCTTATTATTCACAAATTCTTGTCCACTTAAGTTATAAATTAAAACGTAACGGAAATTTATTAGATGATTATCCATCATGATTTATTTCCTTCTCCCTTTCCTGATTCATCTCCTGATTTTCTTCTCACCAGAACTATCTTTGTTAATAGTTATTTATATTACCTGTTGTCAAACTATTGGTGAATTTTACTGATTTGTCTTATCATATTGGCATGTATAAGATAGAACTTTTCCGCACTTCTACGCTTCAGTCAAAACTTTTTCTTCAATGATACTCACCTAAAATTCTTTTTGCAACAGGTAAGTCCTCTAATTTATTAACTCCTCTCATTTTTTGATGTATTTATTCATTCACTTCTTAAATTTTCGTCCAAAATTTGAAGGTGGTTGGAAAAGATTGCTTCTATTCTATAGTAAAATTTTATTTTGGGAACTAGAAGAATAATAGACAGGAAATTGGTTCCATCAGTCAATATTTCTTTAGTCATGCTTTACTCAAGAACCCATCGTTAATGTAATTTTTTTTTAACTGTAAGATTCAGATTAGGGACTAACTCAGATCTTTTCAGTGGCTATTTCATTCATCATTAAATACACCAAAGCGAGGAATACTGATTGTAGTTCGCATTAAAAATGTTTTTACATACCAGCTTAGTTAAAATAATTTTTTAAATAATGATTGAGCTGCAAGTATCACAATATATCATAGTAACTATTGAATAGGGAAACACTCCTTTCTTTTTATTTAGCATAGATTGGAATTTTCTTGATCGTTTCATTAAAGCTTTCCTTAAAAAAATACTCGCAAAACATCAACCAATTGTACTAATTCTTTCGCCGAATATTTTAATCGAACATACAATAGATTGAGAATACATATAGAACTCATGGACCTTTGATGGGATTATCTGGCTATCATGCGATACAGAACAATAAAATTGTGATAAATTGAGGCTCAAACATATGGCTGGATCATCACTGCAAATATGCATTGTTTCGATGTTTGTTTTCTTTCAGTTACCTCTTTTATATTTCCTCTCATCTAAGTCAGATTTTCCTTTACAAATCTGTAGCTTTGTATCAAAATCACTCATCCCTTTTCGCCAATTAATTAATGCATAAAACCGCTGAATTAATTAAATTAAAATATCTGTTTATCGCGTGCCAAGATTTTTATTCGATGCATATCTCGTTAATAAGTTATTGATGTACGATAAATTTTATTTCGTGGTATCTGGGCGAGCACAGAAATCAACGAACACCGCAACGTCGAATGTTTTCAGCTTTTATCTTTCGCAAAATAACAATGGAAATTTTCGCCAAATTAATCAGCAAGCGAAAATATGCCACAAAGATAAATAAAAATTACCATTTAATTAACTCATTTCCGTTCCCATTGGATTTCCTCCCGATTTATATAAATTGGACAGGTCCGATAGTTATCTTCGAATCACGTTGAAACTGCACGCATACAGTTTTTACATTTGGATGAACAATTTCCATTGGAACCGCACTTGTCAGATCTTCTGATAACTCTCGAATGCTCCAGTGATCAATTTCCATGGATAAAAATATGAATCCAGCATAAACGATGTAATACGTTTTTGTAATCGAATGTCTCGTTGGAGCCGTGGTTATTTCAGTTACATCACTAATTATTTTCACTTACCAAATTCTTTTACGGCTTCTTGCTCTTTATTTTGTATTATCGGAAGATTTTTCTGTTATTTAAAAATCGAGTTTCAGTTAATCATCTACCGTTTGTGCTGAAACTAGATATTCTTTTTTGTGCTCAATTCTCCTTGCATTTAACTTCTTTATTCGTTTCTTTTAGGTAGATCGATGATAGATTATTACCACAAATAAACATATATGTTTAAATTTTTAGTTACTTGGATTTAAATAGATTAGAATTCAAACAGTGATAAGTTAATTAACTTAGACTGCTGTTTGATTCTTAGGTTCTTTTTAATCTAGGGACCTATAGTAGCTAACAGCCTATCAGTTATGTATTATGTTAAATATATAGAATTTGGAAGATGGATGTTTTCCTTCGGGGATCGAAGATATTGCAGTTAATGCAGTGTGATAAATATAGGCTATATAATGCAGCACAGTCGTAGGAAAGTTACCTGATCCCTTTGGTAATATTTCTAGGAAATTCATTAAATTTTATTTAGTACTGACTATTATTTGTTTTATATTTGCTGAACTATTTGAGAATATTGAAGCGTCACAGGCACAGCTTTTCCCAAACGATATATCGGGAAGATTTACGCGCATGTGTCAAGCAAAAATTCTCTTAAAAGACTTGGGAAACTCCATATCCGTCAGATATTGAGATAAAAATTTTCCCATAGCTTCACTCATTCATCCCGCCATAGCCCCTCTTGCATTAGGATTACTTCAGATTAAGTTCATCAAAATAATGTTGCATGACAATATTCATGTTCTCAATCTTTCATATTAATCTCGCATGTCTTCCTAAGTTAAAAATTACTTTTCATGGGCCATTGTACTGAAAAAAATCGTATTGCATTCGGTAATAAAATCAAATAAACATCTAATAATTGCCCATCACTTTGATTTTATGAAATATACTTCGCCATTTAAATTTCGTTTAATCCTAGTTTGTTTATTCCGTCTACTTTTGAGTCTCTCGTTCATCCGTGAGCTGAATATTTTATATTTCCAATCCTGATCAGTTCCTTCAAATAGCGCTTTCTTGATCGATTATATTAAGAAAGGGATTTAATATTAAGAGATTATTCTTTATCAGCTTTTTTACATTAGTTCTGATCATCAATTAGTCTAGTAAGATATGTTTAATTGTACCCTCCAGCTTCTTTTACAAAATAATTTTATATCAAATTCACACTTTTGAAGTATCATTCTAGCAATAACATGGATGATACTTCTGCACATGAATTAACGCAGTAGAAGATTATATACAGTAATTTAAATGCTGTGAAATTAGTCTTTAATGTAAGTTTTTCTAATTATTCCCTATTTGCTCCGTTCGTACAATTCATGCAAGGTGTAGAAGACAGCTTCCCTGTGAATAAATAATTTTTGGCATGCGTTATTCCCATCATACCAGCAGGTTCTCCCTCTTTATCTTAAGATGTACGTCATGATGTACGTCATGATGAATGTCACTATTCTCCTGTGGATTTCGTATCCGTTTACACGTGTAGGTTACCAGAAGAAGGAAAGGGATCGATTAGCATCATTCCAGTCAATTATTTCACGCCGTGATTAATTCCGACATCGTGATTAAAATCTCTCATCGTCCCCGAATCACCACCCTATTATGCCTCCTCCCCTATCTCCACCCTTCTCTTCTTCAGTATTCATTTGCATGGCCTTCGCACAGAGCATATATAGAGTTTGCATGGGGAAAGGTACCGTGGGATGAGGCAGATGGATGGTGCGGGGGTGGAGGGCTTTAGAGGGAGGATTTTTTTGAGGGGGTGGTAGTTGAGGTGGACGAATCAGTGGGGAAAGGGGGAGGAAATGAACGAATTCCTATCGATTGACCTGCTCTCCTTCCCCTGTTTTACCCCTCTTTCCCCCAATGGCTCCGACGGGTTAGGAAAACTGCCGGGCGTGGGAAGAGACGCACCAGTTTCCCCTTCTCCCTTCTTTGCCCCACCTATGTGCATTGGCTACCTCTTCCCGCAAATACGGGGGCTGCTCCCAAATTAATGTATCTTTATGGAAAATGATTTATTCGATTCTGAACTATTAAAGTAGGTATATTTATAAAATGGAGTTTATATAGGAAGTTCTTTTTTCAGAAAAAATAGTTTCCGTTAAACTTATAAACAGTTACAAGGTTGATAATAGAGGTAATTGACAACATAAATCAATAGTTACAAAGATTATCTTTAATATTTTAATTATTTTCTCACATAAAAACGTCTTAATGATTAGAATTAGAAACCATCTACCATTTAACGTATTGAATTCAAAAATGTATGAAGTACATCAAAGTTAAAGATGATTCTTAATTATTGAAATGCATAGATTTATAAAAGAGGTGATTATGACAAATTTTCCTTATTATGAATTAATAAAATCTTATCTTAAACTTGAAATCAGTTATGAGGTTGATAAAGGAATTCACAACATCACAAATGCCACGAAACGTATCTTTAATAGGTTAATTCTTTGTGTAAAATAACTTCAACGCACTTTTAAGACTTACTAGGGTATATAGAAATTGATAAATTCATTAATGAACTAGATACTGAAATTTAAATACAAGATTACGGGAAGTGTAAATATGACAGTGGTTTCTGTGGGTTAAAAGGAGCTGTCATATCATTCGATCATTGAAAATACATTTCCATTGCAGAAAAATGTCCACAAAGGGTAAAGACCTGCGGAAGGTATAGGAAAGGGGAGAAAAGATATTGAAAATTATTGCATATTGCAAAATATTACGCGGCACTTTCTATATTTATAGCAATATAAGAATTTTTCTTTCAGAATTAGAAATTTTTATCTAAAACTTTGCCTTCGATATTATGTTTACTATTGATTCCCTTCTTCAAATGAATCCGATAATAAAAACACTCGATAAATTTGATGGAATTAGATTATCGTTAGTTCTTGAACAAAATCCCATATCCTAATAGATTTGTTTTCAACTTTCTAAGATCTTACTACCTAAGAATGGTAAATAATATTCTAACATTTGCCGAAAGAGAAATATGAAGCCAAAGAGCTCGAGAGCATGCGGTTAAGTTTGGTGCGGAGTTTGAGATAACTCGCTTGTGTTACGCGGAATTATTTATATAATTATTCCAACGTAAGCTGAGATATATGGCTGTAAAGCGGGGAATCTCAGCATATTGAGCGCTAGAGGACAGAATTTTCTAATTATTTTCGTTAAAACCATCTCGAAAACCTTTACAATATCATGCTTTTACCGAGTAAGAGACATAATTTATGCATTAAAGACTAGAAACGTGTTTACGTTGTTTGATTATAGTTTAATGTTTATATTTTGATAGTTATCGTGTTATGTTTATACTTTGATAGTTAACCGTGCATGGAAGGCAAGGTCGCTCTGTAGAAATGGAGCTTACATAAAAATAATTGGGCTCACCTGCTTTAGATTTTATGCAGATATTATTATAAATCAATAAAGTCTTCTTTTAGGTGAGATTGAGATTTGAAAGTCCTTCTCCCATCTTAACTCATCTCACTGGTAATTTCGATATTCCGTAAATAGAGATGAATTCGGAAAGAGACAGTTTGAGAATAAATTATATACAAAAAAGAGAGAAAATTTTAACAGAAAAAAAATATCGACGCCAATAAATCACCAGCCAATAAAGAGAGTGTGAAAGTCCTGACTGAAGGAACCTTCAAAAACTTAGCTTCGATTGATTTCAGTTAAGATATCGCATTATGGTTACGTGTTTTGTTAAATCTCCTCTCTTGACCATCTCCGATTCGTATGAATCCCTTCTTCATATACTACCACTCCTCTTTTCCATAGTTTTAGCCACCTCTTCAAAGCATTCAATTGGAGTCCCCACCCAATCCCTTCCCTACGCTCCAATCCCCCGACTCATTCGGCAGGGTAATGGCAGGCGAGAATGCTCAAATTTGCACCTGTGTTGCCTTAAATCATCATCGGTCCGCCGAGGTCCTTGGCGTCTGTTGTGTTTATTTTTTCGAAAGGAGGCGCCTGTGTTTGTTCCCATGTGCAACCTCTCTATTATGTGTATATTTATTACTTTTTTGTTTGCGGAGAGAATTGGCTGTCACTCGTTATGGCGCGAGGAAATTATCTGCGGGGATGCTCAAGAGGTATCCATGGACACCTATTTATTTGGATTTGTTCCGAAAACCAAATAGAGTTCATTTGGCTAAATGAGTTAGTCTGAAGGAATTTACGCATAAATCATCATTATAAAAATCGCAATGTTATCTCCTAATTCCGTCTACCATTCTAACTCGCTGGTTTGAAGAGCATTTTCTTTTCAACGAGTACTTTTGCTAGTATGCCGACGATTGTTATGACTCTTGTGGTTTCGTAAACTTACCAATTATCAGCATATGTCATAGTCGATGTAAATACATTTTTGATAGCTTCTCATGTGTATATGTATTGGATCTCCAACATCAGTGTAATTGAAGAAATACATATGTATTTTTATGATCAAAATTTAAAGCTAATTTTAAGCTTAAATTCACTGGTTTAGAGGAGTTAAGAAGTAATTTATTTAAATTATTTGTTACTTTTTTAATAATATTCCCAAGCTTATCTCTAAGAGTAATAGGTTTCAGAGGAAATTCTGTTGTTACATATTCAGCTCGAATGGTGAGCACTGAAATTTTAAAAATTCAAGATTTTTTTCTTATTTTCAATTAGTTGCCCAATGATGCGTAGCGGAAATGAACTTTATTTACTAATAAGAGAACGTATATATCAGCTATCAATGAATGGAAGTCTATGCATGAGAATCAAGTATGTAGGAGTCTGTTGTCTAGAAGTTTTTCCTTGTTTATATTTAATGTTTAATCGGCATTTTCCAATCGATTTCTGATATATTCCTCTGAAAGTATCTACAAGAAAAAGAATAAAAGGTGAATCTTTCATTCTCTGTTATCTCTTTCTTCCGGTGTGAAATCAAACAGGTTGGCTTATTCATCAAAACGAAAACGCTTATTCACAGTTTTTTAATTTTGAAAAAGGTTCTCAGCCCTCGGATGATGATTTTTATGACGAAAGGGAGCCATCATCAAATATTAATACTTTTCTCATTGAGAAAACGGGCCTTAGAAGTTGATACTTTTGGTAAATTTAGCTAAAGGAGTCTTATTTACCTGACATTTTTAACCCTAGATACTCGGATTTGGGCCTTTTTAGGTGTAAGACTATTGAGTTTCTTCTATTATTGTAATTCCTTATAGGATAGAAAGAACATACGCCACTTTATCATTATATTATACAATGCAGTACAATACTATGGCAACGGTTGTATAGGACGAAATTCAATTAAGAAATCCGTCAAGTAAAAATGTGTTAAATTATACATATGGTGGATTTAGGTTGTAAACCAAGAATTTGCGTCAAGCAGTCAATTATAGAGAAAATGAGTAAAGAAATGGTTTTCGTGAGCTAGAAAGGAGTGAAGTTTATTTTGGTGATACATTTGCCATTATATTATTATAAAAATTTGTATTTCCTTTCAGTAAAATACTCAGGAAGAAAGGTGATGGATAGAAAGTTTTAAATATCATCAAAGATTATAAATGGGATTATTTAAAAATTATAAATTATAAGGAAATACTCATAAATCTTATGTTTATTATTAAATTAACTTTATTAATGCTGTTTCTCTAAGAATTTAGGATTTAAAAGAGTTATACCACGAGATTCATAACCTTTATTCTTTAAGTAGAGGGCTTAAAACAACATCCCAGACATATCTATAAACGAGTTCCTATTGAAATCAAAGAGCTAAAAGATGAATACAAGATAAAGTTTCCTCCTCTAATTTCCCCGATTGTATCATCAGGATTGATTAGTCTGTATTTGTTACTGCGGAACAATACATGTATCTGGACGCCAGATATTCCTATTCACTTAAGCTCTTCATAGAACAGTTGCGATGAGAATTGGAAATAAAACGGGAGATGACTTTTATCAGCTCCGGCTCTATTTACCCTCTCAGATGTTTCATTTATCAAGCGAAGCCTTAATTATTGAACGCAAGGTGTCATTCCAGCACATCGCCTGATTGATGATGCCTTGTCCCAGATGTGTCGGCCATTTAGCCGTTACCAAATTATTTATCTTTTTTCGTCTCTCTCATTGGCAGCCTCGCCTTCCAAGTGTTTTTATATTCCACGATTTTTGCCAAAAATTTAGTTTTCGTCGAAAATCATACGGAGCCCGTCAATCAGGAGCAGTACTTGCGGAAAATTCATCGCTTTATATTGAGTAAGTTCATATCGCTTAATGCCCTCTCTGTAGTGAATGTATTCGACGGCCTATGACGTGATAAGACGCGATTGGATTTCTCTTTTGGATTCAAAGTCCATCCATCATTGACTATCAATAACGTGAGCGCCTCTCTTCCACTTATGCCATTAGCTGATAAATTATTTATTGGCCGACATGCATGAAATGTTTTGGAAGGGGAATAGAGGCAAATCTGCTTTGTATGCGTTTTTGGAGTAATTTTTGATTTTTACTGTTCTGCTTAGTTTTTTAGATAGAGGATGTCTTGCAGTGGTGAGATTCAAAAGAATTAGAAAGAGGCTTTTATCTCTAAAGAGTACGCAACCACGAACAGCTTCATCAAGTGCTACATTTGCGTTTGTTATTATAACTTTAAAATATTACGAAACTTTTAGATGAAATGAGAAAGAAGTACTTCATGATCTAACATTTAAATTATAATCTCGTTGTAACGTATGATATCTGTAGATATATCGTTCTTCTACTATGGTATCAGGTAGATTACGGAACGCGATTATATCTAATTCGAGAAATTTGAAGAACCTGTTCGCGCGAAACGGTACGCACTCGCTGAAAATCACCACTGATGTCGTGGCCGATAGAACAGCGATCACGTAATTTTGCTTTTATAGTACGATCTTTTGCGAAATACATTTAAAAGAATCGGTCGTCTCGCAATCCCTCTATAGCAAAGGTGCCAAACTGGCAGCTCAAGGATCGGATGTAGACCTCCAACTCCTCTTGTGTGCCCTACGATTTAAAGTATCTTTTTCTTAATTAATTTCAGGATAGAGGAAGAATGAAGAACTCCTTATCACATTTTTCTATAAAATTGACATTTCTTTGATTAAAAATTTTTATTTACTTATACTTGATTTCAAAAAAGATGGAAAATGTAGGTACAGAATCTTTAACCTCATACCAATTTTAATTTGAACGCAAGAATATAGGTTAAGGCAGGAAATGGCCCGCATTAGGGATGAGTTAGAAAACTGTGATTTACATTGATCTACTGATCATTGCTTAGCTTCCATTCATTGGTGTGACTATGTCCAATAAATATTCCTGTTATTTTAAAAACAACCATGATTATAAAATGATAAGATGATTCCTAAGATAAATTTGCAGAATTATGAAGTAATGGGAAAAGGGAAAATATTTCTATCGATAGAGTGTATATATTTGACTTCACCGTGGTTGCTACTGTAAATCTATACAATGTAAGGTATTAAAATGTTTGGGTGAAATTCATGCGGAGGTATGTTGCGACATCTCTCCTGCTACATATAGCCCGCCAGGATATTTTTATTCCCATATGTTATCCATTTCTCTCTCATTTCGCATTTCACGATTAAGGCATTAATATTTCTTCTTTTAATCACATATACCTCTTCCAAATCCTTGCCCACTTTTAGGCATTTCTCTATTTGTTATCTTCTTAGTCCAAGATATTTCCAGTATCCGTCGTAAGGCCAGATGCTAGTAATTTACCTCCTTATTTTAGCTTAGGTCTTACTTCTCCCTTATTACATAAAAGGATTACCTATAATGTATGATTCTTTTTTCAATTTAAATTTAGGTCTTGTCAATAAGTTTTTATTAATTTTATTTTTTTAAAAGCCGTCCTTTCTTTTGAAATAAGATTTTTCAAATACACCCCGATTTCTTGTTACGCAAACAATCAAAAGCTTTGATTCCATCGAATTGGTAAAGGGTGATTTTGCACGTTAGGGTGTGCACTCAGGAAAAATCCCAGAGAAGTTTTTTTCAAGTCTATTCTTCCTTGGGACTTTGATTCTATATTACTAGTATTGATACTTCTCAATTGCTGAGCTTTGTGACTTTTTTGTGACCATGTATATTATATGCGTAGGGGAGTGTACGATTAGTTGCATAAGATACGGCATATGATCCGCTAATTGAAATCTCTATCCACTTGTGAAGGCGGTCGACGGAAATCAATTCCAAATGCTCTGAGAGAAGTTATTTAGGAGGAATTTCTTATGACAACAACACACCTCGTTTCACGTCAACGCAGACGATTAATTCGATCCTACGTGAGATAGCCTTTTGATACTAGAGTAACTTTCTTCTTGTGTTTACAGTACAGAAGGTACTGTTAATACTGCAATCGGGAAGATGATAGGATACAGTGAAAGACTAGATGTTTGGTCTAGTCGCATGTTGTAACTTGTTTGGAGTAGTTTACTGTTGGTTTTCTGCTTGTTTCGCGACGCAGTTCCCCATATATTCGATTAAATTTTTTTAAATGGTTAAACATTTTTCTATTACATTCGTTACATGGTTGACAATATTTTTCTATTATAGAATTTGAAGGTCGCTGTTTCGTAAGACATACATTGCCGTTTTATCTACAGCCCACATTTTGCCGTCTTTGTTTCTTAAGACCATTGAGTTTCATGATAGTGAGTTTGTGTGAGGAAGTTTTATTATTATTAATAAATTTTCATTATTCCAGAAGGTCTTGAACCTTTTCAACTTCTAAATACATTGAAATTTCATTTGGGTTACTTTGGTGCTCTTTATGCATCTTCATCCCCGTGTTTAGGAGGAGAAAGTTGATGACGGATGATAAATTTTATTCCTTAGATTTTACATAACGAAATTAAATAATATTTCCTAAAGTAGAAAGTGTACATGCTGATATTAGTACTATAATTAATGCATTTATGCCAGCTGATTCAGTCTTTTGATAGAATTCTATTTTTTCAAGCACACTGGGAGCCTCTCTGAACCTTATTTGCAATCTTAATATGTTTATTATTTCTACCCTGAAATTTGAAGCTATTTTCAATGTGATAATAATAGTTTTAGATAATATTTTTGTTTTAAATGGGCGATGTACTGGAAATATTTGTGTACTAAAAGATTCAATCAGGAGGAAGCAATCAGTTTTTCAGGCACAATATTTGTTATGGTATCTGCTCCACATGTTAAATTTTACAAACCGTTGAATAGTTAATTTACATTAATATTTCCGTTATTAAAATTCTTTTTTTTATAATTTTGTTTAGAGCCACTCAAACTCTTGGCTGTGTGGGAGTATGACTCTGGGAGAACCAGTTATACTTCTCCCACGCTACATATACCATTGGAACGCGGTGGTAATTTTGTTGACCTTTATGAAGGGCTTAGATTTGCAGAATTTGGAGCGTGGGAGTTTTCGCGAGGGGTCTCCTTCTCTATGCATCCCCTCTCCCCCTGCAAAAACGAGTGCTCAAAGCGCTTCATTGTTGATTGGACCTCGCTCCAAGCATTCGATGTATTCAGGTGCATTTTTTCCGAATATTTAAATACCACCCACCCTCCCCTCGAACAAATGTAATATTCAATTGAATTTGTAAAATGGATTCGGAAAAATTGCCAACGGTGATTTGAAGTGTTCAAAAAATAATACGAGGCCTTTCGTCGAGTGATTTTGAAATATGTAAATTTTTCCTCGATAGCCCTACAGAATTCGGTAATTTTGCACTTTATCGTTTCGGTTAAATCTTACCTTTTTTAGTTCGGCTCATCGCTTTGCATGCATGGTCGGTGTTTGACGCGAAACTGATCGATTCGTACGTTTTCCGTGACGGAATTACTCGTTCGATTCGGAAATTATTATTTTAATAATGCGAGGAATGTATTTAAAATAACTCATCCGTATGGATTTATTTTATCCTTCGTTTTTTGCGTAACGTATGTATATTCAACGTGGAGGAATTGGAATTCGAATGTTTAATTAATATTCACAAGAAACATTGTTACACATGTTGAAGTGTTTTGGATCTCTCAAGTTTTTATATTCCCATTTCATAACATCATGGAAAATCTACTTTATCTCCATATTCCCATATCCGGAGTCCAAAATAGTTTATTTATTATTGTTCCTCTCTTATGAATAACATTGACAAATAAATTATTCGAGTAAAATTTTCAACGCCGCAGATTGTCATTACGTAGATGTGAGGTGCGCATTCGCGGCTATTTTAATCTCCAGGGTTTTATTTTCAAGAGAATCAACTTCCACTGGATTAACAAGTCGGAAATGATTTAAAAAATACAAAATATCCCTTTTCTCTGTATTTAATCTCTTTAGAATATCCTCTTGTTAGGAAATTCCTAAAATTTATCAGCACCCTCTGGTTTTCAGGTCTCTTTTGCATTAAATCCTTCGATGCAGCTCAGTATAATGTATACATAATATATATAACATGACGGTCTATCATAATTTAGCATTTCGGTGCATTTGAAGTATATTTTCTTGCTACCTCTGTATGTATATTAACAAAATTAGACTGGGATGATAACAGTTCTCTCTTAATTGCATCAAGTGCATATGATGGGTCACATTCTTAAAGTATTGCCTTTTTTATTTGAGTATTGTTGGTTGTCGACGTATTTCAGCCATATCTCTAGGTATGCTTGGTTTTCCACACTCCACATCTTTGTCGTTGTTTATTACGAATACTTATTAACCGAATTCCCTGCAAGCTTTCATATCCAAAATCTCTTCATATCTCCATATTCGAGCGATATAAAAATCTATTTATATTTTCGGAATGTATTTACATTGACGCAGAGCTATATAGGATACGCTTGATGGGAGAATTTTCGGTTCGAATCTCCCTCGAATAAAAACGATTTTATTAAATATAGATATCAAAGGCGTAACACAAGACAATTCGTTCTAGAATCATAATAGTTTGCTCTAATTTCTCGTTTGTTCATATACTGTTTCCCATACCCTAATTTACACTGATAAGAATATCACCATTGATTTTTTTAAGAATAGAGGAAGATAAAAAAGTAATCATAATGTAAACCATTCTCCGCAACTTTCGCTAATCCAAATTCGTTAGAATTTTAGAAAAATTCGTCTTTTGAGTCTCTCTCTCCAAAGTGTCAAGATTTTATCTTAACTATTTTATACACAATGCCATTTACATTCTTTTGTTTTCATCTCCTTCCGCATAGAACGTTATTCCCATTCCTTTTCGTCCTATTCAGCGACCATTTCGCTATGACTTTATCGGGGGGCTGAAGTCCAACTCACGTTCCCTCTCCTTTCCCATTCACTCACCGCTTTCTACCTTTTTAACCCCCCTCGGGTCTCAGGTGTTGTAATTCCCGACAAGTGTTTAAAAGAGGGGCGAGATGAAAGGGAGTGGAGGGGACGGGGAAATGTTGGGGAGAAATAGAGCAAAGAGAATACAGAAGAGGAAGAAAAGTAGAACACCGATAAAGATAAAGGTGGGAAGCAAATACGTTAGGATGATGAGAATAAAGAGAGAGGAAACAGTACGAGAATAGTGGAAGTATATATAAAAATAGAGTTGAGAACCTACGATAAGACAGAAAATGGGAGATAAGAATGGGAATAAGAGAATTGGACAGCTGTATAGAGAGGCCTTGGAAGAGACACTATGAAGATAAAGAAGAGATAATAAGAGTTTAAAAGATGAACATAATAATGGGGAAAAAGAATGAGATGAGAAAAATGAGAATTAAGGATAGAATAGTATGATGAGGCATGTAGAAAAGCGATGAGTAGGTTGAAACAAAAGTAATAGAAAAAATATTACATTTTAACTTAGATATATAGTTGGGAGATTCCTTTACTTGGTGTTTGGAAGTAAGTAGGTATTCTAAAATTTTCATTTAGCTTATCCTTGGTTAAAATAGGAGAAAGTTAAACTATTTCATGCACTATGAAGGAAATATGATATCACCGGAAGAAATCTTGGTCTTTGGCAGAAGACTGAGGCGTTGGCGTTATATCTTCTGGTCACCTGAGTCAGTCTGTCTTATCCAAAGGAAACATTTTTCATGGTAGATAAGTAGCATTTGTTTATATTTTGATACGCTTTGCTTTTTATGTAAGAATATCTAAACGGTTGGGAAATTGCTCAAACTGTTGTATGTATAACATAAAAATATTATCTAATTTAAGATGAAAAGTAAACCACATTCAAAAAACTAACCAAAACTTATCTATAATATATATCATCTCCAAATGTTGTCACATTGTCTTTGGGTCAAAAAAAATTAAAAAATGAAAGAAAAATTAAACTGGAAACGAATGTTAGAGGGATAAAATATGTAAGGAATGAATCAATGATTAAAGATGTTGGAGTAATAATTTTTATAGGGTTGAATGGGTATAAAGAATGGTGAAGGAAGAAATCGTAGGATTGGAAAGAAACAATTGGACGAAGAGGATACAGCAATGAGAGATTATATAGAGGGAGAGAGAGGGAAGTGGCGAAGAAGGGTTGAAAGGGTTGGCGACCCTCTGACCTCACGATGCCGGAATGAGGGGAAAATAGCGGGACGTACGTATGGAGAAATACGTATGAATTAGGTTCGAAAAGTTATGAAAGAGAGGAGGGGCGATTCAGATGAGATAGTGCACGAAGGGAATGCGGGGAAAGGTTAGATGCGTGGGAAGCGAAAGGGGTATTGGTATTCTGCTAGAGCGAGGCAAGCTTAATTGAAGAGAAAGGCATACATGACGTCTCCCGCTCAATATTCGTCATTTGTTTATTCTCACCTTTACTTTCTCCTCGTGTAGTTTTTCTCCCTTTGAATATAAACAACGCTCGTGTTTGGAACGCGTTCAGAGGATTTTTCCTCTATTCGAACGATGGAAGAACTGAATATTTACTATGGTCAGTGGACGATTTTTGAATTTACATTGATCAATTTCTATTCACGTGGTAAAAGTTGTCCTAAACGTAAGTCATGGTCATAAGAATAGGTTATTTACCCGTATTATTCGTAGCAATTACAGCCTCTATATCAATTAATCGTGGTCCATGGTCTTTATTAATAAATGACGAGTCATAATATTTGCGCACACGTTTGCACTGTTTTTGGTAGTTGAGACAGAATGGGACATATTTTCAATATGCAATATATCCATATGCGCAAGTTGGAGAATTTCTTAGATAGGAAAACGAAACATTTTATGCTCAAAGTATGAAAAATATGCAAGCTCTTAGCTAAGTGATTTTTCCTCACTTTTTTTAGTTCATTATATTTTTGTTAGTAATCTTTATAAACACCCGGTTGATTGATGGTTTTAAATATTGCCTGCAATTTATTGTGAACATATTAAAAAATACTGATAAAAACTATTAAAAATACTTAATAATAATTATAAAATGACGTACTGCAAAGATTTAGGTAACAGTAAAATGTATCGGTCGGATAATTAAACAACAAAATTAATTCGCTTCACTTCCGGTAACTTTTCTCATTCTTTTTCTTGATACAATTGTTTCGACCTCACACAAAATTTTTGACGCTCTCAAAACAAACTCTGTTTTAATTACCAAGGTGTATTAATTACCTTGAACCTCGTTAGTGAAATAGTTTTGTTAAGTGGTCTCTCCAGAACACATTCCCACGCTTTCATTAGCTCAGAAAACGTCAAAAGTGATCCAACACAAACTCTCCACATTCCTTTCACATTCCTCAATCTCCATTCCTTTCCTTACTCCTCCGCTCATCCTCTTTTTCCTTATCATCCTTTTCTTTTTACCTTATTTGTGTTGTATTAACTATTTCCATTTATATTTTCTGTTTTCTTCTTCATCTCTTATTTCCAACTTTTTTAATTCTACTCATGCGTGATTTTAAACAAATGCCCACAAATTCTCTTTACAATTTCAGGATCTTATTTCAAAGACAAATTATTGGATATTTGTGAAAATTATTCCCAAAGGAGGAGTAGACGAATATTTTAATCAATACTACAAGCTTTGATGACGACTTATTATAGAACGTCGATCACGGTATGAATTGTCCTTTTAATATTTCTTCGTCTTGTAAAGATACTGTGGAAACCCTGTACAATATTAATGCTAGAAACTTATGTTTAACAATTTATTCTTGATTTAGAAATTTTTGTCCTGAAGTTTTCTTATCTGAATATTTCCTTTCGATTATTTTCGTTTATTTTTTTTCTCTTCGTCTGCTTCTCTTTGAAATTCTCTTCTTCAAACATTGCTTCTGCTATCTTTCCTATTTCAACTCATCCTACTCCCAACTTTTCCTTCACCTATTACTTCTTAAAAGGTACAGGGATACTATAGCTTGTTAATTAAGCTTATATTCACGCGTTGATATACTTATCGTAATTATTACAAGCCGGAATTTTAATGAAAGGTATGTAATGTTATATTGTTAAGTGTCAACGATTGTTCGTTCTCATTATTTTCTCATCGTCTAAAACTACATAATTTGTATATATTTTCCTCTTACACTTTTCTTAATGTATTAATGGGAATGAAATAATTAAGTTAATTTGTATAACAATTAATTTAATTAACCTTCCGTTTGTAATTTTACCAATCTATCACTCTTCTAGCACGAAGAATACAAACATTATGGCCGGTAAATGAGCTGATTTTAGTCTCTTGCTTGAATACTATTCTTCTTGAATAGTTGGTTTGAATACTTGAATTAGACTGATCCTTCTTTTGCTACTTAGATCTTATAGCTGCTATGAGAGTACATGTACCCCTTGCCTACTAATTTCTTTTCTAAACTACCGGGATTATTATTTTTTATCAGAAGTTCTGTTTGACTAATTAGAATTTAATTATTATAATTTTACTATACTCTAGGAAATCTCCCTTGAGTATGAGTGCAAACAAAAGAATGTCCATGAAACAAGTACTAATGAAAAGTATAGCAATGAAATATAAAAACTGAATGTTGGATAACTCGGTAAAAATGTTACCTATGTCCAGCCAAGAGATAATTATTTAGTCTCAATTCAGAATAACCTGACGCAAAACGAAAAAATAGAAGTTTAGACCCGGATTATTTGATTTTTATGGAATTAACTTAATTTCAATATGCAGAAGGAACAATTTTATGTAAATGTTGGTACTACATTTAGGACAAGAAATATAAATACGCTCAGAACGTATGCGAACGGAAATGGCAGTACATATAAAGGTATTGGAGTCATAAACAAAATGAATTCATACATAAAATATGGTAAATAGATGTAATTTATGCAAAGCGCGACACGAGTATAGCCTTTGTTCTATGCGAACTAATTCGATGAATCCGGGGACATCATAGTATCCTTTGCCAGCTGAAAGATCCTTTTTCGGTAATAATAGTTTACTCTTGATACAATATTTGGTAATGAGTCATTTAGGACTCTAGCATGCGGAATTGCCTCTCCTAATTGCTCAGTTTTCCCACGCATAGCGAATTACTCATGGCCTCTATGGAGTAGCATCACAGGAGAGAACTTTTAGGATCGCATCGTGCGGAATGCCTTGTTAATAACGCAGGCGTTTATTGCGCACGTTTGTGCCCTTCGGTAGCCTCAGGCCTTCTCTCTCCGTCCACCTTAACTGCAACACTCTGCGATCGTTGCTGGATGATGTTGCCCAAACGCACTTGTTCCAAAGCACATGATGATGTGAATCACCTATCTGCTAAACGCGGATTGTCTTTTTGTGACCCATAACTGATCTTTGTGCTGTACGATTCTCGCATAATATTAATTTTAGAGCAGTGTATGTAGACAATAATTATGAGCACGGAATGAGTTCTGAAAAAGTGAGGATCCCTTACGTGTGATAGTGATGCATAATTATGATGATAATAATAACACAGCAAATAATGATAAAATGACTTTATTGGGGTGAGATTGTGACTTACTCTTCTTACATCTAAAAATTCGTCGTATACTATTTTAAGGCAGAGATAGCTTTTAGAGATTCTACAAAAGAGAACTTTGTGAGTAAAAAACCTTATTATGTCCTTAGGATAATATAAAACACAGTATGCGGAATGCATACTAATTCCAAGGGAAATTATCTTTGTAAAATTTTTCTAAGCTAGATCGGTTTTTCAGTATTCAACGTAAAATATAAAAGCTAGATTACTCAAAGAATGAGTAGTTTATGTTATACTATATTAATTTAAAAACATAAAGCAGGCAGATTTACCCTTTTCCACACAAGCTTATTCAAAAACGATAAACGGTTTTGGTTATATGACCGTCGATATTATTTACTCCTCTCACAGCTGATTTATTCTATATCATGATTGAAATTCACAGTAAAACTCTCGTCAGGAAGAAAATTATCGATCAAAGAGTTGTCAATGTTAGCATTTCATTTTGTGCGGTGAATGTGGCACTTCTAAGAGTGGAGGAAGACATTCTCGGAAAACCTCATGATGTTTTCTTTCTCTATATCTTAAAAGTTATCATATTTATGTGAACCTTCTGAATACATTACATCTACATCTACATAAATACCCTACAAGCCGCCTTTCGGCGTGTGGCAGGGGGAATACACTAGGAATAAGCATTTCAATTATTTAATAACGGACGTCGGAATCCAAACTGCAACACATTTCTGGTAACGTCTGTAATGATAACGAAGTAATTTTAGGAAATAAATCACTTGTAACTTTATTACACTAAAAATATGCGAGTACCATGCCTATTCTTTTAAGTCGAAAGGGAATCAATAATTCTCGGAAGTTCAGAAAGAAAATGTCAAATACGATTAATTTTCACCATTAAAAGATGCGAGGACGAGGAGAATGCATATTTAGATGGAAGCTGATATTTATCTTAACGACAATTTCAATTCAGTTTGCCCGTTGTATTTTGAGACTTACCAAGTTCTTTTCACAAGAATTCCATCTTCTCAAATTGTGGTTATAATCTTGATTCGTCCGAAACTCTCAATGCCTAAAATCTCTTCAAGAATGCGTACCGTCCGATACACCGCAAATTAACATCTGTTAGCGGTTACGCTCCAATTTCTCCATCTCTTTCGGCACCAAAACACGCGTATATTTTCGGCCTCGTAAAAATCTCTGAACCCTATCCCCTCGCTTAACTTTCTCCGACCTTCACCTAAAATACTTCTCACCTAAAAGAAGCGCGTAATTCGAGCCTCGACTAAAACCTGCACCGGTTATTTCCACCACTGAAAAGCACACTCGCGCAGTAAATCCCCAAGTGAGATAATCCTCGGACGTGAATCATCCCAGAGTGACGAGGAGTACCAGTATTTCCTACAAGGATCTTGTCTTTAAGGGGCCTCAGCATTAGTGAAGGTGGGGGATATAGCCTGGGTCTTCCGGTAGTTTCGGCACTTCTTTTACGGTCCTCCCTCGATATCGTTGACCCCGGGAGGCGTAACATCCGGCTCCTGCGAGTGGGGGGGGGGGGGAGGAGAGATAAGGTGCAGGGGAGGGTGAGAGGCAGAAGTTTCAGGTGCCAACGCACCTGATGCGCAGATGTCAAACGGTTCAGCCGGACCCTCCCAACTGTTTCCCCGAAAATCCCCACCGAAATGCATCATGGGCAGGCTGTTTATTAGGGATGGGATAATGACTGATGCCGCGATATAGGGTATAAGGGAGGGGTATTTAACAGCGTGGGAGGTGCCGTTTTATCCGGGAATACGGTGAGGGTGTAACGCCCTAACAAATACTTCCTTTTTCCTTTCTCTCTCTTCCCCCTTTATCCGCATTTCCCCCTCATTACCCTACTTCTTCACCCCCCCTTGCGAAGGATGGACGAAATGGGAAGCGCGTGCTTCGGAAGCGGGAGTTTCGTTCGTAATTGCGTGCATGTGCAGGGATCGGATGTCTTTTTTCTAATACCCCCTCAGCACATATCGTTCCCTTTTTTGATATTTCCCCGTCCGAGCCTCCCAGCTACCAGTCGTTTTGTATATCCGCGCCTGCTTTAAATGCGAAAGACGTGTTTTGATGAAAAAAGCGCGATAAATAAAGGGCGTTTTGTATTCGCGCGAGTTGTGCAACCCCTTGTGCCGAATTGCCTCTGGTGGAGCAGTGTGTGTTCCTATGGACCCTCCGAGCTCCTCTTTGGGTGAATCATTTTCAAAGTGGTCCTCGTCGATAGAATATTGGGCTTGGGTGGTTTAACTATCGTGCCTCCCAACGCATTCGCTACGCAATCGAGGAAACTTAGGGAATAATACCAATTCAAATAAATGCGTCACTTTTAGAGACAGCTTAGCGCTAAGTTTGAATTTCCATTCAATCTAAACATTTGCATGCGGTTCTGCGATTGGTATTCGTCATCTGATTTCTCACGCATCTAATCCTACCTAAATTGAATATTTTTATCTATGCCAAGTAATTATTTTCATTAAAATCGAATGATTCGTTTATTTTCAATAACTATTAAGTTCCTACATATATGCTTGTTCCTTCTTTATCAGGAATTGGGCATGCTTTTGTAACAGTTTTGAATATAATAGTTCATATTTTCAATTTAATATGATAGGTTATGCACATCGATGAAGAAAGTATTATTTCTTTTATTTTTAACTATCATGATACATTGAATTTGTATGTTTAATGATCAAAACATATTTATATATAATATTTTTTATGTACAACACATCTGTCCGTAAAATAAATACCTACTAGATTCTATCATACTTCCTACGATATTTCACAAAGCAAACTAATATTGTGGTTACTAAAAACCAATGATATCATCTCGAAATCAAATAACTCACTCGATACTTATCATAAAGTGGAAGTGCCTTTTCATTATGATATTTTGCTTACGTGCATTTGCTACGAGAAACAGCATGGTATTGTATATATACATTCCATTCAAAGTTATTTTGCGTGCGAGTTCTAACTTAGAGATAGAAATATAATCCAGCTTTTGTCGCATCTCACGAGATATACCTCGAAAACAATAATATGAACCAAAGGAACCAAGGGAAAAGATCCATGTGCATCTAAGTATCCAAACACATCCCGCATATCGGGGATAACACTCCGATGACAGCCATGTGGTACGAAAACATAATCGATTGCAGGCTGCACCTTGATCGGTAGGCACACCACGTTTTCTTTCTTCGGCTCATTAAATCAGGAAAGGGGACCTATCCCAATGCGCGCATGCGCCGAATCACTCCCCCTTTTCTCTAGCATGTGTCGCTGCTATCTTTTCCCCAGGAGCAGTCCGTCTGCAGCAGGCCGCGCACTTATCTATCAAGCGCAGCATGTGTCTTTTGATACTCACGTCAGTCGCACTCTTATCTATCAATTGCAGATCGCAGGCGGCTCTCCTTAGGCATAAGGATAGTAAAATGGGTATTTGGCAACAGCGCTCGTGTGCGTCACACTATAATTCTCTCCATCTAGTTCCGATCAGGGTGTCATTTATTCGTGAAGCGGTCCTTCATCAAGGATTCCGTAAGAAAACGAGATGCCTGCGAGCCATTGATATTGGAGGCTGGCTGAAGATGGCGCAGTCAAACATCGCTGCTAATAAATGACGGATTAATCTACATACGCGGAGTTGCCTGTCACCCTATGAGGTTAGGCGAAGCGATTTAGTTTGAAGAGATTCTTACACGAGATAGTTACAACATGTAGATAAATGCCTTTGCTCATAGATTACTCAGCAACTAATTTTGTGAACAAAGTGAAGATGAATTCATGGGAATCGTTTCAGGGTCGCCAAAGATAAATTTATAAAGTCATGAAAGGAATCGACTTGAAAAATTAAACTTTATTGTGCTCATCCTGAAGTTAGGTAAGCATTGCATCACCACGAATGAAATTTTTCTTTATTTTATCAAAAATCGCGATTTATACCTCTTAACTTGTAAATGTTGCAGTGTTATAAGGGAAAATGCTGTTTCTATAAATTAATTGCGGTAAGAAAAATATGGATTTTGATTCAGCTTTGGATAGCAAATAAGGCTTAATTGTGTGAACTTTACATCGGAGAGGTTCGTTTTACTCGAGAAGAGGGAGTTTCGAGGAAAGACCTAGGTTAGAAGAAAGGGTTAGTGCGGCAATATAGTTGCAATGCAGATGCCTTATAAAAAGTTCCATTTTATTCTATACGTTCTTTTTCATTTCTTTATTTTGTCAGTGTCCGCTCAAAATACATGTTTTCAATAATACAGATTGAGTTAATATATAGAAGGAGTGGAACGACTAACTTAATGAAAGGAGAACGTAGTAGAAAGTTGCTCCATACCAATGTTTAACGTACCAACCCTGATAGCTTCTATAAATGAAACAAAACTTATCCATTAACTTTCATTTTTGCTTCCTAAAAACTGACTTTTTCAATTTGATAAGATCTGGGAAATGTTGAGGAAGTTCTATGTTTGCAAAGAAATTAAGAAAAGACTTTGTAATTTCCACAATATATTTTTCTACAACGACATGTTTCGGCTCACGCCATCATCAGGTCGAAACATGTCGTAGAAAAATATATTGTGGAAATTACAAAGTCTTTTCTTAATTTCTTTATTATGGCTTTCCACGAAGTACGGCCAGAAACCATCAATTACATTCTATGTTTGCATTTAACTACATATCCATAAGAAGATGAAAGTTTTGAATTATAATTTTAGTAAATTATCAGTATATAAATAGATTTGTAAAAAAATCTCTCTATTCATAGACCAAAGCCCTTCTTATCCTCTTGGACGACACTGTAGGTATGCAATCATGAGAATAACTGTTTGTAATGAATTATTAGAGCACCTATACTTTGGATAGGATGACTACACGATATAATGATGTTAGAAGGAAAGATGAGCTATAGGTAGAATGGGTAAAATAACAAGTATAACCTAAGAAAAGAAGAAATTTATTATTTAAAAAATATCCTTGAAAAATTCTGAAATATATCCTTAAATCAATACTCAATTAAAAGCACTCTCAATACTTTATTTTAATTGAGTATTGATTCGAGGATAATTTTTACTTCACTTTCAGAAGTGAAAAGTACCGAAATTATGGGAGCACTGGCATCCTACTTATAACATAATCTTACCACTTCAGCTGTCATACCCGGGAACATTCAAAATATTTACCCGAAAAGAGAGAGACCTGAGTTCGAGTCTCAGTTGTATTTTACATTCCGGTTTATATTTCAAGCATAAGCCACCTCGTCAAAAGTTAAGCATCTTCTCTTGTCTTAGGTATCGATTGATGATAATTTTGAAGATGACAGTTATTATAATAATAATTATTATTAAATTTAGGAAATACGGGGTTGAGGTAGCTGAATATTGTTTATGAAACATGCATCAGCATCTACAGCTATAAAACTTTCAATTGTCTGTTTTCCTATACCAAATTCCGAAACAAAACTCGATCGCAAACGATGCTGAAAATAACCTTGAAATAATCCTCTTCGAAACAAATCCGAAATCTCCTACCTCTCTATTACGTTGAATTCCATTCTCCGCTTGAGTTTTCCAATAACAGCCAAACAGTGAAGCAAACCTTTCCAAAATTGTTTTCGAAGTAAAAATATCCGTTTTATATCGCAGTAAAGAGCTAATTCACCTGGCACATCTCTTCCGGAGTTAGACAAGCGAGGCCGAGGTTGAAAAGGGATAATTCCGGCGAATAATCTTTCTATTTTCGGGCGTTCAAACCCTTTGATTATAAGTTCGGAAATGATGCGCCATAAAGCACATGCTTTTCCAAGGGATGGGAAATTTAAAGGTCGTTCTTCCTTTGCTTCCTTTTTATTTTCGGATCGAGACGTTCCACCGCATTCTCTCCCTCTGTTTGCCTTATCTCTCTGAGAAATCGTGCCGATGGTTCAAATCATGGGACACATTTGTGACTCGAGTCCTTCGCATAAAATGAGTGGTTTTAAAATAAATTAAAAGGCGGAGAATATGAGTATAAGAAAGGACGTGGAGGGATGAAAATGACTACCCTTTCACTGGGTTAAAGGCAAGGAAGTCATCCACTATCTATTGTCATTAATCTGATAAGGTTTTCGAAACCTTCGATCTTTCCTTATCCTCTTTCACATCAGTCCAATACATATGTCATTTACGTGTATTAATATAGGTAAGGTAATCGCTGCGTTGGAAAAATAATCATCTCTTGGTAAGAATGTTCGTTTGTAAAGGAGTAAGGGATCAACCGTATGCAACTTGTAAAATGAAGTGATACCTCGTCAAGCGAAGATTATTAACTCGTAGCTTCTGAATTGCATGCTTCTGGTGGTACCATATTGTCATGCATTCTCGAATTCTTTAATTGAGTCATAAATCAAGCAAAAAACTAGACATTCATACGATCAATAAGAGAATTTTATTTTTTGTTATTGTAGGTTGTGAATTTTTGGTACTCGCATAGGTTGGAAAGAAGGAGAGCGAAGTTAAGTCCATGGCGCGACATCCCTTTGAGGAATATGGGCTAGCCAGACGGTTTTCACCGTGGGCGACACATGGCCAGCGCATCGACTCCCGCACCAATGTATTGGCCTTTTTTGACAGGACCTCTTAATTCAGAGGAATTCACTCGTATTCATCACGATGCTGGATGAACATCATGACCCCGACCGTGAATCGTATTTCCAGCCGAAGGCGTGTCGATACCAATGTAGCTAAGATCGCCTAAGTTTCAGGGGGGCAATTTGGAAATCATCCACTTAAATGTTAGTTATCCGAATTTATACTAGATCGCTTAGTCCAAAATTGCAAAAATTTCTTTAGCTGAAAATTTTGTTGGTGGACTTGTTCTTTAGCCGATGTATCCTCTATTTTTGGATGCATTTGGTGTTTAAATTTCTTAACATTGGAAGAAGATTGAGGAAGACCCCATAAGTAAAATAAGGAAGAATTTCTTTTAAACATTCAGTTCCATTGGAATTTTGACAACCCATAAAATTATTTGAAAGAATATCCTTCTTATATATCAGTTGTCTATTGTGGTTTAATAAATTAATTTACTATATTTAATGATGCAATGATTAAATTAAAATTTTTCATCAATATAGTTTTTACCACTTCTAGTAGCGACTATTTGAAGCTCTCAGCAATCGCTAATTTTCCTAAATAAGATTTCATCCTCAAAAGGTTAAATGAAAATCAGAAACTCATTGAAAATGAAGAGTGTATGAAGATAACTTTGGAGATGGTTAAGCTTAGTTTTTCATCTTGTAAATAATGTAAAAATTACGCTCGGACGCTAAGTTATCTTTCGAGCAGATCTTCAGGAGGAATACTTTCACGGGGAGATTCTTTTGGCTATGGCATGGTCACTTTCTATTTTGCAATCAGAAATCATATTCATCTTTTGGTAAACCATCAGCATATGAAAAATTGCACATAAATTTCACATATATAATTAGCAACATAGAGCACGTTTAATCTTAATTGTAAATGAGAATTCTATAATGAAATTATGATTAATCTTCCTGTTATCGAGCGACCCTCCCCTTAGGTATGTACGCTATGATACTACGCTTACGCCATTTATTTAACAAGGTTTATATATATATATATATATATATATATATATATATATATATATATATATATACGAGTAAAAGTTGCTTGCATACTGCAAGCTATCCGTTGAATACAGTATCATACCAAGTACTGCCTTTGTTCAAATTTAAAACTTCGCGCCAAAGACCGCCTGGCGACGAACTAAGAACCCGATCGTGAGAGAAGACAGCAAAATAATATTAGATAAGTGCCATCCTTACTTGTTCCAAAGTTTCGATTCAATATCTTATCGGGAAGGTCCCACGCCTCTGTCACCATTCCGGGTTTTATCTTTCCAGCTTATCGGGAAGCCATTTTTAAAAAATCGTCAAAGATTTCCGCAATGCATTTCTTATGGAAGAATTTTGCATCCACCTGGCGTCGAACTCACTGTCATTTGGCTACATTTTTTCCATGAGAAGCATAGAAGACTACCTCAACTTCAACCTCCGAAATTTTGGTTACTCTATCTTAACGATAAGTGCCTCAAAATAATTTTCAAAAATCCGCGCAATGCATTCTTATGGGAAAATTGCGATTTTTGGGAATTTCTGGCATCGAACCCATGATAGCTAGCGTCGAAGTCTGCATTATTCTGGCATCTAGAGTGTAGGGCCAGTACGTCGAAAAAATCTGACGTCGATGGCGCTTGTGGAACATGGTCAGAATTCGTATCCCCTATAAATATATAGGTATATATATATATAGGTATATCCGGAGAGTTAGCTATATATAATAGATATATATATATATATATATATATATGCATGCATGGTATGAAGTGTTTTAGCTCTGCAAAGAAGGAAGAGGAAATCCCAAAAGTGTAAGACGACGATGGATTAGGGAGGGTGGGAAAACAGGCTGGTTGCGCTCACAGGGTTAAAGAGAAGGCGCGTGGGAGAGAGGAGTGGGGGTGGGATAAAGGGAGGGGTGGGATAAAGGGAGGGGTGGGAAAAGATTTGGTGTGACTGTGAGGGAGTGGGATGGGGGGCAAGAAACCGGAAGGAAAGCATTAGCGGAGGGCGTGGCAGTTTCTGATGGGAGGGAGATATGGGCTACGAAGGATTAAGAGCCCATGTGGAAGGAGAGAAAGGTGCACAAGTGGGATGCGCGCTGTGTATACATTTTCTCTCGCTACCGAGGATTACCGCGAAATCAGCCGCGCGATGGAGCTGAGATCACGCATCGTTATTGGGAGAATGCTTTTCCTGTTTTTTATTGGAGTTTTCCCATTCTAGGTAGTTTTACGCGAAGAGAAACTGGCGATGTAAATGGTGATGCTGCTGAGCTATTCCGAATCATTTTCTGAAAAGTTTCATCCAATTTTCAATTATTCTATGGTATTCCTTCCGGATATTTTGAATACATATGGATATACTGTACATATATCATGCATACACAAATGCAAAACAATCATAGTTTTAAAAATTTACTTTTCTTTTCTAATGCGATGGACCTTTCTTAGTCTTCTTGAGCCTAAATCGGTTTTGAAAATAATCCCATTGTAAAAAATCAATTTTTTTAATAACAATATCAGGAATCAAAATTTTTAATTTTTTATTCCATGGGTTGAATTCCATGGTTATAGAAGATTGATTGCACCATTGAAAAGCAAATTTATTATTTGGTTTTGAGATGTAATTGACGCCGAAATTATTTTTCTTATGTTATGAAATTGGAAGAGCTCGGAGAAAGGGATTAGAGAAATAGAGGGACTATCAGTCTTTTCTGAGACATCCCGAATGACACTGTTCTCTAATAATAATAAGTCATCTTATAAATTTACGTTACTTTTTTGTATCAGATAATTTTGTGAATGGCTATTAAATCCATTTTCAAAATCCATTTACTTAATTGAAATGGCACCTATGGAGTGTGAAAAATATATTGTCTTCTTGATATAATCTTTCTCCTTGTATAAAGATGATTTACGATTTAGAAAAAATTCCCTCGCTTTGAGGAAATAGAGTGGAGCCATAAAATTGTTAGTTTTGATAAAGGTGTAGGTTAGCTTAGCGCAAGAATGTGTGTTAATCTTGGTTAGAAAGTTCCCTAAAACAGCATGTCTAAATGTCTTTCCAAGGTCGTTAGAGCAACCTTCTGGCAAGTGGAAGATGTTTGAGTTTGTGCCCCTCAGTCTGATTCTTCTTGGTTTTTTGATTCTGAGGTAATTGTCAAAACTTATTTATGTGATAAGGTAAAATAGCTTCACGAAGGGAAGTATATGGCAATCTTTATTACCATTAATTTTTCACACATCTCTTATTGATTCCTCATGTATTTTCCTATTGTTATAATTATTCATTGATTTATTTTTACTTACAGGTGAGTGGTGATGATTTCTGCTTTACCATTCCATCCCATGTCACGTAAGTTTCTTATCTTTTAAATTTAAAAAATATGCACATAAATTGGCCACATAATAGCTACATGTATAATTTTATGAGATTACAGTTTTTTTACTTTAATAAGCGGAGTGTCTAAGTACCTCAGAAAGACCCAAAAGTACAAAAAACGAGTAATGATGCATTAAGGATTCAATATAAAGTGGCAACTTTTATAAATTAAATGAGGTATAATAACATATTCAATGATTTATACCAAGTATATTTTTCACCGATAAAAATATAATTTTCTTGGACGCTTGCTCTTGCCTAAGTGTTGGCAATATAAACAGAAACGCGATTATTATGGAATGATGAGAAACCAATCTCTCGCAGAAGAGAAATCGGCGCTTCAAGAGGGTGAGAGTAGTGCCTGTTTCCGGTGACCTTGCTATCGTACACTTACGTTGATGATGATGTGATATAAAGCAGTCAGCTCGCTCTATCTCATGCGTCGACTCCTTTGTGGCGGAATTCCATTTTTCGTTTCGTGTTTTGCTCTGCATTCCTTGTAAATGCTGTGGTAAGAAGGTTGAACGCTGGGAGAGAGTTGCCACGCTTAAAATTTCGGTAAATTTCATTTGAAAGTCCCAAACAGAAGTTATTCACCTTTGATGACCATGATCGGGGTTGAACTTCTTTACATTCTATAACCTTGCATTTCATTCATCGCAAGAATTTTTTCCTAAAATATTTTATTAAAGGAATATTACCGCTGCTTTCTCTTTTTCACGAATTTTCGGATTCGAAGCAGTTATCTTTTGAAACATTAATCGTCGACGTGATGACTTTAGTATCCGTTCTTTTTGGTACTGTTAATCTTCGGCAAAAAGTAATTCATTGACTTCAATAGTATCTTATTAGAATCGAATTTTGTAAAATGTATGTATAATTAATGAAAATTCAGTATCCAAGACTCTGAAATAGTTAATCTGCTTTTAACGTCAGAATTACAATGGAAAGGTAGAAGGTACTTTAAAATATTAAGTTGCCCGCGGAAATGACTGAATTTGGCATGATCAAAATTATTTTTTAGAATAAACAAACGATAAAATCTTTTTAATGTCCTTATTAAGGCAAGAGAGATTCTTCCATCTAATCTGTCGTCAATTATATTAGTAAAAATTTTATAACATATAGGTAAAAAGAAATAGAGAGAATACTTTAGAAGGAATTGGGGATAAAAAAACAAAGTATTGTCTTAAGCTAGAAGGATCGACGGGGAGGGGGAATGCTCACAAAGAAACACCTGTGAAAGGGGTTAAAAACCTGCGAAAACTTACTGATAGTTTAATCTGAAAGATGTAAAGGTAAACAGTGTATAAAATAGAAATCACAAGAATTTTATCGTAAAGTGTTATATGAAGGTTTGTCGTCTGCCTTTCTTTACTTCTGAAACTATTGCACATTAAAGTATGCAAAGGGAAATTAAGCTATGATTGGAAAAGTTTATCGTCTATATGTAAGAGCATCAAAAGGAAAAGTTCGAAACGGCACAAAATTGATAAAAGTAAATTATCACACCGTTTAAGAGGAATATTCGTGACAGTTCTGATGCTTCCAGCTTCTATAAAAATATCTCGTAGGTTGCGCAACGTTTTGTGTAATCAGTGTTTTGTAAATAGAAAATGGTAGGGATGACCGCTCGATTATGTATGAAATTCGATGTTAGATGGATATTCGTAATGGGATAAAAGAATGTGGTTCTTATTTCGGATTTTTTTGGAAATGAGAGATGGAGAGTGGTTAGTGGAATAGAAGAGGAGACATGGAGCGAACGACGGGATTCTGTGGAAGTACGCTCTGCGCCAGTGTGGGAACGTACAGATAGGTGCTACATTAAATAGCAAGAGAGGGAGAATAAACGTTCAGTCCTGCAAGGGCTTTAGCTTCATCTTTTGGTAGTTTTTCGGTCTTTTTCCCTTCTTTCCACTATCAATGCTTATAAGAAGAAAAAATAAATCGAAGTAATAAAAGATACATGAATGAATGTTAATTAAAATTTTGAAAAGTTAAAGTGTTTCCTCGGTTAACGGAAATAATGTAGGAGTCATCGAAGTCCCTGAATAACTATATTTATATAAATGTTCACTTAAATACGAGAACATCCAACGAATCATTTTCGTTTTTATTTGTGCCGATTTTGTGTCCGTTAGCTGTTTTATATGATTTTAAAAGTAGTGAAGACTTGAAATTAAAGCGCTCCATTAGAGAGAACTTTTTACTACACCACATAAAATTAAAAACAATATCCATTCGATCGAGGTTTCTAAGCGGAACTACATTATCAGGTCTGATGATGTAGCTCCGCCACGAAAACTTTGTCGGATGTATGTTTTTTTTATTTTATGTGGTGTAGTATAAAGTTCACTCTGATGGAGTGTTTTAATTTCATTAATACCACAAAGTTACACCTGAATCAGTATCGTTTAGTGAAGATTTTTCGCTGGCAATAAAATTCGTTAGTGGGTATCACTCTAAATGCAGAAAGATTATGAATTGCATTGAGGTATGGAAAAGTAAATGATTGGCGAATATGACTAAGATAACTGAGAGAGGCTTCCTCTGTCCGAAACGTCGTCTTTTATACGGGCAATACTGCGTAATCCTACAAATCTGCATACCATGGAAGCATTAAGCAGCGAAAGCCTTCGTAGAAGTACTTATGGGTTTTCTTGAGATAATATGGGGTCAGAAACAGACATTGAGATCATTTAGGTGGTTATGGGATGGGGAGGAAGATAGAGGGAAAGCACAGTAGGACGAAGGCTGCCGTATGTAGTAGCTCGAGTGAAAAAAAGGACGCAAGTGATCGGAGAACTCTCATCCTTCAACCTAACAAAAATCACCCCTTGTCTCACTATAAAAGGACGGAAGAACGCAACACTAACCCTACCTTACTCATCCCCACCCTAACCAACTATTTGCCAAGTTGGAATGTCCCTGATAATCTATCGCAGTACTTCAGTATGTTTCTCCTATTATTTCACCGAAGCGTGAGACGATTTTTCATGCTCTATCATGGCCAAAAATTAGGTTTTTCTCAGTTTTTTATTATCTACCTCACAACCGCAATATAACATATAATTTTTTTCTCACATATTTATACTCTCTTTAGGTATGTAAGTATGCCAAATATTCTCAACCATTCGCTTTCTATGTGTTGCTTCCGATGTATGAAGAAACGTAAGGAAGACTTTGAATTGGCGAAAGATTTCACTTATAGCAAGGAGATAACTTTTCTTGGAAGCGTGTCTAAGACATTCTTAAGAGAGGCATTTCGGAGACCGACGTAGATTTCGGAGTTCAGAATCTGACATCTGACAGAAAGTATTCTTTTAATTGTTTACGCCTCAGGGATTTCCAGGAATCAATGATATCTTAAATAAGACGGAGAAGGAAAACTTTGTGCTTTAGAATTATCTCGAAGATGAGTTGTAAAAATTCCACGAAAGGAGATCTATATATATGCGTGTATCTTTGCAGTATTGTATGAGAGGAGAAGTAAATCTGAACATTTTCTTGCGAATAAACTATATTTTTATAGTTTTAACATTATTTCTATAACTTTAATAAATACTACATGTAAGAACTCAGAACACAACTAGTTTTTGTGTATAAGTATCATTTTCAAGTGAAAAAGCGTCCAGGAACAAAAGATTTAAAAAAATACCGTTGCTTTCTTACGTTGAAGTATTTCACGAAGTTATTATAACTGGATATGATTTCCCCTGTGGAAAATTTGCCTGATTTATTTCTCCTGAGATCCATGTAGTTTGTGACAGTTAGTGAGGATGACAATTTATCTATTTGGATAATTTGTGTGAAAAATTCGTTAATTTTACAACAATGTCGATAAAAATATTTGTTATAAATAAACTTGTTTATTTCGCTCAAAATGACTGGTTTACACAACCGTAAGTATTTTTTTAAATATACCCTAAATCTCAATCCCCTACAACTCAATCATTTTACTTCCATAGATTTCTTATCTTTAATCATGTTTTCCTGGTTAATTATGAGAATATAGTGTTTTAAATTATACAATTTGTTTTAAAAATATGTATTATATCATTAATTTACTATATTTATAAATATTTTTGGAACATTGGTTTATCTGTATTTATTAGGTCTCTCGTAGGTTGGGTTTTCCTGTAACGCTTAAGAATAATTAATTATGATAGTGAAATAGGTTTAATATTAAGTTTAAGCGGAGGTATATGCAATATTGGTTATTATTTAATAAACAGTAAGCAATTAAAATAATTCATGCGTTTGGTATAGTGTTCAAGTAGTTATCAGAGTACCTAAATAAAATACCTTTATGTGTTCATTGAAACCCCTTCCTCAAAATGTATCTCAATGCTATGGTATTCCTTATAGTTTAAAGGAGAAGGTACGAAGCGTGGTTGGGAATGGATGCGTGAATGGTTCGGGTGGCGGGAGGGAAAGAAAATCGTGTCTCTTTGGCGAGTCTTCGCGGTGGATGGCAAACCGTGGCGCAATTCACATTGAGCGGCGACGGAGGTTTTTGGGGAGCGGAGGGTGGGGAAGGTTCGACAGGTGTGTCGGCTCACACACGTACAACTCTCCTTTCCTTCCATCTCGCCTCAGGGAATGTCTACTCCAGTCCCTCCACTTTGTCTCTCCCTCTTTCATGCCTCCAGGTAATCTCTCTTTTTCCTCTCCTTTCTCGCCGCTTTTTCTCTGATGACTCTCCTCCAAAGGGTATTGAAGTAATGTTTTGATCTGGGAAAGTATTCTCATATTGGTGTCACTTCTTTCCATAATATTTCACCGGGGTCGTTATTGGTTCTATGAACTTTTTCCGTGTGGTTAAGGAAGCAATTGTGTCTACTAAGTTATCCTGATGAGTGGGTTATTATTCATGCGTCATTTGATACAGGATAGAAACAAAGGTGTTTTTAATTTACTTTCGTCTCACGATGGAAGACCAAAACATTTGACCGCACTATTTTAGTAAAACGTGGTCGAAACACTCAAAATTCCTTTCGAGAATTACCCTCTTTTGGATGTAGAAACGCAAACTTATAAGCGTAAATAATTTTTCAGTTCTAAAAGGCTTGAAATTTCAGTTCTAGAAAAGGTTGAAAAAGCTGTATGAAGGCTGAAAGCAGCATAAATGTTCTCTTAAATCAAAAATGAAGTAAAGGTAATAAATTTATATCTATGTGTACTCCATCAAAAAAAGCCTTATTGAAATTTTGAAAAACCTACGTATATAAATACACATTAAAAATTGTGTTCTTATTCGAGCTTAATTTCTGTACTGGGGTTTAGAATGCAAAAAATTAAATTATTGATTAACAAGATAGTTTTCATCAAGGATATACATTCAATGGTGGAATTTTTATCAGTATTTTTTATATTAACATTTGTAGAAATTATTTTTTATGAAGGCTATTGAAATATGAGTGATTCTGATAATGACATCCTTCGAAGTCAAAATATTACGAAAAAAATATTTATAGGGCCTTATTGCTTCACTTTTAACTCGTCCTGACTATTTCTGGAAGAAGAGAGAAAGGACAACCCCTTAAACGGCTTCAAAATAGAACACATATTCATATTTTTCTCTTCAAAATTATTTTGAGAACTGCATCTTGTCTTCTATTGAGGTAGCCGTCGCGGAACTGTCGTTCATCGTATAAGCTTTCGAATACCCTGTCTCAGGAATAAGCTGTGCATCGAAATTTCAGCGTTGAAAGAGGATAAATATCATCCCAATCAAAATATACATAGTTTAAATTGCCGAAAAATGTTGCATAAGATGCTGCATTTACTACTAAGCCACCAGCATTACAGGTTCGCTTACCTGGAGAAAAAATATTCTTAGAAGATATCGACAGTTTTAGATGTACTGATTAATGATCTGCGTTTCAAAATCAAGTAATTCTCGATTCCTAGGGTAAAAAAACGACCTGGCAAACATTTACTATTTCAGGCAACTTTTAATCTATTAATTTAATTATTTCTAAATTTTTCATTGTTATATTACTTTGTATTTTTCGCTTGTTTTTCATCACCTAAAAATACTTATATTTAAACCACAACCTTAGTGTCGTCCAAAACAATTATTATTATCCCTTTCTTTTATTTTTTCTTCACATTGGTAGTAATATATCTTGAGGAATTAGCTTGGACGCGAGCGAACGTATACCAAACGTTTGCCATCATTATCCCATCAATGAATGCTCTAAATACGTATTTCCAATAACTTCCACCTGACTGATGCAAGATATCCTCTTCCTTATACAAATGTCACTTGCGGAATCCGTTTCTTATCTTCTGCGCAAGCGCACTACCTTTTTCTTTGAGTTTCCCTCTGCCATATCTCCTTCTGCGGATTGAGATATCAATCAAAACGATCCATCAATCAAATTCCGATCATTTTCCCCCTCTTCTACCCAGTTGCGTGCCGCCTTTCGCTACAGCGAATCCCTCTCCTGTCTATCTACCCTTTCTTATTCTCGCACTCCTCACGGTCGATATGATGCTGCTATTAGTTATCTTTGGCCGAGACGAATCTGAAAAATAGAGGTGTTGTTGGTTTTCGTTTTCTTCGTTATAATTCGACCGCGTGGTTAATGACCTGCGCAGAAATATTCGTGAATTCCTTCCTCGGTGGGGAGAGTGACCGAATTTCATAGAATCCAGAGCGGGAAATTCTGATAGTTGTTTATATATATATATATATATATATATATATATATATATATATATATATATATATATATATATATATAATGATATATACATAGATAACATTGCCTCTTAAGGTGTACCGAGATTATTGGAACGGTGAAGGAAGATTCCCCAGTGGAGAACCATTCCCATAACCTAATTAGGAGACTATTTCGACTTGGTAAGGACTCTCCCTTTCAGCCAAGACCAGAGAATTGAATTAAAATATTTTTCGCTCCGGTTGAACGTAAAATAAAGTAACGGTTTTGTTCTGCATTCACACCTTCCGCCAACACTGAACCGGTTGGGATACTTGCTCTCGGACCATGGTAATATTAAGTAATTCTGAATTTTAAGAAAGTAATTCTGACATTTTGACCATACAATACCATAAAAAATTTTCGCTGCGGACAGGATTCGAACCTGCGCGGGCAATGCCCATTGGATTTCAAGTCCAACTCCTTAACCACTCGGACACCACAGCTTATTAATCTAAGATATCGAGAAAGGGAAACTGTTCTTTAAAAAAATTCTATGCAAATAATTCCCTCACACAAGATGACTTGTGTTAATGGTCACTATTTGATTGAATGTCGCTATATCATATTTAATATTATATGACGAAAATTGTCCAAACAGTCCTTGTGCCACCAGCACGAGTATTTCGGAAGTTTCCTTGAAATTATTTTGTCTGAATCGCTGGGGATAGAGAGACATTTAATATCTATTAGGGTAATTTGATGAATAAATTACAAATAAATACATCTGTTTAAGTTATTTAGTCCCGTAATAAAACA
The DNA here is from genome assembly GCA_036926295.1 of Pachydiplax longipennis. NCBI lineage: Eukaryota > Metazoa > Arthropoda > Insecta > Odonata > Libellulidae > Pachydiplax > Pachydiplax longipennis. The sequence continues at coordinate 19,743,855 of JAVFKF010000012.1, forward strand.
TAAGAACTTAGGAAATAGCAGAGTATGAATTCATCAGTTATCGTTGATAGGTTTTTCTTCCGAATATTTATTTCCGCGTTGTATGGGTTTTGATCTCAACTTTGAGAGAATTTCCCTGGAAAATGCGTATCTTATCTCTCTCATTAACTGGTTGTTTGAAGTAAGTCTCATCTGTTCGAATAAAAAAAACTCCCCTCAACTTCGATCAATCCATCTTTTTCAGGTTGCAGATTTTTTTTCGATCTCTTTCCCTTAAATTTTTTTCTCTCGCTCAATAATTTCCCATTAATTTCTTATCCACGCTCTTTCCTTTCCTCTTGTAAAAAAATCCACTTCCTTTTCGGTATCACAGCCGTCTCCAACCCTTGTCGTTTTTCAGTCTTCTTTTAATGAGTTGCAGAAGCCCTGCGGTAGCAGTTTTATGATTTTTTGAAGCGGAGACCCATTTGTCGTTTGCTCTCGATGAGGCAGGAAAGATCAGAAATCAAATTGGCTGCAGGAAAAAAAAAACTTCATATTTGCCTCTTCACACAGGCACTGGATCTATGAAGTTCTCATGGTTTCATTACTGAAAAGATTTTCATGCTCTAAATTCAGTATTCCTCGGCGATTTAATCGATAGGTGATGTTTATCTTTTTTTTACTCTTTCCTTTACTAAATCTATATAACTCGGCAACATACTGACTGCTTTTCAAAGGTTGGCAAATCATCTTATCTCACTGTAGAATACTTCCATTTTATAGGATTCAATTCTCCTATCATCCTTCTAAATGATGAGTGAAGGGATTGTATTGAGATCGCGATCTTCCGTAATTGTCTATCTTTTAAAAATTGGTTTTTGTTGATTGAAAATTTATTAAAATGGAATAGCAAGCTGGCCATTCTTCAGCAATATAAGACAAGGTAACCGGGATCACACAACAATAGTTCGCAGACTCTCTGATACCCTATTTACAGTCGTGGTGAATAAAGCAAACTAAGGAAGATTCCTTTTTGCTTTAAGGTGTAAAGCTTTTATTTTAAAGTTAAAAAGTCGAATAGCCATGCACTTTTATTTCAAGCCTAAACGAAATAATAAATTCTTCAAACTGTTTATAATGCTATCCATCTTATACAGCGATTTGCACAGGGTCCCTTGAAAATTCTCTTAAGCGAATATTACTGTAGACAATAAATTTCATGTTAAAAATACTATATAGGTACTATATGTATACATTTCTCAGTTTATCAGTGTTGAGAAGGAAAACTAAAAACATATTTCCTCATAATTTTCTTCATACATTTCCTATGATAATATCACTTCTGAGTAACGACCTGCTGTTCTAAAATTCACTGAAGAATCAGCGTTCACGTACCGGCGTAACCAAGTGGTCCTATTGATCTATCTCTGCATTTCATCCTTTCTGATTTCCCCTCATTACCTCGTAGCTATCAAGTACATGCTTACATCTGTCGTATTTCCTTCATCTCTCCGAACCATCCCTCCATACCGCGATTCCTTTTCGCTCGGTTGCATCTCAAAAGAATTACTTAATCCCTTCGGCTCTCTACTTACAAAACTACACCGCTCCCTGCCCTTGCAAACTCTTGATCCTGCACCTCAGCTATCCGACCCCTCGAGCTCTCTCGTCTCCGTTAGACCGAAATAATATTCTATCTCAAGGAAGTTTCCTCGAGTTAACTTTGGAATGTTTCATTCCTTATACTCAATACATATACATTTCGCGGAATGGATTTTCATTCGGTTTCCAGTCGTATGCCTCAAACGTGATCCTTTCATTTGCATCTAATAAAAAGTTAGTTTTCTGTTTGCACATACCTACAGATTTATCCATTCAACCCTCTTTCTAAAGATTTACGACCTCTATCATTTCTTAATTGCACATCATTGCCTCACTTCTCAATCGACGTCTTGATCGGGAAAGGAGAAGATAGTTAGTATCAATAGCCATTTTTCTTTAGAGTTTTAATTATCTTTCTCGTATTGCTTATTAAAATCACTCTTGGTAGAAAAAAAGAAAGTTGACCTTTTTCCCGAAAGTTTATAAAAACCTGTAACCATCAATAGAAATGATGTTCGACAATGTGTATAGAGGAAAGAAAGGCAATAAACTGAAGCAAAAATTTCAAAAAACGGGTAGTAGTTCGAAGAACAGGTATTTTTTGTGTATTTAATTCCGAAGAGTATCACATAAAACGGGAGTTATGAATCAAATGCTGCTACATTTAGATCTTGAAATTAAGTAAAAAAATTTATAAATAAAGAATGATACACATTTCACAAACCATCCTTTGCATTATAAAAGAGAAAATATTGTAGAATTATAAAAGGAAAAGTGAATGTATGACCATGTTCGCAGATCATTCGTTTGCAGAATCCATATTAGTCATCAAAATGCTTTTAAGTTGATCTAGTCCGAAAATAACGGAAAATAACCTTTTCGAAAAATGTTTAATGCGGTTCACTCTTTAGCCGATGCATGGCTATAGTAGATTACTTATAAATATTTTAAGGTTTTCTTTTTTCTTCTAAGGACATTTCCTTACCTCAATGAAATACTATGCGTTGGTAATTCTTTACCTTATTGATAGGTCACATTTTTCATTTGTATTTTGGTAGGGCATGAAGTATCTTCCATCCACTTTTGTCTCGTCTTGTTGAATATTTTGATAACATGAAGAGGAATGGAGTTTCGATTATCCTGGAATTCTCATGAATGACTCCTTTTCAAGTGCGATGGAAAATGTTTTTCATACGGTCATCGTGTCGCACTTACGTGTATGGTACTACATAGGGCATCCTGGATCAATGAAGAAATCAAAGGAAGATTACCTCACTCCTCATCTTACCTACTAAGCCTCACTCTTTCAGAGTTCTTATGATATGAGACCCAACCGAACGAGTTGAATAATGTACAGACTAGTGGTCGCTACGACCTTCGAATGTAAGGACAAAACTCATCCTTCCCCTGTGGTGGACGTAACGAACGATTCCTGCTGTAACTCGTTTCTTTTTCTTCTTCCTTTTGTCTACTTTCCTTTAACACCTTCCTTCTGTGCCTTTCTCCTTCCCTCCGGTGTTACTGTTTTCGTGGGAGCGTAGAGGGAAAGAAGGAGGGATGAAATGAAAGGAGCGAAGGGGAGGAGCTTTCTCCGTGGTTCCAGGTGTCCCGCTTGCCACGGGATTTCATCCCAGTTTTGTCATTTATGCCTCGGGACGGACTGCGCGGTTCATGAGGCGTGTTTTTAAAGGATGTATCCCACCACGCCCATTCCTTTTTTTTTTCCTTCTCTCACTCTTCGCGTCTCAAGGGTACCCATGTGAAAGCTTTTAGTATTTAGATACGGATTATTTTTCGAAAAAGTAATAACTTTATCCTCTCCGTCCGTGCGTTGTTCGCGACTATCGATTTCCCACGGGGATGTAGATTTTATATTTGTTCCGATTCCTTCTATTCGTGTTCTGTTGAAGTGTTTGCGATTTAGTTGCGCGTCTTACACACTTGATAGTTTTTTATGTATTCGATGTAATAGTGGGTGCGTTTTCTGAAGTCCAAGTCGTAAGTGACGTTTTCAGTAGTTAAAAAAGAAATTTTCAGTCTTCTGTGATCTTACGTTGATAACTGAATCCGCATATTAGTATTGCATTCCCAATGGATATTCTAGGTCCGATAAGGAAAGGGACATTTACCCTCGATAGCTTCGATTTTCACGAATTATATGATTTATGATGCCTGTATATTATTTTCCAATAGTATTAAATAAATTATGATAATAATATGACGAAATTATACAATGATAGTGTAAAACCGAGACGATGGAAATTGATACAGAAATGCATCACAAAAATAACAGATGACTAGTATCCAATATTAAAGTGATCTCCAGAATATCCAAGGGGGCAGCGCGTTCAACTTCGATGAAAGAGGTCTCAGGATCGAATCCCGGTGGAGGTTCATGTGCGGAATTACTTTAGCTGGGAAGCACTTTCAAAATAGCATTACTGACACGAAAGTGTCTCTAAAATCACGCATAAGTAATACTTAAAAGATAAATTGAATCAATAAGATGAAAATTGCATTTTTGAACTAAATGAAGCTTTCTCAGTTTGCTTCTTTTGATTCAAAATATCATAAGAATGGTATTCATTCTGTTTAGAAAATAATCATAATGTAACTCGTAAGTTTTACGATCGTTTCCGTAATTTTGAGCGTCAATTATCTTTTGAGGATCCATCCGTCATAAATACGGCGTAATTACGTACTGTCCTTTCGTATGGTCCATAACCATTACGAAGAAAGGCTTCTTAGAAATGTTTCTTTCGGGCTCTCGGATAGCCAATTTGGCAGTGCTTTCAACTCCGTTGAAAGCGGTCCTGGGTTCGAAGCTCGGTGGGGTCCCAAGTGCGCGAAGTGAACATAGTTGTCTAAGTACTTTTAAAATCCTACTACTACTCCAAATGTGTCTTTTAGGAATAAGTTTGTGATTTATCTGGGACTACACTGAAAGAAAACGTCTTACAAGCGCATTTGGATTCTTGCTTTATGATATTAATTGTAATAGTCAATACGATTGCTTCATTATAAAACAGCTGGGATTTGACTATTTTCTTTCATTCTTCATTCTCTTTTTATTCTCATTTTTTTTTGTTAGAAGTCCCTTATCCAGGACACGAAGTGCCGTATAGGGGCATTTCCAAACACATATGCAGGCCTTTTAAAATTGATATTTTGACCTCTTATCTTTTATTTAGCTAAGCACAGTTAAGAAAGGAAGCTATGGTTGGATTCATCGTCCCAGAATATTTAGAAAATGTGACTTAAAACCGATCGCCGCGAAAAATGTCTGGCATTCTGTTGAAATGCATTCCTATTCTAAAATATTTGAGTTAAAGTTACCTTTCCAAGTAGCTATTGTCCTTACTTAAGAATTTCAACATGAGATACAGAATGAGTTAGGTATGTATGAAAATGCGATCAACAACTGACCGATTGTCGAAGATTCGTTAAGTCAGTTATGCCGTAAAAACGTTTTCTCTGCCGATTCTTCGGTTATTTTGTATTTCCATTTCATTAATCAATGTGCGAATTCAATTATTATTCAATTCATTTCTCAATTTTATTACTCTCGACTGGAATTCAGTCAATGCCTGAGTTGGCTGAAATCCTAAAAAATAACGCGGAGGTAATATTTTTCTTAAAATTATAATTCTAGTAGATTGCAACTGCAGTATCACTTCATTTTCTGGGTAAACTAAATTTACAAGTTGTTAATAGTTGCAGTCTTCTGAAAGGATTGGCTACATTATGGAATCCTAACATCTAAATGTTTAAATTATTAGATAGTGAATCACCAAAGTAGATTTCGTACTATTTCGAAGATTGGTCCTGATGGATGAAGTTGTACTACTGTTAAATATTATATTACTTCTATTTTGAATAATTGATATGTACGAGTATATATTTGATAATATGTATAGTATTCGAATGACTAACGTTGATTCCTTCGCTGTAACGGCGAATAACTTCGGAAAAGAAGCTAAATAGTTAATTCGATATAGGAACAATTCTTAGTAAAAACGTACGGATGATTCATACCATAATTATTTAGTAGCATGGATATTTTACCCTTAATACATTACAATGGCAGTTTTACATCAGAGAAGGACATAGAATCAAAACTATATATTCCACTCATTACTTTTACAGCTTTTTCTTGTTTGACATTTTTAAAGCTTTTCTTATATTTAGCGCGAGTAACTAATCTACGTACATTACTGTGAAGTTCATGATTGTATACGTAAAAAATTCATGATTTTGTATACGTGTGAATTTATTAATGATTCTAAATTATTTGTTATTTTCTTCATAACTTACTCTTTGCGCGAACGCTTCAAATTTTCACGATTCCAATCCGTCAGGTCTCCTTTCACAAAGAAAATATTCCCGCATCATTTTTGCGTCGCGGAATGCATTATAGAATAAGCGCCATTTTAAACCACCCTCTTTCGCCCACATATTTCCCTCCCCTCTGCCCCCATCATCACCTGCCATTCACACACTGCCGCCTCCCGCGGTCTGCAAATCCGAATCTGCCAGATCGTGCGAGGGTTTCAGACTGCGTGGATCCCCGCCGTGTCCAGCCGGTGCGGTCACGCGTGCCTCACGCCCCCGCGCGATGCTCCCCGCCTGTCGAACACGGAGAGGGGAGGAATAGGTGGTAAAGCGTACACACGGGCGTGAGTTCTAGTTTTAAGCTTTGCTTGTCGTTTGCGTGTGCAGTTGACGTTTTGCATGGACGGTGCAAGGCCTCTCTGTGACGTACTCATGGTTTCCATCCGCAATTTTCGCACATCTTTTGTCTGCCGTCTCCTCCTGCCCGTTTCTCTCGCCTTCTTTATTTTTATTCGAAGGAAATGAGTTGCGGTGGTAAAAGTGCATTATTTATTGATTGCAATTTATATTGAATATTTTCATAATAATCCGTAATACGCAGCATATTGTTTGAATTTTTCGCATTAATATTATATTGTTCTAAAACTAACATTCTACTATTATTGTTTATTTCAAGTATGTTGTGATTTAAATTATTTGCTCCTTATAACATTTTAAGAAAGTTATTTGAATACTATATTTTGTCCTGCATTAGTCTTTTTGAAATTGATTTTTATATTTTATTTTAATCCGGTTTGGCAATTTATTATTTATTAATTTGGCAACAGGCGTTCTGTTTAATGTACGAACAGTTTTGGACAATTCACAATTCACTGGGACCAAAAATATCAACATGAAACTTTTTTCACTTAAGAAACTGTTTAATACTAAATTATTGTTTTTGGAATACGACAATCATATAAAATTATCTCATAATCAGTTCAATTTTAACAAATTGTCAAAACTTATTTAATAAATTATAACATTTATCAAGTACGTGGGTTGACAGAAAAACTGAGGATAAAGTCCTTGAGATAGAGAGAACATTTTCGGTCGAAGAGCTAAAACTCGGCCGAAAATCAAATATTTAGAGAGGAGTACTAGCCAAAAATGGTACTTATAGGTAGAATGCTGGTGGAATTAGAGAAGGGAAAACTAAGAAAAAGTTTTTGGGTTATATAAAGTGTGAGTTTAGGCAACAGATAAAGGAGAATGAATTAAAAAGGGAATTTTAGGGCTCATGAACCTGTATAGAGGTATAAAAATCTGTTTGCCGTTACATAAAATAGTAATCCTGAGTTGGAAATCATAGTACATTTTACAATAAAGGATAGTATTTATGAAAAAATAATTTTGTGAGTAAACTTTGGGGAGAACTTTTTGCGAAGAAAAATGAATATTCCGATGCTTTTGGACCTGTGGAGCCCGTAAAGAATTTAATGTGCATGTATTAGCTGCGCCAGACATTTACCTGCATTTCGGACCCCGTTTTGAAACGTATGTGTCAAGTTAGCAGAATGGGCTTTTGTCCGAAGAAACGAAGGCTTCCAAGCAGCGGGAGCAAAGCAGCAATTCCTCGAAAATAGGATCCGTTTTTCCACTGAATGTCTATTTCTCTGCAACGCTCCTCGAATCGCTTCAGATGGCTGCGAAATACACTCTTTTGTGGCAACATTTTTATCCGCAGAGTAAACCGATTGCTTCTGAAATCCTTTTGCGAAACTCTTGTGTTCCGCGCCTTGCCCTCTCCTCCTTTGTGCTTCCCTTATTTTTTTGCATCTCGCAGAGTTGATTAGAGTAATTCCTTTGCCGTGCGAGATAGAAAGCTTCAGTTTGAGCGGAAGAACTCAGGAGAAACAGCGCTATCGATCCCTTTGCACATCTTTCTATTTGTATTCGCGTCTATCCATCTATCCGAAGCCATACATCCTACTTAATAGTGTCGGGGACACCTCTGCTATTGAAGAACAGGGTGATATAACGCCAAATGGAGGAAAAATCTATTTTTTCTCCTTCTTGCGGAATTTCCTCCGCAGGTCCGGCGGAACTGGGTGGCGCGGTTTTGTGTTGGTTCGGCATTCCATTGTTCGGAGGAAGTGACAAAGAACCGGGTTTACGCCATGCACAGCGGCCGATAAATATAATTGAACGTCCGATGCATTTGACACCTTTTGATAATCAGAAAGCTTCGGGAAACGACTGAAAACAAAGTGATGGCTTTGGAGATATTTGCCGCCATATGGACCCTGGTCGCGTTCAGGAGCCCGGGGCGAATTTTGCGTTAACGATTATATGCCAATTGCCTTGTTTAAGCATCATTTGTTCTACGGGTTTTGTATTGTAGAAAAGAACATTGATGAGATAGGATCCCACAGGAAATTTTTTGAAAAATAATGCCATAAATCGTACGTTATCTGGTCTTAGATATCGAAATTTCCATTTAGCGATTGCCAACTTTGATGTACCCTTTCTAGCACAGATGTATTATTTTCTATCATGTGTGAGAAATTTTTCGTTGATTGATATCCTCTTAATATTCTAAAAGCGTGTCAGAATAGGTGAGTAATGGTCGATTTTGAAGTAGAAAAAAAAACAGCTTAAACCGTAATTAGAGGATTCTGGATTGCCAAGTGTGTAGAGCATTCACGGTTAGTGAAAGCAGTTCCGGGTTCAATTCCCGGTCGGGACCTCTATAAGCGATATGAGGTCAAGTGTCGGAGTACTATTAAGTGCTGAATTATTACTTCGTTCACTAGAGTAGTTAAGTAACTACTAGTAAGTAGAACTTTATAGTGGAATAAATGCAAGTAATACATGGGAACTTCCTTATTATATGTAAGTAGATTCTCATCAAATAAGAAAATTCTATTACATCTGAAATATAATTGATAATTCTAAGGTATTATCGGTATTACAGACTTTTTTCGTTAAATTTAGTGATGAATTATACGCTAGTAATTTCTTCGTTCCAACTATCTCCATACGAGTCCTAAATATTATCAACTCAAGACTTTTTTATCCTCACTTATAATTACATGAATCTGTAATGATGTCATTGAAAATTCTCATCTTTCTCGCTACAATTTTTCTTGTTTGTGAGTGCGAATATGTAATAAAAGTGAGAAATCTATGGTATTTCATAAGGCAAATTTTGAACTGCATAGTTTGAAGTGAAGAAAGACAGATTGCAAATGATAGGTGACCTATGCCTTTATTAATTTCTTTTTCCGCAATCTTAATTACGGTACAATTACGGTGGCCATCTTCTTAGCTCAGAATTCCTCACTTATTCCAAATTTCAAATTTCGAACTTAAGAATCAGATATGTAGTTCTGAAAAGTTTTGTTCGTCCATGATATCCTTAATTTGTTACTGTCGAGTTATAGTTACACTTTGCATAGCTGCTTTAATATTCTTAGTCTCATTATCATCCAATACTTTTTTTACAAACCCGTGTGACATATCACTTTTAGACTAACAAACATTTCAAGAGAAAGATACCGCAGATAATAGTACAGAAAAATGTATTTAATGCCCACAAAGTTTAAAGTTTTTGGGAATCTTGAGTAATATTTTAGGCTAAAAAAGGGGTTCTGAGGGAAAGCAGTCTGAGAAAGACTTCCCTAGTTAACGGATCAGGACCCATACATCTTCAAAAGTCTTCATTTCCATCCGTTAACGGTAGGTGCTGGCCCCTTCTACGATGGATCCAACTCCATCCATTCACCCCCAATGTTTTATCCTTTCGAATACATCCCTCACCTTCCCATCCACACCTCTCCTGGCCTAGAAACCGCTCCTTCCCGGCGCCCCAAGCAGCTGTGCGGGGTCCCAGGTGTATATATTGTCGCTGTGGGAAGGCTCACACGAGTTTCTGCCGAAAAAATGTGGAATGGGGGGTGCAGAATCGGCGCACTCACCCCCGCGGGGCGAAACTCTCTCTTAGAAAAAAAGAGAGGGGGTTGGATGGGCTATAAGTTTCCCACGCTGCGGTGGAGGGGGCGGTCTTGTTTTGTTTAATTCTGCTTTATTATGGCACGGAGAAAGGGGGAAACGTGGACAGTGGATTTTGATGTTGGTTAGGGTTGTGTCGGTGGAGAGTTGTCTTGCATGTACGGACGTTTTAATCTTCCCTCGGAAGGGAGAGGATGGATATCCTCCATGGTTTTAATGTATATGTAATCAGGAGAGTAATCTTAAGCGACTTACTCTGAATGGTTCTGTAACGTGTAAATATTTTATCTCTGTCAACGTTTACTTGCCTGTAAAAACCGGTTTTGACGGCTTCTCGCCGAAATTTCTGTTGATAAAAACCTTTTTAACTGCTGATTTTGTTAAGGATAACTCTGAAAATGACCTTGAAAGCTAACGAGGGCTTTCTCGCTAATTTTTGGGTTCGGCTAACGGATACGTATTGGACTAAAGAATGTTTTGATGGATACCCATGTTTGTTCATTTCCTTAAAAAATTCACCCATTCCAAAAGTATATGAAACACTATATTTAATTGTATTTGATTGACTTTGACAACATTTTGGCCGTGTTTTTACATTATTATTTCTTTTTTTCAGACACTGGCTTCATATTTTTACTCTGTAGTCTCTACTCTAATCTATAGCTATATAAACTATATAATGATTATTTTTCTTAAAATGACAACTATATGTTATAAACTACGATATAATTTTAGTTTAAATACAAAATTGCTCACGCCAATATCAAACCTAATATCTAAATAAATTGCATCCATATTATAGGTAAAATTACTCAAATTTAGTTAGAAGTCACACAAATCGTTAGTTCTCATCTTATTCTTGTAGATAGCTAAACTCCTTAGGCGATGCTGGAGACGGATATCAATTTCCCAAGATCTTCCCATTCATCCTCTGAATTTCTAATTCCCTCGTATATTTTACTCGCATGCAGTTGCTATCTTTTCTTGGAGTATTCGGCGGTTACAAATCTTCTCTCAGTTGCCATAATTTTCCGGCGTCATATAAGGTGTTAAATTTCTATCTGAATGAAATATCCTGCCAAATCTAGGTCGCTGCTTATCTGGAAACATATACGCGACTAGGTGAATTTCTGTAATGTATATATGCTAGAAAATTTGCTTATTTAATCTTTATTCATAGTCACAGCAATGTGAGCTCCCTTTATAATTCAACTAATATTGTGATTTTGTTTTATTTTAAAACAGCAGTTTATTTTGCAAATAAAATCATACATACATATATCATTCGATATTTCTCCATAAAATCAAGTAAAATGGTTCTTATAGACTTCAAAACCTAACTTGAAGGTACAGAGTATGGAGATTTAAATACTCGTATTAGCACATACAAATTATTACTTACTGATTTAAAACCAAATTAATTAACCCTATAACATGCGCAGTTAAACAATTAATTCATTACGGAACAACAGTGTATAATAATAAGGTGGAAGCATAAGAATACATTATCAGTTTTCAAATTTCAGTGCAGTAGAATTTATAGCAATGCATTGTTTTTACAGAGTAGTTTTCCAATTTATCGAACAACTACTTCTTATTGTGAGTCATTCCAAAACAGCAAATATACCCAGTATACCGAATAAACAAGGACGTGTTCCCGTGATATAAATTGGTTTTCGAAGAAATTTATTCCGAAGTATTTCCCTATTATTTCCGAAAGGTCTTGTAACCCCTGTGTAATTTTATTATCTTGTTGCGCCACATCGGCAGGGTAGCTAAATGACCCGTACTGCTTTGTTGGAGGGAAATGAAAAAATGTTGCTGCCCTTAAAAAACGATAGCTTCGTGTAAATGAGATAAGTGTTTGGAGGATATAGTGCTGCGTGTGTTTGGGTGAAGTATGAATGAGGTTTTTCAGACTGAGTTGAGAGATACGAAAGCAATTGGATGGTTGCAGGTTGAGGCACTTTTCTATTGAATGGCGTAAGGAAATCGTGCGAGAGTCATCGCTTCTATGAATATTAGGTGGGACAGATTCGTTACGATATTATTATCCTTTGAAGGTCCATATATTGGAAATACATTGGAAAACTTTCGAAAAAGATGAATGTAACATAACAGGGCTGCCCAACCATTTCTGTTCCCATTCTTTCTTATTTTTTCCTTATATTTATTTTTAAACGAGCCTCCCTATTTTTATTATCTAAGTAATAGATACCTGTAATAGTTGTTAACCTTTCAGATCTATCTTAACCTGAAATTTCCTTTTCCCAATTCCTTAGCGGTCTCACTAAGTTTTTTCCTATCGTGGTGTATTTTTTCTCATGAGTAAACTTAAGTTTTTAAAACAGTAAATTTTTTAATAAGATAAAGTTTTCTTCTGTGCACTTTTTCATGCTCTCTTCTCTTTCTCATCTATTTCTTTTAAATTTCATGCGAGGAAGGGTCAGATTTAAGAGAAGACTCATTAGTCTCAATCTTTTCCAAATAAAAGTCGTTTTACTATTATTATATAATAAGTTGACAGGCTTCCTGGTTGGGAATCCCTGCAATATTATACTTGCTTTTTTTCTCCCGGGCATTGAGTACTTGACATGCCTACCAATAGTTCTGGAGTTTTTCTTCAAAGTTGTGTCATCTTAACCACTTATGGTAATTGTCCCACGTTAATTAAGAACATTCGTATAAATGATGCTCCGTAAAAAATTATGCAATGAAATTCTTTTTCCTCGTTATTTCGTATTCAAGAAAATCATGATTCCTAACTACAGCTTCAAGGTGTAAATTGATGATAAACCGAGTTGGATTAATATATAAATTGCTAGAGAATCATTTCTATGCCTCAAACTCTTGTGGGTCAAAATATACAAATGAAACAATGCTAGACGAGATAAGCTGCATATCTAGTAGTAAATGTTTCAAGTTCATAACTATATGATACCAATGTCTACTAAAAATATTTAAGTTGCGATATAAAAAGTCAAGCTTGATCTCTTGCGTTCTCTGTTTAATTTAGGATGGAGTTCAATTTCAATGCATCAAATATACAGTTTAGTTTTCCCTTATATTTATAAGAATAAGACATAACAAGAAGCGAAGGTAATTAATAAACTTAAGAATTGTATGATATTGTCATTAAATAAGTTTTTTAATTAATAGCAAACTATAATGGTAATTACTGAATGATTATAAATCTTAAATGTATTCATTGACCGAAATGTTTTCATACAACATGCTACTCATGTAACTGAGGCAGATTGAGTTTTTTCTTTAAATCTGATGTCTTGTACTTCATACATAAGATGTTGAGTGAGTGTAATGCGGATTACGAATCCTTCAGATACATACCTTTTAAGAGATTGAATATGTTTCCAGGTCATCAGATAATAAAACCTCTAGCATCCGCTCTTTTTTCTTCGTGTTTTTCGAGTCCGTTGTGAAAGGAACTTTCGTAAATAAAAGTTCAGTGTGCACATGTTTGATCTAACTCGGAACACAGGCATGGTTCCGAGGCCTTCACATTTATTTTACCCTCTTCGCAATTCCCTAGCGTTGAAGGTTGTTAAAACGCCATGTCGAGACAGATGAATGAGTCTGAGAAGTCTTAAATGAAAAATAATTTTTTCATAAAAGCTCTTCACTGTCTCGAATCATTTTGCGTTTAGATTTTTGATGTCGAGTTCAGAGTTGGGCTGAAATGGAAAAGAGATTTCCAAACCGGGATACACTCAAAAGGGGTATCACTTCCAGATGTGCGTCATACGTAAGTATACTCTTGAGTTTGCTCACGACAGAAGCAGCCGGTACCCCGCTTGAAACTTTCATCAAATAAAAAACCTCCGTGGTGGATGATTAAAAGAAATGTATTAAAATTAGCCCGTAAATTATTCTCTTACTGGAGTCAACTTTCGTTAAGATTTTTTATGATTAAATTTCCTTATTGCCGAAGAAGTAATTCTTACGGAGTTGAGATCTGACGTCGTGTGTATGTTCATTCGAGTGAATCAAGGGAAGACTCTTACCAATTATCCTGCATATAGAGACAACTTTCCAGTCAGTGTCTTGTTCCTTGGGTGATATCAAACTTTGTGAAAATAATGTAAGGCTTTTAGTATTTTCTCTGATACTTCTTAATTACTTAACACGAATATTTCCACTCACATATTCGAATAACATTACAAGTCGTATGAAATGTGTTATTACTTTCGCCCTCAGACAAATTTGCTTCGCTCACTGGTACCCTCGACTTAATTTATTTCGCAACTATTATATGGCAAGTATGTCAAATTTTTTACTTTGTCTTTGATGTCTAATTTTATGTTTTCGTATTTACTGTACGATAAAGAGAATCCTTTACACTTCGATATTAAGAGATTCACTTGGTCCGAGTTTATGATTATTTTTGAGTCACTTGCTATTCCAATAATTAAGCGCATCTAAGTGTACCTTATTGGTATTCCAAAAGCCAGAATCGCTTATAAGGAAGTTAAGATTGGTCTTTGGAGGTTAAATATTATTAAAAGTAAGGTGTTTTATCAAATTAATCAGTCATTGCTAGCTTAATCTGTAGAATATAAGGAGCTGACACGTTTGGTGAGGTAAACTCAAGCTATTTCTATTTTCAGTAGCAAAAATACGTATAATAAAAACTTGAAAAATGCGATGATAATAACTGGCTGTCTGGGAATATAAACCTTAAACTCCTTTATTGGACTTGAAGATCACATTCTTCCTTCGTAATGAAGTATGAACTTGAATGTCCATGATTGAGAGACCATCTGGATCAGCGGTCCTGAGAATTGGGTGAAGTAAATGCTATAAATATTTCTTCCATCTATTTCTAACGGGAGTTACTGCCATCAGATAAATAAATACGTATACGTCGATGATTACTATATGAAATAGACTGCATAACTGCTACAAAGAATTATTGAAGTTAAGATTTTGTTAAAGTATGACTTCTTTTGAAACTAACTAAATTTTCATTGTAACCATCTTCTGCATTTTCATCGATTGTCGTAAATGCTCATAAAGGCTCAAAAGTGCTCTTTATGAGCATTTGCGATTTATGCGTTTGCTACTGTCAAACTAGAATTATTCGTCTAAGCTCGTAGGACGTGCTGCATACATCACTTTGGTCTATCCGTGTAGTTAATATTCAAATTAATAAACACGAAAAGAACAATAATTTCCTCGCCTGTCTCTATCCAACGATTTCCGAAAGCTCAAAGATGGAAGTTTATGAAAGACGCTTGATCATGGCACCGATAGTGGTTCACCACAAAGAAGAGATGGATGCACACACATCTCGCACGCACGCCGTTGAAAGATGGCGAGATTCCGCAGAAGAAAGAGACAGAAGGAGCTGAAAGAAGCGGGGATTGCGAGAAACGCGCGGCAGAGGAGAAATCGTGGGAAGCGCGGCAGAGCGCGCTCAAGAGAAAAAATTGAAGAGAGAAATGCGAATCTCGAAGATGATAGCCAGACGTCGGTTAGTGCGTCTTCAGGTGGACTGGGCAGAGATGTGGGAAACATCGGTCGAGGAGACAGGTGGGGAGATCTCCAAGGGCATTGTGGGAGGAAACCAAGATTGGAAACCGTGAGGAATGCTTGGAGAGAGAGTTATGCGATGGTGATAAAAGTGAAAGGGATGAAAGGAAGGCGGGCAATCGAAAATGGGGCTTATTTTTTCCCCTTCTAGTATTTCCTTTCCAGTGAGGGAATGTTATGCGGATGCGATGCGATTCTCGTTCCGAAACGGAATGAAGTGTGAAGTTGAGATGCCTTCTCCCCCTCTTGTTTTTTCGATCTGATGTGAGGAGTAAAGAAAGATGATTTCCACCTTTGGAAAAGTTGAACTATTGCTTCATACTACATAACCGTAATCAAGGTTTATTAATGAAGAAATCGGTAGACCTCCTAGGGTTCCGGTCCCACGCCAGTCCATTCACGATTCCCAACTCCATCTCATACTACACCAGGGCAGCCAGATTTCATATCCGGATACTCGAAAAAAAATGACAGCTTGCTCTATATCATATTTAAATATGAATTTCAACACGTGCGCTTAATGATTTACATCATTCCATATTTAATTACAGAAGCCATCTTTAAAAGACGAACGCTGGGCAATTCCTACTGGCAATTAACCATTCCCTATCTCTTCTAATTCAATATATGCGTCAATGTTTCCTTCTTTCCATCATTCCTTCCAATATTCTTTTTAGGAGTCTATCATGACTTCGATTTTGCTCCATTTAATTCCCTTTTTTCTCCATGTATTCTGTAGACCCACCTTTTTATTTGATCACGTATTCATTAGTTACAGAGTTGTCTCATTTTTAAACATTCCTCTGTTGTTCTCCATCTCCATTTCTCCTATTTCCTCTTCAATTATTTCTCATATCTACTATATTCACGGTTAGAAGATGTTTAAAAGTCGATATCGAAGATAGTTTTAAAAAACGAATGTTTCGTTCTTTCATCATTAAAAGTAGATCAATAAAAAGAATATAAGTAATCTAAAAGTAATGAAATGTAATATATATTTACGTTAACGTGTATCCAGCGTGTAAAGAGGTTGCTCTCCGTGAAAATTAACGATAGAAACGTTGAAGAGAATTCTAGGGAAACTAATCCTCTCTTCTATCTATAAATAGCAGTGAATGTATATGTAGTATAGAGACTGCCGAATAGAGCAGAATAGCTAAGGAAACAAATTTGAGAGGATGGATGCGGAATATTAATCAGAGATTGCGTGACTGAGCATTGATATCCATATGCGTTTAGGTTGTATGATTCCCATGAATTAGTCTTTCCGTAGGGAAAAGGAAAATCCTAAATCTAGCTGAATACTTTTCCCTGAAGGCTCATCAGTCCCTGGAAACTGTGTAATATCTGTGTAAACTGTTTGGA
The DNA here is from genome assembly GCA_036926295.1 of Pachydiplax longipennis. NCBI lineage: Eukaryota > Metazoa > Arthropoda > Insecta > Odonata > Libellulidae > Pachydiplax > Pachydiplax longipennis. The sequence continues at coordinate 19,760,658 of JAVFKF010000012.1, forward strand.
TATGGCGACAAATGTATCCGCATTGAGCGTTTAAACCATACAACTTGCGTCGAATTTGTTTAAACTGGTCAAAATTTAGCAGCGGTATGCTGGAATAAATGGGAAATGCTCAGACAATTTTAGAAAGTTCAAATTCTATTCCAGCTAATGTTGCGGAAGTTTAAAATTAAATGTGGATCAAGTCACCAACCTTTTGAAAAACGTCTAAGTACTGCTCTTATGTTCGGGATTCGATAATCAAGACACAAGAGAATATTCCATAATCTATAAAATTAATATCTGATACACAAAATAATTCTAACTACTGAAAACTTTTTATTCTCAAGTCAGTAGATGATAAACCTTCTTCCTCAGCTTCTTCATGACTGATACTAACAGAATTTATAGTGAAAAACCCTGTCGGAAATTGTATTATAATTAATGAAAATATATTTCTTTACTATTTTTAATGTATGACATGAGAGGGAGAATAAGTTATGAGGAAATCATTCTTATTCGCATTCAATGTTAAAAGAAAACCGTCTAAGGTTACATATTTTCTATCTCTCCACACCATCCAGTAATTAATTAGTCCTAATATTGAGTTTACTTTACTCATATCGAAGTGAATTTCAATTAAATGCGTTACTTTAACTTTTATAACCCTTGAAATATTTTTTATATTCTTAACTGGATATCACTCAAGACTTTTGCTATTACTCTGAATAAATGTATCGAAATCTTATTCCGTTAAATTTTAGCGATTTGCATTTCTATCTTATTAAAATTATTATGTAGTATGGGAGCAGTAACTCTCATTCTTTCAGAAGAACATTTTATAAAAATATGTTAAGAGTATTTCGCAAATGGTGTTTCAAAGACTAGGAACTAAGGATAAAAATTAAGAATACAGGGGGATATTAACTTGTTTTCTGCGAAAAAGAATTGGTGTTTGCTCACTTATAATTCTTCACATAGTGCTGCATTACTGGTTAATTACGAGAAACAGACATAGTTTCTTACTTATTAATCATTAAATTTCCAGAGATTATAGCGAATCCGGTTCGCATCTGTCATCTTATATTTGTTTATTAATTACTGGGAATTATATCTCCTTACCAGGGGACGCTCTTTTATTTATGGCAACAGATTAGTGTAAAGAATAGCAACAATTTGTAAGTTTGTATAGGAATTACTGCTGTAAATCCAAACTTTGTGGATCTTTTGGAGTCAGAGATTTTCTTCATCTCTTCCAATCAAGTGTGTTCAAGGAACAGGAAGAGTGGATGAGCACGATAAGGCGAAGTAACACTTAGAGGAATACCCATCACTCCTCAAAGCTCCTCTCCGCCCCATTTTCTCCTTTGCCTATATTTAATCAGGCACTCTGCTGCTCTTACGTTCCTGCAAATTTTTCTTTTCAAGCTTGTGACCATGAAAATTTGTTAAAACCGCGTCAGCCATCAGATATAAGCTCGTCCTTCCCGAAAAATATGCAAATTTAGAATTGCGCATTAGATTTAGGTGATCACTGGTAGTGGTATTCAATTCCAGTTTCTGATCATGAAAATTCGTATCAGTTCATTTATTTATTCTTTCCCATATTGTAATTGAGATATCCATTTTCAGAAAAATGTAATGCTGTAAACGTTTACAGGAGAAGATTATAAAATTATCCTCATCCTAGTTTATAGCTTTCTCTAGGTTATAAACGAACTTTTTCACCTGCTTAGATGCCAATTAGTTAATGCATTCCCTAAAATGCACACCTTTGCATGATGCATTGCTTTGAAAATTCCAACCATCATTGTATTGGGGTCCCGGAATCCTTAGGGCTTCCTTCATTATGTCGTTTCTTATGATATTGTTTCTCTAACCTTTTCCGTAACGATTTTTTAATTAGAAAAATGTTAGTATGTAATCAAAATCAACGACCTTATGGACGAAATTTAGTGTAGATGGTATTTAAATGAACTGCAATTTAAAGAAATTATACCGTATATAAATACCGTAAAAATCAATAATATTTACTAATATTGTTGAGTTGCAACATTTTACGTACTATGTTCTGTAACTAATTTATTACTTCATTTATTAAAGACACTTTGAACATATTTTGAAGTAGTATAAATTGTATCGACATTGAGGGTGAATTCCGTAGGAAAAGTAACGCAATAGTCGACTGGATCAATTTCTTGGCTGAGTTGAGGAAGGAATCTCCTATATAGGCATATATACTCGTCATCGTTAGACAAGGCGTGTTGTGAAGTAGTTGTCACAAGTAATAATTTAGTAATGTATTTTGAAGGTGCGTAATTTATTTAGCTTTCAGATTCATTTTAATCTAATTTCAATCTTGGACATGCATTTTTTCGTGCTTTTTAATTTATTTGGTCCTTTACCACTCTTACCTTCATCGATATATCCCTATTATCACCAGTCTTCTGTCTCCACGTCTTCGACTACCTCTCGAATATTTTTCTCATTCCGATTTCTTTCTCATCACTATTCCAATTTCCTGATTTATCCCTCTATTCGTCTTCTCCAACTCTTCTTACCCACCTTTTTATCGTAAGAAAGAAACATTTTTCCTCCCCTTATGTCTTCCTTCTCAGCCCTGATCCCCTCCCACGAAATATGGAAGTGAGGATAAAGAAAGTGGTTAGAACGCGGATCCGAGAGAAGCTTGGTTAAGAAATTGCTTGCGTGGTTTTCCACAGATATGTCAGCCTTCTTAAATGGGCTTTGATTCCCTCTTAAATCCCTCCCCTTCTCTTTTTGCCCTCGCCACATTCCATTTTCTCCTCATGAATATCTAATTTGTGCGGAATAAACAGAAGTGTTTGGGTTTCGCCTCGGTCTCGGATTTGCTCGTTTCCTCCGCGATTCTATTACTGCACGTGTAAGTATCATTTCGGTCTTATTACTACATCGGGTGTGTCGAAACTGCGCTTTTTTCCTTTCGCTCGTAAATTAGGAGTATCTTCCCGGAGCGGAGGTGTACGCTGATTCGAGGTTCGATCCCTCGCGCGATGAATCCCGGCCGCAAATGTTGACGTTCCCGAGTTTTCCGGAGAGGAATTATCTGTTGTCGTATTACGCTCGCTGGAGCAGACTAATTTCCGGTCCCATCTGCGAAATTAACGATCTCTTCCGATTCCTGCACGCGCTGCGGGAGATCTTGATGTTGTTTCCACCCGTTGTCAGATGGCGCTTCTCGGCGGAAGTGTTTCCGGATTGGTTGGCAACGCTGATCGTTCTGCTAAACCTCTTTCTTAGATATTTGCCGTAAATGGGTGGTGTTTTCTTGCAAGTCCTGCGTCATTATTATCACTAGTGAATAATGAAATAAGAGTGTCTAATTTACGGAATATACTCGTACAAATACGTAATGAAAGATAGCAACATTGTTAGATCTGCAGAAATAGTTCACGACCGATATAGGCTCTAGCAGCCACCATCAGGTAATCATCACGCATCTTGTGAGATTATTTTCTTTTCGTGTAAAGGATTTGAAGAAGGATGGAGGAAAGGGTTACTGTTAGTGTAGATTAGGTTGTTGGATGCAACTTAAATTAGTAAAAAGATTTCCAAATTCTTGAATCCGTCTATTACATCCATCTTCTAATGTGAAAATTATTATTTTCGGAATTTCATCCCTATTGAGAAAACGATTTTGTAGTATGTAAGCATTTTCTTATAAATACTTACGAAAAAATAATATATTACAAAAGTGAGACATTTTTTCGAAATTTGCATGCTTTAAGTATACCTATTCTGAAATATATGGGCACACATTAGAGGAAATAAAATTTCAGTCTCTCCTTCACTGGGACTAATGACTAAAGTCGATAGAAGGTTATAATAATAAATCCTTGTAGTAGTAGTAATATTGTTAAAACTGCTTCGACAGTTGAGGTCATTTCGCACGTGGGCTCCTACCGAAGATCGAACCCGAGACTGTCTTAATGAACGTCGAATGCACTGCCAAATGGCTATGACCCCAAAATACGTCCTATTAAGGCCTCTTCTCTACTTATCGCTCATCTTAATATCAAATTCTAAAAAAGATAAGTAGATCTCACATTTTAATATTGACGAGGAAACATTTAGATGATTTTATTGGCAGTACTAGAGCCTAGAAAAGCGTTCTTAGACTATTTTTCGGGAGCAATTTAATTAAGGTTGCAACTTAGATCAAGCAATCACAATCCAAGTGCATTTTTGTTCGTGAAGAACTTTTAAATTTTCTTAGCCTTAACCAACTCATATTGATATTTTTATGATCACTTAATTTTTTATCTGAATTTTTGGTCCTGATGGAAGATGTATTTCGCACGACCTTCTCGTTTTACGTAGGAAAAAGACATGGGATGGAAGCATCCTGTTTTACATGAGAATGTTTTCTTGTCAGTGATTTATTATTAGTTGCTAGAGGGGTACGTCAGTTTCCTCGAAGAATCGGATCCGCCACCGACGCTCCCGAAGGAACTAATTTACATATTTGCATGCCATTACACATTTTCGCTTATATCAGCGATTGCCTTCGAGCGAATGAGTAAATAATTACTTCTCGCCACTTCTTCTCTGCAGCTTTAAACTGTTGGTTTATCTTTTTGGTTTGCGTAGTTTTTCGGAATTCTGAGACCGACTCCAGCAAAAATTTCGTCCTGGTCCTTGAAGCTTTACGAGATATTGTTGAAGTCAGGTTTTTATTCTTTGTACTAAAGCGATGTTAATGAATATTTCATTCGTGGCCTTGCATTCTCCATCTGATTTATTCTCTGGTCTACGTCTCGTTACTCATCGCTTAAATTAAACTTATAAAATATTATTTGAATGTAATTGTATTGATCCTCTGCACCAAGTCAGCTAAATCTTCTCCTCAAAATAAAACCAGACATAACATTCTCGCAGCATTTATTATCAATATCGAATGAAAAAGGCTATAACGTTAAAATTAATGGAAAGAAAACCAGCAGGGAAAACACGTCGAACATTAATTCGATAAAATCATTCACAGGACTGTAAGAAAATTTGTGTATTGCTAGGTATTAAATTTTCCTTCGAAGAAGGGGTAAAAGATATATCTTAGTTCTTGTTGCTCGAGCTGACATAATGTAAGATTTCCCTTAAAAGTAGATCTTTATCATTCGTACATTTTCTTACTTATCTATTTTTCTGATAATATCAGACAAATTGAATCGATTGGAAACTTTTTATAGCTATAACGATAATAAAAATTTTAGTCTAATATTTTGGCATTAAAACCATCGGCGTAAGATAAAAAGTAATAAGTAAGAAATTTTCTTTACCCATTTCATTATCAATCTGTCCCACAAGAAGAACAAAAAAGAGGGGTAGAGTAGGTAAAATCAAAAAAATAAGATTCATTGTGACGCACTTGTATGGTCATTTCACCGAATAGGGCCGAAGCAGCGGGTATTGGAATACAATGGCATAATTAATTCGCGGAGCAGGGATCATTAAAACAATATCTGCCGAGATCAAAGGCCGGCATGTTTTAGGCTTCATGGGCTGACGGAGATTAGCCTTCTCTTGTTAACAATCTGAATTCAATCCGCATTAAAATGCGGTTCTGTACGCTCATACGGCGAATGGCTTGATAATACGCGAAACGGCCCTCGGATTTATGCGAAAAGAAGCCCTAAAATCAGCTGAAGAAGGGAAGTGGAATGGGATGATTAATTAGCGGGCTATAATTTTCGAGTTAGGATTTCAAATTCGCATTCCACGAATTCCTGTTTACATTTTCTCAGCACCGGTCGAGCCCCGGCTACTTTTGTCGCTTCCATATTGTAGTCCTCCCATTCCTTATGAGTCGCGGAGAGTTAGTGTGTTTCTCTGTTAGCTGGTTTCCTTTGGTTACGGTAATAGCTTTCTGATTGAAAACAGATGGAGAATTACTCGCATGCAGATTCTATGAGCGATTTTCTAACTCATGACTTTGACACGCGCTACCTTTCGTCAGGTTTCATAACCTTTTGATGAGCGTAATTGATCGCGTTGCCCTTTGAATAGCCGATTTCTCTCTCCAGCGTTGGACATTGTTAGGGTTGTGATTGAGGATAAGTTTCGTCTGTGGAGAATTTAATAGAGCGAAAATGTTTGTTCCACAAAGGTCATGGAGAAAAAAGAAGCTAACATTTTTCAGGCCCTGTGCAGCTACGAAAATCGTCATCCACTCCTAACATTTCTCTCTCTATTTTCACTAACCTAATCATTACTTATTTTAAACATCTTTATTATTATCATTAAAGACAGTCTTCATGGAAGAAGAGATTTTTCAGTCTCAATCTCGGCTAAAATACAACTTTTGACTCCTTACCTGGGTAAGCCGGGATAAATGGAAGAGGACACTTAATAATCTCAATTTCGCTAACATTAAAGAGGACATTTATTCATTTAGCTATGCATATATATACTGCCGAATTTGGGAGAAAAACTTCTAAACTTCATGTTACGAAACCTTCTTTCTGCCTCTGAACCCGTTATATTCATGTTACATATTTAGAGGATCCATCGTTATGTAAAAATATAGTTAAAAAGTTGTTTCTTGTTAAAATCAGGTGGGTTTCCAGTCAAACGATTTTTCCCTTTGATACTTCAAATCTCCGGAATAAGTTTTGACAACGAACATACATTCTGCATCAGAGTTGTGTAGAGAACTTCTTTCCTGGTAGGAAAACTTGCTTTAGGGGAAGATCGGTTGATCACAGGCCGTGTTTGCGCATATCACATCAGAATTACATCGCGATCATGTAGCGTGTATGGGACGTAACGTCCGTGACGCCCTTTGCTCAGATCTGGAAATGATATTTAATGAATACAATCGTCACTGATGTTCTGCCTCGGGGAAGATGCGGACCATTCTTCTCTTCGGTGACGGTTCTCATGACATTCTGCTGCCGATTGAGGTTCGAAATTTATTTCAGCTTCAAAGTTGCTGCGTATTTAGACGCATTCGTACACTATGGAGTTATCATTCATCAATTGTTTTTATTGCTGTTTAAATTTAGGTTTACTTAACATTGATTCCACTCTATAGAATGATTTCCTTTAGAATTTAAAAATGCATCATTTCGTGCTATGTACGGAATACTTTCGTCTTAAGACGTTCTCTGTTCTGTTTATCTTTCTGATAAAACTCTACGTCCTTCTCCAAGTAGCTCGCTATTTTTAGTAGCTCATTTACTTTTCAAAATTTAGATTGGAATATTCGCTCACTGATGTTAGATTAATGACTTGTAAATTATGACGCGAAAGGATGCGAAATTCTGCATTTTATTTAAACGAATTTTCAATTCGTATTCAGATCAGTAAAAATACATTCCCTTTATAATCATAGGTCTTCTTAAAGTTGTCACTTAATTCAGAATATACTGATATTTCACTGGAGAGCATGAAGTTTTTCTTTCAACAATAATTTTTTTTAAACTAACCGGATTGTTTTTACTCTCTGAATCAAACCATACTCATCTAGAAAAATATTTCGTGGAAATAACTCAATACATGCACAATTTTCATATATTCTATCTAAAAAATGCAATTTCATAACATACATATGAAAAGAATTCTAAGGAAGATTCACAGCACATTTTTTCTCTTGATTTCTTCCTTCATTTTTCGATACCGAGAAATTCAATTGGCTCTACTCATACCCGATTTCCATGTCTTTCTGTTACATTAAGAAGAATTTCGCTTCATGTCTGTGTAATAATATAGTAAAAATTTGATATCTTACTTTTGATCTAACTAATGAATGCAAGTAAATTTATATTATCTGTTGTATAAGGAGTTTGCGTTTCTCTGAACAGATAACATTGTATGCATCTCCAGCAGTTGCTCATTCATACTCCTCAGCATTGTTACCATTCGTGTATTCATTGCTGTTTCCAATTCAAACACTCTTACATCATCCATCCGTTTTTGCGATGAATTTCCATCCAATATTTTATTTAATATTTCAATCAAATTCGGAGCCATCTTTCTTTTCCTTCTCTGTCCATATTTTTAGTAGACCATAACATCAAACCCGAAGTGAAAAAAGCACTGCGTCATCAATGGATAGCATTTTTCATGAATTCTCTCTATCAAGTAATCTTGAATTCAATATACTATCACTTAAGAATAATTTGCTCTTAATATTTCTAGTTTTTCATTGTAAAAATAAGTAACTTGTTTTTGATGTACAAATATTTCTTTCTGAGACGCAGCACATAAAATTCATCTACTATTAAATAATTGATCATAGTATATTGGTTGAAATTAGACCGATACACCGTAATCCCCGTGTATAATAGTCCATGCTTCGAAACCTCCATAAGTGCAGTATGCGATTGTGATATTCTCCCCCTTCGTGGAATATCAGCACAATGGATAGGGGACGCGCATTCTACCTCCGCCGCGATTTGTCAAAATCTCCCACTTAAACAGAGAGCACGGCGTGCACATCACTGCACGAAAAAGATAGTGCACCGCTGCCTGCGGACTCCGAGAATCATCTTACGAACTAGAATTGCATGGGCACGTTTTCGGTCTACCCAATAAGAAGAGACAAATACGTAGTCGAGAGAAGGGAGGACAAGCGGTGGCGGAATGAGATAGCAAACATACAGCGATCGGAGAGTTTTTTTTCCTCTCCCAAAGACTTCGAAAGGGAGGGAGTGAGTGGTTAGGATAAAGAGGTGGAAGGAGGAGTGAAGGGAGAGAGGAGTGACTGCGAATTGGAGATACGCTTACGACCCCACCTTCTCTCTCTCTTCTCTGTTTATCTCCCATCCGAACCTCTCTCTCTCTTCCTCTTTTACTCCCTCTTCGTCTCCATCTCTATCGTTCTCTTTATGTTTTATCGTACCTCTCACCTCCTTTGTGGAAAATGAAATTCAACTTGATTTAGAATTCTTAGGATTACGTTCGAATCGCATATACGGATTTATAAGATGATAAAAATGTAAAAGGAGTAAATGTAATGTATTCATTTTTGTGTTTTCTCTACTATTCAATTGGGTGAAGTAGCTTGTGATTACAGCTTATTGAATGACGTCATATAGTGAAACAGCCGGAGTTTCTCCTATGGCAGGAATAAATATTACAGATACAATTAAAATTAAAAACTGAAAATGATGAATCAAATTAAAAGATTTTAAAAAAATGTCCCCTTAAAGTTATATGACCCACGTCGTAGCTAATGTCAGGGGTTTGGAATATCTCGGTATAGTTGATACATGGATATTCTTAAATCCTCCGAAAAACTTCACGTAAGTGGTGAGTACATTGGTAGTAACATATTATCCTAAAACTTGTAACTAAATTATTTATAGCATACGCTCATCATGTTGTTAAATGTCTCATATGGTATACGTGAGGGTGTCACTTTCCTTTTTACAATCGACGACAGAATGTTTATGACTAATTACAAACATAAGTACAAATTATATACTTAAGTATGTGCGTATGCATATGTGAAGTACCTGAGAACCGACGCGTAGCCTGTTTACATGATCAAATACAATATCTTAATAAACTTAAACCAAGAACTGGAATTTAGTTTAGTGGAGTATAGCGACTTTGAGTCGTAAGATCATCACTGATTATCACTCATTTTATCACCATGAATAATTTATTTTCGTATGGTAATGTGAAAATAGGACTTTAGAGAAACTATACATTTCGTGAATTCATAAATAATTTGAAGGATGTGGACATTGAATAAAAATAGGTGATGAATTCCCGAAAATTATTATCTAAGATGAAATTTGGAGTAGAAATTCACATTTGAAAGTATGGCAATTAATTTTCGAGAGTAAGCTTTGTTTATTTCTGAGCATGATTCTACGACAGAGAATCATGCTCAGTATTATATAATATCTGTTAACGATTATTCGAAATAAGTTTGGAAAATAGTTAAAGAAAGCTTGATAAGTTGGAAAGTCTTGAATATTAAATAAATTGTAGGAGACCTTTAGTTTTTCTGCTTCACTGAAACCAGACGCTAAAGAAATTAAGTTCCCTGATCAAGTGAATCAACTTTGAATTTTCTTCTCACAAGGTGAAGGAAGATCGCAAACTTGACTCAGTTTTATCTGTTGTTTCTGAAGGAAAAAATTCTTTACAGGATGAATTATTTTTTTTCCACGTTACTCCTGTATACAGCTCATTCTACCTAACACAACAAAACTGCAGCGTATATCTAGTAGTATGCTAATCCATTACAGAAAATTTTTGCTACTTTTCGCTGGTTAAATCGCGTCGAAATATTCCATTTTGAGTGTTCTACAAGTTTTCGGCAAAGGAAAACACGCAGAAGCTGCGGCTTGCCCCGCTTTTTAGCTTATTTATTAACGAAGTGGAAGAGTGCTTCGCCTCTGGGGGGATACGGAATGTTATTATGAAGCGCATTTTAATGCACGCATAACATTAGATGTGCATAGCCCATTTTTGCTTGGCGTGGGAACGTTGGCAGGATCCACTCTTATTCCGACGTGAATTCTCGCACGTGTCTCGTTCCCATTCGCTCAGATGAGTTCTCCGAATAAGTTAGTCGGTGCTCTATCGAGATCTGCACGTGCACGTGCCGAGTTTATCGGAGGCGCCCTCCACGAATGCACCGTCACTAATCACTCACTTGGATTATTTCTAATTTTATCCCGCTTAAATATATCAAATCCAGCACTCGTGTCCAGTTTAAGAATCCTCATCCCTTCGCTCTATTGCGAAAAAGGGTGTTTTCCTATGAGTTTTGAGAGGATGAATCGGAAAGGAATGTTTCCGGAACGTTTGACCCATTGATTATGCTGACAATTTTAGGCTTCATCATTCGGGGCATCCTGTTTTCGATTCCTCCCGATCGAATCCCATCCCGAATCGAAACCCATCCCGAATCGAATCGAAATAGATCGAAATAATAACCGTAGGGCTTAACGAATATATAATAATATATTAAACTAATGAAGGCTTTGATGCAAGAGTTGATACTCCGCTACTAAAGTATTGGAGAAAATTTTCAAAATTACTACGCGTTCAGAGAGTTGTGAAAGTATGTCTATCCCACAAGCCCCTTTTCAAAAGTATTTTATTAACTGGAGTTATAAATGTAGTATTTCCCTCGTGAGATTCTTTTCGGTCAAGGGTTTGACATAAGACGCAATTTTTTACTCGGCTAAAATAACAGAGAAGAAAAGGTAATTAACTAAGCACGGATTGCCGTCATTTTGTCTTCATTGTAAGTGGTATGTATATCATATAAATTTTAGTATTTATCTATCTCTCCTTAATGGTGTGTAATTTCATCAGCTCGAAGCTGCTTTATTCTCCATACACTACCCCTTACTTACCAAAATCCTTAGTGAAGATGCTTACTTGGCAGAAGATGAATATGATGAAGTGAGGAAGATGAGAAGTGAGATAATTTACCTTGCTTTGCTCACGTGCTTTAAATGGAAAATATCGATATAATTGCAGTTCATAATCTCACGAATAACACATTTTATAGCATTGGATTGTAAGTGACCAAGACAAAAATTATAAAAATAATGTCACTTATCCCTCAGTGAATTTCATGTAATTACAACCATGATCCATTCGGTGAAAGAAATATTTTTTCTCTGACCTATGCGCAAGGAAAAACAGAAAATGTTCAATTCATAAGGATCTTCGAATAGCAATCGGAACTCCACGTACATTTGTTGAATAGTTTTTTACGCTATCTGTGCTCTCGATGACAAAATAAGAACCACACTCCGTGAAAGATAAGGAAAAACGGTTGAAAGTAGCACCCGCTGAACGAAACCCGTGATCCGACACGTTCCACTCCATTCCCGGTGGGAAGAGAGACCACCCGTTACTCTTAAGCCCTTCAGCTGTACCAATGCACTATGTGACTGATAATCCACGACCATAATTTCCGCGGACGCTTTAAGAGGAAAAGAAGCCCGGTGCGCGCGGGAGATGAAAAAATCGTCTAAGTAGGCCGCGACGATGCGATTATTTTCGTCGAAAGACAAGCGGAGGAAGGTACACGGGTCGAGAGGTGGATAGTCTCCGAGAGAGACAAGAGGCCGCCAAGATGGAGGTGTGCAAAAGGAAGGGTTAGGGATGGAGGGGGAATGTGGGGGAGGCGCGAGGTGACCCTATAAAGCTGTCAGAGCCAAGCGCACGGTCACACGTGCCTTCTCCACCGTCTCAAGGGCGATGAGAAAACCGTAGGTCGTCGCAGTAAAGGAAAAGTACGAATCGGCAAAAGCTTATAAATAGTGGGATGTTGTCTAAAACGGTTTATGTAATCTTGGAGGAAGTGGAAAGACAAGAATACATTGTGCTCCAATTAACCGGAGACATTATTTTTTTAACTAAATGATTTAGATTCACATTAGCTCAAGCTTACGTCTTACGTCTATAATTTTGTATATTCACTGCTGATAATTATATATCAAGAAATTTTTGATATATTAATAATTATGATATTTTTGCTGAGGAATTCATGTAGTCAGGGAATCAAATTACAAATATGTTTCTTTGCAGAATGAGTATCATTGGAAGATGGATGTGGAGGATCACTCCTGTATTTGTGATCACTTGAATCACTGTGAATCGGATGTCAGCTAGTTCAAAGTGGGTTGATTATCCTGATATAATCGAAGTCGATTAAATTCTTAAAGAGTTATGAAATTCTTATTAAAGATTCTTGAATGCTAACTAACTTCTAATTAGAGATGGTGTCTTCATGATATGATCGAAGACTGAGGCTCTGAAACGTGAAACGGGAGGACGTAGCATATAGTTGTATGGCTAACTAAGCTCCCCAGGTTTTCTTCATACTGTTCTAATCTTGATCTTTGATTATCGCTTTTGAATCATAATTTCAATCCCTTGAAAATTGTGAAATCGGATTTTTCGAAATTTTTGTTCCAAATATTATCTCAGCCATAAAGTTTTCAACTTTTAGCCAATATTTTAAAACGTAATTTTGAGTGATCTTGAAGATCTCCGGTTTTGAATTATGAAATTCCTAATTGAAAACATTTTCTTTCCCAGATATAAAGAAATAATAACTCGCATTAACAGGTAATTGGTCGTCTAAATGGAAATGATACGGTCACATCTACCGTTCAACATTCTCATAGCTGAATTTATATCAGAGTCAATCTCAGAAGTCACACAACTCCATCAAAGGAAAAAAGTTGAAAACCGTTCAGAAAGTACCCAGACCGCATTCGCTCCGTCAATTTTGAGGTTTTAAAAATATTTTTGGAGCACTAAATGGGTTTCTTCCCGCGTTTGATTTTCCCATATGCACATTAAAGGCCACACCCTTTGATACAGTCGTTCTGACAAGACACCCTGCGAATGTTTCTCTGCGGGAAATCATTCACCACTTCACTCCGTTACGTATGCCAAAGCTCGCTCGTACCATCAATCAGCGTAAAACACGGGATTTTTAGCTTTGTGTGACTCGAATTCAGGGAAAGGATAAAAAGAATATTATTTTAAATATCACAGCGTTTCCTCGTAAAGCCAAAATTCACTTTTTCTATCTCTCCTTCCCAGCAAAATGCTTTATGAGGAAAGCAAGTCGTGATGCATAAAGTGGCATCAGGGTTTGAATCCCTGACAATTCGATATTTTTCACTTCTGTTTATTCTTGCCTTTCGCACATGCTGGCGAGTATTTTCTTAGAAATAGGTTTCCTTCCAAACTTGGTTATGTAAGTTATTTCATTTCGTTATTTCTCCAAAACGACTTTTCGGTTCAGACAGAATTCATTTAATCTCCAATGAAATATTTTTTCCTGATATACGTTAAATATCGTGAAACAGCATTATTACTTCATAAGTATTTCAAGATTAATTCTGTTCTTATTTAAGCATAACAGTTTTTATAGATTATTGGGGAGATTCACCATTTTGCTGAAAAACAGAATTCCAAAGAAACTCGTGATTCTGAAGAAAACTCTAAAATTATCGCTTTGGTACGCATCATAGTTTAGCGAACAATTGACAGAAAGATTTGCAATATCATAAAAAATCATAATTACTCTAATATAAAATCGTATTAATTCGGTACAACGGTAGCGATATGACATTTAATATTTTTCAAATTCAGAATAATGCATTGGAAGAAGGAAAAACTCGTGCATTCTTAAAAATGATAATTTAGCCAAAAGTTGTCAAAATATTCCTACTATCTTAGAAAATCATAATTACGAATAATAATATCATGCAGATATTATCAATAAATTATATTAGCGATGCTTCAATGCATTAGCGATAAAAATGTTTGAAAGGAAATTTCCGATATAATGAACCAGGGAAGGGGTAAAAGTAATCATCCCTTAACAGAAAATTTAGGAATTTAAAATCGCGTAAGAGCTAAAATCAGTGACAAAAGAAGGATATATAATCTAAAAGAGTGTTCGACGCATGTGGGAGGGACTGTGGCAGTTTCTGGGAAATGAACTGGAACGGGATTTGTCAGATGTTCGTGGGGTTTTGTCTGAATCGATCATAGGGAGAGCGGCAGAGAATGGAGGATTAGGAAATAGTATCCCCATCTCCTCACCCCATTCCAAACCGGAGCCCTTTTCATTCAAAGTATTTCGGCGTCAGTCGCGACGCGCCCGGCCCTGTCACTTCCAAAACCTAGGCGATTTCCTTTTATCTCTGCGGGGGCACTTTCAGAGGGATTTTTCCGCGCATGTTTCGGACGTTGTAAGCAGTAGAGCAGTAGGATACATTGAAAGTTTCATGAGTCTCAACTTTGAGCATGAAACTTTGCTATTAGTATTTTTATCTCTTGGAAAAATTCCGTCCATTCGGCGATTTTTCCTTTGCGATCGCAGCGTGGGTGTTTCCTTCCTCCTCATCCTCCTCTCCGGAAGTTTTTATTGAGATGTCATGTTTATTAAGCCGTTTTTTCCTCTGTTCTCCTGAATATGTGTATTCTGTCACGAAGGCTTATATTCTCCATTTCCTGTTGGATATTCTTTGGAATTCCACAAGTTGGTTTGATTTCCTAGAGCTGGAGGTTAATTGAATGAAAGTCCTCCGTGAGAAGCGAGTAAAGCTAACTTCCTTCTTCTTATCAATATCCTACGTATTATCCTATTCAAAATGTTGATTTGCTTGACAATTTAATTAGGTCATCACTAACTTTCACGATATTTCTCTGCCAGATGTATTCGTATTCGGATATTTTTCATTTTCCTACCAGCATTGTGCTTCCTTTAGTTTTTGCACGGTTTTTACATTATCCTGGCATTTATTCTTTTTATAATTCTCCTTTCGTAAGAAAATAATTTACTAAATATTTCCAAATTATTGCTTTTTCGCAATAAATGAAGCATATAGCTAGTTTTTCATTTTTATGTAGCTCAGTAGCTAATTTAGGATATCCTGAAGCTTCTATAAATAATTAAAGGAAGTCACAATTACACCCTATCTTATATTTATTTCAAAATGTTGTTTTCTCGAAAGTTTCTTTCCATTTTTTCAGCAGTGCAGTTACATCTAGCTATAATCATCGATGGAAACAATGTTACTCAAAAAATTAATCTTATTAATTATCTCTCCGTGTATAATGAGGAGATTTCTAAGAAAGGCATTCAGGATTCAATCTATTAATTATATATCTGTAAATGCATTGATATTATTTCGTATTTGTTACGAACGATGTGAAAAATCGACCAGAATAAGTGACGGAACAATTTTAAACATGCCCTGTATCATATTTGTGATAAAAAAATTGCTATGGAAAGGCAGTGACTCCCAAACTTTGCGGATCCGGACGACCACCAGTTATTGAACCTTAAATGTGATTCTTAGCAAAAAAAAATGAAAACACAAGAAGGATGATACTGGTTTGCCGCTTCCCATTGGGGGGGGGGGGGAGGGGCGGACCCTGTTTTATCATGCCATCTTTTAAAATTATCTAGAGTGAAATATCCTGAGTAGAGAATATTTTAAAGGTCAAAATAACAATGTTTAACGTATTTTTATGATTATTTATAGCATACTTTTTTAAATCACACTCCTTGCTGATTTTACACAACTGAATGAATGTACTCAAGAATTCATGTTTTTATTAAGAATCTATTAGGATGAATGATATTCTCCTAGAGTAGGGTGAAGAATACAACTTTTTTATAGAAGTAGTTGGAGACCTTAGAAGTGATACCTAGAATTTTTTAACCCCACCCTCTGTAACCTAAATATATTTACCTTCTTATTCGGGTATCAAAAAACAAAGCAATTCGCAACGCAATAAGGACCTACATATTTCCATAATGGTTATGGTTCCGATTTTTAGATGTTATGCAACTCAGACTAAGAATCAATATCTCAGCCTTATCAAACAAATATCACTCGCTTCCTTTCCGCAGCATCCTCACCCACTGTATCCCTTTTGTCAATCCCGTCCCATTTTCCCATCTCCCCGCCTATGGACCGCATTCCCACGGTAACATAGGCAACGGCCACATCCTAAAACTCTCCTCCGTAGCAATTTTCAAACATCCCCCCCACTCTGCCGCTTCTTTCGCGGATTGATGTCTCACGGGGATTGGAAGAAGTGGAGGGGGATGAGGGGGCCATGTGTGCATTAAGAGACACACGACAACAGACGTGCCTCTAACTTCGTTGAGAGTATTTCGGTCGGCGGTGTGTTGGCTCGAGGAGGGTGAAAAGGACGGTGAGTGGAAAAAGTGAGGAGACAAAGTAAGGGGGTCGCAGCGTAGGCGGAGAGTTATTGGTTTTTCCAGGGATTTAAAAGAGTGGAATTGGATTTTTATAACTTATGGCATAGACTGAAAAGGCTAGTTGGAAACAAGTAGTGCTACATGTGTAATTAGATGCATATATCTGTTGAAGTAATAAGGGTAGTGTAGTATTTGTTGGAGTATATTGTTCAAAAATTCATTGGGTTAGTTAGATGAAAGGAAGGAAACATAGGATATGCTTCTGAAAGAAAGAAAATTAAAGGAAAATAGATGTGTTATGGAATGATACATGGATGAGTTTAGTAATTATATAATAAATTAATCAATTTGCATCACAGAGCTTAAAAACCTAACAATTATCTGTAAATACAAATGCTTATATCCTAAGGGTTGATTAAAGTCGTAAGTATTGCTTGCTTGATTTAAAAGATTAAAAATAAGTTTAGTATTTCCTATCTCCTAATCTAAATAATCAGAAAATTATGCAGAATTGTATCAAACTTCAAAAATTATATAAGAATATTTAGCCTAACAATTCAATCATCAGTATAAAAGCCGTAAATTAAAATATTTTAATATAAAAATGCTCATAAAAATCATTATTCTCTATGATCATCAGTGAAACAGTTTCCTAAATTTCTATATTTTACATTCACATCTTTTACACATCTAGCTTTATATCTACCGATGTAATTCCCGAAGACACAATATAAGTTTTATTTCCATTTTTGTTGAATAGAAATACATTCCTGATAACAATTTTGCAAGAACTTCTGTTTCTGCTCCTTTACATCAGCTGTGGCAGTTGAGATCGATCCATCAATTGTCGGAGGCTGTCATTGAGATATTCCTAAACTACTTTCTTTTGATAATTGCAAATAATGAACTTTATATTAGAAGCTTTTGCCATGAAATTTGCTGCAAGTCTGAATTAAGCTTAAATAACGTCTTAAAGTTACGGTTTTAAACTTTTTCGTCATTAGTTAATATCTTATCTTGCCAATATACTTCGATCGCAGTCGAAACTGCTTTTATCGAATTGGATAGAGGCGAGAAATATTTTGCTGATATACATCAAAGCCCCTTAGACGCTCAGTTACTAAGGAAAAAAATACTTCGGTTAACTATCTGTTCGACCTCGTTTTTAGCCTATCTATCCCGCGATATGTACCACTCCTTCCGTGTAGAGACGAAAATCACCCAGACGCGCTGTTTTTCTCCGAGTGCGGTATTAAGAACTATGTATTGTGGAGCGGAACGTGTGTGATGCTCTCTTGGATGGATATGGGAAACCTGAGGAGCCCAAGTTTTAGCTGCTTGTTTTTTATGTCGAGCATATAACGAGAGAAAACTGTAAATGAGAAGGAAAGAGAAAAGAAAAGCAGTAAGGAATAGGGGTATTATAGCGGACGTGAAGACGTATCACTTGTTCCCTCTTTCCAGGCTCCTAACTCTTCTTGTCTCCTTTTACTCTCACACCCACTCTCTTCAAAGACTACTCATATGTTTCAAAATAAACATTCTGTGATATAATAATGGTTCATATGAATCGCTCTTCTGCGGTCTCTATATAGGAGAGGTACCCTTACTATTTGAGAGGCGGACCTTGAAAAATTATTGATACTGCTGGGCTGTCTGTAACTATAGGAACATTCATTTCACTCCAAATTATTTGTTTACAAAGGAATACATGAAGTAGTTCCCACATACAATAAACTGTAAGTAAAACAGATATGATTGGTAATTTCTAAATAGGAACTTCACAGGTCTCATTATGAGTGCGTAAACTGACCCGCAGGCCGTAGTTTGTGGATCCCCTTCTCTCTTAACCAACTTTTTTCCGGCACGCGGAATTTGTATCGTTTTACCTCTGTAGATTCCTTCAGTGTAGAGTATATTTCACAACCATTTGAACATTTATCCAATGTCATTGGTTCTGATCTTATTCTTATCAATTACTGGAAGTTCTTTTGCTATTTGCTTTTAGCTTTCAGTTTAGATAAAGAAGATATAGTTTACAATACATATACATACTTATGAACTAATAATAGGTCTAGATTCTCAACGATTATTTATTTCCAGAATGAAGTGAATGAGGTACCTGATTTTTGATTGAAGAATGCTTTCATCTTTTAGTATACAATCAGAACCTCGGCATAAATTCAATCGAGTAAAATTACCATTACCATAATTGTTATTTATTTTCATATATTTCACTTTATATTGAGTCAGGAACTATCCATACGTTCATTCCCTCATTTCATATATTCTTCGTTTAAAAATGTGTCTTTGTGACTTAATTGATAAAACCATTATCTCTCGCATTTCAGGTTATGGTAGACAACCTCTAAGCCAAAGAACTGTTTCGTCGAGGTTAACAAAAAGTATTTATCATATATAAGAAAGGAGAGATTCTCAGTTATGAGAAAAAATCTGTTAATACTGAAACCTAGTGATGATATCTGTGCGAAATAATGTTTTCTACCAGTTATATTTGCAGAAAATAACTCCAACGTTTCAGTAGCTTCTAAGTTTGTAATCCAATGGTCGATCTTACCGCTTAGTAAGTTTTGATCCGACAAAAGTTTTAATAAATTTTCATGAATTATAATCAAATAGATGTAGCAATTACACACGCAGCCAAGAGTACATTTCATTCCCTGTAAGCAAGTTCTGCCAAAGAGCTGCTACGGCGGATCAATTACACTACTTCGTTCGAGAATGTAAATTCGTTCGTGTTCGTAAATGTTCTGAATGTATAGTAGCTTAACTTAAGTGATTTTTCGCACGATTGATTTATTATTCATGTACATATAAATTATTACGAATTCGGTTGATTCTTCACTTCTGAGGTAAATGCTTGTAAATAAAATTATTACAAATTATCTCACATTTGTTCGTGTCGGACTGGCAATCATTCGAAACGCTATTCATTAGTTCACCAATGTCCTCTAGCTTTTTTCTTCAACCTGTCGTCCTTAACATTTTCTCCACACGAATCCAGGTATCAAACCATCTCTACATATTTTTATATAATCACGACCACGCTCTTCCACTCGCCGTAGAACTTGTAGGATGTTCGAGAAAACTCGACAAAGGTAGAAAGCGAGGAACTTTTCCTCTCCTTTCGAAGACGTAAGGCGGAATAAGCTAGATCGAAGTAACGGAGAAAACTTTCCCGAAAAGGAAAGCACATAAAAAAGAGGGGAGAAGAGGCCACGGGTGGAGCGCTGCGGAAATTGGATAAAATATGAATTATGAAAACTGCTCCCGAAAACATTTGGTTGGAATGGAGAGAGAAAGAAAGATGAGGAAAATTCAGCGGGAGGAGTACAAGGGAGGAAAAAAACGGTATATAGGGGCGAAGAGGTGAGTGCATGTAAGATGGAAGAAGGGTTAGGAGATGCTTTCTCTCTTTCTAAGGAGAATTCGCTAAGCTAGGAGTAGGAGAGTGTAAGGGAGTAGGTGGCATTTGGGTCTGACAGTTGGGCTACGGGTTCCCAACCCTCCCTCTCCACTCCGCTCTTGCAATGCCATAACCAGACCTATCCCCTCCCATTTTCTTAAGGAGTCCCCCTCCTCCCATTCCTTCAACATCCTCAATAGAATCTCTCTTTATCCCTCCCTATTTCATTTTCAGACCCGTGCACGCATTCTTATCAACGGCACCTTTCCCGGTCGTTTGTCTTTGTCGCGTTCGTTTTAATTTTTTCCTCCGCCGTTTGCACTCCTTCCGTCTTTCTCCAATCCGCCCGCTGACTTCCCGTTTAATTGTCTCCGCGGCTCCTTCTAACAAGGGTGTTTAGATTGAAACACTGGTCCTCCCTCGCCTCTCCCTCTTCTTTTCAAATTCGTTACCACTCCGCCGGTCCCATTTGACTCGAGAGCGTCTGCCGCTGAAGTTGCCTGGATACCCGCACTTCTCTCGCTTTTTCTCCGTCTCTTCCAACTTTCTGAGGAATTGAGAAAGTTGGCGATGGCTGTGCTGATCCAGAGGAACATATTTTACGTATACGGCCGAGAATGAGTGAGGGCGTGTATCGATCAGATCGTTTGTAGCTGATTGTGATTTCTGGTAGTATTCGTTTGCCTGACGGTCACTTGATCGACACCTCATTTGGAGAACATCGCTTGAGCGGCAAGTCTTCGTTATTACGTACGTGAAATTCGTTAATTACGTCTCATTAAAAGATAAATTTAATCTATCTTTCGTTTAATTAAATTTGATATTATTTACCAAATAATGTCAAATATTAATAAGAAGGATATTCAATGTTTTTTAATTATACTTCTAAATTTTAAAAAATTGGCAGCAATTCTTCTTTGAAATTTATTTTAAGCTATCAGAACTGCTCCTTGATTCTTCACGACGAATCGAGTAGTGATAGTAAGCTATAAGTGTTTCATTTTATGAAGAAGAGAATGCTTCATCTCTCTCTTATCTTAGTTCCTTAAACCAACAGGAAGCTATCCGTTTAATCGCCTTATGGAAAACAGCACTTAGCTATTACATACAGACATACCTAATAATTAAAAGCTTTATAACTTCGAGTTAAACTTATAAACAATTAGTTATTTGTGTATGAAAGGTTACATCGAAGCATATACTTCATTATGCATGTTTATAAATTTTTTCTATGAACAAACCTTTTGTAAATCAAGTCCATTGTGTCCATGGGAGACGCATAAAATTCTAATATAATTTAGACCTCCACTGATTGGTGTATCCCAGAAGGACTAATCGTGGGAGTGATCGTCCTTTTGAATACCATCAAAGTATTAGCAATTTGTCTAGAATTTGAGAGGACCTGGAATTGAAATCCAACAGCTAATTTTATCTACGATTAACTCCTCTGCATTTATTCTAACATATAACGATTTTAAAGTCAATTGAAGTTCATTTGGATCATATCATTGAAATGTTTATCTGGAATCGGAGGGGTATATAAATCGCCCATCTTCGCAATGTTCTAGTTCCGCCATGTATTATTTTGATGAAAATAATATCGTTATGAAAATATTTCTTAACAACTGATATTACTAATACTTTATTGCCTCATAATTAATGTATATCCTTTGATTTTTAACGAAATCCTCTCTTTCTTGTTCTAGGTGAGTACACCCATCATAATCAATGGCTCAAAATGCGTCAAGTGTAACGGAAGAATGAATACGGTAAGTGTTTGTTCGAAATATACTCGTATGCGTTGAATTGACTAAATTGCTTACCTGAACTATTTTTGCTTGCTCTTGCAGGTGATTTCGATTAAATTCTATCACATAGATGTTTTAATATCACATACACTATTTCATGATTCAGTGATTCGACTATCTCCTCTCTTCTTTTAGTTCACAAGTATTCCAAATTTATAAAATAGAGATATTATTTTTCCATTATTACAAGCAGATATGAGAGTCTCTTCCTTTTC
Organism: Pachydiplax longipennis; assembly: GCA_036926295.1. Classification (NCBI taxonomy): domain Eukaryota; kingdom Metazoa; phylum Arthropoda; class Insecta; order Odonata; family Libellulidae; genus Pachydiplax; species Pachydiplax longipennis. Next base: position 19,782,801 of record JAVFKF010000012.1, read on the forward strand.
AACATTCTGAAAGTGAAAAAGTAATCTCACTTGAAAAATATATATGCACATAAGTACTTCTAATAGGTATAAAACTGCGGAATCTGCGTTTTCAGACTCAGTGATAATGTTAAGATTCTCAAGTTCGACAAAGTGAAACGCAAACGAATCTCTTAATCCTGGCTCAACAGAAGAAGAGGTTTCCGTTCCGGTGTATAAATTCCTTTTTTGAGTCATTATATACTTTTCTTAATACCTTTGACTCGGCTCGTATCGAGTGCTTTTTGAGGAAAATAATTGACGTCATGTAGGGCAGTGGACGAATCAGCCCTGCATTTGATCATCACCGATTACAGCGCTGTCCTGTGATTTGTGAAATTTATTTGACACTAAATCCATCAAGCTACTGATTTCATTTTGAGTTCCTGGAATATCATGTTCCAATTACCGCTCATTCGATTGGCGGAACTGCAGGGGACAGCGTAAGTGATTTAACCGCCTGAACAATTTAGCAGACCGAATTCGCTAGCATTTAATTACTTCGTTATTTCTTTCCGACTGATAGACAGGCTATTAAGGATGATTAATCGCAAAGGGAAACTTCCCTTAAAAAAATAAGCGAGATTCCGTTAACGAAGTATTTAGCGACTTGAATTTCCCGTAACGTTGTTAATTTCGTGTTTTATTTTAATCGTATTAGCGAATCTCTAGTTGAAGAGAGGAAAGATTATCGCCAGGAAGAAAATTTAGATATCTATTTAACATATTACTAAAGTCAGCCATCTAGAATAAGGTTCCATCTTAAATTCAATTAAAAGTATGATGTAAGAGCATGACGGAAAGTACATTCATATGAGACGTTTCAACTGACCTAATGATTGTCTGGAATTGGTGCAAGATTCCTAAAACCTTAAAAACTAGCATGTTTTAAACTAGCAAAAGTTTATTTTCCGAAAGTTTAATTGTAATTAGTTGTTAGAAAGTCTAAGGCAGAAGTTCGGCATTAACTTAAGAGAATTAATTTCAATCGCCTTTTTTATGTCTGTGTCAGGCACTTAGTTATGCATATAGTTTTTAATGAACGTATCTTTAGATTAAAGTAGTCTTATATGCCTTATTCTTGTTTAATGGAATTCATAAGCCATCGGCTATAACACACCATTTAGAATTTTTCTTTTTAGATATAGAATATGTAGGTGTGATTTGTCTTTGGGAATGAATTTGTAATCACGAAGCATGGGATTCTTACTCTAATTAATTCTATCTATCACATTTAATTGAGAAAGTTCGGTTTCAGAACAAGATTACTTAATATTTAAAAATTTATATCTGTAAAATTGATTTGCATTTTTAAATTTGCCTAAAGTCGATAAGTTTCCTATTTCTCATTCGTTGTGAGGCAAATTTTATGAGGTCGTTGACAACATTCTTATCAAATTTAAGCCCCGGGCTGCTTGTCTTGAATTTATTAACCGTTAGTTCTAGTTAAGGTTTACTTAATGTCCATTACGTGGAGTTCGAGTAGATAATGGAGCTACGAGAAAGTTCTTTGGTAACAAGAGCAATTCCCTTCTCAAGGATCTGCCAAACACTTTGCCTTCCCTGCTGTAAAGAAATTATAATCGAGTGTCTGGCTGTAATAAAACTGTTTTAATTTTCTTTCTTTTCTTGTACTCCGGGAAGAGGTGTGAATTATGCATCGCGTGGTGAGGACAGATTCGATACCTCTTTTATAACATATAACTCTCTTCTCATATGGTGGTGCTTCAATGATATCGAGAATAAAATTGATGTGGTACACACAGATAAATTCCATTTCATATCTACTAGTATGTACGTTTTTAGCGATACAGATTTTTAAGGTTATTACTTGTTGATTCAATACATTTACTCAACGTTTCTAATTTTTACGTCCACTTTTTACTCTCATGACTTGGATTCCCCTTAATGGTAAATCTAGGAACTGATTATCCAATTTAACCGAAACTTCATGCATGTTGTGCCATTTTTTTTCTGATGTTCTTCACTGCTCATGGAGAGATATCGGACAATATTGTAAAACCTGTAGTTTCCAAACACTTCTGAAGTAATAAGTGCATCTCAAAATTTATTGTTTCATAACGGATTTCCGGATAGCCTAGTGGGTAGAGTCTTCGCATCTTTTGTAAGCGGTCCTAGGTTCGATTCCCACATTACTTACACGTGCGAAATGATTTATTCTGTCAAAGTAATTTAATTTTTATGGTATTTATTTATATTATGTTGCTACGTACAAAAACAATTTAGCTTTTCGGCGGTAGTTAATAATATATCTTCATCTTACCTATATGTCATTTACGTCTCAATATCTTTTTTTCCCTCCAATTCTCCTCCGTAAGAGCGACCCCTGCAATCCCATCTCCACCCACCTTTCCTCTCCTGAGTTCCCACCCTTTCCTTTTATCCAAGAATGCCAATGACGTTTTCACCTCCTCCACTTACTTCCACTTCCTGCGTCGGAAGCTACCTCTGACGTCTGCGTCTGTTGTTTCACCAAAAGCCTTTTGCCATCTCAAAATCCGTCCCACAAAACGCGTGCGGTGCGTGAATACCGTGATCTGCGATCGAATCCCAGCCGACACGTTCCGAGGGCTTTGATTTTCTTCCAGCGATGGAGATTATCAGATATATAGGGGCGTGGCCACTGGAGGTACTGGCTTAAAGGAGGCAGGTGGAGATTGCGATTTTTTTTCCTTCGGTACCCTTGAGGAGGAGGGTCTATGAGGGAATAAGAGAGGGATTCGGAGTGTAGGAGGAAGAGTAGGTGGGTTGGAAGTAGTGTAGGTTGATTGCATGTCAGCGACAACTGGTTGTCAACACCGCGGCGCGTTCAACTACGGGTCCCCTCCTGAAAGACCTCCTTCCATCTTCTCTCTTCCCACTCTCTCTCTATATCTTCTCTTCTCCCTGTGCAGATCCTCCCAAGTCCACCGGGAAACTTTCTCGAGCCAAGCTTCTTCTTTTTCGAGGATGTGTTTGTTTACCCCTTAATCGCGGGATATTGCGCTCGCTGTGTGCTATCGGTGTAAGTCTAAGGAAGACGAAGTTATCTGTGTACTCTTCTGGTTCCTTAGTCGCTCACGCCACGGATCGGATATTACGATAGAATAACGTTTGTCTAAAGTGTCGGAAACTGAGGTTGTCTGCTATCTTTTTGAGGGTTATCAAAGAGAAGTTTCGTAAAGTATGTAATGAATGTGGCTGGTATAAGAGCGTAGACTAGGTTCTTAATTTCTTTACGTCTTGATATCTATTTGTAGCGAGGTCTCTGTGTTGCTGGGTCTCCTCGTCTTTGATAGTCATTCTCATCAATACATAGTGAGTCTACGTCAGAAGTAGATCAGGAATATTTTATTTAACGTTGTCAACATTTAAATAGAAATTATAAAATGTTTATTAGTAATCGAACGATTCTTGCATACTACGAATGGAATATTGATGGCTATTCAACCTTGGCGAAGGAATAAGTTCCTAGATGTGAATTATTTTAAATATTTTTGGTATTATCCTTAATTAGGGTTTAAATATCTAAAGTCGATAAGACTTTTGAGGAATGAAGAATAAAAGGAATTGAGAAGCGCTCCAAATTCTGAAGCTCCGGCAAAGGAAAGTATTTTTGAGCGAAAACACGAGTAGTAATTTCAAGTAATATTAATAGTAAAAATTATTTTACGGCGTTGTAGTACCTTTTGGATTATTTACTGAAAGTCGTGTGTCTATTTTCCTTCCATGATTCGGGAATGTTTTACAACGGTTCACACACGTTTAGCAGGAGCTTTTCGAAAGAAAATGTTCAAGTTTTAATTGTATTTTCTGAGTAAGGTATTCTCCATATTTTATTCTTTTTTCAGTCAAAGCTATGGATTTATTTAGCATTTAATGTAAATTTACATTGTAATTTAATTGAATGCAAATAAATTCATACAATTATATGGTCGGTTCGGGTGTTGTTATTATAAAAGACAGGCAATTTTCTTGCAGCTAGTTATCTAACAAAACTCTCGTTTTATTAATGACAAAAATAAATATGAAATCTTTTTCTGACTTGTATCACCTTTGACTATGACCAACAGAAATGAGAAATGTGTGGAAGTAATGGAAAATGTCTGGAAATTCATGAGCTATCTCTATTACACTTGAAGAAACACCATTATAATAACTGAATTAATTTTTGCTTCCCAAGATACATCGGAAATATGAGATCTTCGGTTTATTTTGATATTTTAGAAACTCATCTTCATCGTTCATATTCTAGATTCTATGTAACGCAGTACATGACATTCATAGGATCATCTGAAAAAACACAGAACGACGAAATTGCCAATTATGACGATAATGCCATCTGCCGGTCTCCTTGACATAAGGGTTTCCATGCTAAGCTTTTAAAACGCGTTTGAATCCTCATTAGGTCAGGGAAGCTTGTGAGTTTAATTCAAGTTGCGTAACAATATTTTACTGAGAGTCGCTTACTTTGAATAATTGCGTCGTTAATATCATTATCTTAGATGTTAACGCTACATATGGGTGAAGAAATGTTTATATTTTAAAATGTTTTCATTTACTTTAGCGTTTATCGTTCTCTTCCTCTCTTTATTTTTCCCTTCACTTCTCTCCATCTGTCTTCCCTCCATGACTTCTATTAGTATGCACATCCTAAATGTCCCAACCAGCTTCTTTTAATTGAATATTTATTTACATCCTACTCTCGCCTCTCTTACCTGACTTTATCTGACTATATGCTCTTTCAGAAATCATTCATCCGAAATAAAATAATTTACCCAAACGGCTGGTTATAAAGTCATACACCCCATGCCACACGCCGCTTAGGGAGTAAATCTGATATGTTCAGGTTCAACTTGTTTCATTTATTGCCACTTAGAGGGCTTGCAGGGTATCAATTTAGATGTAGATGATTAAATTCAAGTATACAGATATATAAATAAAATCAAACATGAGAGCCAATGTCTGTACGTGAGATCAACCCCTATTAGGGCATTTCCCCGACCTGCATCCAGCATCCCACATGGCACCCACATCCACGCACTCGCGAGACCCCCTCTCGATGACCTTTTCAACTAAAACTTTCCAATTAATCAGGGTATAAATTCCCTTTGTCCTTGGCTGTATCCCTCGAACCAAAGAGAACCTGTCTCTGACTAGGATCACGTGGGTGCCCCCTCCCCCTCTGATACGTGCGTTCTCTGATATGCCTGCGTCCGGCGGCACACGGTTGCATCTTCAGCAGCTCGTTTAATCCAAATACCCCCCTTTTCTCCAGCCCTCTGGTGACGCTATGCAAAGGCCCCTCCATCCATCTATATCCTTCCCACCCACCGCGAGCACGCATCCGCACCGCCCTCTCCGATTCACAGAGGCGGCTTGCCCATGAAGGCCGATTTCAATGGGTCTCCGTGGCCTGCCTTTTGGGCTTTTGATGTGAAGAGCCGACATCCCCTCCCACCACGCTGTCCGCCCCGGTCTTCTTCCCCGCCACCGTCTGTTCCCGACTGCTTCCACCGGAAGGCCCCCCGCCCTTCCCCGATGTTTTCCGCAGGAGGGGAAAGGACGATGTGGTAGCTTCCTGATTAGGAGTCATTTAACGCGTGAGCAGGTGATTTTCGCTTATGTTGTTAAAAGGCTCTCCGCGCTTATGTTTTGGGAGGGAGGGTTTTTGATTCCCGGAATGGCAGGATGTCAGAGTGATAAAATAATCGCGCGGTGAAATTTGACGGGGAATCAGAGGGAATGTTGGCTCTGTTCCGGAACGCACAGCGATGAGTGGATTTAAAAGGGATCGAGTCAAAGCATCGGTAAAATCAAAGAGTGTAATTAAACCTATCCATCTTACCTGATGGAGGAAAGGAGGGCCTGTATGCAAGGTTTTTTTCTTCCTTGCGTAAATTTTGCGGACTTTATCTCGGTTCGTATAGCTTCAGCTAAAAACTGTGTTTGCAAACACCTGCGAAGGACATGAATATTTTGCGCTCGGGTTCCTGAATATTTTCCGCGGCCTCATATCGGTAGGGATAAAACTAATAGTGATGCATCTTTGGCTCAGTAATACATTTTGAACGTTTCCAAGGTCGACTTCAAACATCCTTTGTAATGGGCAACTTCCATCACACGTGCGTCTATTTCATTATCATTCTTGATGTTAACTCAGTCCAGTCATGCCTCCGATAATGAATTATTTTCCCCGAAGTTTAGAATAGAATGGCTGTGCGAGGCACTTGTCTCGGAAATTGATGGTCGTCATCAATTATTCAAAAAACTTCGTATTATTTTAGAGAATTATGCATAATATTTTTGTTTTAAAATGGTGTTCGAATATACTTGCATACCTTAGCTTCCTAAAATTTTAAAATCATTTTTGTGAATTATGCATATTCTTTTCTTTCAAAGCGGTGTTTTAATTTTGAACATGTGAAAATAGCGCGTTCCTATTAAATATTGAGTTATTTTAGTAATTACTTAAATCTATCTTATAGTGATACAATCTGAAAAGAATTACCGCTCTTTAAGTAATAATAAGACATAATAAGATCATAGAAATAGAACAACTGGTAAAATAAAAATCTCGTTTAATAATTAATGCTGCGTAAATGAATTATGAAAATGAGGGATGAGGAGCTACGAGTATAACTCTTGACTATGTTATCATTACCTAGAAGAAAGTGTAAACAAGGGTGTGATCTAATGTCATACCAAAATTTATTATTCAAAGAAATCTTTATGACCGTACATTAAAAATGTGGAAATGGGTGCATAAATCCCACTGCTTGTAAATGCGATAAATATGAAACGGTGAAATTTGTATTTAATATTTATTAACGAAAACATCTAGTTTTACCAAAAGCGACGTCATGAAAAATCACGTCACCGTGAAAAATGGAAACCAATATTTATTCGAATACGAGTGCTTGTAAGACTCATGAAAGCATACAGGAAAAACAGCGGAGGGAATTTTACTGTTTTTTCCGATCATCTGTTGGAACATTGGCATTTATTAATCCCCTCCTCTTTCGATTCGATAAATATCGAATTTTATTCGTATTTTTATTGGGACGTACAAAATGAAATACAATGTTTACGCTCAATTAAAATTTTGTATTTAACATAAACAGGAGCACCCTTTCAATCTGGAATATATTCAGGAAATTATTGGATTTTTTTCAAGTCTGATCCCTGGTAGTGTTTTATCCCTTAGTCAATGGTGTAACCAGTTGAAAAGAAGTTTTTCTACTCAATTATCTTTAAACTTAAAATTTTCTCCTCAGATATCCAAATCTAGAAATTTTGAAAACGGACAATGATATTAACACCTCTTCTTTCGTTGATTTATTCTTTATCTAATGTTTTCATTGTACGGATATTATTTTAAGAATGTTTCTTTTTTAATTTTCACCGCGGTATTTGTGAATTTTGAGTATTATTTTTTTTACTATTGGAATACACACACATTTACACACTGTGTTATTCTAATTGTATTCTACTGTATATATCATTTTAATCTAGACTATATCGAAATATGAATTTACTCTGAATAAATTTCTCTCTCTCTCTTTTGGCAGTTTATAGTGATAACTCAGTATGTATTTTGCATCTTTTTTCGGATGTATCTCCTTGTCGATTTCTCTCAGAATAAATCCATGCGAAAGCTTTGGAGTTTTCATTTACGTTTGCTTGCAGTATCATAACATCTATGAGCAATGTTACCTATGAAATGAATTGCTCATCCGGATCCAGGCATCTTCCGTTGAAAAAAGTAAGAAACTCGATTAGGGGAAGATGCTAATTTGTATTTTTAAGGAGGCTTCATTTCTTGTGCATCACCAGCAGCATACGATTCAGGCGCAAACCTGTCTTTGTAAAAGACTACAGTTATTACGAATGGAGTTGTGTTTCACGAAAGGTTTTTTTCAAGCTTCGGAATGGGAAGTAATTTTACATTGCATTGCTATTGTACAATTTTCAGGAGGATATTTAAAGCTCGATTAATTAGGTCATGGGGCATATTGTATTCAGTAGGACGTAAGTTTGGTATTCAATACTATTTAACGCGGTTAAAATTGTTATTTTACCTTCCATCTGGAGCTGAAATAGCAAAATTGTTGATGGAATGCTTTAACTGTGTGCATGATAAATTCATTATGTTTGTTAGTTTATTTCTTAGTGAGATAACTCAAGTAATCATCGAAATCATCGTCTGGCCTTAAGTTCGAAAAAATGAATGCAAATAATTCTTTCAGACAGGGATACTTACAAAACATCGAATTCGCTCAGAAGATCTTTCAATTCCTAATTAGAGTAATAGAAAATTACTCTTGAATAGGTTTAGAGTTGCGACACATAACACTTTCACGCATATTTTTATTTTCAATTAAGAAATGTGTTATCCGGGGGTATTACCAACCCCACAAAATGACGGGTTTAAAATCAATTAAGCCGCCGATCGCGAGATTTAATAAACTCCGTCGTGTCGAGAGAAAACCTCGCGAGAGAGCGGCGTAAAAGGTTAAGCCGAGAAGGCGGTATTTAAGGGAAAGTGGTGGGGGTGAAGGCACCCCTTAGGGGAGGGAGAAAGGGAAGGAACGGAAAGGGGAAGGAAAAGATCGGAAGGGCTCAGTGAAGTCGATTGTTACCCTGGGGATAATTGTTTTCTCGAGAGTATATACCTTTTGGATGAGAGAGAGAGGATCATAAAAAGGGAAGTGGGAGAGGAGGCAATAGAGGTGAACCAACGTAATGAGGTGTTGTGTTCTCCTCATAGAATGCCCGGGGGAAGATGAAATACGCTTTGGTCTGAGGGGATTAAAGGATGGGAGTTTGAAGGGCGTAGAGGGGATTCATGGAAGAGTGGGCATGGGGAAATGAGAGAGTAGCGGAGTCCACCTGAGGATAGCCGTAATTCGAGAATGCTTTATCGAATGGAGGCGTTGCCCGCAACCATCCGAGAATCCTTTAAACGTGGCTCTTAGATCTAAATGTACAGTAGGTGATAGAGAATGTCGTGGAGGTAATTTTTATAAGGAGGGACAATTGCTTTACCAGTTCCTTTATGGGTCACAAGAGATGTTCCGCCCAATCGTTTCACTCAAGAGGTACTTCACTCAAGTGATTTGTCGTCCAATGAATGTTTCTCCAATTGATATTCCAAAGATAGGCTATATTAACCATTATGGAAATGTTATTTAGTAAAACCCAAAATTTTCATCTTTTCATTTGCATTATTGTTAAACGACAGATTAGGTAATTTCTCTCCTAAGAGCTCCAACGAATCGAACCCGGGATTCCTTACACCAAATGCGTGCGCACTACCCGCATGGCTCTACGGGATTCTAGATTTACATTTTTAAATCTTCGAACACTTCAAGTAATGAGTTACGACCTTTCAAACTGCCCTAGGCTAGCCCCAGATAATTTAGAGAGGAAATCGTCCATAAGGAATGCATGTTATTTACATCCCTCAGAGATTATTTCTTTGGAAGAACTGAAATACAAGAATTACGTTTGAAATATCATTCGCATAGATATCTTTTAGCTGAAATGGTTCAATTGACCTTTCAAAGCCTTGGGCATTGTCTCCTCATTTACTTTCCTTTGGGTAAAATATCTTTTGAGTGAAACTTCCGGACATCTGATTTTCCTGTACTCTTTCTAGTTAGGATAAATTTTAGAATCTCATACTATCATTTTTGTGCAAAACATATTGTAATTGGATATCCGACTCGACGGAATACTAAGAATGTTTCATAATTTCAAATCATATCCCTAGGAGCAGACTAAAAGTAGAGGACTTCTGCTTCATGAACGGTCATTATAACATTTTATCTGCCGAATACATAAAAATGAATCATTACAATAAAACATCCATCATTATGCAAGTACTGTAAGTTCCCTATGAATTTATTTTGTAAAATCAAGATTTTCACGGAAATTTTTCAAACAAGCTGTTGGATCAGTCACTAATATTTGCTTTAAAAATTCCACTTGTCCTTTAAAAAGTTCCACTTGTCTTAAATTAAGATTGCGAAAAGAAAATTTCACTCATATCTTCAGGGTCTCCTGTCGTAATGTGGGTTGCATGCTGGAGTGGTTATTTATGTTCATTTCTGTTGAAAAAATACAAATTTACGTAAATTACAAATTTTGGGCTTCTCCTTTCCCCGAGGATTTTTCTTTTTAATTCTAACAGTCAGCACACATAAGAAAGTGTTACAGGAATCAAAAGGCGACAGTTATTTGTATTCCCGAGGTATTTTGATTTAAGCACACAAGCTCTGGTTATTGTTTTAACTGTGATCTGTACATTTAGACAAATAAATGAATTTTTGTTCATTAGTTCTGCACTTCATGTTATGAATTACTTACTAATACCTGATGGAAGAATGATATTCTTACAATTTTTCAATTCCAACTCTTTTACCCAATCCACCTCTTTCTGTACTGTTTTAGGCGTCAGAAATTTTTATATATTCATGCTCATTTCGAAAGGAATTGAAATAACTCAAGATTTTACGATTAACTTTGACTCGTGTATTTGTCTTAAAACTGTGGCCTAACTTTGAATCCTCATTTTAATTATTAAATTAACATGGATATGCAATTTACTTTGACATTTCTTTTCAATCTATAAGCAAATATTGCAAACTTTCTTCCATCTTTTACTCTTCATTTAAGACTTCGAAGAAGCTAAAAAGCTTTTTTAAAAATACGTAATTCTAAAAAATGGCTTATTATTTCAAGAATAATAATTTACAGACATGAAATACACTCGTTGTCTCAGCACAATTGTTCAAAATGAAAATACTACTAATATTTCCCATGTTCATTAGATTACTCATTTTTACATGAGGTATAAAAGCAATAAAATAGTCACACGTCTTTAGATTATTTCTATCGAAACGCAAGTGACCTTTCAGAAGTATGGCAATGCCACCAGTAAAATTATAAGAATTGTAGGGCCATGTATATATTCTAAGAACTTATTTTCGTTCGTCCATGCTCTTCAGGAGTAAAAATTTCAATTTAATATTTCGAAAGTTTTATTTTGATATTTTTCTACTGAAAGAACACATTTAATTCTTATGCGAAATCACCCTTAGCGTAATTTTTAACGGAGAGTGAAATTTTGTTTTGATGGCGTTTCTCAACCATGAATCTCAGAAATGTTTATTTATTTTTAATACGTGTATTCATATCCGCATTGAACCAAAAGAAGCAAGGCTTGACCACTACATGTTAGCCTAGTCTTATGATGGACTCGAATTAAATCGAGCTCTTTCACTGGTTCCTAGCCTTCGCCTTCAGGCGTTGAAATCTCATGCTCACTAACTCTTGAATGCCTCTAGTAAATCGAAAGGTATCCATAGTCAATCTAGAACAAAGAACAAAAAGCACCACTATGACCCCTCGAGTTTTAAGAAACGTATTGGTGAAAGCTTCTCCAAAGCCGCACTTTTTCGGTATCAACTAAAGACGGAAAATGTTTATCTTCCGGCAATAATGACGAAGAGGACCTCCGCCTTCGGCTAAGTTCATTCCCTTCCATCGGAAGACTTGAGAAAAAGAAACGAGTGACCTGGGCACGTATTTGAACTCGATCCTTGCGTTTTCGCGGAAGCAGATGCGGAAGGTTCTCTTTTTTTTCGAGGGGTTTTGGAGTTTTTGGCCGTGTCAGGGAGGGGATGGGGGAGTGAAGATGGAGTGAGGGGGAGAATGCTTGGCTCTGAATCCCTGCTCGTGACAGGCAAATCACCCAAGGAGCCCTCCCCTTTCTCTCCATTTGCCTTTGCTTCCTTCTCTCACACACTTCCTTCACTCTTTCTACCTCCATCTGAGTCTGTCTTCCACATCTTCATCATTCTTCTGTCTTTATACTTCGGGAGGTTTGCGCGTAGCTCTTCCGATCACGTCATTTCCCCTTTTTATTTTCGTCTTTTTCCATCGAGTTCGCTTGTACCATCTAAGAATGATGATGTTTTTTACCACGGATATTTGTTCGCGTGCAATCGACTTACGAAGAATCTCCGGATAGGACGGGTGCGATCAAAGTGTGAATTTTTCCACAGGCTCAATGATATTTCAATGTTAAGTATTTATCAGAGCATATGTTGATCAAGAAGACCAAGAAGAAATTCAAATAATTTTAATTCATTATTGAATGTTTTTTCTTGACCTTATCTTTTGGTGTTGGGTTGATTTTTGTGCTGCAATAGGGAAATTATATCCACTTCTAAGGTGTCATAATTATGTTTATCATTCATTTAATAAGTTACTCCAAGTAATATCTAAGCATTTTCACCTTGGGTAACCTTATTGTACTCGTTAAAATTAATTGATATTTATTATCGATTCAGCTGTATTGATAACGCCATTACTTTGAACGGTGGAAGTATTCGTGATTCCAGTTGCATCACGCTCTCATAAGTCTGAATTAGATACCCAAAATCCCTATATGTTTCTGCTAAGATTCACAGAAAATCAATTAGCCTTGCACAATAGTATAGCTAATAGCCTAGACAATTAGTCTTGCTTAAGACAAATAACTTTTAACCTCATATTTTCTTAATTAATCATATTGCTTTTGTATGTACAATATTCTCAAGTTTTAATGAATCCAAAGTACTATCCTTACCTGTACGATGTATTAACGACACTCTATATTTTATTCAGTTATTATTCATTACGATTGCTTTCCACAAGTCTCAAAACCATTTCCTTTCGTTATAGCCTTACGGAAAGGACAGTTTACCTTACACTAGGAAAATTTTAAGTACAGTAAAATATATAAACGCCGTACTCCGGTCTGTTGAAATATCTCTGCTGATATCCTAAGTGATGTATTTGCAACATGGGACGATAGAAGTACCTATGGTCGTAAAAACTTCTGCCCATCCATAACACCTACGATAAAAATTCTACGCTTCTTACATTTATACCAGTTTTTTCCCGACGTATAGCTCAAAGTGACCTCTTTCTTCCCCTCTTCCTCATTTCCGTCCGAAATGTTCCATTAATTTCGTTTTCCATGCTCTTTTAGCAGACCTTCGATGTTCTCTGATACTCTACTGCCCCATTCTTCTAGAACTCTTTTGTCTTTTAGTAACTATTATACTTTTTACTATCCCTGCTTTTTATACTCTTTCTAAACTTACTCATCTGAATTTCCTGGATTGTAAAAGCGATTTTATAATGTACATAAATCACAGAAGTCTTACGAATGTGTCTTTGCTCTCGTGTTTCAGCCTTCTACTACTAGTGTATAATCATTGTTTTATAACTGAATTAAACATGTGGAGTATAACTACACCCAACTTGTTATCTTATGTAATAAGAGTTAAATAATTGGTATAAAAAAGGATAAAAATGTTTCGTATTCCATAAAGTAAGTACATATATACGTACGCATACAGTTCACAAAGTTATTAAAAGAAAAGCCAAATTAATGTCCACGTGCGCATAATAAATGCGATAGTCCTTTATCAAGTAAACAGCTTCCTTTATTAACACTACTCCTCTATATTAACAATTTCATGTCCATAATATCTTCTCATCCTTATCCTCATTTATATTATTCTTGTAAGCCACCGGTAATATTTACTCTATGTAATTTGACAATTTTTCCATGAGTTTAGCAATTCCGAATGCTTCTCCAAGAATGTGAGGATATAAGTTCATTTCGGCAACACTGCCCTTCACAATCTTCTCTTCCCCACCCTTTCCCTCTTCTATTCCTTCCACCGCAGGCCTTCCAACTCCTTCAGCTCACCTACAGACTTGATCTTAATTTCAAGTCTTTTATACGCCTCCTTCCATTCCAAACACATTCCATTTCCCTCATATTCCTTCAAAATTTCGACCTCTTTACTCTCACTTCCTTCCTTTTTATAATTATCCCCCGTTCCTCAAATTTCCTTTCTCCCTTACTTAATTTTTCTCCTTCCTTCAATTACTTCTTTCCCCTTTTCACCTTTTAAGTCGGGGAAAGCTTTCTCTTTGGCTTATTTCTTGTGTCCGTTTACATACATGAATGACTCATCTGCGGTTTATGTATTTCTCTTCCGATAGATTTTTACCATTAGTATATTTATTGACCATAGAATTCACCTAATGCAGTGATTAGTCAACATGATTTTATGTGACTTAAAACTATAAAGAATTATAATAATAAAAAGTAAATAGAGAGTTTAAGGTAAATATAGTTATGTACTGACGAAATATGCGAAAATGTCATGAATTGTGTCAGTGTCAGCTTCCTTAAAAATATAAAAACACTATAATCATTCTCATCGGCAGGTTTCACTGATGCCATTAAATAATATAGGTGACCTTTGCACGAAAAGGTCACTTTTTAATCGAAAACATCAAATTCAATTTAGTGTATAGTCAGAATTATCATTATAAGAGTTATTACCCCGTATAATGAGCAGTTAATAACGTACGATCATATTTGTTCGGAAAATCAAACTAATACTACTTAAATGGACCATTCTCAATAATTATGAAACTGAAAATTAAACAAACAACTATAATTTCCTTAGTATCTAAAACTTTGACCGTAGTTATACCCCAAAAAACCCCCCACGATAAAACCCGAAATTCGATCTCACTTCACTACGCATGACTCCAGTGGTTTATTCCCCACGCGTTTTATAATTGAGAATCGACTGACTGCAGATTCGTCCCGCTTCCACAAACTCCGCTCAAACCCCAACCGCCCCTCACACTTTTCGATTTTCTTACTTCATCTGTTTATGATCTCACAAGGATAACCCACGCTAAAACTTCTTTCTCTCTCTCCCCCGGGCACACTTTCACCTCCGGGGGTTCGCTTGTGGGAGACGTGGAGGAGAAGAGGCCCAGTTTTTGAAGCGGCCGGAGGAATCCCGGTCCCCAAATAATATACTCGATGGCTGTGGAAAATCACGGCACATTTATCTTCTTCCATCTCTCTCTTTTCCAAGTTCCGCGAGCGGGGCTTCTTAAAGGAACGTGTCAGAGACACGAAACTGCGCGGAATTCTCTCCATCCGCTCGCCTCCTAGACCCCGCTCAGGGAATGTTTCAATACCACCTGGAGACGAAGGAGATTTGCCATTAATTCAACTCCTTTTCATAAGGGGAAGGAAGAATTTCTGTAAGTTGCGTCGTTACTCTTGTCTTTATTTCCTTCGATATCCTCTCCTTTTGATTCGGAATCTTCGATCTTTTTTTAATCTATTTCGTTCGTTCGTTTCGGTCGCGTTCTTTCGAGGAATCGATTATCAGATGATTTTTGTTCGGATTGAAGTTCGGAAAATCTTGAGAGGATATTTCAAGTTTGGGTGCAAGAATTGAAAATTTCGTTCATAGATATTGACCATTTCTTAATTTCGTTTGTGAGCCTGCTTCCGATTATACGGTACTGGTACTTTGGAACATCTAGTGGTTTCATTCATAGCACCATCCTGACGAATCATAATTCGAGTGTCGTTGCAAATTTGCGTTCGTATATTCAGTAGATTATGATTCATTTCGTGAAAAGGACATTATGTTAGTTGCAGTCAAAGATCACTGTAGATAGTCTTTCGATTTGCTGAATAGACCATGAGACATTTCTCGAACTCATCCTTATTTTGATTGGCCAGGAAAATTAAATCCATCTAAGAGGCACTGCGAACTTAGATCCAATTTCCTGTTCTCAGTTATTCGATTCCTGCAACTATGTATGAAAAGTGTTACGTACCATTGAATTTGAAAAAAATAAAGGTATATAGGAGTAACATATTTGAAAACAAAAAAGAAGTTAATTTTTATCGACCATTTAAAGGAAAAACAGAAGTAAAACATCAATATAGGATTATTAATTCCTGTAAAACAAAGATACCTCCTACCTTGGTCCTCGATTTTCAGTCTTCTTATTTGGTGGAATATTATTTCAATAAAATACAATAAATATTAATAAATATTATATTCAACTTTCTCAGAAATTTTCAGAAAAGGATGCAAACTTTAAAAGTTTCATATAATTTGTAAAAGACTATGAAATCTTTTGAAAGAGAAGATCAAGACGGAACTTCGGGCGATATCCAGTCACGTTAGCTATCCCTCTCAAAGACATTATTCGAAAAATTCATTCGTAAGAGACAGAAAAATCATGAGAGTTATTCGTGAACCAGAAGAGATTGCTGTCATGTTCATTCAGGAAGATTTACTTTCGCTAGATACTTGTTCCATTTAATAGGAGAATTTAATTTTCTTCCTATCATTTTCCGCAAATAACTTTTCGGCAAATGAAATGACTTAATATCACTTTCACCCGCCTTTTCCGCAACTAAAAGAGGAAAGAGTTCCTCTTCGAAAGAAAAAAGTCCCGTCAGCTCCTCTCCAATCGTTTGGTGTAGAGATTTAGAAA
Source organism: Pachydiplax longipennis (assembly GCA_036926295.1). NCBI lineage: Eukaryota > Metazoa > Arthropoda > Insecta > Odonata > Libellulidae > Pachydiplax > Pachydiplax longipennis. The sequence continues at coordinate 19,799,214 of JAVFKF010000012.1, forward strand.
CTTTCCGCGAACGATATTTGGCGCCACAATCAATTCAACTTTGCCTCACTTTCATCCTTCTCTTTCTCTTATAACTCAAACAATGCTTCACGATGTCTTTTTCTGCTTCCTTATAGATGAGAAATTCTGAACTCTGTGTAGAAATTGCTAACTTAAATTCTGCATGGTACCCTGATGTATCAGTTTTGTATCTATTCCTTATTCAACATCATGTTGGTAAGGTATCCATAAGGAGGTTACTGAATTAATTTTTATTATAGCATTAAGCATGAGTTAAATGAAGGAATATGAAATTCATGATCTTCGAAACATGAAGAAATTATTATAAATAATGTATATTACAATTTTTCTTCACTACTGTACATAACGAAATGAGTTATATCCTTTGTAAATGGCTATCCATTGGTTAAAATTCAAATTTACCGAAGATTGTTTTATTTATAAAGGTATAATATTGACGACTGCTTTAAAAGTTGAGCAGCTAAAAGGCTGATAATGAAACCATATAATACTATTAGCAGTAGTTTCATCCGTGGTGGACCTAATGACCATCTTTTTCATAATGATAAATTTATAAATGGAAATTTTTAGCGGTGGATTTGATTAAATCTACAAAATCTCTCTACCTTTTCAGTTCATGATTGGCTGTAACATATTCTGTAATTAAAAAATATAATTACTCTATCAGGGATTTCATAGCTTTCTTGATACAGTCACTCGATGGAGATGAACCAAAAGGGTTAGCGAAAAATGTTACCAAAATTTCCTCGTTATCCAGGAAAGAATGAATATAAAAACGTAAAATTATACTTTCAAAACACCGGGCATTTATGCTTTTCGATTCCATGCGAAATAAATGCTCTTTTATTCGTAGCTTCCCAACGTTCATTAAGAAAAGCCTTCGGGAGAGTTTCTGACCAGCCCATGCAAAATCCCAGAATTTACTAACCTCCGCACCTGGTTTCAGCCTCATATTTACTTATGCTAATAGATTCTCCACGTGCACAGACACCCAATTTTACCTTTTTCTCTTACCGAACGTGTATATACAACAAGAGGAACGTCGCGGACCATATTTGCGATCGCACGCAACTGGGTCCCGCGAGACCCAAAACGTATAATCTCTCCCAATCAAAAATTCCCTCTCCCCACAGCTCTCATGTCCCAATTTCTTAATAGGGTAACACAGAGGCCGGGAAACAAAAAAAATATAAAACATCCGATGGTAAAAAAGAGGATTTTTATGGCCATTAATTTTCGGGAAAAAATCTCGCCGGTGATGGGGTGCGCGCTATGGTCGGGTCGTACCATCTTTCGCTTTTTTCAGCGATGTTTTTCTTTCCCTATGCACCGAGGTATAACCTGCGTGCATGTTTATGCATGTGTGCGAGTGTTTGTGTGTGCAAGTGTCGTAAAACAAGTGTGTGGAACGACACACGGTCCTGCCGTGTGTGTGTGTGTTGTTGTCGCCACTCTACTTTCGGTTGTTTTCCCAATTTTATACCTTTTATTTCTCCCATGTTTTGGCGGCCGCTTTTTCCTCCTCACTCCATTTTGGGGGTTTCCCGCCTTTTTCCTCCTCTTCCCGCCTTTTTTTCCCGCGATGCCTAGTTTATTCGTGTGGTGCGATGGTGGCTCCGCGGCTGCTGCGGTGGCCAGAGTTCGTTAGCGAGTCGGCCGGGTTTGGTCCTCACACCTGTGCACCCCTTTGTGTCGGATCGCTCTTTTTCAACCTTCCTTTTTTTCGATGTCTTTTTCCACTTTTTTCACATTTTTATTTTCTTTCGTTCTCGGCTAGCATAAGCCCTTCACGTCGGATTTTTTGTGCTTCTCTCATTCTCCACCAGGGGGATACGTTTTTACATGACCAAACATTGGCTTAGCCTCATCGTTATTTTTTAGCTCTCTCTCTCACTACCTCTGTTAGTTTTTGTTTTGTTTAAGTTATTTTTTCCGCCTTGTCGTTTGGTTTTGATGTCTGCGGATGCGGTGGTGTACTTCCTCCGTTGAAATTCCTTCTTTGGAGTGAAATCAGAGACGGATGAGAGGAGAAAGATTTGACCAATGGTACATCTGTTCCGGAATCATTGCAGGTGTGGTCGCTATTTTTTTGTTTGAATTGAGGAGGAAGTTTTGAAAAGGATAAAAATAAGCCTCAAGGGAATTTATATCTTTCCACGGGATGTTTGATATAAAGGTATATAAGAAGCTTTTGTTTACGCTGGACCATTCTTTCATATTTTTGGAAAAATAACGCACATGCTTTATAAAATGCATGATTAGATAGTTTTTCATTTTAAAATAAGTATTACAGTTGATAATTTTATTCTGTTAATCATTTTTCAAAGGATTCATTAGATGAAAAAAATGTCTCTTGTAATCTCGTCTTCTATTGGTTTATCATAAAATTGCAATACTTTCATCATGAAGAAACTTAACCTATAAAACTACAGGAAAAGACATCGATCTAATTTTGCAAATAATTAAACTCATTGATGTAATTTCAGAAAGTATTAGCTGCCTTTTCATGCAAATTCGAAAGGGAAAATTTTCTATACCAGTTTTGGAAATTCGAAAACCTGGAAATTAGTAGCACGATTGTTCATTATCTTCCTACATTTTTTTTGCATACAACGTTCTTATCAAAAAGAGTCATATTTGGAATTATATGAATAAGTTGCGCATAATATGTTGGTTGAGTGCTGAAATATTTTATATTTGTTGTACTGATAATAAACGATAAAGTTATTAAAGGATCAATTCTAGAAACAACTCCATTTTCGATGGAGTTTGGAAGAAAAATTTTGCTGAAATCTTATGTGTATCATAAGGCCTATTCATGTAATACATGTAATCATACTTGATATAAAATAAGAAGAGGATAGGAGATCACCTATTATGTTCTACACCTTGTAGAATATATTTCACGTAATTATCACCCTCCGTATTATTTCACCCAACGTCACAATCTCCTCTCAGTTTCCATCATCCTGTCATCACTTTCGTGCAAGTTATGCGGTCTCTCATACAATCACTACTAGAATGTACGCATCACAGTAAAATCATACGTTGCTACTAGTAACGACCTCCCTCCTCCAATCCACTAATATTTCACGACATACTGTGTACGTACATTAACTTCGATATTAACAGAAGCGGTAAAATATTCCATTTTTTCCGCTCAAATCGGCACACGACGGGAATAAATCCAAGTCATCGACGTTAGGATTTTAATGATCGGCCCTTCGTTTTCCCTCCATCTCCACTTTTCTTCTTTTTTCGCCAATTTGCGTGACCAGGTGGAGAGACTTTCGGTACTCTTGACAAGAGGGTGAACAAGCCCCGTGATTTAGCGTCCAATATCCGCCCTTTGTCATCTTTGTCACGGGTTTTATCTCTTTGTCGAGTGACAAATACCCCCGTTCCCCGCGGTCGGAAATCATTTTAAAGCCGTGGAATCCTTTTTGCGACTCAAAAATTTCCTGTTTGCCTTCAATTAGAACGGGGAAAAACTCGGTGCGGTTTTAACGTCCGTAAAAGTTTCCATCGCAGATCTATCACTCGACGGGAGATGGACGGCGGGGAGCATCTGTAATTTCAACGCGGAAATTCGCGTCCTCCCGTTTTCGCCGCTTTTTTCGTTTCTTTTTTTTTCGCTCGCGAGTTTTAACACAGGCCGCTCTGACGGAATCGATCGCTGCGGAAGGTGAGATTGTGTTGGTACATCCGCGAGAATTTGTGTCTGTTTGCACCGCCTTTTTGTTATCTCGGGATTAAATATCGAGGATTGCAGCGCTTTGCATTGAGAGTCGCCGAGGATTTTTTTAATCAGCGCTGAAGGCTTGTCTATTTTTGGTGATGATTTCGGATTTGGATAGTCGTAGATCTTTATCTTCTCCGATTAGGTATTATCAGAGGCTTATCTGCGTTCCCTTCCCGGCAGTATTTCATGGGTCTTTGATCATCCTTATGGTAAAGTTCATTTAACCTCTATAATAGTTTGTTCCGAGTGGCTTTATTGGTTCAGTCGCTTTTTTCAATTGCGGAGTCTTTCTGTGGTGACTGAAACACGAGCTTTGAAAATATTTTAGCATTGAAATTTCGTACAACTGATTCTTAATTTGATTTTTAAACATTCCTTGCGCTTTTAATATTGGGAATATTTTAAAGACAACTGGCATACCCGAGAGACACGAAAAATATGTTGGTGACAATACAATTTGAGGAAGTTACTCTATTTATAATCGTTTGATGTAATTTTGAAAGCTTTGAAAATTTTCTTGTATTTTCGTTTTGTCTGCATAGTATAAGCCCAGAATCTCAGAATCTTTTAATCTCAATGCTTCCATCATTAGCTACGAAACAATGAAGATACTAGGCATGGTGATGAATGAGGTAATTTTCTATGCTTTCCCAGAATGTTATTAGTGAAAAAAGTCGTGTTAAGTACAATAAAATGTCCCTATATTTAACATTTATCGTAGCATTCATTAAAGAGTGGCCGAAATTAGCGTTATCACTTAGCATTCTTCACACCTCAGGAAGCTTACTAGCTATAGAAACTAGAATAAATTCTGGAAGGGAAATATAGCCTTTAAAGTTTATAGCCAGTTAAAGGCATTAATATAATGTAATACAAAGATTTGGTAATTTTAGATATCGCACGTTAAGACATTAGCTTTCCTTATGTAGAAGAGAAGCTCATCATTTTGATATAATTATCTCATTCGCCTCCATTGATCGCATAGTCAGGAATACATTCCCAAGGCTTCCTGTATCGAAATCGGGGCATCCAAACCAATGATTATCCCTTTCACCATCATTTATCCGTATCCGTTCTTGTTTATGCTCCCACAGAATCCGCAGCGTTAAAATATCCCAGCCACACTTTCGTAATCAAGAGGTAAAAAAAGCTCTGCGGAAAAATTATCGTATAGTCCTTAAGCAGCCTTCGGTGTTCATCTTACCTCCTTTCCGCAGGGGTCTTATTCTTCACCACCTGCCCCGTTCCCATCGCACTCCTTACTTTCTCTCGCAAACACATTTTTCTCACCCTCCCGCAGGCTTCCCATACTGTACGCTATTTCTCTACTTCATCTGCGGCCATTCAGCCTCTCCTTGGTTACCGCTCTCCTTCGTCTTCTTTTACCCATCCTTTCTCACCAAAGGGTTCTTTTTTCTCTACCTTAGTCCTCTATATATGTACGATTCAGACGGTGTGTTCTCCGCTATCATGGGATTTCTAAAACGAACTCTATCTTTTCCTTTACCACGGATGGTTAACGTGACGTGGCATTTGTTCATAAATCATATTCTTCGCCGATGAAAACTCCATTTATCTTACTTTATATGTTATACTACGGCGAGATATGTCTGAGTATAACTTTTCCTTGTGTGTGAGAAACTGCGTGAGTTGAAACTCCGCCCTACAGCATCGTTAAATCGGGGGATATTATTCTATGTTTCATCAAGTATACTATTTCAACATCGTCATCGCCTAATGTACATACATGACTCTTCCTTCTTATGAAAGCTTTTGCTCTATAAATTTCCTTACTGAAAGTGTTTTTCATAGTTAGATATAAGATAATTTAATGGTTAATGTAGCAATTGTATTTATCAATTGTGTCTCGTGCTTCTTGACATTACTGCTGTATTTGTTAATATAAATAAATTTTAATTATCAATTGATTACTTGAGGAGACTTAGAGGTAAAGCAGGAGAAATAGAGTCGGAAATTATCGGGCAACTAATGAATTTGGACTGCAATATAGCTGCGTGACTAGTATATGAGGAGAATTATAATTTGGATCGGATATATTGAATTCATGAATCGAAGGAAAATGAGTGGGATATTGACTAAAGAGGTTAACAGTGGCTTTAGAGAGAGATAGACCGAACAACCGCTGGTGAATGAGATGTTGAAGAGATATACGTAACTGTAAGAATAAAATTGAATCTATGAAAAGATGAGGCAATGTGCTGAAAGTCATAGATGTATCCAAGGATAGGAAGGGATAACTGTGAATAAACGAAGAAAATAATGTACAGTGGGAGAAACAATTATCGCAACACCAATTGGCGTCAGAGAGCGGATTACGCGGGAACTAACTGAAAACACTCTACCGCCGACAATTCGGCAACTCTGAATCGAGCCAGTAAAAACCGCAATATTCAAACTTTGACGATCACCTTTCCGAAATTTCCTAATATTGGCTTTGCCTCATTGCCTTTATTTTTTGCTATTTGTCGTTCAAAGCTTGTTGCAATCAAAATAGTTATCTAGAATGTCATTATAGTACGCTGAGGGATAATGACAAACAAGAGTATTTGATGGCGGAATATCAGACAATAAATGAAGATTTTGCGGTATTATCTTGCGAATTTAACGGTTAAATACTTTAATACTTTGAATTTTGATGGAAAATAATTCTCGCGAATAGGATTAATCATTTAAGAAAACGAATACAGAAATCACTAGGATATGTCCTATTCTTTCCTTTGTATTTTCTCTCCAGCAGTGTAGTTTTCCACGGCATATGGTATTACAAATATCCTTTCGATAAAATAATTTCTAATTCTTGTGATGAGGAAGTTTATTCTTTCTTAGTGCTATTTAGCAATTAACGTGTTGATAGGAATTAGTATCACTATTATTAGCTTTTAGATGGTGGAAACGGTAATCAACAATTTTCAGCTCAATCAGGCTGTACGTAAAAGAGATTATGTAATAATTCGTAATAGGGAATAATATTCATGATTAATTTCAGCATATTAGAAAAGATAGTTACAATAAATTACGTGATGAAAATTAATGTAATCGAAAGTAGCTTCATAGTGTCACGATCGTTTAGAACGTTTAAATCAAATTAAAGTAGATTCTTAGACTGAGTGATAATTACTCATTGTCATAACTTTAATTCATATCTGAAAAATGCACGATTCGACTACTATACTGTAGTATGAATCGTTTACTAGATATGAGTCGGATGTATATGATCTTCAAATGCAGAAAGTTTTAAAGAGACCGGGATTTACTTTTCTTATTTCTCCATAGCGATGACTAAAATTTTCGTTTCCAATTTGATAGATCTCGCTTTCTCTACGCTTAAATATTTTCCAAGGCTATTTTCATTCTTATATTAAGCGTCAAACGCAACTTTTATTCTATACTTTAATAAGCTTAGTATCCACTTTACGGACTGTTCCGGAAAATTCCCGCCCCCCTTTCCCTTCACGAGGACCGACCACGTAGTTTTAGTGTCGTTTACTACGTAATTTAGCGGTTTAAATGAGAGCGAATTTACGTAGACAAAGTTCTTCTGTAATTCAACAGTAAGAATAGTTACAAACACCCACGTAAATAGGCAAAAGGGTATGCATGAAGTTACTTCCAAAAAATAAACACAATTGCAACGGTGAAAAGCAATTTCACTTAAAAAAAGGACAAGGTTATTCCAAATTTATGCCCAGATTTAATGTGCAAACTGAGAGATCTAATAATAATTGTCGTGAATTCCAAGAGCTTACGTAATAAAAAGGCGGTATTCTTTAACATTACGATGAGCACATGCGGGAAAATCATATAAGACAAAAGTTAGTTAGGCGAAGATATTGCTTTAAGCGAGACACTTAAAAGATCCAATCATTGCCGTAGGAGGAGATTTTGACATAACGCATCTTAATTGGGATTATCTAAAATCTCTAGCTGCTGCTCCAACACTAGCAGAGAGAAAAAATTTCACAAAAATTAATTCATACTTTTTTGTAGCATGCTATAGATAATGTAAATATGATGAAAACTCGAACGACTCGTGCGGGTCGAGGAAACATTTTAGATTAACTATCCACTTCTCTCCCGTAACTACTCTTGATATAGTTAACGATATTTCAGACCACGGTATCATAATGATAGGGATGAAAGTAGTTACGGTTAAATCTATTTAGCAATAGAGGCAAGTATATATAATTTGCAAAGCAAATCTTTTAGAGTTAAGGGTTATATTAACGAGTTAAGGGTTATATTAACGAGTGTAGGATGTTTTTTTACTCTTTGCGGGTGTAAATTCAGTAAATGATAGTTGGATAGAGTTCCTCCGGAAAATCAAAGAAGGTTTGATTAAATACGTTTCGACTAAAATTGTGCGTAAAGAGCCACGGAGGACGAAGACCAAGTTGCGAGCATTGCATAGGAAGAAGAGAGTCATTCACTGGCGATTGAGAAAACTCAAAACATGTGGAGATAACCATGAGCTCGAAGACAAAATTATAAAGAAGTGCGAAAGCTAGTTAAGGAAGAAGCGCGAAAAGAATACCAGGAATATAGATCTCGAACCCTGTTAGAATCATTAGGAGGCGATCAGAAAGAATTTTGGTCATACGTGCGTGAGACTAGTGGAGGTCAGTTTTCTGTGCCTAGCCTCATAGCGATGAGGGAATTAACGTAAATAAATCGGAAGATAAGGCTGACTTAATTAATCGGCACTATCAGAAATGGTTCAATGTAGAAAATGGCCAAGCTAACGATTTCTTCTTGCGTATCGATTCAGAGATGTGTCCCATAGAGATATAAGTCGATGAAAATGAAAATTTATTGCAACAGATTGATAGGAAAAAGACGCTTGGTACAGAAGGTATTCCCGCTGTTTTCATAAAAACTTTATGAGGTGAGCTTTCTCCTCTTCTCAAGAAATTCTATCGGAAAATAATTAATGAGATCCCAATGTCGTGGAAAAAAGCAAACGTCATTCCGGCGCTTTGGAATGACCAGATGATTATAGATCAATTTCATAGAGTTTTTTTTTGCAAAATAATGGACCATATTATAGCAAGCTTTATTATGCACTTTCTTACAAAAAGGTAGCAATCAATCAGAGTCAGTACAGATTCAATAAATGTAGACCTCGTGGGACGCAACTAGCAATTTTTATGAATGACGTATCTAAAGCGTAAGTGCGTTAGCTATCATCCACAAACGTTAATTCCTCACAGTAGGATTTTCTCAACCTAAAAATACAAAACTACTGTCTTTGCTCGCACTGTATATATTCGTTGTCTATCGACGTGAACCTCTATGAAGTAATACTCACCAATAAGCACGTGAAAAGCTACCATTCGTTAGAACCGGTTTGTGAATGGCGAATGGGTTTCCGAAAACCCGCTGCACTGAAAGAAAAGCCTCATCGTGCTTCGAGAAATCAGGAGTCCCTGTCAAATGCATGTGGTTTTAAAATATAAGCCAAAAGCCACTTCTTTCCAGTGAACGACTGAGCCTCGAATCCTTGGAAGACGAGGTGTTAGCTGAGGCGCGGAAAGCACATTCTTGAGAGACGATAGCGAGAGTCAGATCTGAATCCTTCAAGCCAAATGATTTTTTTCGCATTGAATTTCATCCCTATGATAAATCTATATACGCAGGAAAGGATTACATTATGGTATGTAGCAATCATATCTTACATTCGCTCATTTTGCAAATAAAAAAAATAGCATAAAAACTCATTTAATGGAAGGAACAAGCGGAAATGGAACTGGAACCCTTCTTTTACCGATCAGACACGTCTGGCAATTGCACAACCAATTCTTACGTAGTAGTTAGCTACATTTATGATATTTTCCCACAAATTGAATACTCAATATTAATTTTTTATTATTAGCTTATATTATTAGGTTAGTAAATCCTCGGCTTATACATTTTATAAAGTCAGAGATCAATAAAATACTTCTCCCTTTTAGAAATTGAGCTTTTTTTCAGATAAACTTCTTAGACTGAAACGATCCCAATAAATAATGACAAATTATTATTATTTGGGAATATTTTTTCGGACCATCTACTTTTTTCACCTTTTAGTGCCTGTTGTAGTTTTCCCCGGCGGAGAGTATCCCACAAAAACAAACATATGACTTTTATGGACGCGATAGTTTTCCTCACCCAAAAGAATTAATGAACATGATGTGGTATAATGTTTGTTGAAAGGAGGAGCCGGGCCTCTAGGTTAACTACTTTACCCTTTTTGGCCGATAACTGCGGGAATTTGAACACGTTCTTCAGCTTTTGGTTGAGTAAAGCCTAAACTAAATCGAAGACCTTCACGCAAACCTAATTATTATTGCAGTCGATTTGCTAATGTATAATTTTTTGAACGAAATGTCAATATGACCATGGAAACGAAAACCTTCTTCGCCTAAAACCTTCTAAATTAACGCTCTTATCATACTTATGTAATGTAGATTCATTTTCTAGAATGTTCTTTACAAATTATAATTAGCATTAACGACCTAACATTTAATGTAAGGAGCAAGATTGGTTTATTTGCCGAATCGATTTAAAAATAAATAAATGCGTTGCTATGAGTTTCACGGGTTCCAAAAACGTTATTCTGGCACAGTACCAAATTTCGGAACATCCAGTAGAGTTAGTGCATGACAACAAATACATGGAAGTCAGTTTAGCAGTAACTTATCTTTTAATGAATATATTCGAAATGCGAGAGGAAGTGAGAATAGAGTGCAAAGATCGTAGATAGCTGAGAGAATTTAAGGGAATAATAAGCTATTTCTGTTACACCCATCGAGTGTCAAAGAAATAGCTTATTTTTCTTTTACTCGACCGAGTCTGGAATACTGTTCTGCGGTTTGGAACCGATATTTAGTAGGTTTAGTCTCAGATTTAGAGATGGTCCAGCGTAGAGTTGCTCGTTTCGCTGGAGAAGATTTCAGGTTCGACTGCAGCGTTACGGCTTTACTAGAGTCCCTCGGTTGGAATTCGCTCCAGGTGAGAAGATTTAATAACTGACGGAAGCTCTTCAAAAGCTTCTTCGGTTTACAACTTAAAGACGAAGTAAATGAAATTTTAGTACCAGTAACGACCATTGAAAAATCGTTACAGTAATCACAAAGACAGATAATTACTAATAGAGTAGAATAAGTGATGATGGTGTTATTACACCTCCTACCTCACGCATATGGTAGCTTTCGGGATATACATCTAAATCTAATATCTAAATCTATATTATTGGTATGGAATCACCGCTGAGAACATTGGAAATAGTGAACTCGCGAATTGACCTTGTTGTAGACGAACAATGATTAATACAACAATGATTGATAAACAAAAGAATGTCAATAGTTCTCAATACTTCTGTTTAAAGTTTAAAAATGAAAAAGATTCACTTGAGCTGTTGGCTGTCCGTCTCTCGACGTGAAGACATCAATGATATGATAGTAATAACAAGCCTGAGTGAAGCTCCTTGCCTTGCCAAATGACCAGTTTGTTTTTGTGAGTGACGCATTGGCTTTCGAAAACCCGCTGCACTGGAAGCGAAAAGTTCATCGTGCTTCGAGAAATCAGAAAGCCCTGTCAAATAAAACACTTCTTTCTAGCGAAGGACTTCGAATTCGTGGTAGAAGAGGAATTTCCGCTGACACACGAAACATGTTCTTGACCGACAATTAGAATTATCGGCTCCGAATCCTTCAAACCCAATGATTATTTTCCCATAGTGAATTTTATTCCTCATCATCACAGGGGTGCATAGATATATTTGGCAACCATATGTTACATTCGTTCATTTCTCTAACAAGAGAAGATTAAGTTGACATGCATATTTAATTTGAGCGGAATTCGAACTCGTGCCCTTCATACTCCAATAAGATGCATCAAGCAGCTACATAATCAACTCTTAATTAGGAATGGGTTATAATTATGACATTTTCCAACAAACTGAGAAGTCCATTTTAGCAGTTTATTATTTTATTATGGCAGTATAATACGGCTAATGCAGTCAGACGTTCATAAAATACGTTTCTGTATTAAATAATTGGGTCGTCTGTTAGAATGGCCTCACTGACTAAAATACGCTAAAATCATAATGTTATTTGGGAATATTTTTTACGAGTGCAATAACATCTAATTTCCTTAGCCCCGTGGTTAGGAAGGAGCTTTGAATTAGGCACAGGATAGTTTCCACTGGGTGACTGTAAACGGGAGGGTCCTTAGTCCAGCTGATAGAAGCACGAAAGGGAAAACTACGCTCCTGCAATTCTTTGAAGTGCTCAATATATGGTCAAAGACTTTCCTCGCGAAGCATCGAAAACTGAATGCATTTCTACGAGAAAACAAATGACGCAATGACCGAGGGCACCGATCTCGCTGATGCAAAATGTAAGAAAAGTCCGATATATGCGCAAAATGTATTCGGTTTTTATGCAATCCTGTTTGTTTTAACTTTGGAATTGGTATTTTTCCTCTCAATTCCGGACATACAAAGATTTCACGTATTCTAGGAAACGAATGGTGTAAATAAATTTCTATTAAGAATTTCCTTCGAGTGCAGGACTAAATTATGGAAAAATTATACTCCATTGACAAAATACAAATTTTACTTTGTGCCAATGTGCCATCTCAGTAAATACTCTGACGACTTAACGATTTCAAATCGTTCAATGAAAAACTTAAGACGTGTAATAAAAAATTGCCCTCGGAAAGTCGATCTCAGTAAATGAATATCCAATGTTTGAACTGGACGTAGGAAGATTAACATTTACATTAATATACAGTGAGCAACAGTAAGACGTGAGGCCGTGTGAAAAACCAAACTACCTAGATAACTGTCTTATTAGCGCACCTTAATTTATCCAGAAAAAGAGACTAATACAGTCCATCTGTTCTCGCTATAATTTGGTAAAATATATATTTTACTCTCCAGATCGAAAATAACGCGTTCGCTAAAGATAAGAATCACGACGTCGCGTATTCCCACTCTAACCTAATTCGTCCTTATTCCTACGTTTCAACCGAACATTATTTACAAATAAAGTCCCAATTATTATCCAAATATTTTTGTGGATGTAAGATTGAAATAGTAATTAATATATCTTTAAACTCTCCTTCTATAAATATGATAAATATCTGTGAAAGAGAAATGCCGAGATAAACACGACGAATTCAAGGAGAGATCGCGCGAAGGATTTAAGAAGAGATCGAAGGAGAGAAATTTTGAGTACGTTATAGGCTCCGACTCAAATATTACCGCTTTTTGAGGCTTTTCTCAATGTTGCCAGTCAGTCGTGTTAAGTAGTTTTCCAAGTAGTTCCTGAGAATTCCGACTGAAGCGCTCGCAAGGTGTTGCGATAATTTATTCCCCCACTGTACTTGCAAAGGAACTGCATGATTGACATTTATTTATGGAATTGTGATAATTTAGAATCAGAACGCGCATTTTTGTTATCTACGTATATGTAATCAATATATCTATAAAAGCTACCTGGTATTTAAACGTATTTGAAGGAATCATCTCCACAAAGTGTCCATCTTCGTTTACTTTCCATATAATTCCCTCTTTTGCTAGCGCAACGAACTTCTAATTCCCGATTGTTACGAGCCGAACGGTGACCTTTCCTCTTTCTTCACCTCTCCGACACCATTCAAGAGTAGCTTCTCCCTCTCTGCGAGCGGTCAGAGCATTCGAATCCCGCGCGACCAATACGTCACTCCACGGTGACCGTGATATCACTCTTTCCCTTCTCTGCCACTCCTCTCAGCCGTCCCTTCTTACCGCAAATGATTGGTTACTCTCTCGACCCATCTCCTAAGACCCGCAACTTCATCATCGCTCCGTCTTCCGCATGCTCTTTTAATCATTCTCTTTCGATGACATCTACCCTCTTCCCCCTTTCTTCATCATTCTGCTTTGTCCTTTTCGTTTCCTTCTTTCTCTCTCTTTCTCTGAGTTTTCTCTTTCTGTTGTTTACCCCTACCATTTAATTTAGTATCAGACAGTAGTACGATTATTTTATAATTCAGCAAGTAATTCTTCCCTGAACTTCATAATTATACTACACCATACAATACACTTCACAACCATAATACATTATATGAAGCGGATTAATAAATCTTTAGTTAGGAATCAAATGTACAGAGTTATATGTTATCGACAAAGACATTCCTTAATATATAGTTATTGGTTTAATGGATTTTAATAGTAGTGTGGATGAATTCAATAATTGGGGTTGATTATGGACTCTATGCCGCAATCGCCATTATCTGATTGACTATCTGTATTGTGCTTCAAAAATTTTGTTAATGGTTTGCCGTTTTATCGATCTCCCTGTTCTTTCTATAGCCTCACCTAGAGTTTTACTTTTTTTTAAATTCCCCGTTTTCTGTACCAAATTTCTTTTTACCGTGTTGTTAAAAGGCTCGATTTGCATGTTACTGTCATGAATTGATAGAAACGAGGTATGGATATTGTCTTGCAAGTTAAATTTATTCACTATAGCCGTACACTTTTGGCAATTGACCTTTTTTTAATAGCTTTAGACCGTCTGATGTTAGTGTTACAATTAGACAAGAGCTTTATAACTTCAAAGCAATAATCAAAATCTTTAAAAGGGAACTCAGGTTAATTAAATCGACGCAAATTTATTGATAAATGATCCTCAATAAGAGTACTTATATAGCAGTGAAAATATGGTAATTATGTTAGGTAACTAAGATTTTAGCACTGAAATTAGCTTATTATTGCCACGTAATCACGAGATTTTTTCATTAAGTTGTAATTCTTTAGAGAGGGACTGAGGAAATCTATAATTACTTTCGTAAGAGAACGTTTCATCCACATCTTTCTCTTTTATTTATTATTTAACATCTCCTCGCCCATTTCTTTCTTCCCATGTATCTTCAAATTTCTTATTGATTGATTATTTTAATGCTGGGATTTTGAAGTTTATATCAGTACTTCTTGTTGTTATGTTATTCTTTCAAATTCTTTCCCCTCTCTTTCCATTCACTCAAGAGGGCAAAATGCTGCAGATTACGGTATTTTTTCTTAAAAATTGACCTTTCCTCTCCTGAAAAGTTCCACTTCTTAGCCCACGTGTTATTTAATCCTCTCCCTTGATCAAGAATCTCCGCGATATATCTGTTCGTCTTATCCAATTTAAAACTGGTGTTCATAATTGAACTCACACGTGCTGCGCGTGCATGCGCCCACAGAGCGAAGGAAGGATAAGGGGTTCATAATACGAAGGCTTTTTTTCCCTTTGGAGAACTGGTCTTGGTTTTACTGTCCGAGTGTGACCCCTTTAGCGAATTCGAGTGGGTTCGGAGATGTATTCTAACGGAGGAGACATATACATCTCTCTCATCCCTCGAGCGGTCGGACATCTGGGCGGATATTTCCCAAACCTCTTCCCCGCCGAATCCGTTTGAAGCATTTGCTTTCGCGGCACCGCGCAGGCCCTTCCTCATTCTTTTCCGCGATTTCCTGTTCAAGTCTTCTCTTCGCATAATTTCTTAGTCGGCTTCATAGTCCTTCGGAGGAAAGAGGGATCTGAGCATTCAATTTTTATCACGACTACCAATTGGGACGGTTAGGGAAACATTTGGTTGCTCTTCTGCCGTATTTGCTATCTTTCTCTCGATGCACGTTTTGTCTCTGTCCTTCCGTGCACGTTAATGGTGTCAATACTGTCCGTGATCCCGATCTGGCCCACTAAAATTTTTTTAAATCATGAAATTGTTCCTTGTTTTTTTTTAATTATCCCGTTGCCAATGATCCTTTACTAGCTTCTGCTAAAGTGAAATCGAGAAAATTATTCAACGACGCACTATGGATATTTAAGTCGTTAATCGTCAGAAATTATAATTTTTAATATTCACAAGTGTGGCTGTCTATCTGTGTGTTTGGCGTGCAAGTCTCGTGGCTTCTGTTGAAAACGAGACTTATTCAAGTATTTCCTATCTATAGCTAACTAATATTGGAGGTAAACTGAAATCTTCTCCTTTCAGTGGTTAGAGAATCCAGAAATAAATCGCTTTATATGTCAATCGGTGGTCTTTTATTTTTTCTATGGCAGCAGATCTCAGAAATGGCATTACTCATGGGAGTAGAAGTTTTATTTGGATTCATAGGATCAATATTCGTCAAATAATATTTTGTTATAGAAGATTTTGGTATTTCAATATACTTACTATTCTGCATTCCGTATGCATTATGGAAATACTCAGACTAAATCGGATATAGGTAAAGATAAATCTAAATTTGAAATTCGTTGACGTAAGTTTTGTTCGTGGATTTTTACTCGTGTTAAGTGCTTCGTATTGTCTTCATATTTTGAATTATGTGAAAGTCAGTTAAAAATTTTAACATTTATAATTTAATTTAAATCTAAAAGAATACAAAATAGAAATTTTTCAGTTGAGTTAGTAATCCTCAAACATTATAGAACATATACTTATTTTTTTGGAATCAAGGCTACAAATTGATGCTTTGATTGTTTTAGAGGAACTGTAAATTACTCTGCTCTTTGCGTCTAATAACCGCCAGTGTATTCTATTAATTTTTCATGTTTTATAAATTAAAATTCGTTAAAGTCTAAAATATATTAAGTAAAATATATACAAATTATTTAGCCTTAATTAATTAAGAAAATAATTAGTGAATCGACTAAAGTTTCTATTTCTTCCTTTCATCGTCTATCTCCAAAACGTACCTTAAATCGCAATGTATTTCCTCTGAATATGTCCTCTTAATTACCTTTCCTTTTAATGCGTATAGATGAAAGGACTTGGTAATCATCTCGGTAAAAATGTCTGTGTTCCTCCGCTATCATTCCGTAATTACCCGAAAATTAGGTCGCGAGTATTTGAGCAAGCGGGATTCTTTAAATTGTCGCGCGTCATAGCGGCGGAATTAAAGGATTCCTCGAAGAGAATGTGAAAAATCGCCATATGCACGGGAAGAGAGGCGAATGAATCAACATTATTTTTTCGTCTCCCCCCTCCGAGTCCATCTATCTTAATGCCCATCCCTTACAGGCGCTCCTTCAACCCTTTGAGTACGCATATTTATTCTCTCCTTTCCCACGCCTCCCCCGCCTTTTCATTATTTCTTAGAAGAACTAAGGAACTCCGCCCTCTTCTTTTCTGCCTCAAAAGACGGCGACCCCATCCCCTTCTCATTGTATTCCCATTCTTCCTTTTCCTTCCCCCCAACCTCTCATTCTTTCACAATTTCCACGAGAGCTCTCGATTTCTATTTCTTCCCACTATTGTCATGTGGTCCTATATAAATACCTCTTCACCGCTCTACTTTTGTCCCCAACCGCAATTCTTCTCCCATGAGGCATCGCGTTGTGAAGTCGGCTACCGCTTTGATGTGATGCAAAACTTTGCTAAAAAAAATGAAGGAAATAATTTAGGAGAGATCTCTGTATTGGATGCTATTCCTTATTTCTAAAAGCTGATTCCCTACTTAACGATGTGTTGCCATCTTTGGAGAAAATACAGGCCGAGGTATCATAAAAAAAAATTAACTGTTTACAATTACCACATAAATCATTAAGAAACCCTTTTTTCTCCATACCTTCCACTATCAAACGTCAACTATTATTTATTGATAATCAGTAGTAAATATGGTATCTCCATATCGATGAAAACATACTTATACTTGTATGGCAAATGTAATTAAATATAAACCCATAAAACTAAATTAAAACGAAATTGTTTCTCTTTACTTCCGTGTTTCGAAAAATGTAGCAATTACTACGTAAGTAGTTGGCTCAAAAATAATCCTTTGGTTGTCACTCAAACAATAAATACTTTTCATATCTAAAATATCCTTATAGAAATTCTAACAATCCAATTATTTCTGAAGGTAAATTTTGGGTTAGAGGAGGCAGGTTAAGCTATATTGCGAAATAGAAAATAACACTCTAAATATATCTTTCCTTAACGAAGAGACAATTTCTTGCAGTAAAATATATCCTTTCATTAGAATTTCTTCTCTTAATCTAATGAAAAATATGCGATACTAAATTAATGCGTTCGTTCTCCCCAATTAGATTACACATTTGAATCAAAATTACCTCGAAGATTATTTCAAGTTAGGAAACATCTATAAGAATAACTGCACTTGATAGGAATCCCTTAAGAAAGAGGCTTAGTCTTTTATAAGGAGAACCAATAAAAACTATGGGAAGTAGACGAATTCCATTGATTGAAAATAATGTGACCTGATGGTGACGCTTTATCGATAACGAAGTAATCTTTAAAAGGAAGCGGCAGAATTTGATGAAAATATTTATTTTTATTCTGTCGTCATGGATGGCTCAGATAAAATAAATCGTAACTTTGAAAATCAAAATTAATTATGCGGAGTATGCGTGAAAGGGCGTATCACACCGTAATTGTACTCGTGAAAGATTCTTCTTTGTTTTTCAAATTCATGTTTGCATTGAAACGTGATATTTTTCCGATACATTTTCTGAAAAATGCATTCTTCCGATACGTCGAAGTTCATGTAATATACGCTCGAATAGTTATTTTAGGATGGCAGATTTAATGTAAAATATTTTAATCGTTATCCTTCGACTTTTTTCATAACCGTGATCAGTGTGTGGGAATCATTTCTCATTTAAAGATTGCACATGAATAAGTTAAGGAAATCTCAATAAACCGACGTCGTATGTTGACTATATCAAAATGCTCCCATAACGAAATATTCTCTTAGAAAAAAGTATTTAATGATTATATTAGTAAGAAACTGTTTTATAAATTTATTTTATTTTGCTCCTCTTGTGCGGGATGGAGAAGGTAATTTGAAAGTTATGGATATTTGACACTTGAATAGGCTTAGACGAAGCGCTATGTAATTAGATCCCGATTCAAGATATCCCGATGCAAGAAGTTATAGGGATAAGCTAAGTAGAAGATAAATAATCATATAGTTGTATAAAATGCGAGATAAGCTGCAGTATAAATGTCTCAGTGTCACCTAAAGGACATAGGTTGTCAGTCCCCGAGTCAATAAAAATTGCAATTATCACGATTTAATCGGTTGCAAATTATAGTTCTGGTAGAAAGTTCTTACAATCTACTTCTAAAGATCACGGATTCCAATGTCGATATCTACTGATATCAGTACCTCTGATTTCCTGGAACAGTTCCCCTTACCATCCAGCCGTAACTTAACGAAAGGAAAAAAGAAACTAAGATATTGAAAACAGAACGAAAAGAAACGTTTGACGATCTTAAATCTCGCTTTATTTTCTTCGACTTCCATCGTGTAATCAATTAACGTGTCCATTAAGTAAAAATAAACCCTTTTGTTTACTCATCTCATACCCAAAAAGAAAGCTTTAAGTACGCTTTTTGTCTTAACATTTCATCTTGACTCGGGAGAGAGAAATTATAAGAGAGGGAGAGGACATTATCGAAACCTCCATCCATCTGTTCTTTTGCCTGTTTTGTCAATTCTTCTCCTCAGACCTCAAACCCAGCTGAGGCATTATTTAAGATCCTTCTTCCCCAAAATCCTCTCGAGCCCATCCTCACTCACATAACAAAACCCTTTAACACCCCGCGACCATCTCTGGAGTAACCCCAACCCAAACCTTAAAACCCTGCCTCTTAGGAAGATCCAAAGAATACAACTCCTCTCTCCTCCCCTAAATTTCGAAAACTCCGCCCAGCCACCTGCTTACGGAGACTTCCCAATTTCCCGAACCGTCCCACTCCCCTTCTTCTTCCTACTTTTGTCTTCGCCATCTTTTATGGCGGATGCATCCACCCATTCATCTTACTCGACATCTATCTCCCCCAACCATCTCCCTCCCGACCTATCCTTCCCCTTTTTACTCCTATAAAAAAACTCGCGCCCTACCACGCGAGTTGCTTCTTTTTCTCTGCACTTCTTCTAGTTGTCTTCATCATTATCCATCTAATTGCTAATCCAATTATTCCTTTCGAATGCAATCAATGCGTATCGGTGGTATTCATTCCCTTGGTGTGTCAATGAATGTTACTGATGAATGTTACTCATAGGTTTAGTATATATACTACCATATAGGCGGTCGAGATGTAAACCGTTGCAACAAATGAGACGTTTCCTGTTCATGAATGTTCATTAACAAATGTGCATTTGATCTATGAGAGCCGAATTTCATCCTCTCCCATTTAATAGGTAATAAATTTTTTGAGCGATTTTACATTTAGTAATTCAGTTACATCACTATATTTAGCTTTCACTGTTAATTATGTACTCAGCTCACTAATATTTTAATTTTAGGATTTTCAGTGTAAATTGAAGCATTTTGATGTATATGAAAATGAAGTTAAAGTATCATTTTGGGATTTAATTTTAGAATGCTATAAAAATAATTATCATCATCCATTTCATTTGCATTTAGCCGGCACGAGTGGAGATAAAATCTTCCAATAAGTTACGAAAACAGCGGATTACTATTGAAGAATAAGGAACAAAGGTTGAGATAAAGATTTCTGTACATTATTCATAGTTCATTCTGAACAAATACGAGTAAGATAATTCTGTAAATATAATTTTCTCGTTTAGGCTGAGTTAAACATGTTATTTGTCAAATTGCGTTAGCTGAAACAACACATGAATTGCAATGAATATTAAATTATCTTTCACCCTTTAATTCTTTTTTAATCCTTGGTCTTATTTTTTATCCACTCTGAAGATTATCTCCGCGGCAGCATTCCATTGTTTCTTCAGCTGCCTTCTTAATCAATCGCCTTTTTCGTAACCCTTTTCGTCCTCTTGTTATTTTGGAAGCCCTCCCTTAATGGGTTTCGCTTGGGTAAACAAAACAAACTTCGCAGCAGAAGAATTCATTCCTTTCGCCTTTTGATGCACGTGCTAACCATTCATCAGTAACCAAATTCTGCTTCTTCGTAAGCGCGGCAACTTTTGGAACCGTAGCTGAATAATGTATCCCCTCTGAGACGTTTACCGAATGCCATCTTCGTGTACATTTCATTTATGTTGAGAGAACTATGTAGATTCATCAAGCATGTTCATCTAAAAATTTTAAGTTACTGATTATTCCCACATTAATGGGTAACATTCAGAGTGCTCAGTATGCCCACTAACTTCAGTTGCTCGCATTTCCTAATTCTATGAAAAATAGTTATAATAACCATTTTTAAGAAATTATCAGCTATCTTTCCCTTAGGTCATAGCTTTTCGGTTTATCTAAAACTTCAACAGTTTATTCTACATCATTATGTACCATAAAATTTTCTTAGTCCTTTATCTGTTATTTTAATCTTTCTGTAACTATCTTTGTTTTCCCGATTCATACTACATCTCTTTCATAGTCTCTTCCTGTAGTTATGTGAGTCATCTTTTTTCTATCTATGTTAAAATTTTAAATTTCTTCATCACGTAGACGTACTTTGCGTTCGCCTCCACTTAGCTTCTCTTCTCGTCGCACTTTGTTCTGACATTCAATCGAATTCCAATGTTGCCGATGAGGAAGGCACAGATGCTTTCTTCTCTCCCCCTTTCTGCGGAATATCGAAAAATTCTTCTTCCTTTCTTCCACTTTCACTCCATTCTTCGTCTCTTAAAATTCTCCTACTTTTCTCTTATCCGCTGAGGCTCTGTTGGAGCACGCACTATTAATGATCGATCTCAATTACTTTCGGTCCTTCTTCAAACCCTATTTAATATAAAGTAGGGAAAATTGAGCTGATTTGGGTAAATATTTTCTGTGTAAACACTATAATATATTCCATCAAAGTTCATCATTTTACTCTGTCCATCCATTGAGGATATGTTTATGTTAAAAGTATATTTATTAGTTCCTTCAAGAGAATTAAAATGAGCTCTTAGATCTTCTTGTTGAGTTATCATCAAAGACTCTTAGACCCTCAAACCATTATCTACCAAAATCTGCGGAGAGCGAAGGAAAATTATCAGTCAAGATAAAGAGTATGATAGTTTTCCTATGCTTGCCTCAAGTAGCTTGAATAATATGGGTGGTTCCCATACGTCCATTTAGGTACTGTAAATGAGTTGAACTACACTTTTTATATAATTCAGTAAAAAGTGGCCTGGGCGAATACCATTACTAAGCGTCATTCGTATCTTTCATCACATCTAGGTACAAAAATGAGACAAAGCGTTATGAGAAACCTATCTTATTTTGCCATTACAAGTACTTTATTCTACGGAACAAGAATAAAACGCGAATAAAACTTTAATGCTCACAATTTAAACAATATTCCTAGTCTTTATTCTTTCCATACCTGTCTTACTTCTTTGTCTAACAGCAATATTCTTGTGACATTTCTAATAATAATACTGACCAACAAAAGACTTTACTGGGTGAAGTTGAGATTAAAACGTCCTAACTTAACATACTCAATTGCTAGATGAAAGCAAAATCTATAATTTTAATCATATTACAAGATAATTTTATGTTTCATAACGAAAGCATAAGACATAGGAAAGAAGGTATAACTCTTTAGTGGAAATAAACACCCAATGCTGGAGAACGACCTCAGAACAGAATTTTTCTAGTTTCGGATATCTACCTCAGCTTACTGAATGTTCTTTGCTAATCACTGATCACTACCTAAATTGATGCTGTCGTAATCCGATGGAGTATGGATAAGTATAGTTTTCCGTTATCTTCTTCTTGCAGACTAACTCCATTTTATCCTCTTAGATATACCGGAAAATATTTCGGATATTATGCCATGTAATTCACACGTATAGCTACTGGGACATTTCAATACTTAAAAAATGTGCGATGCGATACTTTTTCATGCTACTCTTATTTTACGAGACAAGGTGTTTGAAACAGGTTTTTAGATAAGGTTAACACAGGGAAAGGGTCACGTTACAGTGAATTAATTTATCTTGGGACTAATCCACTTTAAAGTATGTTGGTTGTATTTATTCTTATAACAGAGGTATAAAACTTACCCCCACGCATTCGCTCTATTTCCTCTTTCAAAACATCATTAAAATGAATTCTTGTGTTAGGTGCCCAAATTTCTGTACTTTATTCCTTTGTAAGCTGGATTATGAACGATTTCGTAACAATCTACACCAGAACACGTAAGATTGAATACATATGACTCGGTTGATTTCGTAAAAACGTAGGTTGCGCTCTCTATTCTTTGATGATGCATATAATTTCGATATCAGTATTCGTAAATGTTCGAATTTTCGAACGGTATTTTCTATACTTTTAGCCTGATTTAAAATAACATACAATTATTACTCAAAAGATATCATGAAAACAGTTTTCTTCTCTTTTCTGTGTAAAGCAATATCAGCAAAGCTCTCTCGCATAAGCAAATAGCTTGTTCCCAACTTTGAGGAAGATCTTCTCTCGTTCATGTATCTCTATTTCAACCAGAAATCGTTACAAAAATGTATGCTGCTTTGGCGTTTCGTACGAATCAAAACATCAGGAAAGAATTTCTCTTGACATTCAAGCATAGTCCGTAATCTTGATTTCCACCAATGGATGTATTTACGGGTAACTTCTGTTTCTGAAACATACATCCCTTTTGGCAAGCATAGGAGGAAGTTATCTGCCTTTGCTCCGCAGCATCGCGAGTCTTTGCGAAAAAAATCAATTCTTTCATTGGCGAGGAAAATAAAGCGTCATCCCTCCCGAACACTTCACCTTATCGAAGTGAAAAACGATCCATTTTTGCGCGTTATTGAGAGATCTCTCTTTGGGGAGTTCGGGCGCAGTTTTTGTCTCGGAGGCGTAATTCCCATGGCTAGCGCCTCAACCGACTAAACTTAACACAGGGCATTTCCGAGCGACTGGAGAACGCTTCTGCACCGGACATCTCCAACATCAATCTCCCTTGTCAAAGGCTAATCTCGGAAAGGGAAGATAATTCGTCTTTTGGGCCGCACATCCGTCATGCGATCTTCCAAAGCGCCCTCCCACATTCCGGGATTTTTAAGGAGTCGCCAAATATGCTGACTAAGGCTATTGAAGTTCCAAGGAAAGCTGCGGTTCTTCACGAGGATGAAACTGAAGCCGTAAGGGGATATTCATACTACCGAAATTTGCTCGTCATTCACGCATTTTTTGAGAATTTGAGAACATCCTTTGTGATGTTTTTCTCTCGGAAAGGTGAAGATGATTTGCTCATACCCCTTCAGTCGGATATTTACAGTTGGGCAGAGGTTGTTTTGGTTTGATGCCTTCAGCTAAATTAATTTTCTTTTGTATCTCGAGGTTTTTTTTAAGACTTCCATATTCTTGGAATGCTTATTTATCGTTATAAGTTTACCGTTTCTCAGCCTAGGATTTATTACGAGAATTAAGGACTTTTCTTAAGAAATTTTGCGATATTTAATCATGACAGCTCCCAAGTAGTACATTTATCTCCTATAATTTCACTCAATGATTACCGTTACTTCTGTGAAAATAATAGATTTTACTGTTAAACTTTTCCTTGTATTCATTAATAAATGTGCAATTTCCATTAGTTTTATAACTACTACTTAGTCCCACGAAGTAAAGGCACACTCTAAAGACCATGCCATTAATGTTTTAAGTTATCGAATCACTAAGCAATTCTTACAGTGTAAAATTCAATTTCGGTTCCCATTTTTACGCCTCTTATCTTACGCTACATGTTGAAAATAATGTAAATATTAAACAAAATTTTGATGTTTTCACTCTTTATTATTGTTTTCTTTTCATCCTAAATCAGATTTGTATTTTTATATAAAAACTGTGAAAAAAACTTGATAACCTGCATTCAGAAGCTTTTTTTATTTATTTTTTCTGTGGAAATTCAAGTATTTCCACATAAAGATACTGAATACATTCTGTGAAAGGAATATGTCTTCATATTTGCTATAACTATTCCGTTTTTATGTCTTTTCTACTATTTTGGGTCCGGTGAAAGGTTGCTCTTCAATTTCACCTTTGATACTACTTAACATATTGTCTCCTAAGGATGAGGAGCAGTTGTTAAGTATTCCTTGCTACTGTGCATAGTCTAGGGAACAGTTAAGTGCATCAAAACTTGTGCGTGCTCGCAAACTTTGGACACAGTGGGGGCAGGGTTCTAATCTATCATTTGCTGTTACGTGATCCATACGTCACTCCTGTTACTCAGATAAATGGCTCCTTCACGTGTACTTAGTTAGGTAAAACATTCTCTTTGTCGGGTGATGTCTCTTCGTACAAATTCAATCTACTCTCTTTTAAAGTACGCCTGTTACACTGGTTGCTTTGGCGATTAGGGAAGGTTCTGTAACCGACACTTACGTCGTATGAAAGGTCACTATTGTAGGAAACTACGATCGAGCAGAAAGAGAATAATAGGAAAAGTATATACTTATGGTTGTTCCTTACTTGGTGAGAAGTTTGTTATATTCCCTTTCCAATTAAACTTTGTTAATAAAATGCTCGACGATGCGACATTATGGTGATTATAGGCAAATCCTTTAATTGAAAGTAAATATCTTAAGATAAGCGCATTTTTATTTGGAGCTTTGATTTATTTTGTGTTGTCTCGAATTTTTATAATTGACTTCTAATAATTTGCAGGGTCTTTTAGCATTTGAATTTTAAACATACCTTCTAATTAATCAGCTTTATTTTAGACCTTTTGTTTGATTAGGTGTACAGTTGTTCATTTGAATTAATCTCCAGCCTTTTCGATGTATTGATATCTAATTTTATGAGAGTTTCAAATGACGGCATAAGAGGCAAAATATGTTAAATAAATATAATATAATTAACAAACTATAATCTGATTACTTTAAATGCTGCTGATTATTACTGATACGTGCTGGTAAAAACGGTAAAATATTACATTAAAAAATGTCCACTTATGTTGTACAAAAATTTTTACTTCTAATCTGCGTGACATAATTTGCTATGCTAAAAGGCATATATAACCTGTGGGTTTTCGTGAGTTTAGCTGCACTGTGCTCGAAACTCCCTATGCTAAAACATGGGCAGGAACAGGCTATAAGAGTCAATTGTAAAATAAAATCGTGCTAAGTATAACAGTGATGATTTATTATGCAATTATAATTTCATCCTTCCGTATCTCTCTCAAATCCATATATTTGTCTTCATAGTTGCCGTCATACCTATTTCGTATTATCACAAACTATTTGAAGCTAACCATTGTCTCTTTCCTCTTCTGCAATCCCCACTTCAGTTCCCCTTTTTCCTTTTCTATTCCGCCTCTTTCATCCAATCGTCTGGGAGTGAAGGCTCAATTTTTGTGTGTCTATATCGGTGGTTAAGGAGAAAGGAATATAGAGAGAGTGTTGCTAAGAAAAGGGGATCGCTGAAGAGGAAAGTATGAAGTTTTGACGAGGTTAAGAAATTTGTTTCGGGGGCGTTGAGGGAACGTCAAGTGTCGAGAAGAAAATGTTGATAAAAACGGCAAACGCTAATTGAGTCTTAACTTTCTCTCATTCACCTAAAAGGCATTATTCATTCCTTGCTTGGCTATAGGTTAGCCTTATTATGTACTCAGCATAATTGCAGACGTTAACAATTCTTTGAATGAGATCCTTGATTAGATTTTTCGCTGTGGCACTTATGTTCATATTTTCTTTCCATTTTTTGCAGTTATATACTACTGCAGTTATATAGTAAGTGGAAATTTTCCCATTAAAACTGATTTTTATTAGCTCTTAAAAATAGGTTCTTACGATACTTCACCACAGATATTATAGTTAAAATAAATAAACGTTGGCGACACCAAGATATCTTATTTACACTTTATTTCATTGTTTATATCACATTAATGAATAAGAAAAAATAGAGAAAATCGTCAAAGGTGACCTAAAAAATTGTCATGGAGGTGATAGGAAAGAAAAATTACTTCAGATTACTTCAACAAATGAATCGTCATTGTCAAATTTTGCGTTTGAATTAAGTGTTTTTTGAATTTCTACCTTCGTTGATGCAGCTAAGTGGTGCAGTGTTTGATTTCAAGGAAACAACGTAAAACGAAGGAAGAAAGAGCAGATCGTCTCTTTCCAGCTCGAGAGATGCGGAAGAAAATAAATCCTCGATCGGAGTTTATTTTTAGAGTCACTTGGTACAATCCGTTTGGAGGCATTAATGCCCATGATAATCGCCTCTCCTACGATTTTCCTCTGTCATTCGTTTCCATGGTAATAACTGGCGTCGACTTGTGTGCATCAGTTTGAAGGCCTGTGACGTTGCACTGTCTGGAAGCATCCATTACAAGAATTTTGGACGTTACTGCCAATGGCTAGTGAGTTATGGCCCAACCCTTTCCGGTCACAGTCACGTGTTTCACATCCGAACGGAGTTAAACGGAGCTGTTTTGTGCAAGGGCACACGTCTCAGCTACATTTTCGAATCAATCAATCCCTTTTAAAGCCGTTTTAAATATTTGTTTGCGCAAAGATTTGTTATCCCCGTTCGGGCTTTTTTCCGATCACTCTCCGAATACTGGTGACCTAGAAATAGTTGTTGGGCTACAAACATAGCATTGCTACACTTCTCATATCGGTTCCATTTCCTCGTCGATTTTAGGAACTGTTTTTCGTCAGTAAGATTTTTCCGTAACTTATTTTCATTGATTCTAATTTGAATGCCATTTGAGTGTATTCCAAGTGTACTGTTAAGCAAAATAATTGTTTTTAATTGAACGTAAATCTCGGATAGATATGAAAGAAAATTATACCTTACTAATTCTTCATTTTTAAATAAATTTAAAATAAATTTATTGCATAATTGCAATATAATAAATTGCAATTTAAAATAAATGTATTTTATTAAAATAATTTATTTATTATAAAGACTTTTTTATATTATCTGCTGACGTTTATTGCAATAATATGGAAATTATGGATTCAAGTCTAAATTGTTAAATTGATAACATATATATTACTTGCTGTTTACCCCTAGATGGAGACTGTTATAGAGAAATATGGATTGCTCTTTGATAATAAGTTTCAATCATATTTGCTATATGATTCCATGGATTTTCTTACACCGACGATTTTGTGGTAAATTTGGAAAGATTACAGTTTTTTCGGGAAGGAACAATTTTGGTTACCTTCTATTAAAATATTCGGTGTGTATCACTTATTGCTACGCAGCCTTGCCAAAAAAAATACCTAACTAAAACGGGTTCAAAATCAATATATTTTGATTATCTTAGGGGCGAGATAAGACTGATAATGTTTAATTTATAGTTGACATACTAATACCAATCTGGTTCGTGTGATGTTTTAGGCTAGCTTATGAAACAAGTGACATAATTCAAAATAATTATTACATTTCAATCCATCATTCAGATTATTAAAATATCAATCGTATATCAAGAATACGAATGGAAAATTTCGTGGTAAATTCACTACTAGTTTCCCTACGATTATAATATCCTGAATGACTTGTTTCCTGCCAGCCCGCAACCCGCATTGCTCACCTGTATTTGTACTGCCTGCACACCAGGCGCATTTTCGTATTAGTCAAGTCCCTTTTGGATGCACAAAACTACGCGCTGATACTTCAAAACATGAAATACGCAATAAAGGATGAGTTGTCCATTCGTGAAATTATAAATTAAATTGCATTGACTCTTTTATTATTTACAATTAGGTTTTACATAATAAATCAAGGCGGTATATTTACCCATTCCTGATTTAATTTATTTTATAGGCGCCATGAATTCCTCCGTAAAAAATAAAACTTTGCAATTCCTAAAAATTGGAAATTTGCTTTAAACATTCGTTCATTCGTGTTGCAGATTGCAGTTTGGATTGCAATTTTAATTTTTGGAATTAAGACTACGCAAATTTAATAACAGATTAGATTCATTGAAATCTCTGCCATAGAAAATTTATGGAGGGTCTTACCTAAACACTGTCACCAAGGTGAACAACTATTAAGAAAACTGTGACACACACGGCTTATTTTCTATAATTTTAAGAAAGCACAAATCAACTCAAATGATTTACAAAGGATGGAAATGAATTTTAACTTAGCACATTCAGTTGTGCGAATAAACCCATGGTTATCGGAAAGTGGGAGACCTGGGTTCGATTAATAACCTCAAATATATTATAGTTTTTCTATGACGAACTAGATATTATTCTGTATTTTCTATATTTTATTATTAATATTTTCTATATATATTATATTCTATATTTTCTGTAAAATTTTTGCGTCAGTATTTGAAATTCCCCTCTGCAGCTCCTAAGGAACCCTTGTCACTGTTGCTGGTCACCAAATTTTTAAAGGCAAGCACCATTTCAGTTCAGCATTTCGGCTAGCTCACACAATAGCATCACTTTGGAAGTTTTAATCTCTAACACAATGCCAGCAAGATAAACGCAAAATCTTCATAATGGGGACCATATTAAAACCATGGAGTCGCCGATGTTCGGCCTCTTTGGCAAAGGAAATTTTATCGCGGGAAGGATTGTCGCTCCATTCCAAAATGAAGAGAAACAAAGAATTAAAAATGTTACACGAGGGAAAGCTTTGATTACCATGGAGCGAATGAAAAAAATTCAAAGGGTCGGCGCTAATGCAAGGCAAAGGAGCTTCCAGAAAAATATTTGAAAAAGTCCTCCCACGGGCTTGAAACTGTCGTTTTGCGTCCGGCCACGTGTGCAGACTGGCCATCTCCCAGTTGCTGATAAGGAATTCTGACATAATCCCTATCCTGACCCAACGTCCCGTAACTGCTGTACAAACCTCTTTCTTTTTCCCTGACACCCTTCTCCCTTGACCCCTTTCGCCCTTCCCTTTTTCCCCTGCTTTCCTCTCACACATTCTCCACCCGCCGACTCATAAGCAGTCGTCATAGCCAACGAGAGGTAATCCCCGCTTTGTTAACGGAGGCCAATGGAAAATAAACACCAATATCAGCTTGGTTATTTGCGAAAATATGGGGATCGAAAGAGGAACCGGAAGGTTAAGTGGAGTTTATTCTTCTATAAGAATATTCCGCGTGTTTTCTTTACTGTTGACCGTGTAAGTTCCAACATCATACGGATGAATCGTCATCATAAAGGTTTGAAGATGGAAGTTCCCTTTGATATATATCTTTACATTGAGGTACGTATAACGCTGGCCTGTGTAGCAGAAAAAGATGTTGACTTTACGTGTCCTATTGAGATCGTATCTTATGCCGGATATCATTAAGCGGGTTGCGGATATGTCTTTAGTTGAGTATCCATCGCTAACATCTATATATCCCAGTAATTATCAATCATTTCTTCTTTATGTTTACGCCTCAATTATGCGTTACGTGACCTATTCTAAGTATAACTACCAACGTTCGTCCAAGTAACTTTGGTTACAGTTTTGAAATGTTATTTTGAACGATATAACCTGATCAAAATTTTTAAGTTCACCACCAAGACTAAAATTCCTATCAAGTCAGTCTACTATACAGGTTGTCTTCCAATTTATAGCATCTCTAATAATAATAGGTTAGTAGTTAATTGGGAGTTATATCTTTAAAGCACCTTTTCTTTTATCACTCGCTAATCACTGTTAATATACATTTACACATACACACAAACATACGTTTCGTGAGTGCAGAGTTCATTGATACGGTATTACTTCCTTGCAGTTCAGTTTTGTTCGAATCGTAATTCAAAGAAGCTCTGGATCGGGAAATTACAGATTAACTGCGGTTACAAACGCTCTCGCAATTTACCGATTCCAATCAGGTATGACTTTGGATGGTGAGCAAGTGAATCAACCGCCTCGGGCCGGATGTTGTCGGGACATAAACGTTTGAACAACTGTAAGCAGTTTGGGCCCCTAAAATAAAAAAATAAAGAATGTCTAAAACTATCTTATGTAAAATCGAACTATTCGAGATATAAAATTAAGTATTAATCAGAGATTCATTTTGTATATCTATGAATGAATTATATTATGTTACGAACTCGAGATAAGCAAAATTACGTAAAAGATCGTTTTAACTCGCATTGCAAGTTCATATAAATAACCTAGAAATTTTAATGAGTGCAGTAACGAATAACAAACTATGAAATCGACTAATGTGGCGATAACGTTATTTTAAGCTAGGAACTTCAACATCTAAATGATCGTGAAAATAACGAGGAACATCAACAATCCCATCTAACGTATCGAAACCCATCTACCGATTAGAAAAAGAGGAAAAAAGAAGTGAGAATCGAATCACGTCGTCCGACGCTTGCTCTCTGAAGCAAACACACGAGAGAAAAAAATCCTCAGCGATGACGCTCTAATTTCCCGCGAGCCCTCCCTCCGCTGACGTGAGGATTAAAACGTTTCGATAATTCTTCCGGAATCCTTTATCTCAGAGGCCGGCTCTGCTTCTCGGATCGGGAAAAAAAACGTCAGGGGTTGATATCGCTTCTTGGCCGGGGAGTAAAAAAAAAAAACATGCCACCAAGTCGCGGCTGGCTATAGATAAGGCATTCGGGAATTTACCGCGGTACTCGTTTCCCGAAGAGAGATGATAAAAAACGGGACAAAATAAGCGAAATAATAATTCGGAATAAACTCCGGGAAACAAATTAAACATATATCGCCGGAGACTGCTTTCTCCCCACCCACTCATCCCCTCCTACGGGCTTTATTATGCTTTAATACTTCTAACAAGAAGGTCTGGCTGGGCGCTATCGGGTGAGAGCAGGCGTCGTCTACCCCCACATACACACGTGACACCTTCCCACCTCTCACACGATTAGTTTGTGGCGCTGCCGCTCGGCGCTGGGGTCGGTGTTTAGCGTTCGGCGTGTGTAGGAGGGTTCCCTCCCCCGACCTCCTCCACTCCCTGTGTACTGCATTTAAACAAGATCGTGTCTTATCTTCCTTCGGCTCGGCCATGCGGTGGCTCCCACCCCGCCCTTCAACGATTCATCCCCGTTTCTCACACTCGTTAATGCCCTCGACGTCCGACAATATCCCGATTTTTTCCCCGCGGGAGTTACCTATATCGCCGGTGCACTCCGCAAACACGCATTCACGCCGAATCACGCACCCCTTTTCGAGTTTTCGCATCCCATTCAATCGCACGTATGAAGCACTTGCCTTCTCCATAACTGTGGAATCGTTTGAGAAGAATCGCGCCCCTGCTGATATCGTCTGAGTGTTTGAATCGAGACTGTTGTTGACTTTGGGATTCGCCCTATCGCTCCTCACAGTCTCTATCTATCGACGGTTTTTTTTTCTCTCGCGATCTTTCTTTCCCTTCGGGGGAATGGAGTTCATCTTTCGATGTCTGCAGACTTTGAGCTTCTAATTTTATTCTGGCTCGGTACTTCTTAATGGCTTAAGCAGACGAGAAGGGATATCGTGGTAACTCTGTCGGGAACGTAATCCCATTTGACGCATACTTAAGCCTTTTATTGAATATTTCAACCGGGAAATAGAAACGCAAGAGGTCCTCGTCGAGGCAGCCGATTCGATAAGCAATGGATAAGGAATTCTATCCCAAAGGAAATGAACAATTATAAGGGAAAGGTATCTCTGTACATAAACCAAATTTTTTAATTTAAAAGCAAGGTTTAATACTTTTTTCTGTTTCTTGTTGATTTACTTTGGGGGAATACCCCACCCATTACTTCTGGAGTCGGCTACCTTGATGAGGATCTCTGGCTGTTGTTACTGTCCCTGTGTCGAAATATTAATATCAAAAATAAAATTATAGAATTTATATTTTCCAAAGAGATATTTATGCATTAGAAAACCATCATCAAATAACTCGAAATCATTTGTTTAGTTTAGAAAATCCAATTTCCATTCTGTATCGTCATTAATATTAGATATTTTTTCAAAGACTTGCGAGATGAAAATGCATAAGTTTTAATGAAGAGATTGGCAACTATTGTTATATATAAAACTAAAAATAGATTAGAAGGATGTTAAACTTTGGCTCTCTCAGGTCAAACCTTTCCTACTGAGCTACTGGTATTATTTATCAAAATCATCAGTACATATATAGTACTTAAGTTGGGGAAAGATAAGTATTAAATTCAGTTTTAATTTTATAATAGTAAATAATTACTTAGTACATTCGGAGGCTGAAGTATACTTTTCAGCATTTATTATTTTAATATTAATTTATTAATTAAAATTAATAAAGATTTCTTTGTCATTAATTGAATAACTAGGCAAAAATAGAAGTGAAAATTCTACTCGTCCCACGTTCGATACTTAAAAAAAATACATAACGTAGTCTATCTTATTGGTTTCTTAAATCATCTTAAAATTACCAATGTGATCACTATCATACGGTATTGTAAATCTTTTGTCCAAAGTAAGGATAATTTGTTTTTGTAAGAAATTTGAGTATTTTTCCATCTTTACTACCATAGAGTGAGTGATCCAGAGATGTTTAAATACCACTTTGGTAATTTTTCATTGGGTATTTTAATAATGGATTTAATTAATATCTCCTTAGTAGATGTTTACTTTTACAAAGTTTTCAAGGATTCCAAGACTGAAACGTCCTTACTCTGAGTTTTTTTAATATTCAAAATAGAGTACCATTAACACAGAATGTATTGAAGTCATTGAGCGTAGATCAATGCAAGTAGAGAATCCTCGTTATCAACGGCATGAAAAAGTAATGATCAAACATCTGAGTGGGGGAAATCGCCCCCACCCACATTAATGGCCAATTCTGCGCCTATATTAAATTCTTCTTGAACTCATTTCATTCATAAAAAAGTATATATCCAGAAAATTCAAGATTTACTGAGGTCAAATGAGACAATACGTAAAATAATCATCGCTGTAGGTTTTTATTTATGGTATATCTGGAATGATATGAAAATATGCAATGAAATAAATAAAATTAAACACGCGATCAATTGATAAAACATGCATTGATTTGCATGTTTAATTTGATGGTTCCACTATTGACCGCGGTTGTCATTCTCCATCTATATTAATGTCTACATTAAATACTACTATATACTGCAGTAAACCTGTAGAATTGCTATAATTCCATTATCTTCGCGATTTGTTTCATATTCATCACTTATGAGTGTAATTAGTGAAGGCTTTGCTGATTTAGGAACGAGCCCAAAATAAATGGAAAGTAAACCGTTTTCATTACGTAAACTGCTATATTTAACTGGAGAAATTTTGGAGCAAAAAGTATTCCATTCTTATCTTATTCAGAGTGAAATTTGGTAAACTCCGTCAAATTTCAACTGAGCGTAGAAAATTTTGCTCGTTTTCACGTAACTTTTTCCGACTAAGTTTCCCATATTGAAATAATAAAAGTTAAATGAAGCGCAAGAAGATCCAAAAACAAATGATAAGCTGGTGTAACCGTTGATTAAGAAGAGTTGAATATTCGAGCGATTGACAAAGGTATAAGACCAAAATCTTTATCGAAATATATGCTTATTTATATAAAGAAATACTGCTATGATTATTTAGATACACTTAGTTAGGACAGAGGAAAGACATTCTTTACGAAAATATTTATCTTTAATTCGGATCTGCTATCGAGATACGATATGAAGAGCATATTCCAACAGAAGGAGTTATATTTCGTTTGTCTTTTTTTCCCAGTTATTCCACTCAAGAGGGAAAGGCTATAAAACATCTCCGAAAACAGATAATAATTTTCCCTTTTTTTTAACTCTCCAGAATTTTTTCCGAAAATGAAAGTATCTCGGAGATGTTAGCCGCGAGGAAACCTCATGTAGGAATAGCAGCAAAAAAAAGTAGAGAAACTAACCGTCTTGATTTCATCATCATTTTTTCACCGATGTTTAGCATAGGAAAAAAGAATATCGCCCCGGAACGAAAGCATGGAGTGGATGAAGGAGAAAAAAGAGGAGGAGAGAAAGAGATGGAAGGATAGGTCCAGATGTGAAAGAGGCCGACTGGGGAGACATCTGGCGGGAGTGCGCAATATTCGTGCCGGGTCTGTGTACACTGTGGCCATCTGGTGGACACCTGCGACTCACTGCGGTTGTCGGACGTTAAGGGGCAAAGGGAAGGGGGAGTGGAAAATGCGTGTCTGGAAGGAGTTTCCAATGGCAAGTGAAGGAAGGTGTGGTGGGAGGTCTGTTGAAGGAGTGGAATTGAAAACGTCGAAACTGAAATGGATAATTAAGAAAATTAATCTTAATCCAGACATTCTTGGCCGCCCTGCGGACGTGATCAAATGTACTTCTAAAATAAAAATATATGGGAGATAACGTAAGAATTCTACGCTGTTTTGTACAGTATTTGTAATTCTTTATAACCCTGCTCTTTTAATTGAACTGTTAACATCGAAAACGAAGAATAAGACATGGAGTTTGACATTAATAATGTTTAGGGGAACTGTGAGTGAATAAAACTCATTCGAAAACGTCTATGCCAATTACATCCCATGAAATTAGTCACTATCAGAACCGCAGTATAAAGGAAATTATATTGTATATTATATTTATTATATTGTAGCCTGAAAAAATATGATTTTTCTCTGCTAAGGTTATTTAATCGCGAACTTTTACTGAACTCTGTTAAAAATTGTTATTTTTATGAATAATAGACTCGGGTTAAGAAAGGTTTACGCATCCAACTTATCATGTTTCATATCTACGTATAAATTCATACCATACGAGGCTTCTATCGGCGTGTGGGGATATAGGGTAAGGCCATAAACACCCAGAGATCCACCTTTTTTATTTATTAATATCGAGGATAATTTGGTGAATGTATGGGTCTCAAAAGACTTCTATCATCAAGTTTACTTCTCATATTTCTTGGTCATTTTCGGATCGGGGCAGATAAAATTCTTGTCCTCCTGCCAATAGCTATAGCCTTCCAAGAATCCCAACACTGTTTCAGAGAGCAGTTTCATTTTCTATAGCATTAATTCGTTGGAAATAATTATAATAATGAAAGGTCTTAATAAAGGGTGAAATTGAGACGAAAAAATCACACAAGCTATAAAATAACCAATATTTGACGAAAGAACTTCGATTCCCTTCTTAATTTTGAGACCTATTTGCGACTTGCCAATGTAAACATTTAACCTTATGCTTTATCGACCAATATTTAGTTTTTATTCTTAGGAAGATTAAAAATCATGCTACTAAGTAACGGAAGCAAGGAGCTATAGTTCGTCACATACATGTTGTTAATTCTTATTAGTCTGGATGCAATTTCACGCTCTCCAATAGAAAACCAAAATCACTGAAATAAAGAATTTCTAAGATGAGATTCCCTTTTGAAGAGGAGAGGAATGAGAAATAAAACACCGAGGATCAGGGAACAAGTATGTTTCTGACGACGCGTGTTTGCAATTCTAGCAATCTTTTTATCGTGAGGAATAATGCAACTATTTTTTTGTTGACGTTTTTTTTATCCTGTCGCATTCTCTCCAAAGGTTACGTTTACTTGGATGACGTCAGCATCGGCTCAAATGGGAAGAGGAGTGAGAGTGGAATGGAAGAATATTTCAGTCCG
Source organism: Pachydiplax longipennis (assembly GCA_036926295.1). Classification (NCBI taxonomy): domain Eukaryota; kingdom Metazoa; phylum Arthropoda; class Insecta; order Odonata; family Libellulidae; genus Pachydiplax; species Pachydiplax longipennis. The sequence goes on from JAVFKF010000012.1 coordinate 19,835,439, forward strand.
AGAAGTGCTTTTGTGTTGTTCTTTCGTTATTATTTTCGCTCCAATTTTTTCCTTCGCTGCAGTGCGCGGCTGTTCAATGGTGGTTTCCAGAGAAATATCGCGCGCAGATTATGGAAGGAGATCTCCGTTTTTTATTCTTTCTTTCTTGTTCAGTTCTTTGGAAAAGAGAACACGGTTACTATTTCCTCCTGCATCTCAGTATCCACTTGCTGCGTGTCGTTGCCGAAACTACACTTTTTGTAGGACTTTTTCAGTATGCTCCAAGGAAGCGCTTTATTTTTCTCACCTGCATTTTTCGCTTGGATGTATTTTAGAATTATCACGACAATGATTTTAATTTTGATAATTTCTCTTCATCATTTCTTACTGAAAATTCATTATTCCTCTCCCTTATTTCTCTTGAAACTATTTTTATGTACCCAACGTAAAATTATTTCATTATAATCGTTTTAAAAATCTATAACTATTTTAGTTGTTTAAAAATCAAACTTAATTAGATTTAGCAGCGTTTAGACAAGTTTAACAGGTTTTTATCTCTATTTTTCACGGAACTTGTTTTCGATTGTCATTCAAGTGTTTTCCTGCAAGTTGGGATTTTGTCGATCATCATTCATCATTTGTGTAGATTTTTTCTATTAAGAAAATATTTGGTTATGCAGCTTTATGCTTTCCTTTTCATCTTCATAAAAAACGTTGTAAAACTGTAATATGGGGGTAAGTAGGAGGGCAGGTGTGTAGGGCCACTAAGGCGTAATCGTAATTGAGGATCATATGTGTGTAAATGTTACTTATGCTTTAAGCATTCATCGCAGATTATCAGGCTTCTTGCGGAGTTTTCCTAAATATATTTCCTAAATATATCATTTAGAAGATGAGAGTCGTTTTCTTTTTGAAGTTATAGTCGAATTTGAGGCATAGCAGTAAATAATTGTATTATTTAGAAACGTTTCGACAATCTTTTAATTTTAATTTCGGTAAATCCAACGGAACTCGTCCGCCTTTTTCGCCTTGCCTTGTCATATGTATCCATCCACTACGCTATACATTACAGTGATGAGTTTCATTAGATGGAGATTATTAAATATTTTATGAATATTAAATTAGTAAAATCTACGATTGTCTTGAAAACCTCCAACCAGCGTATGGTTGGGGAATTAGTTCTTTGGTAGTTCTCATATCGGTTGAATAATTCAGATAATTTAATTTAATTTTAATCCACTATTCAGTGGATGTTTTATCTTAAGGGTCTCACAATCATGGAATATATTCCCTTACGCGACGGTAACCTTGTGTAGGGTTCCTCCTTTGTATTATATCGTTTTCCACTGGGTATAATGTATGAGAAGTTGAGGTTTCCAGTGTCTACATATCGTGACAAGAAATGATTTGAAGAAATGGCAAAACCGAGGAGAAGAAATGGCGAAAAATGTCGTTCCCTAAGTTTTTTCTTTTGGTACTTTCACTCATCCTTTCAAGTCCTTAGGAATCTCCCGTCCAGTGAATTCGAGAGTGAGTCGGTGCGTGCTCGGCGTAATTGGTTCTTTCTGGCTATTTCGTGTTGGAGAGTAGGATTTTGAGGCATGAGTGAGTAAATATTGCATCTCATGTTCTCGCAGCTAATGCAGACACGCGAAAAGAACAGGCAGGTGGCACTTTCTCCATGGACGGGTGGACTTTCACAGCTTCTTACTACGTGTACGGTACGCATTGTTTCGAACAATACGCAGATGTTAATCTCTTTAATTTTTTGTTTATTTTTTGAGTTGTAACCAAGGGAGGGGAAATATAGAGGAAGAGAAAGGAGATTGGAAGTAAGCCCATATGCGTAAGCTACCTTTTTCAAGATTTTAGAAAGTGGCATTTCCTTGAATCTATCTTTTGCCATATTATTAACTTAATTCTAAGATAATATCTTTATGATTGTTTCAAAATCACCTCCCTAGAAAATAGTAAAAGTAATTTTCTTTTCGTCTCTTAAACTTTCTGTTTACTTCTATTTTTTAGTTTCATCAGTGAATCAATAATCGAGTAAAAATTTAAATAGTTTAAATCGATGGTTATTGAACACACAATTAAATTATTTGAATAATTTTCTGCAGTTGCAACAATGATAGAACGGCTTGGGAATCGTTTCGAGTTTTGATAATTAAGTTATTACTTGATTATAAAATCTTCAACATTTTTAAGATTAGTAGTCTAGTAGTTTTCAAACGTAGTGAATCGTCATTTACTTGTTAGTATTTTCAGAATACGAATTATAAGGTAATATCGTAAGTGTTGAAGCAAGGTTTGGAAAGTGATGTGCTTTTGTGACAATAGTCTTAAATTGAGTCTTTGAATTTGAAATCGAGAGAGAAAATTGAGAAAGAAAATGTCATACGCTGCTATTTAGAAATGTATGTAATGTAGTTTCGATAAATACTGGTAAGCGATCAAATATATTCTTACAAGAAATTCTTGGTATTTATGGGCTTCGGATGAAATTTTGATCATCACATTACAAACTAAGACTAAGTACTATGTAGACTCTGTTTATATCTTACGCTATTGTTTCATAAAGCTATCTTATTTTCTCGATGACATTTATCTCACTTCCAACCATCTATGTATAGATCTTAATGAAAAGAAGAGTTAAACCCATCATAATAAACACATACGTTTATTTCAGTGGAGTATTTGTTACATTTGCCAAAATGTGCTATTATATAAGTTATTGAACACGAATCGCAAGACTTCCATATGTATACAATTCATCATTGATGTACGGCTTGTTTCTTTTAGAATCCAAATTATTGCGTGTGATAAGGGAAGGTAAAATTATCTTGCCATTGAAAAATTCGGAATTGCATTATTTTTGTTATTACTTCACAGCTACAGTTAGTTTTTTGTATCAAAGTTACTGCTAATTACTTTCTCAGCTCAAATAATTGATTCGTTGTCCACTGAAATATCCCCAACATAACATGTTTGAGTGAAATTTTAATACTCATATTCACAATACAACACACAATGAAAGTTTTCTTATTACCAGACGAAATTGGGATAGATAGGTATATGAAGTTTATTAATCATAAATATTTATTAAGACCTGCCCACTTTTATCTGAACTTCGTTAATTAAAATAAATTGTTCATTGAGTTTTTAAAATTATATATTTATGTTAATGTTTAGGTTTCTTATTTCGTAACTGCTTTATACGCTACAGGAGGAAAAACTCAAATATTTTGTTGCTGTAATTTTTTTACACTTCAGGCGTATTTTCTCTTTTGTGGAACGCCAATTTTTTCCGACGGAGGAATTAATGAGACCTTTAAATCATTTTAATGCTGTCGCACGGTTTCAGCTTTCCACTGGCGAAACACGTGTTCACGCTGTATCTTCATAAAAACGAGAGGTTTAACTTGAGAGGCGATTTATTTTTTTATCGGACTTTTTTGTCCACCACAGGGTTTGAAAGCGCACCAAACCTGTGACTGATAGATTCCTTTCATTTCTGCCACATTAGCGCGCACTTGTGGACTGCGGAAGAATTAAATTCGCATTTATTTAATAAATTCATTTCACCAATCTGAAACGTACGAGGAAAATTAATGAATTTATAATGTTTGTTAATCTCTTATCACCTTCTTTTACTTTGCTTTGCTCTCAAATATGAGCGATTGTGCATACGTTCTGAGGTGAGACTGTGATAGAAATATAACATTAAAGGATCGTGTATTCACTATTTAAAATTACAGTTTTGGTCATTTTGTACATACGTAGTTAATTCTAATTTAGATCATTTCAATTTATCGATCGTTGTGATCTAATTAGTTATTGTGGACGTTTTACTTACTCTTCAAAAAATATCACCGACAACAAAGCTATCTCGAATATAGTTCAACTCTAGATTATTTCCTCGAAATTTATGCACTGTAACATACGAAAATTTTGGTTGGTCTGGCTCTTGATATAAGTTTCGTTGTCCTTCTCTGAGCTATAAAATTCATACTAAACATAATTAGTGATCTGATGTCTGGGGTACCCTATTCGAGAGACTATAATTTCTGTACTAATGATGCTACCAATATTTGACTTTTCTCTCACTCATAGCATTCCTCGTCCTTTCCATATGATTAAGCTACCTTGTATCAATTGATTCATCTGCAAATGGATAATGGCTCAGAGTTTATCACCCCTACCTAGTTCAAAGACAACCGTTTAAAGGTCATCCTCTGCAATTAAAATAACCTCTGAAATCACGCCGTGAGAAACAATCCAGGGATAACTCATGACTCCGCACATTAACAGCGTACATATTTCCGCACTATAAAGGACAATCCTCTGCAACTTCCCATAAACTCCGAGAAGCATTGCACGCATCTTTTGATCTTTTGTACTTAGTCTCTCTTTGATCATCGTGCCAAAACAGAACGATATCTGCGATTAATCGAAGTTTAAACAATCTCTTGACCGGCGAAAGCGTCCCTTTCATTCGCAAAAAAGCACACGCTATGAAAAGCATTATTTTTCTTCACGCAGGCTGTTGCCCGCCATTTTTGCCGTTTTTACGCACCCGTCAAATGGGGCAGTTTACGAAACATTCGAAGAGGAAAAAAAGCGAAACGAAAAGCCAATAGTCCGCGTGGCATCATCGCCGTTTAATGTTTCGCAAAAAAGACAGTATTCCCTTTTGTTATCTCTGGTTTCATGCCGCGTATCACCAGGGGAAGGATCGTTTGATCTCTATCAACAGTTTTTACGCTCGCGAGAGCTGCTGAATGCGAAAGGAGTGTCGTTTCAAAAGAAATCCGAGGGCCTTTCATGAAAACGGCCATCTCGTTAAAGAAGGCAAGGAAAGGTGGGATTAGGAACGGTGTTCGAATCGTCCTGCCCTCGGGGAAACACCTCTTCACTCCTGAGAAACCTCTTCCTGGCTTCTTTCCTCCGTGTAGCTCGGTTTCCCTTCTCCTTTCCCTTTTTCTTCTTTATCTTATCTCCCTTTTTCTCTCCCATTCTCCACAATGGCTGATCTCCCAATGTCTCTACTCCCTTTATTTCCTTTTAATGTCTTAAATATATATATAGAGTTAAAATATCTATTCCTCTATTATTCATTAATACTTAATAAAATACAGCGTATTCGTCCAAATAATCAAGCCCTTTACTATTTCTTTTTATTCTTCGGTCGCTCTTCTCCATCTCATTTATCTTTATCCATGTTTTTATGTTGTTTGTACCAAGCATCAGTTGATGAAAATTTTCACGTTTCATCGACATGTGTATTTGAATGATATCTCCTTCAGAAAAAACTTATACATTCTTAGAATAGAGGTGAGAAATGAGCGGCGCCTTCTAATGTTCAGCGTGGCATTTCCTTCATTTATTTAATCAAACTCTGATATTGAAACCGCTAAATTTCCGTCCACATTATCATATATAATTAAAATGAATCTCCTTTGAATAGCGTAGAGATTCATTCATTTTCACCGGTCCAAATTCAAACTCGGCCTGTTTAAAATAGATGACGAGCAGCTAACGAAACTACATCATTCTTCATGACATTTTCTGAAGAAAAAAGGTAAAACAACCCTGTTTATTGGATCTGTTATAATTTGGAGTTATAAGATAATAAAAGTAAAGATAATTGTTGAAGATAACGCCTCTTCTGCTTAACGTGCCACAGTTGACATTTTTATCTTTATGGCTTCCTTATTATCTCTCACATTTAACATTTTGCTTTTCCGCGGGTTTTTACCAGTAGCTTCTCCACGGGGACAGAAGAGGTACTGACCCTTTATAAAACATTTGGTAGGTTACGTCTCCCTGTAAATCCTACATTCGAAAAATAATTATTCATCCATTTTTAACGTACCATGATAAACGTATAATAATAAAGAATAGCAAAATGTCCTAATATAATGAAAAAAAATTCAGTAAAGTTCACTGATGCTCTTATGGGTGTCTTTGTCTAGAGGGGCAAACTAGAAACGAGATCTCAATCTGAACAAGTTCTCGTTACTTTCAGATGATCCCTACCAGAATAGGATCTGGACTTCCGCCATTATGACTTCCTTGTAACGTTTAGTCTTCGATACTTCATTTTTAAATCAGTTCTCCTCCTCATTTGCTCTCTGTTTCGTTAGTGAGCTTGCATCTTCAGGTCTAAGGCACATCATTATTTTATTTTATGTTATTCGCACTTAATAAGTCATATAAGGACGAATAATCCAGAGGAAATGTCTCAATAAAAGCATAATGTATATTTATATATGATCAGAGGAAAGCATTATAAAAACGTGTACACACGATAGATGATCGCAGATTAGAAAAAAACGCTTTATTTGATCCTCATTTGATTAATAAGGTGTTATTTCTCCGTGTATTCCCCTCGATAACCACCTAATGCCGACTTCCGCATCGTCTTCCGATACCATCACTTCGAATCCGTGCATTTCATTCATCGAACCCTTCGTCTTATACCCCTCTCATCCTCACCTCATCCTTCTTTCTTCCTCTTTTTTTCCTTTCCTCCAGCCGACCTCTTCCCCTCCTTAGACATTTCCTCATCCTCTCACTCGCAGACCTCCACATCCATTTTCCTTGTCAGCGACACGCTGCCCTCCCTCAGACGCCCCTTCACTTTACCCACTGCCACACCCACCCACGCACATGGAGACACCTTTCTGGCAACTTACCCCGTCCAAGAATGCCGCTCTTCAACCGCCAACATTCTGCTACTCATTCGCTCTTCTTTCTCTTTACCGCTTCATTTATCCATTTTGCATTCCTCTTTAATTTCCATCCCATTCCATTCCCCTCTTTCTTCGGTGCCCTGCCTTCTGTTTCTTTTCTTCCTCAGTCTCTTCTTCTGCATCTGTTCGTCTGTCCTTCCTTGGTTTGCATACGTGGATCTCCTCATAATCGTCAGCGGTATTTCTGTCGTATGTTTTCTTACATATGCTGTCCTCTTAACCTAAACCTCTGATTCTAGCTTCGTTCTCCGTCATCGGATTTTTCCAAATTATCTTGAATATTTTAGCGATATCGGTTTTCTTTCCGTTACTGTTATGTAAAATTCAAATATTCCTTTCCTCGACAATTTCTTTGCCATTTATTTTACTTTCGTGTACTTTTTTCGTCCAATATAGAATTTCTTTTAAATATAAGTATATTTTAAAATATTTTCATGTAAATCTTCGTTGTAAATCATTTTATATATTGGCTGTATATTTACATACTGTCAAGGTTTCTTTTCCAGTTATTACTATTGGTAGGTTTCCGTAGGTTCTTTGGTGCTTCTTTATGGGTATATTCATGCAGTGGATACTTGTTTCCGATGTAATTTTTAGCCCTCTCCCCCACGCGTATCCTGTAGATCAAAATTTTCTTACTTTAATCTCTTTTCAAATTAATTTTTACTTTCAAATACCTTAATGACATAGGGGAGTGAGACAAGGCCCTTTGATATGTATTAAGCCAGAATGAAGCGCTCTTTCAATACCTTATTTCGTTTATATATTTCAGATCTTTTATTATTTTCCGCTTTGTCTTCTGTTTTTATCTTCCAACTTCCAATCCTCTGTGTCTTACAATTTTGGTAATTTTCGTATATCTTATATGTATTTTTAAATTACTACAATGTTTCTTCTCTTTATATTTCCTGTTTCAATTCTTGACTTCCTGATTCACTGATGGTTACAGGAAATGGCATTGGACTAATTTTCTTGGTGAGAAAGACGCTATACAATGTCTATCTGTTTACTCTATGTAATCTATCTGTGACATTCACCGATCTCTCTGGCTACTAATGTAACTTACAACTTTTCCTATCAAATCATTCATTTAAATATTCGTTATACTCGGCCTGATTACGGGATTAAATGAGAGAGGGAACTTTATAGTCTCAATTACATACACAATAAAGACGACATATATTTATTTTTTTTATTTTGATTCAACATGTTTTACCTTCACGTATTTTAGTGTTTCCCCTTATCCATATTTTCCAGTTAAATTTCCTGTTATCATTATTGAAGTACTTATCCTATTTTCTATATCACTCAGTCTCCTTTTATTTATCTATCTTCTCTCGTATTCCTTCTTTCATTTTCTCTCCTTATTCATTAGTGTTCATTCCATCTTCTTTTCTTATCCAAATGTACTCGTATGCCGTATTTTTCTTTTATTAACCTCTTTGTTATTCATTCATTGGCTTTCTACCTCCACTTCTCTCACTTTCTTTCTTTCCTTATGTAGAAACCTAAGGCTCTTTCTTTTCCTCCTATCCTTCTCCCCTCGCTCTTCGATCTCTTTTTTCTTTCTCTGTGACCTTTGCTTTCTTCTCTTTCATTCATTTCCAGCTTATTTCTACTTTGGCTTTTTCTCCGTCTATCGTTCAATTCATCTTCCCCTCCTCCGATATTTCCCTTTTGACCACTCATCCTCTTCCAATTCCCTCTTTTCCTTATTCCTCCTTATTTTCCTCTCTCTCTCCAGCTATTAATCTCTCACATTCAGCAAGACGTTTCCTTACCATTCCTAGCGTAGCGTGAGTTCTCACCCGTGTTAAGTTCACCTGCTATTCAGCGGCCTTTCGACTCGTGCCTAATCTGTGGCGAATGAGATGAAGGCGCCCAAGCATGGCTGCTTATGAGTTACGTCTTTCAGGACAATACTTAATTGGTAGATCTGTTTGATGTAAGGTAGCTATAGCTACTTTTTAGTAGGAAAATTCTAGCGAGAAGTATTGTTTACCTTTTAAGAAGAAGCAGGTCATGAATAGTTTCAAGTTTATGACGCTAACGTAATATATTTATATTTCAACACAAAATCGTGCTGAAGGCGTGGCTTAGGGGTCGGAAAATGGAATTTAAAATTTATAGAAAATTTTAGTTATATGGTGCGATGTTTTAAGTTTTCCACATTCCGTGTCAATGAAGAGGAAATTAATACTTCCTTAAGTAATGGTTACTCAGTGGTTCATAGACTTACAACCATAAATAAGAATGGTGATAAATGAATTATAGTCGAGTGAAGAAATTTAATGTCTGGAAAAAATTGTACCCTTTTTATTTAAAAAAAAGAAATAGAGAGAAAAATAGGAATTTCTCCAGAAATTTTGTTTGTGTAATTTTAAATCCTTTTTAAAACTTAAAGGTCATGATACATAACACTGTTTTTAATACCGGAACCTAATCTTTCGAGGGTGGCAAAATTCCTAGTCCTTATTTAATTAAGTTTAATTTAAATAGCCTCTGGTTTGCATGTCTTATTCATACGCTTGGATATCATGTATCTTTTCAAATTAACCTTTCATAATCAAACTAAATACGTCCTTTCTACTAAGGATCCTATCTGGAACCTTTTTTCAAGTCTTTTTCTGTCCTTTTTTCCCAATTACCTTTAATCGTTGATGTAATGCCTTTAATAAATCTTTCATAGTCAATAGTGGAATAGCAATTAGTGGAAGGAGAGTACAACTTTGCATCAGTTTATTATTTGATAAGCCACTAATGCTGACATATTCAACTATTATTCCTTCCTCATATATGCCAGAAGTGAAACATCTTCAATGAAGCGTAACCTCCTATTACAGACCTATCTAGCTTAAATCTTTTTAGTGCAAATCTCAAGCATTGGTCGCAAATACAGAGAGTATTTGTCGACAGTAAAAGTATTGAATATTCTAGCGCTTTCTTGCGATACTAACTTAATCAATGATGGACCAAATCTATAAAGCAATAATTAACAAATCGTTGTGGATAAAACTTAAAGTTATTTTCTTCGCATTTTTCTCTATCTTTTGAGTATTTCGCAGTATTTTTCACGACAGATATGTTGCGTTAATTATGCATAGGAATTTGTTGCGATTAATTAATATGGTTCAGGAATGCCACCGGCTGCAACTCCGAAATGATACTATGTCGGTTATTTGTTTGAAGTCCAATAAAGCAATTTAATTAATGTCGGGCTTCGTAAAATATGATACGTGGAATGCTTTGCATGCCCTTCGCCATCCAATTCGTTGATACAAACTGTTGCTGTTACGGACTTGTTCATTAAATAACCAACCAAAAATGTAATTAATTGGGGAGATCAATTTTTGTTGTTAATTTCAGAGATATCTGCTTAAAATCGAAAGTGATCATTGAACAAATATGCCGATGTTTCGTGATAGTAAATGAACTATATTCACTTATGGAGATCAAAATTTCATAATAAACGAAATATGTCGACAGATTATTACTGGAGTAACTCTAAGCTGAGTAAAGTATGAAATAGCAAAAAATAAATCGTAGAATAGAAGCCGTTTCTTTATCCTGCCATATCCTTATGAAATCTGCTCAGCATACAGCCCCCAGGTAACCTAAAGCCTCCTAGTATCTATTCTGTGAAATCCACAATGATTTTCTGGTAATAATACTTATTGTGATATAATAAGTGCAATAATAATCATCAGTTACATTGTTACCATGCGTGTTCATTATATAAAACTTGGGAAAGAAAGGTAGTAATGACAAGTATGTAAATATATGTATGTGAGAATATATTCCCAAAAAGTCACTGAACGAGTATCGTTACTTAAAAGTTCAATTATCAAATTAAATATTATTTTATTTTAATGTTATGATAATAATTTTAAAGTAATTGAAATAGCCATAATTGTCTCTAAAATTCTTCATCTATGGCCCTCGATAATTTTTGTCACATTCATGCGGCCCTCCCTTTCTAAAGATTTGTGCACGATTGGAGTAGATTATGTAGACTTACTATGTATAGTAACTCACAATTCGCATCCATTTTTCCCTATTCTTTTATCAACATTTTTCCCTTCTGTATCGCGGAATGTGACTTCAATACATCAATTCACGTCGAGTTATTGTACTATGGAGATCATTATGTATAATCACGATAAGTACCGTAAAATACTTACTTAAATTCTGTTTAAAATTCCTTCTAGCTCATTCCAATCTTATTTCACGTCAGTATGCAATACCAATAACTATCTTCCGATGATGATGATGTCAATGCTTTTCGTTTTTCGTAAAATTCCAATCTCTATTCACAGTCTCTTCCTCTCCTTCTCTTCCGTTTTCTTCTCCGCTTATCCGCTTCGTCTTATCCTCCAATTTTCCCGTCCTTTGTGGCTTTCCTCTTCAAAGCGCCCCCTTTTCGCCCACCTATTGCTTTTAGAGAAAGGGTCTTGCCGCCGTCAGAGACCGGCCCCTGCTTCTGACGTCGCGAATGGTTTCGACAGGGTCCTTCTTCTACCGTTTGTCCCCGCCCATCTCCTTTTTATCCGCCCTCGATGTAGCGGTTCTTACATATCTCTCATATTTGTACGTAGTAGTGCGCTAACGCCCCAGTTTCCCGGAATCATGTGCACCTGTCGTCTCAGATCCATTCATTCATTAATATCCTCTATGCCTCTATTGGTCCTGTTGCCATATCCTGGTGAATGGAATATTTTTCATTTCTCTTTTGGTACGCGGTAAAGAAAAATCTATCGTTCATTTAATTATGTCTCGGTATTGTTCATGGCTGTGATGAATTGAAAAACAATGAGACATGAGTGATGCTGAATAACTGCATTGATTCAGACATCTCCCAAATACGGATAATCTTAGCTTGATGGAATTCTCCAGCAACCGTCTTGAAGGGAAAACTTGAATAAGGAGTATAAGGATTATAAGGAGATCTACGTATGAAAGAGTGAGATTTCGAGTTCAATTCCCGGTCTCAATACACTTTTTTCCAGTTCATTTTTTCCTTGGCATTGTTCCTGGGTGCACGCACTTATGTGTATGTGTCAACCCTTTTAAACGTAGGAAAATCTTTTCCTATATGGTATTCCCCTCTAATCGTAATCAGCATTTACTACGCAAACATTAATAATTGATGCCAATGGGCGGGGCGACCGTCTCTGGCCTCTTGCGAGGGACACCAATATTAACATTGAAGTACTAATTTTTTTAATGTTTTATGTTTCTTTTTGAAAGAGCTGATGAATTCCCCTGAGAAGACGCTCAGTGCTATATTTCGGTTTCGAATGATTTTGAGTAGATTCTAGGAAAATTCTAACGGATAAAATGAGAGACGCTTAACATATTTCTCCTCAGACGGCTAAATGTCCCGCCACGACTCTGTATACTCACACATCACTTACATTCTTCGCTTTTAGGGTAAGCTCAGTACATTCTTTTTTTTCTTTCTCAATATTCCTCCATAATATCCTATCCTTGCATCCATCTTTCGATACAGATTCCCACACATCCTCTTTTATATTTTAAATTACAGTCATTGTATCGATTCTTTTCAATTGCGTCCTCTAAAGAAATCCTCGTTTGCACCCAATCCACCTAATTTTAGTAATTTCTCTTTAATGTGCGAGTGGTTCGTCGGGCGAAGAAATGTTATCGAAATTTTAAGAGGCCTATTAGTAGCGAAATCAAGCTTCGGCAATTAGCATGCTGCGACCGTTTGTCGGAGTGGAGAAACTTCTAATTGAATATCGACTTGATTTAAGCCGATTAAAATTCTCGGCGGAAAATTAAAGCGTATTTTCCGCTTAAATAGTCAAGACAAGGTCATACTCGCACAAATGAACCGCGATAAACAACGGCCATCGTTGCGGAAGCGTATTATACGCCGTTCGGTTTAATAAATCCCCTTTGAAATGAATTTCTACTTCTAAAAGGGTAAGCTACACCAAAGCCTTTCCCGACTACTATGAGCGGCCATAAAGGGTCTGCGCTATGTGCGGCATATCTGAAAGATATACCTGACGAAAAAGTTGATACAGCTCACATTAATTTATCACAAGTATATATAAGTAAATGAATCCCCGTGGATAATGCACCCTTTACCAAATTAGTTATTTTTGAAATAACTCGCACGTTCTGTAGTGTTGCTAATAGCTATAACTAAACCTCTGCTAAAATCTCTTTGATGTCACCCTAGTTCTGATTTTAATTCTCAAGCATTTCCAAATAACATTGAGTTGTATCTAACATTAAATTGTTGGTCATAATAAGGAATTTTTCCTGGTGTATTTATACTAGATTAAACTAAATAATCGAGATTTAAATATAAGGTTTGTATTTAGGTTAGTTTTATTGTTTTATTTAGTCCAATTTTCCACACAGCCAATTTTCAATTTATCATTAGATTCTATGAGTCTGCTAAAATGGAAAAACTACTACTTAACTGCAAAAGTTTCACCCCTGAATACTATTAAATTGCTCAAAGATTTGGTGATTTTTATGATTATTGATATATTTATTCGTCATATTCTTTTCATATTAAGAATTATAAGATATTTCAAAATAAACTGGATTATACATACTTTCATGACAGATTGCTTGAGAATTGTTGATGGAGAGAGATTGGAGGGTATGTGGCCAATTTCCAGCTATTTAACGTTTTTTGGTGAAATTTTATAGTTAAAATGTAATCTTTCAGATTCATTTTATCATTTGCATTTCTGTCATTAAAATACAACAATATAATGACGACTGGGGTTACTTCAATTTCTACGTTATGCCTCTGATTTAAATAACATACATAAGGTATAATCTGTGTCAACAAACTTCTTTATCCCTTACTATGTCACAATTGTAATCATGATGTTAAAACTTAAACATTAGCAACGTAATAATATCTTGGAAACACTCCTCCAAAAGTCCTAGCTCCAACAAAAAGTGGAAGACATTTCCCGATTTTAATATTTAAAAACTTATGAGAATAATACGTTTCGCCTCGAGTTTTTTTCCGAAATTACTCCGGATTTATATTTTTTAAGCGACACGTCGAACGTTTTTCTTTTGGTTCTTTCGTCGCACAGCTGCAGCGCGGCGTTAGCGCCGCATGTTCGAAGGAAAATTAGTCCGTCGGAAAACTGTTTTACTGCCACGAGAATGGAAGTTTATTAGCAACGCGTGATTAGCAATTTTATCGGCCGTGGAGAGCAATGTTTGTGGATTGAACATCTGGGAATCCGCATCTGCATCCACACCTATACACCAGAGGCATCTGCGATCCATTCTTTCTCTTCTCATTTTCGCCTTTCTTTAATTTACTGCGAAAGGTCGCGGATAGCGTCGCGTTCACATGGTTCTTTTTTTCTTCCGATGGGTCCCGGGGCCACACGGCTTTACGCATCGGTGAACATCGGGAACCGTGCCCGTTGAATATCTTTGTCCCCTCGCGCTTTGCTTTTACCGCTCGATTTTTCCTCTCTCTTTCCAATAGCGTTGCGTTGGGATGCACGTTCTCTTAGTGGGCCGGATTTTGCGTGCTTTAATTGTTCATTGAGTCATGACGGATCTCTTTTAGATTTTTCTTATTTTTCGCTCCATTGTACCGCAGAGAGTAAACTAAATTTGTAATATCAACGTGATTACCCTCTATCCCGCGGAAGGATATTGCCGTTAGTACATCAGTTAGTTACAATCAGTAGCTAATCCCAGCTTCCATTTCACTATGAACGATATTCATCTTGTGAGAGTGAGTTATTCTCAGCCGTTTTACTCTATTACTTCTTTCATCCACATCCTTTTCACTCCACTTTTCTTTTGTTTTTTAATGTAGTGTAATTAATTTTTCGAAAGTCTTCCTATAGTATAATTTTTATCCTTGCAAGCAACTTTTTCTTTATATGTGTATCGTTCCGTTCTTAAAGCAAATGATCGCGCTTTCACCTTTTGTATAGGTATATCATTTGTGGATGAATTAAGAATAAGTTGCAAATTTCTAGTCTCGATCTATATGGCCAAAGCAATGACGTTTGAAATGAAAATTTTACAGACTTTTGGTTATTTTATCTCATCTTTCGCAAATTCAAGCAGTAATTAATGTTTGAAGTTACACGTATTTCAATACATTGAATGGATTGTTATCTTAATCATCTTTCCGGTATTATAATATTCCAATCCATTTTCTTTAGAATCAATGAACTCGTTTGCTAGCATAAATCAATATAGTGCTCCATGGATGTTTTTCATACAGCTTGACTTTGTAAGAATGTAAGAAAGCTTTACATAGGTACAAAAATATTAGAAACCTCATCTAGTGATTAAACTAGCATGATTTCACAGAATCAGGCAAGGTATTGTGGTAATCCATAATGGAAAAGAACTTAAGAAGATTTGAACCGGTTTCGAATGATTGATCATTCACCTTATGACGATCAAGAAGAAGAGTGGTAAAATGAAAGTCTTTTTAAATACTTTTGTAGCATGATTTCTACCGTCCTCTTTTTATCATTACTCCTTTTTAACAGAATTTAGCACTGATGAGGTAACATCGCGCTTAAGTTTTATCATTCAGGTATGAGCGGGTCAGATTTTATTATAATTCGATAAAACAGTTTTATAATACAATTTATGACCTTTCTTTGAGCTTACGAAAATCTTTCCATCTTTTCCTTTCTCCATCTGAATTTTCGTGCCAATATGGATACAGTAAACTATATTTCTTGAGAAAAATTAAAATTCGTTAATGACATCCGATTTTTTAAATCTAATAAGGCACAGAGGACGATATATTACCGAATCGAAGATACATTTACTATAATCTCTCCTCATTATCCTAATTAAAACCTAGGGAGTGTTCACTAGGCACGGCTAAGATACTAGAAATGGTAAATTTTATAAGGATGATAGGGTCTAATGTGATTAGCTTTTACCGAGGGGATGTTGTTAGTTACGTATTTATTTATTGACATTTGTAATCAAAATAGCTAAACAGACCTTAGAATTCTTAGAACGAATTGTTTACCATTTCTCCAGTGAAATTACCGTGGGGAGAATAAGCTCCAACGGTATACTAAAAGTTCCACGAAAAAGTTTCGTATGAGATGTAAGATACACTAACCTTGTTTTTAAAACAGATGATTCATAAACAAATGAAAGGACACTGTAATGAAACGATAATGCAAATTTATTATTTTAGGGATATGTTGATAAAGGTTCTTTCTCCGAAAATTGGAATTAATGGCCGAGTTCACGCGGTATTTGTAACTCCAAGGTACGATCGGAACAAATTAAGCATCGAAGTTCTCATTTATAGGAGATGAACGTCTCTTTTTCAGTACAATTTCTATTAACTCACATAATAGAAATGGAGTCCATTTTGTAAGAGCTAATTACATTGCTCTTTAGCACGTTTAATGTAGATAAATTTAAAGATGAGTACATAATCCTTTCCTATATGATAATTTCTACGGACGAAATTCGGAATCGTGTTTGGAAAAACAAAATAGACCAACCACCAAAATATAAATTAGGAACTGCAATTCTGTAATTGGTATGCCATGTATTGTAATTTATCTTCTTTTCCTAGTCTATTTAAAGAGTGTCGCTTAGTTAGGGTTTCTTGTATATTAGGAGGAATTTATACAGTATCTTTGTTGAGGATAACTAAAATTAGAAATTCCCATCTAACATAGTTAAAAATTCATACAACACATTAAAATTAGTAAATTCCTTGATAACTCAAGGAGCAAGGTTTCGACACTGAGGCAGCCAAAGTTGCAGAAAATAAGGGATCAAAGTATATCTTTGTGAAACAAAAACATTTGACGATGTACGATCATTGAAAATATATATTTTAGTGCATGGAAGCGCCCACGAAAAGAAGGGTATCTGCGAGAATTACAGAAAGGAGAGGGAGAACAGGATTAGTTGAAACATAAGGAAATGTAATCATTACAAAAGATATCAATGTCAAATATTCAACGAGAGTTGAATATTTGACATTGATATCTTAAGTCTTAATTTAATAATATATGGTACCACCAAATTATTCTTCGTAATATTCGTGCTTTCGTTATGTCGTGTTAAATGTAAGAATCGATATCATACCGATACGAGTAAATCATGTAAACGTGATTTTGTGGAAAGAATGTATAATAGTCGGAAACGCTACAGCTGCGCTGACTACTTTATTTCAAATCATTATGGCTCCTTGCAGGTGTTAATTATAAACTTTAAAAGGCTACGTAATTATCATACTATTCACATTAAGCATATATTTAAAGGTGGTTAATAATATGACTTTAATAGACCAGGTGGCTTATATCGGTCATAAGAGATATTTCTTCCGTTTTTGTGTCTCTAATTCTCTTGGATCTCTAACATTACATTGATTGTCACGGAATAATCACGAACTATCTAGGGCTAATAAGATATTTTGTACTGTACGAACCGTATACAAACATCATTTTTGTACTTGTATACAAACATAATTTTAATAATGAATAATTTACTAATCCAATTATACTAAGATAATCTTCTATTTTTGTTACGTTTAAGAAAATAACCTTGAAAGTAAGTCTTTTCAAGGGTTTCTTGTATCTTACTTCATCTTTATTAACCTTTAATTATGAGAAATACTATTTTTCTCCTGCACCCCCTTAGTAACTGAATACCCTCTCTTTACAGGACGCGAAGAAGCAGCCAGAATGCCGGACAGTCCCGAAGGCGCCAAACTGGTTCCCGCCGCAGCGGCAAAAACCCCACCAGCCTCTTCATCGGCCCCCGCCACCACTTCCTCCGCTCCCCCCGGTCACCTGCCCCCTGCCCCATCCGCCTTCGGACCTGTCTTGCCCAACGGTCGGGCTCATTCTCCTGTTGTGAACGGGGTTCGAAGCCCGTCCCCTCCCACCACGGCCCCCACCTCCTCCTCAACGGCTCCTTACTCCTCCGCCCTTCCTCAGCTTTCGCACTATTACTATCCGGGGGGGAGTGGACATGGCGTGCACCCCACTCTCTACCACAACCCTCTGAGTTCGTATCCCGCGGAACCATCTGGTGCCACAGTGGGTGCTTCGTCGGCATTGTCCCCCACTAGTGGAAGGCATGCGCTTCAGGGTCATCATCATCACGGGCATCATCACGGCCTTTCCAAGGTCAAAAGGTTCCTAACTACTTTGGTGCAGTTCGGGGCTGACCTCGCTCCTGAAACGGGCGAAAGGGTTCGCTCACTCGTTCACGGTCTATTGGTGAGTGTTTAATATGTTCTCCTTTGAACTTATCATGATATTCGTGGGATTTCACCGACCATTTCATTATCTAAGGGAAGACATACTCTTTTTAATAATTTCTGACTGTTTATATCAATTAGTTTTCTCATTAAATCAGTGACAGATGTTTTTGGAGAAATGCATGTCTTTCATTTCAATTTAAACTTACTGCATACTAAACTCGTTAATTAGTGTCCTTTAACATTCATATGTTTAACTTAAGAAAGACGTGCGAATTGAAATATCCTCTCATTATTACGACTTAGATTAAAATATTTCGCGGGATTGAATTCATATATAACATATTACTATAAATACCTATCATCCTTGTATATTTGCAAAACACCGATAGCTTTTCATCATCAGGTGTGACATGAGAAGAATTATACGGAGGCGTAACTAAATGGATCACCAAAAGTTTTCACTTATTTCTCTACATAGCAGTTATTTTTAAAAACATCTACTCAAGAACACCTACAATGTATCCACCTTCCTCACATGGTTTGGTGGAAAATGGGGTTAATTTCGCGATAATATCGGCTTAAGCTAAAATCTAATCAATCAGTCAAAGAATTTGCTTTTAATAGCTACAGGTCACAAATTATCTCGAGAACTATTTCATCCTAGCTTACGAAGATTTCTTTTCTAATTAATACTTATTTCTTATCAAATTGAACTACTCTAGTGTATAATTAATTAAACATAAACAATCACTACTGGGTGTTCCTATGTCACTCCTTTCCAGATAGGATTAAATAAGGAGAGATCTAGAGGTATTCTGATCTGGTATTTATAATTCATCTAAACCTCCGTAATTTTAAACTGACAAACGACGATTTTAGATATTTTCAGAACACTGCGCTTTATTAAGTTAGAAGCCGAACTGAATGTCATCTAGCTATTCCAAAATGCGCCCGTGAGCTTGCTTTTAAACTTAATTCTTGATGAGGAGGCTTTTGTGAAAAACCAATCCATTGGTATAAAAGGAAGCCAATATTATTAGACCAATTTATGGATCATTATGGAAGACATTATTACATTACACATTCCATTACATTCATTATTTACGGATCATTTTACTTTATAAATTGAAACATCATGAATTTTATTCTCATAATTTGCGACTTCCAGCCTACATATATTTCTATTTTGTATTCAATTAGTAACATAATTATGGTAATTATAACAGAATTAATCCCAATAATTCTTGACAAAGGTCTGTCCTCCGATTAAATAAATTACACTTTATTTCTCAGAATTCCGGGATTGGACTGAAAACGTTTTTAATTTTAGTTATGATATCATCTGCGTTCTTGCTCTATTAATAAAGCGATTGGCATGGCAATACCTGTTTACTATATGGACATAGGCTTAATAAGTACAATGCATCGTGTTTTCTTTACCTAATTCGTTCTGGCTGAAGTCTTACCAGATCTTTCTTCCTTATCCTCCTTATCCTTATCTTTCCAGACTTGCACCATGAGTGTGGAGGAATTTCACCGATCTCTTCAAGATGTCACCAACTTCCCCCTGCGACCTTTCGTCCTGCCCTTCTTGAGGCTACACCTTCCACCACTGCAGAGGGAACTTAGTGCACTCGCCAGGATAGCCAAAAAGGTAGGAAAGCGATTCTCTTCTGTCTCAGTATAAATATTATGTATTTATGCGTTATAGAAAGCGTTTTAGTTGATTTGGATGTATATTCATATCGCCCACAACTGCGTTATAAACGATGTTGTTCTCCAAATGATTCTTTAGCTTCGATAATGGTCATCCCGCGAAGGCATTAACTTGAATCTTTGCAATTATGACTGTGAAATAAAACACAATAAATAAATAATAAAACATAATGGCTACTTCTTAAGAGACGAAATAGGCCGATTGAATTTTAATGTATTTCTAAAATGATTGATATGGATTACAATTGAGAGTAGGAATTGGAGAATATTATAATTCCATCAATCGTCTTCAACTTGGGCATGACGACGAATTTAACAAGGAATCACTTAATGGATTTTGAAGGATAGTTGTGATAACAGTCCGCTCTTCAAATGACGAAAACTTCACCGGTTTTCATTCGTTTTAAACACTCCTTTGAAATTGTTTTCCTTGAAAGTTGGTTTTTCCGTCCTCCCAAATTCGTATTAGCGCTGCAGTGGCCGATTCTTATTCCCGCTAGTTTCTCCACGGCCGCCGTATTATTCTAAGCCAATCTTTTATAGTTGATTTTAAATTACACGCCGGGCCGCTCCTCGTTATTTTTTCGGAAATAGACCGGGAAAAATGTTAATTGAAAGTAAATAACCCAGTTTTCACATCCGGCGGCTCGTATTTTTAATTCCCTTGCCGATTCCCTTCTTATTTTTCCCGCTTTAAAAGGAAAAGAGAATTTCCCAAGTTGACTTTTTTTTGTCAGAGCCGAGTTATTCCATTCGTCCCTTATTCCTGTTAGTCAATGCGAATTTGATAATTTATCGCTCTGTTTCGTGCTTATCAAAGTCACTTCTTGTTTAGAAATATCCTCTTTCCGAATAATTTTACCATTCCTTAGCAAGTGGTATGCTAATGTTACAATTTTTGGGGATAATAACAGTAGTACCGATTCACTGATTTGTAGTGTTTGCATATTTTTCAGTAAAAGACTTAGACAATTACTTAGTTATCTCCTTAGAAATACCCCCAGAAGGGTTTTTTTATGATATAAGCTGCATAATTAATGACATTAATAGAAGAATTTGCAAAATACAAGAATTAAAATACAAGTATTTATAAACTTCCAAGCGTAACGGTCGATACAAATATGCAATTCTCGAATTCATGCAATCTTTTCCGTATTTCTAGGGGTTGTTTCATATATAAAAATTAAGTTGTAGTAGGATAACTTTTAATAACTCCCAATCCCATAAATAGGCATGTGATTTTTAAATTTTTATTTTACTATTTCCTAAAAGTAGAACAAATATAAATCTCAGATGTTCCTAATGAGAGAAGAATATTATCTAACAAGATAAAAATAATTTTTGGCGGCAAAAGTTTTCAAAAAGATATATTTCGACTAAATATAAACATTTTATCAACTAAACATTCAGAAAATGGACTATGATTAGCTTATGCAAACTCTTAGCTTTTATCCTAGAAATTCTTCGAAAAGATCTTCGTTTGTTTAACTTCAATTATCTTCTTATAAATATTTCAGTAATAGAAATTCATTACAATTGATATGAGGTTCCGTTCATTTTCTTATAAATTTTTAATATCAACGATTTCCACGACCTGTCGATCAGTTATGTGTTTGAACATGTCTCCATCAATAACGTTTGCACGAGATATCATGGAAATTATTTTTCTCGTTTAATAAATTCATCACTACAAAGACAGATCTCTGTTAAGAATTTTCTTTCAAAATAAAATCGTGTATTCCTATCAAGAGCGTGGAAATAAAGTAGGTTTATTTAAGGGAAGTAACATATAGACGGCGTACTTCTTGAATTCTGCTGACATAATGATATCTCTATTTCTTTGCTTGAAATATTTGAGCATTATCACATCATTACGTACTATCAAATCACGTTATTCTCGTCGATTCTTATTGTATCAATTTCACTTTTCCGTAAGAACTGTTTCAGACTTCGCTCGAGAGATAGAGCTTCGCTATCAGACTTTTCCTCCCTTCTTTCCCGTCCATCGAATTCACTCTCCCACGCTTATTTTCATCGGATCTCGGTCTTAGCGCCCCATTAGCTGAGGCATTTATGGAGAAAGTGTGTTGCCTAAGTTATCACGGACACACATTCAAGGGAGGCCCCGCTTATCCCCTACCATTCCCGCATCGCATATTTTTATTCGAGGGTATTCTGTTTTGTTTGCCAGAGGGAGCGGAGTGACGGGGGAAGGGTGGGGATTCGGCCGAGTTTCGAGGGTTTGGGGGAAGAAGGAAGGGGTGGTGAGGTAGAGCCGGAAAACCTTTTGTGCCCTGACGTCCTCTTAGCAAGGCCGGAGAGGGAGTCTTGAAATGGGATTAATAAAGGAATTAACATGGGAGAGATTTGCTCTCATATTTCAAAGCCCAACTTATCTCTCTCTCTCTCTCTTAACCTCTCTATATCGCTTCTTCGTAAAAAGCTGTGACTTACCATCGTCGTTTCCTGTTTCGACTTTCTTTCGTCGTCATTTTAAAAACTCTCGTTTGATACGGTTTTTTGTTTCTCATTGTTCTCGCCCGGTAATGAGTTGGTTTTCTTTTCGAATCGTTTATTAACACCTTTCCTTAGATAAACCCCTCATTTTCGGCGAGAATCGAGTCGGTTTTATTTTGCGATTTCTTTGGTTTATCTATGGAGACCCGGCCAATATATATTCTGAAGTATGCAATTTGTATTTAGTTATTTAATTGTCTTGACTACCTTGTCTAATGACGATCATATTTTGTATGAAGCAAATATTTGAGCAACGTTCAGTGACGCCCTTATCTTGTTTTAGTTCCTTATATAAATGAGTCCTCTACCTCAAAGTAGGTTCATTTGCCTTGAAAATTCCTACAAATTGTCCTTACTTTTCTTCTTGATAAGTTATCGCGCACTTTGCGTAATCCATGCAACTATGTCTTTGTTTTCCCCTTTCTTTACCTCATCCTGTTTAATTGCATTAAATCCCTTAAAGTATTTCTCTATTAAATCCTCCCTTTGCTTAAATATTAACAGGAACGCTTTGTGATTTTAACTACATTATTATACGTTGAGAATATTCCTAAGAATTCCCCTGAAATGTGTTTCTCATTCTTCAAAGAGATAGGAAACTCGGAAAGAATGAAGGACGAAAGCTTAAACTTAAAATTACTGCATCTTCACCGAATTGATTTTTGAAATACGATGCTGGTTTTAATAGAATTTTAATTTTTAGATAAACTACAATGATGCAAGTAGCTCGAATTTTCTATGAGACGTAATTATCATGAATTTTCTCTCTAAGATCGAGATCTTTGTGAGATCTTGATCTAACACTTTCACAGTTGCTAACATTGCTTTCGAGCTGACCTAAGTACAACAGATATGGAATTATAATGCATGAAAAGATTGAAAGGTTGGAGAGGGTGAAAGCTGTTCCTTATATCACAGTGGATGAATACGAAAACTGTATGTTTGCATATTTAATTCTTCAATTAATCTTCTTCGATTGTTGAGTATGACCGCGCAACCTGTGTCGAGCCACAAGCCATAGGGTTTTATGATGTGTGCAGTTTGGTAACTCTATTCTTCTTATTTTAAATTGTTGTTTCTCGCGCTGTTAATGGAAGTAAATGATTTAATTGTTGCGCTGTTTATAGATATATCCACATTTTGGGATTAGTCGTTGAAATAAAAAAGGCAATCATGTGACAATCAAGATGTGTATACTTTTTCATCGAGTTCGTCGATGTTACCAAAAACATTCTTTAATTTACGAGATATTATATTTATCAAAATGTAATTTGTGTACAACTATGTAAAATATTTATGAAAAATATAATTTTAAAACTATTTTAATAAGTTATAACTCATCTATTTGAGTTTTATTTCCTCAAAAAGTATTAATTCAGTTAAATATTATTTTTCTCTCATCAAAGTATTTCATGCCATAGTAAAACTGCCAACAACCTGTGGAAGCTATACGGCATGAATGTCATTTTTCTACTGAATAATCATTCTATGATATCACAAAATTTTGAAATATTATCAAAAACGTTGTTAGCACCCAATTTTCGAACCAAACAAATGATAGCAGGAGTTGAATTCGTAGAGGTACGGAAGAATTGGAGTTAAAAATTCTCCGCATTTCTCCCCGATCTTTTAACGAGGCGAAAAACAAAGGCACGAGAAATTCTCGATGGGAAGCAAGATATAAAAAGGAGATGATGGGAGCTCATTTAAAAATCAAATTACTTTCATCGAATTAAAAGCAGTGAGTTATAAAGCGGAGAATGGATCGCCGGCGGAGGCGGAGGTGTTTAAAATTAAAACAAAAGCAAGGGAAAGAGCGCTCCAGAGGTGAAAGACATGTTTAGGAGACTTCTTCGCATATATTTACGTTTCCTTCCAATCCACCCCTTCCCCTTTAATAAAGCTCCGCCTTCCCCTCCTCCTCTGTGTGTTGAGGGAGAGCGGGAATCGAGTGAAGGGCACCATGCCTTGGTGACGTCTCCAGAAGCAATTAACGTATTTTTTATGCCTTCTTTGATTGCTCCGAAATTTCTTGCTTCGCGATCCATGGCCAAACTCCCCTTTACCTCCACGTTTCTTGCCCTCGAAGGAGTTCTGGAAAATTCTAGCGGAGAGAAGGTATAAATCCAACGGTGCGCTTACGCTATTTTATTGGTTCGAACGATTTAATAAGAGTAAGTGTAAATACATCAGCAGTGGAGAAAGAATTTCTTTCGAAGAGAGTATTATTTATTTTCTACATCCCTCTATTTCTGTGTAACCAATTGATGATCTATTAGGAGAAATACACTACGTGTTTTTTCTTAAATAAAAAATATTATTCACTTGCTGATACTTTTTATTTTTCGTTATTATTCTAATTATAGTACATATTGCTCGCTATCCTTCAGTATATATTCCGCTACAGTCTAAATCCCTCTTTGATTTTCATAAACAGAAAATTAGTATTCTTGGACATGTGAGCGGAAAGAAAACTGTTATTTTAAAACTAATTTAAGAATTTAAACAAAATTATTGGGTTTTCAATCTGTTTTTATAGCATCAGTATTTTTTCTTAAGATATTCTTATTTTGATTCATATTGAGTTTTAAATTGTATTATTATAACTACGTCAGCTTCAGAACCCTCGGTTTAAATTTGGAATATGATTTTTTTAATTGCAAATAAATACATATTTTCTTTACATATATTTTTCATTCCGATTGAATTTAATCAATATTTCATTTTTCCATTTAAAAAATTTTGGGAGATTTCTAACACATTTGAAATTTAAGTTAGTTAAGGAAGATCTTTTAATTTCACGATAAAATTAAAAGTCCAGCACCGTCACTGAAGAATTAAAATATATAAATACACGTGCCTCTCGCTCATTCAAAACTGATTTTTGCGATACGAATAAATTAATGATGCGAATTATGAAAAATCTCCATATATTTATAGGAAAAGAATCCTTAGGAGTACTTTCTTATCTTCAAAGTAAACTCTTAGAAAAATAATCACTTAAGCGAACCTTCAATTTAATGACGCCAACGCTCCTTAGGTTTAGAATATTTCCTCATTCAAAACAAGTATATCTTCAGCTTTTTCCTTAATTTTCGAATTTCTTTCGAACTCCTTGAAATACGCTTTTCCTCCCGTCTGCTCGCGCGTATGAAATTTTTCCTTTTTTTACCTTGCTTTTCCTTCCAAATTCCGTCACTGCTTTGATAAACGCCTACCTCCATCAATCTACAGGTGATTTTTGTTTTACTCGAAGACTTCCAATGAAATCTATTGCCTCTCTTTCATGTTCTCCGGGAGTTCCAATTCCGCAAATACCTGAAGCCTCTTTCCAGAACAAAATGGAATGCAAAAAAGGTTTTCTTAACCCTTAGAACAAACTTTCGAGCGCCTTTGTTCCACGGTTATTCATTTTTTCGAGTGTTCCCTTGCTTCAGCGGTTTAGACTCCGTTAATGTTTTCCTCCTCGTCTTATCTTTTCTCTTCGAGTGCTTGATTAGCTTTCGCTGTATTGCTTCCTCAAGATTCGAACCATTCCCAAATTAATTTTGATCAAAGGCCTTTTGTCCCCGCATTCCCCGACTTAAGGTTAAGAGTTTTTGCATTAACGAGCAGCTTTTGTCTGAAGAAATTTATTCGCAGACCGCCTTAATGCCATTCAAGAGCGTTCATAAAAAATTCAGTCGCGGGTGGGATGGAATTGGATCCGAAGACATCAATTAAATGCGGTGAATGCCGATAAATATCTATTAACGATTCGGTTTTATCTCTCTCCCTCTCCATTATAGGTTCCCTTCGAACTAACTATTTTCTCTATCTTGTATCGATCTACTTTCCCGTAATCTTCTAAAATAAAAGCTCTCATAATTACCGGAAAATTGATGAATTTCCTCGTTTCAGCTCCTAGTACTTAGGATATTTTTCTCAATACTTTTGCAGAATCTGAAAATGTATTTGGTGATCGAAGTCTTCACATCGACAGCTTATTGAATGTAAAATGTATTTCCGCAACATAGGGATATTTTTGTTAGTTATTGATTCTACCTTAAGAGCGATTTTCATTAACTTTACTCTCGATTTGGGAGTTATATATTCTTTTCCACTTATTCCTGTTATCTTTTCTCTATTTAGACTAATGAGAATATATTACTCACGAGCGTCTTTGATTCTCATTAAGGTTAGCAAAGATATCACATTTCCGAGCTAATTAATTATTCCGAACATTAATATTGCTGATTAACAAGCCGAAAGATTATCAGGGGTGAAAAATAGCGATATGACTGGGACTCGTAATTAGGTCCCCGACTTTTATTTTTCACTTCTATTTATCTTTCGGTTTTATTGCGCACCCCTATATGTGTAGTGTTTAAGATTTTCCCTATTCTCGTTAATTTCTTGGGGTCATAATTCAAAATCTTCATTTCATGGGTGGGTTGCCTCGATGGTGGTTGGTGCCACCATGTGGAGCATCGCTCACCGATTGACCATAAACGCTTCCCTTAACAGAAGTGAAATTGACGTGGCATGGTAGTTCAGTGATTAGAATATCCGCATGGAAAGTAGTATACCTGAGTTCGGATGGCAATCATGTCGCAATTTAAACTTGTTTACCTTTCTGTTTTATGGGGAATACCTACATATATCTGCATAGGTCTTTTCCTATTCTGATTATAAAACTTCTGAACCTGTCTTATGTCAAAATATTTCTCAAATATATATAGAAGCTACGAATCAATCAACCATAAATAATTCAAATTTAGCATCTTTATCCCAATCCGCGAATTAATTTTAAATTCGCCAGTGCTTAAAAACCAAAGATTACATTTTCATATAAAATCACAGCATTTGTTGGAAAAATTCCGTAATTAGTGACATGTAAAAATCTACCTTCAGCGCAATA
The DNA here is from genome assembly GCA_036926295.1 of Pachydiplax longipennis. Lineage (NCBI taxonomy): Eukaryota > Metazoa > Arthropoda > Insecta > Odonata > Libellulidae > Pachydiplax > Pachydiplax longipennis. Next base: position 19,862,539 of record JAVFKF010000012.1, read on the forward strand.
AAATGCTCCTAATTTTGTGTACTTTTCAAGTGATTATTAGCGATGATCTAGCTATCTCCATTTAATATCGTTACCCTTTCCTTTGACCATCCTTATCTTTCTCGACTAAAACTGTTACGTATCAATTTTCCGTTTTCTCAAATCTGAACGAAACTTCTTCATTTCTCCGTTTTCGCTCCTTATTCCACACTGGCTTTGCCTTCTCTCTTTTCTTCGAAAGGAATTTACCGACCTCTCGTGGTTAGAATTCAAATGGTCGCTAATTGAACAAACACTTCGAAGAAAGGGTTGGGTAGATGAGGAACACAGAAGAAATAGAAAGAGAAGATGGCATAAAAGGAGCGGTTGAGAAGAGAAAGGAGGGAGGCCGTAAGATTTCTGTTAAAATGAAGTCAGACTGGAGATGTAAAAGCACACTAAGTAAATGACTATGGATAAAAATTCTTATTTTCTTAAGACTGATAAATATTTTGTATTTACGAACATCTTGGGGAATTTGAATCTAGATTACAGTCCCGCGATAATCTCTTCGATGACTGATCAGAAGCTATTGGTCATTTTATGATTTTGCGATTCACATCAAGGAATACGAAATATTAATTATCGTTCTTACCATATCAATTTTATATTCATAATTATTAGTCATGGTAGGATAGTGTAATATTCAAGTAAACCGCGCTGAATGGATTATAAAATTCTGTAATAGAGGTATTTTGCGAAGCTATTTCTATCGATGTTCAATAAATTGAATAATAAATCAGGCAATAATTCACAATTTTATTCAAATTAGCTCAGTATTTTCTTTGATGTAAATCATTTGAACGCCTTTAATTGGACTTCCAAAAAAATATAGTGTTGAATTATTTCCTGGGGTCTTTTCCTTAACCTTAAGTTGTAGTACCACTAGTAACTTGGATTATCTTAAATTGATATTTGATATGTGCATATTTTTATGAAAAAGACATTGAAATGAAATTAAAATCAAATACTCTGTTATTCCTGAATCGTTCTGTAAATAGTATTTAGTAGTTTCTAAATATAACGTAATTTAGACGTTCTCTTTCTCACCGCATTCATTTTACTACGTATATGTTTTATGAATTCATATTTAATCGTGTCAAACGCGTTTCTTACCATAAGCGAGTTTTTCGAAAGATGGTTGGAATTCAGGCTAATATTGTGCCTCTTGTAATTGATGACGCAATTATTAAAAATCTGCTATGATTGTCTTGTACTAAGGTGTAGAAACCATTCCTACAACTGAATAACTTACCCATCTACATTAAACTGTCCATTTACGTTTTGCAGATTCTGTTTGAACTACTAAGAAATAATGAAAACAATAAATCTCTCTTTTATATCTTAATATATTAACTATTTCCATTATGAAGGTCTACCATATAAATAAGTGAGGTTTTAATCGCATTATTTGTTAAATATTTAGTCCAATCTATTATTACTTCATATTTACAAAAGCTATCTCTTGAAATTGTAATAAGAAAATGTGTTCGAACCCCTTTACCATCGATGCTTTGAATTTAATCAGCTTCAAACGCCGCATAACCTTTCTCTTCTTCCTAATCCATCTACTCAGTATGCGCTCACACACTAAATTAATCAGTTTTATGTATCATTTGATCAGGATGACGTATGCTTTGATCCTTTTGATTGTAAGTTAACATCCGGAAGAAATCCAGCGCCCGGACTTTCATAATCAGTTCGAGGCGAAAATCCTCGAGGGGCCTTTGAAAATTTGTTCCGTCAATATGAAGGAAAAGGTAGCCCGTTTAATTTACTGTCATTCGCAACCCATTTGTCGGACTGGGGAGGCGGAAGGGTTAAAAATTAACGCCTGACACAAAAACTTCCTTCGTTAACGTTGTTAAATTTCCGCCGACTATTCCTCGAAGGAAATTTGCGGGAAATTTTCCGCGGTTTATTTACTCTTCGACGGAATTCTTCACAATCCGTCGAAGACTTTCGATAGCAAATCCCGCCTACAAGATTTCGAAATAAGGATCCATCCAGACTCTTAAGTCTTTTTCAATCCTTCGCTGTTTTCTCTGGCAGTTTACCACTCGAATTCCGTTTCTAAATTATTAATTAATAACTCAGTCTCTTTGACCCCACCCCCATATTTACCAATAGAAATTATAAAGCTAAAACTCATAACAGCCAACGTTTACCTTCAGGTGGAGTAATTAAGATCTTGACAAAGTTCGATTCAAGACGTTTCAAAAAAACGTCTTGGAAATTTTTGAATCCATCTTGATTTCTGACTCGCGATTTCTGTCTCACAGAACTTGCAGGTTGCTTAATTATTTCCCCAGCCTCAATTTATGGAGAAAGAGGTTTTTCCTTTTGATAACTGACGCTTCCGGACGTCATTGTCTCGCACAAATTGGTGCAAATCAATTTGTTTTCGAAATGAAGCTTTCTGGAGAGAAACGAGTCTGTCGGAAAGTAACGACTCGAAAGGGGAATTCGTATTCTAAAATGCTAACCTTTTCTATCGGGAGCAGATGTGGCTCGGAATTAATTGCAGCGCGCTTATGCTTCAAGATATGTAGCTGTGTCTTGAAGGAAGTCGAGGCAATTTTACATCCGTATGGATTATGCGCTCCGTATCTGTACTTACAGGTTCAGATTATTTTTTAAATTTAGTTTCATGCGTTGAAATTCCTCGATTTTAATTAGCGAACTAATTATGTCTGCGACAGATTTTTCCCAATGATTGACCTGTTTTTGAAACGCTTATGAGTTATAAGCTAAATTACCTGAGAGAATGCATGAAGTTAGAAACAATTACACTCATTATTGCAAACCAATCACTCCTCGTTGATTGACCACTGAGGTAATCACATTAGCCGAATGACGTCGAATATTCTTTAGAACAAAACGTTGATTGGTCAATATTCTTAATAAGCATTGCGATTATAAACTTCTTTCTGCTACCAATAACTTTCTACCCTGATTGCGGTCAAAAATTTATTGATAAAACTGAAGCTCTTGTGTCTCATGTCATTCACTTTCTCCCTTTATGCTTCATTTCATTTTCTTTTGCGCCATCCTTTTCTTAAGCAACGCCACCTGGTCCTTTCTCCTTTCCTTAATTAATCGTTGCATCTATCCTCTCGAATTATCTCCAAAGAGGATTATGTATAATAACTTTCAGGCCAACTTTAGCAAAGGTTTTTTTTAAGCAGTAGGGATACAATAGTATTTAGCTATACGACATACCCTACGTACTTATATGCACGATATTGCATATTGTAGTTGGAAGAGAAAGCTGTATTACGCGAGGAATTAGGTTTTCTTAATTTTTTTCTTGGATCCACTCACCAAGGATATGAAAGGTTAAAAAAATCAGCATCTAAAAAATAAAAATTATTATCTTGAAAACTTGTTCTTATTGAAATCTTCATCGTTACTTAGCAATATTTCTTAATTTCAAATTCACGCTATATCTCTCAGTTCAATTTCTAGTTTAGATAGGCAATCTCTGTTTTAACCTTTGACTGTTCCTGCTCTTCAGAAGTGGATTACCAGCTATCTCTCCATCTCTCTATAGGAATTTCCTAACGGTCTTCAGTCATAAGATTTTTTGGGCTCTTAATTTTTTAAATAAGTATTTTACAACTTAAAACGAAAAGGTACCTTCTTTACTTTGCTTTTCTGGCTATAACTCTAGATATCTAGATAGTCCCCTGACTATTCTTGTGTGATACTTGTTGTCTTCCGTCATATTTTTTGTTCTACTTTTCTTAAAAATAGAGCATCTTTCTTTGTTACTTAAGTTTGATCCTTTTACACTCGAAAACGAAGCAATTTAGAATAGTCAGGCAATGAGGATGGATAACGTAAATAATTTTCTGTCAATCTACTAAGGCTGAGGATTGGCTATTGTGGAGTGCATTGCATCTGAAGGAGAAATACCCGCCTTATAATCGGATATAGATAGACGGCAAGACAGAGAGCAGAACAGTATACCATGTGTTTACTGTGAAGGAGATCAGGACCAATGGAAAACCACGTATTAAGAGGGACATCGACTACAACGGGATAGCGCTATAAGCGGGGGTGATTTGATTGGGTTTTACTGTATTTTATTCCTCAGATAGATGAAACTAGTGATTTACTATACTGGGATATTGCCGATGGTGTGTTTGCAACGGAGAGACTTCTTATTTAAATCCTTTCCTAACCCTTCTCTTCGGCACCCCTACCTCGCACGCGCCTTCCATTCTACCCATCGGAAAATCTCAGAATCAATTACTCGAGGGAATTATTTTCGGAAAAATCTTTCCGATATACCTTCACAAGAAACCGCACCGCTTGGAGGAGCAGAATCCCTCTCCCTCGTTTCCCAAACCCCGTATCCCCTCCCCAAACCCTATCTCCCCTCCCCAAACCCCCTCTCCAACGCCTATGTCCCCTTCTGTCGCCCTTCGCCGTCTGCGGAAAACGTGATTTCACATTAAATTGAAAACTTTGGACAGCGCCGAGTGTTTTGGGCGGTAAATGGGAAGGCGGGCGGGATCACAGCTGGAAGGAGCTCTCAGGGGAAGGCACGTGGGGGTGGTTGCAGGATGCGGCGCGCCATGAGAAAACCAAAGGTTGCGTCCGGAAGAAGTTTTTAGGAAGGAAAGAGATGGAGGTCTTAGAGTAGCAGGAAGGTGGCAATGCGAAAGGATTTGAAGAAAATGGGGAAAGAATGGAAAGGATGAGAGGAATTTAGGTTTTTTTTTAACGGGAGAGACGCGAGGGGTGTGTATTTTGAAAGGGGAAGATAAATCTGCCGAATAATGTGATGGCACGCGAGGGATGCGAAGGGGATTATGTTTGAGCTAGATTATTCGTCTTATTCTTATGGGTGTGTTTTTAATAGATAGGCTTCAGGGGATTGCTTTGGTGATTCCTTGCGGAGTGTGGAATTCGATCCCATCTTCATCGGAATGTCATCGGCTAGGAATCAAATTGCGTTCGACCGCGTGTCTATTATTAAGTGATGGATTCAAGTGTACGTAAATGCGAAGTTGCAGGAAGACTGAGGAAGGGGGTTATTTAAGGAAAAATATGTCGCAATAAGTGAAAAGGCAGGGTCGGTGTTCATGAGTTCAAAAGAACTTCAGCGTGAGCTATATGTGAAGAATATTATACGTTGGTTTGAACAAATTGCTGTGAGTACTGAGAAAACCTACGTAAAGCCTTCAAATACGTGGTCTGAAGGTCTGTGGGCTTCAATGCCCTATCAATTAATACTATTTACGAATTTTATTCTCTTCCATGCTTTTATGTTTATAAGTATTATGAATCCCTTTTTAACGTTTCCACAACAACTGTTTCCTATCTTGCTTTAATTCCCATTACAACGTAACTTGAAAAATAGAGTTCGTGTTCAATATTTTTTCATAATAAAACTAAATATCGTTGCTACAGCAACCCAAACATCACGCTGGTTTAAAAATATTCATCGAAATATTTTTACTATCTTTCATATTATAAAATATTTGTGTAAAACTCAGAAATGATCAGTAGTATGGTTTCATGTTAACATATAAAGTATTAGGTTGCCTCTGAAGATGCGACGGCCAAGGAAATTTATGTGGAACGGAGTAGGAGGTGAGAGTATTTTGTCTAAACCAATAGTGGTAAACTGCATCCTTACATGCTAACAGCAATATTGGTCAACTGTTTCCAAGTAACACACGGTCGTAAGAAAAAGAATCGTCGTCTCTTGCTTGTTATAGCGTTAAATTTGTAAACTCCAAGTTGAAAGATAGGGCAGGATTTTATTTCCGATGAAATACTAAGGTCCGAGCGTTCGATCCCCATCCCAAGATCCCAAGGTCCTTCATCTTCCAAGACCGTGTTTTTCTTGAATTTTCATAGTTTTCGCCTAGATGGAGCTTCCTCTTTTCCCACCCCCACTCCCTTTGAGAAAACATCCGGTTTGACTAAAAATAACGGCTCGCGGAATAAAACGAAAGCGGGCGAAAAAAGCTTCGCAAGTAAGCAACGAAAAGAAGGTGAAACTGAGTGTGTATTCAGGTTAACGTTTCCGAAAATAAGCGGAGTGAGGGACCGAAACCATTTCTTATTCGCTCTTTTATTATTCTTATCAACTAGAAGGAAGAAGGCGTGGGAAGATGGAGGAAAAGAGAAGAGGAGGGTCGTTAGAGAGAAGAACACTGGAAGATGTAAAGAGAAAAACGGAAGAAAAGTGGGAGGTGGTGTTGGGAATATTTATCGAGCTTTCTCCCAGAGAGATTTGCATTCCTTTAGGAGGTCCAACCTCTGCTCTCTTGCCTTCTCATACTTCCCTTATTTTTTCCAACCCTCTTTCCCTCTCTCTCCTCCCTAGCGTTACATCTGTTTATCTATTCTACTGTTTCCACTCTTATTCTTTTCCTTTTGCCTCTCTTTCTATCTGGTGCTTCAATGACTTTGGTTTTCCCTAACAGCAAGTTAATTGTTATTGTTATTAATATTACTCACTAAATATTTCAAATTACAAACTCAATAAGTTCAAGCTTCACTGAGTGGAAGCTCATTTTCATGATAAAATTATTTTACTTATAAAAATAATTTTATCATTACAAAGTATGTTACGACAAACTAATGTAAGGTAATGCATAACATCCTCTTACGAACAGGCATAATATCTACGTACTATAGCATTATATCGTATATACTACCATACATACTGACTCTACAATGAGTTACACTCTCTACAATGGGTAATTTACTCGTATCAGCTTAATTCCTCTAGATCATAATAAGGCCCGATTAGGTATGCAGTCTCTTAGGTCAAATAACATATAATTCTCTGTTAATACTTATGATAATGTGTTAAATATTCTTCTACATTCTCATCGTTTTGAAGGTTGTCTTTTGTTTTCACTACATGTTTTTCGATCAATTATTTTTATCATATGCAGCTTATTTTTATTTTACTCGTACTTCTCTTTTTTTACAATTTTCATTACTTACATTATTCCGTACCTAAATAGTAATTAAGACTCAATTCTTTCAGAGTGAGCACCTAGCGACATCTTCTTCAACAAATACTATAACTTGTACTTGTATAATTTCTTTTCTTGGCTAATGTTTATCGCTTATACATATTCTCATTTACTCATTATTCTCCATTCATCTCTTCTATCGATGATCAACACATACTTTCTGAATTCAATTTTCCTTTCCTATCCACCTTTCCTTGCAGCTTGTTCAATTTCTCTTTCTTTCTCTTAGAATCTTTTTCATTCCCTTTTCTTTTCCTTTATATTGCTCTTTTTGTTCCCCCTTTTATACGATTTCCTTTTCTTCCATTTTTTATATTCTTCATCCATTGCCCTCATGTTCTTATTTTACATGCTCTTATCTCGTTTTACTCTCCTTTCTTCCCGTCCTTTACTTTTCTCTGTACTCCCTCAGTTTCGTTTACTTTTTCATTTTTCCCATTTCTATTCTTTCAATTCCTTGACTCCCTCTCTTTATTTCAATTCTTACTTCTCTTTCTCCCTTATTTCCATCCTACCTTGTTTACCTATATTTTCAATTTTAATCTCTTCGATTTTTTCAATCTGACGAGTGTTTCTAGCTTTAAGATCCTTAGTTACCCTTTTATCATCTCTCCTATCTTTTATTATTCTTCCTCTTTTTTCTAAAATACTCTCTCCATATCTCATTTCAAAATTTTCTCTCCTTCTTACTTATTCCTCTTTTATCATCCCCCTTACATCGTCACTGTGGTCTTTCTTCCTTTTGTTATGAATCGCCTTCATGAAATCTTTTGGCATTTACGTACGTGGATTTGATTAGGTTTGGAAGATTCCTTTTCCAAAATAAGTTCTTAGTGGAGGTTTGAGTTACTATTAGATCGCGTTATTCCGCTTTCCTCGCGTCTCTTTCGTCCCTCAGTCCAATTCTTGCAACAGAACTCTTCCCTCTATTGTAAGTCCCTTCTGCGTAAGTACTATAGGTGTTCAAAGTAGCCTTACCTTCTACTCTTACGTATTTACTCTCCATTTTTCTTCTGTCCTCTTCTTTTCACTTTGCCGTTCTACATCACTTCATATTCTCTACTTCTTTCTTTCCTTATCTATCTTACTGCTTCTTCCCTCTCTCATCAACTCCTCTTTCAACTTATTTTACGTCTTCATCCCTTCCTTTCCCCTTATCATTCCGCCAAGCTCTCCCATCTCTTTCTCTCATTTCCCCTCTTTTATATCCCTTTACACTCTTTCCCTTCTCCATTAACCCCCCCTCCATTCCCCCACTCTCCCTCGTGGACCCCCCGCCCCCCTACACCATCCGGTGACCCACTCTAAGGAGAAGGTGACGCCGGATCACTTCTGAAGAAGGGGATTGGGTATAAGGGTATGGGGATGGGAGGAAGCTGGAATGGAATAGGAATAAAGATGAGTGAGCCTCGGATGTGGGGTACTTTTTCAATTAGAGACCCTGGAAATTCTCATACACGACTAGTGCATGCAAGGATACTCGATCAAAAGTTCGCGATCACTTTGATAGTTCCCCATAAGGAACTTGGCGCCGTTCCTTTTCTTTATTATTTTTCCCTCCATTCTTCCTCCCGACATTTTCCCTACCCATCCTTTCTTCTCTTGCGTTTCTTGACAACTGTGAGGGGATGAGAGAGAGAATATAATTACATTTCGTCCCTTTAATGGAAAAAAAGGCGTCCTTATGATTGAGTTATTTTTCCGTTTAGAACTCGAAAACTCGTCGGTACCATTTAGTTTTTCATAGTTAGGACATTTGGGATATTTTAAAGGTTTCATCAAATTCTCCTTTTTTACGGAAAAAGATTGCGACGTGTTAATGAGCCACCTTTTAATGCTGTTAATCAGTGTTCAACTTTCTTTGTGGGAAGATGTTTATTGCTTATTTTCGTCTTTGAAATTATATCGTTTTCAATATATCCATCCGACTGTCATACATCGGTCTCACGTAAAAGGGTTAGGAGCAATTATTATCGATTAACATTACCATCGAAATGTGAATGGAACATCATTCGAACGTAATATAAGGCTGAGTTGAATCCAAAATTGTTGCAACGGTTTTCTTTAAAGTTTATGGTTTCTTCCTTCAAATCACTTTTCCATTGCAATTTATTTCAAAAATACATATATTATATGCTCGATAGCAGCAGCTTCAGTCGATAAAAAATATCAGATAACTTCTTTGTTCATAGAATAAAATTTACTGACCCGCCATTTATTAAAAATAATCAGACACAAGAAATATTATGCACAGATGTTAAGTCAGTTCGTGTTTTTAACACTCAAATTACTATAACGTTAATTTTTGTCTCTCACTAGAAATTAGAGAAATTGACCGCTTCTAACTACCGAATAAGCACGATAAAGCTCTAATGAAGGATCGCAACTAAGAAATTCGTTATGAATTATCTTTGAGCTCCATTTTAGGAAAGTGTTACACAATTTTTCATCCGACAGAAATTTGATTTCCAGGATGTTTTCCTAAATACTGGAAAAATATTATTTATCTTGCAGACGCCACAGCAATACTTAAGGCATCACGAGCAGGTGGTGCTAGATCCAGCCGCGTTCTCCCCAGGTGAACCTTCGGAGATATTCCACCAAGGAGGGGGAGAAGATGGTGCTCCAGCACCAGGCGTGACAACCTCTGGTTCCTCAAGCACCACCACTGTGGCAGCTGGATCGGGGAAAAGAAGACCATCTTCGGAGAGGTAAATGCAAATCATTGTCCTTGGGGACTAATTTTTCGATTGTTTATCATTATAATTTCCCGTTGAACAAATAATCTTTCTGGAAAATATATTTATCAACATAATTCTTCATCAAAAAAGATGCCGCTGGCATAAGCCTTCTAATAATCGCTTACGTTTATTACTTCGACAACTATGAGTATTAATCAATCACGAGTTAAACGCGACTTCAACTCACTTTTGAGTAAAATAATGGGAGACTATGAAATTTATGAAAGTTATTAGGCCGTTTCCCTGTCATTATCAAGTAATTAGCAACTTGCAAGTGTTTAAAATTTCGTAATATATTGGTGGTAGATGTGTCTTAAATAATTAATACTACACATTATATTATTTAAACTTTTAGATGCTACATCGAATTTCTCCATCCAAATCGTTCCCTGTAATGTTCAAGAAAAACTATGTTAGCAATTTTTTGTCCTTTTTAGAGCATTTTTAGAAACAAAAGATAACGATGACTATCGATAGTTTTTTCTCAGAGACATAGGAATAATCAAAGAAATCAAATCGACACAATCAATTCATTTCGTTAATAACTCATTTAAACCTGATTTAGCTTTTAACTGAGGATGGATCCAGTGTCTGTGGTCTGATTCTCTTTAAAATTTATGAGAACTGATAAAATTCCTTTTCTACTATAATTAATTATCATCATCATTTATCAGTAAAGCTATCTCGCAGTACTCTTTTTTGGGATAGTCTGTGTGCCACATGAATGAGAGCTTCATATTGGCGTCATCCATTATGACCACGGTTCTCGTAGAGGCCACCGGTTTACAAAGATAGGTCACCTATATTTTTATGATAGGACCTTTACTTTTCTCCTTGCTATAGGCCGATACATTAGAGTTTATATCCGTAAAGTACTGTGAGAAATGTGGGGGTTCGGGTTCCACTCATCTCGGAGTTATTTACCTATTGTTATCCTCCATGTTTAGATAAATTGCTATAAGCTATATGGAAAAGGATTCTTCATCTCGTCCAAGTAAAGACGGTTTATTATTTTTCATAAAGGAATTGAATTTTTCACAATATTAATTTATCATAATTGATAGTTGAAGGCATACTGACACTTATTTATATCCGATTATCCTTCTTCGGGTTCTTGCCGACTTAAATTATTCTTTCACTGCACGTTAATGCACGTGTTAGGAAAACGTCCTGTTTCCCCTACAAAATATCTATGTATCAACAACTTCGGCCATATCTCAAAACGCGCGTCCAATCCGTCTGGCTAAGTAAATAAAACTAAAAGGTCCTTTAGAATCGAAACAAAGGGACTATCCGGGAAAACCCTCGTGTCACGCTGTTTATTTTCCCTTCCCGATACACTTTATATTCTGCCACTCGCTAATTTCGGCGAGGACACGCGGGCGGTGGAGAAAGATGAGGTAACAAGTTCATCATCGACGAGAACTTTGCCTCCCGGATATAATTTGCACAGACTTGTAGGCAACCCACTCCCTCTTTCCCCCAGACCTCCTTCCCCCGTACCCTTTTGCTTTTGTTATTCTAGCGAGCGGAATGTCGAGAGCGGAAAAGCATCTGTATGGGAATTTCCGCGATGCCCGTGGAGAAAAAATAACTGCAATGAAATCGAATGGAAATGCCTCGGAGACGTGTATATTTAAACGTTGGAGGGATATGCAAACTGGAATTGGCCGAGGGGGAGAGTGTTGAAAAAAGGAAGTGGAGCGTGGGAGTAAGGACTGGCGGCAGGGGAAGAATTCGATGGTGGAATAAGCTACGGCGATTGGGTGATTAAGGATGACGTGGATCAGGGAGAAGGAGCGTTGGGTAAACAAGGATAGATACGAAAGGAGAGATCGCGATGAATGGAAATGAATGGAGAGTTTGGCAAAGAATTTAAGGGTACGCCATGCGGAGATACAGCAATTATAGTGATCGATATGTTCAGGCACGATTTTGTGGAATGTTATTGAGAAAAATAAAGAAAGATTATTTCTTGAGCAGTATCTAATTTAAAATATATGATCATTACATGATAACTAAAAAGTTAGAACTGGATAGCACAGAAAATATGTGATATTAAGTCAAAGGTTAGGTTTTAAAAACGACTGTAGCTTATTTAATATTAGTCTTGTGGAGGCAATACTTATCTTTTATCTTCAGAACGGGACTAGGAATTTGATATGATAATGATAATCATAAAATGTCGGAATACTTGAATTTTCACTAGATTTATATAGAGTAGGTTATATAGTTTAATGTATTTATATATTTCATATATTTTTCTACGATATTCTTGGAAAAAATAGAATTTCAAAAAGTATGGGATAATGACACCGTCAGAATTTTTACCTCTTCCTGCGGCATATTGAATCTTTGAATTAATTCAATACTTACCACCAATACTTAATACCAATGATTACCAAGCATTTGAGATTCAGTATACTTAGAATTAATTTTAAGAATCATGTTGAATTGTTCGAACTTTAATTATAACTTCCTTGCACGTGATGCCTTTGACGTTTGATTTATTGTATTTAGTAACATGTCTATCAACTATTTCTCAATCGAGTATTAACGCATTGAATAGACAGAATCAAGGTAGTCGGACGTGGTGCCCCGTGAAGTTATGCAACATTGTGTGCTTCAGTGCGTGTGCGGGTTGCCTATCAATCAGGCGTGTTAAATGAAATAATTATGTTGACCACTTGCCACATCGGCGCATACCTAAGGCACAACTAGTTTATTGAGTTAAGCGTTTAACATATATTTTTGAAGTACTGGTATGTTCACTTAAGATCTCCAATATTCACCCATACATGATTTCACAACAGTGCAACGTTTTTTTAAAGATTTATTATTCTTTCAAGCGAGATTTTGAAGACTGACTGCATATCGATTTTCGAAACCTTCTAACCCATTAATATCTCCAATAATTAGATAAACTAGCTGAATTGCCCATTGATTCTCAACTGGGGAAAATAGATGTAGGATATAATTAGTAACGCTACTTGTGTAGAAGTGAAATTATCCTCTCCAAAGATTTTAGAAGCAAATGTAGGGGGTCAAGACCCTCCGACCCTTCCTCCGTGAATTTAGGCTTTCATTCTATGAAAATGAACCAGGAACGATATTTTTAATGTTTGGATGGTAAATACATATAATATAACTCGAGTATTTTATTAGTTTTCATTTAATGTTATTCGTAATATAAGACCTAAGACCGTAAGACCCTCCGACCCTTCCTCCGTTTGTATATAGTTACGAATTTAAGCTTTCATTCAATGAAAATGAACCAGGAACAACATTTATAATGCTTGGATAGTAAATACTTATAAATCGAACTCTAGGATTTTATTTGTATGGATTTAATGTTAATTATAGTATGATTTAAGTTGCCTTTATACGAATGAAGAAGATAAAGGAGCTTTAAAGACTCAAATGTGTCCCAAGCAAACCTTTACGAATAGATCCCAATGCATCTGTTTCCTATTACTCCACCACTGCTTCTGAAATCGTCGGAGAGTATAATTTCACATCTTCACAAATAGCATTACTAATTTAATCCTACATCTATTTTCCCCGTTGAAAATCAATGGGCAATTCTGCTAGTAATATACAATTCGTAAATATTTTGTCGTGTAACCAATACGCGCCTCCCACCTGAAAAGGTCATCTCCATCCTCCCTGCACACTCTCTGGTCTTCAAACTTTCCCGCAATATTAAAAGTATTTGGCGGAAGATTTGAAACTATAACTAGTATTCTCAAGGGCCGCAAGATGTCGCTACATCTGCCGCATCATCGGCCGCTGGATTTTAACATAATTTTCTGAAGAATCTTTGGGCAAAATCATCCAGCTTGCAAAACGATTAGGCTGGAGTCGTCGATTTGCAACATCTCTTTGCGCGGAAGCATAGTTGCGTCCTGAAAAAACGGCCATAGCTGAATCATGTACTGACCTCCCCTACAAGTTTTACTTATGCCACACTGGCGTTGCCGCGTTCGGGTGAACGAAGGATCCGGCACAACCAGAAAAGAAAAGAAAAGTAAAATAAAAGAAAAGAAAAGGATGTTATGTTCCTTTCGGTATGTTTGGTCGGTCGTGCTGCCCGACCGACGACAGAATTTTGAAATTCCAAATCTTACTCTGATGATCGGAAACGAAATGATTGATAAATCTAAAAGTTATACCCTGAGAATGTCTGCTATGGTCTACGGGGGGTGCACGCGGCAATGTACTACCTTCAAATATTCTTCCTGTCCCTCCTAAATAATCCCCTTCCTCGAGGTAATATTTCTTCGTCATCTTGATCACCACAAACGAACGTATTAATGTCCTTTTGCAATTCGGTTTGATAAAGAAAAACTCCACAATTGCTGTAATTTTGTTCCTACTATTTTAATATCATAGTTTACATTCGCTGAAATCTCAGTTAATTGCCTCCTCTTCATAAATTCTGACGTTAGTTCCAACCATTCATTCGGTATGGGTTTAAAATCCACGTGTATTATTATGGGAAAATGAAAGTATCGGATTCAACAATCACCTCGGTTGTCAGGGGGACTGGTTTATTACGGCGAAATTTTACAAAATTTTCGTTTATTTTGTCATATTTCTCGTAATTTAAATTCGAAAATTATATTTTACGACAATAATAAGATTTTTATTCAATTTACCTTCGTATGGTACTTTTCTTAACGTTGTAGGACCATTGTTTCCAATTTAATTCTGTAAAATTATCAAAGCCGGCAGGGTAAAAAAACGATGCACTTTACGTGCATTCCTTATGGAAACGTATTATAGAGCCCTGGCTTCGAACCCGAGCCTTCATAAAGATGAAAATAGTTTTCGTGGGGCATTCAGCATATTAGAAATAGAATGCAGTTTGTCCCACAGCTCTACGACACGTAGTTTCCAAAATAAAAGCGGGGACGGACAGACAGACGGACGGACACTCCGCTAATTATATATAAGATTCCAATATTTTCGGTTCATTTTTCTTCTCTTTACCAGCTTTTCAGAGTAATGAGTACAAATGACTCCAAAGTCATTCTTTCTTTGAAGGTACCTACGTGTATATCCATCTAAAATCTAAAAATCATGTGCATAGTATTTACCTCTTTTCTCCGCCTTTCAAATCAATCTTTCATTTTTAGTAGACAATTTCTGTGCAAATTTATCCAAAAGGCGAGTTCGTTACAGATTTGGCCCTCGTTTACCTCTTAGAGCAAACGCTTCATATCGAAACAGCTATCCAGGAAGCACTTTCCGTCACCTATCCGCATTAGCACCGTCGGATACGCGGACATCATTCCCTATCACAAATCGATATTAATTGACCGGTGGCGTGGGAAGAAAACAGGTCGGGAATGACGTGCACCGAAACTGTAATTCAATTCAGGAGGTCGTTGCTTATGCAGTCCTTTTTATCGAATCTTTATCATGATCCGAGATAGTGGGCATAGGCGAAGAGGATGATGTAAGTGGGGCGGGAGACGAGAAAAGATGAAGAAGACGGGAAGAGCGGTTTGAGAAGACAAACAAGGTATGCGGGAGAGGAGAAGGACCGGGAGGGGAGGGAATAGTGAAGAGAATCCCATGGGAACCGAACCGCCTGCCAGTGGATCCTCTGCGTGGTGTGGGGACTAAGGGAGGGTATGGCAGATCAAAGGAAAAGGATGGAAAGAAGAGTGGAGAATAATCGTGGGAGGCATCATAATGGAAGGAATGAAACGAATAACTTGCGCAAAGTGGCAGGAAGTGCGCTAAATGTGGGTTTCTCTGTCTTATCTTTCCAAATCCCGCTCTCTATATGTTATTCCTCTTTCCGTGTGTGTGAGCGGGGGAATCGGTCTCTTTCCTAGCGGGAGATTTTTATCGGGATGATAGGAGATTCGGGCGATGAAACGTTTTGGTTGCTTTCTTTCCGTATTCTCGTACAGTTTTTGAAAGCAAATTTTCTCTTTGAAGGTTTCTAATCTGCCGCATAATCACACGTTTAAGTACGCCACTAAAGTGGCTTACTTTGACCAGGCTTATGAATTTAATGGCTTAAGAATATTTATAACCTTTATTTGGATTGTCCTTAAGTGGAATGGCTACTCCATTAATGGCTACTTAATGACTGGGATACTCGCACTGGTACACTCGCACGGAGAATTAAGGATCGACCCAAGCAAAATGGTTACTGCCAAACCGTTCTTACCAATAAGGCAGGATTAAAGTTCGGGCAGTTAGAAAGTGAATGTTAGAATTTGACAACTTATGAGAATTATTATTTTGAGTAACAGAGTTACAGCGAACGCGCATGGTTCCTTAACGAATCGTTTTCTTCATTGACCGATATGTCTCAGTATTAGCCTGAAGGAATAATCGCGGCCAAAATTCACATCGTTATGAATATTGTTCAAAGATCCAAAGATCTTTCTTATCTAGTGATTTTTTTAAGAATTTCGCAATAGAATTATATTTTGAGTTAATCGTCATAGCCCTAGTTAATTACAATGGTCGTTAGCAATTCGTGGTTCTGAATTGGAGAAGAAATATTATATACTGATGACGAAGTATCACTCGCGTATATACGTTAGTTATTGGCCACCGTCAATATCTTAATATGCTGCTATTTTTTATTTTTAATATTTATAATTATGCGTCGTATCCAAGATATTTATGAGTAATTCATAAAAAATGTATTTGAATTTGACAGACTCAGCCGTTTATAATGAAAGTGCGAAGGCATATTCTACTCAAACTATATCTTTTCCTATTGTATGACGTTGTTGCTTATATGCCTATCACTGTCAAAACAACAGATTTTCTGGTAAAATTTGATATTCCAGATTTCGATAAGGTCTCCAAAAATTGAATCTGCTGTATTAATTGTGACTATAACTCTATGAAATTACGATCATGATAGCATAAGAATTACTTTCAAACCCCTGCTAATACTAGGAGGTATTGCCGATACTTATTTTATACAAACCGCTGTTACACGTTTTCTCGAGTTATTAATTTTTATTTTATCCTTAAAGGTGTTCTTGATAATAGTTCGTTGAATTACAAAACACACACAAAATGAGTATCGCCGAGGATTATTTGCAAACACTTCTTTATCTCTTTGGAGATGCGAAACTGCTTCCTTGATCTTATATCCTTAAAAAAATCATATCTATTCATTGCTTATTTTATTTAGAAAATATTACAAAACTATGTAATTTTATTAAAAAATAACGAACGGTATGACGAACAATGAATGCGAAGGAAAATAGGATGTAAATGGCCTGTTATTTATGAGGAAGGAACGAAGTATCAAATACAACGAGCGCTGTCGTAGAGATAGATACTGATTACGAAAATTTTCCCTCGGGAACTCGTATCATCTTTTCAGGCGCTCAGAATATAACTCGGAGTAGTTGCAAGCGTGATCTATTTGCTAATGTTTCATCTCAGATCCAAAAAACGGGATACTTTCCACTTCCTGCTTTCGTTATTTTATCTTTTCTATGTCATGATTATATACTCTGAAACTGAGCCTGTAATTGTAATCATACACATTTTTTTCAACTTGTAAAAATTTATGAAAACGGTGGGTTGCTCCATATTTCTATTTCCTTTAATTCAAAATACATCTTCCATTCATTCGGAGCAGATTTATCCAAAATGGTTTTTCCAACCAGAGGAAACATTGAATCTCCGACATGTTGTGTTTCGATTATAATGCCAATAAAAATACTGCTATTCGACGATAGTAATTTATTATTACTTTGAACTGATTTTTCCACTTTTCCAGGCTTTCTTATGTGATGTTGATATTAAAATTTCCTTTGTAAGTGGAAGATTTACGATAATTTAGTAGAATAATAAGGTACATCTTGATGTTTTACATACACTACGCATTTGTCTTAGAATATCTACAATGACTACAAAATCGATGATATAAGTCAAAATATGCTTTTCAATCTCCGATCATCATAAAATGGCGCTTAGCTGAAGAAAAATATTCCATATTTTAGTGCACTAAAGTAATATTTATCATGGTTTTTTAAATCTACAGGATATTGTACAAAATTGTGGCAGTGTTGCAACTCGTATAGTACATTTAAGTAGAAGTTTTTAAAACTGGAAAACTAACTCTTCTCCGCATGCAGAAGAACAGAGATATTAATGAAACATTCATCCTTTGACCATGCAGCCGGAAAACTTTACGTATCGCATTCATCTATCTTAAAAGTAAAAGACAGGCTAGAATTGGTGGGGGGAGCGGCGAGTCTTAAGATGAATGATTTCCCTTAGCTCAGGGCGTCGCATAGCCGAAGGAAGGGAAAAAATATCCGGAAGAGTTCTCAGCGTCTGTGAAGTAGGAAAAAGTAGAGGTGTGGACGGGGTTTCTCTTATCTAGGTTTAAGTAGAAAGGAAGGGAAAGATCTTTAATTTCCTACATTTCATAGATAGAATATGAGATGTAAGATGTGATTAATTAGAGTAACGAGGGAGGTCAATTGTAAAGTGGAAAATAGTTGGACAGTATATAATAGTGAAACCATTATTTCTCCAACTCTTTCTCTGAGCTCCTTTATATTTTTAAACAAATAGTGAAGACCACGAAGATTTGCCATGCAGGTTAAGTACTGATTTTTCCTTTAATGAAATCTGGTATCGTCCTTTGCAACTCTATGGAAAATAATATTCATAATTTCAAGACAGCTCACAAAGGGTTCTAGCAAACATATTTGATCGACACTGAGACTAGTATACTTATTGTAGCTGTAAAAAAAGGATAACTAAATACAGCACATAGATGCGCTAAATGTAAATTTTCGATAACGAACTTACTTCTGTCCTAGCGTAGGTCCTATAAAAACGTGATCAAATCATATTCTTCCGTTTCTGAATCTTATCCGTTGACGGATGTCAGTAGTCAGATCTTTCATGCTTAGTATGTTTGTTGTATAGTGTAACAGATGATGTCACTGAAATTTGCTTCGTAGAGGATTGGTTGCTTGCTTTTACTTTGACAGCTATATAGTGATAATTCTATTATTGTACAACACCGCGCTAAGTGGATTTTGATTGCGAAAAGCCATTATAATCTTTGAGAAAAATGAATTCCGATTTCGTTTTGAACAATCTTGCAACTCTTGTTTGTCAGCCTTCGATATTTTTAGTAGCTTAGAGCAACTTCCGACTTAAGCTTGTAAGTCTCCTGTATATTCTTCGTTATCATAGTTCATTATCATAGATGATCTGAGTCCATTGCAAGTTGGAAATAGAGACAACTACATTTCCTTCTTCAGTTGAATACTCGTATGAAAAATAATATGATGCGAAATACTTGAGGGCATACTGTGGGTCAGAGCGATTTCCGATACCTACGATAGAATACGATTGAAAAAGGCGAATTAAAGAAAGCGAGTCGATTCTAGGTATTAGAGGATAATGACAGTAAGAAGGGACAAAGAGAGGGGAATAAGTGGGGATGGAGGGTGAAAGAAAGACGGAATGGGAGAAGGGAGTGTGCCGTCGTATGGAGTGCTCCAGTTGGTAGTAATTAGTTGCGGATTTCCTCCCCTCTCGCATGCCTAAAAAACCTTTCTTCTTCGCCATACTACGGATTCTTCTTCCCCCACACAGTTATCGGTTGAAGGAGGGGAGGATTCGGGAAAGGGGAGAGTGTCGTTAGGGAAAAGACGGGAACTGTGACGAAGGTGGCCTTCTTCTGAAGATTCTAGTCTAAAAGGAAGAGATTAAAATTTTGAGAATTACCCTCCAAAAGAGGGAATGACTTAACAGTTGCACAGTAAGGAAAGATTGATTTTGCATAGATGATTCGCAAGAGATTTTTTCTGGATGCTTCTCATTCAGAATGGTCTCTTCGGATGAGCTGAGGAAACCTTTCACCATAAGAAATTGAAGTGAATAGAAAACCGATCGGAATGATTTTAGTGATAATCACTACAATTTGGCCGCATAGAAAACGACCCTTGCGAATGTTATTATGCATCCCCTCCTCAGAGTAATTTACCTACTCTCACGCGGAATCCTACCCATATGCACTCCTTACTAAAACCTTCTTTTCCTCGCTGTTGCAACCTTTCAATATTCATTCAAAACTGTTTAATAACTGTTAATAACTGTTAACCCCTTTACTGGGCACTTAATGCATGTGTTACCCTTAATATTGACAGTAATATTTATCGATATATCAGCTAATGATCTATCCAAAGAGTAGTGTAAGAAATAAGAATCCTTTTTTAAAATTTTACTTAGATTGCCAGGAACATATTTTGCGGAAATCATTATTGAATTTTTTTAATGAAAAAACGTAGAATTTAAAGAATTGAATACAAATAATACCGTACAGCAATGTAATACTTCTAGCTTTTTTTGTATGTATACAACTGATTCTTGATTATCGAGAAATAGAAAATAAACTAATCCAAGTTAATCAAATATTCCTTTGTTATACCATAACAAGAATACTTCACAAAGTCCCCTCACAATTTGAAAATCATACCGATGGATTATTAAAGTATTTTATTGAATATTATTTATTAATAATAGACGTTTATTATAGTTATCGGTTGGTTTAGGTTTCCATTTAAAATTTTATGTTACATTTTTTTCTATCTCGGTTTATCAGCTTCCTGGTTAATCCGTATCCCAGTTCAATTGGTGCCGGATAATCGAGTCTCCACTGTATTAATCCTGCATCGGTTATATCTTTCGGGAATAATCGACTCTACAGTCGTCGGATATTTATAAATAAAGCAATTGAATGAAAAAACACACCAAGAAGCCCACTTTTCCAAATTTTTATGGCAATTCTTCGACGGATTTTACCCAAAGTCTTCCCAACGCCTAGATCAAAGCCGCCTATCTCATTAATCAAAGTCCATAAATTATTTATTCCCGATAGGTCATATTTTTCCCCCTGGGCGTGCGAGGGAAGTTAGGAAGGAATCGCTCCATCGGTGGAGAACATCAGAAGGGAATTGTGCTCTAATGGAGGAAAGTTGAGTCAGAGAAAGATGGAGAAAAACGTTACCAAAGTTTTCGACGCCGTTACAAGGGAGGGAAATTTCACTCCGTTTTTATTTCGATTGAAACACGGCGCTGAGAAAGAATAACCCTTTATGAAGTCGTTGGTAGATCGCCTTTGAAGGGGCTTTTTCATTACGATTTTTACGCTTATCCAAATCAATAAGTGGCTTGAGATACGATAAATCAGTTCCTATATTTTCAATATTCCTTATTGACGAGAGGATTCCGCTCTGAGATTTCTTGGAAGAGTATAAATGGGTGGGAGACCCAAAGAATGAGATTAAGTGAATCGAAGGAAAGAGAGAATAAAGGTTTTTTTAAGTAAAGCAGATTTGGAAAAGAATTCTAAAGTTTTTTCTGTATGGATAGGGGTGTGAGAAAGAGCGTGGGTGGATGAGGGTTTTAATAGGAAGGGAGGGTTTCTTCCTGGCAGAAATCAGCACCACCTGGTGTAAGGAGTCTAGCAACAGCTTGAAGTGGGACACAATCGCTTGGAACTGGGGTGGGAGATGGCGCGTATGGGGTTAAGCAGTAGATGAAGGGAAAGAAAGCATGGATAAGAGAGGAGAAAGGGTTGAGATGGAGGAGCAAGAACACTCCGATGCTACCAGTTATTTTGTTCTTGATCACTTTATTCTCTCCTCTTTGTCTACGAATTTACTTTCCTTCGCTCTGCAGCTGGTTCTATTTTTCCCTCTTAGTGAAGAACATCTGGTAGCTACCTGATAATTTAATTTCGTTATCATTCCTCCTTTCCTCTCCTCATCTATTTTCTTTCAATATTATTTGTGTTTTCGTTTAGATTACTTTCCTTTTTCAGGCCATTTCTTTCGGTGTATCTGGCTCTCTTTTCTTTAAATCCTTACATTTATATTACTTCATCTCTAAAATTTTCTTTCTGTTGAACTTGTTTATTGTATTATCTCTTTCTCGACTTTTTAATTTCATGCCTTCTAAGTCATTATCATCCTATACATTCTCTTATCGTTCATTACCCAATTTGCTAGGTCATAACTTACCGCTCTCCCGTGGGTTAATCAGCTTCTTTCGACCAAAAAATGTTTTCCAAAATATGTCTGACCAATGAATAATAAAGTTCACTGAGAAACTCAGAAATCCCTTATGAGCATTTCGAAAGCTACGCTTTCATGATCACAGGGGGTCCAATGCTGAATGAATTTCTTAATAACTGGTGGCCGCACGAACGATCATCCTTTTCCGAGAAATTGCCCTGGACGGTTGCCGCTGTCGGCGATAGGAGAAACCTTTATCTCTTATTCTACTATGACTGTTGATTATTTACATTTATCTTTCATTAATTACAAATATGTTCCATATCCTTAGTTGAAATTTAATTTTTGATAATAAGGATGTAATACTCTAATTTAGTAAGTGTTTAGTGTAAGGACCGTGAAGCTTAAGAAGTGAACTATGACACGGAATACGCAACCTATGAAATGTTATATGAAACGCAGTTTTTCCAGGTGTCGTAAATTTAACGGCGGATCTTAGTAGAATTTGCTATATTCCGGAGATTTTCAGATGCCTTACTACATTATCAGCAATAATCTAATGTATAACATATCCTCGAACCATGCAGAAAATTGTGAAAATACGCCGATTTTTCAATTTTTAATGCTGAATATCAAAGCTTTTAAATTATAGATTCGTAGATTTTCATAGTATTTTCAAGAATCGCCGTATCTTTCATTATATTCTAATCATTAAAACCTACCGTCTCAATACTCACTCATTTCATTTTTCCTAAATTTTGATTTCTCTCCAATCCGTACTTTGCCATCTCTTTCATTCATTTATATACGTTTCCCTTTTTCAATAACATTGATTTCCCTCAAACTGTTCCTTTTCAAGTTGTTTCGTTCCTTCCAAAAATACTCAACTTTTCCTTCGCGTTTTCCAATATTAAATATTAGTCTGTATACTTTCTTCTAGTCATTCCAATCTCCTAC
The DNA here is from genome assembly GCA_036926295.1 of Pachydiplax longipennis. NCBI lineage: Eukaryota > Metazoa > Arthropoda > Insecta > Odonata > Libellulidae > Pachydiplax > Pachydiplax longipennis. The sequence goes on from JAVFKF010000012.1 coordinate 19,885,297, forward strand.
TTCCCTTTCCCCAATTCCTTCCCCCTCCACTCATCTCGATTCTCTTATCTCACCCACGTGCGACCGTTTTATTAAAATGAATAATGGTGAGGAGGACGTTGAGAGATAGCGGGAGAGAGTTCCTCAAGGATGTTTCCTCTCTCTTTTTTTAAGGGTGGCACCGTAAGGAATGGAGGGAGGTTGAAGGGTTGGAAATAATAATAGGAAATCTCCGAAGGAAGAATGGTCACCAAGGGTTCGCGGTTTCCTCATCTGCTTTATTAAGTTTTTCCGTCAGGTCCGAGTGCGTTAGCGTACTCCAGAGTATTCTTCCCTCACCGTCTGTTTCGTAAAGTTTACTAATAATTTTTTTATCTTCGTGAGACAGCATGTGGTTCATTAGGAGTCCTCAAAGGAAAAAACGGATCGTAGGCTCTTTTGTGTCGTTCGTCGATGTGCACTATTTTTAGCCAAATAGTAAAAAGTTGAATTGGTCTATGAAGATCAAACGGAATTATTTTATCATACTTTTTCGTTTAGTATTTCCGTAAGTAGGTTTTAATAATCTGTTGGAGCACCTTATTTACTTATGGTCTAATCATAATTAAGTTATGAACACCAACCGTATATTTTATGCTTCATCTATAGATTTTTTGATGGAAAACGTCCCAATCAACGGTAGGTGTTCATCAAAGGCAACCTATGGACTCGACACGTATTCTTAAATGTATTACAATTTACATATGATAATCAACTGTAAAGACAGGTTATTTATCCATCTTTTTTCAATTTATGTTCTATAACTATTGATTTACTGAATAAGTATTGTTTTTTGGCATGACAATTTGATTTGAGAAAATTTATAATTATTTCAAGTTAATAAATATGTAGATGAATCCTTCCATGAAATAATGATACGTTGTCTACTAACGATGTAAAATTTTAAGCAACATAGCCAAACACGTCGTTATTTTATATTCCGAATAATATTTTTGCGATTAAGATAATAGCTCAGGAAGAACTGATACAGTAGAATATTCAACCGTGTCAATATCCAGTAGCTAAAATTAGACATTACATTGATTACATCCAGTAGCATACATCTTTCATTGAGTTAGTAGAGCAGACTAGGCATGCTTTTGTTTCTCTCCAAATTCCTTTCATTATCATACGAGCGTTTCTTTCTTCTCTAATTAAAAGAAAGGTTTCCTTTCGAAGATGAAAAATGCTTCCTTGCATTCCTCGAACCCTTCTTTGTCTCCTCTCATCACCAGCCGTCGCCGGTGCACTTATCCTTTGAAATTAATCCCAAAGAGACGTTTCATTAGAGGAAACGTGCGCTCTTTCGTCTCTAAAAGAGAAATTCTTTCCCTCTATCTCTACCGTACTTCCTCCTTCTTTTTTCTTTTTTGTAGAGAAAAAGTGATGCAGATTTTTGTCGCTGTCTTGAAATGTATGATGAACTTGCTTGCTTGCTAAAACTACGTATATTGCTAATTTTGATTAACTTTATTTTAATCAACAGTGAAGTATGATGCTTAAAACCGGAAAAGTTAGGATTATTGTAAACCTGTGGCGAAGATTGCTATATTATGATGGTACTCGTTAACTATTAATCAGCGGAACTGCAACCCTAGTAAAATGCACATAACTCTGGTTAGATGAATAATGAAGGAATATAAACGCAATTTTTTTTCTAAGTTTTGCTTGAAAATGGGCTTATAGAAGTAAATTGAAAATAAATTTGGCGACCGAAAAGATTACTATTTTAATGGAGAAATCATTATTTTTTTAATTTTAAATTTAAATTTATATTTTCTAATAGACAGTTATAAGGTGGGATTTATATCATTACAATGTTGAAAAGTAATTACCGATGTCGCGGTTCATTCTAGAGTTACGTTCAAAAAAGGTATTTCAAAATTGTTGAGGGCGGTTTAAGTCCCTTAAACGTTATTTTTAGCATATAAAATTTGTATAATTATCCAACTTTAGTGATGCATAAAATTTAGTAATATTTAGAAAAATTGGTGAGCTCATTTTGGAAATGTTTCCTTTCTGTTAATGCAGATAAAGATACGTGCTGATGAAATCTCGTTATTGTCTATTCCTTTTGCTTTAAGTTTCAGTAATTAATGGGAAACTTTCGACGTATTTTTGTCTCATAATTGACCATAAAACTACATTATTTATTTATTGGTGAATTAAAAATTTTTGGAGATTAGTATAAAATTTATTTTTGAGAATATAATTAGTCGAACGGAAATTAGAGGAATCTTAATTTAATCGTTGTCAATTAAGTTTATTGAATCGTTTCTTATTTTCCTCTTCTCAGTATTCCTTTCAACTCTAGTTTTAAATGATTTCAATATTTATCATAAGCAAATTGTATATCGAGTATTTTCAATGCTTTCTATCACTTTGATATCCTACACCTACTTTCGTATTGCCCAAAAATCTTTATTTGGATACGTAAATAATTAAATTGTACATAGAAGATATGGAAATAAATAAAATACAATGAATAACTTTAAAATAACCAATACACCAAAAATTATAAGAAAAAAACCATGTAAATAAATTACATATAAAGCTGCATAAATGATGCATCGCTTAGATTTACTAATTCAGGAAAAAACTTTCATGTTTTTATCCGAAGATATTCTGCCTCTCGAAGGTAGTTTCATAAGGTTTTCATTTTCAATATGGAATTCTGCCCAATTTTCTTCTTTCTGTGTGTTATCCCGTAACTTTTTGATATGGTTAATTCTCTTTTGTTCACTATTTCGTTTCTCTCGATTTTAAACATTGAAAAACATCTTCTCTCTTGAGGGAATACAGATAGACTAGCACCAAGTGTTTTCTCACAGCCTCTTGGAGGGACAAAAAAGAAAAACAATGTCAGCTATTAGGTTTAAATGTATATGATTAACTTCTATAGAACCCTCAGTTTGACTGATAAGTTGCAAATCACGCAGTTCTCGAATCTTCCACAGTTACTACGAGAACGGGGAGGTCGCCGAGAGGAGTGCAGACAGAAACTCGGATGGCGGCACGTACCTCCCGGCACCGCCGCCAAAGCGCCATCATCACCACCGTCTTCCGGGCGGCAGCGACGGGGGCGGAACTGGAGGCAGGGGGAGCGCCGGGGGTCTCCTCCTCTTCTCCTCCCACCATCACCATCACATCAACAACCACATAACCTCCACATCCAACCCGGCGACATCTTATGCCTCTTCCTCTTCGTCCGCCTCTTCGGCGGCCTCGTCCGTGACGTCATCGGTGTCGTCTTCTTCTGGACATCACCCCTTACACCCCCTGCCTCTGTCGCTGCACCCGGTGTCCGCCGGAGCGGCCGCCCCACTGCCTCCTCCGCCCCCGCCGCCCGCCCTGCCCCCGGAGTTTCCCCCACACCCTCATCCGCAATATTTGTTCTCTGGGTCGACTAGAGGGGAGCCGGACGACAGGAAGAACGACGATGAATGGAAGAACATTCATGTGGTAAGGAAGGGGGAGTGGCCTGATTAATGAATCAGGCGTCTATCCTTTGACGTAAACCGTGTTATGAAATCTAAAGAGCGATTTTACATTATAGACACTCGGCACGATTCGAAATCTCTTCAAGACTAACTAGAGGTTCATTTAAAGTGTTTGCAGTTCAGTATTACAATCGATTTTCTTTAACTTTTCACCAGTGTTATTTTAGGTGAATTGCGATCGTCTGATTAATCTCGAAGCTATTTATCTTTCAGATGGTAGAAATCTTTGGTTAAAATGATTATAAAATTAAGCATTTGCTATAACAAAATCCACCCAGAAAAACATTAAATAAATTAGTACTTCATTAAGTATATTAATGTTGGCGTCCCCTTCAAGAGGCAAGAGACTGTCGCTTCGCCTCCTTACCCATTGGCATGAGTTATTAACGACTGCGTAGTAAATGCTTTTTACAACGGGAGGAAAACAGTATTAGATAAAATTCTCTAACGATGGAAAATTTGTTGTTACGTTGTTGACGTATCTTTGCACATGAGAGCACCCAGAAAAAAATCCCAAGGGAAAATAGACTTGAAAATTTCTGACAATACCGGGAATCAATCCTGAAACCTTCTTCTTTCTCGGAGGTTGCTTCATCCAACTAAGCCATCCAACCAAAATATATTTAAATAGACTGCGACATGCTGTCGCCGGTTAGCTTAGTTGGATAAAGCAACAACCACGAGAAAGGTAGCGATTTCCGCAACTCGAGGACTTTTTCCACTCCGTTTTTGCATTAAATTTTTTCTTACGTTTGCTAATTCCTATCATCTATTGTTTAGCTTTTAATTTTATTATTAGGGAGGATATTAAACCTTATATATATTATTTCTAAACATCCATCCGTTTTCAGTGACCATGTCTTTTCTCCCCTCATAGTCCATCAAAACATATAAATGACACACGATTTTAAAGAGAAAGTTTCCTGCTTCCATCTAAAAATAGAAAAAAAAAACTAAAATTTCACTATTGGGCCAAAAATCGTGTTCAATTTAAATTTGCAGATAGATTTACGTTACTGGATGTGTAGATATCGATAACTATCGTCACAAACGAGGTACATCGAAACGGACACTGATACAGTGTATGAGGGTGTGTTTTCAAGTATAAATTTGCGTTTGTGTATTTGTTTCTTGTGACTGGAGTTTTTGCTTAAATATATTTGGGCGGGGAAATAAATTATCAGTTTCCGTCTGCAAAATCAGAGTATTTCAACTTATTTTATGTTAGAATTCATGCTAAATTATGACATAATTCTTACTTATGTTGCATACATGAACGAAATTGTCAAATGCAAGTTTTTATATTTTCATCACTTGTATCACAAAATTTTATGCTAAATCACACATCATCAAGAACATAAATGAAAAATAGATGGAGGATATGTCTCCAGCTATTCAGTGTATTCTTACCTCATGTCATAAACCTTTATTTAACATCATGTGATCCACTTTGATATCTCTGTGTTATTAATTTACATTAATTCTTTTAAATTTCAGATGCTTAATTGTATCTTGAGCATGGTGGAGAAAACAAAAAGAGCTCTTGCCATCCTGCAGCATCGTGCCATGCCAGAGCCAAACACTGCATCCCAGCCAACCCCTCATCCTTCACAAGTCCCCCCACACCATGCTGCTCATCATCAGCCTCCTCAACCACCTGCATCAGCATATTGGCTGAGACGCACTACTCCTGAAGGTGCTGATGGTAATCATCATTATAGTACCAATGGCACAAGTCTAAACAGCCATCATATAAGTGCACTCAACAGCATACACCATACTCAAGCCTTGACCAGCCCACATGACACATTCAAGAAGACTGCAGGGGAGATAATGGCACAGACAATTAAAGCTACGGAAGACAGGGTCGCTGAAGTGAAGAGAAGAGCAGGTAAGAGAAATGTGTCAACTTATAGGGGATATAAAAATTATAAATAAAAGATATATGTAGTTCCCATAGTAGCTACAAAAATAACCTCATCAGTTGATAGACACTACGTTATTGCTTCATTTTTGTTCTTTTAATGAAAAAGAAATTATTTGAGAAAATAACTTTTCAAAATAATTATTAAATTACATTCAAATATTAACTTTTCTGTTGTTTCATTCCAATTATTTTCATCCCACTATTCACAATCTCACATGTGATAAACATATAACTGTCATAAACATCAATTATACATTAAGGTAAATGCAGAAAATTTTATTAGAGATTGTGGACTCCTTATTATTTTAAGATGCTTTTGTATTTATTTATTCTTATCAAAGTGCTATAAGATATTGATAAAACATAATTTTCATTTTTGTATCAGTACATAACTTTTCCCATAATTATTTTGCAACATAAATCTAGAATATTTTATTAAGTTTATTAAAAGAGTGATGTATCTACCTAACTGTATTAAGAGACTGTTTTCATGTGATGTTTAAAAATTTACATTTTTCAAAATCTTTCTTGGTTTTACATCTCTAAGACATACAATCATGAAGTAAAACAGACAGGTGCTCTGAATTTTTCACTATTACATAATGAATAAACATTTAAAAGTAGACATTTAATACTTAGAGTCTACCCTAGTGTACTCTCCTGGAGTTTTAAGTTGATCCTTCAAAAAAAATGTAGCAGTAAAAATTTTCTTTCGTCAATTTCAGAGGAGGCAGTGAATGAAGTAAAGCGTCAAGCTGTGGCTGAACTCCAGAGGGCTGTAGCAGCTGCAGAAAGCAAAGCATTGGAGCTGGTGGCTGCAGAAAGAGCTAGAATGGAAGCTTTACTCCTTGAGGCAAGAACAAGTGGAGCCAGTGGCAAGTCTTCATCTCGTCCACCTGTTCCAGGAGCTGTGCTACCTTCAAATGCTGAACCGTCAGATGCTGCAACATCCTCCTCTTTGCTGGTTGTTGATGGAGGAAGGAGATCTCCAATCTCACCTCCACCACCATTGCCAATATCTCACCACACCCATAATGTACGTAATTTGCTGAAAAATGTAATTATTGTGTTACTCTGTTAGTAACAGCTGAGAGCCAGTTTTACTGTTCATACATTTTTGCTAATGGACCTCTGATTTGAAATGTTGACTTCAATGATATTTGGACAAAGTAGTGGACTTATACAATTAGTTTCTTCTCTTCATATGTTATACTATAAATTGAAACATTATTTGTTTTTAAGCTAACTCTAAAATGTAGTTATATTCTTGCATGTCAGAGTTTTGTAACTATCTATTTTTTTTATTAATTTATTCTAATCTAATTTTATTCAATTTAAAAAGGGATATACTTTTACTTTCTTAAAAGTTTTACACTAAGAAAAAATTGTGGAAAGTAAACTTTTATTTATCATTTGAATTGAAATGAATTTCCACCAGATTTCGTTCAATACCTTGTAAAGTAAATCATATCAATTCCTAACTTAAGGCAATAGTTAATAAAAATATGAATACTTTATTATATTACAACATATGAATATTTTATGAAATATGAATCTTTTTCAGTATGGTGAAGTCTTATGATTACTCTGGATTACTTCTAATACTTTTGCTTTACTCATAAAACTTTATCTCAGTAACATTACTTATTCATTCTTAATTATATCATAGTCTTTCATATCCAATATAGAATTTCTGTATAAGAGCTATTTTCCTTTTATACCATCAGACTTGCTGGAATTGTGGGCGCAAGGCAAATGAAACCTGCAGTGGGTGCAACACTGCTAGATACTGTGGTGCTTTCTGTCAACACAAGGATTGGGAAAATCACCATCAGGTATGCTGTGGACGCTCTGCTTCATCCACCCTAGCTGCAGCTGCCTCAGCTGCTGCAACCACCACTTCTGACAAAACAGGAGCAACTGCACCAACATCTGTGGTAGTAGCACCATCCACGACACCGTGTAGCTCACGTTCTCCAACCCCTGTGGCTGCATCCTCCTCATCTTCATCATCTTCCTCCTCTTCCTCATCCTCCTCCTCTTGTTCTCCCCCCTCAACAACCCCCTCAGCACCCCCTGTAGTGGCAGATGCAACCAAGTGACCCAGAGCTAACCTGCGTCGCAATCAAAGGCCAGCAAGGGAACGCAGATCACGTAAGAAAGTTGACTGCAGGTAGTTTGAGCACCGGCAAATAAAATGGCCTATAAGAAGGATGGATGACTTGGTATTCAAAGAAATCTGCTTGAAGACCAGTGGGAAATCTGAATAAACTATAGGAGAAGCAATTCTTAAAGTTCATAATCAATTTTCCACAAATATGCAAGGATTTATGAATAAAAGGCCATACCCAAGGTAAGGAGTGTTAGTGTTTTCAGATAATTTTTTTACTCTTGCCTCGGATTCTCAGTGGTGATTCCATAACATGATTGTATTCATAACTAACAAACTGTTGTTTTCATTCATAAATATTCCTTGTATTTAATTTGCTAATCATTACAAGTCATTTTCTTGATGGATGAGTTAGGGTTTATAAACGTTTACTTATTAAAGGTTGGTGGTTTTGGGAGATGGAAAGATGTATAAAGGAAAAAAGCTGTATACTAATGTGTTTTTCTTACAAAGTAAGAGTTGCATTCATATGGCACTAAATGTTAAAATCACTTTGTTGTAAATGAGATGATTTTTCATGTAGCTCTTGAAAGAAATGCTTCTTTTCTCTAGTATTCTTGTCATATCAGTATTATATTGCACATGAAATACTTCCATTGATTCCTCATCCAATTATTTTTTCTAAAGGAGCTTTCATATCAGAATGTACAATTGAAAGTCCTGTAATTTCCATGTATAATGCATACCATAATGCCAAAATATTGTTATAGTTATTGTTGATTTTGGAAATTACTTTTATTTGAGAAATGTATAGCACATCTTATTTCTCTGGAGACTTTATTGTAATTCTTCAGAAACTGTGGATGAGAGAGTTTTAAGATAAATACTTATGATATCAACTTTAGAATCATTATTAAATTTTTCATTTTTCCAAGTTAAATTCTGTCACTATTTTATTATTTTACTCAAAATCCCACTAAGCTTTTCATGCCATTGCAAGTATTGTTGACATTATATTGCTGTCTCCTTCTATTTTTAAAATTTACTCTTCAATTTTATTTTATAAACATTAACCAAAAATAATTACAGCAAATAATATTTTGCAAAATAATTTTTGTTCTCTTACAAAATTTAATGGCCAGAAATGAATCTAGTCTCTCTTCTAAGTTTGTATGGGTAATAATTAAGATTTGAACTTAAGGAAATGTTGTCTTAACAACTTATTAGAAAAACATTAGGTTTTCCTCTCAAAGTCTTAACTCTCTTTTGTTAATTACTGGTTAAAAATTTCAAATGATTATAAGGATAATTTCTTATATTAACATTATGGTAAATGTTTCGTATTCACTGATGCTATTTAGCTTTCCTTTCAAATAAACATGATTTAATCTCCAGCTGTTCGAATTTTATACCCATGATGGATGAATGGGAAAGGGCATTATACATGGAAAGTAATGGTGAAAAATTACATTTCTTTCTATAAAATATCATCCTCTGTTCTGCTGTGGACAATTTTTTTATAAATATTCAAATGACTTTCCTGTGTGTAAATCAACTTTCCCTTTGTAATATCCATCAAAGGGCCTAATGTTTTGTTATACTGGTTATATTGCACCTACCAATAGAGAGGGAAGCATGGACATACCAAAGAAAAAATGGCAGTTATGGGTGCTGTTGTTTCTAGTCACAGAAATTAAGTGGCAAAGGTTGTTTCATATATGTTTTGCTCCTTTGCAGCTCAACTGTGTCATTTTCCCAGTGACACATGCTCAGGATCAACTTCCGACATGTGTTGTCAAACTTGTTCTCTGGTAAACTCTGTTAATGTATGTATGTGAGCATGCAGATAGTATTTGGGGAAACTGTTAATGCACCAATTAAGTTTATGTACTTTGTAGAAAATAGTCCTTTCTTCCATCTATTCACCATTAGAAAATTGGATAAATAGATCTCTCTGATGTACTCCACTAATTTCAGCACTTGAAAATACATTTTCAAAGGATGTCAGATATAATTTGTAGGATTGTTTGCTTTTTCCTTTACTGTTCAGTGTGAAATGAAGGATGCACTGTTGTATTCTTATCAGTGAATAAACTCTGTTTATTCAAAATTATGTAGTAGTATATTTTAATTTTATATGCTTAATAGGAGTTTCTTATTTATTATATGAGATGTTGCTTTTCAAAGATCTTCTGTTAAAATTACAGAACACAGAAATTGAAATATACCTAAGACTCACTACTGGAGGATTTGACTTCTGAAAATGATATAGTATTAACCTTGTGCACAAAAAATAACTTTGTATGAATAAATAGGGATACAGACGGAGCACTTCACAATAATTTTGTATAGTAAGCAGAAAATGTATTCAATATTTAGAAAACTTATAACCAGCTTACTGAGTATCAGCAGAAACAAAGGAATGGATACCTGGATTGAACGGCATGAATCAGAGCATATTACTTTAATTCCAACAAGAAAAAAGAAAAATTAACACGCATATAACTATGCTAAAACATTTATCTAACTCTTTATGATGGAAGTGGAAAGTGAAAAATAATGATGAGATGAAAGGAAAGAGTCTTCATAATGGAACATTCTTTTCAATGATATTTCATTTCTTACTTCTTCCTAGACAATAGCATTTGGAAAAAATCAACATAATGCCGACTATGCTGGTAGGTTTTGAGGATTATTGCACTTCATGAATGGATGCAGATGGTTCTACGGATGTCCCTGAAATGGTGCCTGAATGTAACTATACAGAACAAGGGAGTGAAAGAGAAACCAATGATATGTCTCTTCCTCCCCTAATTGAATTGAAGTCAAAAATAACTTTTCTATGTGATAATTCTGAGAGTGTAAATCTGTATACTCACTTCATATGATAGAGTGCACAGAGATTACAGACTTTATTAAAGGTATCAAGTGGTGGCTAGCATTTCAAAGTGGTCCTATGAGAAAGGCATTTAAATGATCAGTTTCATTATTTACAGGCTCTGTTTATATTACAGAATTAAATTAACAGTAACATCCTACAACATTTAGAAAGTTTTCATAGGAAATAAATTCTGTGAATATTCCTAATGGTCGCTTAATGATTTGGCCTCAAATTACAAGAGCTTCATAATGTGCTTTCAATTTAAATTTCAATACTCTTCCATTGAATTAAGTGAGATTTTCCTCTGTATTAATATTTATATGGATAAATAACATGCACTTCAGTTGCTATTTATATCTTTGGAGATAAGAATCAAAATGTTAAGTTCTCAATAAAAGACATTTCGGTTCACTGATAAACAAACAGAGTAAGGAACAAATTCATTCCATTGTTGAAATATTAAAAATGACTTGAAGAAAGGAGGTAACTTAGGGAATTACATTAAGATATTGATTATTTTGGTGTTATTTTGAGACACCAAGTCATAGATTACAGTTTTTCCAGCTGCTCAGTTTCTCCTCTTCAAAGAACAACAATTAGATATTTGGTGCTCATGTTAGTTTATATTGCATTCATTTGTTAATGACATATCCTTGAGTCCATTTTATTTTAATAGCTTTTCTTGCATTAATTTTCAAGTACTGCTTTCATTCTCACTTATCTCTCTTACTACTACTCAATTCCCTAAATTGACACATAATTTATTGATGGCAAGTTGGCAATTCATCGTAGACGTTGATACAAAAGAAAGACCAGAAAACTTTGGTTCCACAGAAGTTAATTTCTACTGGTAAATTTATTTCGAGGAGGCATTTAATATTCTGATACAAATTCAATATTAAATTAAATTAAATATTCAAATAATCTTCAATTCAAAGGTAGCTCTCTATAATATAAGAGACACTTCATAGCATAAGTATGAAAGTCATGTAACTTGAACCAGCTGTTCTGTTTCTCCTCTACAAAGACCATGAAGGTAAAACCATTAAATTCTATTTTGTGCTCATTATAGTTTACTTTGCCAACTTTTGTTCATGACACATCTTGTAGCCCATTACATTCGACATCATTTCAAGTCTTTCACTAAGTGGCCTATCAACTGAATGATGTTAGGGTACATCTGAAAAAAACAGTATTGGTTTGGAAAGAACAGTGGCCTATTCCCTTACATCATAATAAACAAACTTGATGCATAAATAAAGGTTTTTAACCAAAAATTTTTACTAGATCCAAAGGTATGCTGATGATGTACTTAGAAAATTTTATTGACTAGAAACAGCTGATATCCCCTTCATCACTTGCAAACCTGCATAGCCTCTGTTCATACCTAAGATGCCTAATCCTAAGGATAACACTACTGTACATTCAGTCAATGAAGATAGTAAGGGAGAGGGAGAGAGAAGAGCAGTGAACAGCTTAAACAAACATGCATATGAGTTGACTACCTAAAGAAAAAGGACAATGGAGTAAGTGACATGAAAAGATAAATTTTAAATAAAGACGTGAAATTCTGCATTGCATGACCTTTCAGAAAAAATAACATAGCCTAATAACACCACATCCAATTTTTATTTCATTCAAAGTACTGCTTTCATTCTCACTTTTCCCTCTTTTTACCATTCAATTATTCAAAATGCCACATAGTTTTTTCATGGCAAGTTGGCAAATCGTCGTAAGAGTTGATAGAAAAGAAAGACCAGGAAACTGTTGTTTCCACAGAAGTAAATTTATACTGATAAATTTATTTGGAGGAAGCATTGAATATTCAGATAATGATGGAATTGGTTTGCTGAGGTGTCATCACAATGGATATACTTTTGTCACATGCTGCAGAAATCAAATGATCTTATGAAAACTTCAATTCAAAGGGTAGTTCTCCGTAAGGAGTGATGGCAGTTTTAAAAATGTTCACGGCTGAAATATACACACTTCCATTCCTTTTCAGCTTTGAGCATCATTTTTATAGCTTTAAAGCAAAAGAACTTCGCTACAGTGCTGATAAAATCATTCTCAGTAGAACCTCATAAGAATTGGAGTTGAAATCGCCCGTAATATCAGACCGGATTCATATCGCCCGCGCAGCTATCGAGCTGAAATACGCCAGTGAGGTCTCAGAATCCGCGTCAAAGTCCACCTCCAACAAATACACGGAGGCTGGCCCTCTACGTACTAAACTCTATGCTTACAGGCATGAGCATGTGAGTTCGTCCGTCTTGCGGCATCGTTCACAACTATGTCTTCATACGGCCATACCAAGAGGTGTTAGTTGATTTGCGTACCGTTTAATTTCGTCTCGAAGTTCAGTACCGAATTTTTTAGTATAAATTAAGAAAATACACTTCCCTCATTAAGGTAAATGTCTATAATTGTGATAAATTCTGTTATCTGATAGGCTGAAAGTTGAAATTGGCGCGACAGATGGCGCATCAGCCGCAACAGCGCTCTTTTTCTTTTAAACTCATGCAGTGTTCAAAGAGCATGCGAACAGTAAACATCTGAGGAGTGCAATAGAGAGTACAAATACGTAACTTGGAGATTCAACGGTAAGTGGTACTCGACGACGAATGTTAGATATTTTAGCTCAGTGGTTATCTTCATTCATTCTGAATATATTCTATGAATGGTATTTGGTAAATTTTAATTTATGTCTCCATGTGGAAATATTTGGTAGTGACACAGATGCAACCAGTTCGTTACATGCAACTTGAAAGATATCATCGTGAGGAAAAGGCTTCCAGAACGTACCTATGAAACAGAAACGGCTATCCTCGAAAATAATTGGCACTCCGTCCAATTATATTGGTAATCCGTCCGCTTTCTTCAAATATGGCAAGCAGAGGACCGCCGTGAAGTGACCACCAGTCAAATGGGGACGCTTCAAGTAAGTCCATTCGAATCCGGTTATCTTTTGATCTTTATGCCGATTAAACCTTTTGAGTTAATCTATAAAATCTAGAACTTCCAGCTAGAATTTTGTTTTCCGGGACACTTTTATGCTTTTCCTAATGTTGCATATTATAAGAATAATTTTCACATTAATATAATTCCGTGGCTAGAGAAAGGGCGAAAATATCATCACAATAATTACTTTTCAACAATCGCTTCCTGCTCCTTCGTAATGTTCCATTCCTTTCGTAGATTTATCACGTTCCGTCCGCTTGCAATTACTTATTTTTTTCGATTAGAAGTGTCCATAGAATTCTGTGCGATCATATTAATCAATTTCGGAATTTATTTTAGAAATTAAGTGAAATAATAAAGTAAACTATTGGTGTCATTAGTCGATCGTTATACTAAGCTCCTTTAGAATTCTTTTTCCCTTCTACCAGATATCAATTCTTGAAATATAGTTGTGCAATCTTTCTTTCGGCTGCTCTTTCCTGGTAGTAATCTCGTTCGAGTAAACGTTAACTGAAGTGCTTGCTTTATTCCATAAAATCGAATCTCTAAGTCTCATCGGATTGTTTGATCCAGCGTGTTCTCTAAGTGCGGCATGGGAATGATTGGATCTCCAGTTTTACCTTCGGTGTGCCTTTTGTGTGTGTGTGACTGTATGCGTGGAGTGCACTCGAGTGAATGCTTAATAGATTAGTGGTAGTTAATCGACTGGTTTTCGGTATGACTAACATTGGTTGAGGGTAGTACGTTTGCTGGTTCTTAGTTTTCTGATGCCAATGTGTAGTGAGCGATTTTGGAATTAACATATTTGGTGGTGGGTGAATCTGTGGAAGGTAGAAAAGGAAATCCAATCTAATTTCCATGCTCATGATCTTCATTTGTAATCACGTCCTTATCTTTCCTTCGGCTCTGGGCGCTTTTTTAGCCCTAGAAATTTGAGAAGAGCACACAGCTGACATTCACTGTTCATTTGAATGGCAACGCGTCTTAGGCCTTGATAATGTCATTTTATTATATTGTCTTAGATAATGTTGTTGGACTCATTGCTATAAAGCTTTGAAGTAAAGCGATAAGGAATGACGCGTTCCAGTCCATGATTTACCTTTTATTAATGCGTCTGAAAGAGGGAGCAGGAAGGATTTTTCATTGACATACCTCTTAGGCTAGTTACCGGCTTAATTCATCAATTCCTAAGTAATCATTCCTATCATTTTTAATCTTAAAACGGCCGACGGACGCTATTCACTTAACGCTTGTGTAGTTCCTTTGTTTTAGATTAATCTGTGGTCAGTTCAATTTTACGAAATTCTTTGTTAGTAAATGCACATGCCTCTAGTTTTTCCAACCCTTCTTTTGTACCTATCAAAATACCTTTAGTAAGATTTTTATAATGAGTCTAATAGATTCAGATATGATGAGAAATCGGTTCTTTGACTTGTAATGACTTCATTAATTCAAGGAAATTAAGAACTAAAGGGAGGAAATAGCACGTCTTCCTCTTAGTTTATCTCTTTAAATATGTCAAGGAAACTGTTATGCTCTTAATCTCTTCTCATTTAATTAAGTTTTCGAAAATTCAATCCTCATAGTCACCTAAATAAATGTGCTGGAAGTCTAGAGTATGTATCATGTATGCATTAATATTTCTTTTTTCCACAGGCTGACAATTATTCAATGGCACATTTACTAATGAAACATATGTCGTCTTTTTGAGTTTATTAGGCTACACATCCCTGGCATTGTGGAGGACTGAATGGTGATGATGCTAGTCAGCAAGAAGCTGATGTCATAGAAGAAAGAGGAGGGACATGGTGGAAGGAGAATGCCGTGAGAGATGCTTTTCCATGATAGTTACTTCAACAGCTGACATGGAAGTGTTTGGAAAGTATATAGTATAATTTGTCTTTAATATTATTTTTAATTTACTTCTTTCCATGTGTTATTTCTAGCTTATGAGGTTTAATTTGTGATACATTGTTTTTCTTAAACCCAGCCCTAACTTTTCAATCAGGAAAACAATGCATTTCTTTTAAGTTGTAGCCTGTTAAGATTATTTTTTAATGGATTTTAGTATGTGATAGCATAGGAGAGCAGTTGTTGGTAATGTTTTGTGTTATATGTTAGAGATATTTCTTAATGGTATCACTTTCTCTTTCATTGCTGTGTTGTTTTATTAACTACCGCTTTTCATACTCCCTGTTCTGTGCATTCCCTTTCCTGAAGACGTCCTCACCTTCCCTATTGATTTTTATTCCTGATAATTCTAATATGTTACTTCACTACACACACATTGCTAGCAATATTCATCCACTCCCTACTTTCCTACAAGAAACATGCTTCCACTGTGGTTTGGCCAAACTACATTTCTCCAATCTGTACACATGAACATATATCCTAATTTATTTTTTTTACATCTAGAGCGGCTATATATTATGTAGCATTACTTTAGTTTTCTTAATCCATCGCAATTTGTGTTAAATTTGTAGAAAGTGATTTTTTGCATAGGATTTCATATTTATTTCAATTTTAACTATTTAACACCTGGTAAATGTCGCCATGTGTTTTTCCTTTTCAGCATTCAATTATTCATTTTGTCATGGTGTCTAAGATGTGTTTAATTTAACTTAACATGAAAATTTTATTTACAGCATTTTATTCTTAGAAAATATTTCAACATGTTTGGAAATTTAACTCTATCCACAGGAACACTTAAGCTCTATGTCTATGCTGTAGGAGTCAGGTCGATATAAATCTGACTTAGAAGACATACATTTTCCCGAGTTAAGATACTCTCCGGTGTACCACTTGGGGAAAAGCTTGTGTATTTTCATTTAATGATAATGAGACATACTTCATGGTGTATGTCTGTGAGTGTTTGGGTTTTTAAAGTAAAATGTGTATGTGTATGTGGTTGAATATTTCCATTGTCATGGTATTATTGTTGTCATGTACCAACATATCAAAGTTGTAATAGATCCTGAAGGGAATTATTTATAATACTTGTGAATTGTGAAATTTCTGAGATGTATATTTTTTATGGAAAGATTATAAGCTGCCTCTGAGAGGTTTTAAGAGGGGTTTCCCTCTCAGCATTGGGCAAATGCCAGGCAGAATGGCCAGTTGGCCCCCCTCACAATAAATAAAAATTATTCAAAAGTACAGAATGGCTTTTAATGTTTTTTTTAATCTCGAAACACCTGCAGGCCTTTAAAGGTATAGAAAAACCTCCACTTGTTACCTGGCATATCCATATTGGCTCATCATTTGATCTCTTCAAAACAAATATAGCTTCATCCCAGAATCATGATTTCAAAAGAATTCATATAATTAAGATAAATTGGATGGAATAATTAAAATCCTCAATTTATGTTCTTATAAGTATACACTGTTTGGATGAGTTAAACTATGGTGTGTCTGCCACCCAGGAATTAAGGAGTTCCATGGATTTCCAGGGAAATACTTTCATTTTTCAAGGGTAATATCTTATGCGTTCCAGAGGAATGTTTTCAGGTTCCAGGGTGTTCCATGTTAAAAAATAAGTAAATATTGCTCATGCACTAACAACGATGCATATAAATGTTAACGAAACGGCAAGGAATAGTTGTGCGATAGATTAATTGTGATATTTTTTGGGTTTCATAGCCGGTCTGAAAAAAGACCAGTGGCCAGTCCTGTGAAGGCTGTAGAATTAACGACTTTTCTTTTATTCGAAGTTTTATAATTTCTAAACAATTACAAAGGCTAAATCGTGTACATCGTTCACCTGAACATAAATTTCAGAAGTTTATTCGTTGGACTATACCCCTGAAGTTTATCAGTATATTTAAACAAAATTTATAGATATTGAATTGTAATATAATATATTAATACCATACAAAAATTCAAACGATTTGGTTGGATAGATTCTCTAGAATCGATTTTCGAAAAAGTGCCATTTTTCGCACCCGGTCGGGTGGCCTACCCCCTTATGTGAAAATTGGCTGTAAAACAAAGTTTCTCTTGGATTTATAAATCAAATACTCAACTGTGATTACTTAAGCAGATCATAATGAAGCTTATAGAATGATTTATAAAACTGCATTGATTTTTACCCGATGATTGCGCTCATTTGGGATCTGTGTTGGAAGTATTTTGCAAAAATCAAAAGCCGTGAATTTTCGTCAATTTTGACTCCCTGTAGAATTTTAATGAGCGATCATCAGCACAAATAATTTGGTAGTAAAGGCAAGATTTATTCAAGAATGGCCAGTACTGAAATCCGCACTCAAAAAAAGGATTTTTTCGCCAGGTTTTTTCGGTTCTTGCCCACAGTGCTGCGTACTATTCAAGAAAGCTCTACATTTTCTTCATAGTTATGATGAAATCATAATGAAATACTCTGAGATATTCGAGTTGTTCATCTTTCTTCTGCCGTATACGAACGTAATTTTTCGCGCCGCGCCGGTTAAACATTCGGCGTTCATGACGTTACGCCGCCGCCGCCGGCTTCATTTCCCCTCTACGCCGCCGCTGACCAAAATCAAGACGGCGCCTATGTCTAGCCCGCGCTAGTTAAAAATGCAAACTGCTTATGTACTCTAAAGTTTTTTATTTTTGCGTTTTGGTGGTTGTGCGCTTAATGGTTAACATCCTAGACCTCTGAATACTTAACTGAATGACCTCTGCTAACACAGAATGTAAGTTATCGATTGCAACTGATGTTGTGACTTTGTGAAACCATTGTGACCACAGTATGAGAAGAATTACCATTTTTCGGTATTTATTAACTAAGACATGTAAGTTGCTTCATCATGGAATGGGATTTCTTTCAATTTTTCTCTGGTTTAAGAAGTTACGCTCCCCCTTCTCCTCTTTTTTGCCACATTCCCCTACTCATCTCACGACTGATCTGCATGTGCTGCAAGCGCGACGTAAAATATAAAGAAATGTCGATGCTGCTACGTCTCAGTAACTTTGATGTGCTAATTTGTATTGCTGTCATACTTACAATGGATCTTCACCTGTTTTGATCCTGATTCAATCGGATCTGTTATATTTTCGTACTTAGCCGAATTTTACGACTTTGTCCACTACTAGTGCATATTTCGGATTTAAAAAATATTTGTTACTCAAAAATCTCCTTGATTAATATATGTCCTGATTGCACTCTACTAAACTGGAAAATCAAGTGATAAGTTCGAATACTGATCAGGGAAATTTTATTTTTTATATATCTTTCAATTTTCTTCATAAGACTAACTTATTCCATAGCAAGCTTTTTCCTTGTAAACAAATAGATTTTAGACGATACATAACGTTTCACAATGTTATTATAAATTCATCACTTGATAGATTATTTGCGCCTCTAAACGTAGGTGTTACTCTAATGGGATGAATATACACCAGATATTAATGTATAAAATTTATCTTAATATCCCGCCGATGTAAACAAAGAATGATGTAATTTTTGGATAAATCAATGACAATACTACATAGAAGGGATGTCCTCCCAAAAAGCAAATGATAAGAACGAAAGGTTTGTTAACTGTCTCTATCGCTATTCCTAGATTATAGTAGTCACCTAAAGTAAATGATTTCTTTAGTAATAATATATTGCAGATTGGCTGAGTGGTTAGAGTAACTGAATCAAAATTCCATAGGTTAATCCAAAAGATTATTCTCAGTGTTTCGAATCCTATTCAGGGATTTTTTTTCATTTTTTCTTCATTTCTCGTTTCTTTATAAACCTAACTTATTTCATAGCTACCTTGTTTTATGTGAATAAAAAGATTTTTGGTAAAAGATACGTTTCACAAAGTCTTTATAAACACAAAGCCTGATAGATTATTTATGCCTCTAAACTTAGGGGTTACCCTAATTACATGAATATCAACCAGATATAAATATATAAAATTTAACTTGATATCCCGCCGATGTGAACGAAGAATGATGTAATTTTTGGATAAATCAATTACAATATTGCATAAAACAGATGTCCATTTAAAATGCTCGTCATCAATACGAATGATATGTTAAATGTCTCTCTCGCTATTCCTTGAGTAAAGTAGTCAATTAAAGGGAATGATTTTTTTCTCTGCTAGATTGACCGAGTGGTTAGAGTGACTGGTTCAAATTTCCGAAGATTAATCCAAAATTACTCTCAGTGGTTCGAATCCTGATCAGGGAAAAAATTTTTATTTTTTAATTTCAAGATTTTCCATAAGCCTAACTTATTCCGTATCTACCTTTATAAATAGATTTTTGACAAAAGATACGTTTCACAAAGTCTTTTATACGAATAGGTAGATAGAATAATTATGCCTCTAAACGGAGGAGCTACGCTAATAACATGAATATAAACCATATATAAATATATAAAATATAAACTAATATCCTGAGGATTTAAACGAGGAATGATGTATTTTTTAGATAAAATATTGCATATAACAGATGTCTTATCAAAAAGCCTGCCGTAAAGACGAATGATATGTTAAATGTCTCGCTCACCATTCCTAGAGTAAAGTAGTCACTTAAATCGAATGATTTCTTTCATGTTATAAGGTGCTAGATTAGCCGCGTGGTTAGAATAGCTGATTCAAATTTCCAAAGATTAATCCAAAAGTTCACCTCAAAGGTTCGAATCCTGATTAGGGAAAATTTATTTTTTATATTTTATTTCAAGTTTCTTCATAAGACTAACTTTTTCCATAGCAAGGTTTTTCCTTGCAAACAAATACTTTTAGACGATAGATACGTTTCACAATGTTTTTATAAATACATCACTTGATAAATTTATTGGGCCTCTAAACGAAGGTGTTACTCTAATGGGATGAATATACACCAGATATTAATGTATAAAATTTTTCTTAATATCCCGAGGATATACACGAAGAATGATGTGATTTTTGGATAAACCAATAACAATATTGCATATAGCAGATGTCCTTTCAAAAAGACCTTCATAAGGACGAAGGGTATGTTATCTGTCTCTCTCAACAGACCTATAGAATAGTAGTCACTTAATGTTAATGATTTCTTTAATATTAGTAGGTGCTAGAATGGTCTAGTGGCTAGAGTGACTGGTTCAAATTTCAA
This sequence comes from Pachydiplax longipennis, assembly GCA_036926295.1. Lineage (NCBI taxonomy): Eukaryota > Metazoa > Arthropoda > Insecta > Odonata > Libellulidae > Pachydiplax > Pachydiplax longipennis. Next base: position 19,905,765 of record JAVFKF010000012.1, read on the forward strand.
AGATAAATCCAAAAGTGTATCCCCATTGGTTCGAATCCTGATCAGGGAAAATTTACTTTTTATATTTTATTTCTAGTTTCTATTTCGTATAAATCAATAGGAATACTGCATAGAACGGATGTCTTCTCAAGAAGCAAATCATAAGAACGAAACGTTTGTTATCTGTCTCTCTCAACAGACCTAGAGAATAGTAGTCACTTAATTGGAATGATTTCTTTAGTAATGTTATGCGCCAGTTTGGTCGAGTGGTTAGTGTGACTGATGAAAACTCCTATGCATAACCCAAAACTTCCCACGGAGTGGTACGAATCCTTTTCAGGGAAAACTTTTTTCTTTTTTTCTTAATTTCTCGTTTCTTTATAAGCCCGAAGTATTCCACAACAACTTTTATTGTAAATAAATACAATTTAGACGAAAAATACGTTCCACAAAGTCTTTATAAATGCATCAGTTGATAGATTATTCATGCCTCCAAACATTGGGGTTACGCTGATGGCATGAATATAAACCAGATATGAATGTATAAAATTTGACTTAATATCCCGAGGATTTAAACGAAAAAGGATGTAATATTTGGATAAATCAATAACAATATTGCATAGAACACTTGTCCATTTAAAAGCCCCGTCATAAAGACGAACGATATGTTAAACGTCTCTCTCGGCATTCCTAGAGTAAAGTAGTCACTTAAAGGGAATGATTTCTTTAGTAATAATATGTGGCAGATTGGCCGAATGGTTAGATTAACTAGTTCGAATTTCCAAAGGTTTATCTATTATATTCAGTTTATATATTCAGTGGTTCCAATCCTGATCAGGGAGAATTATTTTTCTATTTCATGTTTCTTCAAAAGCCTAACTTATTCCATAGCTAACTTGTTTATTGTGAATAAATTGATTTTTGACAAAGAATACGTTTCACAAAGTCTTTATAAACGCATAGGTTGCTAGGATATTTATTCTCTAAACGTAGGACCTACGCTAATGGCATGCATATCATCCAGATATGAATGTATAAAATTTGACTTCATCTCCCGCCGATTTAAACGAAGAATGATGTAATTTTTTGGATAAATCAATAATTATATTGCATAGTACAGATGTCCTTTCAAGAAGCCCGTCATAAGGACTAACGGTATGTTAACTGTCTCCGTCAATAGACCTAGAGATTTATAGTTACTTAATGGGAATGATTTCTATTGGGAGAAGGAGGTGCCAGATTGGCCATTTGGTTGGGGTGACTGGTTCAAAATTCTATATATTAATCCAAAAGTTTATCCTCAGTGCTTCACATTCTCTTCAGGGAAATTGTTTTTCTTTTTTCTTAATTTCTAGTTTCTTTATAGGCCTAACTCATTCCATAGCTTGTTTGTTTTTGTAAATAAATACATTTAAACGATAATACGTTTCACAATGTCTCTATAAACGCATAGATTGATAAAATATTTATGGCTCTAAAAGTAGGGGTTGCTCTCATGACATGAATATAATCCAGATGATGAATTTATAAAATTTAACTTAATATCGCCGATGTAAACAAAGAATGATGTAATTTTTGGATAAATCAATAACTATAATGCATAGAACACATGTCCTTTCAATATGCCCGTCATAAGAATGAACGAAATGTTAACTGTCTCTCTCACCATAGTCATAATCATTTATTGACACGATACAATCATATTATTTACATAGATAAAAACAATGATGATGAATTGATGTCTCGTCAGATAAAAAAGTTTTACACAGAATACATATATACCACGTAAAATACTTATTACATACAATGCACAATATTATGCAATTACATAAATAATAAAATAATATGAAATACTTATTACATACCTTCTATATTACAAAGTAAAAAATTCGTCAATTGAATACAGACATTTTTCCATTAACATATTTTTTTATTCTATCAAAAACATTTTAAAATCTACATGAAATTTTTCCCTAAGTGTAGTCGGCAGATTGTTAAATATTTTTATTCCCATGTAAATGGGGTAATGCTCATATAATTTCAACCTGTGTATGGGATAACTGAACATAATTGAACCATACCTACAATATAGTAGTCACTTGAAGGGAATAATTTCTTTAGTAATAGGAGGTGCCAGATTGGCTGAAGGGTTAGAGTGACTGGTACAAATTTCCAAAGAATATTCCAAAATTTTATCCTCAGCGGTTCTGATCCTGTTCAGGGAAAATTCTTTTCTAATGACTAATTAAACACACTAAACCTAGTGGCACGTTTTGCAAGTGTTTCGCTGAGATTTCTGCGGGCGATGTTGCCCCTGCCATGACGTTAGTTGTAGAGGATGTCCCCATATCCTCCTGCATTTGAAATCACGGAAACGGATGAGTACCTAACTCAACGATCGAAACGACAACTAAAGCAAAAATAGCAACAACAAGGTAGATGGAGCCATATTCCCGAACCTGTTCGAGAAATGGAAATTAAACACCAAGTCGCTCGTTAAGCAATCTACCCATATAAACCATATCACAATAAATATGTTCTATCCATCCTACATGAATGTGAAAAATAATAGTCGGATATAACACATAATAACTAAAAACCTTTTGATATACGGAAAGGGATAGGGCATGAAAAAAATGCGTAATTCATGCGTATAAAATGGATTAGCATTGTTAAATATTAGAATACAATTATCCAATGTCACTCAGTCATGGTATGAGTAATCACAATTTCATACACTATTAATATTATTAATTAAACTAGGGAAACGTACGTGTTGCACCTGTCGCTGTGATGTCTCTGAAGGATCTCAATTGGATATGTCCGTCATGTAACTCAACGAGGACCTCGGGAACGCCCTCTGCAGGGGAAGGATGAAACGAACGAAAAAATCTACACGACCAGCTAAAGCGCTAAAGAAACGGTTCCTACTCTGACTGCTAAGGAATTGACTCTAACACCCTCAATAAATCGCCCCACCTGCCGATGGCCCTACCGAATTCGGGATCGATTTCTCAACCCCAGGACAACAGAATGCCCTCTCCTCCATTAGAAGACATGGAGTGTGGATACTTATCCCGGTATCCGATCGGCCCCTCCCTAACTTGGCCGTATACATATGTTGATATATATATATGTACACGTTGCCCGTCCTCTACCACGGGGAGGTGTTAGGTGAGGATTGTATCGTCATCGGGTTTAAGACCGTTAAGGCATTACTTAAAACCCTCAAATACTTCAGAGGACGCGAAGCGGAATCGAACAAAACCAAAGACTACCTGATGTTGCCCCTGAAATGATGTTAGGTATAGAGGAAGACCCCATTTCCTCCTGCATTTGAAATGCAACCCAACATCACGGAAATGGAAGAGTACGGAAACCAACGATCGAAACAACAGCGAAAACAACAACAACAACAAGGAAGAAGGAGCCATATTCTTGAACCTCTTGAAAAAGAATTAGAAAGATGATTATACCTGAAAAAAAAAATTAATTAACATTGGAATATTAAATGTAATAGCATACACACACTTTTTCAAATATACATACAAATAAAAAAAGCATAAATTAAAGTTAAAAAAAATTCGAACATTAAGGAATCTACCTTTCTAAATCCTTAACACAATAAATACTTCAATGCATATATGGTTAAAAATAACAGGCGAACATAGTACATCACAACTAGAAACATTATCAAATACGAACTTAAGGTATCTAATATCGAGTGCCGGTTTAATCTACGATCATCGTAATCTAAGACGCATTTCGAATCTAGGAACGGAGAACTTACGAATATCAGCTCTTTGTTCTACTAAATTGCCGAGAAAATACCAAGTCCCTACTGCTTTCATTTACTTGAAAATTCTTTGGATGGAAACTAGATTGGGAATCCGATTTTACCTTCCACACACTCACCCACCACCAAAACCGTAAATTCCAAAAGGTCTAACTACAAATAAGGAATCTAACTACCAAGAAAGAAAGTGTTATGCACTAACAACCACTCATGCAAGTGCACTTGCCGCAATCAATCACACATCATAGCAAACACACCATAGCTAGCAAGCACACCATAGGTAGAACCAGACCCCAACAATTTCCATCATATTCAACAAAAAGCACGCGAATTACCGACGAATCGTCTCGGTCTTAGCGATACGATCTAACGCACGAAAGTGGTTAATTATTCGCACATTATCCTAACGGACACGATTTAAGCTAAGCCCTAACGATAAACTACGAATCGCGAAAAATTATCTACCTCCTAAGACGTAAATCGCGTACGTCTTACGCAAACTCGAGAAAAACGAACTCGCATACTAACAGATCGACCTACAAGCAAAAATACTTCGCCCGCATTCTACGTTACAGTAGAAATCCTGTCCGACTTGTGGAAAAAACTTCAAATTATAAGGCCTGGAAAAAATACATGCATGGATATCATATTAATGAGCATTGTTAAACACCACATCGCAATTAAGGAATCACAATTGTCCATAATGTAATAAAGTGAATATTAAACAAATTGCAATATGACTAATTAAATATACTAAACCTAGAGGTATGTTTGCAAGTAATTCGCTGTGTTATATGTGTGTGTGATAATGCCCCTGCCATGACGTTAGGTGTAGAGGAAGACCCCATTTCCTCCTGCATTTGAAATGCAACCCAACATCACGGAAATGGAAGAGTACCGAAATCAACGATCGAAACAACAGCGAAAGCAACAACAACAACAAGGAAGACAGAGCCATGTTCCTGAACCTGTTGAAAAAGAATTATAAAGATGATTATACCTGAAAAGAAGTTAATTACCATTGGAATAATAAATGTAATAGCTCACACACACACTCTTTCAAATATACATACATATAAGTAAAAGCATAAATTTAAATTAAACACCAAGTCGGACGATAAGCAATACCTTTTTATACCATATCACAATAAATAGTTCTACGCGTACTATTTGATTATGAAAAATAACAGTCGGATATAATACATCACAGCTAAAAAACCTTTTGAAATACGAAAAAGGGATAGGGGCCGAAAAAAATACATTCATGGGTATTTAATGGATTAGTTTTGTTACACACTACAAATAATTATCTAATGTCATTCAGTCATGGCATGGTAAATCACAATTTAATACACTATTAAAATTATTTATTAAACCTGAGAAAACATAGGATTTCCACGTATGTCGCTGTGATGTCTGTGTTTGACCGATCTGAATTGGTTGCGTCCGTGATGTTACTCCACAGCTACTTCTGGAACGCCCTGAGAAAAAAGGGAAAATGATCTAAATCAATGATCGAAACGACTGCGAAGGCAACAAAGTGAACAACAAAATGGATGATGTTGCCATGTTCCTGAAACTGTTGAAAAAAATTACAATGATACATACAAAAACGATAAATTTAAGACTTTCATTTTATTGAGATACCTTGATTAATTTCCATGAGCTACTAATACGAGTATCCATGATAAATAAATAGTTATATTTCATATATCTTAATGTGTACTCGTATATATAATGTGCAGCTTTTTTCGAAGCAAAAAGCATGACTCTACTTTAAAAGCATTGCATATATTAAAATATATTATTATTAAAATATATTATATATTAACAAAGATATTTCCATTCATTCATGATAATACATCTTAACCGCCGAAAACCGCGCCAAAATGCCCTGCACCAGGAGAGATTGGCGCCAAAATGTACTGCACCCGTAAATTTGAAATCATAATATTAATTTGGGAATATATGTTGTGCAAAAGAGATTAACAATTTCACTTTCGGTTGATATAATAATTCATTAGAGAGAGATGTTTTATAATTTCACCCACTTTTTTATAAAGGACGTTTAAACAATTGCTATGGTCGCACAGAATTTTATCCTATTACGATAACGTGTAGACAATGCAAGAACAATAAAATCCTACGAAAGAAGTGAAAAATCACGGAAGAGCAGAAAGGAATTATTGAGGACACTAACATGATGATAAACTCTTTCCCTAATGTCTATTCTACTCGTCCTATCTCTAATTATGAAATTCATTTGCTATGGAAATTCTTCCAATAAGTTGCGAAAAATAACTACGGACAAGGTTATCACAGAATGTATGATTGTGGAAATTCAATTTCACAGTATTAAACTCGAGTCCTTTTAAAAGAGATTTCAAACGAGCTATAGCCAAAAGCAAAAGAAGAAAATGCGAAAGGGGTGTCAATTATCGCGTATTTTCACTAAATTACGAATTCCTTTCATCCTCAAAAGGGCAGAACGTCGTTAGAATCTCAATTATGAGAACAGATTACGAGATAATCAGGGTAATGAACGTTCCACCCGCCCAAACAATTTTTGGCGGGAAATGGTAACCGTTATCACTAAACGAAAATCGAGCTGAAAATCCACATTTGATAGATTCACTCCAAAGATTTTATGGCATGAAGCTCAAAATATAAGTGAATCGAAAAGGACTAACTTTACTTGGGTACACACTGGCATCCTCTTCATCACGACAATACGTTCCTAGACGAACTTTGAAGAACTCGTTACATCGCGATGCTATAGAATAATTCATACCAACTTGTGTTATAACTTACAATTAATTAAGCGAATATCATTACATGACTCAACCAGAATGTATTACGGTATCCATTTACGAAAATTATTTCAAATTCATCCACAAGTCACACTTACCGCTGATTAGATAGCCTCCGTACGCACACTTTCCCACATACTACCACACTATGATGTTCCTCCTTCTGAAGCTAATTCAAGACTGTGGGAATCGAATTAAAATGAAACTCGTTTCGACTACGGTGGCGCTTTAAGCGCCCTCTTTAAGTTTCAGGAAACCTGACCTATAGGAATAAAAATCATGGTGACGTTCTTATAGTTATCCATATTCATGCGAGTTTCTAATATTCATTCATGTACCCTTATTTATTAAAAATAAATTACGGAAATAAATCTTCTTTAATATTCTACTTTAAAAATTTATTTATATTAAATCTTACGTGCATTTCTTAGTCATCCAAGGTAAGGTCAAGATCCTTTTGGTAGAAAAATAAACATAGGTGTATAGCACGCTAAAGAATCTCTAAACTGCATAATTCTATGACGTTGAGGAGTGATTGACATTAATTTAAAAAGGTTCATCTATGGGATTCCTGCAAGAGTTACTGACATCGGATTATTAAACTGTACACGACGGTGATTATTATGCAAGATGATTTTAATTTCTTGTCAACTTTTTTCACTTATTTCACCTATAATTATTACTATTCTATCTTGATATTTTATATTAATAACTTATATTTTGTTGCTCCTTTTCCCCTCTTACTGTCGATAGTCAGTATCAAACATTGAAGCATGATTTTTAGAAAATATGTAGCGAAAAAATATAAGGTGACTCACTTTTTATAATAAATTTAAGAGAGGATATTCTTAAACTTTCTTTTATCTGACATCACTATGTAGAAGAGGAACATGTTCCATTGGTGTTATTAATATAGAGAAGGCATATGATAGCATTCCAATGAAGATAATTTGGGATGTTTTTCAAAAGAAGAAGATAGGGAAGATTATAATCAATATGATAAAAGGTCTCTTCAAGAATTGTCAAAGTTGTGTAAAACTTGTATGGGAAGATCTAACTGGTTTCCTCTTTAATCAAAATTGGGGCTTGGTAGCATTCTCTCTCTAATTGCTAGATAACTGTGTTAAACTTAAGTTGAAGTACTACTAACTCCTTATTGAAAATAAAATCTTTTTTAAGAATTGATTTCCAAACCAGATTAAGAGAATTATTGGCTTCAAAATACCAGAGCTGGTAGCAGAGATAATCTGGTTACAAGAGCAACTTTCATCCAAGGTACTCATCTTTAACAACATATGGTTACTTCCAAACATATTACAACAGTTCAAATTTTAGATTTTCAAGGAAAGGGGAATTTAAAATAGCCATGCAATAGTGCTGCATTTGCATAGCACACAGCTTGATGAATTGCTTGCTTGCATTGCTGCATAAACAGCTTTTGATCATTTGATTTAATGGTAGAGAGAAGGTGCATGAATAAATAGAAAAGACAGAAAGTCCAAACTTTAACTTATATAAATGCAAACCAGTTGCAAGGTATTAAGGAAATCCAATGCATAGAATGAAGAGAGGTATTGTATTTTTTCCATATTTTTTATTGAGGTAACACAACCAGGTTTCAGCAAGTAATCTTCATCATCAGGTGATCATTTCTCATCAGTTCTTAGTTATGTTTCATCACTAAAGAAAACTTTATTTTATGGAAACAGTACATCTCTTATCACTCTAAATTTCACTTTCATATTATAATGTTAATAATTTACATGAATAAACAATTCATTTTTAGCTATGGACATGGTTATTTCAATTGCATGGAATCTGCAAAGGCATTCTCAGTAAGAGCAGATTTTTTAAAATAGTACAGCATTTATAAAGGACACAGCAAGCATCTGCTACACTGAAATTGTCAGGTTCCTCAGTTCATGATAAGAATGGACATGGAAATATCTCACTTACTGCAAGGGTGCAAGACAACAGGAGTCTGGGTCAAACCACTATCCACACCAAGCATCAGCATAATATCAACTTCATAGTTGTTAAATCTCAACAATAGAACTGCAAACAATTCATTAATAATATTGCAAATTCATGGTATATTGAACATACTAATGGTTATGTTCTGCAAAGATGTTTAGATTGACTCACTACTTAGCTCCATAAAAATTATAGTAAGACGTCCATTTCACGAACAATTTTTAAATTTAAATATCATAATACGATGAAATTGATAATTAAGTTATAAAGAAAGACAGATAGACAAAAGAATCCTATAAGAATAAAGTGCATTTGAAGAAAGGAAGCAAAGCTTAGGCACGAAGATTTGACTTGTAAATAGTGAAGCCGCTTAATTTTTAGAATTATGTAAAATCAAAGATACTGGAAAACAATATGTGAACAAATAAGAAGTTTTTCTAAATTACAAATCATCATCATCATCATTTTTTAATCCACAGTAAAAATATTGTCATAGAACTTTTTCAAAATCTTAGAGCAGATGATTATATGAAATCTCTATAACACTGGGAAGCACAGCAGGCACTTTTCTCTTCAGTGTAAATATTCACCAAGATACTACAGGTGATTTTTGTGACATTAAGTCAGCCTTAAGAAAGCATGTATGTTAGATTTTCATCAATATCTTTTATACTTCACTCATTAGGTTTCAGAGAAGACAAAATTATCATTTTACATCATAGAACGTATAAGAGGATAAATTTTTCCTGAAGGTTTACAGAAACAGATTTATAAATCAACAAAGGTAATCAAAATGGTAAATAAATTATGCATATCATGTATAAATTACCAGTTATTCAATAAAAAAATATTATAATCAAGTAATCTATGCTTTTCAGAGTTACCACAAGCTCTTGTCTATCACATTTTCAATTCTATCCATGAATTCCTTTCTGTAATCATCATTCAGAATAAGAAAAATTCCCAGGACCTCACTTTTTATAGTTTAAAGCAATGGTTCCCAAATTGGGTGCTACCACCCCCTGAGGGGAGGTGCTCTAGCATTTGCGGGCGAAGAGAGCCAGGGGAGGGTAGGGAGGCACCAGAGGATCCTGACAATGTGACAAATGCAAAAGCTTGGTTACCTTCCTTTTGTCTCCATTTTCAGGCTTCGTTTAAGTCTAAGTTTACATTGTTTCCCACATCTGGAAGCAATTTAAAGCAAGTATTTCCTTAGATTTTAAAGTAAAAACGGTTTAAAAATTTTTCCAAGCCTTTCTCGCACAAGGGAAACATTTGAAGGGGTTTAGTCTCGTTTGGTCTATTGTTGGCACAACTTCATGACACTGAGTACTTTGGCAGTAAGGTTCAGTGTGAATAAAAGGGGTGTGAATCTGGAGAGGAATCAGGTCATCTAATAGTAAGATTCGGTGGTTTTACATCAAATATTACCTAAATAACCATTTTCAATACAAGTCTGTTCCAACGATATTATCAAGGCTGTATTGGTAAGTTATTTTTCATTCATCGCATCATATCATTCTAGTTATAGTACTATTATATAATATTTTCTATAATTATTTATAATAGTGAAGTATATCACAAAAATAAATGGCCAGTATATTGTTTATGTTTTCATGAAATGGTAATAGTTTGTTCAAAACTTTTATCTCATACTTCGTACATATACGATTAAATTTCCCCTTTGCCAGCTGGATATCAATTCAATAAATTATAGATATGATGCAGCAATTTGAGATTCTTCTTTTGTTGGAAACTCCAGACTGGGTTATAAATCCGTTCGTAGATATTGAGGAGGTTGGAGTATTAGAGGAAGAATTGATTTGCCTAAAAAATGACATTGAATTGAAACCAAGATTTAAAATAAATTATCAACAGTTTTGGTTACAGAAGGAGGTTTCAGACTGTTATCCTGCATTATGGATGGTGGTTAAAAAACTCCTTCTGGCTTTTCCAACTTTGTATTTGGTGGAACGTGGTTTTAGCACAGTTATTCAGCTAATTTCCAAGCAGAGAAACAGACTTCAGGTTTGTGAACGCAGTGATTGAATACTCCTGCTAATTGATATTAAACCAGACGTTGGAAAACTGGTATCATGTCATCAAGAACATCCCTCCCATTAAAATAATCACTTAATTACTTTACTAATTTTAACAAAACATGGTTGGTTACTCTATTTCTATAAATTGAAAATGTTAATGTTATATATATGCCTAATTTAAGTAAGGAAATGACATGTTAACTTCTAGAAAAAAGCTTTCTTAATGTTATTTCCTTTGATAATTTATTTTTATGTAAAGATTATATTCTCATCTAAGTTCTTTTTATTGTGTATTAAGCCTTTTGCATATATGTGCTATGAAAACTAAATATTTGTTGGATTATTAATAAACATTTCATTAGCCTATGTTTTTAATTTAATTATTACAATGTTCCCTGTCTATGATTCTGATTATTTTTTTAAAATTACCGCTTGGGGGGGTGTTGACTATAGGTTTATGGATCCAAGGGGGCGGTGGCGCTAAAAATTTTGGGAAACACTGGTTTAAAGGGTGTCCAAACTATTCATTGAAATCTAATTAGCAATGTTGAAGTATTAATACTAAAGATATCTGAAGCAATGATTTAAACCAATCATGTTTATCAATATATGTATTGATAAGCTTAATGTAGACAATACCATTCTTGCTCAAAAATATCTTGCTCGTGTTTCTCTTCTAATATTGATTTTATTGCATAATTTCTAAGTGTTCATTTATTACAGTTCTCAATAAAGAAAATTGCAGACAGGAGATTTTCAAACCTCCTTTAGTCCTGTCTCAGCCTCAACCCTCAAACATTGCAGGACTGGCTGAACCTATCTCAAAGATTTTGATGTGTCATTTGTTTTATGCTGTTGCAGCATCCACCTGGACCATTTTGCCTCCTGTACTTATGCTCTCATTGGGCAGGGCTACTCAATGGCTGTATTCATAATTCTATGTTACTCTGGAGCCATTGAATAGCACAGATAACAGAGTTAAATTACAAAAGGCAAAAAATTATCTGAAAAGACAATGTATATTAAAATACAAATAAAATATATGAAAAAAGACAAAATAGTATTATTTAACCAACTGAATGAACTTGGGGACTTAGAATAATTCTTCACTAGTAGTAGTTCATAAAGGGTTAAAAGTACGTAGGGGTTAAAGAGGTGGTAAATGGTTAAAAAAAAAATGGCTTTTAGAAATTTTCTGAAATTTCTAGAACCATCTAGAAGCTACTGGAAAGAGAACTTGTATTACCCATATGAATGTGATGAACTTAATCAATCAAAGATATTTACACTTAAACATACAAAAAATTATATGAGCAAGAGAAGCTATAATTGATTCAACTCTCACAAAAACTTAAATTTTGTTGATTGGTAATACTTGGAAACCAACGAAAAATATTCCAGAATTTTTTTAGTCCAAATTCTGGAAAAAAATTTATCCAATTTAGGAGAAGGAATTACAACTTTAAAATTTAACAATTAGCTGCAAGGAATTGAAATAGCAATATCCAGCTCATAAGATAAGGCTCAATCTTCCCAAAACATTAGAAAACCAGAAGGAATATTTGTAGACAATGAGGAGATAATCAAGGGGTGGTTTGCTGAAAAGTAGGTGATATTAAGGGATTTAAGAAGGATTGGGTTATATGGGGAAGTGGCAAATTCCATGACTGATTGTGGCGGAGTGAAGGGCTCATTTGCTTCATAGAATCTCGATGCTGATAATAAAAACTCTCTAGAGACTTCCTATCTTCTTGCTCAGCCTGGATATAGATCGAAAATATATAAAAAAAGTGTGTACTTTTGAGCCAGCTTCTATAAATACTATTCTACTGCTTCCATAAAATGATAAGGAGATTTATTTTAAATTTCCTAAATTCGAAATTGCAACACAGGAATTTTCTTTCTATAAAAAATACTAAGATTATAATCGCGAAATTCTCCTTCATTGTTAAACATATTTAAAACTTAATGTGAATTTCATTCATTCATTTCATGTGATATGGTTTTTTTATCTTTTTATTTCTATATTTTCCATATTTTGTGAGATGTGTGTGAGATATGTGTAAGAGGTCTGCGTGATACATATGTGAGATATATGTGTGAGGTATATTTACTACATTGTGAGATGCATTATTTATTGTAAATCACTAATTATATAAGTTTACATTCAACTCTGTAATTATGATGTGGTGCAAAAAAAAATGTTTTAAAATAAAATAAAAAAATTTTAAATGTGGTTAGTGACTGATTCAAATTTCCAAAGATTAATCCAAAAGTTCATCCTCAGTGGTTTGAATCCTGATCAGGGAAATTTTTTTTATTTTGTAATTTCAAGATTTTTCACAAGCCTACCTTATTCCATATCTACCTTGTTTATTGTGAATAAATAGATTTTTGACAAAAGATACATTTCACAAAGTCTTTATAAACGCATAGGTAGATAGAATAATTATGCCTCTAAACGTAGGGGCTATGCTAATAACATGAATATAAACCAGATATAAATATATAAAAGATAAACTAATATCCTGAGGATTTAAAAGAAGAATGATGTAATTTTTGGATAAATCAATAACAATATTGCATATAACAGATGTCTTATCAAAAAGCCCACCATAAGGACGAACGATATGTTAAATGTCTCTCTCACCATTCCTAGAGTAAAGTAGTCACTTAAAGGGAATGATTTCTGTCCTCATTTAAGGTGCGAGATTAGCCGCGTGGTTATAATGGCTGATTCAAATTTCCAAAGATTAATCCAAAAGTTTACCTTAGTGGTTCGAATCCTGTTCAGGAAAATTTATTTTCTATATATTATTTCAAGTTTCTTATAAGACTAACTTTTTCCAAAGCAAGCTTTTTCCTTGAAAACAAATAGTTTTTAGACAATAGATAAGTTTCGCAATGTTTTTATAAATGCATCACTTGATAAATTATTTGCGCCTATAAACGAAGGTGTTACTCTAATGGGATAAATATACACCAGATAAAAATGAATAAAATTTTTCTTAATATCCAGAGGATATACACAAAGAATGATGTGATTTTTGGATAAACCAATAACAATATTGCATATAGCAGATGTCCTTTCAAAAAGCCCTTCATAAGGACGAATGGTATGTTAACTGCCTCTCTCAACAGACCGATAGAATAGTGGTCAATTAATGGGAATGATTTCTTTAATATTAGGAGGTGCTAGATTGGTGGCCGTTTGGTTGGGGTGACTGGTTCAAAATCCTAAATGTTCATCCAAAAGTTTATCCTCATTGGTTCGAATGCTGATAAGGGAAAATTTATGTTTTATATTTTATTTCAAGTTTCTATTTCCGATAAATCAATAGGAATACAGTATAGAATGGATGTCATCTCAGAGGGCAAATCAATAGAACGAAACGTTTGTTATCTGTCTCTCTCAACCGACCTAGAGAATAGTAGTCACTTAATTGGAATGATTTCTTTAGTAATGTTATGCGCCAGTTTGGTCGAGTGGTTAGTGTGACTGATGAAAACTCCTATGCATAACCCAAAACTTCCCACGGAGTGGTACGAATCCTTTTCAGGGAAAACTTTTTTCTTTTTTTCTTAATTTCTCGTTTCTTTATAAGCCCGAAGTATTCCACAACAACTTTTATTGTAAATAAATACAATTTAGACGAAAAATACGTTCCACAAAGTCTTTATAAATGCATCAGTTGATAGATTATTCATGCCTCCAAACATTGGGGTTACGCTGATGGCATGAATATAAACCAGATATGAATGTATAAAATTTGACTTAATATCCCGAGGATTTAAACGAAAAAGGATGTAATATTTGGATAAATCAATAACAATATTGCATAGAACACTTGTCCATTTAAAAGCCCCGTCATAAAGACGAACGATATGTTAAACGTCTCTCTCGGCATTCCTAGAGTAAAGTAGTCACTTAAAGGGAATGATTTCTTTAGTAATAATATGTGGCAGATTGGCCGAATGGTTAGATTAACTAGTTCGAATTTCCAAAGGTTTATCTATTATATTCAGTTTATATATTCAGTGGTTCCAATCCTGATCAGGGAGAATTATTTTTCTATTTCATGTTTCTTCAAAAGCCTAACTTATTCCATAGCTAACTTGTTTATTGTGAATAAATTGATTTTTGACAAAGAATACGTTTCACAAAGTCTTTATAAACGCATAGGTTGCTAGGATATTTATTCTCTAAACGTAGGACCTACGCTAATGGCATGCATATCATCCAGATATGAATGTATAAAATTTGACTTCATCTCCCGCCGATTTAAACGAAGAATGATGTAATTTTTTGGATAAATCAATAATTATATTGCATAGTACAGATGTCCTTTCAAGAAGCCCGTCATAAGGACTAACGGTATGTTAACTGTCTCCGTCAATAGACCTAGAGATTTATAGTTACTTAATGGGAATGATTTCTATTGGGAGAAGGAGGTGCCAGATTGGCCATTTGGTTGGGGTGACTGGTTCAAAATTCTATATATTAATCCAAAAGTTTATCCTCAGTGCTTCACATTCTCTTCAGGGAAATTGTTTTTCTTTTTTCTTAATTTCTAGTTTCTTTATAGGCCTAACTCATTCCATAGCTTGTTTGTTTTTGTAAATAAATACATTTAAACGATAATACGTTTCACAATGTCTCTATAAACGCATAGATTGATAAAATATTTATGGCTCTAAAAGTAGGGGTTGCTCTCATGACATGAATATAATCCAGATGATGAATTTATAAAATTTAACTTAATATCGCCGATGTAAACAAAGAATGATGTAATTTTTGGATAAATCAATAACTATAATGCATAGAACACATGTCCTTTCAATATGCCCGTCATAAGAATGAACGAAATGTTAACTGTCTCTCTCACCATAGTCATAATCATTTATTGACACGATACATTCATATTATTTACATAGATAAAAACAATGATGATGAATTGATGTCTCGTCAGATAAAAATGTTTTACAAAGAATACATATATACCACGTAAAATACTTATTACATACAATGCACAATATTATGCAATTACATAAATAATAAATTAATATGAAATACTTATTACATACCTTCTATATTACAAAGTAAAAAATTCGTCAATTGAATACAGACATTTTCTATTAACATATTTTTTTATTCTATCAGAAACATTTTAAAATCTAATGACTAATTAAACACACTAAACCTAGTGGCACGTTTTGCAAGTGTTTCGCTGAGATTTATGCGGGCGATGTTGCCCCGGCCATGACGTTAGGTGTAGAGGATGTCCCCATATCCTCCTGCATTTGAAATCACGGAAACGGATGAGTACCTAACTCAACGTCGAAACGACAACTAAAGCAAAAATAGCAACGATAAGGTAGATGGAGCCATATTCCCGAACCTGTTCGAGAAATGGAAATTAAACACCAAGTCGCTCGTTAAGCAATGTACCCATATAAACCATATCACAATAAATATGTTCTATCCATCCTACATGGATGTGAAAAATAATAGTCGGATATAACACATAACAACTAAAAACCTTTTGATATACGGAAAAGGGATAGGGCATGAAAAAAATATATTCATGCGTATTAAATGGATTAGCATTGTTAAATATTAGAATACAATTATCCAATGCCACTCAGTCATGGTATGAGTAATCACAATTTCATACACTATTAATATTATTAATTAAACTAGAGAAACGTACGTGTTGCACGTGTCGCTGAGATGTCTGTGAAGGTCTGAATTGGTTATATCCGTCATGTAACTAAACAAGGACCTCGGGAACGCCCTCTGCAGGGGAAGGATAAAACGAACGAAAAAATCTACACGACCAGCTAAAGCGCTAAAGAAACGGTTCCTACTCTGACTGCTAAGGAATTGACTCTAACACCCACACTAAATCGCCCAACCTGCCTATGGCCCTACCGAATTCGGGATCGATTTCTCAACCCCAGGACAACAGAATGCCCTCTCCTCCATTAGAAGACATGGAGTGTGGATACTTATCCCGGTATCCTATCGGCCCCTCCCTAACTTGGCCGTATACATATGTTGATATATATATATGTACGCGTTGCCCGTCCTCTACCACGGGGAGGTGTTAGGTGAGGATTGTATCGTCATCGGGTTTAAGACCGTTAAGGCATTTCTTAAAACCCTCAAATACTTCAGAGGACGCGAAGCGGAATCGAACGAAACCAAAGACTACCTGACGTTGCCCCTGAAATGATGTTAGGTATAGAGGAAGACCCCGTTTCCTCCTGCATTTGAAATGCAACCCAACATCACGGAAATGGAAGAGTACCGAAACCAACGATCGAAACAACAGCGAAAGCAACAACAACAACAAGGAAGACGGAGCCATGTTCCTGAACCTGTTGAAAAAGAATTAGAAAGATGATTATACCTGAAAATAAATTAATTAACATTGGAATATTAAATGTAATAGGATACACACACTCTTTCAAATATACGTACAAATAAGAAGAGCATAAATTAAAGTTAAAAAAAATTCGAACATTAAGGAATCTACCTTTCTAAATCCTTAACACAATAAATACTTCAATGCATATATGGTTAAAAATAACAGGCGAACATAGTACATCACAACTAGAAACATTATCAAATACGAACTTAAGGTATCTAATATCGAGTGCCGGTTTAATCTACGATCATCGTAATCTAAGACGCATTTCGAATCTAGGAACGGAGAACTTACGAATATCAGCTCTTTGTTTTACTAAATTGCCGAGAAAATACCAAGTCCCTACGGCTTTCATTTACTAGAAAATTCTTTGGATGGAAACTGGATTGGGAATCCGATTTTACCTTCCACACACTCACCCACCACCAAAAACCGTAAATTCAAAAAGGTCTAACTACAAATAAGGAATCTAACTACCAAGAAAGTAAGTGTTATGCACTAACAACCACTCATGCAAGTGCACTTGCCGCAATCAATCACACATCATAGCAAACACACCATAGCTAGCAAGCACACCATAGGTAGAACCAGACCCCAACAATTTCCATCATATTCAACAAAAAGCACGCGAATTACCGACGAATCGTCTCGGTCTTAGCGATACGATCTAACGCACGAAAGTAGTTAATTATTCGCATCTAAAAAACACTATCCTAACGGACACGATTTACGCTAACCCCTAACGATAAACTACGAATCGCGAAAAATTACCTACCTCCTAAGACGTAAATCGCGTACGTCTTACGCAAACTCGAGAAAAACGAACTCGCAAACTAACAGATCGACCTACAAGCAAAAATACTTCGCCCGCATTCTACGTTACAGTATAAATCCTGTCCGACCTGTGGAAAAAACTTCAAATTATAAGGCCTGGAAAAAATACATGCATGGATATCATATTAATGAGCATTGTTAAATACCACATCGCAATTAAAGAATCACAATTGTTCATAATGTAATAAAGTGAATATTAAAACAAATTGCAATATGACTAATTAAACATACTAAACCTAGAGGTATGTTTGCAAGTAATTCGCTGAGTTATATGTGTGTGTGATAATGCCCCTGCCATGACGTTAGGTGTAGAGGAAGACCCCATTTCCTCCTGCATTTGAAATGCAACCCAACATCACGGAAATGGAGAGTACCGAAATCAACGATCGAAACAACAGCGAAAGCAACAACAACAACAAGGATGAATGAGCCATGTTCCTGAACCAGTTGAAAAAGAATTATAAAGATGATTATACCTGAAAAGAAGTTAATTACCATTGGAATAATAAATGTAATAGCACACACACACTCCTTCAAATATACATACATATAAGTAAAAGCATAAATTTAAATTAAACACCAAGTCGGACGATAAGCAATACCTTTTTATACCATATCACAATAAATAGTTCTACGCGTACTATTTGATTATGAAAAATAACAGTCGGACATAATACATCACAGCTAAAAAACCTTTTGAAATACGAAAAAGGGATAGGGGCCAGAAAAAATACATTCATTGGTATTTAATGGATTAGTTTTGTTACACACTACAAATAATTATCTAATGTCATTCAGTCATGGCATGGTAAATCACAATTTAATACACTATTAAAATTATTTATTAAACCTGAGAAAACATAGGATTTCCACGTATGTCGCTGTGATGTCTGTGTTTGACCGATCTGAATTGGTTGCGTCCGTGATGTTACTCCACAGCTACGTCTGGAACGCCCTGTGAAAAAAGGGAAAATGATCTAAATCAATGATCGAAACGAATGCGAAGGCAACAAAGTGAACAACAAAATGGATGATGTTGCCATGTTCCTGAAACTGTTGAAAAAAAATAAAATGATACATACAAACATGATAAATTTAAGACTTTTATTTCATTGAGATACCTTGATTAATTTCCATGAGCTACTAATACGAGTATCCATAATAAATAATTAGTTATATTTTATATATCTTAATGTGTACTCGTAGATAGAATGTGCAGCTTTTTTCGAAGCAAAAAGCATGACTATACTTTAAAAGCATTGCATATATTAAAATATATTATTATTAAAATATATTATATATTAACATAAAGATATTTCCATACATTCATGATAATACATCTTAACCGCCGAAAACCGCGCCAAAATGCCCTGCACCAGAACAGATTCGCGCCAAAATGTACTGCACACGTAAATTTGAAATCACGATATATCAATTTTGGAATAAAAGTTTTGCAAAAGAGATTAACAATTTCACTTTCGGTTGATATAATAATTCATTAGAGAGATATGTTTTATAATTTCACCCACTTTTTTATAAAGGACATTTAAACAATTGCTATGGTCGCACAGAATTTTATCCTATTACGATAACGTGTAGACAATGCAAGAACAATAAAATCCTACGAAAGGAGTGAAAAATCACGGAAGAGCAGAAAGGAATTATTGAGGACACTAACATGATGATTAACTCTTTCCCTAATGTCTATTCTACTCGCCCTATCTCTGATTATGAAATTCATTTGCTATGGAAATTCTTCCAATAAGTTGCGAAACATAACTACGGACAAGGTTATCACAGAATGTATGATTGTGGAAATTCGATTTCACAGTATTAAACTCGATTCCTTTTAAAAGAGATTTCAATAGAGCTATAGCCAAAAGCAAAAGAAGAAAATGCGAAAAGTGTCAATTATCACGTATTTTCACTAAATTACGAATGCCTTTCATCCTCAAAAGGGCAGAACGTCGTTAGAATCTCAATTATGAGAACAGATTACGAGATAATCAGTGTAATGAACGTTCCACCCGCCCAAAAAATTTTTGGCGGGAAATGGTAACCGTTATCACTAAACGAAAATCGAGCTGAAAATCCACATTTGATAGATTCACTTCAAAGATTTTATGGCATGAAGCTCAAAATATAAGTGAATTGAAAAGGACTAACTTTACTTGGGTACACACTGGCATCCTCTTCATCACGACAATACGTTCCTAGACGAACTTTGAAGAACTCGTTGCATCGCGATGCTATAGAATAATTCATACCAACTTGTGTTATAACTTACAATTAATTAAGCGAATATCATTACATGACTCAACCAGAATGTATTACGGTATCCATTTACGAAAATTATTTCAAATTCATCCACAAGTCACACTTACCGCTGATTAGATAGCCTCCGTACGCACACTTTCCCACATACTACCACACTATGATGTTCCTCCTTCTGAAGCTAATTCAAGACTGTGGGAATCGAATTAAAATGAAACTCGTTTCGACTACGGTGGCGCTTTAAGCGCCCTCTTTAAGTTTCAGGAAACCTGACCTATAGGAATAAAAATCATGGTGACGTTCTTATAGTTATCCATATTCATGCGAGTTTCTAATATTCATTCATGTACCCTTATTTATTAAAAATAAATTACGGAAATAAATCTTCTTTAATATTCTACTTTAAAAATTTATTTATATTAAATCTTACGTGCATTTCTTAGTCATCCAAGGTAAGGTCAAGATCCTTTTGGTAGAAAAATAAACATAGGTGTATAGCACGCTAAAGAATCTCTAAACTGCATAATTCTATGACGTTGAGGAGTGATTGACATTAATTTAAAAAGGTTCATCTATGGGATTCCTGCAAGAGTTACTGACATCGGATTATTAAACTGTACACGACGGTGATTATTATGCAAGATGATTTTAATTTCTTGTCAACTTTTTTCACTTATTTCACCTATAATTATTACTATTCTATCTTGATATTTTATATTAATAACTTATATTTTGTTGCTCCTTTTCCCCTCTTACTGTCGATAGTCAGTATCAAACATTGAAGCATGATTTTTAGAAAATATGTAGCGAAAAAATATAAGGTGACTCACTTTTTATAATAAATTTAAGAGAGGATATTCTTAAACTTTCTTTTATCTGACATCACTATGTAGAAGAGGAACATGTTCCATTGGTGTTATTAATATAGAGAAGGCATATGATAGCATTCCAATGAAGATAATTTGGGATGTTTTTCAAAAGAAGAAGATAGAGAAGATTATAATCAATATGATAAAAGGTCTCTTCAAGAATTGTCAAAGTTGTGTAAAACTTGTATGGGAAGATCTAACTGGTTTCCTCTTTAATCAAAATTGGGGCTTGGTAGCATTCTCTCTCTAATTGCTAGATAACTGTGTTAAACTTAAGTTGAAGTACTACTAACTCCTTATTGAAAATAAAATCTATTTTAAGAATTGATTTCCAAACCAGATTAAGAGAATTATTGGCTTCAAAATACCAGAGCTGGTAGCAGAGATAATCTGGTTACAAGAGCAACTTTCATCCAAGGTACTCATCTTTAACAACATATGGTTACTTCCAAACATATTACAACAGTTCAAATTTTAGATTTTCAAGGAAAGGGGAATTTAAAATAGCCATGCAATAGTGCTGCATTTGCATAGCACACAGCTTGATGAATTGCTTGCTTGCATTGCTGCATAAACAGCTTTTGATCATTTGATTTAATGGTAGAGAGAAGGTGCATGAATAAATAGAAAAGACAGAAAGTCCAAACTTTAACTTATATAAATGCAAACCAGTTGCAAGGTATTAAGGAAATCCAATGCATAGAATGAAGAGAGGTATTGTATTTTTTCCATATTTTTTATTGAGGTAACACAACCAGGTTTCAGCAAGTAATCTTCATCATCAGGTGATCATTTCTCATCAGTTCTTAGTTATGTTTCATCACTAAAGAAAACTTTATTTTATGGAAACAGTACATCTCTTATCACTCTAAATTTCACTTTCATATTATAATGTTAATAATTTACATGAATAAACAATTCATTTTTAGCTATGGACATGGTTATTTCAATTGCATGGAATCTGCAAAGGCATTCTCAGTAAGAGCAGATTTTTTAAAATAGTACAGCATTTATAAAGGACACAGCAAGCATCTGCTACACTGAAATTGTCAGGTTCCTCAGTTCATGATAAGAATGGACATGGAAATATCTCACTTACTGCAAGGGTGCAAGACAACAGGAGTCTGGGTCAAACCACTATCCACACCAAGCATCAGCATAATATCAACTTCATAGTTGTTAAATCTCAACAATAGAACTGCAAACAATTCATTAATAATATTGCAAATTCATGGTATATTGAACATACTAATGGTTATGTTCTGCAAAGATGTTTAGATTGACTCACTACTTAGCTCCATAAAAATTATAGTAAGACGTCCATTTCACGAACAATTTTTAAATTTAAATATCATAATACGATGAAATTGATAATTAAGTTATAAAGAAAGACAGATAGACAAAAGAATCCTATAAGAATAAAGTGCATTTGAAGAAAGGAAGCAAAGCTTAGGCACGAAGATTTGACTTGTAAATAGTGAAGCCGCTTAATTTTTAGAATTATGTAAAATCAAAGATACTGGAAAACAATACGTGAACAAATAAGAAGTTTTTCTAAATTACAAATCATCATCATCATCATTTTTTAATCCACAGTAAAAATATTGTCATAGAACTTTTTCAAAATCTTAGAGCAGATGATTATATGAAATCTCTATAACACTGGGAAACACAGCAGGCACTTTTCTCTTCAGTGTAAATATTCACCAAGATACTACAGGTGATTTTTGTGACATTAAGTCAGCCTTAAGAAAGCATGTATGTTAGATTTTCATCAATATCTTTTATACTTCACTCATTAGGTTTCAGAGAAGACAAAATTATCATTTTACATCGTAGAACGTATAAGAGGATAAATTTTTCCTGAAGGTTTACAGAAACAGATTTATAAATCAACAAAGGTAATCAAAATGGTAAATAAATTATGCATATCATGTATAAATTACCAGTTATTCAATAAAAAAATATTATAATCAAGAAATCTATGCTTTTCAGAGTTACCACAAGCTGTTGTCTATCACATTTTCAATTCTATCCATGAATTCCTTTCTGTAATCATCATTCAGAATAAGAAAAATTCCCAGGACCTCACTTTTTATAGTTTAAAGCAGTGGTTCCCAAATTGGGTGCTACCACCCCCTAAGGGGAGGTGCTCTAGCATTTGGGGGCGAAGAGAGCCAGGGGAGGGTAGGGAGGCACCAGAGGATCCTGACAATGTGACAAATGCGAAAGCTCGGTAACCTTCCTTTTGTCTCCATTTTCAGGCTTCGTGTACGTCTAAGTTTACATTGTTTCCCACATATGGAAGCAATTTAAAGCAAGTATTTCCTTAGATTTTAAAGTAAAAACGGTTTAAAAATTTTTCCAAGCCTTTCTCGCACAAGGGAAACATTTGAAGGGGTTTAGTCTCGTTTGGTCTATAGTTGGCACAACTTCATGGCACTGAGTACTTCGGCAGTAAGGTTCAGTGTGAATGAAAGGGGTGTAAATCTGGAGAGGAATCAGGTCATCTAATAGTAAGATTCGGTGGTTTTACATCAAATATTACCTGAATAACCATTTTCAATATAAGTCTGTTCCAACGATATTATCAAGGCTGTATTGGTAAGTTATTTTTCATTCATCGCATCATATCATTCTAGTTATAGTACTATTATATAATATTTTCTATAATCACAAAAATAAATGGCCAGTATATTGTTTATGTTTTCATGAAATGGTAATAGTTTGTTCAAAACTTTTCTCTCATACTTCGTACATATACGATTAAATTTCCCCTTTGCCAGCTGGATATCAATTCAATAAATTATAGATATGATGCAGCAATTTGAGATTCTTCTTTTGTTGGAAACTCCAGACTGGGTTATAAATCCGTTCGTAGATATTGAGGAGGTTGGAGTATTAGAGGAAGAATTGATTTGCCTAAAAAATGACATTGAATTGAAACCAAGATTTAAAATAAATTATCAACAGTTTTGGTTACAGAAGGAGGTTTCAGACTGTTATCCTGCATTATGGATGGTGGTTAAAAAACTCCTTATAGCTTTTCCAACTTTGTATTTGGTGGAACGTGGTTTTAGCACAGTTATTTAGCTAATTTCCAAGCAGAGAAACAGACTTCAGGTTTGTGAACGCAGTGATTTAAGACTCCTGCTAATTGATATTAAACCAGACGTTGGAAAACTGGTATCATGTCATCAAGAACATCCCTCCCATTAAAATAATCACTTAATTACTTTACTAATTTTAACAAAACATGGTTGGTTACTCTATTTCTATAAATTGAAAATGTTAATGTTATATATATGCCAAATTTAAGTAAGGAAATGACATGTTAACTTCTAGAAAAAAGCTTTCTTAATGTTATTTCCTTTGATAATTTATTTTTATGTAAAGATTATATTCTCATCTAAGTTCTTTTTATTGTGTATTAAGCCTTTTGCATATATGTGCTATGAAAACTAAATATTTGTTGGATTATTAATAAACATTTCATTAGTCATTGTTTTTAATTTAATTATTACAATGTTCCCTGTCTATGATTCTGATTATTTTTTTAAATTACTGCTTGGGGGGGGGGGGGGTGTTGACTATAGGTTTATGGATCCAAGGGGGCGGTGGCGCTAAAAAATTTGGGAAACACTGGTTTAAAGGGTGTCCAAACTATTCATTGAAATCTAATTAGCAATGAAGAAGTATTAATACTAAAGATATCTGAAGCAATGGAAAGATTGCATCAGTTACCACACGTTTTTTATTCCTAACTGTTTTTAAACCAATCATGTTTATCAATATATGTATTGATAAGCTTAATGTAGACAATACCATTCTTGCTCAAAAATATCTTGCTCATGTTTCTCTTCTTATATTGATTTTATTGCATAATTTCTAAGTGTACATTTATTACAGTTCTCAATAAAGAAAATTGCAGACAGGAGATTTTCAAACCTCCTTTAGTCCTGTCTCAGCCTCAACCCTCAAACATTGCAGGACTGGCTGAACCTATCTCAAAGATTTTGATGTGTCATTTGTTTTATGCTGTTGCAGCATCCACCTGGACCATTTTGCCTCCTGTACTTATGCTCTCATTGGGCAGGGCTACTCAATGGCTGTATTCATAATTCTATGTTACTCTGGAGCCATTGAATAGCACAGATAACAGAGTTAAATTACAAAAGGCAAAAAATTATCTGAAAAGACAATGTATATTAAAATACAAATAAATTATATGAAAAAAGAAAAAATCGTATTATTTAACCAACTGAATGAACTTGGGGACTTAGAATAATTCTTCACTACTAGTAGTTCATAAAGGGTTAAAAATACGTAGGGGGTTAAAGAGGTGGTAAAGGGTTAAAAGAAAAAGATGGCTTTTAGAAATTTTCTGAAATTTCTAGAACCATCTAGAAGCTACTCGAAAGAGAACTTGTATTACTCATATGAATGTGATGAACTTAATCAATCAAAGATATTTACACTTAGACATACAAAAAATTATATGAGCAAGAGAAGCTATAATTGATTCAACTCTCACAAAAACTTAAATTTTGTTGATTGGTAATACTTGGAAACCAACGAAAAATATTCCAGAATTTTTTTAGTCCAAATTCTGGAAAAAAATTTATCCAATTTAGGACAAGGAATTACAACTAAAAAATTTAACAATTAGCTGCAAGGAATTGAAATAGCAATATCCAGCTCATAAGATAAGGCTCAATCTTCCCAAAACATTTTAAAACCAGGAGGAATGTTTTTAGACAATGAGGAGATAATCAAGGGGTGGTTTGCTGAAAAGAAGGTGATACTAAGGGATTTAAGAAGGATTGGGTTATATGGGGAAGTGGCAAATTCCATGACTGATGGTGGCGGAGTAAAGGGCTCATTTGCTTCATAGAATCTCAATGCTGATAATAAAAACTCTCTCGAGACTTTCTATCTTCTTGCTCAGCCTGGGTATAGATCGAATATATATAAAAAAAGAGTGTACTTTTGAGCCAGCTTCTATAAATACTATTCTACTGCTTCTATAAAATAATAAGGAGATTTATTTTACATTTCCTAAATTCGAAATTGCAACACAGGAATTTTCTTTCTATAAAAAATACTAAGTTTATATTCACGAAATTCTCCTTCATTGTTAAACATATTGAAAACTTAATGTGAATTTCATTCATTCATTTCATGTGATATGGTTTTTTTATCTTTTTATTTCTATATTTTCTATATTTTGTGAGATGTGTGTGAGATATGTGTAAGAGGTCTGCGGGATACATATGTGAGATATATGTGTGAGGTATATTTACTACATTGTGAGATGCATTATTTATTATAAGCACTAATTATATAAGTTTACATTCAACTCTGTAATTATGATGTGGTGCAATAAAAAAAAATTTAAAATGTGGTTAGTGACTGATTCAAATTTCCAAAGATTAATCCAAAAGTTCATCTTCAGTGGTTTCAATCCTGATCAGGGAAATTTTTTTTATTTTTTAATTTCAAGATTTTTCATAAGCCTAACTTATTCCGTATCTACCTTGTTTATTGTGAATAAATAGATTTTTGACAAAAGATACGTTTCACAAAGTCTTTATAAACACATAGGTAGATAGAATAATATTATGTCTCTAAACGTAGGGGCTACGCTAATAACATGAATATAAACCAGATATAAATATATAAAATATAAACTAATATCCTGAGGATTTAAATGAGGAATGATGTAATTTTTGGATAAATCAATAACAATATTGCATATAACAGATGTCTTATCAAAAAGCCCACCATAAGGACGAACGATATGTTAAATGTCTCTCTCACCATTCCTAGAGTAAAGTAGTCACTTAAATGTAATGATTTCTTTCATATTATAAGGTGCTAGATTAGCCGCGTGGTTAGAATGGCTGATTCAAATTTCCAAAGATTAATCCAACAGTTTACCTTATTGGTTCGAATCCTGATCAGGAAAATTTATTTTCTATATTTTATTTCAAGTTTCTTCATAAGACTAACTTTTTCCAAAGCAAGCTTTTTCCTTGAAAACGAATAGTTTTTAGACGATAGATACGTTTCACAATGTTTTTATAAATGCATCACTTGATAAATTATTTGCGCCTCAAATGTAGGTGTTACTCTAATGGGATGAATATACACCAGATATTAATGTATAAGATTTTTCTTAATATCCCGAGGATATACACGAAGAATGATGTAATATTTGGATAAACCAATAACAATATTGCATATAGCAGATGTCCTTTCAAAAAGACCTTCATAAGGGCGAATGGTATGTAATCTATCTCTCTCAACAGACCTTTAGAATAGTAGTCACTTAATGGTATTGATTTCTTTAATATTAGGTGGTGCTAGATTGGTCGAGTGGCTAGAGTGACTGGTTCAAATTTCAAAGATTAATCCAAAAGTTTATCCTCATTGGTTCAAATCCTGATCAGGGAAAATTTATGTTTTATATTTTATTTCTGGTTTCTATTTCGGATAAATCAATATGAATACTGCATCTAACGGATGTCTTCTCAAGAAGCAAATCATAAGAACGAAACGTTTCTTATATGTCTCTCTCAAGAGACCTAGAGAATAGTAGTCACTTAATTGGAATGATTTCTTTAGTAATGTTATGTGCCAGTTTGGTCGAGTGGTTAGTGTGACTGATGAAAACTCCTATGCATAACCCAAAACTTCCCACTGAAGGCTTCGAATCCTTTTCAGGGAAAACTTTTTTCTTTTTTTCTTAATTTCTCGTTTCTTTATAAGCCCAACGTATTCCACAACAACTTTTTTTGTAAATAAATACATTTTAGACAAAAGATACGTTCCACAAAGTCTTTATAAATGCATCAGTTGATAGATTATTCATGCCTCCAAACAGTGGGGTTACGCTGATGGCATGAATATAAACCAGATATCAATGTATAAAATTTGACTTAATATCCCGAGGATTTAAACGAAAAACGATGTAATATTTGGATAAATCAATAACAATATTGCATAGAACACTTGTCCATTTAAAAGCCCCGTCATAAAGACGAACGATATGTTAAACGTCTCTCTCGGCATTCCTAGAGTAAAGTAGTCACTTAAAGGGAATGATTTCGTTAGTAGTGGTTCCAACACTGATCAGGGAGAATTTTTTTCTATTTCATGTTTCTTCAAAAGCCTTACTTATTCCATAGCTAACTTGTTTATTGTGAATAAATTGATTTTTGACAAAGAATACGTTTCACAAAGTCTTTATAAACCCATAGGTTGCTAGAATATTTATTCTCTAAACGTAGGACCTTCGCTAATGGCATGCATATCATCCAGATATGAATGTATAAAATTTGACTTCATCTCCCGCCGGTTTAAACGAAGAATGATGTGATTTTTGGATAAATCAATAATTATATTGCATAGTACAGATGTCCTTATACAATATAAGGTGCTAGGTTGGCCGAAAGGTTAGAGTGACTGGTTCAACTTTCCAAAGGTTAATCCAAAAGTTAATCATCAGAAGTTCGAATCCTGATCAGTGATATTTTAGTTTTTATATTTTATTTCAATTTTCTTCATAAGACTAACTTATTCCATAGCAAGCTTTCTCCTTGTAAAAAAATAACTTTTAGACGATAGATAACGTTTCACAATGTTTTTATAAATGCATCACTTGATAAATTATTTGCGCCTCTAAACGCAGGTGTCACTCTAATGGGATGAATATGCACCAGATATTAATGTATAAAATTTAACTTAATATCCCGCCGATGTAAACAAAGAATGATGTAATTTTTGGATAAATCAATGACAATACTACATAGAGGGGATGTCCTCCCAAAAAGCAAATCATAAGGACGAAAGATTTATAACTATAATGCATAGAAAACATGTCCTTTCAATATGCCCGTCATAAGAATGAACGAAATGTTAACTGTCTCTCTCACCATAGTCATAATCATTTATTGACACGATACATTCATATTATTTACATAGATAAAAACAATGATGATGAATTGATGTCTCGTCAGATAAAAAAGTTTGACACAGAATACATATATACCACGTAAAATACTTATTACATACAATGCACAATATTATGAAATTACATAAATAATAAAATTATATGAAATACTTATTACATACCTTCTATGTTACAAAGTAAAAAATTCGTCAATTGAATACAGACATTTTTCTATTAACATATTTTTTTTATTCTATCAGAAACATTTTAAAATCTACATGAAATTTTTCCCTAAGTGTAGTCGGCAGATTGTTAAATATTTTTATTCCCATTTAAATGGGGTAATGCTCATATAATTTCAACCTGTGTATGGGATAACTGACCATAATTGAACCATAACTACAGTATAGTAGTCACTTGAAGGGAATAATTTCTTTAGTAATAGGAGGTGCCAGATTGGCTGAAGGGTTAGAGTGACTGGTTCGAATTTCCAAAGATTAATCCAAAATTTTATCCTCAGCGGTTCTGATCCTGTTCAGGGAAAATTCTTTTCTAATGACTAATTAAACACACTAAACCTAGTGGCACGTTTTGAAAGTGTTTCGCTGAGATTTATGCGGGCGATGTTACCCCTGCCATGACGTTAGGTGTAGAGGATGTCCCCATATCCTCCTGCATTTGAAATCACGGAAACGGATGAGTACCTAACTCAACGATCGAAACGACAACTAAAGCAAAAATAGCAGCAACAAGGTAGTTGGAGCCATATTCCCGAACCTGTTTGAGAAATGGAAATTAAACACCAAGTCGCTCGTTAAGCAATCTACCCATATAAACCATATCACAATAAATATGTTCTATCCATCCTACATGAACGTGAAAAATAATAGTCGGATATAACACAACAACTAAAAACCTTTTGATATACGGAAAGGGATAGGGCATGAAAAAAATGCGTAATTCATGCGTATAAAATGGATTAGCATTGTTAAATATTAGAATACAATTATCCAATGTCACTCAGTCATGGCATGGGTAATTACAATTTCATACACTATTAATATTATTAATTAAACTAGAGAAACGTACGTGTTGCACGTGTCGCTGTGATGTCTCTGAAGGATCTCAATTGGATATGTCCGTCATGTAACTCAACGAGGACCTCGGGAACGCCCTCTGCAGGGGAAGGATGAAACGAACGAAAAACACTACACGACCAGCTAAAGCGCTAAAGAAACGGTTCCTACTCTGACTGCTAAGGAATTGACTCTAACACCCACAATAAATCGCCCCACCTGCCGATGGCCCTACCGAATTCGGGATCGATTTCTCAACCCCAGGACAACAGAATGCCCTCTCCTCCATTAGAAGACATGGAGTGTGGATACTTATCCCGGTATCCGATCGGCCCCTCCCTAACTTGGCCGTATACATATGTTGATATATATATATGTACACGTTGCCCGTCCTCTACCATGGGGAGGTGTTAGGTGAGGATTGTATCGTCATCGGGTTTAAGACCGTTAAGGCATTTCTTAAAACCCTCAAATACTTCAGAGGACGCGAAGCGGAATCGAACGAAACCAAAGACTACCTGATGTTGCCCCTGAAATGATGTTAGGTACAGAGGAAGACCCCATTTCCTCCTGCATTTGAAATGCAACCCAACATCACGGAAATGGAAGAGTACCGAAACCAACGATCGAAACAACAGCGAAAGCAACAACAACAACAAGGAAGACGGAGCCATGTTCCTGAACCTGTTGAAAAAGAATTAGAAAGATGATTATACCTGAAAAGAAGTTAATTACCATTGGAATAATAAATGTAATAGCACACACACACTCTTTCAAATATACATACAAATAAGAAAAGCATAAATTAAAGTTAAAAAAATTCGAACATTAAGGAATCTACCTTTCTAAATCCTTAACACAATAAATACTTCAATGCATATATGGTTAAAAATAACAGGCGAACATAGTACATCACAACTAGAAACATTATGAAATACGAACTTAAGGTATCTAATATAGAGTGCCGGTTTAATCTACGATCACCGTAATCTAAGACGCATTTCGAATCTAGGAACGGAGAACTTACGAATATCAGCTCTTTGTTTTACTAAATTGCCGAGAAAATACCAAGTCCCTACGGCTTTCATTTACTAGAAAATTCTTTGGATGGAAACTGGATTGGGAATCCGATTTTACCTTCCACACACTCACCCACCACCAAAACCGTAAATTCCAAAAGATCTAACTACAAATAAGGAATCTAACTACCAAGAAAGTAAGTGTTATGCACTAACAACCACTCATGCAAGTGCACTTGCCGCAATCAATCACACATCATAGCAAACACACCATAGCTAGCAAGCACACCATAGGTAGAACCAGACCCCAACAATTTCCATCATATTCAACAAAAAGCACGCGAATTACCGACGAATCGTCTCGGTCTTAGCGATACGATCTAACGCACGAAAGTAGTTAATTATTCGCATCTAAAGCACACTATCCTAACGGACACGATTTACGCTAACCCCTAACGATAAACTAGGAATCGCGAAAAATTACCTACCTCCTAAGATGTAAATCGCGTACGTCTTACGCAAACTCGAGAAATCCGAACTCGCATACTAACAGATCGACCTACAAGCAAAAATACTTCGCCCGCATTCTACGTTACAGTATAAATCCTGTCCGACCTGTGGAAAAAACTTCAAATTATAAGGCCTGGAAAAAATACATGCATGGATATCATATTAATGAGCATTGTTAAACACCACATCGCAATTAAAGAATCACAATTGTTCATAATGTAATCAAGTGAATATTAAAACAAATTGCAATATGACTAATTAAACATACTAAACCTAGAGGTATGTTTGCAAGTAATTCGCTGAGTTATATGTGTGTGTGATAATGCCCCTGCCATGACGTTAGGTGTAGAGGAAGACCCCATTTCCTCCTGCATTTGAAATGCAACCCAACATCACGGAAATGGAAGAGTACCGAAATCAACGATCGAAACAACAGCGAAAGCAACAACAACAACAAGGAAGACGGAGCCATGTTCCTGAACCTGTTGAAAAAGAATTATAAAGATGATTATACCTGAAAAGAAGTTAATTACCATTGGAATAATAAATGTAATAGCACACACACACACTTTCAAATATACATACATATAAGTAAAAGCATAAATTTAAATTAAACACCAAGTCGGACGATAAGCAATACCTTTTTATACCATATCACAATAAATAGTTCTACGCGAACTATTTGATTATGAAAAATAACAGTCGGTCATAATACATCACAGCTAAAAAACCTTTTGAAATACGAAAAAGGGATAGGGGCCTGAAAAAAATACATTCATGGGTAATTAATGGATTAGCATTGTTACACACTACAAATAATTATCTAATGTCATTCAGTCATGGCATGGTAAATCACAATTTAATACACTATTAAAATTATTTATTAAACCTGAGAAAACCTAGGATTTCCACGTATGTCGCTGTGATGTCTGTGTTAGACCGATCTGAATTGGTTGCGTCCGTGATGTTACTCCACAGCTACTTCTGGAACGCCCTGTGAAAAAAGGGAAAATGATCTAAATCAATGATCGAAACGGCTGCGAAGGCAACAAAGTGAACAACAAAATGGATGATGTTACCATGTTCCTGAAACTGTTGAAAAAAATTACAATGATACATACAAACATGATAAATTTAAGACTTTTATTTCATTGAGATACCTTGATTAATTTCCATGAGCTACTAATACGAGTATCCATAATAAATAATTAGTTATATTTTATATATCTTAATGTGTACTCGTATATAGAATGTGCAGCTTTTTTCGAAGCAAAAAGCATGACTATACTTTAAAAGCATTGCATATATTAAAATATATTATTATTAAAATATATTATATATTAACAAAGATATTTCCATTCATCCATGATAATACATCTTAACCGCCGAAAACCGCGCCAAAATGGCCTGCACCAGAACAGATTCGCGCCAAAATGTACTGCACCCGTAAATTTGAAATCACGATATATCAATTTGGGAATAAAAGTTTTGCAAAAGAGATTAACAATTTCACTTTCGGTTGATATAACAATTCATTAGAGAGATATGTTTTATAATTTCACCCACTTTTTTATAAAGGACATTTAAACAATTGCTACGGTCGCACAGAATTTTATCCTATTACGATAACGTGTAGACAATGCAAGAACAATAAAATCCTACGAAAGGAGTGAAAAATCACGGAAGAGCAGAAAGGAATTATTGAGGACACTAACATGATGATAAACTCTTTCCCTAATGTCTATTCTACTCGCCCTATCTCTAATTATGAAATTCATTTGCTATGGAAATTCTTCCAATAAGTTGCGAAAAATAACTACGGACAAGGTTATCACAGAATGAATGATTGTGGAAATTCAATTTCACAGTATTAAACTTGAGTCCTTTTAAAAGAGATTTCAAACGAGCTATAGCCAAAAGCAAAAGAAGAAAATGCGAAAGGGGTGTCAATTATCGCGTATTTTCACTAAATTACGAATGCCTTTCATCCTTAAAAGGGCAGAACGTCGTTATAATCTCAATTATGAGAACAGATTATGAGATAATCAGGGTAATGAACGTTCCACCCGCCCAAACAATTTTTGGCGGGAAATGGTAACCGTTATCACTAAACGAAAATCGAGCTGAAAATCCACATTTGATAGATTCACTCCAAAGATTTTATGGCATGAAGCTCAAAAGATAAGTGAATTAAAAGGGACTAACTTTACTTGGGTACACTCTTCATCACGACAATACGTTCCTAGACGAACTTTGAAGAACTCGTTGCATCGCGATGCTATAGAATAATTCATACCAACTTGTGTTATAACTTATAATTAATGAAGCGAATATCATTACATGACTCAACCAGAATGTATTACGGTATCCATTTACGAAAATTATTTCAAATTCATCCACAAGTCACACTTACCGCTGATTAGCTAGCCTCCGTACGCGCACTCTCCCTCATACTACCACACCATGATGTTCCTCCTTCAGAAGCTAATTCAAGACTGTGAGAAACAAAGAAAATGAAACTCGTTTCGACTACGGTGGCGCTTTTCGCGCCCTCTTTAAGTTTCAGGAAACCTGACCTAGAGGAATAAAATTCATGGTGACGTTCTTATAGTTATCCATATTCATGCGAGTTTCTAATATTCATTCATGTACCCTTATTTATTACAAATAAATTACGGAAATAAATCTTCTTTAATATTCTACTTTAAAAATTTATTTATATTAAATCTTACGTGCATTTCTTAGTCATCCAAGGTAAAGTCAAGATCCTTTTGGTAGAAAAATAAACATAGGTGTATAGCACGCTAAAGAATCTCTAAACTGCATAATTCTATGACGTTGAGGAGTGATTGACATTAATTTAAAAAGGTTCATCTATGGGATTCCTGCAAGAGTTACTGACATCGGATTATTAAACTGTACACGACGGTGATTATTATGCAAGATGATTTTAATTTCTTGTCAACTTTTTTCACTTATTTCACCTATAATTATTACTATTCTATCATGATATTTTATATTAATAACTTATATTTTGTTGCTCCTTTTCCCCTCTTACTGTCGATAGTCAGTATCAAACATTGAAGCATGATTTTTAGAAAATATGTAGCGAAAAAATATAAGGTGGCTCACTTTTTATAATAAATTTAAGAGAGGATATTCTTAAACTTTCTTTTATCTGACATCACTATGTAGAAGAGGAACATGTTCCATTGGTGTTATTAATATAGAGAAGGCATATGATAGCATTCCAATGAAGATAATTTGGGATGTTTTTCAAAAAAAGAAGATAGGGAAGATTATAATCAATATGATAAAAGGTCTCTACAAGAATTGTCAAAGTTGTGTAAAACTTGTATGGGAAGATCTAACTGGTTTCCTCTTTAATCAAAATTGAGGCTTGGTAGCATTCTCTCTCTAATTGCTAGATAACTGTGTTAAACCTAAGTTGAAGTACTACTAACTCCTAATTGAAAATAAAATCTTTTTTAAGAATTGATTTCCAAACCAGATTAAGAGAATTATTGGCTTCAAAGTACCAGAGCTGGTAGCAGAGATAATCTGGTTACAAGAGCAACTTTCATCCAAGGTAAATATCTTTAACAATATATGGGTACTTCCAAACATATTACAACTGTTCAAATTTTAGATTTTCAAGGAAAGGGGAATTTAAAATAGCCATGCAATAGTGCTGCATTTGCATAGCACACAGCTTGATGAATTGCTTGCTTGCACTGCTGCATAAACAGCTTTTGATCATTTGATTTAATGGTAGAGAGAAGGTGCATGAATAAATAGAAAAGACAGAAAGTCCAAACTTTAACTTATATAAATGCAAACCAGTTGCAAGGTATTAAGGAAATCCAATGCATAGAATGAAGAGAGGTATTGTATTTTTTCCATATTTTTTATTGAGGCAATACAACCAGGTTTTATCAAGTAATCTTCATCATCAGGTGATCATTTCTCATCAGTTCTTAGTTATGTTTCATCACTAAAGAAAATCTTTATTTTATGGAAACAGTACATCTCTTATCACTCTAAATTTCACTTTCATGTTATAATGTTAATAATTTACACGAATAAACAATTCATTATTAGCTATGGACATGGTTATTTCAATTGCATGGAATCTGCAAAGGCATTCTCAGTAAGAGCAGATTTTTTAAAATAGTACAGCATTTATAAAGGACACAGCAAGCATCTGCTACACTGAAATTGTCAGGTTCCTCAGTTCATGATAAGAATGGACATGGAAATATCTCACTTACTGCAAGGGTGCAAGACAACAGGAGTCTGGGTCAAACCACTATCCACACCAAGCATCAGCATAATATCAACTTCATAGTTGTTGAAATCTCAACAATAGAACTGCATACAATTCATTAATAATATTGGAAATTCATGGTATATTGAACATACTAATGGTTATGTTCTGCAAAGATGTTTAGATTGACTCACTACTTAGCTCCATAAAAATTATAGTAAGACGTCCATTTCACGAACAATTTTTAAATTTAAATATCATAATACGATGAAATTGATAATTAAGTTATAAAGAAAGACAGATAGACAAAAGAATCCTATAAGAATAAAGTGCATTTGAAGAAAGGAAGCAAAGCTTAGGCACGAAGATTTGACTTGTAAATAGTGAAGCCGCTTAATTTTTAGAATTATGTAAAATCAAAGATACTGGAAAACAATACGTGAACAAATAAGAAGTTTTTCTAAATTACAAAAAAAAATTATAGATCATTTTTT
Organism: Pachydiplax longipennis; assembly: GCA_036926295.1. Classification (NCBI taxonomy): domain Eukaryota; kingdom Metazoa; phylum Arthropoda; class Insecta; order Odonata; family Libellulidae; genus Pachydiplax; species Pachydiplax longipennis. The sequence goes on from JAVFKF010000012.1 coordinate 19,942,094, forward strand.
AATCCACAGTAAAAATATTGTCATAGAACTTTTTCAAAATCTTAGAGCAGATGATTATATGAAATCTCTATAACACTGGGAAACACAGCAGGCACTTTTCTCTTCAGTGTAAATATTCACCAAGATGCTACAGGTGATTTTTGTGACATTAAGTCAGCCTTAAGAAAGCGTGCATGTTAGATTTTCATCAATATCTTTTATACTTCACTCATTAGGTTTCAGAGAAGACAAAATTATAATTTTACATCGTAGAACGTATAAGAGGATAAATTTTTCCTGAGGGTTTACAGAAACAGATTTATAAATCAACAAAGGTAATCAAAATGGTAAATAAATTATGCATATCATGTATAAATTACCAGTTATTCAATAAAAAAATATTATAATCAAGTAATCTATGCTTTTCAGAGTTACCACAAGCTCTTGTCTATCACATTTTCCATTCTATCCATGAATTCCTTTCTGTAATCATCATTCAGAATAAGAAAAATTACCAGGACCTCACTTTTTATAGTTTAAAGCAGTGGTTCCCAAATTGGGTGCAACCACCCCCTGAGGGGAGGTGCTCTAGTATTTGGGGGCGAAGAGAGCCAGGGGAGGGTAGGGAGGCACCAGAGGATCCTGACAATGTGACAAATGCGAAAGCTCGGTAACCTTCCTTTTGTCTCCATTTTCAGGCTTCGTTTAAGTCTAAGTTTACATTGTTTCCCACATCTGGAAGCAATTTAAAGCAAGTATTTCCTTAGATTTTAAAATAAAAACGGTTTAAAAATTTTTCCAAGCCTTTCTCGCACAAGGGAAACATTTGAAGGGGTTTAGTCTCGTTTGGTCTATTGTTGGCACAACTTCATGACACTGAGTACTTCGGCAGTAAGGTTCAGTGTGAATAAAAGGGGTGTGAATCTGGAGAGGAATCAGGTCATCTAATAGTAAGATTCGGTGGTTTTACATCAAATATTACCTGAATAACCATTTTCAATACAAGTCTGTTCCAACGATATTATCAAGGCTGTATTGGTAAGTTATTTTTCATTCATCGCATCATATCATTCTAGTTATAGTACTATTATATAATATTTTCTATAATTATTTATAATAGTGAAGTATATCACAAAAATAAATGGCCAGTATATTGTTTATGTTTTCATGAAATGGTAATAGTTTGTTCAAAACTTTTCTCTCATACTTCGTACATATACGATTAAATTTCCACTTTGCCAGCTGGATATCAATTCAATAAATTATAGATATGATGCAGCAATTTGAGATTCTTCTTTTGTTGGAAACTCCAGACTGGGTTATAAATCTGTTCGTAGATATTGAGGAGGTTGGAGTATTAGAGGAAGAATTGATTTGCCTAAATGACATTGAATTGAAACCAAGATTTAAAATAAATTATCAACAGTTTTGGTTACAGAAGGAGGTTTCAGACTGTTATCCTGCATTATGGATGGTGGTTAAAAAACTCCTTCTGGCTTTTCCAACTTTGTATTTGGTGGAACGTGGTTTTAGCACAGTTATTTAGCTAATTTCCAAGCAGAGAAACAGACTTCAGGTTTGTGAACGCAGTGATTGAAGACTCCTGCTAATTGATATTAAACCAGACGTTGGAAAACTGGTATCATGTCATCAAGCCCATCCCTCCCATTAAAATAATCACTTAATTACTTTACTAATTTTAACAAAACATGGTTGGTTACTCTATTTCTATAAATTGAAAATGTTAATGTTATATATATGCCTAATTTAAGTAAGGAAATGACATGTTAACTTCTAGAAAAAAGCTTTCTTAATGTTATTTCCTTTGATAATTTATTTTTATGTAAAGATTATATTCTCATCTAAGTTCTTTTTATTGTGTATTAAGCCTTTTGCATATATGTGCTATGAAAACTAAATATTTGTTGGATTATTAATAAAAATTTCATTAGTCATTGTTTTTAATTTAATTATTACAATGTTCCCTGTCTATGGTTCTGATTATTTTTTTTAAATTACTGCTTGGGGGGGTGTTGACTATAGGTTTATGGATCCAAGGTGGCACTAAAAAGTTTGGGAAACACTGGTTTAAAGGGTGTCCAAACTATTCATTGAAATCTAATTAGCAATGAAGAAGTATTAATTTAATACTAAAGATATCTGAAGGAATGGAAAGATTGTATCAGTTACCACAAGTTTTTTATTCCTTACTGTTTTTAAACCAATCATGTTTATCAATATATGTATTGATAAGCTTAATGTAGACAATACCATTCTTGCTCAAAAATATCTTGCTCGTGTTTCTCTTCTAATATTGATTTTATTGCATAATTTCTAAGTGTACATTTATTACAGTTCTCAATAAAGAAAATTGCAGACAGGAGATTTTCAAACCTCCTTTAGACCTGTCTCAGCCTCAACCCTCAAACATTGCAGGACTGGCTGAACCTATCTCAAAGATTTTGATGTGTCATTTGTTTTATGCTGTTGCAGCATCCACCTGGACCATTCTGCCTCCTGTACTTATGCTCTCATTGGGCAGGGCTACTCAATGGCTGTATTCATAATTCTATGTTACTCTGGAGCCATTGAATAGCACAGATAACAGAGTTAAATTACAAAAGGCAAAAAATTATCTGAAAAGACAATGTATATTAAAATACAAATAAATTATATGAAAAAAGAAAAAATCGTATTATTTAACAAACTGAATGAACTTGGGGACTTAGAATAATTCTTCACTACTAGTAGTTCATAAAGGGTTAAAAGTACATAGGGGGTTAAAGCGGTGGTAAAGGGTTAAAAGAAAAAGATGGCTTTTAGAAATTTTCTGAAATTTCTAGAACCATCTAGAAGCTACTGGAAAGAGAACTTGTATTACTCATATGAATGTGATGAACTTAATCAATCAAAGATATTTACACTTAAACATACAAAAAATTATATGAGCAAGAGAAGCTATAATTGATTCAACTCTCACAAAAACTTAAATTTTGTTGATTGGTAATACTTGGAAACCAATGAAAAATATTCCAGAATTTTTTTAGTCCAAATTCTGGAAAAAAAATTATCCAATTTAGGACAAGGAATTACAACTAAAAAATTTAACAATTAGCTGCAAGGAATTGAAATAGCAATATCCAGCTCATAAGATAAGGCTCAATCTTCGCAAAACATTCGAAAACCAGGAGGAATATTTTTAGACAATGAGGAGATAATCAAGGGGTGGTTTCCTGAAAAGAAGGTGATATTAAGGGATTTAAGAAGGATTGGGTTATATGGGGAAGTGGCAAATTCCATGACTGATTGTGGCGGAGTGAAGGGCTCATTTTCTTCATAGAATCTCGATGCTGATAATAAAAACACTCTCTTGAGACTTCCTATCTTCTTGCTCAGCCTGGGTATAGATCGAATATATATAAAAAAAAGAGTGTACTTTTGAGCCAGCTTCTATAAATACTATTCTACTGCTTCTATAAAATAATAAGGAGATTTATTTTACATTTCCTAAATTCGAAATTGCAACACAGGAATTTTCTTTCTATAAAAAATACTAAGTTTATATTCACGAAATTCTCCTTCATTGTTAAACATATTGAAAACTTAATGTGAATTTCATTCATTCATTTCATGTGATATGGTTTTTTTATCTTTTTATTTCTATATTTTCCATATTTTGTGAGATGAGTGTAAGATATGTGTAAGAGGTCTGCGTGATACATATGTGAGATATATGTGTGAGGTATATTTACTACATTGTGAGATGCATTATTTATTGTAAAGCACTAATTATATAAGTTTACATTCAACTCTGTAATTATGATGTGGTGCAATAAAATTTTTTTTTTAAATAAAATAAAAAAATTTAAAATGTGGTTAGTGGCTGATTCAAATTTCCAAAGATAAATCCAAAAGTTCATCCTCAGTGGTTCGTATCCTGATCAGGGAAATTTTTTTCTTTTTAATTTCAAGATTTTTCATAAGCCTAACTTATTCCATATCTACCTTGCTTATTGTGAATAAATAGATTTTTGACAAAAGATACTTTAAGTATTTATAAACGCATAGGTAGATAGAATAATATTATGCCTCTAAACGTAGGGGCTACGCTAATAACATGAATGTAAACCAGATATAAATATATAAAATATAAACTAATATCCTGAGGATTTAAATGAGGAATTATGTAATTTTTGGATAAATCAATAACAATATTGCATATAACAGATGTCTTATCAAAAAGCCCGCCATAAGGACGAACGATATGTTAAATGCCTCTCTCAGCATTCCTAGAGTAAAGTAGTCACTTAAAAGGAATGATTTCTTTCATAATTCAAGGTGCAAGATTAGCCACGTGGTTAGATTAACTAGTTCGAATGGCTGAATCAAATTTCCAAAGATTAATCCAACAGTTTACCTTAGGGGTTCGAATCCTGATCAGGAAAATTTATTTTCTATATTTTATTTCAAGTTTCTTCATAAGACTAACTTTTTCCAGAGCAAGCTTTTTCCTTGAAAACAAATAGTTTTTAGAAGATAGATACGTTTCACAATGTTTTTATAAATGCATCACTTGATAAATTTATTGGGCCTCTAAACGAAGGTGTTACTCTAATGGGATGAATATACACCAGATATTAATGTATAAAATTTTTCTTAATATCCCGAGGATATACACGAAGAATGATGTGATTTTTGGATAAACCAATAACAATATTGCATATAGCAGATGTCCTTTCAAAAAGACCTTCATAAGGACGAAGGGTATGTTATCTGTCTCTCTCAACAGACCTATAGAATAGTAGTCACTTAATGTTAATGATTTCTTTAATATTAGTAGGTGCTAGAATGGTCTAGTGGCTAGAGTGACTCGTTCAAATTTCAAAGATTAATCCAAAAGTTTATCCCCATTGGTTCGAATCCTGATCAGGGAAAATTTACTTTTTATATTTTATTTCTGGTTTCTATTTCGTCTAAATCAATAGGAATACTGCATAGAACGGATGTCTTCTCAAGAAGCAAATCATAAGAACGAAACGTTTGTTATCTGTCTCTCTCAACAGACCTAGAGAATAGTAGTCACTTAATGGGAATGATTTCTTTAGTAATATTATGCGCCAGTTTGGTCGAGTGGTTATTGTGACTGGTGGAAACTCCTGAGAATATCCCAAAACTTCCCACTGAGTGGTTCGAGTCCTTTTCAGGGAAAAATTTATTCTTTTTTCTTAATTTCTCGTTTCTTTATAAGCTCAACTTATTCCACAACAACTTAAAATGTAAATAAATACATTTTAGACGAAAAATACGTTCCACAAAGTCTTTATAAATGCATCAGTTGATAGATTATTCATGCCTCCAAACATTGGGGTTACGCTGATGGCATGAATATAAACCAGTTACGAATGTATAAAATTTGACTTAATATCCCGAAGATTTAAACGAAAAATGATGTAATATTTGGATAAATCAATAACAATATTGCATAGAATAGATGTCCATTTAAAAAGCCCATCATAAAGACGAACGATATGTTAAACGTCTCTCTTGGCATTCCTAGAGTAAAGTAGTCACTTAAAGGGAATGATTTCGTTAGTAATAATAGGTGGCAGATTGGCCGAATGGTTAGATTAACTAGTTCGAATTTCCAAAGGTTTATCTATTATATTCCGTTTATATATTCAGTGGTTCCAATCCTGATCAGGGATAATTTTTTTTCTATTTCATGTTTCTTCAAAAGCCTAACTTATTCCATAGCTAACTTGTTTATTGTGAATAAATTGATTTTTGACAAAGAATACGTTTCACAAAGTCTTTATAAACGCATAGGTTGCTAGAATATTTATTCTCTAAACGTAGGACCTACGCTAATGGCATGCACATCATCTAGATATGAATGTATAAAATTTGACTTCATCTCCCGCCGATTTAAACGAAGAATGATGTAATTTTTTGGATAAATCAATAATTATATTGCATAGTACAGATGTCCTTTCAAGAAGCCCGTCATAAGGACGATCGGTATGTTAACTGTCTCCCTCAATAGACCTAGAGATTAGTAGTTATTTAATGGGAATGATTTCTTTTGGGAGGAGGAGGTGCCAGATTGGCCGTTTGGTTGGGGTGATTGGTTCAAAATTCTAAATATTAATCCAAAAATTTATCCTCAGTGGATCACATTCTCTTCAGGGAAATTGTTTTTCTTTTTTCTTAATTTCTAGTTTCTCTATAGGCCTTACTCATTCCATAGCTTGCTTGTTTTTGTAAATAAATAGATTTAAACGATAATACGTTTCACAAAGTCTTTATAAACGCATATATTGATAAAATATTTATGGCTCTAAAAGTAGGGGTTGCTCTCATGACATGAATATAATCCAGATGATGAATTTATAAAATTTAACTTAATATCGCCGATGTAAACAAAGAATGATGTAATTTTTTGATAAATCAATAACAATAATGCATAGAACACATGTCATTTTAATATGCCCGTCATAAGAATGAACGAAATGTTAACTGTCTCTCTCACCATAGTCATAATCATTTATTGACACGATACATTCATATTATTCACATAGATAAAAACAATGATGATGAATTGATGTCTCGTCAGATAAAAAAGTTTGACACAGAGTACATATATACCACGTAAAATACTTATTACATACAATGCACAATATTATGAAATTACATAAATAATAAAATAATATGAAATACTTATTACATACCTTCTATGTTACAAAGTAAAAAATTCGTCAATTGAATACAGACATTTTTCTATTAACATATTTTTTTATTCTATCAGAAACATTTTAAAATCTACATGAAATTTTTCCCTAAGTGTAGTCGGCAGATTGTTAAATATTTTTATTCCCATTTAAATGGGGTAATGCTCATATAATTTCAACCTGTGTATGGGATAACTGAACATAATTGAACCATAACTACAGTATAGTAGTCACTTGAAGGGAATAATTTCTTTAGTAATAGGAGGTGCCAGATTGGCTGAAGGGTTAGAGTGACTGGTTCGAATTTCCAAAGATTAATCCAAAATTTTATCCTCAGCGGTTCTGATCCTGTTCAGGGAAAATTCTTTTCTAATGACTAATTAAACACACTAAACCTAGTGGCACGTTTTGAAAGTGTTTCGCTGAGATTTATGCGGGCGATGTTGCCCCTGCCATGACGTTAGGTGTAGAGGATGTCCCCATATCCTCCTGCATTTGAAATCACGGAAACGGATGAGTACCTAACTCAACGATCGAAACGACAACTAAAGCAAAAATAGCAGCAACAAGGTAGTTGGAGCCATATTCCCGAACCTGTTTGAGAAATGGAAATTAAACACCAAGTCGCTCGTTAAGCAATCTACCCATATAAACCATATCACAATAAATATGTTCTATCCATCCTACATGAACGTGAAAAATAATAGTCGGATATAACACAACAACTAAAAACCTTTTGATATACGGAAAGGGATAGGGCATGAAAAAAATGCGTAATTCATGCGTATAAAATGGATTAGCATTGTTAAATATTAGAATACAATTATCCAATGTCACTCAGTCATGGCATGGGTAATTACAATTTCATACACTATTAATATTATTAATTAAACTAGAGAAACGTACGTGTTGCACGTGTCGCTGTGATGTCTCTGAAGGATCTCAATTGGATATGTCCGTCATGTAACTCAACGAGGACCTCGGGAACGCCCTCTGCAGGGGAAGGATGAAACGAACGAAAAACACTACACGACCAGCTAAAGCGCTAAAGAAACGGTTCCTACTCTGACTGCTAAGGAATTGACTCTAACACCCACAATAAATCGCCCCACCTGCCGATGGCCCTACCGAATTCGGGATCGATTTCTCAACCCCAGGACAACAGAATGCCCTCTCCTCCATTAGAAGACATGGAGTGTGGATACTTATCCCGGTATCCGATCGGCCCCTCCCTAACTTGGCCGTATACATATGTTGATATATATATATGTACACGTTGCCCGTCCTCTACCATGGGGAGGTGTTAGGTGAGGATTGTATCGTCATCGGGTTTAAGACCGTTAAGGCATTTCTTAAAACCCTCAAATACTTCAGAGGACGCGAAGCGGAATCGAACGAAACCAAAGACTACCTGATGTTGCCCCTGAAATGATGTTAGGTATAGAGGAAGACCCCATTTCCTCCTGCATTTGAAATGCAACCCAACATCACGGAAATGGAAGAGTACCGAAACCAACGATCGAAACAACAGCGAAAGCAACAACAACAACAAGGAAGACGGAGCCATGTTCCTGAACCTGTTGAAAAAGAATTAGAAAGATGATTATACCTGAAAAGAAGTTAATTACCATTGGAATAATAAATGTAATAGCACACACACACTCTTTCAAATATACATACAAATAAGAAAAGCATAAATTAAAGTTAAAAAAATTCGAACATTAAGGAATCTACCTTTCTAAATCCTTAACACAATAAATACTTCAATGCATATATGGTTAAAAATAACAGGCGAACATAGTACATCACAACTAGAAACATTATGAAATACGAACTTAAGGTATCTAATATAGAGTGCCGGTTTAATCTACGATCACCGTAATCTAAGACGCATTTCGAATCTAGGAACGGAGAACTTACGAATATCAGCTCTTTGTTTTACTAAATTGCCGAGAAAATACCAAGTCCCTACGGCTTTCATTTACTAGAAAATTCTTTGGATGGAAACTGGATTGGGAATCCGATTTTACCTTCCACACACTCACCCACCACCAAAAACCGTAAATTCAAAAAGGTCTAACTACAAATAAGGAATCTAACTACCAAGAAAGTAAGTGTTATGCACTAACAACCACTCATGCAAGTGCACTTGCCGCAATCAATCACACATCATAGCAAACACACCATAGCTAGCAAGCACACCATAGGTAGAACCAGACCCCAACAATTTCCATCATATTCAACAAAAGCACGCGAATTACCGACGAATCGTCTCGGTCTTAGCGATACGATCTAACGCACGAAAGTAGTTGATTATTCGCATCTAAAGCACATTATCCTAACGGACACGATTTACGCTAACCCCTAACGATAAACTACGAATCGCGAAAAATTACCTACCTCCTAAGATGTAAATCGCGTACGTCTTACGCAAACTCGAGAAATCCGAACTCGCACACTAACAGATCGACCTACAAGCAAAAATACTTCGCCCGCATTCTACGTTACAGTATAAATCCTGTCCGACCTGTGGAAAAAACTTCAAATTATAAGGCCTGGAAAAAATACATGCATGGATATCATATTAATGAGCATTGTTAAACACCACATCGCAATTAAAGAATCACAATTGTTCATAATGTAATCAAGTGAATATTAAAACAAATTGCAATATGACTAATTAAACATACTAAACCTAGAGGTATGTTTGCAAGTAATTCGCTGTGTTATATGTGTGTGTGATAATGCCCCTGCCATGACGTTAGGTGTAGAGGAAGACCCCATTTCCTCCTGCATTTGAAATGCAACCCAACATCACGGAAATGGAAGAGTACCGAAATCAACGATCGAAACAACAGCGAAAGCAACAACAACAACAAGGAAGACGGAGCCATGTTCCTGAACCTGTTGAAAAAGAATTATAAAGATGATTATACCTGAAAAGAAGTTAATTACCATTGGAATAATAAATGTAATAGCACACACACACACTTTCAAATATACATACATATAAGTAAAAGCATAAATTTAAATTAAACACCAAGTCGGACGATAAGCAATACCTTTTTATACCATATCACAATAAATAGTTCTACGCGAACTATTTGATTATGAAAAATAACAGTCGGTCATAATACATCACAGCTAAAAAACCTTTTGAAATACGAAAAAGGGATAGGGGCCTGAAAAAAATACATTCATGGGTAATTAATGGATTAGCATTGTTACACACTACAAATAATTATCTAATGTCATTCAGTCATGGCATGGTAAATCACAATTTAATACACTATTAAAATTATTTATTAAACCTGAGAAAACCTAGGATTTCCACGTATGTCGCTGTGATGTCTGTGTTAGACCGATCTGAATTGGTTGCGTCCGTGATGTTACTCCACAGCTACTTCTGGAACGCCCTGTGAAAAAAGGGAAAATGATCTAAACCAATGATCGAAACGGCTGCGAAGGCAACAAAGTGAACAACAAAATGGATGATGTTACCATGTTCCTGAAACTGTTGAAAAAAATTACAATGATACATACAAACATGATAAATTTAAGACTTTTATTTCATTGAGATACCTTGATTAATTTCCATGAGCTACTAATACGAGTATCCATAATAAATAATTAGTTATATTTTATATATCTTAATGTGTACTCGTATATAGAATGTGCAGCTTTTTTCGAAGCAAAAAGCATGACTATACTTTAAAAGCATTGCATATATTAAAATATATTATTATTAAAATATATTATATATTAACAAAGATATTTCCATTCATCCATGATAATACATCTTAACCGCCGAAAACCGCGCCAAAATGGCCTGCACCAGAACAGATTCGCGCCAAAATGTACTGCACCCGTAAATTTGAAATCACGATATATCAATTTGGGAATAAAAGTTTTGCAAAAGAGATTAACAATTTCACTTTCGGTTGATATAACAATTCATTAGAGAGATATGTTTTATAATTTCACCCACTTTTTTATAAAGGACATTTAAACAATTGCTACGGTCGCACAGAATTTTATCCTATTACGATAACGTGTAGACAATGCAAGAACAATAAAATCCTACGAAAGGAGTGAAAAATCACGGAAGAGCAGAAAGGAATTATTGAGGACACTAACATGATGATAAACTCTTTCCCTAATGTCTATTCTACTCGCCCTATCTCTAATTATGAAATTCATTTGCTATGGAAATTCTTCCAATAAGTTGCGAAAAATAACTACGGACAAGGTTATCACAGAATGAATGATTGTGGAAATTCAATTTCACAGTATTAAACTTGAGTCCTTTTAAAAGAGATTTCAAACGAGCTATAGCCAAAAGCAAAAGAAGAAAATGCGAAAGGGGTGTCAATTATCGCGTATTTTCACTAAATTACGAATGCCTTTCATCCTTAAAAGGGCAGAACGTCGTTATAATCTCAATTATGAGAACAGATTATGAGATAATCAGGGTAATGAACGTTCCACCCGCCCAAACAATTTTTGGCGGGAAATGGTAACCGTTATCACTAAACGAAAATCGAGCTGAAAATCCACATTTGATAGATTCACTCCAAAGATTTTATGGCATGAAGCTCAAAAGATAAGTGAATTAAAAGGGACTAACTTTACTTGGGTACACTCTTCATCACGACAATACGTTCCTAGACGAACTTTGAAGAACTCGTTGCATCGCGATGCTATAGAATAATTCATACCAACTTGTGTTATAACTTATAATTAATGAAGCGAATATCATTACATGACTCAACCAGAATGTATTACGGTATCCATTTACGAAAATTATTTCAAATTCATCCACAAGTCACACTTACCGCTGATTAGCTAGCCTCCGTACGCGCACTCTCCCTCATACTACCACACCATGATGTTCCTCCTTCAGAAGCTAATTCAAGACTGTGAGAAACAAAGAAAATGAAACTCGTTTCGACTACGGTGGCGCTTTTCGCGCCCTCTTTAAGTTTCAGGAAACCTGACCTAGAGGAATAAAATTCATGGTGACGTTCTTATAGTTATCCATATTCATGCGAGTTTCTAATATTCATTCATGTACCCTTATTTATTACAAATAAATTACGGAAATAAATCTTCTTTAATATTCTACTTTAAAAATTTATTTATATTAAATCTTACGTGCATTTCTTAGTCATCCAAGGTAAAGTCAAGATCCTTTTGGTAGAAAAATAAACATAGGTGTATAGCACGCTAAAGAATCTCTAAACTGCATAATTCTATGACGTTGAGGAGTGATTGACATTAATTTAAAAAGGTTCATCTATGGGATTCCTGCAAGAGTTACTGACATCGGATTATTAAACTGTACACGACGGTGATTATTATGCAAGATGATTTTAATTTCTTGTCAACTTTTTTCACTTATTTCACCTATAATTATTACTATTCTATCATGATATTTTATATTAATAACTTATATTTTGTTGCTCCTTTTCCCCTCTTACTGTCGATAGTCAGTATCAAACATTGAAGCATGATTTTTAGAAAATATGTAGCGAAAAAATATAAGGTGGCTCACTTTTTATAATAAATTTAAGAGAGGATATTCTTAAACTTTCTTTTATCTGACATCACTATGTAGAAGAGGAACATGTTCCATTGGTGTTATTAATATAGAGAAGGCATATGATAGCATTCCAATGAAGATAATTTGGGATGTTTTTCAAAAAAAGAAGATAGGGAAGATTATAATCAATATGATAAAAGGTCTCTACAAGAATTGTCAAAGTTGTGTAAAACTTGTATGGGAAGATCTAACTGGTTTCCTCTTTAATCAAAATTGAGGCTTGGTAGCATTCTCTCTCTAATTGCTAGATAACTGTGTTAAACCTAAGTTGAAGTACTACTAACTCCTAATTGAAAATAAAATCTTTTTTAAGAATTGATTTCCAAACCAGATTAAGAGAATTATTGGCTTCAAAGTACCAGAGCTGGTAGCAGAGATAATCTGGTTACAAGAGCAACTTTCATCCAAGGTAAATATCTTTAACAATATATGGGTACTTCCAAACATATTACAACTGTTCAAATTTTAGATTTTCAAGGAAAGGGGAATTTAAAATAGCCATGCAATAGTGCTGCATTTGCATAGCACACAGCTTGATGAATTGCTTGCTTGCACTGCTGCATAAACAGCTTTTGATCATTTGATTTAATGGTAGAGAGAAGGTGCATGAATAAATAGAAAAGACAGAAAGTCCAAACTTTAACTTATATAAATGCAAACCAGTTGCAAGGTATTAAGGAAATCCAATGCATAGAATGAAGAGAGGTATTGTATTTTTTCCATATTTTTTATTGAGGCAATACAACCAGGTTTTATCAAGTAATCTTCATCATCAGGTGATCATTTCTCATCAGTTCTTAGTTATGTTTCATCACTAAAGAAAATCTTTATTTTATGGAAACAGTACATCTCTTATCACTCTAAATTTCACTTTCATGTTATAATGTTAATAATTTACACGAATAAACAATTCATTATTAGCTATGGACATGGTTATTTCAATTGCATGGAATCTGCAAAGGCATTCTCAGTAAGAGCAGATTTTTTAAAATAGTACAGCATTTATAAAGGACACAGCAAGCATCTGCTACACCGAAATTGTCAGGTTCCTCAGTTCATGATAAGAATGGACATGGAAATATCTCACTAACTGCAAGGGTGCAAGACAACAGGAGTCTGGGTCAAACCACTATCCACACCAAGCATCAGCATAATATCAACTTCATAGTTGTTGAAATCTCAACAATAGAACTGCATACAATTCATTAATAATATTGGAAATTCATGGTATATTGAACATACTAATGGTTATGTTCTGCAAAGATGTTTAGATTGACTCACTACTTAGCTCCATAAAAATTATAGTAAGACGTCCATTTCACGAACAATTTTTAAATTTAAATATCATAATACGATGAAATTGATAATTAAGTTATAAAGAAAGACAGATAGACAAAAGAATCCTATAAGAATAAAGTGCATTTGAAGAAAGGAAGCAAAGCTTAGGCACGAAGATTTGACTTGTAAATAGTGAAGCCGCTTAATTTTTAGAATTATGTAAAATCAAAGATACTGGAAAACAATACGTGAACAAATAAGAAGTTTTTCTAAATTACAAAAAAAAATTATAGATCATTTTTTAATCCACAGTAAAAATATTGTCATAGAACTTTTTCAAAATCTTAGAGCAGATGATTATATGAAATCTCTATAACACTGGGAAACACAGCAGGCACTTTTCTCTTCAGTGTAAATATTCACCAAGATGCTACAGGTGATTTTTGTGACATTAAGTCAGCCTTAAGAAAGCGTGCATGTTAGATTTTCATCAATATCTTTTATACTTCACTCATTAGGTTTCAGAGAAGACAAAATTATCATTTTACATCGTAGAACGTATAAGAGGATAAATTTTTCCTGAGGGTTTACAGAAACAGATTTATAAATCAACAAAGGTAATCAAAATGGTAAATAAATTATGCATATCATGTATAAATTACCAGTTATTCAATAAAAAAATATTATAATCAAGTAATCTATGCTTTTCAGAGTTACCACAAGCTCTTGTCTATCACATTTTCCATTCTATCCATGAATTCCTTTCTGTAATCATCATTCAGAATAAGAAAAATTACCAGGACCTCACTTTTTATAGTTTAAAGCAGTGGTTCCCAAATTGGGTGCAACCACCCCCTGAGGGGAGGTGCTCTAGTATTTGGGGGCGAAGAGAGCCAGGGGAGGGTAGGGAGGCACCAGAGGATCCTGACAATGTGACAAATGCGAAAGCTCGGTAACCTTCCTTTTGTCTCCATTTTCAGGCTTCGTTTAAGTCTAAGTTTACATTGTTTCCCACATCTGGAAGCAATTTAAAGCAAGTATTTCCTTAGATTTTAAAATAAAAACGGTTTAAAAATTTTTCCAAGCCTTTCTCGCACAAGGGAAACATTTGAAGGGGTTTAGTCTCGTTTGGTCTATTGTTGGCACAACTTCATGACACTGAGTACTTCGGCAGTAAGGTTCAGTGTGAATAAAAGGGGTGTGAATCTGGAGAGGAATCAGGTCATCTAATAGTAAGATTCGGTGGTTTTACATCAAATATTACCTGAATAACCATTTTCAATACAAGTCTGTTCCAACGATATTATCAAGGCTGTATTGGTAAGTTATTTTTCATTCATCGCATCATATCATTCTAGTTATAGTACTATTATATAATATTTTCTATAATTATTTATAATAGTGAAGTATATCACAAAAATAAATGGCCAGTATATTGTTTATGTTTTCATGAAATGGTAATAGTTTGTTCAAAACTTTTCTCTCATACTTCGTACATATACGATTAAATTTCCCCTTTGCCAGCTGGATATCAATTCAATAAATTATAGATATGATGCAGCAATTTGAGATTCTTCTTTTGTTGGAAACTCCAGACTGGGTTATAAATCTGTTCGTAGATATTGAGGAGGTTGGAGTATTAGAGGAAGAATTGATTTGCCTAAAAAATGACATTGAATTGAAACCAAGATTTAAAATAAATTATCAACAGTTTTGGTTACAGAAGGAGGTTTCAGACTGTTATCCTGCATTATGGATGGTGGTTAAAAAACTCCTTCTGGCTTTTCCAACTTTGTATTTGGTGGAACGTGGTTTTAGCACAGTTATTTAGCTAATTTCCAAGCAGAGAAACAGACTTCAGGTTTGTGAACGCAGTGATTGAAGACTCCTGCTAATTGATATTAAACCAGACGTTGGAAAACTGGTATCATGTCATCAAGCCCATCCCTCCCATTAAAATAATCACTTAATTACTTTACTAATTTTAACAAAACATGGTTGGTTACTCTATTTCTATAAATTGAAAATGTTAATGTTATATATATGCCTAATTTAAGTAAGGAAATGACATGTTAACTTCTAGAAAAAAGCTTTCTTAATGTTATTTCCTTTGATAATTTATTTTTATGTAAAGATTATATTCTCATCTAAGTTCTTTTTATTGTGTATTAAGCCTTTTGCATATATGTGCTATGAAAACTAAATATTTGTTGGATTATTAATAAACATTTCATTAGTCATTGTTTTTAATTTAATTATTACAATGTTCCCTGTCTATGGTTCTGATTATTTTTTTTAAATTACTGCTTGGGGGGGTGTTGACTATAGGTTTATGGATCCAAGGTGGCACTAAAAAGTTTGGGAAACACTGGTTTAAAGGGTGTCCAAACTATTCATTGAAATCTAATTAGCAATGAAGAAGTATTAATTTAATACTAAAGATATCTGAAGGAATGGAAAGATTGTATCAGTTACCACAAGTTTTTTATTCCTTACTGTTTTTAAACCAATCATGTTTATCAATATATGTATTGATAAGCTTAATGTAGACAATACCATTCTTGCTCAAAAATATCTTGCTCGTGTTTCTCTTCTAATATTGATTTTATTGCATAATTTCTAAGTGTACATTTATTACAGTTCTCAATAAAGAAAATTGCAGACAGGAGATTTTCAAACCTCCTTTAGACCTGTCTCAGCCTCAACCCTCAAACATTGCAGGACTGGCTGAACCTATCTCAAAGATTTTGATGTGTCATTTGTTTTATGCTGTTGCAGCATCCACCTGGACCATTCTGCCTCCTGTACTTATGCTCTCATTGGGCAGGGCTACTCAATGGCTGTATTCATAATTCTATGTTACTCTGGAGCCATTGAATAGCACAGATAACAGAGTTAAATTACAAAAGGCAAAAAATTATCTGAAAAGACAATGTATATTAAAATACAAATAAATTATATGAAAAAAGAAAAAATCGTATTATTTAACAAACTGAATGAACTTGGGGACTTAGAATAATTCTTCACTACTAGTAGTTCATAAAGGGTTAAAAGTACATAGGGGGTTAAAGCGGTGGTAAAGGGTTAAAAGAAAAAGATGGCTTTTAGAAATTTTCTGAAATTTCTAGAACCATCTAGAAGCTACTGGAAAGAGAACTTGTATTACTCATATGAATGTGATGAACTTAATCAATCAAAGATATTTACACTTAAACATACAAAAAATTATATGAGCAAGAGAAGCTATAATTGATTCAACTCTCACAAAAACTTAAATTTTGTTGATTGGTAATACTTGGAAACCAATGAAAAATATTCCAGAATTTTTTTAGTCCAAATTCTGGAAAAAAAATTATCCAATTTAGGACAAGGAATTACAACTAAAAAATTTAACAATTAGCTGCAAGGAATTGAAATAGCAATATCCAGCTCATAAGATAAGGCTCAATCTTCGCAAAACATTCGAAAACCAGGAGGAATATTTTTAGACAATGAGGAGATAATCAAGGGGTGGTTTCCTGAAAAGAAGGTGATATTAAGGGATTTAAGAAGGATTGGGTTATATGGGGAAGTGGCAAATTCCATGACTGATTGTGGCGGAGTGAAGGGCTCATTTGCTTCATAGAATCTCGATGCTGATAATAAAAACACTCTCTTGAGACTTCCTATCTTCTTGCTCAGCCTGGGTATAGATCGAATATATATAAAAAAAAAGAGTGTACTTTTGAGCCAGCTTCTATAAATACTATTCTACTGCTTCTATAAAATAATAAGGAGATTTATTTTACATTTCCTAAATTCGAAATTGCAACACAGGAATTTTCTTTCTATAAAAAATACTAAGTTTATATTCACGAAATTCTCCTTCATTGTTAAACATATTGAAAACTTAATGTGAATTTCATTCATTCATTTCATGTGATATGGTTTTTTTATCTTTTTATTTCTATATTTTCCATATTTTGTGAGATGAGTGTAAGATATGTGTAAGAGGTCTGCGTGATACATATGTGAGATATATGTGTGAGGTATATTTACTACATTGTGAGATGCATTATTTATTGTAAAGCACTAATTATATAAGTTTACATTCAACTCTGTAATTATGATGTGGTGCAATAAAATTTTTTTTTTAAATAAAATAAAAAAATTTAAAATGTGGTTAGTGGCTGATTCAAATTTCCAAAGATAAATCCAAAAGTTCATCCTCAGTGGTTCGTATCCTGATCAGGGAAATTTTTTTCTTTTTAATTTCAAGATTTTTCATAAGCCTAACTTATTCCATATCTACCTTGCTTATTGTGAATAAATAGATTTTTGACAAAAGATACTTTAAGTATTTATAAACGCATAGGTAGATAGAATAATATTATGCCTCTAAACGTAGGGGCTACGCTAATAACATGAATGTAAACCAGATATAAATATATAAAATATAAACTAATATCCTGAGGATTTAAATGAGGAATTATGTAATTTTTGGATAAATCAATAACAATATTGCATATAACAGATGTCTTATCAAAAAGCCCGCCATAAGGACGAACGATATGTTAAATGCCTCTCTCAGCATTCCTAGAGTAAAGTAGTCACTTAAAAGGAATGATTTCTTTCATAATTCAAGGTGCAAGATTAGCCACGTGGTTAGATTAACTAGTTCGAATGGCTGAATCAAATTTCCAAAGATTAATCCAACAGTTTACCTTAGGGGTTCGAATCCTGATCAGGAAAATTTATTTTCTATATTTTATTTCAAGTTTCTTCATAAGACTAACTTTTTCCAGAGCAAGCTTTTTCCTTGAAAACAAATAGTTTTTAGAAGATAGATACGTTTCACAATGTTTTTATAAATGCATCACTTGATAAATTTATTGGGCCTCTAAACGAAGGTGTTACTCTAATGGGATGAATATACACCAGATATTAATGTATAAAATTTTTCTTAATATCCCGAGGATATACACGAAGAATGATGTGATTTTTGGATAAACCAATAACAATATTGCATATAGCAGATGTCCTTTCAAAAAGACCTTCATAAGGACGAAGGGTATGTTATCTGTCTCTCTCAACAGACCTATAGAATAGTAGTCACTTAATGTTAATGATTTCTTTAATATTAGTAGGTGCTAGAATGGTCTAGTGGCTAGAGTGACTCGTTCAAATTTCAAAGATTAATCCAAAAGTTTATCCCCATTGGTTCGAATCCTGATCAGGGAAAATTTACTTTTTATATTTTATTTCTGGTTTCTATTTCGTCTAAATCAATAGGAATACTGCATAGAACGGATGTCTTCTCAAGAAGCAAATCATAAGAACGAAACGTTTGTTATCTGTCTCTCTCAACAGACCTAGAGAATAGTAGTCACTTAATGGGAATGATTTCTTTAGTAATATTATGCGCCAGTTTGGTCGAGTGGTTATTGTGACTGGTGGAAACTCCTGAGAATATCCCAAAACTTCCCACTGAGTGGTTCGAGTCCTTTTCAGGGAAAAATTTATTCTTTTTTCTTAATTTCTCGTTTCTTTATAAGCTCAACTTATTCCACAACAACTTAAAATGTAAATAAATACATTTTAGACGAAAAATACGTTCCACAAAGTCTTTATAAATGCATCAGTTGATAGATTATTCATGCCTCCAAACATTGGGGTTACGCTGATGGCATGAATATAAACCAGTTACGAATGTATAAAATTTGACTTAATATCCCGAAGATTTAAACGAAAAATGATGTAATATTTGGATAAATCAATAACAATATTGCATAGAATAGATGTCCATTTAAAAAGCCCATCATAAAGACGAACGATATGTTAAACGTCTCTCTTGGCATTCCTAGAGTAAAGTAGTCACTTAAAGGGAATGATTTCGTTAGTAATAATAGGTGGCAGATTGGCCGAATGGTTAGATTAACTAGTTCGAATTTCCAAAGGTTTATCTATTATATTCCGTTTATATATTCAGTGGTTCCAATCCTGATCAGGGATAATTTTTTTTCTATTTCATGTTTCTTCAAAAGCCTAACTTATTCCATAGCTAACTTGTTTATTGTGAATAAATTGATTTTTGACAAAGAATACGTTTCACAAAGTCTTTATAAACGCATAGGTTGCTAGAATATTTATTCTCTAAACGTAGGACCTACGCTAATGGCATGCACATCATCTAGATATGAATGTATAAAATTTGACTTCATCTCCCGCCGATTTAAACGAAGAATGATGTAATTTTTTGGATAAATCAATAATTATATTGCATAGTACAGATGTCCTTTCAAGAAGCCCGTCATAAGGACGATCGGTATGTTAACTGTCTCCCTCAATAGACCTAGAGATTAGTAGTTATTTAATGGGAATGATTTCTTTTGGGAGGAGGAGGTGCCAGATTGGCCGTTTGGTTGGGGTGATTGGTTCAAAATTCTAAATATTAATCCAAAAATTTATCCTCAGTGGATCACATTCTCTTCAGGGAAATTGTTTTTCTTTTTTCTTAATTTCTAGTTTCTCTATAGGCCTTACTCATTCCATAGCTTGCTTGTTTTTGTAAATAAATAGATTTAAACGATAATACGTTTCACAAAGTCTTTATAAACGCATATATTGATAAAATATTTATGGCTCTAAAAGTAGGGGTTGCTCTCATGACATGAATATAATCCAGATGATGAATTTATAAAATTTAACTTAATATCGCCGATGTAAACAAAGAATGATGTAATTTTTTGATAAATCAATAACAATAATGCATAGAACACATGTCATTTTAATATGCCCGTCATAAGAATGAACGAAATGTTAACTGTCTCTCTCACCATAGTCATAATCATTTATTGACACGATACATTCATATTATTCACATAGATAAAAACAATGATGATGAATTGATGTCTCGTCAGATAAAAAAGTTTGACACAGAGTACATATATACCACGTAAAATACTTATTACATACAATGCACAATATTATGAAATTACATAAATAATAAAATAATATGAAATACTTATTACATACCTTCTATGTTACAAAGTAAAAAATTCGTCAATTGAATACAGACATTTTTCTATTAACATATTTTTTTATTCTATCAGAAACATTTTAAAATCTACATGAAATTTTTCCCTAAGTGTAGTCGGCAGATTGTTAAATATTTTTATTCCCATTTAAATGGGGTAATGCTCATATAATTTCAACCTGTGTATGGGATAACTGAACATAATTGAACCATAACTACAGTATAGTAGTCACTTGAAGGGAATAATTTCTTTAGTAATAGGAGGTGCCAGATTGGCTGAAGGGTTAGAGTGACTGGTTCGAATTTCCAAAGATTAATCCAAAATTTTATCCTCAGCGGTTCTGATCCTGTTCAGGGAAAATTCTTTTCTAATGACTAATTAAACACACTAAACCTAGTGGCACGTTTTGAAAGTGTTTCGCTGAGATTTATGCGGGCGATGTTGCCCCTGCCATGACGTTAGGTGTAGAGGATGTCCCCATATCCTCCTGCATTTGAAATCACGGAAACGGATGAGTACCTAACTCAACGATCGAAACGACAACTAAAGCAAAAATAGCAGCAACAAGGTAGTTGGAGCCATATTCCCGAACCTGTTTGAGAAATGGAAATTAAACACCAAGTCGCTCGTTAAGCAATCTACCCATATAAACCATATCACAATAAATATGTTCTATCCATCCTACATGAACGTGAAAAATAATAGTCGGATATAACACAACAACTAAAAACCTTTTGATATACGGAAAGGGATAGGGCATGAAAAAAATGCGTAATTCATGCGTATAAAATGGATTAGCATTGTTAAATATTAGAATACAATTATCCAATGTCACTCAGTCATGGCATGGGTAATTACAATTTCATACACTATTAATATTATTAATTAAACTAGAGAAACGTACGTGTTGCACGTGTCGCTGTGATGTCTCTGAAGGATCTCAATTGGATATGTCCGTCATGTAACTCAACGAGGACCTCGGGAACGCCCTCTGCAGGGGAAGGATGAAACGAACGAAAAACACTACACGACCAGCTAAAGCGCTAAAGAAACGGTTCCTACTCTGACTGCTAAGGAATTGACTCTAACACCCACAATAAATCGCCCCACCTGCCGATGGCCCTACCGAATTCGGGATCGATTTCTCAACCCCAGGACAACAGAATGCCCTCTCCTCCATTAGAAGACATGGAGTGTGGATACTTATCCCGGTATCCGATCGGCCCCTCCCTAACTTGGCCGTATACATATGTTGATATATATATATGTACACGTTGCCCGTCCTCTACCATGGGGAGGTGTTAGGTGAGGATTGTATCGTCATCGGGTTTAAGACCGTTAAGGCATTTCTTAAAACCCTCAAATACTTCAGAGGACGCGAAGCGGAATCGAACGAAACCAAAGACTACCTGATGTTGCCCCTGAAATGATGTTAGGTATAGAGGAAGACCCCATTTCCTCCTGCATTTGAAATGCAACCCAACATCACGGAAATGGAAGAGTACCGAAACCAACGATCGAAACAACAGCGAAAGCAACAACAACAACAAGGAAGACGGAGCCATGTTCCTGAACCTGTTGAAAAAGAATTAGAAAGATGATTATACCTGAAAAGAAGTTAATTACCATTGGAATAATAAATGTAATAGCACACACACACTCTTTCAAATATACATACAAATAAGAAAAGCATAAATTAAAGTTAAAAAAATTCGAACATTAAGGAATCTACCTTTCTAAATCCTTAACACAATAAATACTTCAATGCATATATGGTTAAAAATAACAGGCGAACATAGTACATCACAACTAGAAACATTATGAAATACGAACTTAAGGTATCTAATATAGAGTGCCGGTTTAATCTACGATCACCGTAATCTAAGACGCATTTCGAATCTAGGAACGGAGAACTTACGAATATCAGCTCTTTGTTTTACTAAATTGCCGAGAAAATACCAAGTCCCTACGGCTTTCATTTACTAGAAAATTCTTTGGATGGAAACTGGATTGGAAATCCGATTTTACCTTCCACACACTCACCCACCACCAAAAACCGTAAATTCAAAAAGGTCTAACTACAAATAAGGAATCTAACTACCAAGAAAGTAAGTGTTATGCACTAACAACCACTCATGCAAGTGCACTTGCCGCAATCAATCACACATCATAGCAAACACACCATAGCTAGCAAGCACACCATAGGTAGAACCAGACCCCAACAATTTCCATCATATTCAACAAAAAGCACGCGAATTACCGACGAATCGTCTCGGTCTTAGCGATACGATCTAACGCACGAAAGTAGTTGATTATTCGCATCTAAAGCACATTATCCTAACGGACACGATTTACGCTAACCCCTAACGATAAACTACGAATCGCGAAAAATTACCTACCTCCTAAGATGTAAATCGCGTACGTCTTACGCAAACTCGAGAAATCCGAACTCGCACACTAACAGATCGACCTACAAGCAAAAATACTTCGCCCGCATTCTACGTTACAGTATAAATCCTGTCCGACCTGTGGAAAAAACTTCAAATTATAAGGCCTGGAAAAAATACATGCATGGATATCATATTAATGAGCATTGTTAAACACCACATCGCAATTAAAGAATCACAATTGTTCATAATGTAATCAAGTGAATATTAAAACAAATTGCAATATGACTAATTAAACATACTAAACCTAGAGGTATGTTTGCAAGTAATTCGCTGTGTTATATGTGTGTGTGATAATGCCCCTGCCATGACGTTAGGTGTAGAGGAAGACCCCATTTCCTCCTGCATTTGAAATGCAACCCAACATCACGGAAATGGAAGAGTACCGAAATCAACGATCGAAACAACAGCGAAAGCAACAACAACAACAAGGAAGACGGAGCCATGTTCCTGAACCTGTTGAAAAAGAATTATAAAGATGATTATACCTGAAAAGAAGTTAATTACCATTGGAATAATAAATGTAATAGCACACACACACACTTTCAAATATACATACATATAAGTAAAAGCATAAATTTAAATTAAACACCAAGTCGGACGATAAGCAATACCTTTTTATACCATATCACAATAAATAGTTCTACGCGAACTATTTGATTATGAAAAATAACAGTCGGTCATAATACATCACAGCTAAAAAACCTTTTGAAATACGAAAAAGGGATAGGGGCCTGAAAAAAATACATTCATGGGTAATTAATGGATTAGCATTGTTACACACTACAAATAATTATCTAATGTCATTCAGTCATGGCATGGTAAATCACAATTTAATACACTATTAAAATTATTTATTAAACCTGAGAAAACCTAGGATTTCCACGTATGTCGCTGTGATGTCTGTGTTAGACCGATCTGAATTGGTTGCGTCCGTGATGTTACTCCACAGCTACTTCTGGAACGCCCTGTGAAAAAAGGGAAAATGATCTAAATCAATGATCGAAACGGCTGCGAAGGCAACAAAGTGAACAACAAAATGGATGATGTTACCATGTTCCTGAAACTGTTGAAAAAAATTACAATGATACATACAAACATGATAAATTTAAGACTTTTATTTCATTGAGATACCTTGATTAATTTCCATGAGCTACTAATACGAGTATCCATAATAAATAATTAGTTATATTTTATATATCTTAATGTGTACTCGTATATAGAATGTGCAGCTTTTTTCGAAGCAAAAAGCATGACTATACTTTAAAAGCATTGCATATATTAAAATATATTATTATTAAAATATATTATATATTAACAAAGATATTTCCATTCATCCATGATAATACATCTTAACCGCCGAAAACCGCGCCAAAATGGCCTGCACCAGAACAGATTCGCGCCAAAATGTACTGCACCCGTAAATTTGAAATCACGATATATCAATTTGGGAATAAAAGTTTTGCAAAAGAGATTAACAATTTCACTTTCGGTTGATATAACAATTCATTAGAGAGATATGTTTTATAATTTCACCCACTTTTTTATAAAGGACATTTAAACAATTGCTACGGTCGCACAGAATTTTATCCTATTACGATAACGTGTAGACAATGCAAGAACAATAAAATCCTACGAAAGGAGTGAAAAATCACGGAAGAGCAGAAAGGAATTATTGAGGACACTAACATGATGATAAACTCTTTCCCTAATGTCTATTCTACTCGCCCTATCTCTAATTATGAAATTCATTTGCTATGGAAATTCTTCCAATAAGTTGCGAAAAATAACTACGGACAAGGTTATCACAGAATGAATGATTGTGGAAATTCAATTTCACAGTATTAAACTTGAGTCCTTTTAAAAGAGATTTCAAACGAGCTATAGCCAAAAGCAAAAGAAGAAAATGCGAAAGGGGTGTCAATTATCGCGTATTTTCACTAAATTACGAATGCCTTTCATCCTTAAAAGGGCAGAACGTCGTTATAATCTCAATTATGAGAACAGATTATGAGATAATCAGGGTAATGAACGTTCCACCCGCCCAAACAATTTTTGGCGGGAAATGGTAACCGTTATCACTAAACGAAAATCGAGCTGAAAATCCACATTTGATAGATTCACTCCAAAGATTTTATGGCATGAAGCTCAAAAGATAAGTGAATTAAAAGGGACTAACTTTACTTGGGTACACTCTTCATCACGACAATACGTTCCTAGACGAACTTTGAAGAACTCGTTGCATCGCGATGCTATAGAATAATTCATACCAACTTGTGTTATAACTTATAATTAATGAAGCGAATATCATTACATGACTCAACCAGAATGTATTACGGTATCCATTTACGAAAATTATTTCAAATTCATCCACAAGTCACACTTACCGCTGATTAGCTAGCCTCCGTACGCGCACTCTCCCTCATACTACCACACCATGATGTTCCTCCTTCAGAAGCTAATTCAAGACTGTGAGAAACAAAGAAAATGAAACTCGTTTCGACTACGGTGGCGCTTTTCGCGCCCTCTTTAAGTTTCAGGAAACCTGACCTAGAGGAATAAAATTCATGGTGACGTTCTTATAGTTATCCATATTCATGCGAGTTTCTAATATTCATTCATGTACCCTTATTTATTACAAATAAATTACGGAAATAAATCTTCTTTAATATTCTACTTTAAAAATTTATTTATATTAAATCTTACGTGCATTTCTTAGTCATCCAAGGTAAAGTCAAGATCCTTTTGGTAGAAAAATAAACATAGGTGTATAGCACGCTAAAGAATCTCTAAACTGCATAATTCTATGACGTTGAGGAGTGATTGACATTAATTTAAAAAGGTTCATCTATGGGATTCCTGCAAGAGTTACTGACATCGGATTATTAAACTGTACACGACGGTGATTATTATGCAAGATGATTTTAATTTCTTGTCAACTTTTTTCACTTATTTCACCTATAATTATTACTATTCTATCATGATATTTTATATTAATAACTTATATTTTGTTGCTCCTTTTCCCCTCTTACTGTCGATAGTCAGTATCAAACATTGAAGCATGATTTTTAGAAAATATGTAGCGAAAAAATATAAGGTGGCTCACTTTTTATAATAAATTTAAGAGAGGATATTCTTAAACTTTCTTTTATCTGACATCACTATGTAGAAGAGGAACATGTTCCATTGGTGTTATTAATATAGAGAAGGCATATGATAGCATTCCAATGAAGATAATTTGGGATGTTTTTCAAAAAAAGAAGATAGGGAAGATTATAATCAATATGATAAAAGGTCTCTACAAGAATTGTCAAAGTTGTGTAAAACTTGTATGGGAAGATCTAACTGGTTTCCTCTTTAATCAAAATTGAGGCTTGGTAGCATTCTCTCTCTAATTGCTAGATAACTGTGTTAAACCTAAGTTGAAGTACTACTAACTCCTAATTGAAAATAAAATCTTTTTTAAGAATTGATTTCCAAACCAGATTAAGAGAATTATTGGCTTCAAAGTACCAGAGCTGGTAGCAGAGATAATCTGGTTACAAGAGCAACTTTCATCCAAGGTAAATATCTTTAACAATATATGGGTACTTCCAAACATATTACAACTGTTCAAATTTTAGATTTTCAAGGAAAGGGGAATTTAAAATAGCCATGCAATAGTGCTGCATTTGCATAGCACACAGCTTGATGAATTGCTTGCTTGCACTGCTGCATAAACAGCTTTTGATCATTTGATTTAATGGTAGAGAGAAGGTGCATGAATAAATAGAAAAGACAGAAAGTCCAAACTTTAACTTATATAAATGCAAACCAGTTGCAAGGTATTAAGGAAATCCAATGCATAGAATGAAGAGAGGTATTGTATTTTTTCCATATTTTTTATTGAGGCAATACAACCAGGTTTTATCAAGTAATCTTCATCATCAGGTGATCATTTCTCATCAGTTCTTAGTTATGTTTCATCACTAAAGAAAATCTTTATTTTATGGAAACAGTACATCTCTTATCACTCTAAATTTCACTTTCATGTTATAATGTTAATAATTTACACGAATAAACAATTCATTATTAGCTATGGACATGGTTATTTCAATTGCATGGAATCTGCAAAGGCATTCTCAGTAAGAGCAGATTTTTTAAAATAGTACAGCATTTATAAAGGACACAGCAAGCATCTGCTACACCGAAATTGTCAGGTTCCTCAGTTCATGATAAGAATGGACATGGAAATATCTCACTAACTGCAAGGGTGCAAGACAACAGGAGTCTGGGTCAAACCACTATCCACACCAAGCATCAGCATAATATCAACTTCATAGTTGTTGAAATCTCAACAATAGAACTGCATACAATTCATTAATAATATTGGAAATTCATGGTATATTGAACATACTAATGGTTATGTTCTGCAAAGATGTTTAGATTGACTCACTACTTAGCTCCATAAAAATTATAGTAAGACGTCCATTTCACGAACAATTTTTAAATTTAAATATCATAATACGATGAAATTGATAATTAAGTTATAAAGAAAGACAGATAGACAAAAGAATCCTATAAGAATAAAGTGCATTTGAAGAAAGGAAGCAAAGCTTAGGCACGAAGATTTGACTTGTAAATAGTGAAGCCGCTTAATTTTTAGAATTATGTAAAATCAAAGATACTGGAAAACAATACGTGAACAAATAAGAAGTTTTTCTAAATTACAAAAAAAAATTATAGATCATTTTTTAATCCACAGTAAAAATATTGTCATAGAACTTTTTCAAAATCTTAGAGCAGATGATTATATGAAATCTCTATAACACTGGGAAACACAGCAGGCACTTTTCTCTTCAGTGTAAATATTCACCAAGATGCTACAGGTGATTTTTGTGACATTAAGTCAGCCTTAAGAAAGCGTGCATGTTAGATTTTCATCAATATCTTTTATACTTCACTCATTAGGTTTCAGAGAAGACAAAATTATCATTTTACATCGTAGAACGTATAAGAGGATAAATTTTTCCTGAGGGTTTACAGAAACAGATTTATAAATCAACAAAGGTAATCAAAATGGTAAATAAATTATGCATATCATGTATAAATTACCAGTTATTCAATAAAAAAATATTATAATCAAGTAATCTATGCTTTTCAGAGTTACCACAAGCTCTTGTCTATCACATTTTCCATTCTATCCATGAATTCCTTTCTGTAATCATCATTCAGAATAAGAAAAATTACCAGGACCTCACTTTTTATAGTTTAAAGCAGTGGTTCCCAAATTGGGTGCAACCACCCCC
Organism: Pachydiplax longipennis; assembly: GCA_036926295.1. NCBI lineage: Eukaryota > Metazoa > Arthropoda > Insecta > Odonata > Libellulidae > Pachydiplax > Pachydiplax longipennis. The sequence continues at coordinate 19,970,432 of JAVFKF010000012.1, forward strand.
TGAGGGGAGGTGCTCTAGTATTTGGGGGCGAAGAGAGCCAGGGGAGGGTAGGGAGGCACCAGAGGATCCTGACAATGTGACAAATGCGAAAGCTCGGTAACCTTCCTTTTGTCTCCATTTTCAGGCTTCGTTTAAGTCTAAGTTTACATTGTTTCCCACATCTGGAAGCAATTTAAAGCAAGTATTTCCTTAGATTTTAAAATAAAAACGGTTTAAAAATTTTTCCAAGCCTTTCTCGCACAAGGGAAACATTTGAAGGGGTTTAGTCTCGTTTGGTCTATTGTTGGCACAACTTCATGACACTGAGTACTTCGGCAGTAAGGTTCAGTGTGAATAAAAGGGGTGTGAATCTGGAGAGGAATCAGGTCATCTAATAGTAAGATTCGGTGGTTTTACATCAAATATTACCTGAATAACCATTTTCAATACAAGTCTGTTCCAACGATATTATCAAGGCTGTATTGGTAAGTTATTTTTCATTCATCGCATCATATCATTCTAGTTATAGTACTATTATATAATATTTTCTATAATTATTTATAATAGTGAAGTATATCACAAAAATAAATGGCCAGTATATTGTTTATGTTTTCATGAAATGGTAATAGTTTGTTCAAAACTTTTCTCTCATACTTCGTACATATACGATTAAATTTCCCCTTTGCCAGCTGGATATCAATTCAATAAATTATAGATATGATGCAGCAATTTGAGATTCTTCTTTTGTTGGAAACTCCAGACTGGGTTATAAATCTGTTCGTAGATATTGAGGAGGTTGGAGTATTAGAGGAAGAATTGATTTGCCTAAAAAATGACATTGAATTGAAACCAAGATTTAAAATAAATTATCAACAGTTTTGGTTACAGAAGGAGGTTTCAGACTGTTATCCTGCATTATGGATGGTGGTTAAAAAACTCCTTCTGGCTTTTCCAACTTTGTATTTGGTGGAACGTGGTTTTAGCACAGTTATTTAGCTAATTTCCAAGCAGAGAAACAGACTTCAGGTTTGTGAACGCAGTGATTGAAGACTCCTGCTAATTGATATTAAACCAGACGTTGGAAAACTGGTATCATGTCATCAAGCCCATCCCTCCCATTAAAATAATCACTTAATTACTTTACTAATTTTAACAAAACATGGTTGGTTACTCTATTTCTATAAATTGAAAATGTTAATGTTATATATATGCCTAATTTAAGTAAGGAAATGACATGTTAACTTCTAGAAAAAAGCTTTCTTAATGTTATTTCCTTTGATAATTTATTTTTATGTAAAGATTATATTCTCATCTAAGTTCTTTTTATTGTGTATTAAGCCTTTTGCATATATGTGCTATGAAAACTAAATATTTGTTGGATTATTAATAAACATTTCATTAGTCATTGTTTTTAATTTAATTATTACAATGTTCCCTGTCTATGGTTCTGATTATTTTTTTTAAATTACTGCTTGGGGGGGTGTTGACTATAGGTTTATGGATCCAAGGTGGCACTAAAAAGTTTGGGAAACACTGGTTTAAAGGGTGTCCAAACTATTCATTGAAATCTAATTAGCAATGAAGAAGTATTAATTTAATACTAAAGATATCTGAAGGAATGGAAAGATTGTATCAGTTACCACAAGTTTTTTATTCCTTACTGTTTTTAAACCAATCATGTTTATCAATATATGTATTGATAAGCTTAATGTAGACAATACCATTCTTGCTCAAAAATATCTTGCTCGTGTTTCTCTTCTAATATTGATTTTATTGCATAATTTCTAAGTGTACATTTATTACAGTTCTCAATAAAGAAAATTGCAGACAGGAGATTTTCAAACCTCCTTTAGACCTGTCTCAGCCTCAACCCTCAAACATTGCAGGACTGGCTGAACCTATCTCAAAGATTTTGATGTGTCATTTGTTTTATGCTGTTGCAGCATCCACCTGGACCATTCTGCCTCCTGTACTTATGCTCTCATTGGGCAGGGCTACTCAATGGCTGTATTCATAATTCTATGTTACTCTGGAGCCATTGAATAGCACAGATAACAGAGTTAAATTACAAAAGGCAAAAAATTATCTGAAAAGACAATGTATATTAAAATACAAATAAATTATATGAAAAAAGAAAAAATCGTATTATTTAACAAACTGAATGAACTTGGGGACTTAGAATAATTCTTCACTACTAGTAGTTCATAAAGGGTTAAAAGTACATAGGGGGTTAAAGCGGTGGTAAAGGGTTAAAAGAAAAAGATGGCTTTTAGAAATTTTCTGAAATTTCTAGAACCATCTAGAAGCTACTGGAAAGAGAACTTGTATTACTCATATGAATGTGATGAACTTAATCAATCAAAGATATTTACACTTAAACATACAAAAAATTATATGAGCAAGAGAAGCTATAATTGATTCAACTCTCACAAAAACTTAAATTTTGTTGATTGGTAATACTTGGAAACCAATGAAAAATATTCCAGAATTTTTTTAGTCCAAATTCTGGAAAAAAAATTATCCAATTTAGGACAAGGAATTACAACTAAAAAATTTAACAATTAGCTGCAAGGAATTGAAATAGCAATATCCAGCTCATAAGATAAGGCTCAATCTTCGCAAAACATTCGAAAACCAGGAGGAATATTTTTAGACAATGAGGAGATAATCAAGGGGTGGTTTCCTGAAAAGAAGGTGATATTAAGGGATTTAAGAAGGATTGGGTTATATGGGGAAGTGGCAAATTCCATGACTGATTGTGGCGGAGTGAAGGGCTCATTTGCTTCATAGAATCTCGATGCTGATAATAAAAACACTCTCTTGAGACTTCCTATCTTCTTGCTCAGCCTGGGTATAGATCGAATATATATAAAAAAAAAGAGTGTACTTTTGAGCCAGCTTCTATAAATACTATTCTACTGCTTCTATAAAATAATAAGGAGATTTATTTTACATTTCCTAAATTCGAAATTGCAACACAGGAATTTTCTTTCTATAAAAAATACTAAGTTTATATTCACGAAATTCTCCTTCATTGTTAAACATATTGAAAACTTAATGTGAATTTCATTCATTCATTTCATGTGATATGGTTTTTTTATCTTTTTATTTCTATATTTTCCATATTTTGTGAGATGAGTGTAAGATATGTGTAAGAGGTCTGCGTGATACATATGTGAGATATATGTGTGAGGTATATTTACTACATTGTGAGATGCATTATTTATTGTAAAGCACTAATTATATAAGTTTACATTCAACTCTGTAATTATGATGTGGTGCAATAAAATTTTTTTTTTAAATAAAATAAAAAAATTTAAAATGTGGTTAGTGGCTGATTCAAATTTCCAAAGATAAATCCAAAAGTTCATCCTCAGTGGTTCGTATCCTGATCAGGGAAATTTTTTTCTTTTTAATTTCAAGATTTTTCATAAGCCTAACTTATTCCATATCTACCTTGCTTATTGTGAATAAATAGATTTTTGACAAAAGATACTTTAAGTATTTATAAACGCATAGGTAGATAGAATAATATTATGCCTCTAAACGTAGGGGCTACGCTAATAACATGAATGTAAACCAGATATAAATATATAAAATATAAACTAATATCCTGAGGATTTAAATGAGGAATTATGTAATTTTTGGATAAATCAATAACAATATTGCATATAACAGATGTCTTATCAAAAAGCCCGCCATAAGGACGAACGATATGTTAAATGCCTCTCTCAGCATTCCTAGAGTAAAGTAGTCACTTAAAAGGAATGATTTCTTTCATAATTCAAGGTGCAAGATTAGCCACGTGGTTAGATTAACTAGTTCGAATGGCTGAATCAAATTTCCAAAGATTAATCCAACAGTTTACCTTAGGGGTTCGAATCCTGATCAGGAAAATTTATTTTCTATATTTTATTTCAAGTTTCTTCATAAGACTAACTTTTTCCAGAGCAAGCTTTTTCCTTGAAAACAAATAGTTTTTAGAAGATAGATACGTTTCACAATGTTTTTATAAATGCATCACTTGATAAATTTATTGGGCCTCTAAACGAAGGTGTTACTCTAATGGGATGAATATACACCAGATATTAATGTATAAAATTTTTCTTAATATCCCGAGGATATACACGAAGAATGATGTGATTTTTGGATAAACCAATAACAATATTGCATATAGCAGATGTCCTTTCAAAAAGACCTTCATAAGGACGAAGGGTATGTTATCTGTCTCTCTCAACAGACCTATAGAATAGTAGTCACTTAATGTTAATGATTTCTTTAATATTAGTAGGTGCTAGAATGGTCTAGTGGCTAGAGTGACTCGTTCAAATTTCAAAGATTAATCCAAAAGTTTATCCCCATTGGTTCGAATCCTGATCAGGGAAAATTTACTTTTTATATTTTATTTCTGGTTTCTATTTCGTCTAAATCAATAGGAATACTGCATAGAACGGATGTCTTCTCAAGAAGCAAATCATAAGAACGAAACGTTTGTTATCTGTCTCTCTCAACAGACCTAGAGAATAGTAGTCACTTAATGGGAATGATTTCTTTAGTAATATTATGCGCCAGTTTGGTCGAGTGGTTATTGTGACTGGTGGAAACTCCTGAGAATATCCCAAAACTTCCCACTGAGTGGTTCGAGTCCTTTTCAGGGAAAAATTTATTCTTTTTTCTTAATTTCTCGTTTCTTTATAAGCTCAACTTATTCCACAACAACTTAAAATGTAAATAAATACATTTTAGACGAAAAATACGTTCCACAAAGTCTTTATAAATGCATCAGTTGATAGATTATTCATGCCTCCAAACATTGGGGTTACGCTGATGGCATGAATATAAACCAGTTACGAATGTATAAAATTTGACTTAATATCCCGAAGATTTAAACGAAAAATGATGTAATATTTGGATAAATCAATAACAATATTGCATAGAATAGATGTCCATTTAAAAAGCCCATCATAAAGACGAACGATATGTTAAACGTCTCTCTTGGCATTCCTAGAGTAAAGTAGTCACTTAAAGGGAATGATTTCGTTAGTAATAATAGGTGGCAGATTGGCCGAATGGTTAGATTAACTAGTTCGAATTTCCAAAGGTTTATCTATTATATTCCGTTTATATATTCAGTGGTTCCAATCCTGATCAGGGATAATTTTTTTTCTATTTCATGTTTCTTCAAAAGCCTAACTTATTCCATAGCTAACTTGTTTATTGTGAATAAATTGATTTTTGACAAAGAATACGTTTCACAAAGTCTTTATAAACGCATAGGTTGCTAGAATATTTATTCTCTAAACGTAGGACCTACGCTAATGGCATGCACATCATCTAGATATGAATGTATAAAATTTGACTTCATCTCCCGCCGATTTAAACGAAGAATGATGTAATTTTTTGGATAAATCAATAATTATATTGCATAGTACAGATGTCCTTTCAAGAAGCCCGTCATAAGGACGATCGGTATGTTAACTGTCTCCCTCAATAGACCTAGAGATTAGTAGTTATTTAATGGGAATGATTTCTTTTGGGAGGAGGAGGTGCCAGATTGGCCGTTTGGTTGGGGTGATTGGTTCAAAATTCTAAATATTAATCCAAAAATTTATCCTCAGTGGATCACATTCTCTTCAGGGAAATTGTTTTTCTTTTTTCTTAATTTCTAGTTTCTTTATAGGCCTTACTCATTCCATAGCTTGCTTGTTTTTGTAAATAAATAGATTTAAACGATAATACGTTTCACAAAGTCTTTATAAACGCATATATTGATAAAATATTTATGGCTCTAAAAGTAGGGGTTGCTCTCATGACATGAATATAATCCAGATGATGAATTTATAAAATTTAACTTAATATCGCCGATGTAAACAAAGAATGATGTAATTTTTTGATAAATCAATAACAATAATGCATAGAACACATGTCATTTTAATATGCCCGTCATAAGAATGAACGAAATGTTAACTGTCTCTCTCACCATAGTCATAATCATTTATTGACACGATACATTCATATTATTCACATAGATAAAAACAATGATGATGAATTGATGTCTCGTCAGATAAAAAAGTTTGACACAGAGTACATATATACCACGTAAAATACTTATTACATACAATGCACAATATTATGAAATTACATAAATAATAAAATAATATGAAATACTTATTACATACCTTCTATGTTACAAAGTAAAAAATTCGTCAATTGAATACAGACATTTTTCTATTAACATATTTTTTTATTCTATCAGAAACATTTTAAAATCTACATGAAATTTTTCCCTAAGTGTAGTCGGCAGATTGTTAAATATTTTTATTCCCATTTAAATGGGGTAATGCTCATATAATTTCAACCTGTGTATGGGATAACTGAACATAATTGAACCATAACTACAGTATAGTAGTCACTTGAAGGGAATAATTTCTTTAGTAATAGGAGGTGCCAGATTGGCTGAAGGGTTAGAGTGACTGGTTCGAATTTCCAAAGATTAATCCAAAATTTTATCCTCAGCGGTTCTGATCCTGTTCAGGGAAAATTCTTTTCTAATGACTAATTAAACACACTAAACCTAGTGGCACGTTTTGAAAGTGTTTCGCTGAGATTTATGCGGGCGATGTTGCCCCTGCCATGACGTTAGGTGTAGAGGATGTCCCCATATCCTCCTGCATTTGAAATCACGGAAACGGATGAGTACCTAACTCAACGATCGAAACGACAACTAAAGCAAAAATAGCAGCAACAAGGTAGTTGGAGCCATATTCCCGAACCTGTTTGAGAAATGGAAATTAAACACCAAGTCGCTCGTTAAGCAATCTACCCATATAAACCATATCACAATAAATATGTTCTATCCATCCTACATGAACGTGAAAAATAATAGTCGGATATAACACAACAACTAAAAACCTTTTGATATACGGAAAGGGATAGGGCATGAAAAAAATGCGTAATTCATGCGTATAAAATGGATTAGCATTGTTAAATATTAGAATACAATTATCCAATGTCACTCAGTCATGGCATGGGTAATTACAATTTCATACACTATTAATATTATTAATTAAACTAGAGAAACGTACGTGTTGCACGTGTCGCTGTGATGTCTCTGAAGGATCTCAATTGGATATGTCCGTCATGTAACTCAACGAGGACCTCGGGAACGCCCTCTGCAGGGGAAGGATGAAACGAACGAAAAACACTACACGACCAGCTAAAGCGCTAAAGAAACGGTTCCTACTCTGACTGCTAAGGAATTGACTCTAACACCCACAATAAATCGCCCCACCTGCCGATGGCCCTACCGAATTCGGGATCGATTTCTCAACCCCAGGACAACAGAATGCCCTCTCCTCCATTAGAAGACATGGAGTGTGGATACTTATCCCGGTATCCGATCGGCCCCTCCCTAACTTGGCCGTATACATATGTTGATATATATATATGTACACGTTGCCCGTCCTCTACCATGGGGAGGTGTTAGGTGAGGATTGTATCGTCATCGGGTTTAAGACCGTTAAGGCATTTCTTAAAACCCTCAAATACTTCAGAGGACGCGAAGCGGAATCGAACGAAACCAAAGACTACCTGATGTTGCCCCTGAAATGATGTTAGGTATAGAGGAAGACCCCATTTCCTCCTGCATTTGAAATGCAACCCAACATCACGGAAATGGAAGAGTACCGAAACCAACGATCGAAACAACAGCGAAAGCAACAACAACAACAAGGAAGACGGAGCCATGTTCCTGAACCTGTTGAAAAAGAATTAGAAAGATGATTATACCTGAAAAGAAGTTAATTACCATTGGAATAATAAATGTAATAGCACACACACACTCTTTCAAATATACATACAAATAAGAAAAGCATAAATTAAAGTTAAAAAAATTCGAACATTAAGGAATCTACCTTTCTAAATCCTTAACACAATAAATACTTCAATGCATATATGGTTAAAAATAACAGGCGAACATAGTACATCACAACTAGAAACATTATGAAATACGAACTTAAGGTATCTAATATAGAGTGCCGGTTTAATCTACGATCACCGTAATCTAAGACGCATTTCGAATCTAGGAACGGAGAACTTACGAATATCAGCTCTTTGTTTTACTAAATTGCCGAGAAAATACCAAGTCCCTACGGCTTTCATTTACTAGAAAATTCTTTGGATGGAAACTGGATTGGAAATCCGATTTTACCTTCCACACACTCACCCACCACCAAAAACCGTAAATTCAAAAAGGTCTAACTACAAATAAGGAATCTAACTACCAAGAAAGTAAGTGTTATGCACTAACAACCACTCATGCAAGTGCACTTGCCGCAATCAATCACACATCATAGCAAACACACCATAGCTAGCAAGCACACCATAGGTAGAACCAGACCCCAACAATTTCCATCATATTCAACAAAAAGCACGCGAATTACCGACGAATCGTCTCGGTCTTAGCGATACGATCTAACGCACGAAAGTAGTTGATTATTCGCATCTAAAGCACATTATCCTAACGGACACGATTTACGCTAACCCCTAACGATAAACTACGAATCGCGAAAAATTACCTACCTCCTAAGATGTAAATCGCGTACGTCTTACGCAAACTCGAGAAATCCGAACTCGCATACTAACAGATCGACCTACAAGCAAAAATACTTCGCCCGCATTCTACGTTACAGTATAAATCCTGTCCGACCTGTGGAAAAAACTTCAAATTATAAGGCCTGGAAAAAATACATGCATGGATATCATATTAATGAGCATTGTTAAACACCACATCGCAATTAAAGAATCACAATTGTTCATAATGTAATCAAGTGAATATTAAAACAAATTGCAATATGACTAATTAAACATACTAAACCTAGAGGTATGTTTGCAAGTAATTCGCTGTGTTATATGTGTGTGTGATAATGCCCCTGCCATGACGTTAGGTGTAGAGGAAGACCCCATTTCCTCCTGCATTTGAAATGCAACCCAACATCACGGAAATGGAAGAGTACCGAAATCAACGATCGAAACAACAGCGAAAGCAACAACAACAACAAGGAAGACGGAGCCATGTTCCTGAACCTGTTGAAAAAGAATTATAAAGATGATTATACCTGAAAAGAAGTTAATTACCATTGGAATAATAAATGTAATAGCACACACACACACTTTCAAATATACATACATATAAGTAAAAGCATAAATTTAAATTAAACACCAAGTCGGACGATAAGCAATACCTTTTTATACCATATCACAATAAATAGTTCTACGCGAACTATTTGATTATGAAAAATAACAGTCGGTCATAATACATCACAGCTAAAAAACCTTTTGAAATACGAAAAAGGGATAGGGGCCTGAAAAAAATACATTCATGGGTAATTAATGGATTAGCATTGTTACACACTACAAATAATTATCTAATGTCATTCAGTCATGGCATGGTAAATCACAATTTAATACACTATTAAAATTATTTATTAAACCTGAGAAAACCTAGGATTTCCACGTATGTCGCTGTGATGTCTGTGTTAGACCGATCTGAATTGGTTGCGTCCGTGATGTTACTCCACAGCTACTTCTGGAACGCCCTGTGAAAAAAGGGAAAATGATCTAAATCAATGATCGAAACGGCTGCGAAGGCAACAAAGTGAACAACAAAATGGATGATGTTACCATGTTCCTGAAACTGTTGAAAAAAATTACAATGATACATACAAACATGATAAATTTAAGACTTTTATTTCATTGAGATACCTTGATTAATTTCCATGAGCTACTAATACGAGTATCCATAATAAATAATTAGTTATATTTTATATATCTTAATGTGTACTCGTATATAGAATGTGCAGCTTTTTTCGAAGCAAAAAGCATGACTATACTTTAAAAGCATTGCATATATTAAAATATATTATTATTAAAATATATTATATATTAACAAAGATATTTCCATTCATCCATGATAATACATCTTAACCGCCGAAAACCGCGCCAAAATGGCCTGCACCAGAACAGATTCGCGCCAAAATGTACTGCACCCGTAAATTTGAAATCACGATATATCAATTTGGGAATAAAAGTTTTGCAAAAGAGATTAACAATTTCACTTTCGGTTGATATAACAATTCATTAGAGAGATATGTTTTATAATTTCACCCACTTTTTTATAAAGGACATTTAAACAATTGCTACGGTCGCACAGAATTTTATCCTATTACGATAACGTGTAGACAATGCAAGAACAATAAAATCCTACGAAAGGAGTGAAAAATCACGGAAGAGCAGAAAGGAATTATTGAGGACACTAACATGATGATAAACTCTTTCCCTAATGTCTATTCTACTCGCCCTATCTCTAATTATGAAATTCATTTGCTATGGAAATTCTTCCAATAAGTTGCGAAAAATAACTACGGACAAGGTTATCACAGAATGAATGATTGTGGAAATTCAATTTCACAGTATTAAACTTGAGTCCTTTTAAAAGAGATTTCAAACGAGCTATAGCCAAAAGCAAAAGAAGAAAATGCGAAAGGGGTGTCAATTATCGCGTATTTTCACTAAATTACGAATGCCTTTCATCCTTAAAAGGGCAGAACGTCGTTATAATCTCAATTATGAGAACAGATTATGAGATAATCAGGGTAATGAACGTTCCACCCGCCCAAACAATTTTTGGCGGGAAATGGTAACCGTTATCACTAAACGAAAATCGAGCTGAAAATCCACATTTGATAGATTCACTCCAAAGATTTTATGGCATGAAGCTCAAAAGATAAGTGAATTAAAAGGGACTAACTTTACTTGGGTACACTCTTCATCACGACAATACGTTCCTAGACGAACTTTGAAGAACTCGTTGCATCGCGATGCTATAGAATAATTCATACCAACTTGTGTTATAACTTATAATTAATGAAGCGAATATCATTACATGACTCAACCAGAATGTATTACGGTATCCATTTACGAAAATTATTTCAAATTCATCCACAAGTCACACTTACCGCTGATTAGCTAGCCTCCGTACGCGCACTCTCCCTCATACTACCACACCATGATGTTCCTCCTTCAGAAGCTAATTCAAGACTGTGAGAAACAAAGAAAATGAAACTCGTTTCGACTACGGTGGCGCTTTTCGCGCCCTCTTTAAGTTTCAGGAAACCTGACCTAGAGGAATAAAATTCATGGTGACGTTCTTATAGTTATCCATATTCATGCGAGTTTCTAATATTCATTCATGTACCCTTATTTATTACAAATAAATTACGGAAATAAATCTTCTTTAATATTCTACTTTAAAAATTTATTTATATTAAATCTTACGTGCATTTCTTAGTCATCCAAGGTAAAGTCAAGATCCTTTTGGTAGAAAAATAAACATAGGTGTATAGCACGCTAAAGAATCTCTAAACTGCATAATTCTATGACGTTGAGGAGTGATTGACATTAATTTAAAAAGGTTCATCTATGGGATTCCTGCAAGAGTTACTGACATCGGATTATTAAACTGTACACGACGGTGATTATTATGCAAGATGATTTTAATTTCTTGTCAACTTTTTTCACTTATTTCACCTATAATTATTACTATTCTATCATGATATTTTATATTAATAACTTATATTTTGTTGCTCCTTTTCCCCTCTTACTGTCGATAGTCAGTATCAAACATTGAAGCATGATTTTTAGAAAATATGTAGCGAAAAAATATAAGGTGGCTCACTTTTTATAATAAATTTAAGAGAGGATATTCTTAAACTTTCTTTTATCTGACATCACTATGTAGAAGAGGAACATGTTCCATTGGTGTTATTAATATAGAGAAGGCATATGATAGCATTCCAATGAAGATAATTTGGGATGTTTTTCAAAAAAAGAAGATAGGGAAGATTATAATCAATATGATAAAAGGTCTCTACAAGAATTGTCAAAGTTGTGTAAAACTTGTATGGGAAGATCTAACTGGTTTCCTCTTTAATCAAAATTGAGGCTTGGTAGCATTCTCTCTCTAATTGCTAGATAACTGTGTTAAACCTAAGTTGAAGTACTACTAACTCCTAATTGAAAATAAAATCTTTTTTAAGAATTGATTTCCAAACCAGATTAAGAGAATTATTGGCTTCAAAGTACCAGAGCTGGTAGCAGAGATAATCTGGTTACAAGAGCAACTTTCATCCAAGGTAAATATCTTTAACAATATATGGGTACTTCCAAACATATTACAACTGTTCAAATTTTAGATTTTCAAGGAAAGGGGAATTTAAAATAGCCATGCAATAGTGCTGCATTTGCATAGCACACAGCTTGATGAATTGCTTGCTTGCACTGCTGCATAAACAGCTTTTGATCATTTGATTTAATGGTAGAGAGAAGGTGCATGAATAAATAGAAAAGACAGAAAGTCCAAACTTTAACTTATATAAATGCAAACCAGTTGCAAGGTATTAAGGAAATCCAATGCATAGAATGAAGAGAGGTATTGTATTTTTTCCATATTTTTTATTGAGGCAATACAACCAGGTTTTATCAAGTAATCTTCATCATCAGGTGATCATTTCTCATCAGTTCTTAGTTATGTTTCATCACTAAAGAAAATCTTTATTTTATGGAAACAGTACATCTCTTATCACTCTAAATTTCACTTTCATGTTATAATGTTAATAATTTACACGAATAAACAATTCATTATTAGCTATGGACATGGTTATTTCAATTGCATGGAATCTGCAAAGGCATTCTCAGTAAGAGCAGATTTTTTAAAATAGTACAGCATTTATAAAGGACACAGCAAGCATCTGCTACACCGAAATTGTCAGGTTCCTCAGTTCATGATAAGAATGGACATGGAAATATCTCACTAACTGCAAGGGTGCAAGACAACAGGAGTCTGGGTCAAACCACTATCCACACCAAGCATCAGCATAATATCAACTTCATAGTTGTTGAAATCTCAACAATAGAACTGCAAACAATTCATTAATAATATTGCAAATTCATGGTATATTGAACATACTAATGGTTATGTTCTGCAAAGATGTTTAGATTGACTCACTACTTAGCTCCATAAAAATTATAGTAAGTCGTCCATTTCACGAACAATTTTTAAATTTAAATATCATAATACGATGAAATTGATAATTAGGTTATAAAGAAAGCCAGAACGACAAAAGAATCCTATAAGAATAAAGTGCATTTGAAGAAAGGAAGCAAAGCATAGGCACGAAGATTTGACTTGTAAATAGTGAAGCCGCTTAATTTTTAGAAGTATGTAAAATCAAAGATACTGGAAAACAATACGTGAACAAATAAGAAGTTTTTCTGAATTACAAAAAAAAATATTATAGATCATTTTTTAATCCACAGTAAAAATATTGTCATAGAAATTTTTCAAAATCTTAGAGCAGATGATTATATTAAATCCCTATAACACTGAGAAACACAGCAGGCACTATTCTCTTCAGTGTAAATATTCACCAAGATACTACAGGTGATTTTTGTGACATTAAGTCAGCCTTAAGAAAGCTTGCATGTTAGATTTTCATCAATATCTGTAATACTTCACTCATTAGGTTTCCGAGAAGATAAAATTATCATTTTACATCGTAGAACGTATAAGAGGATAAATTTTTCCTGAGGGTTTACAGAAACAGATTTATAAATCAACAAAGGTAATCAAAATGGTAAATAAATTATGCATATCATGTATAAATTACCGGTTATTCAATAAAAAATATTATAATCAAGAAATCTATGCTTTTCAGAGTTACCACAAGCTGTTGTCTATCACATTTTCAATTCTATCCATGAATTCCTTTCTGTAATCATCATTCAGAATAAGAAAAATTCCCAGGACCTCACTTTTTATAGTTTAAAGCAGTGGTTCCCAAATTGGGTGCTACCACCCCCTGATGGGAGGTGTTCTAGTATTTGGGGGCAAAGAGAGCCAGGGGAGGGTAGGGAGGCACCAGAGGATCCTGACAATGTGACAAATGCGAAAGCTCGGTAACCTTCCTTTTGTCTCCATTTTCAGGCTTCGTTTACGTCTAAGTTTACATTGTTTCCCACATCTGGAAGCAATTTAAAGCAAGTATTTCCTTTTCTTTTTATTTTAAAGTAAAAACGGTTTAAAAATTTTTCCAAGCCTTTCTCGCACAAGGGAAACATTTGAAGGGGTTTAGTCTCGTGTGGTCTATTGTTGGCACAACTTTATGACACTGAGTACTTCGGCAGTAAGGTTCAGTGTGAATAAAAGGGGTGTAAATCTGGAGAGGAATCAGGTCATCTAATAGTAAGATTCTGTGGTTTTACATCAAATATTACCTGAATAACCATTTTCAATATAAGTCTGTTCCAACGATATTATCAAGGCTGTATTGGTAAGTTATTTTTCATTCATCGCATCATATCATTCTACGAGGGTCATCCGGAAAGTAGTACCCGTTAGTGCCGCATGAAGTGCTGACGACGCGAGTATCCGCTGGACAAGGTCAGATAGCTTCAGTGGCTTGTCTGCCTTCTCTGAGCCAAGTTGCGTGACGCTAGCATTGCCTGTGTTGTTTCTGTGATTGTTTACAATGTTTAAAAAAATTGAGAACTCCGCCAGTTGTGAAGTGAGAGTGATTAAATTCCTCAATGCAAGAAACGTTCGCCCATGTGATATTCATCGCCAATTAAAGGAGGTGTATGGAGACAATGTAATGGACGAGTCGTCTGTTTGGCGGTGGTGTCGCAAGTTCAACATGGGGAGGGGGAACACACACGACGATGAGCGTTCGGGGAGACCGTCTGTCATTACAGACCAACTGGTGAGCTCAGTTGACGAATTCGTGAGGAACGATCGGCGCGTCACAATTGATGACATCTGTGAGCATTTTCCCAATGTTTCTCGAACAATTGTTCATGAAATTGTTAAAGACCATCTGCATTATGCAAAAATTTGTGCAAGATGGGTCCCTCGCATGCTTACAGATGAGCACAAAACCAAGCGTATGGCTGCAGCACTGACGTTTTTGGGACGTTATTCTGATGAAGGAGACTTTTTCTTGACTCGCATAATTACTGGTGACGAAACATGGGTTTGTTATGCATCACCTGAGAGTAAACGACAGTCAATGGAGTGGCATCATGCTCATTCACCAAACAAACCAAAAAAATTCAAGACAGTTCTGTCCACCAGGAAACTCATGGCAACCATTTTCTGGGATCGACGAGGTGTATTGCTTATTGATTTTATGGCCCTTGGAGACACTATTAATGCCAATGCGTATTGTGAAACATTAAAGAAATTACGGCGGGCAATACAAAATCGGCGGCGAGGTCTATTGTCTACTGGTGTCATTCTCGTTCATTCATTCATTCAGAAAAAGCTTTAGTTGAATCAATGTAAACACAAGCAACCAAAAATTGAATCAATGCTAATTTCTCTGCATGTCCCTTGAACTGCCTTTCTTATGAATATGATTTAGGGAATTGCATGAACTAATATGATTCATAACGACAGAATAGGAGCCAAAGAAATATTAGTTCACCCTCAACTGACTAGACCAGTAATATAAATTGAAATCGAGAGGAACTTACTTTGTCTGCCAAGTTGTTCGGTTTC
Source organism: Pachydiplax longipennis (assembly GCA_036926295.1). NCBI lineage: Eukaryota > Metazoa > Arthropoda > Insecta > Odonata > Libellulidae > Pachydiplax > Pachydiplax longipennis. The sequence continues at coordinate 19,986,024 of JAVFKF010000012.1, forward strand.
TCTATGAAATACAGCAAAGGTGCATGTGCAGACCTCCGACACAAACTCCCTATGCACCATTTTCGAATTCGGGCTCGTGTGATAAATGTTTTGGATTTGGATATGAAATGTACAATATTTATCTAAAATAAATAAACTGTAATAATATTTTCGGTTAACCCGAAGTAAAACTACTACCGTTCCAGATCAGAATAAGGTGTATATAAATCCAGTTCTATACCAGGTTTGCATATGCTGCGAAGGTTTCCCCGGTGCTGGTTACATGGGTACTGCAAGTTCTTTCAGGCTTCACTGCGATGCGTTGTCTTCATCTCGACGACAGTTCGCCAGCTGTCCTGCAGGCGTCTTCAGGTCGAAGTTCACCGCATCGTGGTGAAGCCCGAAAGAACTTGCAGTACCCAGGTTTGCATATCTTTAGCCTTGCTTATATATGTTTGAAATTATGTCGCAAGCATATAAATATTTTGTTTTGATGTTTTTCATTTGGTTATTAGTAATTTTATTTTAAAAAGCAACCACTTAAAGATCTAATCCACTTCTTATCATTAACACATGCCCGTATTCTATTTTATTAATAATTAATTAATTTATATTTATTCAATAATAATTTTAATTTAACTAATTTTATTTTCACAATATTTAATATTTAAACCTTTGTTGTAAAAACAGAATGGCAGGAACTAACTCATCAAAGAAGAAATGTAGACAGTATAATGTGGATTATCTTAAGTATGGATTTATAGAGTCACCTTCAAATAAGCACCTGCCTATATGCTTAATATGCAAAAGAGTTTTCAAATGAGGCAATGAAACCTTCCAGACTAATTGACCATTTGAGGAAGGCCCTTTCCTGACAAGACAGAAAAGACTTTTTCAGTCTCTTCATGACAGAGTGCAAAATCGTCCAACACTTTCAAATATGTTGTGTAATGCTTCAAAAAATATCACTGATGGTTTGCATGCATCATATAATATTTCACTATTAATAGCCAAATCTGGAAAGCCACATACAATTGGTGAAGAACTCATCTTACCAGCAGTAAGTGAAGTCCTGAGTACTGTTCTCCATAAGCCACCATATGATACAATAAAAATTATTCCCCTAAGCAACACTTCAGTTCAATGATGAATAGATGAAATGGCTGAAAATGTGGAAGATATATAGTGTAGCATAATGAGAACAACAGAATTTGCATTGCAATCGGACGAGTCACCTTTGCCAGGTCAATCTTTGCTTCTAGTTTACATACGCTTTATTAAAGATAAAAATATATCTCAGGAGTTGTTGTTTGCTAGGCAATTAGAAACTGACACTAAAGGGAAGTCAATATTTCGTATCGTAAAGCAGTTCTTCAGGGACAAAAAATTCCACTTTCTAAAATACTTGCTGTTGCAACAGACAGAGCTCTGTCAATGACTGGTCGTCATCATGGTTGTATTGCATACTTAAGAAAATACGTACCAAATATCTTTGCTATTCATTGTGTCATTCAACAACAACATTTAGTGGCTAAAAAACTGAGTGATTGCCTTCATAAGTCCTTAAACATTGTAATTACAGCAGTTAACAAAATCAAAGCCCATGCTCTTAATGATCGACTCTTCTGAGAGTTGTGTGATGAGAATGATGAAAATTTTAAACATTTATTATTATACACAGAAGTTCGCTGGATATCAAAAGGCAATTGTTTAAGGTGCTTTTATAATCATTGTGACACTGTCATGCAGTTTTTTGAGGATAAAGATGCTTTTCTCAGCAAAAACCTTAAAGAGACTAGGAGTGATGTTGCATTTTAATCTGACTTGTTTGCAAAGTTTAATGAAATGAATTTAAAATTGCAGGAAAATGATAAAAACCTTATAATGGCAAAATCTGTGGTGACTGTATTTATTTCTAAGTTGCTTTTATTTAAGCGCAACATAGGTCGCTGTGAGCATCATCAATTTCCTTCCTTTCTTGAGCTAGAAGAGCAAGCTGGTATAGGTGATGATGATTTGAGAGTCTTTGGTGACCATTTAGCCACCCTGCATGATAATATGATGCAGCAATTTGAGATTCTTCTTCTGTTGGAAACTCCAGACTGGGTTATAAATCCGTTCGTAGATATTGAGGAGGTTGGAGTATTAGAGGAAGAATTAATTTGCCTAAAAAATGACATTGAATTGAAACCAAAATTTAAAATAAATTATCAACAGTTTTGGTTACAGAAGGAGGTTTCAGACTGTTATCCTGCATTATGGATGGTGGTTAAAAAACTCCTTCTAGCTTTTCCAACTTTGTATTTGGTGGAACGTGGTTTTAGCACAGTTATTCAGCTAATTTCCAAGCAGAGAAACAGACTTCTGGTTTGTGAACGCAGTGATTTAAGACTCCTGCTAATTGATATTAAACCAGACGTTGGATAACTGGTATCATGTCATCAAGCCCATCCCTCCCATTAAAATAATCACTTAATTACTTTACTAATTTTAATAAAACATGGTTGGTTAGTCTATTTCTATAAATTGAAAATGTTAATGTTATATATTTGCCTAATTTAAGTAAGGAAATGACATGTTAACTTCTAGAAAAAAGCTCTCTTAATGTTATTTCCTTTGATAATTTATTTTTATGTAAAGATTATATTCTCATCTAAGTTCTTTTTATTGTGTATTGAGCCTTTTGCATAAATGTGCTATGAAAACTAAATATTTGTTGGATTATTAATAAACATTTCATTAGTCATTGTTTTTAATTTAATTATTACAATGTTCCCTGTCTATGATTCTGATTATTTTTTTTAAATTACCGCTTGGGGGGCGTTGACTATAGGTTTATGGATCCAAGGTGGCACTAAAAAGTTTGGGAAACACTGGTTTAAAGGGTGTCCAAACTATTCATTGAAATCTAATTAGCAATGAAGAAGTATTAATTTAATACTAAAGATATCTGAAGGAATGGAAAGATTGTATCAGTTACCACAAGTTTTTTATTCCTAACTGTTTTTAAACCAATCATGTTTATCAATATATGTATTGATAAGCTTGATGTAGACAATACCATTCTTGCTCAAAAATATCTTGCTCATGTTTCTCTTCTAATATTGATTTTATTGCATAATGGCTAAGTGTACATTTATTACAGTTCTCAATAAAGAAAATTGCAGATAGGAGATTTTCAAACCTCCTTTAGACCTGTCTCAGCCTCAACCCTCAAACATTGCAGGACTGGCTGAACCTATCTCAAAGATTTTGATGTGTCATTTGTTTTCTGCTGTTGCTGCATCCACCTGGACCATTCTGCCTCCTGTACTTATGCTCTCATTGGGCAGGGTTACTCAATGGCTGTATTCATAATTCTATGTTACTCTGGAGCCATTGAATAGCACAGATAACAGAGTTAAATTACAAAAGGCAAAAAATTATCTGAAAAGACAATGTATATTAAAATACAAATAAATTATATGAAAAAAGAAAAAATTGTATTATTTAACCAACTGAATGAACTTGGGGACTTAGAATAATTCTTCACTACTAGTAGTTCATAAAGGGTTAAAAGTACGTAGGGGGTTAAAGTTGTGGTAAAGGGTTAAAAGAAAAAAATGGCTTTTAGAAATTTTCTGAAATTTCTAGAACCATCTAGAAGCTACTGGAAAGAGAACTTGTATTACTCATATGAATGTGATGAACTTAATCAATCAAAGATATTTACACTTAAACATACAAAAAATTATATGAGCAAGAGAAGCTATAATTGATTCAACTCTCACAAAAACTTAAATTTTGTTGATTGGTAATACTTGGAAACCAACGAAAAATATTCCAGAATTTTTTTAGTCCAAATTCTGGAAAAAATTTATCCAATTTAGGACAAGGAATTACAACTAAAAAATTTTAAAATTAGCTGCAAGGAATTGAAATAGCAATATCCAGCTCATAATAAAGCTCTGTGGACAAATACTTGACTGATTTGCAAAAAAGGAAGTGCTGTCTTATGAAATTAGAGACCCATTGCTCAGAAATTATTAACTCTCTTAAATAAATTCATCAAAATTTTGTAAGGGAACCTAATGCACAACTGATAATATATTAAAATATCATTAAGGAAAACAAAGAAGAAGCCATAATATGTTTTAAGGGAAAGCAACTTCAAAATGGAGGAATATGTTTACTTCTGGAATGGAGTTGAAAAAATCTCGGAGCTCAATCAGAAGTTATGACAGTGATGAAAAGAAAATGCAAAAAACAGTGAACTGCAACCCAGAATATTGAAAGAATTTTGATTGTCAATATAAATATACGGATAAGAGACTTAAGATTATTTGGTATCTCTAATAGCAATATGAAGGATTGTTCTGAGTAAATGACAAATTACTTTAATTTCCCTTGGGTTGCTGAATGCATGAAACTGAATATGGGGTTCCCAGATAGCCATATGGCTAATGTGAAATCGGTCCCAGGATCAATTCCTAGTGGAAGCCCACTACAAAATAACCTCAGCTGTCAAAGCACTTTTGGCAATACTACTTTTACTGTTCTGAATATGTGAATAACACTGCTGTAGTTGCTGTTTGCAAAGATGAAATTAACTTTTAGTAGCAATACTTCTAACGATCTAAGAAAATACTGCTTGATACAAAAAATGAAGGAATTAAAATATGTTTGCTAAATTTTCATAAAAATAAGAATATTAACTGTAAATTAATAATGTTATGAATCAAAAAATAACAAATAACCATAAATAATAAAAATAGGAATGATGGAATGGATATAGCCTGTTTCCTTTAGATACAATAATGCTTTAAGAGTAAAGGAATTGAAGAGAAAACTTTCTTTCTGTAATAAATTCTTTTAATTATTAAATTTGAATTTCGTTGAGTTTGTGGCAATGGTAAAGTGATGAACAATCAACTATATAACAAAATATAATGAATATTCAACAAAAATCCATGTGAGAGTAACAGTAAATACACCGTTTTGTTGTAAAGAGCAGTAATCCACGTAAGTCATATGTAGGGAATAACATTTCTTGATTGTTTAATGGCATAGTAAGTTACCAAGTGAAAGTGAGTAAAGTTATTATGAAATAAAAATTGAGATGATATTGGTGGTTTAAGGAGATGAAATACTGATTATAAAAAATAAATATGAAATTTATGAAATGATGAAGAATGATTTTCAAGAAGACTGGGACTGAATGATTTTAAAAGAGTTAATCTTTCCTTGAAATAAAAATGAAAAAAGATAAAACTCTGTATATGACATTATTAAATGTGATAAGAAATGTTAATGATATGGAAATAAGAGATTTTGATCAAATAATCTATCAATTTTCCTGATTACTGAGTTGAATACAAGAAGAAATTCAATTAAAAAAGCATTCTCTATAACAAATTTCACATAAGCCAGAAATAGCAATGACTTTGTCCTTTCTAATTATTTTTGAGTTTTGAGAGCCTTCCATTTTCCTTGCAAATTTTCAAAAATTAACTCACCATATATTTGCATAAAATAAAATCTACCACTATCCTTTCTGCTAATAGAATACCCTTCCCACAGAGTTACAGTAGGGAATCATTCAAATAAATCACCCTTATATGGAAGTAATACAAAATAAGAAGGCTACTGATGCCTAGTATGACTTATTAACTCAAGTTCACAAATAATCAAAGTGAGTATTGGCACCAAAAATTTTTAGTTATTGAACTCAATCCCTAATTTCTTAAACACACACAACTAAAGGTTAATCATCATCAATGAATTACAAACAGATAACATGGAATTAAATTAACGTTCGTCTATCAATTCCTCCATCTAGGTATTAAAAGAAAGACACACTCATCAACAAAGAGGATTACCTTCTTTCATCCAAGCAGTAGACTAGCATGCAATGGATACCTTATAAGACAATCAATCTTGTATGCTTAATTATCTTCTATGGCTTCCTTCATACTGAATGAGATGAGCTCGAGGTCACTGCAACAATAGAGGAAAAAAAGGATGACAAACTTACAAAAATTTGATAAGAAATTTCTACATTTGATACTGACTGACCATACACCAAGATACAATGATGGAACCTGCTGATGAAACCTTCCTTTATCCTACATTATAAGTGTAACATTATCACTTTAGGAGGAGGATCAAATATTACAAGACAAAATGCTTGTGCGGCAAAACATACGTTAAGACAGTGAGAAGCTTATGAAATCTGTTGATTATTAAGGATAAATATTGGTTATTCTAAATTTTCTAAGTCCAAATAACGAATTCATGATACTTAAAAATATTCACAGATTTAAATTACCTCACAAGCATGGATACAACAGTGATGGCAATATAAGTAATTTAAACTTTCTATTCAAGACACAGAAAAAAGAATTCGAAATACGATCAAGTAATTTAGAACAAGATTTCATAGAATAATGCATTCTATTGATAAGCCATGAGTATAAATCAAATGTGTTTTTCAAGGAGCTTTCTAACACTTCAAAATGGAATTATTATTTTTATTACTTTATTATTCGCTAATAGGCCTTTACAGCATGATAATTCGTATGAAGCCAAGATCAACAAACAGAGAGGTAAATTATCATTTTATCAGAATGAAGAGATAGTAAATGAAAGGGAAGAGAAAGAAGGTATTGAGAACTGATTGGCATTAATCATATGAAAGATAGATCAATTGTTAAGGTTAGAAACCTATAATTTTAACATAAAGTATTCTGTTAAAGCCAATTTCTACATTATTAGGAAAGGTCTAGATATATAAGGCAAATATTCCTTTGCTTAATTTCTGAGACAACCTGGCTGAACCAGACTGACTGACTGAGAAGACATAGACTGAATACAATAGGAAAGGAAATAAAGTAAGTTTAAAGGGAGATTTTGAGAGCCTATCTATGTAATTAAGGATAAGGACGTTTCTTATCTTATTTTTTTAATAAGAAACAGGAACATGGAGTAATTCAATTATGGTCAAATATGAAGCCTTTTCAGGGGTATAAGGAGAGGAGAGTTATCGGGAAAAGCTCCTCTCCTAACTTCCGTAAGCGTAGATTCCAACAACCTACCATTTCACTCCACATACTATATGCAACAGGGCCGTCCATTTATGAAATGTAGGTTGGATGCAAATTTCCATGGGACCTTCTTCCCCATTTCCTCTCCCTATGTGTTAATTAACAGCTAATAAATAAAGGATGATGCTAGGCACAATTTTCTTATAAATATATTGTTTGTTCTCATCAAACTAACTAAGTTTTTTTCACTAAATGGTCACCACTCAAACTTGGGACACCCAACCTGATGCTAGGCAACCCGGGAGCCCTTCTCTCCGTCAATCCAGCGTGCACACTCATTCATATCTAGTAAAAATTCTCCAATAAATACTACTCTATGTTTTGACTTTTTATAATTTATCTTCCTAATATTCATTTGAGAATGTTTTTTTGACTAAGAATAAATCGCTGGAGAACATAAGGATGTCTGGAGTTCAAAAGAAAACAAACTAGACAAATGATTATTAGAAGAAAGGAAATTAAATGTAAATTTCATAAGGTACTCTCCAAACATTCATTTCTTTAACATCGTCATTAGAAAAAATTAATCTTTCAGATAGTTAGAGTAAAACAGTGTGATCAAGTGCGAAAACTATGATTCAGCGAATAGAGAATTTGTGGGTGGCATGAAAATGGATTACTAAGTCACCTTCAAGAATTGCCCTAAGAGGACCTTTTTATTCACTTGACATTGGTTGGCTGCTCTAGGTTAAAGTAGAAAGGATATTGCAAATAGGGACAGTTTTTTGAATTGGGTTTGTTCATACTCATTGAGAACACAAGAATTGAGTTGATTCAAATCTCTAATTGTGAAGTACCTCAGAATATCTTGTCTTATGCGAAATATTTCAAATGGTAAATGACTGCGACAAAAAAACCAATGACTCGAATTTTCAGGCCTTACCTTGGAATTCCTTATGTAGGTTTCTAAGTCCGCTTGGAATAACTGCCGTTTTTCCTCCACTACCAACGCAAGGTCACTAAAAGTCCATTTTCCAAAAAATTATTATCCTTTGTACATCTTCCATTGTTATGGAAAATATACATTTAATAATGCTCCACTTTAAACTCTTTCTTTTAGCTTAGATATCCACATGTATTGACAGTGATTATCTAATCACGAAGAATTCATAGGCTGATCTAGGCTGTCTTTTATGGGATGAATAATTTCAGGCATGTCAGCCTTTATTCTGTATTTATTTATAGGTTTCTTAAAGAAAAATAGGTATCCAGATCATGTGCAAAGCTAAAATTTTACTCATCATATTCTTAGAATTTTAATTACCTTATCTGGTATATTATTAGTATGTATGAAGGTACCTAGTTATCAGAGAAGAAGTATGCAGAAGAGGTTAAAACAATATAGAGCATCATCCAGAAAAGAGGAACCAGATGGATAGAACCAGATGGATAGGACAAATCTTGAGACACTATGCATTTGTTAGGAAAATACTTTAAGGCAAAATAGAGGGAAAAGCACCAAGAGGAAGACCAAGGGACGAATATATTAGCCAAATAAAGAGAGATATATGAAAGAAGATATATCAGGATGTAGTGAAGTTAGCGCTAGAGAGAGAGGAATGAAGGACTGCAGTCAACCAATCTATGGAATAAATTACCTATGATGATGACCAAAAATGTTGTGAAGCAAAGGCCAAATTTGGAAAAATTGAAACAAGGATGAGAAATCAGGTTTAAGGTGTATATGTAGTAACCAAGTACATACAACACTTTGTGCTAAAATGTATTTTTCATCTATCTTTTACTAAAGGACAGATAAAAATATTTTTAATTTACCTTAATGAGAGACCTTTCCATAACTTTGATACTAAGATATCTACTGAGGAATGAATTTTAATGACTTTCATTACTGTCCTTTTAAATGAATGCTTTAAAAAGTGTTATTCACAGGGTGAGTTTTCAGCATTTAAGGTTTGATGTATTGTTAAAAGTGCTTTGACTGCTGAGGTTATTTCATATGTGGGCTCCCACCAGGAATCAATCTCAGGACCGCTTTTATCAAAGTCGAACACACTGCCCATCTGGCCCACCGGTCCCGGGTTCGATTCCCGGTAGGAGCCCACGTGCGAAATGACCTCAGTTGTCGAAGCACTATTCACAATACTACTACTACCATAAATGCATCTTTCGTTTAATTTCGTATTCTTAGTATTATTCATGGCTATATCGATAAGAAAGTTACTGAGGATTGAGCGATGAAAATATTACAAAGTGTTTTGATTGATCATCCTAATCTCTCGAAAGTAGTGAAAATTATTATTAAATGGGTCAGTTTGCTTCTCTCACGTTGTCTCTTTCCGCTAATCGTATTCTGGCTCTGGGTGAAGAAAACTAAGGTAAGCTACTACACTTCTCATCTTGTCTATTGGTTTCATTTCGTCTTCAGAGCTTTTGATTGCTAGTGATAGAGGGGAAGATGAACTAACCAGATTACAATGCTAGACTTAAGATGCATCTACAAATTAGAAAAACGAAATATTTAATAGAAAGTCTCGATTCAATTAGCTTCCCTTATGGCTTGACATCCAGGTTTAACTATCCCACCTTGCACACGAAGACAAATCGATATTTTCGATTCCAGTCTCGAAATTGAAAGCAAATCGATATCGCCAGCGAATGGCAAGTAAACATGGAAGCCCCCACAGGTACGCATGGCAAACGTAAACGAAAGAAGTCATTCCTTCAAAAAGCCAAGAAATATGGCAAAAAGGGTAGGTTCGGTCGAGGAAGCCATGTTTCTGAAGACGTATATCAATATTTTGTTCGAGTTCTTGAGATGTCACGCCAGGAATTTGACACTGTCGAGGATAAAGGTAAATGTGGAAGAGGTTTCAGAGATATGTTTCTTTCATGAAATATTTAATATTTTTCTCCTTTGAAATACAGCTGGTTTATCTCATTTCAATAATTTTCTCCTGTAGAGGTATTTGTAAACAACATTTTTGATGAGACAGTTGGAGAAGAAATTAACTTATCTTGCAACCAACTAGTTTCTAGAGCGATTGAAAACTTCCTACCAAGTGCTTCAGCTGAAGTTATTGAGAGGTTTACGGAAGCCTTTTCCAAGAATTTGCGACCTATATTCGGCGATCCTTTTGCTAGTCATGTATTGCAGAAGCTGTTGCTTGTTGTCGCCAAGAAAACCAAGGTATGTATTCAGGCAATTTATATAAGATATGTCCTATTCCGTCAGTTGACCCTCTGAAAAGTATTACAAAATTGCCTTAAATAAAGCTTAGTAAAGTGTCATCTAATTATGAATTATAAAGGAAACCATCAGTGAGAAACAAGAATCAGATCATAAGACTCCAAAAATAAAAGAAGATTGGGTGATACGAGTTGCTCGTTTTGGATTGAACAACATTGAAGACTTCGCTTGGGATACGTATGCAAGTCATGTGCTTCGGACTGTATTACTCTGTTTGAGTGGTGGTGAAGAATCTGATGATGTAAAAACAGGAAAAGACGGTGCTTTGAACATTAAAAGCACGGAAATTATATCACGTAAGGGAAATTTGCCTGAAACTTACACAGAATTGCTGCAAGAATATGAACAAAGTCTTGCATCTTGGCCTCAGATAGCAGGTAAATAATTTACATTTCATATTTCATGAAAATAAAATTTCATTTATTTTCATAATACTATAAAATTGTAGATCAACAATTAGCTGTGTATAACTAATTCTACCACATCATTAATTGTATTTCAGATCTCGCTTTTGATGGATTGACTTCAGGACTCTTGCAATCTTTAGTCATTGCTTTGAAAAGATCTGAAGAAATGGAATTGTGTGATCATTTCATAAAAATATTGGTTAAGCAGTGCTTCAAGAAATATGCTGGCGAAGATGAAACACTATTTGAAAGTGATTATGCATTACACCTTATGGATTCATGCTTAGCTACAGCATCTCCAGATCTGTTTGAAAAAATTTATAAGTCTTGCTTTAAGGATAGATTGCAGAAGCTAGTGACCCAACCTAAAGCAAACTTCACTGTGCAGAGACTGTTTGACTTCTGCCCTAACAAAGACCTTGTAATTACTCTCATTTCTATTTTATGAAAACCTTCCTTTACTTAATATTTCATTCTTGTTTTATCTTGTAATTTAACTTTGGTGCAAGGTAGTATGGTATAAGGTATGAGAAAACACCTTTAGAGATGACTTAAGTTTTGACTGGCTAATGTGCCTCAATTTCACAAAGAATACAGAAATTTCAAATCTAATATTTATATTTTTATATTTACTGATAGAATTCTTGATTAGTCTGTGTTTTTCTTCTAGTTGGCTGAATGTATAGAGGAGGTCATTGAAATAGAAAATGGAATGGAAAAGATCTTTAAAAGTGGATATTTTGGTGTATTTTCCAGTATGGCTAATGCTTGCAAAAGACTTGGACATAAGCAAGGTGTTTTTATGCTTGTAAGTATAATCTTTCCTTGTTTTGTGTATTCTAGATTGTAACAAAATCATATCTGATATACATATAGTAGCTCTAGGAACAATACCACTTTTAATCAAATATTTTAAATCCTTTTAGTTCCTTCTTTTTTATATGCCCTTGCTTTTCGATCGTTTCATGCTCCTACTTTATATAATTTTACTTCATATCTTGCATTTATTATGATATAAGAAAATGATACTGATGTTTATGGTACTACATGAACCTTTGATCTGTTTTAATCACTGTAAATTTTTTACTCCAACATTTGAGGTAACCCTTCCAAAGTTCTTAATATCTTTACATGAAATTGAAGCTTTTGAAGCATAGTTTTGACTTAATTTATCAAACTAATTTTTAAATGTTTTACCGAAACTGTTGTAGATGTAGTTCTAATATAGGCAAATTATAAATATATTTCTCTAATTGCCATATGGAAGTCTCAATCATCATCTGTTACTTATTGAGACTATGATAATTTGTGTTTCTTACATTTTATGTATCAATATGAACTCATAATATTATTTTTTTGCTGCAGAATTTCATGAAAATCCTTGGATGCAGTCAGCCAACTAATCGGCAACTTACATTTGTTCCTCTTGCTGTTCGAATGTCAAATTATTATACAGTGTTTGATGAGGAAGGAAAGCAGATAACCAATGAATCCAATAAGCTCAATGTTAATCTGCATGGGTCACTAATTATTCAGGCAATGCTTCACTTCAACAAACCAATCAAAGTATGTAATTTATGAACATTATCTAAATTTTTCAGTTAATACATTTTCTGGTAAAATGAACCCTCTAGATTAAGGCAACTAAAAGAAATTTGTGATAATTATATGGAATGAAGAATTCTGTAATATTTCTGATATATACCCTTTCAATTTTTTATATGATGGACAGTAAAATTCATGTTAGTTGTACCAAGAATATATTAATAAACAATGAGGAATTCATGTATATGCTAATGAAAAACATCTGCGAATGAGTAACAAAATAGACCTGATTTCCCTAAGTTATCAATGGAATTTCTGTTCTTTCTTATATATCAAATTTCCATAGTGTATTACACATTTTCATTGTTATTATTAACATGTTTTATGCAGATAATGCTTCTTCTAGTAGAAGCTACTTCAGTTCTGCCTTGTGGTCTCAACTGAAATGTTATAAATTTTAGGTGGTTAACAGTATGCTAGAAATGAATCCCCTAGAACTTCAGCAGTTATTCTGTGATCCCAAGGGAAGCCGAATTCTGGATGCATACATGGAGAGTGTGTTTGTTGGTGCAAAGAGTAGAGAAAGGATGATAAAAAAATTGGGGGTAAATTTTCTTTTGTAATTCTTGCCACACATTTATTAATATTATGAATATATTTGTATGAATCTGAGGCATGCAAAGAGTATTCAACATGAGAATATGAGCTTTAATGCTAATCTAATCCAGAATTTACTCACCAGGGTACATTTGTGGCTTTGGCATCTTCAAAACATGGCTCCCGATGTTTAGAGACTGCTTGGGAAGCTATTGCTGTAAAACAGAGACAAATGATTGCATCTGAACTGAATGCAAGAGAAGGTCAGGTTACTGCTACTCCATTTGGACGAATTATTTCAACAAAAATTGCTTTACCTCTATTCAGAAGAAGTTTAGATGAGTGGTTACAGTTTCAAAGTGGACAACAGAAGAAACGAGATCTCTTTGCTGATATTATTGGTTCTGGGACTTCAGCTGACAGAAACGAAATAACTGTCAAAGAAGAAGAAGCATGAGATATGTTATTTATCATAGCATTTTTTATAAATACACCAAATATTATATAGTACAGAATTATTCATTTCTTCTATTCAACCTGTATAGTTTTATATCCTGTTATTCCTAAATACTACATTCCTGAACATTTTATACTATTTAAACTATGGGGTGATCAAGCATTTACTCAAATGGGCCACATCAACTCCAATGAAGGCATTTTAGTCTATAGACTAAAATGTTACATCTACATAAATTACAATTAGTACATTTTAAAATATCAAGTCATGAATAATTTTAAATTTATCGAGTTTAGTACTTCACTTTTTAAATACGAAACTGTCAGGATAATTGGTGGATAACTTACTGCCTTCGGGAGGTTTTGGGTGGTTTTCCTCTCGACTTGGGGGAATACCAGGCAGGATATTTTATATTTCCCTCCCCCCACAGGGAATGGCTACCACCTGGCCTCGTGCCTAATCGTAGTCTAAAGTATAATAAATAAATAACTAGAAACTGGATGGGGGAAGTAAAGTTGAACACCAACATAAACTATTTCTCTTTTTTGATTGAGAATTTTTTCTGGGCAGTCTCAGTACCTTACATTCTTTGAAACTGATTCGGAGATAAACCTAATTTGATAAAGCCTGTATAAAAATATGCACACCTCGTATTACATTCATGAAGTAACAGACAGTTGTAGAAAGTACATCTTGGCTTTC